>OZ007588.1:202652636-203920636 GCA_963931845.1 Maratus michaelseni
TAATAATGTTTTTTTTTTTTTTTTTTTTTTTTTTTTGACTTAGAAAGACTTTATACGAGAAAATTAATTTTAAATTACTTAGAGCTGGGTTGTCAGTTTGGCCTTCTTTTTTATTCTGAAATTTCGAATTTATACCGGAAATTCCAAAAGAAGAATTTTTACTTCGTGTAATCAGGAAAATGTATGTCCTTAACCCTTTCAAGGGCGGTGTTTGCAAGGCGCGAACGCTTATTTTTAATTCCAAACTGCCAGGTGACACCCAGAAATTTTTAATAAAATTTTGCTTTTATAATATACGCAAAGAAAATCTTTTAGTTATTTTCAAATAGATTTGATCTTTTATTCTGGTGTCATTCAAATATTTCAACATTTTAGTAAAAGAAGTACTTTGCCCTTGAAAGGGTTAAATAAAGCAAAAGTTGCTATTCGGAATTTATGAATTAAAAAAGAGGCCAAACTGGCAACCCAGTTTCAAAGCAGTGAGATAGAATAAATTCATATGTATGTATGTATGAGTATGTGAATTACGTCATGCATAATATAAATAATTCAAAACTATAAAAAATATTTCAAATATCTCATATGCATCTGCTTTTTAATTCTTGAAAACCTTTATTTAATTTTCATTATTCAAGCGTAAATGTTTGAAGTGAAAATTAGTTATTGTGGAAAAATTATTATTCCACATTTTGAAGACGTGGAAACTATAATGAAAAGTGACGAAGCTTAAATTATTAATGCTTTAAATTATTTTAATCACATTTTTTTGAAGCCCTTATTGATATATTAACACGTTCGCTGCCAAGCTAAAAATACCGGAATTTTCATTTTATTTAGAAAGTTCAAATTCATACCAGAAAATACTAATAGCAATATTTACTTTGTTTTATTACAGACATCTCGTAATTACATAAAATAAAAATTCTTCTTTTGAAATTTCCGCTGCGAATAACTAATTTCAGATTGAAGAAGCGTAGATAGCACTACGAGTATACTCGTAGTTGGCAGCGAACGTGTTAATGAAGGTTTCTTTTTAATGTTGAATGTAAGTATGGCACGCCTGTCGAAGCTTGCTGGAAATTCTATTTTTAAAATGGGGCGGAGTTAGTAGTCCTTTCCACCTATTGACAAAAGTGGGGATGGTCGGTCAACTGGGGCAGTTAAAATTCCTGATCTTAAGTTTTAAAATTATTTTAATATACACTTATAGTCTTTTTAAAAAGTTTTTTTTTTATTTTTTTTTTTTACTATTTATTTTTATACACTTGCTTTATGAATGTCAATAGATTTTATAAAAGAATATATATAACATATATATATTATATTTAAGATAAATATAATAAATATAATAGATATATTATAAATAATTAGATATAGATAATTAGATAGATAAAATAGATATAATATATATATTATATATAATTGTCTCTATTTAATTGACTATTTTTCATTTTAAAATACCTTTTCTTTCGTATCCCCTTTCCATTTTTCAGTGGTCTTGACACCTCGTAATTTTTCATCCCGTCTCAATTCATTCGATTTCAAAACACACCATTTGATCTAAAAGCCTATTTTTGTGTTCTGGGGAAGCTTCTGTGAATTCTTCCCATGCTGAGCATAGCCGAATTTCGCCAGTTTTCTCCTTCTGCCAGTGGAGTTCCTCAGTGCACCTTTTCATTGGTTTAGAGGTTTTGTGGCAATACATTTTTTCTGTAATCACTGCCAATAAACCAGTCTACTCTAGGTGAGGAGCCCACTTTTTTTGTCTTTTTCTCTTGTTTCAGAACACATAGTCTCAATTGGAGTGTAATGTTGACTCTGCTTTTTTGTTAGTTTGGTTTGCTAGCTTGTTTTACTTAATTTATATGAAAATGTTAACATGTTCAGTTCATCTAAATTTAATAGTGAATAGAGAAGAAATATCTCATCTGATGTTGCATTATTTCATTAAATAAAGACTTCATCACAAATTTGACTGTGTATTGACGGAAATTCCTATGGTTACATGCATGTTTCTCTAATAAACGAGTGCCTATCTTTGACATCATGCACGGTGTTAAGTTATAACGTCAATAGGATCCTAAGCTAGTGGATGCCAATGTCTTATAGATCAGATCGCCAAACATCATTATGACCAGTAGTTCTATACTATCTGCATAAATATCGTTGCTTTATCCGATATTCGTTGTCATGCTTCCTCAGCTAACCCACAATACTTCGTCTTATATTCGTCTACAGCGTCGACTTCCTCGTAAGTCGGCAAGAATTAGGCACCTGTGTAGAAGGTTAACATTAGCTGATTTTTCATGACATTCTACGAAAACTGATATCGTCATATTTTATAAAGCTGTCTTCATTACGGCCAAAGATGCATAAAAGCCTGCAATATAGCCAACAACAACAAATATGCAAAAGTCCTCCAATTAAGCTAAAAGTTAAATAATGTGTCCATTTAATAATAATAATAAAAATAAATAAATAAAAGAAGAACGCCATGTGTGATTTTAAAAAAAAGAAAGAAATTAGATTATCATTAAAGTCGTAAAGAGTAAACCTCAAAGAGGGTAAGCATATTTATTTGAAAATATTGCTATGGATTTTCTTTTTAAATGAATTTATTATAACGTTGAATTTTATGATTATTGTTTTTATATTTCTATTGAAATGTTATGATTTTCAGATCTGGTTCTAAAATTGAAAGTCGATTTAACACTGGTGATAATACGAATGAATCTGAAATTGACTGTGTTTCTTTTAACCCAGAACTGGGTATGTAAATTGAAAATTGGTTACATTATTTTGATAATTTTTGTATTAAAAGTAAGTTAGATGTCGATTGGAAGTGTAGTAATCTGTCTAAATTTCTAAATGTAATTTCTATAACTGTTTATAATTAGATTTCAAAACGTTCCATTTGATCTAAAAGCCTATTTTTGTGTTCTGGGGAAACTTTTGTGAATTTTTCTCATGCAGAGCACAGCCGAATTTCGCCAGTTTTCTCCTTCTGCCAGTGGAGTTCCCCAGAGCGCGTTTTCATTGGTTCAGAGGTTTTGTGACAATACATTTTTTCGGTAATCTTGTACCTTTGCACACTGCCAATAAACCAGTCTACACTAGGTCAGGAGCCCACTTTTTTCGTCTTTTTCTCTTGTCTCAGAACACATAGCCTCAATTGGAGTGTAACGTTGACTCTTTGCTTTTTTGTTAGTTTGATTTGCTAGCTTGTTTTACTTAATTTTTATGAAAATGTTAATGTGTTCAGTTCATAAATTTAATAGAGAAGAAGTATCCCATCTGATGTTGCATTATTTTATTAAATAAAGACTTCATCACAAATTTGACTGTATATTGACGGGAAATTCCTATGGTTACATCCATTTTTTTCTCTAATAAACGACTCAAGTACCTATCTTTGACATCATGCACGGTGTTAAGTTATAACGTCAATAGGGTCCTAAGCTAATGGTGCCAACGTCTTATAGATCAGATCGCCAAACACCATTACGACCAGTAGTTCTATACTATCTGCATAAATATCGTTGCTTTATCCGATATTCGTTGTTCATGCTTCCTCAGCTAATCCATAATACTTCATCTTATATTCGTCTACAGCATTGACTTCCTCGTAAGTCGGCAAGAATTAGGCACCTGTGTAGAAGGTAAACATTAGCTGATTTTTCATGACATTCTGCGAAAACTGATATCGTCACATTTTATAAAGCTGTCTTCATTACAGCCAAAAATGCATAAAAGCCTGCAATATAGCCAACAACAACAAATATACAAAAGTCCTCCAATTAAGCTAAAAGTTAAATAATGTGTCCATTTAATAATAAAAATAAATAAATAAAAGGAGAATGCCATGTGTGATTTAAAAAAAAAAGAGAAATTAGATTATCATTAAAGTCGTCAACCTCAAAGAGGGTAAGCATATTTATTTGAAAATATTGTTATGGATTTTTCTTTTTAAATGAATTTATTATAACGTTGAATTTTATAATTATTGTTTTTATATTTTTATTGAAATGTTATGATTTTCAGATCTGGTTCTAAAATTGAAAGTCCGATCTAATACTGGTGGTAATACGAATGAATCTAAAATTGACTGTGTTTCTTTTAACCCAGAACTGGGTATGTAAATTGAAAATTGGTTACATTATTTTGATAATTTTTGTATTAAAAGTAAGTTAAATGTCGATTGGAAGTGTAGTAATCTGTCTAAATTTCTAAATGTAACTGCTATAACTGTTTATAATTCGATTTCAAAACATTCCATTTGATATAAAAGCCTATTTTTGTGTTCTGTTCTTTTGTGAATTTTTCTCATGCAGAGCATAGGCGAATTTCGCCAGTTTTCTCCTTCTGCCAGTGGAGTTCCCCAGAGCGCCTTTCCATTGGTTCAGAGGTTTTGTGGCAATATATTTTTTCGGTAATCTTGTACCTTTGCGCACTGCCAATAAACCAGTCTACACTAGGTCCGGAGACCACTGTTTTCGTGTTCTTCTCTTGTCTCAGAACACGCAGCTTCAGTTGTAGTGGGCAATTATTAGTTGTTTAAATTGTGAACGTTATACTGAAATTACAGAAATTCTTATCGAGAAATTTATCAAAATAAATGTACCCAGTTTTTCTGAATTTACTAACTTATGTGCGCCTTAACAATAATTTAAGTATAAAAACGTAATGAACAATGAAGTTCCTTTTGTTTCATCACGCAAAAGCATAGTTTTTCGTCCAACTTCTTGTATAGAATTCTTTTTGAATATTTTTATTTATTTATTTTTTTCATTTGTATTAATTTAATTTAGATTCATCGGAAAATGCCGCATTATAAAAACTCAGGTAGAATCAGCAAAACAATTATTTGCAATGTTTTTTTTTTTTTTTTTTTTTTTTTGTATTTCCATTTAAATATCAAAATGTGGGTGAGGCCATGTTAATATCCGTGTAAAAGGGTAGTAATTCATACAATAATTTACATTTTCACTTCTTTTAGTTATTTTATGAATAATTTTGTTTTAAGTTTGCATTATATCTTACATTACGAACTACTAAACAAAAAATAGACGCACTTCCCTTACAACTTATCATATATATTTACATTGTGAACTTAAGTGATTTTTTTGCATTTTTACTTTCTTCTATCTTTACAAGAAGAAAGTATTGGATTCATGAAAATTTTCGACTTCCAGTTTTCGACGGATTTATACGTTTTAGAAGGTCCTGAACGTGATTTGACTGTTTTTAGAAAATGTCTGTCTGTATGTGACAAAACTTTTGTGGGCGCTCTATCTCAAGAACTAATGTACGGAATTTAATAAAACTTTTGATTCAGTTAGTCTCTGATATAAATTGGTGCTGATTATTTTTTGGTGTAAATCGTCCAAAAGGTGCATTTTTGGTGCACCTTGCATGCGATTTCCGCTATAGTTGTATCTCAAGAACTAATACACTCATTTTCATCAAACTTAAGAATCTGTTAGACCTTGACATAAATAGACTCTGATTACGTTTTTGGTGTAGATATCCCAAAAAGTGGTGCTGTTATGGTATTTTTTTATGATTTCCCCGATAGCTATATCTCAAGAACTAACGCACAGAATTTTATCAAAATTTCAGATTCTGTTAGACCTTGACATAAATAGATGCTGGTTACGTTTTGGTGTAATTAGCCCAACTAGGTGGCGCTGCTATGTTACTTTTTCATGATTTCTACGGGAACTATATCTCAAGAACTAATGCACAGAATTTCAGCAAACTTCAGATTCAGTTAGACGTTGACATAAGTTGTTGTTTAGGTTTTGGTGTATATCTCCCAACAGAGAGCGATGATGTGCTTTATTTTTCAGGATTTACATGATTTTAGCGATAGTCATATCTCAAGAAGTAATGTACGGAATTTAATAAAACTTTAGATTCAGTTAGACCTTGATATAAATTGGTGCTGATTCGTTTTTAGTGTATGTGAAACCTTTATGAGATAGAAGAAAGTTTTGGGATTGGCACATACGACTAGTTTAATGATGTATAATTAGGGAATCAAAGTGTAAGAATTTTCAACAGTTCTGTAGATGAAAACCATGAAAAATTATTATTTTTTTTTTACTCTTTCATGAACTTTATAAATTTCCAATCTTTACCTCAACTAACAATGCATTCTTCTTATTACTTACCCGTCATACGTAGTATAGGGTAAATCTTGTAATCGTTTTGAAAATCGAAAAAAAAATTTCACGGATTTACATGTTTCAGACACTGGAGATTTCGAAAAACATATTTTTAGGAAAAAAAAATTGGCGTCCATCTGTCTGTGTGTCTGTAAACGCTCTATCTCCCGAACAAATTGAGATAGAGACTTGAAATTTTGTGTGTACTTAGTATGTAATAATGGGAAGAAGCTTATTGAATTTCAATAACCCCGGTTATCCGGAACTATTTTTTTCGGACTCTCGAAATAGTCGTTCTGATAAAAGGTATATAAAATTTTTCGAAATTGTTTTAAGGAGTGAAAATAAAAGATAATTAAAAAAAAACATAAATTTTGCATAAAGAATTAAGTCGATACGATATTTAGTTGCCGAGATATTTGTAATCCTATTTTCCATACTCTTCGATTTTTCATGACCCTGTATTTCATTCAAAGTTCAATTCAAAGATATATTTTAATTGGAAATGAGACGCTTAATCCGACGCAGTAAACCGTTAGTGAATATGATTATCAATTATGGAGTTATGAGGATGTTTCTTTTACGCAATTCAGTAATAGAGCATTTAAAGTTTATGACGTCATCAAGCCTCGATTTTATTCGAATTGCAATGCATTTTATAAATAGTTTACACATGTTTTATTTTCATATTTTATATTATGCATATCCATGATGGGTAAGTATTACGGTGGACCCCAACGACTAGTTTTTTTTTTCTTGGTAGCACACCACTTGTTAACTTTTTAAAATAAATTCAAAGTAACTAAAACACAAATTCACTTACATCACGTCTCCAAAACGAGATTTTTTACATAAAATTTTCGTAAAACTCTGAAAAACTTCTTCGCGCATTAAAGCATCATTAATCTATGTAACGTGCTCTTTTGATTCTAAAAATTTTGATTGATGGATAAATCTTATATCGAAAAGAAAGTGCGACATACTAGAGCACAATCTACTGCAACTGATGAATAGATGCTAAGGAAAGTTTAATATTAAACTACCTAATATTCAGCAGAAAAATTACTTCCGAGAACTTTTCCTGTTGAATTTTTAATCATCAATCAAAAGAAACTTTAATAAAATAAATTAAAGTTAAAATGTTAATTCGAATTCTTTGTTTTTTCTCTAAAAGTAAATTTACTTTCAATAAAACAAAAAATGACTTTATCTTTTTCATTAAAAGATATGGGGATGTTTGGCCAATAAAAACAAATAAATACGCCGTGTATAATGAAGTTTTTAGAATCAACATAATTAAACAAACGATGTATCTTGCTAAAACTATTCATAAGATCGCTGCTCAAAAATATTTCCTATCAAATGTGAAATATTTATGAGCAGCTAATTAAAATTCGTATATATTATCTTGAAATTTCTCAGAAATAAGTCAATATATTTTTTTTCTCTCTACTTTAATGTGACAAAGTCAGAGAGTCAATATTTTTAATTATGTATACAATTCTTTTTTCTAATTAAAAAAAGAAAAAAATTAGATCTAAAAAAGTGAATCGAAATTACTTTCAAAGCATTGAAATAAAATAATTCAGTTTCCTATGTGAGTTGTAAATGCATTATTCTGAGACATATATTATTTAAATTTAAGTTTATTTATTATGGACAAACATTTTGAATGTTTTGTTCTAAATATAATATTCATAAATAAAATAACAAAATGTATTATTATTTTTTTTTTCTAAGAAACTATTCTGAGGAAATTTATTTTGTTTCATATATGCGAAAGCATTACTGGAATGGTAATTCCAATTTCATTTTCGTTTTATTTTTGTTTAAACAAGTTTATTTTCGATTTAAAAATATATATAATATTTTTTATTAAAAGTGTTTATTGTGCTGTCCTCTAAAAAAAACATTTTTTGAAATTTCCTCTATATAAAGTTTAATAAAGAATTTATAAAAATTAAACATGGCTAAATTTTTACAGCTTGCTCTGACTAACATTTTTCATTTTATCACTTAATTAGAATATAGCAGCCAATTATGCGAGAATTTGAAAAAAAAACCACTTTTCCAAAAAATAACGCATGTTGCCTCAAAAATACCCACACCTGAGATAATCGGCTGAAAATGAAGCATTTTATTACATATTAGCGGCTTAACATTAAAAAAAATTAAAAAAAAAAAAAAAAAAAAAATATGTAAATCATTCTAAAATTCTATTATAACGAGAAAATCTGTTAAAATGAAGCTGATGTTTTGCCAGAATTCTGCAGTTGTTAATTTAAATTATTTTAAAACTAAATAAGCACTCCTTAGGTATTTTTAACTATTTTTATTACTCTAAGTAAAAGCAGAACAAAACAAACAAATTGACTTTATTGAAATATTTGATATAGTACTAAGGTGGGGTTTTTTTGTAGGAAACATTTCGCTGTGGGTTTTTTTAGAGGACAGCACAATATGACTTCGGCTTATCTTCCCATGGTCTAGCTCCCATAATTAATAATGGATTTTCAGGAGATTGATATATGTTATTGAGGTTTACTATAATACGTTTCTTATTGAAAATGGAATGCATAGCTTTTATAATTCGTTTACACAACTACACGGCAGTTCGTATAGGGATTCTCAAAAGAACTCCGTTACATTGTGATCTATGGGAAATTTTTTTGCGGTGTATTTTAATGATGTTACACTACTTCAAACATAATTAAATTTATATGTATTACTGAGGTGCACTATAACATGTTTTATATAGAATATATAGTGCTTTCCATTTACCGATCATTTACCGGGACACACAAAGTATTCGATTACAGTACTGTCTGTAAACGATTATTGCTGGAAATGATTTTTAAGCTGTGTGTATGTGTTTCTATACTAACCAAATTTTAGTATATTTCGTGGTGTGTATAAATTCTATAGATTATATACAGGACTGCACAAAAGAATTCGTAAGCATGACAGGTAGGGTTGCACTACGGGTGTGAATTGGTCAAAGTCTGATTTTATCTGTGTAATGCATTTTTCAGCTGAACTATATTTTAGTATATTACGAGATGTTTTTTAAGAATAAAAATGCATTCATACACAGGGCTGCGCAAAAGAAATTGGACACATTGCCGTCTATGGATAGTAACTGCACGAAGAGCGTTTTCAGTCGTGTTATGTTTTTCTATATGAATTAAATTTTAGCATAATAGTATATATAGTGCGTATAGAAATCTGTAAATCATATATGATCATGTATATATACATGGCTACATATCGAAAAGAATTCGAATTTCTTACCACCATATGAGGTAATTGCTGAATGTGTGTTTTCATATGTGCTATGCATATTCTAAATTGTTTATTTACAAATTTTTCACCGTATCAAAAGATGAAGTTTTTTTAACAATACCCTAGAAGCGTTGGAAAGTGTCATAATGTATGTGTGGCGTGTGACTTCGTTTTCTTGTTATTAAAAGAATCAGGAACGCTTTTCCATAAAAACAAATACGTATATCATGTGTAATGAAGTTTTCTGCCTTAAAAATAATTAAACTAAAGATGACTGTTGCTTATATTATTCATAAGATCGCTCTTCAGAATATTTCCTTTCAAATGTGAAATATTTATGAGCATCTAATTAAACTTCGCATCTATATCTTTGGAGTTTCTCAAAAATAAGTTGACAATTTTTTTCTAGACTTTAAAATTGACAAGCTCAGAGAGTCAGTATTTTTAATTATATATTACCGTTCTTTCTTTTTATATTTTTTAAAGTAACTTACACCTGTAAAAGTGAATTTAAATAACCTTTAAAGTATTGAAATGAAAAATCTAATTTAGTTTCTGATGAAGGGTTATTTAAAAAAGTTTATACAAACTTTAAAAAGTGGTAGACATTTTTTGTGCAGGAAACTAGAGTCAAGTTCCGTTTCTTTTGTGAATAATACAGGATGTTCTCACTCAAATCTAAATTCGGATTTGTTCATAAATTTAACAATGCACTGTAAAAAAGATAAATGTTACTTTATCTAGGAAAATATAACATAACCACAAACAAAAATATAAAATAATCTTTCTTCGGATAATATCTAAATTTCCAAACCGATGCAAGGAATTTATTCGTCTCATGTACGAAACTGGATAGTGTGCTCATGTATGACATTACATCTTGTGCTGCGAAATTGCAGCCTTGCCAAAGTATAAGTGAAAAATGCCAGACTGTGGGTGTCGTCCAGATGGCTTAAATGGTAAAGCACTTGGTGCATTATACCAGAGTATCTGGGTTCGATCCCCGGTCTGGACACATTTTTCACTCTTTTGGTTGTGCGTTGTTTAGCAAAGTGAAAATTAATTCACATTCTTTGTCAGGTAGAATGCCTTTATGCATAACAATGGCGAAAGACGCACAATGCATGTGCACAGTTTTTGTCCAAACTATGGCAACGCACATTCCAGAAGTTAACATTACTCGTCTTATCCATCCTCACTCGTCTAATCGAACTGAGGAGGGCGAGTACTGTTAAATTCTGGAATGTGGATTACCATAGTCTGGCCAAAAACTGTGTTTACGCATTGTACGTCTTTCGTCATTGTTTTGTATAAAAAAAAGCATTCTACTTATTCTATAACTTTTCAGAAGCAGCGCCATCTATGAGAAATTTATGGAGCTATTTTTTTTTATTTGCTTAAACAAAATTTCAGATAATAAGTAGCATTTTCGTTCAATGCGCACTGTCATACGCCAATTGCTTGATCTTTTATTGAATTTTAAAATGTGTCAACAACTTTTGGGACACTCTGTATTGTGATCGAAAACACACCTGTTTACCTAATTTTTATAATTCTAGCCTGCCAGGAAGGGAGTGAAAAATCGATTACAAAATTCCATCTTTAAATATAAGAACGAAGTTAAGTTAAATAAAAGAATGTAAAAATGAATTACAACCATAGTTTTCTATACAATAGTTGTTTGTTTTGGTGTTCACTTTCCTTAAAACCTATCCATTTTTTTAATCACCCTGTATATGAAGTAAATGCATTATTCTAAGAGACATATTACTTAATTTTAAGACCTTATTAACAAACAGATTGTATGAGTTTTTCTATAGGTGAAATTTATAATTAAAATAGCAGAAGGTAATAAAAAATTTCTATTAATAAGATAATTATTCATTAATAAGATAATGAAGTTCGTTTTATTTCAATTGCAAAAGTATAGATTTTCTTCCAGGTTTTGTGCAGAACTCTTTTTAAATAATTATATTTTTAAAATCTTTTATTTAACTTAATTTGGTTTTTGTATGTAAAGAAGAATTTTTTTAATCTATTTTTTACTCACTTCCTGATAGGCTAGAATTTTAAAAATCAGGTACACAGGTGTGCTTTCGATGATAATACAACATTTTCAACTATTTAGAACTTAACCCGGGAGCAATCGCGCATAATCAGGGTGCGAGTGGTTTTTACTTTGTCACTGTCACCAATAAATACAAATAATAATCGTCACCTTATTTAGTCGGAGACAATTGTTACAAATTCCATGATAAACTAAGTTGAAGATTACTTTTAGAAACACAGTGGTGACAATTGTAAAAACCGTAAGCACCCTGGGTATGTCATACCCGGCGCGACTGCATAAAATTCATTTTAAAGCATTTTTCCCTTAGCCGGCCACGGGTGATAAATCGCCAAATGATCTTTATGGCGTTTTTAACAGTTATGGCTATAACTGTTGACGAGTTACAAAATCAATGAAGTTAACTATGCGCCAAACAAAGCTCTTCAAAATAGACCAATCAGCTGGAAAACTGCATCAGCAAAATGTTTTAAACTCTAAAAATATTAAATGTAAATAAAAAATAAAGAGTAATATTTAAAAAAAACTTTTTTTATTATTTAATTGATTATTATATATTGATTGCTTCTTATATAGTGATTGATTATTATATATATATTGATTATTATATATTATATATTATAATTGATTATTATATATTACATATTATAATTGATTATTATATATTATATATTATATATTATATATTATATATTATATATTATAATTGTTTATTATATTGATTTTTATATTGATTATTGTATTGATGACAATATTGATTAAATTATGATTATACGTTGAGAAAATAATTTAGAAATCCTGAATAGATAGTTTTAAAAATCTTTTTTTCCTTTGATTTTAAAAAAGAAACAGGGCAAATATTATATATTTTAAAATAAATTCACTAGTTCGCGCTTTCTAAATCGAAGCGGTGATTTTTTATAATCCGGGCCAATGTCAAATTAACATATTGTGACGGGAATCTTTGGAACTAAATGAATTGCAGTAATGAAGTTAAACATGACCTTTAAGATAAATATTGAATGCTTATAAAAGAGTGATTTTTAGGTGCGTTCGTAATTATATAAATAAGTAGCACCTATAGTCGTCGTCTGGTCCGTCCGTTTGTCCATCTGTCTGTCCGCATATAACAGTACAAAAACTACCCAACCGAATGGTTTGCTATTTATTATATAATATCGTTGTAGAATTTTGTCGAGTCATTTCAAATTTTATGAAAATCGAATCAAAACTTAACAAGAACGAAAAATCATGCGTCAAGCATAGATTATGTAACACTTTCCAACGCTTCCAAAATAATTTTACAAACCATACCGTTTAATAAGCTAAAAGATAACATCTAAGTAATCCGAATACTTTTCATCAGCCCTGTATAGGATCTATAGATTTGTATATATACTACATAGGATGATAAATTTTAGTTCAGTTAGGAAACGCGTAGCACAGTTTAAAATTCTCCGTCTGGAGTTAAATAATACGGAATTGTGTTCGCGAACGTTTGTGCTTCCCTGAATAGGATCTACAGAATTTATACACACCACGTAATAGACAAAAAGCGAGTTAAAATTAAAATCGCGTTCAGTAACTTAAAACGCACTTCCAGGAATTATTGTTAACAGACAGTAGAGAATTCTTTTGTGTGTCCCTGTAAATGAACGATGACTGCTATACACACAATATTCTGTAGTAAGCCTCTTGTAATGCACCTTATATAAATTCCAATGCGTTTAAAATAGGAAAACATTATTTAAATAAACCGCAGACGATTTTTCTCCATAGACGTAATGTAACGGAATTCTTTTGACTGTCCCTGTAAAGTAACTATAAGTGCTATGCACACACTATTCCATATTAAGCTTCTTCTAATGCACCTTAGTGATATATATAAATTTCAAAACGTTTAAAATAGTGAAACATTATTTAAATAAACCTCAAGTGATTTTTCCCCATAGACCGCAATGTAATGGAATTCTTTTGAGTGTCCCTGTAAAAAAAGTATAAGTGCTACACACTTCCGTTGAAATAGGGAACATGCTATAGATAACGACTATAACATATAAAAATTGCAGAGCAATCCGAGCATATTTGCGGGAGTTAGAGCACGGCCAGACGGCCAGACAAACCGAAGTCATAAACACTTTTCAACTAGGTTGGAAAGTGTTAAAAAGATATTAATAAAAGTTTCTTTATTCTATTAAATACTATCGCACGTAATCTATATAATAAAAAGCGCAAGTCATGTGACTGAGGAAAACAAATACGGGCAAACGATTTCTTTTTTCATATGCCAAGTGGCCATTTTTATTCAAAATTGTTTTCGAATAAAATTGCATAAAAGTTACATTTTTAGAAAGATCGTTCAAAAAAATTGTTTGTTTGAGAGATGAGTTACATTAAAAAAAATTATAGATTCTGAGATAACTTCAGTGAAAATTAATATCCGAATATCTCAATCATTAGAGTAAATAAACACAGGATATTCGTTCATTATGAGTTATACAAACATTTAAGCCATGCACCTAATCATTCGCAAAGCAAGATCCCCATGGTGAATTTTACAGTGTTGCCTGGTGTAGAAAAAAAAATCGCATTTGTAAACGTGGCATACGTAATAAGAAAATAAAAAGGCATGCTCATTTCGCTCATAGCAGACGATATAATTCATTTTACTGAAATAATAAGGATAATTTTTTTGCATTGTGAAACTAGTTATAAAACGAACGCGCCTCCTATGTCACGTTTAATGTAGAATTTCCAAATTGTTTTTAAACTATTTTTACTTTTATTGCCGAAACGTCAGTGAAGACTCACTGTGGAGACGCGAAAAGTTTTTGGTTTCTGTCTGTCTGTCTGTCTGTCTGTCTGTCTGTTCCGCGATAACTGCCGTAAAAAACGTCCGATTAGGTTGATTTTTGGTAGGTATGTTGGCAAGATACCCGGAATTAGCTGTATAGTTTTTGGTTAAATTTGGTTCATTCGTTCGAAAAATATAGAACATTTCTTTTTATGTGATAATGCTTTTCTATGTGAATGCAGACGATTTTCAAATTTCATTTTTAGCTGAAATGAAAATCGCATATTTGAATAATGGATTTAAACGTAAAAGTATGCTAAATTTTCGATATGGAGGTCTTAAATATATCCAAGAGCTTTGAAAATTTGCCGATATATCTATTAGAATTTAGAAATTAATTGTTTAAATTATTGGAAAAAATTTTGTAACTGTTCGGGAAATATAAAACATTTCATTTTCCTATCTTTACAATTTTTAAAATGCATTTCTTTTTCTTTCCTCTTTATTTTATGAGTTGCTTAGCAACCATATTTCGAAGAATATCAAAATAATAAAATTCAAGTAACACGCTCTATTTCGCTGCAATATTTTATTAGCAACATAAACTATTTTCGAAGAAATGTATTTTTTTACCTAAAAAATTACAAGAATAAGAAAGTTCATAAGAATTTCAGAATATCACTGCATAAGCCGTGTTTAATTTAACGCTTCTAATTTCTGAAACCTCAATAAATATGTATGCAGTATAAAAGTATTAAATTTCGGATTGTAAGATGCTAAATAATATGAAAAGTGAGATTTAAAAAAATGACTTTCAGAGCTGACGTTGAGGCTCCTGATCTAAAGATTTACTAGTTTAATTTGTATTAATTTTATTTAGATTCATCGGAATATATGGCATTAAAAAAAATAACTCAGGTAGAATCATCAAAACAATTATTTTTAGTATCCCATTTTGGATATCAGAAAGTGGGTGAAGCCATCTATCTGATTTATTAAAAGAAATGAGAATGCTTTGGGAAGGGGAGGGGGAGACAGGTACATCACATATAATGAAGTTATCTGCATCCAACATAATTAAACACAAGCTGTCTCTTGTTAAAATTATTCATAAGTATGCTCTTCTCAAAAATATTTCCTATCAGATTTGAATTATTTATGAGCATCTAATTAAATTTCGTATATCTTATTTTGAAGTTTCTTTAAAATAAATAGTTTTTCTTTTCCTTTGACTTTTTTTTTCAAATGACAAGCTTAGGGAGTCAGACTTTTTAATGATGTTTACAGTTCGATGACATAAAAAAAAAAAAACTAACTTAGATGTGAAGAAATGAATTACTTTCAAAATCCTTAAGATATAATAAATCTAATTTTGTTTCTTACATACATAGTAAATGCAATATCCTAAAAGATATCTACATATATATATATATATATATATTTAATTTTAAGCTTATTACGAAAAAGCTGATTGATGGAGATTTTCTGGCTTTGATATATCCAAATACGATAGCAAAAAGGTTACATTTTCAACATACTCATTATTCTAATGACATATTTCATTTTACAAACATTTTATTTTATATGTATTTATTTGATTATTTTGAATCATTTACGAAAATTCTGTTCATTTTATCAAACCGTTGCAATTAAGCATATAAAATTAAATAGAATAGCCCCCTCTTTACAACTCTCAAACTAATTTATTTTTTCCTTGAAACAAGTGGTGAAAAATATCATGAACGTAGTCACACAATCATTTCCGTGGTCAAGATAAAAAGAGGTAGGGGTTATAAAATAGTTAAATTAAATAATATAAAATGCGTTATTAATTGCTCAAAATTCAATTCAGCAGCATTATTCAATTCAATCTAATACAGAGTGTCTATAAAAGAATGTGCCAGTTATAAATTTTAATAGTATCAACTGTAAGCGTTATAGAGTGTTAATCGCCTTTACCTATGAGTGAATTAAGAGTGAACGTCGAAGTCCCTGACCGTTGGATTTATCGTAATGATCGAGAAGACGGAGTTCTTTTTCGATGGCCTCCATGTTCACCTGACATAACGCCATGCGAGTATTTTTTTTTCCTATGGGGCTTTATAAAAGATCGTGTCTACGTTCCGCTGCTACCTAATAATTTGCTAGAGTTGAGACACAGAATTGAAAAGACTATTGCTTCCATCACTCCGGACTTGTTAACCTAAGTGTGGGAAGAATTGGACTTTAGGTTGGATGTGTGCCGTATAACTAAATGTACACATATTGTACATTAGCATTTGTCGTTCATTTACAGAGATGCGCAAAAGAATTCTGATAAATGACTGATTAAGATAGGTAATTGCTAGAAGTGCATTTCCGAAGAAGTTCCGCCGCTACCTAATGATTTGCCAGAGTCGAGACACAGAATTGAAGAAGCTATTGCTTCCATTGCTCCGGACTTGTTAACCTAACCTAAGTGTGAGAAGAATTGGACTTTAGGTTGGATGTGTGCAGTCTAACTAAAGGTGCATATATTGTGCATTAGCATTTATCGTTCATTTACAGAGACGCACAAAAGAATTCGGATAAATGACTGATTAAGATCGGTAATTGCTAGAAGTGCATTTTCCTCTGTGGTTATGCATTTTTAAACTGATCTAATTTTGAGTGTATTAGATGATGTGTATAATTTCTATTAATCACATACTGGGCTACACGGATGACTTCGCACATATTACTGGATATGGACAGCAACTGCTGAAAGTGGATTTTTACGGAGTTTTTTTTAAGTTGCTTGTTTAGATATCTCATTTCATTCTAGGAGAAAAAGAAATTTCTTAATAATTTAGTGTTGGAAAGTGTTTGATAATCTATACCGGATGCATGATTTTTCGTTCTTGTTACTTATTCATCATACGTAGTATAGGGTAAGTCTTGTAATCGTTTTAAAAATCTAAAAAAAATTTGACGGATTTACACGTTTCAGACACTGGAGATTCCGAAAAACATTTTTAGAGAAAAAAAAAATTGCCGTCCGTCTGTCTGTGTGTCTATAAACGTACTATCTCCCGAACAAATTGAAATACAGACTTGAAATTTGGTTATGTACTTAGTACGTAATAATGGGAAGAAGCTTATTGAATTTCAGTAAATTCGATTATCCGGAACTATTTTTTTTTCGGACTCTCGAAATATTCGTTCTGATAAAAGGTATATAAAAATTTTGAAAATTATTCATTTTAAGGAGTGATTATAAAAAACAATAAAAAAGCATAAATTTTGCATAAAGAATGAATTCGATCAGATAATGAATTGCCGAGATATTTATAATCCTATTTTCCACACTCTTCGATTTTCCATGACCCTGTATTTCGTCCAAATTTCAACTCAAAAATATATTTTAATTGGAAATCAGACGCTTAATCTGACGCAATAAACCGTTGGTTAATATGATTATCATTTTTGGAGTTAATTATTTTTTGGAGTAAGATGTTTCTTTTACGCAATTCAGTAATAGAGCATTTAAAGTTTATGACGTCATCAGGCCACGATTTTATTCTAATTGCAATGCATTGTATGCACATGTTTTATTTTCATATTTTATATTATGCATATCCATGATGGGTAAGTATTACGGTGGCCCCCAACGACTAGTTTTTATACCGTTAATGTAGAAAAAAAATTATAGAAAAAGTAATACTGAAAATGTATGTTTCTGAGAGAATGACCCATGAACTACAAGTAATTACATACATTTACGTATATTTTTTTCCAAATATTATGTTATACACATAAGCAGGAGCTTTCTCCTAAAATTTAAGATCCTCCTCCCCTCTAAATTCTCAAAATAACTCTAAAATGGAGCCTTAAATTCCCATTTTGAACATTTTCCAACACAGTTGAAAAGTGTTTATGAATTCGGTTTGTCTGTCTGCCCGTGCTCTAACTCGCGTAAATATACTCAGATTGCCATGTAATTAACATAGGTTACTGAAGTTTACTGTAGCATTTTCGGTATTGAAAATAGAGTATGTGGCATTTATAGTTCGTTTGACACTCAAAAGAATCTCGTTACTTTATGGTCAATGGGGAAAAATCGTTTGCTGTATATTTGAATGATGTTATACTATTTCAAACATAATGATATTGATATGAATTTATAAAGTGCGTTAAAACATGCTTTCTGTAGAATATGACGGGCAAAAGATTTACAGGGTCGCTCAAAAGAATTCGGTTACACAATGGTCTACGTGGAAAAATTGTTTGTAGACCGTATTTTAATAATGTTACACTATTTGAAACATAATGAAATCTATATACATTATTGAGGTGCACTACAAAATGTTTACTGTAGAATATGACGTGCATAACAGTTACCGTTCATTTACAGATATACACAAAATATTTCGGTTTCAGCACTGTCTATAAGCGATAAAAGCGAACGGTGTGTTTTCAGATGTGGTATACACTTCTATGTAATTAAATTTTTCCATACTAATCTGATGTGTATAAATTCTATAGATCATATGCTGGACTACACAGAATAATTCGCAAACATCACTATGTATGAACATGAATTGCTTAAGGATGTTTTTTAATTGAGCTATGCATTTTCCAGCTGAATTATATTTAGTATACTTAAGAGAGTTTTGTAAAATATAAATAAATTCATATGCAGAGCTACGCAAAGAACCAAATACACTGCCGTCTATGGATAGTAATTTTTGAAAGTACAATTGTTCTGTGCGTTATTTTCCTAAATTAAAATTTAGTTTACTATAAGGAGTATAAAAAATCTCTAGATAATGTACAGCGATGTACAAAATTATTTGAAGGCATTGCCGTTTATTTCTGGAAATTGCTGAAGGTGAATTTCCGACTGTTTTATGCGTTATATGTATAATAAAGCTAAATTTTAACACACTATGTATAGCGTATATACATATCTATAGATCATATATATAGGGATGCAGAAAAGAATTCGAGTGACTTTCCGTTTATGCATGACAACTGCTGAAATCTGGTTTCATCATTTTAAACGGTAAAGTTGCGTTGCAGTATTCTGGAAGTGTTGGAAAGTGCATCATAATCTAGGATTGACGCATTATTTTTCTTTCTCGTTATTATTATTATCATTGTGGGAATAATGAGAAGTAACAACAACATTAATATTAACTGAATGAATTAATAATATCCAGCGATAAAGGCAATGAGGTCAGGCAATGCCAAAAGAAAAGCACGCAAAGCATGAGCAAGTGTTCTAATAGATTTGAGCCACAGTGATTGACAGAATTTTATTGCAGTGCTCAGGGAAGCTTGCTAATTATATTTATATTGAGATATGACAGTTTGTATCGTTCATAAATATTAATCTAGTTATATATTTGTATTTGAATCCAATCCTCAGTTGTATATGTTGTTATTTTACTAAACCTTTTTTGTTTATATTATATTTGAAGAATATTCTGCGTCGTGTTGAAACTATTTTCATCATAATCCCTCATTATTATTATTGCTTTACAATGCATTTGTAATTTTTTGAAGGAGAAAGTTTACCTAATGCAAGTGAAAATCCACACTACTTCAGGAAGCTTATCTAACCCGGAAATTTGAATGTGATCAATACGGCAATCACTATAACGAAGCCTTGTGAATACCCGAGCCCATAAATATGACGATCAGTTTTTAGATTGTAAATCTTTACTTCTAAAAATGTATTTTTAGAAGAGGAGGAAATGTAGTATATTTTGTATAAAAATTGAAATCCGATCGCTAAAAGACGAAAAGCGCAAAAACAATTACATTTTCCTTGGAAAAATGTCATGCAAAATATCTAATAAAAAATTAGCAATAGTCGTTTTATTCGTCTAATCTTCGATAATTGTGTTCAGAGCCGATGTTGGCGACAAAATCGCTGAAATACGTGTTTCATTATTATATGCTTTCTTTTAACTTACAATTCTGTTTGCGGCAATCAAACCTTGTCACTCATTTTTCACCTACTTCCTGTTGGCATAGAGCTTTGAAATTTGGAATATATATGTATTACTTACGGCAATACATGAATTGCGCATTGATTTTTTAAAATTCGATCCCTAAGGAGGGCAACGTCCCAACGTCCGTCCAAAACTTGTATTTTCCGCATAGAAATAACGTTGCAATTGTTTAATATTAATTGATAAAAAATAGCTTCACTGGTGCAACATTCTTCCATTTTAATCACATAGTTTCCGATATCATTACGTCAGCATTTATATGGAATATACATGAATGAGTATGTATTGATGAAGACATATGAATACAATGAGTATTCTTGAAAAGTATTAATGACAGGGTTAGCGCAATAGCGCCAACTTGGCGAAATATCGCCAAATTTGGCGACAAAATAAGTTGTCATATATGAAGCCAACTTGGCGACAGCCGCCTATAATGTGGCGAAATTCCCATTTAAATCCATTAATCTTCCATAATCTTCTTCCATTGACATATGAAATGTGATAGAAAATAATAGGCTAAGACAAAAAAAAAATAAGAAAGCATGTTTTTTTTTTGTTTTTGTTTTTTAAAGGTCATTATATTTACTTTTTTAGTAGATTTGTTATTTTACGCTCCTACCTAAAACTGCTACTGAAATATGGCGAAATTACCTAAAACGTTCCACCCTCCATTTAACCCCCTTAGTGGTTGAATTTCTAAAATCGCTGAAATAAGATTTTAATTACTTTTTTATTAGATTTGTTATCCTGAATTTTACGCTCCTACCTAAAACTGCTACTAAGATATGGCGAAATGACCTGAAACTTTCGCCGACCCCCCCCCCCTTAACCCCCTTAGTGGTTGAATTTTTAAAACCACTGAAATACGTATTTAACTATTTTTTTTTAGTAGATTTGTTATTCTGAATTTCACTCTCTTACCTAAAACTGCTGCTGAGATATGGCGAAATGACCTAAAACTTCCAACCCCTCATTTAACCCCCTTAGAGGTTGATTTTTTTAAAAATCCTTTCTTAGTGGGCGCCTTTATTGTGCAGGAAACATTTCATCCAAATTTCATTGTCCTAGGAGCAACGCAACGTTGAGGCTCGGCATTGGTTATAAGTTATCAGGACATGTCCTTTTATACGCGTAAGTCGTACGTTAGTCGAACATATACAACAAAAGTAATTGTTTTGCCGTAAACCATAAATACTGACTTGAAATTGTCCAAATACAGACATCAAAAATTCCAATTTCATATAAATTTTAATGTTTGTTTAAATAAGAATTTCAAGGAAGTAATATACGTTTACGAACGAATACATCTAATTTCACATTTCAGTAAGTTTTTTTTTCTTTCTTCTTCTCAAATGCAATTTTCATTTTCTGATATCGATCCATATATTTGCCGATCAGGATGACTGAATTCGGATATTTGTTGCATAAATCTAATTGTATTTGAATAATTTTAGAAAGTGCAAGCTTGAGTTGCCCAAACTGGGTTCGGGCCACATTGCAAGAAGTTTAAAGAATCAAAAATATATAATCGCTATTTCTTTTCTTTCTTTTGTAAATTAAAATCAACAATATATGTACTTGAATACAGGATATGTACTTTAATTCTTTTGTACAGTCCTGGATATGATCTACAGAATTTATACACACCAAGTAATATGCAAAAAATTAGTTCATTTTAAAAATGCATACCACAATTGAAAACGCACTTCTAGCAATTATGGCTCATAGACAGTACTGTAACTACATTCTTTTGTGTGTCCCTGTAAATGAATGATCTTATCAAAAAGTCACCTGTAAAAAATGCAGCCAAGTCTCGTAACTCATTTACCGTAAAAAGTACTGAGATCGTATAAAGCCAAGTTTAACTATCTTATTAACTCTGAAATTTTCATTCACTCCTAGTCTCTACATCTTTCGTTAATTATTATTTTGTGACTTGGCAATTACGCAGCACAGGGAAGTTATTACACCTTACTATGTTATGGGATGGGATGGGATAATTTAATTAAGGCAAATCATATACGCACAGGGAAGTTATTACACCTTAATATGTTATAGTATTATTTGATTAAGACTAACTATATACATCACATTCTCGTGCTACGTAATTGCCAAGTCACAAAATAATAATTAACTAAAGATGTAGAGACTAGGAGTGATTTGTGAATGAAATTTTCAGAGTGAATGAGATAGTTAAACTTGGCTTTATACGATCTCAGTACTTTTTACGGTAAATGAGTTTTGGCTGCATTTTTTACAGGTGACTTTTTGATGAGATTTCACTTCTTTTTGTAAATAATCCTCTTTTTCTTGATTTTGGGCTCTCTTTGGAGATCATCCACTGATTTTCGAAAAAGTTACCTTAAAGAAATTTCAGGTAACTAGGCAAGCAGTACTTTATTGGAGGAGGGAGTCAAAAGTACTCTCAATTGCTTCCAGGAAAGGTGCTATCCATCTGAGATATTACTCGAACCTAGATACTTGATATTTAGCACAAAAGTACTGTTTAGGATAAAAAGAAAGCTAAAATTAAAATTTCCAGAAATTTTCAATAAATCAAACTATATTCGATTTTTCGAAGTTTTTTTTTTTTTTTTTTTTTTTTCGGATTTTTGAATTTTTCCTTACTTTGTATCCTAAACCGTACCTTTCTGCCAAATGTCAAGCTGGTAGGACTACAAAATCAAATTATTTCCAAACCTTCGACTTTTCATAAATTTATTGATTTTTCTATTTTACTTCTAAGTTTCCTGATTGTCATGCCAATATAGTAATTCTTTGATCCGTCTTCTTAGGATCATTTAGGTTCAATTGAAAGATAAATCAAGATAATCTTAGAGTCCCCATGATTTTATTTAGAAAGGACTATCAAGCCATAACCAGCCAGTAATGTCGGGAGGAGAGGGGGAGCTGGGAAATTTTTTTTTTTGGTGCTAACATCATTTAACAATCCATATCTCATATGCAAATTAAAGAGAGTATAACCTGTGAAAGAAAACAAACATGTCTATAAAGAAACCGCCCATAACGTAGCCGGTCTATAGCAGAACTTTTCTACACCGAAATTCGTAAACAAAAAGAAAAAAAAAAGCATACTCCGGGGAAGAAAACATAAAACAATTAGGGCGGTGTACTAGCTAATAGGACAATTATCCTAAAACTCATGTTTCTAGAACTAAAAAATCGAATTGTTTTCGAATTTTTGATTGTTTACAGATATTTCAAATTTTACAAATTTTTAAAAGTTTCTTTTTTGAATCGTAAATATTACCTTTACACTACATTTTAAGTCTCTAATACTACAAGATCGAATTATTTTCAATTTTTGACGATTTTTTTTTTCTAATTTTCCGGATTTTTTCATTTTTCCTTATTTTGTATCCTAAATACTACCTTTATTACAATTTTAAAGTTTCTAGCGCTACAAAATCGAATTATTTTCAAATTTTCGATTTTTTTTATTTTATTTTCAAATTTATTGTGTTTTAATTTTTCCTTTTTCTGTATCCTAAATGACTATAGTACCTGAATTTTCAGTTTCTAAAGCTACAAGATCGAATTTTTTTCAATTTTTTAATTTTTTCTATCCTAAATACTACCTTTATTCCATATTTCAAGTTTCTAGCGCTACAAAATCGAATTATTTTCAAATTTTCGATTTTTTAATTTAATTTTCGAATTTATTGTGTTTTAATTTTTCCTTTTTCTGTATAACACTACCTTTACGCTGAATTTTTAGTGTCTAAAGCTACAAGATCAAATTTTTTACAATTTTTCGAATTTTCCCGATTTTTCTTTCTTTTTTTTTTTTTTGGGGGGGGGGGGGGGGGGTATCCTAAATACTATTTTTATTCTAAATTTCAAGTTTTTAGCTCTAAAAAATCGAATTATTTTCAAAATTTTCCGATTTTATTTTCGAATTTTATTGTGTTTTTAATTTTTTCTTATTCTGAATTCCAAACACTACTTTTACGCCGAATTTTAAGTTTCTAAGGTTATAAAAATCAAATTTTTTTCAATTTTTTCGACTTTTTCGAATATTCGAATTTTGTTTTCGAATTTTCCGGATTTTTTAATTTTTCCTTATTTTGTATCCTAAATACCACCTTGATTCCGAATTCCAAGTTTCTAGCGCAACAAAATCGGATTATTTTCAAATTTTTGATTTTTTCGATTTTTTTATTTTATTTTCGATTTTTATTGTGTTTTTGATGGGTTTTATTTCTGAATTCTAAACACTACCCTTTTTTACACCAAATTTTAAGTTTCTAAGACTACAAGATCGTATTATTTTCAATTTTCAATTTTGTTGGATTTGTTGAATTTTTGAATGATTTTTTTTTTTCGAATTTTCTGGATTTTATAATTTTTTCTTTCTTTGTATCCTAAACACTACCTTTATTCCAAATTTCAAGTTTCTAGGCCTACGGGATCCACCTAATATTTTTTATCACGCGTGTGAGTGAGTTAGTGAGAAAAAACAGAAATGTGAAATTTTAAATTTTGGTATTATTTGCCACATACTCTATATAAACGAAGTTTCAGTTTTTTGAGATACACCAGCTCAAAGATATGTGGAGGTCAAAAGTGCCCTGAGTTGCTTTCAGAAAGGGATGCTTACGGTTGTGCTCTCTCGACTTGGCGGAGGCACTGCCGTGCCTCCAAATACAAAATTAAAAATTCAGGAAAATTCCAACAAATCAATCTTTTTTCAAATTTTCGAGATTTTTTAATTTTTTTTATCTTAAGTACTACCTATATTCCAAATTTCAAGTTTCTAGTTCTACAAATTTGGATTATTTTCAAATTTTCGATGTTTTTATTTTATTTTCGGTTTTTATTGTGTTTTTAATTTTTTCTTATTCTGAATTCCAAACACTACCTTTACGCCGAATTTTAAGTTTCTAAGGTTAAAAGAACTTTTTTCGAATTTTTGAATTTTTTTTCGAATTTTCTGGATTTTTTTCTTTTTTTGTACCCTAAATACTACCTATATTCCAAATTTCAAGTTTCTAGTTCTACAAATTTGAATTATTTTCAAATTTTCGATGTTTTTCGATTTTTTAATTTTATTTTCGGTTTTTATTGTGTTTTTAATTTTATCTTATTCTGAATTCCAAACACTACCTTTATGCCGAATTTTAAGTTTCTAAGGTTAAAAGAACTTTTTTCGAATTTTCTGGATTTTTTTAATTTTTTCTTTTTTTGTGTCCTAAATACTACCTTTATTCCAAATTTCAAGTTTCTAGCGCTATAAAATCGAATTATTTTTTAATTTTCGATGTTTTTGATTTTTAAATTTTATTTTCGATTTTTATTGTGTTTTTAATTTTATCTTATTCTGAATTCCAAACACTACCTTTACGCCGAATTTTAAGTTTCTAAGGCTAAAGGATCAAATTATTTTCATTTTTTCAATATTTTTCGAATTTTTCAAATTTTTTTTGAATTTTCTGGATTTTTTTATTCCAAATTTGAATTTTCTAGCGCAACAAAATCGGATTGTCTTCAAATTTTCGGTTTTTTTTCAATTTTTTCGATTTTTTAAATGTTGCTTCCGATTTTTATTGTGTTTTTAATTTTTTCTTATTCTGAATTCCAAACACCATTACCTTTACGCCAAATTTTAAGTTTCTAAGGCTAAAAGATCAAATTATTTTCATTTTTTCAATTTTTTTCGAATTTTTCAAATTCTTTAATTTTTTTTTTTCGAATTTTCTGGATTTTTTTAATTTTTCCTTTTTCTGTATCCTAAATACTACCTTTATTCCAAATTTGAATTTTCTAGCGCAACAAAATCGGATTGTCTTCAAATTTTCGGTTTTTTTCAATTTTTTCAATTTTGCTTCCGATGTTTATTGTGTTTTTAATTTTTTCTTATTCTGAATTCCAAACACTACCTTCACGCCGAATTTTAAGTTTCTAAGGCTAAAAGATCAAATTATTTTCATTTTTTCAATTTTTTTTGAATTTTTAAATTTTTTTTTTTAATTTTCTGGATTTTTTTAATTTTTCCTTTTTCTGTATCCTAAATACTACCTTTATTCCAAATTTGAATTTTCTAGCGCAACAAAATCTGATTGTCTTCAAATTTTCGGGTTTTTTTCAATTTTTTCGATTTTTTCAATTTTACTTTCGATTTTTTTTTGTGTTTTTGATGTTTTCTTTTTCTGGATGCTAAACACTACCTTCACATCAAATTTTAAGTTTCTAAGACTACAAGATTGTATTATTTTCAATTTTCAATTTTGATGGAATTTGTTGAATTTTCGTATGTTTCTTTTTCGAATTTTCCGGATTTTATAATTTTTCCTTTTTTTGTATCCTAAACACTACCTTTTTTCCAAATGTCAAGTTTCTAGGGCTACGGGATCCACCTAATCTTTTTGATGACGCGTGAACGAGTGAGTGAGTGAGTGACAAAAATCGAATGTTTGAGTTCATATATCGTCTTAACTAGGAAAGACAGAAAGTTGTAATTTTAAATTTTGGTCCTGTGTGCCAAATACTCTAGAAAAGAGAAGTTTCAAATTTTTGGGATACTCCAGCGCGGAAATATTTTTAGGGGGGTCAAAATTGCCCTGAGTTGCTTCCAGAAAAGTGTGCTTACGGTCGTGCTTTCTTGACTTAGCGGAGGCACTGCAGTGCCTCCAGATAAATGCTATGTACACCCCATTCTATAGTAAACATCTTGTACTGCACCCAGTGGTGGTTCGTGACTTGCTCTTTTTGGGGCACTAAATGCATTGCTGAAAATGTATTATTTTCACAACGTTATTTTTTACAAGAAATATTTTTGTTGTTTAATGATAGAACTTTCTGCCAATAAATAAGCCAAAGATTTCTTTTAAAATAATAGTAATAACAAAAGAATAAAATTGGCAGCAATACATTTAGTGCCCCAAATAAAGCCATTCACGAGCTGCCACTGACTGCAGCTCCATGATGTATATCAATTTCAATATATTTAAAATAGTTTAACATCATTAAAGTATGCTGCAAAGGATTTTTCCCCATAGACCACAATGTAACCACATTCTTTTGAGTGTCCCTGTAAGCAAACAATAAATACTACACACTTCATTTTTCAATACCAGACACAACATTGTAAACCTCAATAACATAATTGAGATATCTCAATTACATGGCAATCCAACTATGCTTAAGAGAGTTAGAGCATGCATAGACATCCAGACAGATGGACAAACAAACTGAATTCATAAACACTTTTCAACTATGTTGGAAAATGTTACCAAAAAAATTGTGTAATTTTTTTTTTTTTTTTTAGAAACGTTTATATATTTATAAATATGTGTAATATTTTAATATTTTCCACAAATGCATATAAAAAATATGGGTCAATATTACCTCCCCACCTCCATCTGGTCAAATAAGTATGGATTTACAATTTTCCGGTACAAAGAAAAACTCCACAGTACATGTATGTTAAGCAGTCAATATAATAATGGTCCTTTATTGAATGGCTGATCGAAAAAGTCTGATATATGTAATTTGTAACCTTTCATGCAGCAGTATTTTTACATCCAATAGTATATACAATTAGACAAAATATCCGATATGACAAGCCTTTTCAGCTTTTCTATAAATAGCTGTTAGAGATTGTTTGTGAGTTAGAGAAGCTAGAGAATGCTTTACAATCTATCGATTCAATCTTAAATTTAGCAATTCTTTCTCCATTTGTGGGTATTGCAAAAGATATTATTGTTGTTTATACCAGTTCTGAAAAAACAATGGACCTTCTGTGCCCAGAATTATTGCAATGAGTATTTAAAAAAGGTTTATTGCATATATAAGATTGCTTGTTTCATTATTTCTAAAGTATTTCAATAAATAATTCTTTGAAACTTTTTCAAAGAAGATTTATTCCATAGCTATGGGTAGCAGGCTGAAAACTGAATTCTTACAGGTTTAAAAGTTAATTTCTAATCATCAGACTCAATCACAGTTTCTAATTTTCCTTCATTATATAACGCTGTACAACATGAAAAATGTCCTTTAGATGTAAATATTTTATCCTAGATCAGTTTCTTGCGCTGACTCCGAATATATTTTCTCTAGGTCGTCCAGTTTTTGAGAAATTTGCATATTTATGTGTATGCAAATTTAAGCTTTCTGTGCCATTTTATGAAAATTTTAGGTACAATAAATGTCAGATTGAATTATGTTTTCTAGATCATGACTATTTGACCATTTTCTTCAGATAAATGTCACAGTCTGTATATTCTTAACATTTACCTGTCAGTTATTCAGCCTAATTTGCATATTTTTCAATGGTGTAATGTTTACATGACTATAAACTTTAAAGTAGTTGCCCCAGAATTGATGTAATTTTTTGTAGACTAGATTTTTATTTTTATTTCAAATCTGTAATCAGTTTCCTTCTATCATGTCTAGTTTTTAAGTAAAATGAATATCTGTGTTTGTATGGTATTGTAAAAATAATTAATCATAATAATAATCACTCAGGCGTGCTGGTTGGGAGAGCATAATAATATATAGAAATCAACATTCTTGAATGAAATCTGGTAATTCATGATTTATGAAGGAATTGGAGAAATGCAGTAAATATCAATTCTTGTTACGAGATTCTGGTGTATTTCAGGTAAAATAATACTAACGATTTGTCTTTTTCTTGGTTTAATATACGAACACATAACACGCAGACAGACACATCAAACACTAAAAAGATATTAAACAGTAAATAAACATATTCGAGAAAATTTTAAAATCTAATTCTGGAAGCCGCATTTTGCTTCCTTTAGATCCGAGCACCTCATGATACAGAAATTAATTCTCTTCTGTCACAGAGGGGACTCCCCGGTAGACAGACAGTCGGCGCCAATCTCCGCCGCTCACGTGATTTGCAACACACTGCCCCACCATGAACATAGGGGTGTTCATCACTAAACATACATATACAGCGTGTCCACGTATAACCTGACCGACCTTTATTTTCGCAACCGTTGGTCCTAGATGCATACTTCCAATTACAAAAATGGTTTAAATAAGGTAAAGAATTATTTCTAAAGCGATTTGGGTCAAGAAAAACATTTATTAAAAAATTACGAAATTTAAATTTTTATACGGTCCCCCGGTCCTATAAGTGATATTTAGTAAAAATTTACTGTGACACTAACAAGTAAGATAAAAAAAGTCCCATTCATCTACGATTAAAACTGACCGAGTTACAGCTGTTTAAAGTTGGAGTATATTTTATGTTGCGAAATAGGGGTCATTCACAAATGTAGTAGAAATATAAATAATCGTCAGATATATTAAAAAAATAGTTGAGAGCAAAACTAGCATTGCAATCTAATATAAATGTGAAATCTATAATCATTCTAACATATTAATGCAAAATATACAATTTGTACTGAACATATAAGAGGAAAGAAATAACAGAATTTTTGTTAAATAAAAGGATGAAAAACAACAGCCTCAATTAAGATTTTAAAATGCTGTTAGATTACACTGTCTTTCATATTTTGAGTTGTACCCTGTTTTTTAGCTTTTGAAAATTGATTCTAATGTATTTTTTAGCGCTGAATCCGAAAATGACCTTCATTTTAAACCATCACGTCAGGATTTTTCTCAAATCGAAAATTTCAAAGTTAAAAAGCTCAAAGTTAAAATTGACCCCCCCCCCCCCCTTCTCACTTCCCAACCTCATCAGACCCCTGAGTTATTTAGTTGTAAAAAACCCAGTTAAGCCAAAAAATTGAACAAATTATTGAATTAAATAAAATTAAACTGAATAAAAAAGTCTTACATCTATTTTATAGTATCAGATTTTTCGCTGTTTTTTAACCTTGATATTCACGATTTGCGAAAAATCCTGATATGATGGTTAGAAGTGAAGGTAATTTTTTTTTTTATTCAGCGTTAAAAAATACATAAAACGTAATTTTAAAATTTAAAAAACACAACCATCGCAGGTTTATGTTATCTAATCTAAAATTCCTTCTTAAACTTGTTGACGATAGTCTATCCGATTTTATTTTTTTTTGCGTTATCCTCTAATATAAGTATGTATAAGATAGTAAGTGTCGAAAATCATAATAATATAAATTGCCATCGGATTTAAGTCAGTATGTAAAATTTAACTTCGATCGGACATTTGAAAGTGAATTAAAATTTGAGTACAAATTTTAAACTGGAAAGTCGACAGTTGCAAGTTAAATAAAACCTTATGAAAATAATATAATTTTTGTTAAAATAAATCACAGCCTCAATTACTTACAAAATAAAACATATGATAAAATACAATTATTTTAATTAATCTGAAACTTAACTAATAAAATTTAAGTCAATCGTAATAGCTGTACGATTTCTTTTAAAGCGCAGATACCTTGAAATAAGTTTAAGTACTTTACATACGACCCCTGAAAGCATGGCCGAAACCATCAGTTTTAAGAAGCAAAAAAGTGGTATAAGTCATGCATTTCAAAGTTTCATAACTCGGTCAATTTTAATGTTAGATGAATGGGACTTTTTTTGTCTTACTTGTTAGTGTCACAGTAAATTTTTAGTAAATATCACTTATAGGACCGGGGGACCGTATAAAAATTTAAATTTCGTAATTTTTAAATAAATGTTTTTCTTGACCCAAATCGCTTTAAAAATAATTCTTTACCTTATTTAAACCATTTTTGTAATTGGAAGTATGCATCTAGGACCAACGGTAGCGAAAATAAAGGTCGGTCAGGTTATACGTGGACACGCTGTATAACAATACAAATTAAATGAAATACAATCATTAAATAATAATACAAGTTATACAAATTAAATAAAATACAAACATAGAATAATAATAAAATTATACATACTTCAAGGCTAATTTAAAAAAAGAGAGAGTTCAACACTGATTCAACTAAATAAAGAAATAAGAAAATTTATATTAGAGTTCAATAATTAAAGTTCAAATTTTGTCTCAGTCCATTATAGTTCAAGATTGAAAAGCAGTTGTACAGGTCGGTTCAATATGGACTTTTCAGTCTTAATTTTACAGGCTCTCACCTTGCCATCTCTTCCAGGAAATATTTCTATAATTTTACCTAAACTCCAGAAATTTCTGGGTAATTTATCATCTTTAATTAAAACAACATCATTTATTTTAAATTGGGGAAGATTGGTTTTATTTAAACTTTGGTGGGCTGACCTCAAATTTAATAAGTATTCATTCTTCCATCTAGACCAAAACAGCCGCATCAATTTTTCCCGATAGTTAAAGGCTTAAAGCAATTCTTTCCTAGAAGAGAAATTAGAGTCAAGGTGAAGCCGTACGGGGGGAAGAGAAGATATTCTTCTCCCTATTAAAAAATGGGCAGGAGTTAATGGTAGGGGGTCCTGCCTTTCATCACTTATGTATGTCATGGGTCTGGAGTTCACCATTCCTTCAACCTCAATAAGTACTGTATGCAACTCATTAAGGGTCAGAGAAGATCTGCCCAATGTCTTTCGCAGCGCAGTTTTTACAGACCTTACCATTCTTTCATAAAATCCGCCCCACCAGGCGGCCCTTTCCACTATATACTTCCATTTTATGTTATTGGAAGCAAAAAATTCTTTCACCTCTGGATGAGTCACTATAGTCCATAGTCTCTTAAGTTCTATTTCAGCGCGTTTAAATGTTCGTGCGTTATCGGAATAAATAACGGAGCATAATCCACGACGAGCGATGAACCGTCTAAAGGCAAGTAAGAATGTTTGTGTTGACAAATTGTCAACAAGTTCCAGGTGGATATTTCTTGTTACAGCACACGTTATTAGCAATATATACTGTTTGCTGTCAGAATCTTTGACAAATAAAGGTCCTGCAAAATCGACTCCTATTACGCTATATGGAGCTGACTGTTCGACACGATCAGGTGGCAATGGAGCTATCGTCTGGTCTCCTGGAATTGATGAAAACCTTTTGCAAATAATGCATTTTTTCAGTTGATTTTTTATTGTTTGTCTAGCCTTTAGTAACCAGAATTTTTCTCTCACTTGTACGAGGGTGTGAGAAACCGCTGAATGAAATACTCTAACATGAGCATCCCAAATTATCAATTCGGAAAACTTCGTTTTGGACGGAAGAATTATCGGGTGTTTTTCATCCGTTGAAAAATCAGCTTTCCCAAGTCGACCAGAGACACGCAGGACGCCTTCGGAATCAAGGAATGGGTTCAAACAAAGCAAGTGCGAGTCTTTTGGAAGAGGTTTGGCATTTTTTAAACACTGTATTTCATTAGAAAAAAATTCACTTTGAACTAGCCTTATCCAATACAGCTCTGCTTCTCGAAGATTTTCTGGTGTAAGTGCACAGACTTTCTCGTGATTGCCCTTTAGCAATTTTATAAAATATATCACGTAAGCAGTGACTCTTAACAATTTTTTTAGGCTACTAAATTTTTCTATATCAATTATTTTTTCATTAACAATGATTGAATTAACTATTATTTCGCCTTTGCATTCATTTTTAATTTCTGGAATGAATGATTTGATTTTTAGCTTATTTTCTTTCGGCCAATCAATTTCGGGATTAATAAGCCACTCAGGACCATACCACCAGCGTCTTGAATTTATTAGCTCTTTGGAAGAGAGCCCCCTAGTAAGCATGTCTGCCGGGTTATCCTTGCTATTAACATGCCGCCAAGAACTAGGATCGGTCATTTCCTGAATTTCCGCTACGCGGTTTGCGACATACGGTTTCCACTTGGCGGCCGATCCCTTAATCCAGTGCAAAACTATAGTAGAATCGGACCACAAAATTATATTTTCAATATAACTGAAAAGATGTTTAATATGGTTGGCAATTCTGGCAGCTGTTAAAGCTCCTAAGAGCTCCAATCGCGGTAAACTAACCTTTTTTAAAGGAGCAACTCGCGATTTTGAAATTATATAGCAAGTATTAAAATAGCCTTCTGATGTCCTGTATCTAAAGTAGGCTACAGCTCCGTAGGATTTTAACGAGGCATCAGAAAACACATGAACTTGAACTTTGTTTACTGTTACATCTGAATCAAAATAATATCTAGGTATTTTCATATTTTCTAGTAGTTTTGTTTCTTTATACCACGTTTGATATTTATTTACAATTTCTTCAGAAAATGTGTCATCCCAGTCAAGACCAGATTCCCACAATTCCTGCAAGAGGAGCTTAATTCTAATCATAAAGGGATTGAGGAATCCGATAGGATCAAATATTTTAGCAGCAGTGTGGAGAACGTGTCTTTTGGTGAATTTTAAATCACCGTTTGACGCTAAAGATGTCAAATCTATGGACAGAAAGTCCTCCTTATTGTTCCAATTTATTCCTAGTATTTTAAGGTTTGATTGTTTTTCTTCTATTTCAATTACAGAGTCGGCATTCTTCCACTGTTCCTTTAATTCTACAGAATTGGAGTTAAATTTCCGTAACTTCATATTCGCGTCTTTAAAAATTGAAACTGCACAAGATGACAGCTTAAAAGCTTCTGGTACCGTAGATGCTCCGTGAATCAAGTCATCTACGTATAAATAATTATCTAACATGTGGTATGCGATGGGATTGGCCTCCTTATAATTTTTAATGTGTTTTTTTAGAGTTGAAGCTAACACGTAGGGGGAACTGGTGAGGCCAAAACAATGTCGATTAAAATGATATAAGGTTGGTGGTTTATTTATGTCGCAGTCATCAAAATATAAAAAACATAAATAATCTCTGTCACTCCTCGATACCTCTATTTGCAGGAAGGCTCGGGCCAAATCCCCACAAAAAGCAATTTTATGCCGCCTGAAATTTAGTATAACATCTACGAGATTAGGATTTAAATTTTCCCCTGAGAAAAGACATTCATTTAAACTTTTGTTACTACCCTGTCGACTGCTCGCATCATAAACAATTCTAGTTTTAGAGCTAGAAGATTTTTCCCTAAAAACCGCTCTATGAGGCATTACATAATTTACAGAACAATTATCATTACACTTTTGAATAATTCCCTCATTCAATTGTTCCTTCATAATTTCATTATATCTTAAAAATAAAGATTGATCATCTTTTAACCGTCTTTCCAAAACTGCAAATCTTTTTTCCGCGACTTGGTAATTGTTACATAAATTTTGTCTATCCGTATCGCATCGCCACAAAAGTGGTGCTACATACCTACCATTTTCGAAACATATTTCCTTCTCGAATTTATTTATGACCTCAAAATGTTCATCATCTTGTTTATCTTTTTGATTAAATAGAAACGATTCCATTTCCCATAAGTTTCTTAAGTCATTATCTATTGACGAGCATATTATTTTTAAACAGGAAGTACTCTGTAATTTAGCGCCATAAATTCTACCTACTAAAGTTTTTCCAAATATCGTTGGTTGAATAAACAACGATTGATTTATTTTTTTAACTTCTCCAATTATCGTTGAAAACATATAATCAGCACCTAAAAGAATTTGGATGGGTTTTGCATGAATAAATGTGTCAGCAAATTCATTTTCATTAAGACCGAGTTTATTTATTAACTGAGAATCAACTGAGGCGATAATTTTCGCTCCGCTAATGACCTCTGACACAAGCGCTTCAATTTGTATGTCAGCGTAGGGGGGAACGCGACTGCGTACTGTAATATTCACAACATCGAACTCTTGTTCTATGGCTTTGCGGTTTCCGAACGTATAAACTAGAAGCCTTTCCTTTTTCCTAGGTTTTAATTTCAAAGCTGTCGCTAGACTTTTTGTAAGGAACGTTCTAGAAGAGGCCGAGTCATATAAAAGCCTCGTATATAAGGTTTTAGAGATACCTAGCACCTGTACACAAGCAGTTTGTAATAATGTTGAATATTTTTCGGAGGAATTTTGAGTCTTAATAACTGACGATAATACAGTTTGGTTTTCGAGAATTCGGGAAGATTCGGGTGTTTCCGCATTTTCAACGGGACGATTTTTATCTTTCTTAGTGGGGCAAAATAAATAATTATGCTGATAACTTTGGCATAATTCGCAAGGTTGAATTTTTACTTTACAAGAAGATAATAGGTGGTTTTTATTCAAACATCGATAACACCTCCCACTTCTTTTTAACTTATAACGTTTTTGTTCGTCCGAGATTTCCTTACATTTTAGACTATAATGATTTGAATTGCAAAATATGCAAACATTTTTTACAACCGTGTTAAGCGCGACTGAAGTGGGAACATTAGTTTTTAATCTAGTCGGATTTTTTCTTTCCCATCGAGATGTTTCATTATTTTTTAAGGAAATTCCTGACACCGCGTTAGCCGCTTCTCGTGATTCTATTTCAAACTTTATAAAATTCATTAATTCATTGACGTCACCAGATTTATCAACATTTTTTTTTCTTTGAAATTCTACAACCAAATTATGGGGTAATTGCCTTAAAATTATTGGAATAAGTAAATATCCGAAATTATCTGAAGCCACCCCCATCGCTTGTAAATTTCTAATGCTAACTTCACATTCATCGTACAATTCTCGTAACGATCTGGTATTTGAAGCAGACTTTACAGGCTCAATTTCTAATAGTTTATTTATAAACCCACTAATCAAATATTCTGTTTTTCCATATCTGTTTTCTAGTAAATCTAGAGACGATTTATAATTTTGTTCATTTAGAGCAAATCCTGAAATCGTTTTATAAGCCTCTCCTGACAGAAACGATTTCAAATATATGAATTTTTCAATGCTACTCAAGTTTTCATTAGAATCTATAGTACTTTTAAAACTATTTATAAATTCAAGAAATGTGTTAGGATCACCTTTAAATATTGGTATAGTTATCTTGGGTAAATTTATTGTAGGTGATCGTGTATTAGGATACGGAATTGTACTGGCATTTGTACTGGCATTTGATGCAGTACTTGTATTGCTCAGTTCAGCGTTAGCTTTAAACTTTTTTAATTTTCCTTTAATTTTAAATTTTGCTTCATTAATGGTATCGTCATACTCAATACTGTTTTGAATTTCTGCTTCAAAAAGAGTAGTATCAGATATTAACTCTTCAATTTTAGGATTTATTAACTTTAATTCATCTTGTTTTTCAATTAAATTGTTCAAATATTCCGAGAGTGTCTCAAAATCATTTTCACTTTCTAAATCTACACTTTCCATAAATGTTTCAATTTTTGTAATAAATTTCGTACAGGCAGTTTTAATTACCTTGCGCTTTGATTTTAATTTTTCCAGATTCATTTTTAAAAACAAATAAAAGGTACAGTACCTGATTTTGCCGGGATATAATCTTAATCCAGTAAGTCGTCTTCGAAAATGTTGAACTTAATCTTGATGATAATCACTAGGAGCAACATTATCATGAACTTTAATATTAAAGCTCCCGGGTTTGTTGTTACCATAAAAATAATTAATCATAATAATAATCACTCAGGCGTGCTGGTTGGGAGAGCATAATAATATATAGAAATCAACATTCTTGAATGAAATCTGGTAATTCATGATTTATGAAGGAATTGGAGAAATGCAGTAAATATCAATTCTTGTTACGAGATTCTGGTGTATTTCAGGTAAAATAATACTAACGATTTGTCTTTTTCTTGGTTTAATATACGAACACATAACACGCAGACAGACACATCAAACACTAAAAAGATATTAAACAGTAAATAAACATATTCGAGAAAATTTTAAAATCTAATTCTGGAAGCCGCATTTTGCTTCCTTTAGATCCGAGCACCTCATGATACAGAAATTAATTCTCTTCTGTCACAGAGGGGACTCCCCGGTAGACAGACGGTCGGCGCCAATCTCCGCCGCTCACGTGATTTGCAACAGTATTGGCACACATTTGATATAAAATGCTTTTTAGGGGAGTGTACCTCCTTAACAGTGAAACGTGACAGATGAAAACGTATATCAGATTTAAAATTAGCGTAAAAACAGATTTAGAAACATGTTAGCATACTCATATGGCAGAAATATTTGGATGTCAAGAAATGTTATTAAAAAAAAATAAAAATATGCAAATTATTATGAAAAATATGCACAATATTTCATAGTCACATGTCAGTCTAATTTCGGACACAACATTTTTGTAAAGTAAACTGGCCAGTAACATAAAACAAAAAAGTCAGTCTGATAATGCTTTATGCCTTAAATTTCCATGTAATTGTACACAAATTCCAAAATTTGCATAAATTGAAATATGCAAATACCTGAAAATCTGGACGTGCTGGAGAAAATCTAAAACTGGATTCAGAATCAGCGCAAAAAACTGAATATGAAACGAAACAACTGATTTCAATTTTGGGACAAAGCAAAAGTTCAAATTTGTTGTCCAGTGTAATCAGTAATTTAAAATTTTGCTTACATTTTATATTAACTTTTCTGGTAATAGTTGCATTTTTAAAATTTTATGCAACGAAGAATAAGATAGAAGAATATATTTGTTTTAAGCATTTAATAGATTAAAAAGCATTAGAACTGGTTTAGATATGTCAGCTTGGAGACCTATTGATATCATCAGTCAAGGGATGGGCAATTGCCTCACAACTTCTTTGATCTGCCATTGAATATTACAACCGTAAATCGATGTTCTCATACTAGTTACTAAGTGTAAGGGTAGATAATCCACATATAAAACTTTTTTAAAAAATGAACAGATCTTATTACATTTTACTTTTATTGCAGGGTTCATACAGACTTGAGAAGAAAAAATCCAAGGAGTCTAGGAAAATTCTAAAGAGTACAAGAATTTTAAAGCGCTTAAGAAATTTTTTTTCATGGCATCATGTAACACGCACACCCACCCTACTTTTTAATACCTCATTTAAAGCAAGAAAACTGATTTTATTCCATTGAAATCTAATAGCTACCACATTGCAAAGCATTCACAATGCATAGCTTACTGGTTTAATAAATTTGAATACAAAATTACCAGTGAATCATTTTATGCAGTGACCAATGGTCATACATACAGAGGCCAGTCAAATCCCAAATACTAATCATGTATCACTCATCCTAGATTTTAAAAGTAAATTTTGAAGGGAAAAACAACGAGGCATATATAAAAAAAAAAAAAAAAAAATACAGTAACTTTTTTTAAAAAGAAGGGCAGTAATCACTTGAAATTTATCATTGTAAACATGAGAAGATTTTTATTTTACTTCCTTTAAAGGTTAATCTCTTCCAAGCTATACTACATGCTTAAGCAGTATTTTGTTTATTTAAGGAGTTCTAAGTACTCCTTGGAAACTTTTTCATTTCTAAGGAGTCTGTATGAACTCTGTTTTTCCTGCTAATGGTTTTCTGGCTTAAGAAACTACATTCAGCACCGTATGACATTCAAAAGGTAATCTTAAACCAATGGAAGGATTCTCTACAAATTTTTTGATTGCATGTCAATATTTTCGCATGTCAATATATATATGTTATATAAAAAATTTATTTCCTTCGTATCCTTCCATTTTATTCGCATTAATATTTTAAAATTAATCTAACTTCTGTCATAGTCAGTATTTCCTTAATTCTTAATAATATCTATTCCTATTTAAAGTCCTTTTAAAAGTAAATATCCGTATATTAATAATTATTTTATTCCAAATCTTAATCTAAAATTTAAGATCATTCGTAACTTTTATCAGTTCCCCAATCTATAAAATTCTGAGACGCGTTCTCATTTCGAATGTTTTAAAACCATTTTCTTTTTATTATTATTATTATTATTGCTCTGATTCTTTCGCGCGCTTGGGATTTTAACTTCTAAATTGGTCCGCACCCAAGTAAGGGGATTCTTTAATGTTTTAGCCTCGCCCTCTAGCCTCATTCGTTGGGCTGGAGCTAGCTTCTCACTCATTGGGTTGAGCGCTCGTGACGTAATTCTGTGTATGTTTCCGCGGCGAGAACAAAACTCGCCAGCGCCGGTCGGAACGGCAGATTTTTGACGTTTTCAGAAGCTAAACAAGTATGTGTCTGGTATTTGTATGACCGTAGAATATTCAACTGGCCCAGTAACATCTTAATTCAATGAAGTGAAGCAACGTTAGCCCGAGGGCTATAAGTTTTAGACCTTTTGGGAATCGTTTCTGTGTTGTTCGTCTTCTAATAAAATTATTTGTCTGGAGATTGGCTGGATTTACTGGAGAAATTCTGTGATCTCATTTCATTGCCTTACTACTTCGCCATACTCGCTAAATTCGACTGCAACTTGCTATATCGTTGAAGGACTGCCATCTTTTCATCGAATAGTATTCATCGTAATATCTCAACCTCGTCAAAATGCTACATATATATAATATCTGAAGTCAGAGGGGCTTTTCTTGTACTTCCTGGTATGGATTTTGGAAATTTTCTGGTATGGATTTTGAAAGGCTATAAAGGAAACAATACCTAGATTCTCACTAGTTTTGAAATTCAGTGTCCCCTACCCCCAGTATAAAATTGTAACAGAAATCAGAAAAGTGCAAAACTAGCATGTTGGATTTTGACCTCAGAAATGCTATCTAAAAAAAATCATTTAAAAATATTGAAATAGAAACAAGAAATTTGTAGAGAATGTTTCCATTGGTTTAAAAATGAAAGCTTGTAATGCAAGTTGGATTTTTTTTTTGTTTGTTTATTTTTTTTTCTTTCAATCATAAAAACAAAACACTTCTTTCCCCAGTTCACGTGTGACAAAAAATTGTCATTGTTCTTAATACTAATATTTATTTTAAAAAATTGTTATCCATACTTCAAATGACCTTAATTGGCCATAACTACTCCATATAAAAAAATACAGCCTTTTTAATTATTAATGTATATTTTTGTACTTAATTTATTGATAATGAATATAACATTAATAATCTAAATAAAATGTATGTTACCCATCGAATGTTCACAAGCAATATCACATTTTTTACTTCTCCTCTGCTACTAAAATAAACTTTAAAACTGACAAGTGCCACTTGAAATTGTATTAGAAGTTCAATTTTAATAATTTAAAATCTTTTAGATTTTTGAAGTTAGCTAAATTTTACTATTTTATTCAACATTATTTTCTTCGTTTGTTTTTTTATTTAAAATAATTGTGAGGGGAAAAAATGCTGAAATACTCTTCAAATTTAATCATGTCAAGTTTTACATATTTTTGTAGAGTAAATCTAAGTATTTGCAAATCATAATTGCAAAATATACGTACACAGTTTATAGTATATAGTTTATTATCCTACACATATGTAAGGAGGACGGTTTACAAAAAAAAAAAAACTAATAAAGTTTTGGATAGTTTCTTAATTTAATATTTATATTTGTCTCATTAGTCTGAACATTTCTGGAAATTTTATTTTATTTTTCTAAGTACAGTAAAATGTGGGCTAAATAAAATTATACATATTTGGGTCTTTTTTATGTTGTTTTAAAAATACTTATAGGCATTAAATGATAAAGATGTCGAAAAAATCCATTTAATTTTTAAGCCATCACAATAAAGAAGTAATGTATGATTTTCTGAAAATGATAAATATCAGTTGTTAAATTATGATTCAGTTATTGTTAAAAGCATCTTATCACTTGAACAATGTTTCATTCATTGCTTCTGACAAGAATTAATTATGTGTTAAACTATCGAAATTTTGAAAACAGGTGTAAAGTTTAAAAAATTCATTTAAAAATACTAGAAAATGTAGAAAAAATTTAAGTGTTATGTGAGTGAGATTAAATTTATTTAAACACATGAATCACTAAACATATTGAAAAGTTTTTATTTATATTTAAAATTTTTCCATTACATTAAGGCAGTCAGTATAAAAATAGATTATTTATTAAGATTATAGATTATTAACACTAAGTTCTTATAGTTCAGCAATATTTGAGAATTGAATATTTTTAAAAACACACTAAGCAATTTCAGAAGAATATCAGGAACTTCCTTGTTATAGTAGCCCCTGAGAATTATTCGCCAAGTTATGTGACATATATGAAATAATAGTCATATATGATATAATAACAGTTTATGATGTATATGACCAAATTATAACCTATATGACATACATATAACATATAAGACATAAATGTTACATATATATGACATACTTATATGATATATACAGCGTATGTAGCACATATTTAATATATGTATAAGTTTGGCAATGACCTTGGCAAAATTATAACTGCAATATTAAAATAATTATAATTATGAGGGTCATTATAACAAAGAATTACCAAATATCATATATGTGTATTAAACAACTATAAATCTTAATTAAATGTATAACAAAATCATTTAAATGTATTCACTACAGCTAAATGAGTGAATAACTTGCAACATACTGATATCTTCTGTAGTACTATACCAAAACACATTTTGAATCAGGGAAATCATTTAATAAATTGTGTTTTGATTCTTTGTGACTCTTATTTAATTTCATTCATTAAGTAAAATTTTCTATTTAAAACAAATTTATTCAACCGAGGCTAAATTAACACATTGCTATTGAAGATATTGATATGTTGGCAGCTATGTATGATTATAATTAGAAATAAGTTTAGTCCCATTCAAAAATGTAGTTTAATGCAATTAAAAATGATTCAGGAACTTTAGATGTAGAATACATTTTTGTGCTATTACAATACGTTTTTAATAATATCAATAAACTTGTTCTAATTTAAAAAATTCAACTGCATAATTTTGTAGAAATTCATCTTCACCAACAACTAAATTCACTATAAATATGATTGAAGATATTATCCAAAATAAATAATAGGATCACAATGAAAAATAAAAAATCACTGGAAACAACAAACTTAACAAGAATTTCAATTTTTTTTTTGGTACTTTTTAAACAAAAAACATTACAATAATAATAATAATAAAGCAACAATAACAAAATTAACAAACAACAACACATTCTTAGAATAATAAACTTTTGAGCAATTAAAAAAAAAAGAATATGCAATGGATTAATATATATATACATTCATAAATGTTGATAAGTGGAATAATGCATACAATGCTTTTACCATACATTTACACTATAAACAACCACTTAATTTAAATATCTGCAGCTTATTATTTATTAATTATTACAAATTAAAAAATTGCATTTTGAGAATGATGAAATCAGTTAATGTCCCTTGATTGGGATGGAGGGAATTAAATAATAATAATAATAAATCGAAAATAGTGCAAATAAATTCTTAGTTACAAAAATCTTGAAATTATATGAAAATATTGGTTTTATATTTTTAATCAGTGATGCTGCTAGGTTTTTGAAATCCTGGGTGCCTGGGATCCAGATACTTCCAAAAAACTGGGTTCTTTTTTAGAAAGGTGGGTTCTCTTTTTAGGAATATAGACAGATTTAATGTAGTTTGAACAAAATATGCCTCTTTTGTGATCTTTCAACACAAAAATTATGCCTCTTGAAGGACACATAAAAATTATATTTATGCATCCTTTCTCAAATTTTTTGCGTAAATGACTATAGGTATCACTATTTTATACTAAAGGAGCCCATTCACCCTAATGTACATGACTAGAAGTACTCTAAAGCAAGCCTGCCCAACCTTTCAGTAAGCAAGGGCAGCATTATTAATATGTCTCAAAACATGAAACTTTAACCTCACGTAAGAATGATAGTGATACCCACTGTGGCAGATATAAATCCCATACGATCCTCATGTAAAAACTAGTATGTTTTAGCCATCACTAAACTTTCTTCAGATAGTTTTTAATTAATTTTCAATTAATTTTCAGCAGTGAAAATACGCTATTAAATTATTGAAAAATATATGAATTTTTACACATTGCTAACAAAAGGCATAACCCACAGAGTGAAAAATGTCCAAACAGGGAATCGAACCCAGACCCTTGGAATAATGCTGCAACCTTACCAACATATGTAAGCGAGAGATGCCAAGCTGGGTGTTATCCTTGTAGCTTAATGGCAGAGCACTGGAGCATTATTCCAAGGTTCCGGGTTCGATATCCGGCTTGGACATTTTTCACTCTGTCGGTTATATGCTTTGTTAGCAATGTGTAAAAATTCATATATTGTTCAAAAACTTTCTTCTATATCATTTTAATCTATTAATTTACATAGCATATTCACACAACAACAATTATAGATATGAAGTAATTACAGATAAAAAGCCTTTCTTTAAATTTAGCATGAAAATTACAGTGATCAGCGAATAATAACAGAAAAAATCATGCTCGGTGAATTAATTGTGGACAAGATTAGAAATATTTCCCCAACCACAGGATACAAATGCCCTCTGTTGATTGATGAAAGTCAAAATTGAATCATCTATTTATGTCAAGATCTAACACAATATGAAGTTTTATGATGTTCAGTGTATTAGTTTTTTATGGTATAGCTATTTTGGATATAGTAAAAAATGCAGCTTAGCAGCACCACCTGTTGGCCAATATACACCCAAACCTAATCAGCTCCAATTTATATCAAAGTCTTAATTAAACTGATGTTTTATTAAATTTCATGCCATAGTTTGTGAGTTAGAGTGACCATAAAATTTGTCTCACATACAGACAGACACACACACCTCAATTAAAAACGGTCAAATCATGTTCAGGACCTTCAAAACACACAAAAATTCTTTGAAAAGTGCAAGTCAAAATTTTTCATGAATCCAACACTTTTTGATTGTATATAGAAGAATGAAGTAATTTACAGAAAAAAACATAAATCATGGTAAATTTAGCATTACATTTTTCTCAGAGGGTTTTCTCTGAGAGCCAGAAAATTAATTGCATCTATAAAGGGGAAAAAACCCAAAGATATGACTAATTTTATGAAAAGTTTACTTTAAAATAAAATTTTAAATTTTTTAAAAGTTAGTAATCGGAAATATTCAAAAGCGCACCAAGAAAATTTTCAAAGGGTGCCACATTGAACAGCAATGCTTTAGAGAATAACAAAAGTGGGAAATTTTCTGGATCTTTTTTTTTTTTTTTTTTAATGCTATATTTTTATTTTAATGCTACAAAACTATATATTTATACAAAACTACAGCTGTTTTTACCAATATCTGATATTACCCAAATACTCTTGAATAAACTTCACTATTTTATTTTCAGGTTAATATAAAGAAATCAAGAAAAGGAATACAGAGAAATGAAAAAAAAACAAAAAACAATCAATACAAAGATGATCAAAGATCCCTAAATGTTCAGGTTTAAGTATTTTAGGTTAGGTTCGGTTCGGATTGAAGTTTTTAGGTTAGAGTCAGATTTCAAGTTGAAGAAATTGTTTTGTTAGGTTTAAGTTGACTAGAGTTTTTTTGGAATTTTCGAATTTGGTTTGGATATAATCTACCCTGTCCAAGGCTCTACTGGCTGTACATTCTGTTTATAAATCTCAAATAGAATAATAAACATCTTTAGCAGATTTAATTGCTCATATGAGGAGCACTATTTTTTTTTTTTCTTTTAAGTAGAAATATTTCACAAGCATCATAAAATATTAAGTGAGGTTCAAAAAGAGCAATAAATGTTTTTGATAAATGAAATATACATATATATCAGAATATATAAGATGAAAAAAAATGTAATGTGCAGAGTTAATCGAAAAAGAAAGCAATGATATTTGATAATAAAAAAGCTGAGTTATAGATTACATTCATTTTATTTCAGTTTCAGTTTAATATGAATACCTGAACACAAGAAATAAAATAAAAAGAAAAGAAAAACACTTAATCAAGTCCAAGAGGATAAGGTTCATTAATCCTGTCATGCATAAATAATTTTTAAATGGATGAAAAAAAAAATTGCACCTAAAATAGGTTCAAAATGCATTATTAGGAACAAGAAATGTTGAATTTTTAAAAATCTTACATTTATTACAAAATGAATTTCATTTGTGATTTACAAGAGGTAAAAAAATTACTATTATTAGTTATTATTATTTTTTTTTTCCTTTCTGATAACTTAAAACTTTGACCCATGAACACAAAGTGGATAGTAAAAAAACATATTTGCTTATATTCTTATTTAGATCCAAGAGCAGAAATTCTTTGAGAAAATTTTCTCTCTTACAAACAAACAACAAAAAAACAATTTTCAAAGGCAAATTTAACAAATGAATGCTCGAAAACAAAATGATTCTGCCATCTAGTGCTATACTTCACAAGCATTATTGAACTTCATATGAGATTTATATGTAATAAAGAAGTAATATATATATATGTATGAACAACCAGTGGACCCATGCAAGGATTTCACACTGCAGTCTAATATTTCTTAGCAATATCTAATATTTTTTGGATGCAGGTTTAAACGTCTAAAGAAAAATTAAGGATAAAAATATCTGCAACCAAAATTAGTCAAGCGAGAATACCGTCTCATTTATTCCATCAAAGTTACAGTAAAAACTCATCAAAGATAGCAAAATGCACACATGAGAAAAACAATAATAATCATATTGTAACTGCATTAAAAGATGATGTCATCCACTTTAGGAAAAATATGAGACAAAGAAAAAAAAATTGAATACTTATAAAATAAAATTTAATTTAATATAACAAAGCATACATTTTAGTCTACATGTGAAATACCACTGATTCGATTGATCAATGATGTCTTTCTCTTCTAAACATTTGAATTTTGCTTTTTAATCATAAATACAAAATAAACGTGTGGAGATGTCCCACATTATCTTTTTTGTACTATTTATATTTTTTATAATCACTGTTGAGCATGATTTAATGCAGTATTTTATTTTTGTGGCAACATTGATTTGAGGAAAACATTTCATTTCATTTATAAAAACAATGCTGATTTAATTTTTAAATAACTGCATTTTTTAATCAAAAAACACATTTTAACGAAATGTGAGTGTAGTACGACTATGTCAGAACCTGGTTCAAAAACCATTCGAATGATACCTCATTTATTGCTTTGCATTTTGTAGATGCACAGGAAAAGGGATGTTGACAACAGAAATAATATACTGAATGATTATCAGAGTTGTTTTACAATACAATCTGATATGAGGTTATCATGCATAAAAAGGCTAATAATTCAGTACATAAGATCTATAACTTTCCAGAACACAGTATCTTTCCAACAGAGTAGAATAAAAAATTATTCAGGGAATTTCTAAACTCAACTACACAGCATATCAACATAATGAGCCAAGTTGTCAACAACAGCATCTGGTTTAACAGAACTAGCTTCAAGATCTTTTTCCCTAAAATATTAACATATATAATAAAAATTACAAAATTTGTATACATAAAATAAATAGGTACATTTATTTTGATTTAAAGTAAATTTAAATAGCCATAAATAATAAACAAGAATATGAAAGATAATATTACAAATAACATAAACACTTATTTATGGTGGTTCTCAAAACATATTTTTCCCTCCTCAACAATGCAAAACTTTCTGACACATTCACAAACTCATTATTAAACATAGAATCATGAAATATCAGGCATGACTATTGAAGTGCTTTGTAATTAATTTAAGTGGTCTAATTAAATAAAAAAATAATTGTAAATTCCATCTTAATTATCGGAGAAATTCGAAAATTACTTATTTAGAATCCTTGTGAAAATTTACGGATGGATGTATAATTTTCCAATCGATAAATGTAATATTTCAAAAAATTCTGATAGACCTGGAATACTTCCACAATAAAAAAAGATGTTTTGTTTCATTATTACTTCAGCAGACGGTTTCTCCCCGTTAGACGCCTGCTGGAGTATTGTAATTAAAACTGATCTTTTTTACCATTTAGAATTAAAAGTTTGTTAATTGATAACTTCTCTTCTAATTGGTCGAATTTTATGAATTTTAGCATTCTGAATTCGTGATTTATTGTTACGTCAGTCTGCAAATTTTTGTGCCGATGTGACGATTTTTTGGAAAGGCTGGAAAACTTCCGGAGCCGAAATGAAAAATATTGGGGTGCAGGTGGAAGACGAAAGCTGATTGGCTGGGTTGCAAGCCTCGACGCAGGGTCCAGTTCCAGTCAAAACTGAAATAGTTTCTTTCTTTTGGAAAAAATGCTCCTTTTTCGCTAATTTTCGAGACTTTCTTAATTAATAACTGTCTTAATTGAAGGCCGATTTCTTCAATACGGAATGTCGGCAATTCCGAGATTTTTCTGAATTTTTTTATACAAAAAGTGCTATGCTACTCGCTACGGTTGCAGAGTTTTTCCAAGTACAGACAGACAGACGTTTCTGAACATTAATAATAAAGATAAATGCGATTGTGTGTTTTAATGTTTGGCTGAAATCAGCGTCAAAATGGAGGATATAATGGCCCTGTATCTTTGCATATATGTGGATTATAACTCAGAAATGAACATAGGTTATATTTTGTTTATTTTATTCAAATTTTCATTATTTTCATAGTGAATAAATGGACATTTTTTCATTTAAAATTTTAAAATGGTTAAATTTACTTTATCACTGCTAATGCTTTATTGTTGCCAATACTAAATCAAAACACAGAATAATAATTTTTACTCAACAATTTATTTTCGATTGAAAAATTTCTATGTGAAAAGTGAAGGTGAAATAAAAAAAATTAAGAATTAAAAAGAAGATGAAATAATATTATTAGAAATAAAACATATTTTCAAGCATTTCTTAATAATTCAAAATTTCATTATTTTCATACAAAATAAATGGAAATTTTTTTCGTATAAAATTTAAAAATGGTTAAATTTACTTTATCATTGCCAATACAAAATCAAAACTCAGAATAATAATTTTTACTCAAAAATTTATTTTCAATAGAAAATTTTCCACGTAAAAAAATTAAAATGAAATAAAAAATTTTTAAGAATTAAAAAGAAAATGAAATAACATTATTAGAAATAAAACACACATTTTCAAGTATTTGATAATAATACAAGATGCATGAATACGAGTATTAGTACTGAAAGCAGGCGTTTATGATATCATAAATACAAAAAATAAAACAAATCTATTTTGAGGTTGAAATTAGTTATTTTGGGTTCTGAAATTATTTCTTACAAATTTGTTTCTTTTTTCTTTTCTTTTCTTTCTTTTTTTTCCTTTCGTATTTTCGTTTGTTTATTGTCATTTTTAAAAATGGCTATTTTTTGGGGGGGTAATAGATTTTTGTAAAGCTTTATAGGATGAGAAAAATGGCATAGATTCCATTACAATGTTTAAATGTATTTGGAATGTTTAAAAAAAAATTAATAAATAACGATGTTATCGAAATGAAAAAAAAATCTATCGAAAAATTCTCCTAATGCAAGAAGAGCAAAGAAGAAATAAAAAAGTAATGAAAATTTTCCTCAATCCGAATTGTGTAGACCTGAACAAGCTGATCGTAAGCAAATTCCTAATATTATAAACGGGAAAGCGTGTTTCTATATAGTAGACTTTTTTTCATATATATATATATATATATATATAGGTAGAATATAGCCAAGAATTGGATGGTTAGGCTTTGTAATAGGGTCCGTAGCCAAGTTGCTTTCCTTAGCGAGCAAAATTTGTCGCAAAAGTAAATACATTTTTGTAACCAGTTTTTTTTTTTTTTTTTTTTTTTTTTTTTTTTTCCTTGCGTGGTAAACACTTAATGGTATTCTACATGATCATTTCTTCTTTCACCTTGGACTCCCTTTTTCAATTCGTTGCAGTTTCATTTTCGCGATTGTTCATATTATTTGGCACAAAATTTCACTTTATTTAAGACAGAGTTATAGTAATGCTCGTATAATAAAGAAATGCTGTGTTGTCTCATATAAAAAGTGATAAAGTGTTGGCTAATTATATATGCTTTTAATTATCAGGAGTTAAATGTTTTGCTTAATTAATGCATCTATTATTCTTTTAATATTACACGAACGAAGTCACGAGTAACAGCTTGTATTAATATAAAAAAGTTGTAGCACTTATTTATATGCAGATTTTACAATCATACTGAAAGATTTTACAAGCTATTAAATTCTAAAATACAATTTATAATTTTAAAAGATTTTTCTGTCTGAGATAAGTTGACAATAACTAAATCTGGGATTGAAATAGCTAAATCTTTAACAAAATTATACAGACTGTAAAAAGAAAATTTAAGAAGTACAGTAAACTCTCGATTATCCGTGGAATTGAGTGGCGCAACTATCGCGGATAATTGATTTCACGGATAATCCGCAAAATTTTGAAAAAAGGGAACAAATCAACACAAATATGTACTTGAACAATTTATACACATAATCAAGGGTGGGGAAATTTCAGAAAATAGTACCAGCCAAGGATTTATTTTACCAGCCAGCAAGATGCAACGTACAGTTGAAAATCGTTCGGACAAAATGTACACGACTGCAAAAATAGTTAATTACTATTACTACAATGCATTTTCATAATATTTTTCTATAAAATATTAAAATATATACAACAGGGGAAAGCTTATTATAGGATAGAACATAGTACATTGTTTACATTACAGTAATTTAGAAAGTTATACAGCTAATTAGGAAAAAAAATTACAGTTTTTAGCATAGCTTTTATAGCCTGCAGTTTTTCAAATTCACTCGCCTCATCACAAAATCCACTCGCCAGTGGCGAGTAAAAGAATGTATTTCCCCACCCCTGCACATAATAAGTAACACAAGCATACATTTTAGAGTTTCTATGCACAATGGGTAACATAAAGATACTTATTACTTCAGGAATAATAAAATTATTTATTACTTACAAACTTGTAGGTTTATTTCTTTAGAAAATCTGTCAAAAGTGTCTGTTTTTTTGTACTGAAACACTTCTTATTTATTTGCGATTGAAGTTTTTTAAGTACTATTTTATCACAAAGTGACGCGTCATCCTCTTCCTCTAGATATTGGATAAGTCCTTCAACGTGAGCTAAAGCTGTGTCATGGCTCATTTTCTTTTGTACTTTATCATCTTCTTCGTCACTCTCTTCCAAATTCATACCTAACGCTCCTTCAATAATTTGGTCATCAGTTGTATGTTCGAAGCCTGGATCGTCAGCATCACAATTAATCCACTCAATGATATTATCTTCATTGACATTTTCTCCACCAGCAACAGATTTTGCTAAATTCGCTAAATTATGAACGGAAACTTCTTTCTCTTCCTTTTCTGATTCTACTAGAGATTTTTCTATACTTGGCAAAATCTTCTGTACCGACTCCCAAGCACTGTTTACATCATAAATGCTATCGAGAATCGTGTAATCTTTGAAAAAGCTTTTAAGATCATCCCCCTCTTCAATTTTTTTTTTCAGTAATTTCGTTCTGTATTTTTTCTTAATTGAAGCGATTACGCCCTGGTCCATAGGCTGGATAAGAGCTGTAACATTGGGAGGCAAAGATTTTGCAAAAATATTTCCATCTTCTGATTTCAATTGTAGTTCTCCAGGGTGAGATGGGGCGTTGTCAATTAGCAACACAGCTTTCTGGGGTAAATTTTGAGACGCCAGATGTTTCCTAACTTCGGGAATAAACATTTCTTCAAACCATTTTATAAATATTGTTTGATACATCCAACATTTCTTTGTGTTGAAATAATGTACTGGGAGGTTCTCAGCTCTTGTTCCCTTAAAAGATCTCGTTTTTTTTTATTTTCCAATCACTACTAACTTTAGTTTATGGGATCCTGTAGCATTACTGCAAGGCAATATTGTTAGACGCTCTTTACTGCACTTATGTCCTGGAGCTTGATTTTCACTTTGAAATGCCAGAGTTTGTGTAGGCAAACATTTCCAGAACAGTCCTGACTCATCGGCGTTGTATACTTGTTCGAAAGAAATTCCTTCTGATTGAAGAAATTGTACAAAATCTTCTTTGAAATTTTCTGCAGCTTGTTCGTCGCAACTTAATTTCTCGCCATAAAGACCTATTTCTCTTATCCCGTGGCGTTGTTTGAATCTTGTCAGCCATCCTGACGATGCATCAAATGATCCCTCTAATCCCAGCATTTCAAAAAATTGTTTTGCTTTTGCAGCAACAATAGGCCCTGAAACAGGCGTTCCCTCACTTCTCACTTGTCTTACCCAACGTAAAAGTGCTGCATCCAGTTCTTCAAAAGTGCTGCTTTTCATACTTTTTCTTTTTTTCATCGATGAAAAGTTGTCTGATGAGGCTGAGAATTGCATCAATTTATCTTTCTGTTTTAAAATGTCCCTAACTGTGCATTCTCCAATTCCATATTGCAAGCTTATTTGTTTTCTTGTAGCACCATTTTCAATTTTTTTAATCAGTTCTAATTTATCTTGAATTGTTAACACAACTCTTTTTCTTTTTTGCGACATTTTTCAAATATTGAAAATGCAAAACTATAAAATTTAAATACAAACGCGAACTTCTGTAAGACGCATCTTCACAGCTCAGCTAAAACAAGCAAACTGATGTGCTTTATGAAAAACAGAAGAAACAAAATCATAACAGGGGGGGACGAGGGTGACTTTCAGTACCCGTACATTGTTTATCAACAGGTGTGTGGCCTTGTGACACCCTCGAGATTAGCTGCACCGGCTTTGTGCATGTGATTGTTCCACGTTTTCAAATGGAAATCATATTTAGTAAAAAGGATCGAAAACTCATCCTACATCGCAGAAATAAGTTTCTTCTCAAGGATAAGAAAATAAAAAAAAAAGAGAAAAAGAAATTTAGATTCACGGATAATTCGCAACGCGGATAATCGGGAGTTTACTGTAATTTGCAATTCCTTTCATCTCAATATTCTTAATGAAAAATGTGATCTACTTGTTTCAGACAATAAATAATGGTATCCAACAAGGATTTAATTTAGAGGTAGGAAAAAATATGTACATATGTCTATATGCATAGGATACCTGAAAATCATTAGTACAAACATTTAGGGAGGGGGATATGGCATGTCAAGACAAACAATTTTTGCATAAGAAAACAAGATTGCAATCCACTTATTTAGTCAAAAATACAAGGCAACAAAAATCTGGATTCCACTAATTTAAGTTGAACTTGGATTTTTGTTCATTCCTTTAACAATAATGAAGACATTGCAGTGACGTTTTCAATAGACATACTTTGCTTTTTGTAAAATGTGATGACATCATAAGAAGCGCTGCAAAATGGCCACTATTTGTATCTAAAGAACATTGAGCTAAAGCAGCCATACTCAACCTGCAGAACACCGGCTTTTTATATGTAGCCCAAGACACACAATCATTAATTCATATTTATAAAAATTTGAGATGTGCATAAAAAAATATTTAAGACTTTCACTGTTTTCAATTATATCTTTATGCAAAGATAAAATTTATCCTATATGTTAGAATTAAATTAAAATTACATATTAAAAAGTCCTAAATGTCAGTTGCTTCTTTAAAAGTTATTTTTACATGTAGTCTTATTTGTTGGATTACATTGGGAAATATATTTTATTTTTCATCAGCAACATCAATTGAACATTATTTAAAAGGAACTAAGATTGTGCTTATATTCTTACATTTTAAAAAGATAAAAACGTCTTGCACAGAGCACAAGTCTGATTTATTAAAGGAAATATCCTGATTTTGTCTTTCTTTGTATTGAATTTAATAGTAAATTCCTATTTCGGCCTTATTATGGATTAAGATGGAAGATTTGTGTATGTGATTAAAATTTCAACATGTTCAATTACAAATTATTAAGTTTTGGTAATATGTAGGTTAGAATATTGCAGTAAATTTCAGTATTATTTGGAGATTTTAAAACAACAAACTAATTAATTAATATATTATTTTAAGAGGGTTTTAAGAATAATTTAATACTAGAAAAATTAATTATTTGAAGATTCTAAGAAATAAATACAATAAATTTTAACATTATTTTGATCTTGTAAGTTGAAGGATTTTATTAATCCTTTAATTGCTGGTTAAGCTAACCAGCTGCTGAAGGAATTTTAAGTTATGTGATTAATGCTAGAAAAAGGTTTATAAATTGAAGAAATAACTACGTTTAAGGAGTCTGTATTTAAGTAATTATAGAATTAATTTACAAAAATTTTAAATTTGAGCAATACACAATGCATGTTCTTGATGGAACTTTCTTTATACAAAAACTATATGATCAATATACTTAATTCCTCTATGAGACTTTGATCTTTAAGCTGTTGCAAAATACCCCCTCCCCCCTCCTCCATTTATATTAAATTATAAATTTATGTTAAGTATTGTATGATTTACACTCCTTGATTTTGCAATAGTATGAATTCTCAGAATCTCATAGAAGAGGTTGGGTCAGTTAATTACCTTAATTGACTTTGTACATTTATTGTCCATTTTTCCAAAATTTTAGGCTATCTTTTTAATTGTTCAATTTTCTTTATTTTGAATTTAAGATTCTAATAATTCTACACCTTTATCATAGGCAATATCCAAAGTCAATTTGGATAATCAATTTATTTAGACAAGTGTTAAATAAAACAATATCATTAAAAACCCAACCCAACAATTTTATATTTAGCTAATACTGATTGTGTTCATTTTGTTACATTTATTATATTGTTGGATTCGAAACAGCTGTTTGCTGCTTTTTTGTGTATTATTTGTGTGTATTTAACATTATTTTTTCTGCCTTTTAATATATATGATGTCACTGTCCAAATTAACTTCCAGTACATCCTTTAATGTTACTGCATTTCACACAAAAAAAGTTAAAGTCTGTTGAAAATTTTGCTCAAATATCTTCATTATTGTTAAAGTTATGAACAAAAATTCGAGTTTTTCTTGGAATAAGATACATTTTATTTTTGACTGAGTAAGTGGACTGTGACAAAGGTTTCCTACACAAAAGCTGCTTGTCTCAATGTGTATTTATTACCCCTAAATGTTTGCATTAAGGATTTTGAGCCACTATGTATATATACCAAAAACTTTAAAGCTAAAAGTAATATTTGAGTTTGATTAAAATAAAGAATACACTAAAATGCATCAGATAGGAATCTGAGTTAAGTCTTATTTTTTACATTATTTTATTTAACTAAACTTGGTTCATGTATGTAAAGATGGAATTTTGCAATTGATTTTTTACTCACTCCCCAATATGCTAAAATAAAATATATATATATATATATGTACAGAGATGTGTTTCCAATAACAATACAATATTTTAATATTTTTAGAACTTAATTATAAATTAATTTTAAGGAATTTTTCTGTTAGTCAAGCAGATGTGATAAATTACCAAATATACGCTTTAAGGTTACAAAAGTGTATAACTTAATTGATTGTTAAAATACCAAGTTTTTAAACTTCTTATCTGGCCTCACGGTGCACAAGCATCTATCTAAATACCCTTTATATAAATTATATTATTTCTCACAGTAAAACAGCAAACATAAATTCAGGGTTTTACAACAACATCACTTATACACAAACGGAGAAAATTTTCCTAACATGCAATTATGCTCTTCAGGTAACACATGTAAAAAAAAAAAAATAATAATAATAATAATAATAATTGCATGAGATAAAAACAAATAAAACACCAAAAAGTTTTTTTTTTTTTTCTAAGCATTAAAAATGAAAGAAACAGGAAAAATATGCATTATAAATAAATAGAGCATTATAAATAAAAATACACTAAAAATGCAGAAATGAATTATGTGGAAGATGTGTTAAAAACTTTAAATTGTGGATCCTTGGGAGATTTTCTTTTTCTAGGAATAATTTTTTAAATACAAAAGTTTAGTTGAAATACATACCTAAACTTTCCAGTTCTAACTAAAACTCCCTTAAAGCCACAATTTTTAGACGCACAAACATCACTTGAAATATCATCACCAACCATAGCTATCTATTAAGAAAAAAGAGCATAAATGAATAACAAGTAGGAAAGAAATATCATTGATCATAAATAACCTAGTAGAACCTTTCTAAAATTCCAGAAAAAAATTGTGAATTCAATTTTAAAATAAACTAATCTAGTGTTCTGTTTATGAGGGTGGAACAAAGCATTTGGGTAAATTTTGTGGCAAAAGTAAACTTGACAGAAGATTTGAATTCAATATAAAAAGGTAGAGAATTGGAATGGTAAAGGCCAAACACTGTAATAAATACAGTCGAACTTGCTTATTACAAGCTATAGCTAAAACAAGAACACGATTAAAACAAGCAATCAGAACATTAAGAATGGTTCATCATTTAAACTATATTAAAATTTTCAGGCTTTTTATGAGCTACAAAAGTATGATAAAGGCTCTAATGCAAGCTAAAACATCTGTTCATTTCGATGTGATTTTTGACAAAATGTTGGATAAAATTAGGAAATAAAGCCCTTTTTTATCAAACACTGTTCTCTCTCAGCAATAACATTTCTACATTACAACTGTCTGTCTAAATATAGTAACTTATCAGTTTTACCAACCTTCAAAAAACCCCTCCACCCTTCCAAAAAAGGAATGACCTGAGATCTTGAAAGAAAGAAGGAAGAAATAAGGACATTTCAAATACTGCTCCTTTGTAAAATTTATCACCGATTCGTGGAAAGGAAGGAGCATATAAAAAAATCTCTATTTGTTTATTTCTTTAAATCCAAAATTTGGGCCATATTAACCCACAAGCCATGAAGACGTCTACACATACATGTGCATCAAAAGCTGTATTACCAGCATGTATGTACACACAATGTGTGTGGTCTTACAAGGTAGGCCTAAGGTCCGATTCAGAGCACTTCAATTCAATTTTGATATTGTTAGTGTTGGAGACAACAAGAGGCACTGAAAAAATGATAATAGAGATAGATGGGCGTGTACTTAGAAAAAAATCATGGCTTGACAAGTTAACTAGCTTTCTCATGTCTCTTATTGCACTGTTAAAATGAAAAGGATATGTGAAATCAATAACTTGAAAAAACCACTGACTATTGCCATGTTAGTCAAGTTTTTAGAGAAGTAATTAGTTACATCCTACTGTATGTGGTTCATGTCTTTTGGAAATTACTAGTTCTTAACAGGGATGGGACAAATATTCGGTCACTATTCAGTTTTTGGTCCTTTTGCCAAATATTCGGTTAGCCAAATACTGAAGGCTAGTTGACCAAATGCTTTGGCTGAATACCTGTGGCCGAATATTGCTAGATATTGCTAAATAATTTCAGGACCATATTTTTTTTTTTCGTTTTTTGCAATTCTTTTCTTTAATCCAAACTCTATTTCCTGACATATTCATGAAGTTATCTTCATTCTTACTGGCACAAAATGTGCAGGTATTCAGATACTACAATTATTATATACAGTCGAACCTCATTAACGCAAACACGCTTAACATGAATTATTTTTAACATGAACAGTTGCCACTGTCCCCATCAAAATGAATAAGGATTCTAGTATTTTTTCATCTTTTAAGATGAACACGTTTAACGTGAAATTTCGCTTAATATGAACAATTATCGATGTCCCCATGAGAAATTTTGACGCTTAACGTGAACGGAAATTCCTTAAAAAAGTGTGAAAGCTTCTTTTTCCCTAGGGAACAATGGGTTATTCTTTAGAGCTTTGTGAAAAGGATTATACGTTAGAGCGATGAAAATGAGTACTATTGCCATTAGAATGTTCTCACTTTTGGACAATACAATACCTGTCATCAACTACATGCCACCAGGATTAGGGAAGGTTGCTACATAAAGGGAGTATTTCTATGCATGGTTTCTTTACACTTGGAAAATTTACAGTTTAGTATTGCAACTTTCATATGAAAGGCAGCATGCAATCAGTCTGTTATTCTTTTATTTTTTTTTTCTTCATTTACCTGTATGAATTTATTAGGGCATTCACATGTACAGTGCAGTCGCTCAAAATGAGTCGCAAATTTCAGCAATCCTTAAGTTTGCAAAAAAAGCTTGATATATTACATGAGGTAGATTCAAAAGATTTAAAAAAATCTGAAATTGCTAAGAAATATGGAATTGCTAAAAGTACGGTATAAATGATTTTAAAAGGTAGAGATAAAATTGAAACAGCTTGTGTGCTAAACAAGTTTGAACCAATTCGAAAGAGAATGAGGGTCGGCCATAATGAAAAAGTGGAAACAGCATTAATCAAATTGATGAATGAAGCAAGAAGCCTGAATCTTCCCATTACCGGTGCAATTTTGCTAGAAAAGGCTCACTTTTTCACCGATGCTTTGGGCATAGAAGATTTTTTAGGCTCATCAGGATGGCTTCAACGATTTAAGGAAAGACACGGAATAATTTGCAAAAAACTTTGTGGTGAAGCGACTGCAGTAAATGATGATATGGCGAATGATTTCGTAATGAATAAATTGCAATCAATTTTAAGTAAATATGCAGAAGCAGATATTTTTAATGCCGACGAAACTTCTTTGTTCTGGAAAGCACTTCCTTCATGAACTTTAACTATAAAAAGTAATAAATGTTCAGGTGGAAAGTGCAGCAAAGAGAGATTAACAGTTTTAGTTGCTTGCAACATGAGTGGAACTGAAAAATTATTGGTCATTAGAAAAGCTGCAAAACCTTGTTGTTTTAAAGGTATAAAAACATTACCAGTGACATATGAGTCAAGCAAAAAGGCTTGGATTAACACAGAGTTATTCCAGAAGTGGGTCAAGCAACTCAATAGAAAATTTGAAAGAGAAGGACGAAATGTGTGTTTCATTGTAGACAATTGCAGCGCTCATTGCATCATTTCTGGACTTAAAGCAATCCGTGTAGAGTTTTTACCTCCAAACACAACTGCAAAAATACAACCATGTAATCAAGGGATTATTAAATGCATAAAAGCATACTATAGAAGAGAAATGCTTCTTCAAATAATTTCTTGTTTCGACAAGGAACATCCTTTTCCATCAACTTGTTGGATGCATTAATTATACTCCGATCTGCCTGGAAAGAAGTTTCTGCCAGTACTATCCAAAATTGTTTCCGAAAAGCAGGATTTGCTACCAAAGAAACTCCTTCACAAACAGAAGAAACAATAAAATTTGATTCTTCAGAAGCACAAGCTCGCGGTATACTTCCAGAAAATGTCACATTTGAGGAATATGTATCAATGGACGATGAAATAATCACATCCGATACTGTTACGGATGAGGAAATAGTTAAGGAAATTAGATGTGCTAAAATTACTGCCGATAATTTACACTTTTCTTCAGAAACAGAAGAGGAAGATGATAGCAGTGACTATTCAGAATACAACAATGTATCCAGCATTGAAGCATTTAATGCATTAAAAACTGCAAGAAGATTTGTGATGCAAACAGAAAATTCTAGCGAATACCTAGATGTTGTTGATAAATTAGAAGATTTCTGCAAAAGAACTGTTGATAAGAACAGAAAACAATTGCAGATAACCGATTTTTTTAAGATGTAATTTTGATTTTTTTTTCTGTTATAAGTTATAAATAAATAAGGTAAGGATCTTATTATTATTTTGTTATTATTTAGTCTGTCGAGAGTAAATAGATTTAATTCCTCGTAATTTAATTAAAAACGCGTATGATGCATTATTTGATATATATTTCTATAGGGGAGATTGGGGGCTAATGGGACATATTTTACGTTTCGTGCTGTAAAAAGTGCAATTTATAAAATTCATGTTTTTACACAATTATTTCTAACAGTTTTCTATTAATTGATTAAAAAATATATAAGTAATAGTTTAATTATTAAAATAAAAATAAGTCTCAATCGTAAAACAAAGTTTTCTCCTGTTAGAATCTATGTGAAATGCACATTTGTCCCTGAATCCTTTACCACTGTATTTAAGCTTATTGTAAATTAACTGTTTATCTCTGGTACGAAATAATGATTAAAAATGAACATTGTATAAAAGCTTCATAATAAAAGGTATTATTATTAAAAACTGATTTAATTGTTGATCAAACAGATATTTATTAACTATAAAAAAAAATCATCTTGATGCTTAAATATTTCTTGGTTTGCAAATAGATAATGAAAAAATGTGGTTCACTGCATGTTCTTGTGTAACACCGGAAATGACATTTACTGATAAATTTTGACTGTTATATTTTACGAGAGAACCCTGTTGTCCCGTTAGCTCACATGTCCCATTAGCCCCCAGTCTACCCTATATATATATATTTCTCAATATTTTTTTATCTGGATTTTTTGTTACTGATAGCATGAACAAAAATTTAATTCCCCTTGAGGTTCATGTTAACGAGGTTTGACTGTATATATTTTTTAATTTTCATCTTCCTTCTTTCATATAATTGTTATCAGTCTTTGTGCAGGCTTTTAATGCACATTGAGTAAGTTGTAGAACTTCGTGTTATTGTATATAGCATATGCTGGTTCAATTGTCAAAGATTTTGTTATACAAATATATATTACTATTTTAATCATACATCTTGCTTTAATTTAATTTGTAAGTTGAGACTGGTTTCAAAACCACAGACTCAGTCTTACAAATCTGTTGATCAATAAGTAGGGACACAAACTCTTAAAAAATAAAATTTACTTGAGTAAAGGTTATTTCAGGAAACATTTCACTATTAATTGTGATAGAGATTAAGTATCATTGATTTTTAATGTAAGAAAGGATAAATGTATCATTGGGTATGATAAAAGTGAAGAATATTCTTTATATTTTAATGGAAATAACATACCATCCTGACTTACAGAAAATCAATTTGACATATCTAAAAATAAAAGGATAAAATGCAATTTCTTAATTTTTTGTGCTAAAATAAATTTTCTAAATTAAAAAGTACATTAACAGTGGTAATGACCAATGAGTTATTTTAGATAAAATGTTTATGAATTTATTTCATGCTCTAGATAAAATTATACCATTATAATTTAGATATAGTAAAAGTTGTTTTATTATTAGCATCAAGCTGTTTAACATATTACAAGAAATACATCCAAGCTATTAAATATTTTAATCACATAAATAATAAAACATCAATTTATGTTTAATTATTTTTAATGCACTGTATTTTAATGCGATCATTTCAAAATTTGAAACCTGTACATATAATCAAAAGTTATTTTCTTTTTTGGGAAAAAAGTTTGTATTTGGCCAACAAATATTTGGTATTTGGCATAAAATTTAGCTGAATATTCAGCATTCGGCTGAATCACTACTCTATATTTAAACTGCTAACTTACAATAAAGTATCTTGTATGGATTTTAAACAACCTTGAACTAAAAAATCTCTTTCCTGACTTGCTTCTACCTCAAAGATCTATGCATAGTGTTACTCTATCTGACAATGCAATATTAGGATATAGATTAGTTGCTACCAGGACTTGACAAATACCATCGCCATTGGCGACCAAATATTTTTATCTGGTGACCAAGTTATTTAATTTAATGGGGTTTTTGTTGTAGTATCTTTTTTGTACAAAAATTGACCTAAGCTTTCTTGAAATGAGCACAAAATGCCACCACCACCCCCCCCCCCCCCTTTCCCAATATTAAAAAATAAACTTTGAAACTATATTCACACAAAAAATATTTTTAACCTTTGTTTTTAATTTGGCAAAAATAAGTTCATCAAATGTAAATTTTAAAATAATCAAATTAGAATTCTTTGAGATTAAATAGACGAAACTTGTTCTCCTGCTTCACTATTTTGTCGATGTGCTCCTCAGCAGATATAGATTTTGTAGCATTCAACTATCTGGACATTTGAAGCATTCGGCAATCAGCATTTTTCAAACATACCGGTTAATTCACTCTTTACAGTTTTTTTTTTTTTTTTTTTTTTTTGAAAGATATATGATTTTGATAAGTTTCATTAGAAAACTTAGTTTATATTATCTTTCTAAACTATATAACTAATAATTCTAAACAATGCCTGTTATTGTTTTTCCTCAATTAACTCATAAAAATTTTTGTGCTTTTTGAAAATTAATGACGAAGAAGGAGGGGATGGTAAATATTTTTTACTGGCTACTAGTGTTTTTTTTCTGGCTACCAGATTTTATCAAATTTGTAAAGCCCTGGTTGCTGCCAATATCTTTAAAAAAAAATTTATATATATTGCTTCATAGTGTGCTACATAAAATTAATTGTATCATTTGATTTTTGACTCCAGTAAATAAAACTTGCATAAATCATGGTTATTACAAGAAAAGTTACAATGTAAAGTTGAGTTTGGGAATTTAATTTTTACATGTTCAGTCTAAATAAAAGTGAACTTTCTTCTAAGTTGAACTTCCATCACAAATTCTTAAAAGTACATTTTTTCATTTTGTGACAAAACTTAGGCATTAAATAATATGAATTTTGGAACATTATGGCCAAAAAGATAATATTTCTTAACAAAGCCATTTCTAATTAAAGCTGCCTATCTGAATAAATATATATATATATATATTTTTTTTTTTTTTTTTTTTTTTGTAGAATTTGGGCATTATACATCTTTTGTGCATGAAGCTAAACAGATTAAGATCTTGGTTAACTCCCTTGCGATGAGCATTCCGTATGCAAATTTTAAATTTTGACTACCACTATTTCTAAATAAGGCAAAAATACTATTCAGAAATAGTAGTAGTCAAAATTAAGGATTGTATCCCTATATAGCAGATATATGTGATGCTCATCATGAAGAGGATAAAGTTAACCCATTACAAACATTCAAGCTTGAATTGAAATTCGAACCTGGCACCTGTTGATTAGTAACTAGAGTTCTGATTGGGTCGTGTATAACCTGACCTGAAAATTCTATTTAATGCCAACCCAAAACCCAACCTGAACTCCGCAAAAAAAAAAAAAAAAAAAAAAAAAAAAAAAAATGTTAACCCGAAATTAAATTAAAAATTAAATTAGAAAATTTTTCATCAACTCAACACCAAAGAAAATTTATCCATAATTTAATACAATTATGAAAAAAATACTCTACAATCATATCTCTAATAAAAATTTTATTTTATAGGCCCATTCATATTCAAATATATAGTTTTTCATCTGAAAAAATATTCAACTTTTTTGAAAAATAAATCAGATCAATCTGAACCCGATCTGCAAGAGTTTTAGCCCAATCCAAAACTGACCCACAAGATTTAAATCCCAATGTGAAACTAATGCGAACCCGAAACAATTAAAGTCAACCCGTCTGACAATTAAAAAAATTAGCGACCCCTGGGTGAAATTGGGGTAGAATTGGGTTACCTGTCTCGATGCTGGACTCTACTTGTAGCCACCACTTTACTCATTAAACAATAGGCAATCACAGTTTTTTTTTCTTTTAAATAGATTTTTTATATTATATATCTGATTTTGATTACAGAAATTTTGAAGTATTGAAATCCAACCATTCTGCAGAACATATCAGCATTTCAAAATTAATAAAGGAATTTTAAAGTATTTTGTCTGTTGAACTAGAAATTATACAAATCGGTAAATTATTTATTGGTAATTTATTTAAAATTAAGAAAATTATTTCAGACCAAGAGGAAACTAAAAGATTTAGATTTACAAACATAAGCTCAGTTAATTTTTAAAATGTTCTAAAACTATTAATTGAATCATTCAAAAAGAATTTCTTGTACCAGAAAAATAGAAAGAGCAACTAATCTAAAATCTCACTCCTTCTGTTAGTGTGAATGTAAACTGATATAAAACTAATTTTCCACGTCTCCTGAAAATTTATGAATATTTTTTACACCTGCATATTCATGGATTATTAGGACTTTATTTCCAGAGATCAAGGCAAGTTTTTTTTTCTTGGAGCCCATTTTGTGAAAAGTAAAAGTTATTTTTGAGAAATTTATTATATTTTTGTGAATAATAACATTTTGTTATGAAAGATGAAATCCAGCTACTCAAATACAAACCAAGCATTTAATAACTTCTTTAAGTCCTTCTGCTAAAGTTTTCGTTTCTGGTGAACTTGTTTTATTGCAAATGATACATTTTAAAACCTAACAAAATAAAAATAATTAATGGAGAGTATGTTTTTATGGAATGGAATTTTATGAATTTATCAAGAAGGAATTTTGTGGAGGGGCCTGTTTTATTAAGAGGGAATTTGTGAAGGGTCTTGTTTTATTAAATGGAATTTTGTGAAAGGGAGCCTAAATAGGCTCCAAATTTTTCCTGGATTGACACCTGATTTCTGAATTAACGACAGAAGTGTTCTGATAATTTACAGCTGAAACTATTCTCAATCATAAATTATCATCTATTTTTACATTTATTTAGTAAGCAATGACAGTAGCAAAAAAAGAGATATATCCTCTTGTATACTTAACATGTATACTCACTGTACCCCATCTAAACATGGAAAAAATAAAAAATAAAAGATTATATTTCTACCTTGTCAATCTTCATTAAACACTCATCTGTAACGTATGTAAATAAAATGTTTTCTCTAGTTTTAAAACTATCGGATGCCTTTACTTCCAGCGTTTGAATTATTTTTCTGCATTTAAGTATGTCACAACCTTATTTAATCTTGTGTTTAGCTGATACAATCTGTTCATGTTTTTCACCAAAGGAAATGTCTTTTTCAAAGTTTTAAAGAAATGTACAAAAATTATATGCAGCAGATTATAAGAGAATATAAGGAATGTATAAAAAATATATGCAGAATACAATAACAAAATAAAGAATACATACATCTTCTGGTTTTAACTCAAGGCTTTTAGCTGCACTGTAAAAATAATCACAACTAGGTTTCCCAATTACTTTAGCAGTAACACCAGTGGCATACTGAAAGTAAGAAGACATTATGAAATTTAAAATTTGTACAAATACAAAACAATTTCCCTGCAAGCATAGACAAATATTACTAAATAGTGCAAGGGTGATTATTTTGCTGAAAAAGAGGACACGTTTTGAAAATCATTAACAAGTAAATACATAACATTAAATTTTAGGGGAGTTTTTTTTTAGCCTTTTATTCCCAGGTTAAACATTTTCTGAAATATCACAAGAATTGTTTCATGATTAGAATACATAATATGAATGCATGCATAAAGAAGTAATATATATATATATGTTTTTTTTTGTAATTATCTTATTTAATTAATCAATTTTAGTTCTATGTGCATGTGCATAAAAACATACATGAAACAAAATATTTGTACAGTATTTTTTTACAGGTTTTTTTTTTTTTTTAGTTTTTTTTTTTCAGTATTTTTATTTTTTATTTTTACAGTATCTTTCAAATTTCTAACTTGCATTCTAATAATTATAAACTAGAAGTTGAGTGAAGAAGCTGATTCAAGTTTGTTCGGGGCTATTTTTTAAAAAGTATCATCAAGCATTTGATTGATTGCAAATATTTTATACATATAATCTTTATAAAGCACATTACACTTTAAAAAGGTTATAACCAAAAGAGAAAATGAAAACTGATAAAAGAGTTATAAACACCACTTTTTTTTATTATTACCTCATTACATAATCCATCACTTGCATTATAAAATTTTGTAATTTTAAAGTATATCTCTCGGAAATGTAGGATTTAATAACTAACTTTGGAGTCTCCGAAAATACTCTGAAATATTTATGATATAAAATTGCACAAAGTTTATAACTTCATTTAGTTCTTGGAATAATAAGATTACTTTCAGGTGTGTATTCAAAATGATCATGAAAGAATTTACACACATAAAAATATACATAAAGCTATATTTACTGTAAAAGTATAACTTTAATTTAAAAAAAAAATCTATATCAATCAATTTTATTAATTTCAATTTAAATCATAATTAGTTTACCGTAAAATCCAGCATATAACATGCACTTTCAATACCAAAAATATGATCGAAATTTACATGTGTGCATTATATGCCGAATATAAAAATTATAGACTTAAAAATAAGGAAAAGATGAGCATAAAAAAATTTGATTTCTACATGTACCATAAATACTGTTTATTTAAAAGAAATGACATTACCTTATGAACTTAACAGACAGCTCCCTCTATCCATTCTGAAGTGACACAAACAAACAAAAACTAAAACTTTTTTAACTTTCCAAACTGAAACTAAAACTTTTAGCTCCCACCTTGAACTGAAAAACCTTGAGACTATTTTTGGCTTTCATATCGAATTTTGAACAGAGTTGCATCTCCATTAAAATGATTATAAGGAAACTAAATTACTGCAATAATCCTACCCTTTTTATGTTAATGACGTATTTTAGCTGTACATAAAAGAATAAAAAGATTAACAGCTTTAATAATTTTAGTTGTATGAATTGATTCAATTAGAATTTAGCAGGTAAGTGGAAATTATTTTTTTTCATATATTATGAGTTAAATATGCTTGTGTTTGAAAATATTGTTCCCCTTATCACTTGTTACGTCAGTATACCATTGTTCGAAAGCTTAGGAAAATCCTTGGAATGAATTATTTCAAAAGATAAGCGCATTGCATATGTACGTACATTTCAGATTTCTTTGTAAAGAAAAGAGTGTGCATTATATGGCAAATATACCTAAAAATAGAAAAATACAGTCTCAAATCATAGGTGCGTGTTATATGCCAGTGCATCTTATACGCCGGATTTTAGGGCACATGATTCTGATACTGGATTTTATTAAATTTATTAAATGATACTCATAAAATATTGTTGTATTCAGTTAATCTCTGTTTGGGTATTGTGTCATTACAACACAAGAATTTAAACATCTTTTAGTCTTATCAGTTTAGTTAATTGCCAGCAACAGGGCCTGAATAACAAGTTCACAAATTTTGAAAATAAATAAATAAATAAAACAATAAAAAATCAACAAATCTTATGAAACAATTCATATGCAATGCAGCTTTAAGCCCAAAGTCTGAAGATGTTAATAGAGCAAAAACTAATTAAACAAAGTCCAAAGAATGTCTCCTAATTTCAGAACTAGAAATAAAATAAAACTTACTAATTTGTATTTAGAATTTTTAAGGTAAGTTACAACAATGACAAAATTATGCTGAGAACAATTATAATTATTACAAAAATTGCCACTTAAAATATATTATTTAAAAAAAAATTAAAAAGATGCTATTAATGTAAAAGTAGATCCAGAACCTTACTTTTATGAAACATTGCAACTTCAGTCTACTTTCCTATGAAATTGAATTTTTGGTGTCGCGTTGTTGCTTACATGGAAAACTTTGATAATATGCTACCATTGTCTCTGTACAAAACAACGTCAGTTCGCATAAAATTAGTCAGAAGTAAATTTCTACCATTGTAGAACTACATCGCTCACAACTTTGGATTGCATTTTTGCACTCTTTTATTTAACTTGACTTGCTTTTTGCATGTAAAGATAGAATTTTGTAATCGATTTTTCACTTGCTTCTCGATATGCTACAATTATAAAAATCATGTACATAGAGGTGTGTTTTCGCTTACAATAGAACATTTAATTATTTTTAGAACTTAAATATAAATTAATGAATGTATTTTCCATTAACTGGCTACAGGGGATAAATCACCAAATATTTTTATGGTTATAACTGTTTATGAGTTACAAAAATAATGTAGTTAATTATGTGCCGAATAACTCTCACCAAAATATGCCAATAGTCTGTGAAACTGCATCATCGAAATATTTTAAACACTAAACAGTAGAAAATATAAATAAAAAATAAAGAGGATAAAAATTGAAAAAAGATAATACTCCTTTATCATTTAATAGTTTATTATTAAATTCTGATTATACGTTGAGAAAACAATTTAGAAACCCTGAAGAGATACTAATTAAAAACAACATAAATGTCCTAAAAACATATACATACCATTTCATAAAATATTTTACTGAAGGTGTTTTTATGAAATGGTATGTATGTTTTTAGGACATTAATGTTGGTTTTTTAATTAGTATTTGTAGTACAAGATGAATATGGATTCAAAGAGTATGTTTTATCACAACTTAAGTTTTTGATTGTCTGAAGAGATAGTTTAAGTATAATGGTATAATGCTTTTATTTTTCCTGTTACCATTTTTTTTTAAAGAAACAATTTAATTTTTTTAATAAATTTACTACTTTCTGCTTTCTTTCAAGCATAAATCAAAGCAGTAAATTTCAATAACTGGGGGTCACGCCAAATTAACTTATAGTAATGGAATTGTTCTGGAACTACATGAATTGCAGTCATGAAATTAGGCATGATTTTTAAGATAAACAATGAACTCTTATAAAAAAAGTGGGGTTTTTTTAAAACTATTTTTACTTTTATTCCTTCTCTAAATTGACTTCCATGGACTCAAGGAGTTTTCTCCTGGTATCTTCAAATGTGAATTTATTGTTTCATTAACTGTTTCTAAAATAAGAATCATTTTCAATTAAGCAGTCTGTTAAAAAAAAAAAAAAAAAAAAAAAAAAAAAAAAAACTATAACTTTTAAGATAAAATTTGCTTTTTTATATGATTAGTTTAGAATAGATTTAGAAAGATTTTAGCCTTATTTTCAGGATTATAAACCTTGACTTGTGCTATATCTGAGGGCTAGTCTTTATTTTACATTTCTGGGAATTAACTATTTGCTAAAAACTATTACATCTATTAAAACATTTATTAATTAAATTAAAACTATTTATTAATTTGCTAAAGTACAATTTTTGACACAATATAAAGCAATATTTAGAATATATATTGACTTTAAAAAGTTTATCTTAATCATCTTTAACTTTTTGAGTAGTTTGCAATATATTTATATAGCTGCTTAATACTTTATAAAATAAGTAGACAAAACATGAGTATGTGGAGTGGTATTTTAACACTTTAGATGTATATTTATTTAAATACAATTGAAAAAATCTGAATTAAAATTTTTCTATGTCAGCCTTTTAAATCATCACCAACTTGATGGAAAATGAGTCTTCTATGAGTGTCTGACACAGTAAAATAGTCATAGAGTTAAACTACTTTAAATTTATATTTATCCGTGCTTGTTTTTTATCCCCAAAAAATACACTTTTTTTATGGGAAATTTTAATAATTATTAACTTATCATGTGTTTTTATTTCAAATAGAAATAGGTTGATCATATAAAACCTTCAAGCTAATAAACAATAATGCAGCCATCAAAAACTGATACAATTTAAGATAATTATTAAACAATTTCAAATAATATTAAAAACTCTAATCAGATTTGTTGAAAGAAAAATAACTTAAAAGTTAAAACACCAGCATAACAAGATTTTATAAATAATAATATATGTCAAATATAAAAATTACATTATCATATATCCTTAAAATGATTGTTATGATTTAAAAATTTGACTCTTAATTTATTCAGGATTTTTACATTTAACTTTAATTTATTCATCAATTTAATTAAACTCATTAAAATTCATTTAAATTAATTAAGCTAAATTTCATTTTTGCATTTTAAATCAAACATTCTTTTTAAATTGTTTACTTTTGGTGAATATAAATTAATTTCAGAATCTTTCCATTACATATGTTTTAGGATATTTATTCATTCCAAATTTAATTTACATTTTATTCACTTTGCAATATTAATTAAACTTCATTTCAAATTATCTAAAATAAAAATATTTCTGACTTACTTTTTCTAACTTTTAAATAATGTCCATTTTTCTTAAATAACATACAGTCTAAATTTAATAAATTATTCTAAAATATAGTGTATTTCCTTTTTAATAATATTGATTAAAAATTGGTTAATTGTTAATTTTATTCCTTTCAGAAAGTTCAAATTCATTTATTTTTAATTCAGGCAAATTCTTTCAGAATAACGAACTTTTCCATATATCATTTCAAAATTTCTAAGTCCATTAATCATTTTTCAAAATTTCTTAATTTAAATATTTTACTTTCAAAAACATATCTGGTGGAAAGAAAATTTAATTTTATTTAGATTGCTAAAATTTCATTTGTTTTCATCCATTAGTTTGGCAGTTATAGATTTTTAATTACTTTCGTTTTTTCTGTTTTGAAGATCGTCGAGATTTGCGATCAGACACCATTGATGGGTATTTAGATGTTTCAAGTAAACAAGAACCTTTCTTCCCGCGGATTTTGAACAATGTCGTTTTGACAGCACTCCAAGGTCGCGATCGAATGTTCTAATATACTATTTAATGCTGTTGCTAGGGTTGGAAGTGTCAGTGAAATGTCTGACTGTAACTTTGACTATGGTCTGTTGGGGCTTGTTCAGTGACATTCAAACGGTTCGGATTTTCTCATTGGTTGTTCCGTAACCGCCGTATAGTTTTACCTGAGTGGGAAACTGGAAGAACTCATCACTTGCTGAGAAAAAACTGCATGATGTAGAGTGAATTGAATTGCGCTCTTCGGGGCTTAAGCCATTTTGGCTTGCCTGCCTTGTTTGCGGCTGGAGTTATTTTCCTGAATGTTATTTTCCTGAAATGAATTCATCTTAGATATTATTCTTCATTTTCGCACAAATTCAAGTTGATCAATATATAAGATTGATACCAGAACTGTTACAAATAATTTATAAAGAAAATAGATCTACTTATGATGTTTTTTTTTAACACTGATTCATGATCTGACGGAACCAGTTATACTTCTACAAGCGACTTAGGTGCCATAGTGAATTAGGAAGTTTGATAGTAACTTTCCATATAGCCTCGCATTTTCTGCATGAAAACCATTTTGCATTCAATCATTTGGTGTTTTCAACTTCGTAGAGTTTTATATTTGATTTTCTTCATCTTGAATCTGCATCCTGAAGTTCTCTACTAACCGATTCATGAATATCATTGTTTTGGAACGCATTCTGAGTTTCTTCATCTGGTACCGCAACATGAATTTCTTCCAATTGTGATTGTGAGCCGTTCGTTTAGAACTAAATGATAAACTTAACTTCTTTTAATAACTTTTTTTAACGATAAACTTGGATTGTAGATAAATCTGCTGTTCCCGCCATATTAAATGATCACTGAACAGAACTTTGCATTGACTTTAAATCTAAATAAAGCAGTAGAATTTGATACTAAAAATTATGTTATTTAAAAAGAATATTGCTATTTGATTACAATAATATATAAGATTTTTCGTAAACGAAATGTTCAACCTATTTTATATCAATAAACATATAATATGTTATAATTGCACAGAGGAAGGCATGTGATTGTAAAGAATGCTTATTGTGAAGGAATTGAAGATGTAATATCTTAATTATTTTTATTTTGATGATTCAGTGCACTTTTATTATCATAATAAACATCTGTATAGCTTCATTTGGGTGAGTCTGTCATTTATTTCTATTTATATTATTGTTTTTTCAGCTCTTATTGAAATGTTGGAATAAGTTCTATTTACTATTTTGTAAAAGTATATTTTAACTTAAGATTAACTTTTATAAATTCTTAGATGCTTTTAACGTAATTTTAAGCTCAACTTTTATGGCAATGCATTTATACTACCACTTACGTTCACGCCTATAATGGTATTTGGGGAAAGTGTTGAATATATGTTTTGTCTAAAATTTTTAGGTTTTCTGAATCACTCCGGCGCGAGTCGCTGGTGATTCACCCTTTATTAATTTTTCCTTTTATATACATCACGATCCCCAGATACCGTTATAATGATTTAAGGTAAGTTGGATGTACAATTATCTAACAATAATTAATTAAATAAATAACTTAATTTGTAATTTAGAAAATTAAATATTTTTAAATCTTCTGCCAAGTGTTACAAACTTTTAAAATGATGTGGACATAAGAAATTCAATAAGAATATAATATTTGGTTAATTTTGTTAAGGGTTATTTTGATAAAAGGTGAAAGACAGACAATTAGCAAAGTAAATGTGATGCCCAACAGTAATAAAATAATGCACAGTGTATTTAGAATTTAAAAAGATTTTTTTTTTTTTTTTAAGAGTATTTCATGATAATATTAGTATAAAATAAAAAGGCATTAAAAAAACTGCCTCACTGGCAAATTGTGTTAATAATACATGTCACAGAGCCCATGATTAATAAATACTAAATTTGTTTTAATTACCTCCATACCATATATTAAGTATGGATATACCTTACTTGGTATATCCATACTGAATACATTACTTCCCTACATACAACATACTTACAATTTATACAACTGCTTTCAACAAATAAAAATAATAATGACCACCCTGCCACTAATGAGAAACCTTCTATAATTCAGATTCAACTAAACTTTATCAAATGTACAATCAATTTGAGAAATCAGAGTAGACAATACTTTTTTTCACAACAATGCTTCTCCAACAAATAAAAATAGATATTCTATCGCAAATAAAACTTCTGTTAAAACACAAAATTTTATAAAACTCCAACTACCAATAAAAATCAATTCAATAGAAATTTGAATAATTTAAAATAGTTTAACTTCTAAACTTACTTCAAGAGCAGCAGTAAATCCTCCCAAATCCATGACAAGCTCATCTTTATCTCGATAATATTTTCTAAATGACAAAAAGAAAATGATTTTTTTTTTCTCAACTAAAAAAGACTTAATAATTTTATCTCTCATTTTATAACAGATAATTATAAAAAAATATTTTTCATTCAAATAAAATTCTAATCCTGAAAGTTTTCCATGCAAGGAGATAAAATTCTAATTTTTAAGTGGAGCGGAGGCTCTCCTACAAAATTTGTAAACGAATGGGGATTAAAGAAAGTTGACAAAAAGAAGAAGGTAGCAATATTATTTGTTGGTTTTTTTTCTGCTTTTTACTCATGTCCCACAAAATTTAGACATTTTTTTAATTTTGTGCCACACAACGTAGTTTCCTGCAATCCGTGCATCTGACAGTTTATTAACACCATTTTCTGAAATCTGCATCAGATTATTTAAATTCTTGATTACTCAATTCCTAAAGTAGCTTTCAATTTTTTGGGTGCTAAATCCATATTCACAGGTTAAAAACATGCAATATTCCAACCTTAAACATCCAAAATTATTGCTGCTTACACTTTTAATGTTGCTATCCATTATGCAAAACAGCCATTATGAAAAACTGTCCTATTAATAAAAATATGATTTTTGAAATACAAAGGATGTGAATTATCACTTTACTAAACAGCGTACAAATATTAGAGTGAAAAAAATGTCGAGACTGGGGTACGATCCCGGATCCCTTGGTATAGCGCACCGAGTGCTTTACCAATTAAGCTATCCAGACGACATCCAGTGAGAGAATGCTAGACTGGATGTTGTCTGGATAGCTTAATTGGTAAAGCAATTGGTGCGCTATACCAAGGGATCCGAGATCGAACCCCGGTCTGGACATTTTTTCACTCTGTTGGTTGTACGCTGTTTAGTAAAGTGATAATTCACATCCTTTGTATTTCATTAATTTACAGCGTAACTTCAGCTCTGCTGAAATATTAATTAGGATATTTGATTTTTGTTAGTGATGTAGCAATTTAAATGGATTGCAGTAAAATAACACACAGATTTGATAACTTTAGTGATAAATCCAAGTATTCATTTACTAAGAATTTTTTTTTTTTAAAGACATCTATAAACACAAGAGAGATATACAAGAAATATATTATAATTTTATTTCATCTATGTTAAGATTTCAGATTTTAATGAAACAAGTTTACCATAAATACTGACAGCAATGTTGTCGATGAAGTAGGATTGAAAATTTTAAGCCTTTGTGTAACATTTGACCCTGTAGCTGAAACTCTGACTTTTTTATGATCGACTTCTAAAATTCATGATTTTTAAGGTTCTGTACTTAAAAAGTAAAAATGGAACCATTATAAGATCACTCCGGTGTCTGTCCGTCCGTCTGTCACAGCCCTTTTTCTCGTAAACTATGGGAGATGGAAAGTTCAAACTTGGTAAAGTTATAAAGTCTTTTTACCCACATATTTTCAGATTAATAGCCATTCACAAATATATTTAGGAAAAATTTAAGGGGCTAATTAAGTTACTTGAAAAAAAAGGTTTCTTTTTTTATATTGTGTGGGGTATCGTGTGAAAGATCTTGTAATACTGAACTCAAAAATATACTTGTTTTAATTTTAGGTATTATATTTTCAGAGATATTGTTGAAAATGCACTGCAAAAATATGTTCCCACCACTCTATTTCCAAATCTACTGAAACTAAAATTATGAAAAAATTAGGGGTAGTAGGAGTTTATTTAAACCTTGCAGCAAAACTATAGCGATTTTCTTAGGTAACATATTTTTTGAGAAAAATGCATTTTTTCGTTACACACATACTTTACATTTCGGGTAGTCAGCTGGGGGGGGGGGGTTGATGATGTTCAAGGTATGTGATGATGCAGAATCATCCAAGGATATTTGATAATGATTTTCGAAAAAAAAAATGTTGGTAATTAGCTGAGATATTAATTAAGTTATTTTTATATATCATGTAGGGTATTATTCGAAAGATCTTGTAACATCAATACTTAATATAACAAAAATATATTTGTTTTCATTTTAGGTATTACATTTTCAGAGATATCGTCAAAAGTATACTGGAAAAATATGTCCCACCCCCTCCTATTTACAAATCTATTGAAACTAAAATTATCAAACAATTAGGAGCAGTAGGAGTTTATTAATTAATAAATTGAATATAAAGAGCCCTTTGAGCACGAGTTATACTTGCAATTGACCGGGGTTCTTTTTTTTCTTTTTTTTTTTTACTTTCATGAACAAATAAATTCATTGCTACTTTTATGGTATTTAAGATCTATAGGCATATTGCCTTCACAAGACAAGAGTCTCCTGCCCTGACATTTTTCCAGGAAGGGATTTCACAGCTTTTGGTGGGAGTCCCACCATCCTGCCCTGAATTTAAGTCCCTGTATGCTGAATTCAAATGAAAACAATTACAATTAAAATTATATGAAAGTTTTAAAAAGTGATTTTAAAAGTAAACTTAAAACCATTTAAAGTTTTTATGAAATAGAGAATGTACTAAACATCAATAAAAGCTGAAACAAATCTGTTAAAAATAAAGGGTCATTTAACAAAAACAAACAAATTTGCAGCAAGAATTTTTATTACCCATTCGCTCAATCTTAACAAAAAGATGATGTTATACAATACTTTTATAATTATGCAACTTCAAAAAAAGGGCTTCTCTTTTTGGCCATTATGTATGTATATGTGTGTGTTCATGTCTGTAATTTTCTTGAGATCTACTTAAAATAGATTTGAATAAAACACACTACAACGAATTACATTATCTTTCTAGCACACCTGAAAAGATTTTAGGCTACAAATAGTAATCATATCATGATTAGTTTATTTTAGAGTGACACATCCAAAATTTTAATGTAGGATGCATGTCAAATTTAACAATGTTGACACAAATGGGATTTAAAGTTAGTGTGGGTAAGAATAAAAGATTGCCACAGAGAACACCCTGTTGTACCAAACCCTTCTCACTAAAATACACCAACTGGCATACAATAAATTAAGAAAGAAACACCTAAAGTTAGTTTTTTTTTTTTATTACTAATCTGAACATACTAATCATGTAATTGCTTTGCATATTAAACACCTAATGAACTAAAAAATTTTAAACAGTGCTTTCAGTTTTAAGTTCCATTCATCATATTAAGTTGCATACAATGATGTTTAATGCTCTCTTGATCATGACTATCAGAGAACTTGTGCTTCTACTTAAACAGTTCTGAAATTATACAAGAAAATGTAAAAAAAAAAAGAGGGGTGGGACATACAGTTAACATTTTTTATGATAAATTGTCACTAATAAAATACACTAAAACTTCAAGTAGATTTTATAACTCAGTGATGCCACTGATCCCGAGACTCAGATACTTCCAAAACTCTGGGCACTTCTTTACAAAAATGTAGTAGAAATAAAATAGCAATACTTATAGTATTTGTATAAAATATAAAAATCATTATCTATTAATAGAAATTATTGAAGTTGTATTCATGATTTCATAAAAAATTGTAAAACTTTTAATTAAATTGTGGATACAATCACGATCAACATAATGACAAATGGCAGCATGACATTGCAAAAATAAAATAAAGGTTAGAAAGTCAAAGGAACAGAGCATAAAATTTAAACTAGCATTTTTTTCTAAAATTAAAATTTTGCTTCTAATATATTTAGAAATAGAATGTAATATATTTAGATAATCATAGGATAAATTATGGGATTAAGGGATGGGAAAAACTCTTTTTTATGGAAAAGAAGAAAAAAGGGATATATATAGAAAGTAACGATTTAAAATTTTTCGTGAAAGTAAGTAAAATGTTTCTTTGAAGTCTGAAAATGATCGTATACTTATACACACTACTTTCTAGTCGCCATTGCCAACCAAAAATTTCATGTCAAGAATTTACATATTTCAATAAAAAGAAATGCATTTTGAGACAATATGGGCAGTAAAATTTTAAATAAAATTGACATTTTATACATATGCAAGATACAGAAATTGCAAGTTGGTCTAATTTATAAAAACTTGCTGGTTAAAATGAAAATTTAATACGGTTAATTTTTTTTTATAGTATTTGAAGATTACATTTTGCAGCCCTTCAGATAGGGAACATATACATAAACATACAAATTACCCTTTTCCTAAAGAAATTAAAACAGGGTTTTCAGTCTTCATTAAAACAGTGAAAGCTTTATTCATGTTTTTAAAGGTAAAATGTTCAGCTGCATCTCCAATTACCACACTATTAGGAGATGATTGATCACAGTTGGAAAATTCAGGCAATATATCTAGAGAAAGAAAATATATACATTAGATCTTTAAAAAAATTTTGATGTAATATAAAAACTTTTTCGTTTGTGTTTTTGTAAAGTACATTTTGGGAAATATTATAAAAAAAAAAAGAAGGTACAAGTCTAATTAATATAATTGTAAATTTCTGTGCATGCAGGGGGAAAAAATGCATTGTCAATTTACTTTTTAGAATGTTAGTTTTTTTATCCCCATTGTTCAGCAAAAAAAAATATTAATAATTAAATATTTTTATTTGATTATTATGATAAATTATATCACTTCCTATACCTAAAGCACACAAATATATATTAAATTAGTTTTTAAATACCATATTAGAGGTGAAATGTTGGAAATAACTTTCACAGCAAAAAAATTAAAATTTAAAATTAGATACGTAAAAAAAATCTTTATTTAAAACAAAAAACTATTTATGTAAAAAAAAAAACACCTTTAAAAGTAAATTTATTTTAAACAGATGTATTCCACTATTTACATCAAAAATAAATTTAAAACATTTTGCATATTCAACTCAAGCTTCATATTAATATTTTTTGTACTTATTTTAGATATTACATCTCTACTAATGATAAAATGACAAACATTTTTTTTTTTTTTTTTTACTATTTTAATTAATTTTGTTCAATTCATCTTTTTCAGACAAGCTACACTCTAATTATTCAATTATTTTTCAACTGACAAAAATTCAATACAATAATATTATTAGTTTTTAAAATTTCTTTTTCCTGTAGAAAACCAAAATGTCAAAAACTGCAAAGTTTAATGGAAAATTACACAGATTTCAGATTTTAAGATTTTGCAATGAGAAAAAAAGAAGCAATTCTAGTACTTAAGTTGCAATCTAATAAACTAATTTCAATTTCACAGACAATATATTCCTGTAGAACAAGAACAGTTTTCTAACATTTTATCATAGTATATGGTCATTAATCAAGATCAGCTAAATAGAATCACATCATTTAAGTTTTAAGGGTTGATGAGTAATGGGAAAATGACTGAAAACAGGTGAGGAATCGACAAACATACAACTACTCTCAGATAAATTTCAAGAGTTATCATAAGTTTCTTACAAATAATTGATGATCATTTCAACAAGCAATGCAGCAAATTCTCAGAAGAATATATGTGAAATACATACAGACACATAGTTGGATTTATTAATATAAAAAGTTTTGGAAGACTGCTATAAAAAACAGTATATAAATTTAATACACTCCACAGCAAAATATTCATATCTGGATAATTTCAGTATGACTTAAAATGTTCTTCCAGCCTGTACCTGAAGGATAAGGTTGTTTTCCTATCCCTTGCTTTGAAGAATTTAGCTGATTTTACTTGAAAGCATAAAACTAAAATGCATGGAACCCCGTTGCAGAATATCCCCAGTTTTCTTCAATGCTGAATTAGAATGGTAATTTTGAGAAATTAGTCAGCTATTGCCAAGTTGGCTTTATTTATGATGACATTTTGCTAAGTATCGCTAAGTATGGCAAGAATTTGACATAGACGGACACTGCTATATACGTACTTGTACCAAAACTATGCATGTATGCAAAACACATGCATGTATGCAAATACTTAATGAATACCAATATATTTTTTATTTTAAATATGACATCATTTTATAATATGGCTATGTAGTTTTAAGCGTATGAGACTTGTGACAATAGTCATAAGAATTAAATTAAATTTGCAAGAAACCACGTTCGCTAAAATATAGATTAGCAGTGAACACAGTTATGGAAGAATCCCTTATTTTTAATCCACTGTCTTGTTTAAAAATGTCATCCTCCTAGAACTTTAAACTGCTATATCTTAGCCCTTTTTTATGATAGAAATGAAACAAAAAATGCTCTGGAATCCTTATATCAAAGCCTAACACTTAAGAGAAAAGACATTTTAGATTTCTAATATTTTTTTAGTTAGAAATCTTTAAGAAAGTTCCATTGTAAAACAAGATGGTAAAACAAACTGGCCAATGAACTCTGTCGAGATCTTGATAAGCCTCTATATATAGTTATATGGTGAGGGGCTCTATATTTGAACAGTATGTGGTTTTGGGGTCTGAGGGTGATAATCAGTGAACATGTACCAAAAGTTTTTGGAATAACTTTCTTCCTGATGGCAGGGGTTGTACTAGCCCAGGAGATATTTCAGGACATACTTTTTACAATATTTCAGGACAATTTCAGGGCACATTTACTTGAAAACCGAATAAAAAAAAAACCCTTAACTACCTGTTCAATACATTTTATTATCATAAATAGTACACTATATACACAATTTTTTTGTTGTAAAAGTATACATTTAAAAAAAAAAGTAATTTACCAGAACTCTTTGACAAAGCTGCTAAAAAACTGCAATTTTTGCATTACTGAAAGACGAAAATATCGCTTTTTTTTTTCTTCACTGATAGACGAAAATTGCAAAAGATTTTCTTTTTTATAACTGACTGGTAAAAAATGTGATTTTTTGTGACTGACAGACAAAAATAGCAAACTTTTTTTTAATGACTAATCGATAAAAATTGTCATTTTCGGCAACTAATCACCAAAAATTGTGTTTTTTTTTTGTTTTGTTTTTTGTGCAAATCGACGAAAATCACTTTTTTTTATGATAGACTGAAGAAAATTGCGACTTTCGTGATTATTTTGCATCAGTAAGAAGGTACACCTACCCCCTATTTGATGATTTCAAATACCGATATAGCACAAAACTTGCAAAATTTCAGGAATATTAGGACAGACTACCATATTTTAGGACATTTCAGGACTTTTTTTTTTTCAGGAATTTCCGGACAAGTACTACCCCTATATGGCTGCAATAGGTAGCTTCTTACTTTTTGTAATGGAAGCTACCTAATAACCTGCATCATTTTAATTTCTGAAATATATATATAGATATGTATACAGTTACACTTCAATAGTGCACATTTTAGAATACTGTTATAAGAAACAATATTATATAACATTAACATACTACATGGAAAATTTTTCATGTCAGAATAATAATGTTATCATGACTAAAAATAGCATAAATCATTTAAACAGTTATGAGTTACAGAAAAATAACTGAAAACAGGTGAAGAACTGGCAAGCATGCAACCCCTCCTGGATTAAATTTTGAGAGTTATCATAAGATTCTCCAATCCATAGAAATAATTGATGTTCAACTAACAATATATCATATTCTCAGAGGAATAGATGTGAAATAAATAGGGCAGAACTGGGAAATTTCATTAGTAGCCAGTAGCAGCAATTTCATTAGTAGCTACTTCTTTTAAACTGGTGGCCTTTTTTATCGGCAGCGCAGTTTATTTAAGGTGTAAAATAGTTTCTTTAATTGTATAAATAATACTTCAAAAATAGAGTTAAGTAAGCATGCATTCGCTTACCTGATTGGGCGATAAAAGCATTTAGTATATCCAATAAATAGATTGGTGACGTGTTGCAACTTCCTCACGTATGATATTATCCGTTAGAGTATTCCAGATTAATCTATAAGATCACTTCTGCAAAATAATAAAATTAGTTTCGTTGAATAATCACTGTAGATTTAATAGAGTATTTCCTTTCGATTAAATTTAGGTTTAATATACGTTTTTTGAGTACATAATTACACAGAGCATTTACATCGCTCTGACATTTTCACACACTACATTTTATAAAGAAATTCACACAACAACTGACTAAAGTCTAAAGAGTTTTCAGTTCTTGGTAGCCTTGGATGACGTCACTGGGAAAAAGCACATGATAGCACGTGATAATCATTCTTTCACGTGGGCGTTTATTCCATGTACTTAGCTGAGTTGAAAACAGTTTATGAATGGGTTTTTCCGACGAGATAATTAAAGTTGTTTACTGCAAATTTAAAGTACTTTATTATTATCTGACGATTGAAGAGTAGTTGATTCCGAATAGAAGATTACCCTTTAATTGCAATTTCCGTCACTCCCCCTTAATCTTCTATGTAGGATAAGGAAGTAAGTTCAGATTGTTTCGGTGTTTAATGAATTCAGGTTTGGGGTTGGGCTTGGTGAGTGAATCTGCGGTCATAAATTCTGTGGGACAATACTTTAAATCTATTATTCCATCTTCCTTGAGTTGTCTTATCGCGTGGAATCTGATATCTATATGTTTACTTTTTCGAGTATGTTTTTCACTTTCAACCATTTTTATACATGGCTGATTGTCCTCGTATATTGTTATGGGTTTCTGTTGTGGTAATTTTAAATCTTCCAGGAGTTTTATCATCCATAGTATTTCCTGTGCTGCGTTACTTACAGAAATGTATTCAGCTTCTGCTGATGACAGAGCAATGCACGTCTGTCTTTTCGTTGTCCAATGTATGGGACATTTTCCTAACATAAATATATTTCCGCTTGTGGATCGTCTAGTTTCTGGATCACCTCCCCAATCTGCATCTGCGTAAACTTCGAGAATAGGCTTATTTTTCGAACTTAGCGTCAGGTTGAGGTGTTTTGTGTTGTTTAAGTATGTTACGATTCTTTTGACTGCTTTCCAGTCTTTTTCTCGAGGGGTTTCATTTCTACGGCTGAGTATGTTGACCGCTGCTGAAATATCTGGCCTGGTTAATGTTGAGATGTAGAGTAATGTTCCCGTTGCTTGTCTGAATTTAATATTGTTAGGTAATAGATTTTCATCATCGTTGAGTCGATTGTAACCTGCTTCCATAGGTGTGCTGTAAGGTTTTGCGTTTTGAAGATTGAGTTTATCTACCAATTCTTCAATTTTTGAATTTTGGTTTAAGTAGAAATTTTTATCGTCTCTTTTTATATTTATTCCGAGATAGTTATTGACTTCTCCCAAATCTTTCAATTCATATTCCCTTTTGAGATTGTTTATTAATTCAATTATATCTTCATTTTTTCCGGCGATTAACAAATCATCCACATATACTATAATGTATGTCGAGTTTTCACCATTTTCGCGTATAAAAAGACATGAGTCAGATGTACTTTGTACAAAATTTAATGCTTTAAGACTCTCGGAGATTTTCGTGTGCCATGCTCTGGCGGCTTGCTTGAGCCCGTATATTGCTTTTTGTAATTTACATACTTTGTTTTGTTGATTTGGAGCTATATAGCCTTCCGGCTGTTTCATGTATACCTCTTCTTGTAGGTTTCCGTGTAAAAACGCTGTATTCACGTCGATATGATTAACTTTAAGGTTATGATTTAATGCTGCTATGAGAAATGCACGGATTGTGGTATGAGAGACAACTGGAGCAAAGGTCTCGTCGTAATCTACTCCGAATTTCTGACTGTATCCCTGTGCCACGAGTCGTGCTTTATAGGTTTGCACTTGGTTTAGGTTGTCGCGTTTTAATTTAAAAGTCCATTTTGAACCTATCACTTTCTTGCCTGGTGGCGGATCGACTAATGTCCAAGTTTTATTTTTAGCTAGGCACTTGATTTCGTTTTCGGTTACTTTGAGCCAATTTTCCCTATCGTGTGGATTTTTCATTTCCATGATATCGTTCCAATTCTTTGGTTCATTTGATTGTGTGTCTTTAACTAAACAGACAAATCTATCTGGTGGTACTCCTCTGTTAGATCTATTTGACCTTCTTGGTTCTATTTGTGTTTGTTTGGACTCGCATGGTTGTTTTTCTTTATCATTAATGTCAATTTCAATGTAATTTTTATTCTTCTCTTCTTGATTTCTATCATCAGTGGAGATTTCTTCGAGATTTGAATCTTCCTCAATGTTGTTTGAGTGTTTTATTTCATGTTCTATGAATTTTACAGTCCTGGCAATTATTATTTGTTTGTCTTTTGTGTGTATGCGATATCCTTTGGAACGTGTGTCGTAACCTAGAAAAATACCTTCTTGCGCTCTATTATCTAGTTTTCCTCGATGTATTTTATTAATATAAACAAATGCTTTACATCCAAAGGTTCTTAAATGTTTGAGATCAGGTTTGATACCTTTCCATAGTTCGTATGGAGTTTTGTCGTTCGCTCTTGTTGGCAATCTGTTTTGTAAATATGTCGCTGTGTGTATTGCCTCTCCCCAAAATTGTTTATTTAAATTTGCTTCTAAAAGCATGCTACGTGTCATATCGAGTAGGCTTTTATTCTTCCTTTCTGCCACGCCGTTCTGGCTCGGGTTGTGTGGAATTGTGAATTGGTGTAATATCCCGTTTTCCTTTAGATAATTGTCTATTTCGTTGCTATTATATTCTCCTCCATTATCGGATCTTATTTCTTTTGGTTTTCTACCGAATTGATTATTTACCATTGCAATGTATTCTTTTAATTTATCAATTACTTCGCTTTTCTTAGATAGTAAGTATATAGTTGTATATCTCGAGTAATCGTCGATGAATGTGAGAAAGTATTGTTTTCCTCCTAGTGTTGGTGTACTTATAGGTCCACAGACGTCGCTGTGTATTAAATCGAGAACTTTGTTTGCTCTATTTGTAGCCGATTTTGGATATGGCGCGTCGTTTAATTTAGATTTGATGCAGGTTTCGCACAATCTATTATTGTGTCTGCAGTTTTTAATTTTTATTCCGGTAGCTAGCTGTTTGTTTACAATTGTTTTGATTGCTTCATAATCACGGTGTCCTAGTCTTCGATGCCATACTTCTAAACATTCTTTATTATTATTACAGCTTAGTGTGACGTTTGCATAGTTTTCTGCATTTTCTGAGTGGTTTGTTTGTTCGATTATGTATAAATTATTTTTGTTCTTCGCTCTTATATAAATTTCACCGTCGAACATTAAATCGCACTTGTCATTTTCAAAGATTAATTTGCATCCATTTTTAGTTGCTTTGCTTACGGATATTAAATTGGATTCTAGTTCTGGGACGTATAGGACTTCCTGTAGTCTTGTGAGTTTTATTTCTCCATTTGGGGATTTCGTTTTTATTAAAACGTCGCCTGAACCGAATGCTTCGAGTTTGTTGCCGTTTGCGATGGTGACTGATGATTTTTCAAAATTGTTAAATTTATCAAATAACCTTTTATCATTTGCAATGTGTGAGGTACTGCCACTGTCGAGTATCCAGTTTTGTTTTCCTAATTTTTCTGTTATTAGTACGCGATCTTCGGATTGATTAGTTTTTGAGCTTATTTTCTGATCATTCGCGTTATCGTGACAGTCAGTATTCTCTTTATAATTCTCTGTGTTTTCATAGCATAGTGATGATGAGAAAGGTTTAGATTTATTTTTATTATTAAAGTTATTCACATTTTGATATGTGTGTTTGTTTTTGTTGTGCTGTGTGTATCTGCTCTTGAGGTGATAGCACTCGCTATTATTATGATTCGTCATCTTACAGTGACTGCAATATTTTGAATTTCTTTTGTAGTCGTTATAAGTGTGTTTTCTTTGTGTTTTAAATGCCTTTTCAGAGCTGTTGTTTTGTTCAGACATTTCTTGTCTGCGATTATACTCATCTATGAGTTTACTTCTGATAAAATCTGGGGATAATTCGGCTTCGGGCCTTGCCTCTAATGCTGTGATAAGCGTGTTGTAGCTGGGCGGTAATGAGCATAGAAATAGTGCGGATATGTGTGAGTCATTTATATCCTCGCCTATGGCGGATAATTTATCTACTATTTGTAGAATATTTGTTATATGAGTAATCATATTGCCGTTTTCGGGCAGTTTAGTACTGTACAGTTTTCTCAATAAATACAGTTTGCTACTCAAATTTGCTCTTTCATGCGTAGTTTTGAGAGCTTCCCAGGTTTGCCTGGCTGTGGTAAAATTTTTTACATGCACAATTTGTGTGTCATCTATGCTTAGATTAATTAAAGCTCTTGCTTTTCTATCTTTTTTGTTCCAATCCTCATTTAAAGGAGTTGGTGGTTGATCACTTATTACTTCAAATAAGTCTTCTTTAATGAGAAGCATTTCGAGCTTAAATTTCCAGTTGGAATAATTGCTCGAATTTAGTTTCTCGATGAATTGGCTTTCTTTGAATGTAGCCATTTTTATTTTCTATCTTTAATTATTTTTAAAGATATTTAATTTAATTTTATACGAATCACTTTTCTTTGCGTTCGTTTTTATTTTCTATAAAGCGAGTTTTTTCAGCATATAGCTAATGTGCTTAAATTTTTTATTTAATACATATTATCAGTTACTCATAATCTATCGGCAGCGCAGTTTATTTAAGGTGTAAAATAGTTTCTTTAATTGTATAAATAATACTTCAAAAATAGAGTTAAGTAAGCATGCATTCGCTTACCTGATTGGGCGATAAAAGCATTTAGTATATCCAATAAATAGATTGGTGACGTGTTGCAACTTCCTCACGTATGATATTATCCATTAGAGTATTCCAGATTAATCTATAAGATCACTTCTGCAAAATAATAAAATTAGTTTCGTTGAATAATCACTGTAGATTTAATAGAGTATTTCCTTTCGATTAAATTTAGGTTTAATATACGTTTTTTGATTACATAATTACACAGAGCATTTACATCGCTCTGACATTTTCACACACTACATTTTATAAAGAAATTCACACAACAACTGACTAAAGTCTAAAGAGTTTTCAGTTCTTGGTAGCCTTGGATGACGTCACTGGGAAAAAGCACATGATAGCACGTGATAATCATTCTTTCACGTGGGCGTTTATTCCATGTACTTAGCTGAGTTGAAAACAGTTTATGAATGGGTTTTTCCGACGAGATAATTAAAGTTGTTTACTGCAAATTTAAAGTACTTTATTATTATCTGACGATTGAAGAGTAGTTGATTCCGAATAGAAGATTACCCTTTAATTGCAATTTCCGTCATTTTTATCTTTTTTGTCAAAAGTGCAAAATGACAAAGTTTCTTTTTCAACTTATGTTAATATTATTAATATAAAATTAAATAAAACTGTTAATATTAAAATTTTGTGACTAGCATGAGTGGAACCATGCATGGTTGAAAATTTTATTCTGTCCTAGTAAGCAGTGTGAAGGTGAAAGGTCAGTAAAGATCATAGTTCATTGCCATTGGAATGTTCTGGAGGACAGGAGAGGAAACTGATAGAAAACTGATCTCCTATAAAATGTTATGACAAGGAATCAAAAGCATATTTTGGAGCTTATGGGATACATTTTGAAGAAATTTACAAATAGGAAAGGTGCCAATTGATATATAATTTTTTGATAGTCATTTTTTAATATTTAGTTGTCCTGAGGCCAGTGATGACCACTAATTTTGCCTTTTAATATAAATGTACACAAGATTCATAAATATCATGATATTTTTGATAATATCTGATATTTTCAGATATTATCAGGGGCTAAAAAAGTCATACCAGAGTAAAAGTTCTTTATCTACAGAATGAAACAGTCAATAACAGTTGAAAAATTCATTTACACTTGTTTTGACTGAAATACCATGCCCAATATTTTGAAAATAAATATCAAATAATATATGAAAATATCAAACAACATGATATTTTGAAAATAGAAATCAGATATATATCAAGATATAAATCTATTGATATATAGTACAGGTCTGTCAAAAGGAATCATACTCGGGTTTTGGTCAATAACTTTATTTTTTACTCGTTTTATATTCAGAATTCAGCTTAGAAAATGCATCCTCTTTAATAAAAAGCTATGCGTCGCTGACGACAGGAATTTTCGGTAATCGTTGCCACAGATTAATCTCGGAAAATGAAACATTTGAAGTTGGTGAAAAAATTAATAGCTTGAAAAGTATTTGTCAGAAAATTGTTAGAAAAACTGCGTTAGAAAGGACAAAAATTGTATTGTTCTTGATATAAATTTCAAATCTAATGATTATGCCGTTTTTCAAATATTGAATTTCAAAAATTACCAAATTTCACAATGGAGTACCATAGCAAAATCCCCACGCTTAAAAAAATAGTGACAATGGCCGTGTGTCCTGACGTATACTGGCTATAGCACGAGTCAGAAATTATAGTAGCCTTACTATTCTGTTAAAATATAAAAGTGAATTATGATGCCACGAGTGCATGATTTTCATTTAATTTTAATATAATCATCTTAGAAACAAGGTTTTTGAAATTTTTTCCGAATAGGACTAATAAATTGGCCAATATTGTAAATTATTTTGAGTTTAAAAGAGGAAAGGTGGGAGCGCTTTATATTATTTGGTTTCCTCAGGAACTTTTGGTCAGAATTGAAAGTTTAATATATCAAAACGTCAGAAATTAAATCGACATTAAATCGGCAATAACTATAACGACTGTCCTTCAGTTCGTTTGGATAGATTTTCATTAAAAAATATAAAATCATTTAACATTGATTTTAGGTATTTTTAAAGGTTATTATCACAGGCCCGGACAATGCCGGGCATGTCAGCTAGTAACATTATAAAAATGGTTCAATATGTTTACCTCTCATGTCAGCAACCATTTCAAGCATTCTCTTGAAACATAATAACCACAAGATAATAATCTTTATATATAAGATAATATCAAGATAATAATCTTTAATAACCACAAGAAGGGAGAGCGTCTCGAGACGCGAGTGGAGAGGTTGTGTGTTGCAGGGGCTCCCGTAAATGCAAGGCTAAGCGCCCTTCAAAGACCTGAGGGCTGAGCGCACTCGCTGGAATCCAGTTCATGAATGTCTCAGCTATTGTTTTTGGTAAGCAGCATGTTTCTAGCCCACTTAGTAATTGTTTTATGAGCAATTATTAAAATTGCTCATTACTGTACTTATTCTGTTTGCCATGCATTTTAATTGTATCTTTTCTTTTCTGCCTCTAATTTGCTTAATTATTATGTAACTTTGTTTTCTAAGTTTTTATAATGTTCAAATAAATTTTCTCTATCCGCTGATGTTAAACTTAAGATTCTATTTTAATTATTTTGCCATTTATTAAAGTTTTTTAATTTTTTCTTGCCCACATGGTACCTCTCAGAATTGCATCTATTGGGGCTCTGGGGATATATATTAAGATATATATACTTACTTTATCGTACAGTCATCCTAGGGGCCTGCCTTCTTGGCATCACGGGTTAGAGAGGCCATGTGTTAAGTTTTAGTCTGCAGTAACTTCAGTCGGAGCTGGAACAATGGCCGACGTTGTTGGCCAAGACCAAAGTAGAGGTCCGCTTGATTGGGTTAAGTAATTACTAATTAATTTAAATTATCTAATCAAGGTACTTTAACTTTTTTCAATGTTCCCATCTTTCCACTATAATTCCAATACTTAGAGTTTTTCATCGACTTTGGACATAGAATATTTCAACCTTTTTAGCACCCATTTTAAATAACTTGTATTTTAACATTTTTTCAGTTTTTTAGTAAACTTAGTCATTTTCCACAACATTTTAAGTTATTTTTCATAGTCATTTTCATGAACCGGACTCTAAACTTTTTTTGAGGAAATTTTTAAACATATTTTTCTTGTTTTTATTAGTTTTGCTGCACTATTATATGACTTAGCCTCTTTTTTCTTCTTTTTTAACTCTCTGTCAACCAAGGGCAAATTTTCTTGTACCCTCAAAAGACCAGAAACGGCCCAAATACCAGGGATAAATCCTTTCCCCCATTTCATTCTTTCTAGCGAAGGTCAGTGGGTGGGATTTCTCAGAAGTCCACCTCCTCTCTTGAGAGGGAAATGAGAAAGGAATTCTTTCCCGCGCAAGGGAAAATTATCATCCGTCACTGTTATCAGAAGAAACAGTAGTTAATTGAGGATGCAAGTTTTAAAGTGCCTAAAAATAACATAAGAAAAAAATTGTAAATGTTTTAATGTGACCCTTCTCAGCAGTACACAAAAATTAAAAATTGTAAAAGATAAACTAAAAATTATAAAACATGTCTAAAACTTCGATACGCATGTATGCAAGATTTGCTTTCTTTCTTTAAAAAATAGTTTTTGTTTATCACAAATAATGGGAACTTGGTAAATGATAATTAGATGCGTTGAATCTACACTGCATGAGATCTTTCGACTTTGAAAGGAAAAAATGTTATAGAGGAAAATTAAATGAAAGAAAAAAGCAAAGAAATCTTTTTTATCTCTGTATTTGGAGAAGATATATTAATTTTAAGCATGAATCATATCACATTTAATGTAAGTTGAAAAGTTTACGGAATTTACTTGTTGATCTTTTTTCATTTGATATATTTATAGTAATTACTTTCTCGGTTCTGGTATGAAAATTCACATTTTTATTGATGCCAGTTTCATTGAAGAAAACATTTGTATTTTGGAAATTTAAATAAAAATTTTGAAGCTGGTCGAATAAGGTCTTTAAAAATTATGTGGTCAAATTTATAAAATAAATATTTAAATTTTGTCAATTAAAATCTACGCTTTGTTTTAAAATTGATGTAAATTTAGTTTGTAAAAGTACTTTTAACGGCGTTTAAACATCATTTTTCAATCTTTGGAATGTATTATTCATCGGTTCAGACAAATATATTTTTAAATAGATTACTTAACCACTATAGTATTTTCTGTATTATGAAATAAGTCAGAATATGGTATCATATAGTGGCGGTTAATTCTGCATTGCATTTTAATGGCTTCATAGTATTAAAAACTCGAATAATTTTGTTGTGTCACATAGTTAGATTCTATTATAAGATAAATGTAGATCCTAAATAATTTTAAAGATAAGATTTCTCAACATTGGACAATTTAAGTGCATTACTAATATATATATATATTCTAAATGTCTCAAATGACTGTGTTAGACATTGCTCTTATTAAAAGAAGTTATACATTTTCTTGAAGGAAGCTCTTTATATAGTCGTAAGCCAGAAAACAATTTATAATATCTTTATAATCATTAAATGTGCATCACATCCCATGCGAAATTGTTCCAATAGAATAAAGCAATTATTATTGTTATTTATTTTTTTTTTTTTATTATTATTATTTTTTATTATGTGTAAAATTTTAAAATATCGCCTTCTTTTTCCTTCCAAATTATCAAAATTATTTTTTCTTTTGAAAATGTATTTCAGTAAAATCTAATTAATCTTTAGCTCACTTAATGCATATATGAAAACACTGACAATCTTCACGTAAGAGCTCACACATAAAATTTCAACTATCAATTTACAGATTCATATAACATAAACATATATTTCTGAAATAATTCTTTAAAAGGAAAAAGGGAAAGGGAGAAAAAAGAAAGGAAAAAAAAAAAAAAAAAGAAATTGATAGATTTAGTAATTTTGTACGTTTAGTTATCACTTGTTGACACAGCACACACATTAAGACGTTTGAAATTTGTATTTGACTTTAGCAGAAAATGAACAGATTAAATGATTCTTCTTCCGTAAAAATCTTTGTTAACAAACAGTGCAAAGATATTGTATTCCGGCAATAGGTATTTAGAAATGAGTTCCTGTCCTGCACACTGCGTGTGGTGAAATCGGGAGCATTAATCAAGATCGCTGACAAAAGAAGAAAGTGAAAATAAGACGCCCTGAGCACTTCTCCGTAAAAAGTTAGAAGGATCAAGTGCTTTTCTTAGCGAAATGTGTGGGAAAGTATTACACATCTTGGGTTTTATTAGAAGCATGATTCGTGAAAAGAAAACATGAACAAATTCTTAAATTTTATAAATGGATAATTACAATATTTATAAAGTATCGTATTTCTCAATTTGCTATGTTAAAGAATATTTTAATAGTAATAATCAAAGAAAGAAGCCCACTCCAATTTCTTACAATAATAAAAAGACAGTATATAATAAATGTTTATAATTATTAATTATTAATTATTTAATAATAATAATTTATTGTTAATTATTTTATTATTATATATTAAAAGAACTGTAATGATTACAATAACTATTTTAATTACAAATTATAATGTAATACACAAAACTCATAAACTAACATTTTATGCATTTTATGAATGGTAGTATGCAGTTAACTAACTGACTGTTACAAATTAGAGATTAATTCGGAGCCCGAGCCTGAAAAATTGTTGTGTCAATAGAGCCCGATACCTATGAAAGTATGGAGTGGAGAATTATTGTTGGCATTTTACAATTGTTTCAAGTGTGGTTTTCTCATTTGGAAGTCTCTCCTTTTATTAAAATATGTATTTACCCAATACTCCTTCATTAAAACGTTTCGTGAATTTCATGACCCGGAATAAACTGTTTAAAATAGCAAATTTGCTATTTATTCTCAACCACTAGCAGAAATCTGCAATTGTCGATTTTTTTTTTTTTTTTTTTTTTTTTAATAATTTTTGTTTTACAAGTTATAGCATAAATGCATGGGTTAATTTTCTGGTAATTCTGGTCAGAGTCAGTGCAAGTTCAGTTAGTGCCCCCTCACTAGGCACCATATGAGTTGGAAAAGGCGCTGACACATATCACTATTCATGCACCGATGATCTGTAGATAAATTAACGAGGGATTTTGGCCCAGTAACAAAATAGTGTGATGTCCTAAGGAAAAATCAAATGTTATTAGTGCTAATGCAACAATTTTAAAGTTATGCATGAACATGCGTAATATAGATTAATCTAGAGATTTTTAGCTGCCCAATTTCCCAGGCGCGCCATTCAATTCTAGAGGAACCAGGTGTTCTTTTTCCTAAATTTAATAAATCATAGTGCATATTTTTGACACTTGTTGTAAACGCATCCTTATATATGTGTGTATTTGTATGTGTATGTGTGTATGTGTGTGTGTATATGTATATGTATATGTATATATACATATATATATGTATATATGTATATATATATATGTATATGTATGTATATATGTATGTGTATGTGTGTGTGTGTATGTATATATATATATATATATTTATATATGGGTCATTCTAAGAATATAGAAATTCTGGCTTTTTAAAAAGAAGATTATATTCTATTATTTTAATTTCTGTTTTTTAGCTTAAATTATGTTATATATTTATTATGGATTTTTTTTTTTTTTTTTTTTTTTTTTTTTTATATATAATAAGGAATACAAATAATGTTTTTTTTAATTCTAAAATTGACATTACTATGTCCCTGAAATATTAGTTCCAAACGCCTTCATATCGATCATGATAATGGCATTTTCAAAGTCAAGCCTTTTTTAGAGTGTAAATATTATTTTTAAAAATATTTTTAATGGAAATCTAATTACACATAAAAAGAATGCCCCTTAAATTAAACTTATATCATTAAAAATAACTTTGTCATTTTTTCACAAAAAATTAATTTCAAACACCTAACTCAAATAAAACTTTAACATCTTCATCACAAATTTCAGACTCTAACCTATTTTCGACAAAATAACTAAGTCGTTTTCTCACTAAAAATCAATTTCTAATACCTAACTCAAATAAAACTTTTCATCACAAATTTCAGACTCTAACTTATATTCAACAAAAAAAGGAAAAAAAAAAGAAAAAAATAATAATAACTTAGTCGTTTTCTCACTAAAAATCAATTTCAAACACCTAACTCAAATAAAACTTACAAACTCTACTCTAACAAATTTTTGACATATTTTGGACTCTAATTTATTTCCACCCAAAAAAATTTTAACTTATTTTCACCTCAAAATTCTGATGACCGTTCTGCCCCAAAACATTAAGTATTGTCAACATAATTTGGAACTTAACTTATTTTCACCCATGAAGACTCTAACTTATTTTCAACAAATTTTTGAATTAATCTTTTTTCATGTTTTTTAATTATTTTTTTAACTTTTCTTTTCCCGAGTACAAATTGTGTTTCTTAGTTGTTTTGAAAAACTTAGCAATTTCTTTTCATCATTTTTCATTTTTAGTGAGACAATGCCATATTTTCACACTTTTTCCAAATTTTGAATTTTCTTAAATGGAACACTTCCCTAGTACCTCCTCCCCTTCTCAATTCCTTTCGAGCGGTCTCTCTGCGGGAATGAGCCTCACTCGTGTTGGCCTTGGTTCCGTTCCCTCCCCCTCCTTTCTTTCTCACCCCTTCAGTGTTGCCTTTTCGGCTTCCCGTGACCCCATCTTTCCCATTAGCAGTGCATGGCAAACACCCAAAATTCTCTTCACTCACCTTCTCTCATCAGAAACATGCTGCAAGCCTCTGGAGACATTTTGGACAGGAGGAGTGTTGCCTGAGCCCAAAGGTTTGTTAGTTCTTTTTTATTATTAGTTAATTCCATTTGTTTTTAGCATAATTTATTGTAAGCCCCGCTATCTCCCAGAACCTCTTCGTAGCCTCCTAAATAGCATGGTTAACACCAAGGAAGAAACTGCAAAGGAAGAAGGCTTTCTTATTCCAGCCACGCCGATGCAACGCTCAACGAGCACCTGCTCACTGGCATCCAATGATGCCACCTGCAACCTAGAAACGATGACTAGAATAGAAGTTAACACAAAAAGAGCAAAAGCTATACTCAAAAAGATGGAAGAAAAACTGGACGAAAACACTAATCCTGGGAAACAGCCAATCAAGACATTACGCACCGCACTCCAGCAAATTGCCGAACTTGACCAAGCCAGGCATAATGAAATGAAGGACCTCATCAACAGAAACCTAATACTATCAGAACGGGTAAATTGCTTGGAGGAACATATACACGAACACAGAAACCACTATCAACAACTCCTACAACAGATCCCCAACAAAACAGATATCGCTGAAGCAGTACAGCAAGCACTTGCAAAAACACCCCTACCCACAGTAACATCCACAACTGACGCAGCACAAGCCAAACACTCCAGCAACGACACAAACAGCACCTACAGCCAAGCAGTCACACAAGTAAGAAGAAAGAAACTATCAAATCACACAGAGAGGAACACACTCATCATCAAGGGAGTTGACACCATCACAAGCACCGACATAGACAAGACCCTACAACAAAACAAATATGCAGCACCTATTCAACCACAGTAGATCACCTGAAGAAGAAACCAAATAGAAATCCTATGCAAATCAGCAAACGACCTAAACATACTCAAGAACGACATTCACCACCACCAAGTCCTTAACAAGAAACTCAGCGCGGTCCCAAAAGCACTCCCACAACAAAAGATGATCCTCCTGCAAGTCCCATCCCACACAACAGAAGAACAACTCAAGACATCAATCACCACACATTACGAAGTTAACGCACATGAAATCACCATCCTCAAAACACTTCCAAACCGCAGGGCCGAAGAAAAATCTGACTTCATCCTTCTGATGCCCAAGGCACTCGGACACTCAATAATAGAGGATGGTGGTCTCACAATTGGACTATCCACACACATCCTACGCCCACACACTACAGTTCCAAGATGCCGTAAATGCCAGGCACTCACGCACGTGGAAAGACACTGTCTGCGTGAAGTGCCTTCCTGCGTCAATTGTGGCCAAGAACACACAGACCCTAACTGCAACAAGTCACCACGCTGCGTAAACTGCAAATTTCATAATGAACAAGAAGACACAAACTTCAACACACATCACCAGGCATCCGACCCGCTCTGCAGCACATATAGAAAACTATATTGTGAAACCAGAAGACGGCTGGACGAGGAATTCAACCACACGTACAGACCACCAACCACCACATCACAACAACGCCCGTCGCCACAACACCAACAGTCAACACAACCAGAAAGAGCCCCAACATATCCAAGACATAGAGGCCAACGCCACCCAGACACCGTCAGCAGTACACAAGACGGCATACTCCCACTACCTACACCACATCAAGAGGACTGGTATAACTACTGGTCCCCCTTTCACCACCGATACTATCGAGAACAAAGGATGACGAACTATTTTAGACCTCCACCTGACCAGCAGGGCGGTTCCCGCAGCCACTGGTAAGACGGGTATTCACAGCCAATTGTAAGTACACTTAAATTATCCTTTTAGTAATCCCTTTAGTTTTATATAGCTTAAATAACTAGTTTAATGTCTTCTCCAGCCTCCTCCAAGACACAGGAGGAACCCCCCCCCCTTTCGGCCACCTAAAAATTCTACAGATTAATTTAAACCACTGCAGAGCAGCAAATGAAGCCCTTCAGGCACATATAATTGAAAATAAAATAGATTTAGCCCTGCTACAGGATGCATACTGCGGGCCGGATGGCACTATTGGGGGTTTGCCATCTTCCTGGGCCATCTTCCAGTCAAAAGCCAACAATGCACATCTAGTGATCTCAAACACAGCACTGCAATACGCACATCTCTACACAGGAACACATTGTGCATTTGCCACAATCACTGCAAAGGAAGGTCAACTAATCATTGGCTCAACCTACGCAGCACCAAAAACAAACTTTGAGGATTCCCTCGAGGAGTGGAGCCATCTTATCACACAGAGGCAATTCTTTATCTGCGGTAGTGACTTTAATGCTAGCTCCACCTTATGGGGCTATGATCATGAAAGCCTCCGTGGGGATTCCCTCATCGAACATCTGACAGTCCATAAGCTCTCCATTGCTAACATAGCCAATTCCACACACACTTTTGCCAAAACAAATTCTCGAGGAGATGTCATCGCCCAGGGTTTTCCAGATCATACCCTGGCGAACACAAAAGCACTCCAACAGATTCGAAACTGGCATGTATCAGATGTTCACTCTGCCTCGGACCACAAATACATAGAATTCGGCTTTGAAATTTCACCACTCTATACAACACAGAGAAGATTTAACACAACCCGAGGCAACTTCAAAAAGTTCAACAACATAATCAAATCACAGAAATCACTCCTCACCAGCCTTCTAAGGGACGTAACAAACAAAACACAACTCAATGTATTCACAACAAAATTAATTGAAACAATGCAAAATGCAGCGCGTGCGTCCTTTAGACTAAAGAACACTCGGAGAACACCAATCTTCTCATTTTGGAGCTCCGAACTAAAAACTAAACGTAATCATCTCACGGCACTAAGGAAGAAACTTCGAAATCTTAGAAACACGGATCACGACACAGAATACTATCGCACCCTCAGTGCCAATTACAGACACCTTTCGGCTAAATTTAAACGCAGTGTATTAGATGCAAGGAACACGGCCTGGGGGAAATTTTGTAGCAACCAAACAGACCCTTTCGGCACAGCTCAAAAATTCTTCCCAGGCAAGTTTTTCACGCCTGATGAAATCAAGCTTGAACTGCCACCAAACAGATCATCCAGGCAGCATAATATGGAGCATCTCACAACATCCCTTTTCGGCCCTTCGCAATATCCAAATGTAGACAACTCAGATCTTCATTTTGACTCACCACCAGACAAACCTTTTTCCAAATCAGAAATAGCACATGCGCTAAGAACATTAAACGATAAGAAAGCCCCCGGCCCAGACTGCGTAGATTTCAAAATTCTAAAACTCACGCACAAAATTATACCCGGTGTATTCACCAGTTGGGCCAATATGTGCTTACAGCACAACTACTTCCCGCACACTTTGAGACAGGGTGAAGTGGTATACTTCCTTAAACAGGGAAAGGATGCCTCTGAACCCACATCTTACCGTCCAATTTGTTTGCTCCCGACTCTAGGTAAACTCCTAGAGAAACTAATAGTCACCCGATTGGTTCATTTTCTGGAGAGCAACAACCTACTCCATCACAGACAATATGGGTTCAGAGAGGGTCGGTCCTGTGACAAGGCCCTATTTGACATTCTTTCCACATGCACACAAAGTATAGAGGAAGGCAACTATACCTCACTCGTCTCCCTCGATATCAAAGGTGCTTTTGATAACGTGGAGTGGCGGGACATCTTACTTCAACTAATTGATATTCATTGCCCGAGCAACATAGCTGGAGTCATTGCCTCCTACCTCAGCGATAGAAGCATTTTAATAAATTGGGGAGCAGACTCCTCATCCCACAATATACAGAAAGGATGCCCACAGGGGTCTTGCCTTGGGCCAGTTCTCTGGCTAATTATTGCAAATGTCATCCTTTTAGAACTAGAAAGATTAGGCTTCATTCTATATGCATTTGCAGACGACTTCAGTTTTGTATTCTCGGGCCGTAGGCGTTTGGACCTGGAAAACTCGGCAGCTCGAGCTCTCCCGGTCTTTTGTCAACTCCTGGAACGTCTCCACCTCCAGCTCTCTACAGACAAAACACAATCCCTAACATTCGCAAAACCCAAGAAGCTTAAGCGCAAACCCATAATGAGAATTTATGGGAAAAGCGTTTCACATGTCACACACCTTAAATTACTAGGAATCGTCATAGACGAACACAGGAGCTGGACGGAACACATCAACACCCTCAAGACAAAACTAGCTAAGTATCAACACAATGCACGCAGATTAACTTCTAAGTCTTGGGGAATTACACCTGCAATGTTAAAAATCTGGTACCACGCAATCATAGAACGGATCCTCTTTTACTGTGTGGGCGTCTGGGGAGGAAATCTCACCAAGGCAGTCAAGGAAAAGTTGGTTTCGATCCAAAGGATGTTCTTGCTGCAAATGGTGAGAGGGTATAGAACAATCTCAACGGACGTACTCACAGTACTAACGGGGATCCCTCCAATCCTAATATCACTAGAATACGAGCACCAGAAAAACAGAATCCAACACCTAGAATATGAACCAACTACTACGCTACACTTCCCAAAAACAATAATACAGAGAAAAGTTCCAAGTTGGCACCTGCACCCCGTGGAGGAGACATCACAATTACAGGTATGCATCGCCAAGAACAGTCACAGATCCTCGCAGCATCCAACCATCTACACTGATGGGTCACGCACCGAAACTGGCGTGGCCGCAGCCTTCTGCGCCCTGGTAAATGGAGTGCCGACCTATGAGTGGGCCTCCAGAATTGGAGACGATAACTCAGTATATCAAGCTGAACTGTTTGCAATTCTGAAGGCTTTGGAATGGATTGTGCCTCCCCCACGCAGGAAAATTTTAAAATTTTCAGTGACAGTCTTTCTGGGCTTCAAGCAATTTTTGCCCTACGGACAAAACACCCTCTCATACTGGAAATTAAAATCAAACTTCACCAACTGTACAAAAAAGTTACCCTTGGCCACGTCACTGCACACATTGGTATCGCAGGCAATGAGCTGGCGGACAGCCTTGCAAAAGAAGCCACCAAACGCCAATCAATAGACTTCTCTCTTCCGGTACCCCCATCTTCTATTCGCAGAAATCTCAAATCTAAAATACTTCCCAACTGGCAAATCTACTGGGATACCTCCACAAAAGGTAGACACACTTACAACCTAATTCCAAAAGTTTCCAGAGAGCTACTAAACCTCACTCCTTATACAAGTGCCTTCTTATCCGGGCATGGCCCGTTTAAAAATTACCTCTTCAAATTTAAAATTTCACGAACCGATGTGTGCGAGTGCGGCGAAAGTGGTACCCCCATGCATTATTACTTCTCCTGCCCACTGACTGTTGCTTGGCATCTTAGGCCTGCTCCTTCTAACCCACCTCCTTCTTGGCTGCTGAACATAATTACGCGTCCCATCTTAACTCATAAACTTTCAGAAATTTACAAATTACTAACACACCTATCTAACATAACTTAATCATTCAAAGCAGTTTTCTTTCTCCATAAATTAATAATAATAACTCGCTTATTTTAGTCATTAACGTAATCATTCCATCATTTTTTATCTGCTTAGCTTTCTCCATTTAGCTATTTTGCAGCTTAATAGTTTCTCTCATCCGCAAGTAATGTTCTCTTCCTAGCAGGGGCTGAGTCCCCATTAATTAATTTATTCTTATCGGGAACCGCAAGTTTGGTGAGCAAGCAACGTATCGTCACCTCTAACACGAAGTGCATCCAGCCTCCATCCAGTGTGAGGGTTCCAGCGCAATTGTGTGGCGCTCCTTGTCGCGTGGGAATCTCACACTGGAACCTCCACATCTCAAGTGCTGTCATTTACGAACTGTACAATTGGTACAGTCTTACCTAAGAACTGCACCCTTCTACTAAACTAGCGGACTGTACAGCTGGTGCAGGCGCACCTGTGGACCTCATCCACCCTGTCTGTCGCTCCTTGTCGCGTAGGAACGCTGGTTCCAGCGACAGACCCTGTATTAATTTTTTTTTTTTTCTTTTTTGTATGTCTTTAGTTCCTGCCACCTGTCGCGTGGGGCTTTGCCCGGCAGGACCAGCCATTGGCGAAGCTTGTACTGCCACGTTTAATCCCTGCGTGCCGGGGAGCTAGCCGGGGAAGACATTAAACGCTCAATGGCTGGGTTCGCCCTCAGCCGAGTGGTTTTCCTCAGGCATTAAAATTAAAATTAAAAATAACCACAAGAAAAGTGGCTGGCGAAATGTTTTCTAGCACCTTTTGAATTGCTTGTTCGACTTCATCGAGATTTGACGGTGCATTTTGATAGCATTTTATCCTTCCGATATCCCGAGAGGAAATAATCACATGAATTGAGATCAGGGGAATACAGTGGCCACCGAACATCATGTCCATATTGGCTTTCGAAACTCAGACCGATAACTTTGTCATGAAAGTGTTCTTCAATGATGTCGTGGCTTTTGTGAGAATAGTGATAAGCTGTTCCATTTTGCATAAACCATGGTTTACCTTTATCAGGTCATGGAAGCAATTAATGGGTGTGTTTCATGCTGTGTTCCTGAAATACTAGTAGAAGTAACTACAGTACTTTTTTTAATCAACTGTGTTTCTGAAAAAGCATGCTGCTAATGCTCTTTTTGAGCAAATGGCTATACAGGCAGTTGTTTTCTGAAGATGCAGGAGCTTTTCAAGAGACTCATGGCAGTTCTCTATACCACTACCGGTAATTTTGCTTATTAATGTGCCTAAACAGATGAAAGTGAGCCTCATGATTAAACAAAAGGTTTGGAAGCAGGATTTTATTACCTCGCGATAGCCGAAGAATTTTTCCAGTGAAAACAAATCTCTTTTACTGGGCATTTGCAGACAAATTATGCACAATTTGAATTCTGTATGGGGAAAGATGCAGTTCACTTCTTGAGATGTGGTGAACACTTGCCAAAGAAATGCTGATCTCTTGAGCAAGTCTCGAACTTGACAGATATGGATCTTCATTAAGATGTTCATCCACTTGCTGGACCATGTGCTTACCACCTCACAGATTGTGGTCTTCTGGTTAAATTTGCCTCATGAACAGCAACACTTTCTGTCTCCTTAAATTTGGTGATTAAATTGTTTATCATTTGCCTTGTTGGTGCACTGTGTCTTCAATATTTTTTTCAGAAAGAGTACACAATAAAGATTTTAATCCAGCAAAAAAAATCATATTTCATGATGCTAATTCGCTGCTCAAGCGTCAGAGCTTGCTTAGGCATTTTTGGTCCATTTCAGTCAAATTGACTGAAATTTCAAAACTGAATAGCAATTTAACCCTGCAAAAGATCCCTTTTTCTGATAGCTTAAAATGTCAGCTTTAATTTGACAACAAAGTAAAAATAAATAAAACTTACAGTACACAATGTAGGATGGTTCAATTGAAAAATTTCCTTTTCTTTTGCACAAAATTTAAAAACACAACTGAAATGCAACAATGTTTTTTACTCAAACTTTTGCTTTCTTTACATATGCATACTTTGAATTTTTCATTTAAAATGAACACCATCTCTCACACTGCTCTAGTTTCCACGCATGCGTACAAAAACCGTGTATGATTCCTTTTGATGGTCTCTCTATCATCGAACGCTGGATACACAAACATACAGTTAAAATTTCATAGTATGAGATTTAAAAGACTGACATAAAAACAATACATAACTTTAACATATTCAATAGCAAAATCTTTATATCTAATTATTTTTTATATTCGACTAAAAAATAAACTAAAATGTATAGTACCTGGATGAACTAACAAATACGGCCTTAATTTAGATTCCTGTATATATAGACTAGCAGCAATTCCAGGACAAAATATTTCTTCTTCTGAAAGCTTGAATCCAAATGATTGGAGTTTTTTGACTAAAGCACTTCTTGTATTCGAGCTCTCATTAGTAACAAAACGAAATGGAATCTTATGACTGCGTAATCTATAAATAAAATATATTAAATTAAAACTAATTTATATAATAATATAATTTTAATCACCAAGAGAGACAAATATGCATTTGCATACATACATAGAAATAAGAAGGAAAATTAATATACTAATATAAAGCATAATAATTCAACACATTGATAACTTAATTAGTCCCAATTGCACTTACTAGATAGTCTCAGTAATTAACACAGTATTCATTAACCCTTTCAGGCAAACTGGTTCCACTCCGAGCACACCTAATTTTAATTCGAACATTGGTGTATATGGCACCAAGAATATTTTAATAAAATTTTGTTTCTACAATGAAAGCTTAAAATAACGACTTCTTATTTTCTAAAAAAGTTGTTTGTAAATTCTGGTATCAGTCAGTAATTTCTCATTTTAAGAACAGACTTTGTGTTGGAAAAGGGTTAACTGTGGGTGTTTCATTAGATATACCCAGTCAATAACAATTCGTATTCATTACAATTAATTTTTTTTAAATATCTAACATTTCTATTTTATACACTAGCCGCCACTGGCAACCAGTTTGGTCTCCCTTAAATGTATGTTAAACATTGCAACACGTTACATTTATTCATAATTTAATTTTCCCTTAATCCTTCGCCAAATCAGAAGATTCTAACAGACAAATCATGAACTTTTGCGATCATGGTAGCATTTCACATATTTTTTGGGCACAGGTGTCACATACGCACATTGGCGCGATTTTTCCCCCCGTCAATTTGGCGAAAACTTTGTTATGTTGTTTATTTACTTTTATTTTTTATTTTAATTCTATAAATTATTTTTGATATGTATAGCAATATTTATTTACATCAAACTATCATTTATTTATTTTTATTTCCTTTTTTAATTATGAGCATTTTAGTTAGGCGGGAGCAGATGATAAATCGACAAATATTGTTCCCATCACCATCATTCATACTACATTAATTTAATTTTAAATTATAAACCTGTCACTCATTTCATTTAAAATACTCAACTTTATTGTGTTAGTTATTTTAATTTGATTCCATATTATTTACCATTTTTAAATATGAGTATTTTTGTTAGCCAGAGCAGATGATAAATCGCCAAATATTGTTCCCATCACCATCATTCATACTACATTAATTTAATTTTAAATTATAAACCTGTCACTTATTTCATTTAAGATACTTAACTTTAATCTAAAATGCTTATATTACATAAATTTAAAATACATGCCGTTCACACTTTTCATTTAAAATAGAAAATAAATAAATAAATAAAATAAGAAATAATATCATAAATCAAAACATTTGATTTCAAAATCAATCGTATATGTATCAAAATATCGTTTCTAATTTGTACATGCGATAAATAAAAGCTGTATTAGTGATTTTAAAAATGCTAAAAATCTGATTCATTAAATATTATTACATGAGTTCAATTTACATCAAGAAAAGATCCGGAAGGAAGTTGAGTTGTACAGCACATAATTATGGTAAACTTTGATTATCTCACTGGTGCGAATTATTTTTTTGACGCGAGGCAGCGGTCTAAAAATTCATTTCGCAGAGAACTTGCTTTGCGAATGATTACCTCCATGGTTTAATATTTTAAATGTTCACAACGAATCAATCTTTTTTTTTTGTTTACTTTCATGAATAGAGAATTTGAACAGCAAATCTAATTTCGACTGAAGTTATTGCATAATATATACATAATTGAACGTAAGTCATCTCTCAAATATTAATTTATTTTGAACGATATTTCTTAAAATGTAACTTTTATGCATAGTCCAGGGGAAATGTACATGTTACCTTGCAAAAGGTCGGGTAGAAGATTTTATTTTTCCGACTTATATATGATGAGGCCAGCATGGAAAAACCGAATTATCCAACAAAATTTCTTAAGGGAGAATTTTCTGTGGCCAAAAAACAACAAATTTTTGCGACTTTTTTTGTTATTTTTTAAATATCTCGAGACTCGTTGTCGTATCGTATTATTTGTTAATTACAATGTTAAAGAAGACAAAATTCTCTAAAACTTTCATATTTACAACTTTTTAATACACTCAATAGCAAGCGCAGTACAACATTTCAAAAATAAGACATTTTTTTCGATTTCCTTAAAAACCGTGGAAAACGTAGTTTTGTCCCGATGATTCAATGTTCCCCACGGATATAATGATGTACGTCAACTTCTACATATTGACAGCAGAAAAGCATCTATTTGCACACCCTCTTCTTCATTTTAATCACAATAGACATATTTTATATTCAATAAATCTATATAATTATAGCAAGTAGGGGAGAGTGTGGATGACTGAGACAATTTTCAATTGTTATTTTTAAAGTATTGTTTAAAAGAATATTTCAGCTTTTAGTAACTTATTTGCACGTCAGTTTCAATGAAAAAAAATCTTGTTTAATTTTAATAATTATTTTTATAATGCATACATACTGTTCATTTTATTCCATAAACATTTTATTCTATAGTACAATGGTATGTTTTATTTACCAATTATTGATGACAAATGTTTTAATGTTTTAAGTATAGCAAACATTGAATTGTAGTTCCATATAAAAGAAGGAACTCAAAAAATAAATATATCTTATGTAACAAATACTTTTACCTTATAAAATACCTACAATAAAAATGACAGCAGATTATTTCATTAACTAATATTATGTATTTATATCTATTGTAAAATAAAAAAAAATTCTATCAATAAAATATTTCAGATCACAATTTTCATAAAATTGTTCAAAATATTAGTTTTAGTAAATATTGTTAATATTTTTCCACTTTTATTATATAAATATAACAAGAGATTATAACATTTTAGCATGCAAAAATATATAAAATTTTAAGATCTTATCTATAAAATGCCTTAAAGCTCAAACAGAGAAACTTACCTTGGCTGTTGAAAAATACACTTTGTGGAATATTCTAATCTTCTGTAATATGTACTGTTTTGAAACTATATCTGTTGAATGATCTCAGTGCTACCATTTATCAAATTAAATACCAAGTTATTTATGTCTGTAGATTATATAAACATTTTTGTTGTTACATTCATCCCCTTCCTCATTCAAGTCCACTTTCCCTACACAATAAAGTAAGGTACGCTATATGACTGCATAAGCTAAATGAAAAAACGTATTTTAATAATAATAATTTCTACAGGATACTTAACAATATTTCTGTCTCTTTGATGGGACTGTTGTAGGATTATTAGCATTCAGTTATCCTGAATAGAAGATATATCAGGATCGTGTTCCTCTACAGCAGGGGTTCCCAAACATTTAGACCGATGTACCATTAAATAATAAGTTCATACTTCCGCGTACCCCTAGGTAACAAACGTAAAGCTAATATAGAAAAACCTGTAATAAAAGAACCTGACTAAAATGAAATATATCTTCGGTCTTTTGTTTCCGTCATAGCAGGTTTTATTGTATTTAAAAACGAATGATTACATTACTGAATTGGTACTAAGATTGACTGCTTCATAATAACATTGAAGTAAAAAGTATTATCACCATTAAATTTTAACAATGCATATAATATCAAAATACAGTGTTTTGGTATAGGAAAAAAACCACAATGTTACTTAATGACATATTGGCACACACTGATTCATATACTGTTACTGTAATATGATGCATTCTGGATTTTATTCCATGCACCAGTATCGGACTTCTGCGTACCAGTAGCCTGAGCTTCGCGTACCAGTACTGGTATGCACTGGTACGTGTACCATATTTTGTACCAACCCCTGCTCTAGAGGTATTTTTTCTTTTTCCCAGGCAGTTGTTTGTCGCCCGTCCGCTCCTCCCCATACCCACTCTCTCTGTAACCAGCAGGTACGTAAGTTGGAGAAATAGCCCCATTTTTGAAAGGCAGTACAGCACTTAAGAAAGAGGGTGTGCAAATAACAAATAACTTACAGCTATAAATATGTAGAAGTTTACATCCATGATTAAATCCGTGGGGAACATTAGAAACATCGGGACAAAACTACATTTTTCATGGTTTTTAAGGAAATTGAAAAAATTGTCTTAATTTTGAAATGTTGTACTGCGTTTCCTGTTGAGTGTATAAAAAAGTTTTAAATATGAAAGTTGTAGAGAATTTTGACTTCTTTAAGATTGTAATCAATAAATAATATGTCACGACAATGGGTCTCGAGATATTTAAAAAACAACAAAAAATGTCTCAAAATTTTCCCTTGAGAAATTTTGTTGGATAATTCGGTTTTTACATGCTGGCCTCAGTATATACAAGTCAGAAGAAAAAAAATCTTCTACCCGACCTTTTGTAAGGTAATGCCTTTTTTTGGTACATTTCCCCTGGACTAGCAGTTTTATTCGAAAAAATAATTTTGAATAAAAATGGCCGCCTGGCATATGAAAAAGTGAAACGGCCATCCCGGAACTGTTGATGACAGTCACATGACTTACGCTTTTATTTTAGCAGATGCCATTGATGTTACTAGACATCTCTAACCTTGTAGCCTTGGAGCCAAACATTTCCAAAACCTGGTCCCTTTTTACAAAAGTAGGTTTTAATTTTACTAAATAAGACAATTTTAAAATATTAATATAATTTACAACTTTTCTTATGATTATTTGCCGACATTTTTATTTCTTCCAGGAAAAAAAAGTATTGATCTTTTAAAAGACCCATCACAATTTCTTTTATGCATCATTTCTACAATTTTTTGCATAAATAATGTGTTATAGTAAGTGCAACCATGACATCACTGCAGATATTGACAACATAGAGACAACCATACAATTTATCTAATATATACATACAAAACAAATTATACAGTAGTCACAAAACAAGCAATAAATGTAAGAAAAAAAATTACACTTAGCATGTAAAAAAACATTTTCACAACTACCCTATTCATTGCTTCACACACACACAAGCAATTTTTTCAATATTTACATAATTTATTTAATATAGTTATACAGAAGCAATTTATTTAATACAACTTAAACAATCAATAATATTTCATAAGTTTTGTTTCCAAGATTATTTGTAATATTTGGAAAGAAACTGCACTTTCTTATACCCAAATTGCACCATTGCTGTTTATATTATGCTCTCATAGAGGATAACCTCATATATGAGGTAGTATTGTAAAACAAGAATTAGAGCATATTTTATCTTTGCTCCTTTATTTCATATAAACTTCATATACATCAGTAATGCTAGTGAAATGTAGCAATAGACAGTAGAACCATTTTCTTTTTAAATATTCAGTTAAAAATTTCACACATTTGACAAATTTGTCTTTAGTTCTGTATGAATGAAGATTTTCACAAAGAATTTCTGCTCTTGAATCTAAAGAAAAATGTGAGCAATTTTTTTTTTCTATTTTATGTTAATGTATTGATAGCTTAAATTATCATAAAATTATTAAAGAACTATTAAAATTGTTTTTCAGGCTTGTAAACCTCACATCAGGCTCATTTTGAACTAAATGTAAGATTTCTATTTTTTTTCAATCACTTAAAAATAATTCATGCATGCAGGTACTGTGAAGGCATTTTATTCATATTTGCCACCTTGCCAAATTCAAAATATCTGAAAAATGGTGATAAAGATTCAGTTTAAAAAAAATATGTTGCAAATGATTTTTTTTCTTTTTGGTACTAATTATTTTAAAGTAGAAATAAATGTCACCAATGAAAACAACAATTTACATTAATTGGCCACCACTTAAAATTAATAAACATGGGTTTGACGTGTCTGATAACAACAACAAATGTTGAAAGAGGATTCAGAAAGCAAAATATCATTAAGGACTGTAGTAATAAAGGGTAATTTTATATTAATTAACAGTGAAAGACCAGATATAAGGATATTTGTATCAATTCTGCTTTTAAATGTTGGGGCCAAATGGTAGCATATATGCTACCATCAGTGTTGCCAATTTAGTGGATTTTTTTATTGAGATATTCCGAATTCATACCAGAAAACTGGAATAGGAAATCTTATCTTTATTTAATGACAGACATTCTATGATTAAAAGGAAATGAAAATTAATAAGTTATTTCTTCTGTGAATTAAGATTTTTCTAATTTAGGAATTTCTAGAATACCATGGGCATATGAGGGTTAAATATGACATAATCACCATGGCAACCTAGAATCCTTACCTAACATAGGATATCATTGAATTAATTATGTATGATAGGATTTAATAGAATGAAGAATGTGACTATAACTTGGTCATACAGGTTATAAAATGCCATATACGACTATAAAGACATACATGTCAGATAACTTGGCGGTACATCTCAGTCGTTTGACGATTAATCCTTGGAAGCTGCTATAACAAGGAAGTACCGATTTTTAAAAGATTAAAATTATTAATAAATATTTTTATTAATATATTTTAAGTTTTGATTCGATTTTCATAAAATTTGAAATGACCCAACAAAATTCTGCAATGATTATATATACCAGGGAAAGTCATTAAGTAAGTCACAAAAGATAATTAAACAATAACTTACAATGATATTCACTTCAAAACTATTTTTATTTCTCAACATATTCTCCACCAATATTTATGCACTTATATCACCGTTTTATCAGTGCCCCAACACCAGCTGCATACAATTCTTTGGGTTGCTGCCTCAGCACTAGTGATGGGCGACATCGATCTTTTTAATCGATTTAATCGATACTATGGTCAGATCGATTTAATCGATGTTATCAAATTTATATCGATGTCGATCTTTTTTATCGATTTAATCGATACTATGGCCAGATCGATTTTATCAATTTTTATATCGATGTCTCTACGAATATTATCGTTCGTTTATTTTCTTTCAAATCGTCACTGCAGATCGATTTTATCACCATCTGAGGATAGCGCCTAACGGAAATCTAATAGATTATAGATCGATCTCTCTAGCACTAAATTCCATGTATTTATTCTTTCACTTTGATTATTTTAGCGGCAGAGATGAGCAGCTGTTGCTATCAAATTTCATATAAGTAAGGGATTCGCGTCACATATCGGGTGTGGGGGGGGGGGAGGGGCGCAAACAAAATTAGGAAATATAATAAGCAGATTTGTTTGAAAGTTTACGATATTTTATAACGCATAACATAAATTTTAAGAATTAGCTAGCGTCAAAAATTATGGGGAGCGATGGGACGGTTTGACCTTTCGGGAGGGGAGGGGGACGGTCGCGAACACAATTAGGAAATACAATAAGGCGACCTGTTTGAAACTTTAAAATATTTTATAACACATAAAATAAATTTAAAAAATGAGGCCGCGTCGAAAATTATGGGGAGGGGGGGAGCACGTTTTGCCCACACGGGAGGGGCACTTTTCTAAATTTTGCCGACACCCCTCATGTGATATATCGTTGGGAAGTTCTGTGACCACTTAATCATATAATGCATCTGAGGTGTCAATCCCCCCACTTTGCCTCCCCAAGGGGGGGGGGCACTTTTCTAAATTTTGCCGATACCCCTCATGTGATGTATCGTTGAAAAGGTCTGTGACTGCTTAATTATATTATGCATCGTTGGTGTCCATTCCCCCTCTTTGCCCCCACAAGGGGGTTAATTTTCTGAATTTTGCACACACCCGTCATGTGATATATCGTTGGAAAGGTCTGTGACCACTTAATCATATTATGCATTTCCGGTGTCCATCCCCCCACAAGCGGGGTACTTTTCTGAATTTTACACACACCCCTCATGTGATATATCGTTGGAAAGGTCTGTGAACGTTTAATCACGCTTATTCATATTATGACCGGTATTCGGTGTGCAAATTAAGGAATTATACGGTGCCGATGGCAGCGGGGACCCGGGTCGGAGGTTCGTTCGGTTTGAGATTTACACTATTCGATGTGAAAATTACAGAATTATCTGGTGCGTGCGTAGCACGACCGGAATACGGTGCCGAAGTCAGCGGGGTCCCGAACCGGAGTTTCGTTCGGCTCGAGGTTTATCATATTCGAGGCCACGATGTAAATTATGGGCCCACTAGCGGGCGACGCCCGCTAGTTAGTTTATTAAGTTTTAGTTTTCAAGTTCGCCCCTGCCCCCAAAAATCATAACTTTCTTAGTTATGCACAGATTTGAACAGGACCTTTTCTGACATTCTTCCCAAGTCATTTGGTTAATAAATAAACATTGGTATTATATCTGCAACTGTTTGTCACCACTATTATGGGACAACAATAAACAAAATTTGAACAATAAACAAAATTTTCGGTTTTTTCCCAGTTAACACACACCATCATTGGTTTAGAGCCACTTTACTCAGGATGCTCGTTAGTTAAGTTGTATCTGTCAATATTGTCTCCGAGTGTTGAATTCAGTGGGTGGCTTGGGCGGGACATCCCCCCCCCCCCCGGAAGATTCGAGATTTTATACTTTCAATGGTTAAAAAGTGCAATTTCCCCCCCGTAACTCTATAATATCCCCCTTCCTGAGAAAAGTGTCTGAATTCAACACATGTCTCTTCCCACCCCGTTCCCCTCACCTCTCCCTCCCTGTCGCCCAAAATCATAACTTTTTTAATTATATTCAGAATTGAACGAGACCTTTTCTGACATTAAGGGTAAATTAAGGGCCCACTAGCGGGCGACGCCCGCTAGTTAGTTTATTAAGTTTTAATTTTCAAGTTCGCCCCTGCCCCCAAAAATCATAACTTTCTTAGTTATGCACAGATTTGAACAGGACCTTTTCTGACATTCTTCCCAAGTCATTTGCTTAATAACTAAACATTGATATTATATCTGCAACTGTTGGCCACCACTATTTATGAACAATAATAAAAATTTTCATTTTTCTCCAGTTAAAACACACCATCCTTGGTTGAGAACCACTTTACTCAGGATGCTCGTTAGTTAAGTTGTATCTGTCAATATTGTCTCCTCCCCCCTGTCCCTCTTCCTTGCCCCTCCCCCCTCCCCCTCGCCCGGAATCATAACTTTTTTAATGATGGTCAGATTTGAACGGGACCTTTTCTGACATTCTTCCCAAGTCATTTTGTTAAAAAATAAACATTGGTATTATATCTGCAACTGTTTGTCACCACTATTTATGAACAATAATAAAAATCTTCGGCCTTTTTTCCCCAGTTAAAACACACCATCCTTGGTTTAGAGCCACTTTACTCGGGATGCTCGTTAGTTAAGTTGTATCTTTCAATATTGTCTCCTTCCGCCCGTCTCCCTTCCTTGCCCCTCCCCCTCGCCCGAAATTAAACTTTTTTAATTATGGTCAGATTTGAACAGGACTTTTTCTGACATTCTTCCCAAGTCATTTTGTTAGTAACTAAACATTGGTATTATATCTGCAACTGTTTGTCACCACTATTTATGAACAATAATAAAAAATTTCGGATTTTTTTCCAGTTAAAACACTCCATTCTTGGTTTAGAGCCACTTTACATAGAATGCTCCTTAGTTAAGTTGTATCTCTCAAGTTTGTCAGAAAAATGTCTCCGTGCTCCGACAAATAAAACAGTGAAAATTCCAGTTTGTTAGAGTTTAGAACCAAACATGTTGAATTATGATACTTTGAATTTTAATATTGAAGTTTTCCGACACAAAATAATCGTCTGTTTGTTATTAATGTTTTTCAAGGGTACACGTATTAAGTAAGTTTGTCTTTTGTACTCCCTACTTTCCGGTTTTATTGTATATAAAGTTTTCACCTAAATGGTGAAAAAATATTTTGTACATTCTTTTAAAAAATCTGGTCAACCTGGCCTGACACCGACTCTCAAAAGTCAAAGCAAAACACAATCCGAAATCGATTTCGAACCCGAAACAATGAAAGTTAACCTGACCCTAACTCCTAACCCTACCTGCAGAAAAAAAGTAGATATCAGCCAGCTTGACAGCCCGGCCCATAATGAAGCAATATTGCGCATAACCACGTGTCTTGTCGTTTTCTATTTTGGTTAAATGTGGATAACCCGACTCGTTGCAGGACTCTATTATTGATTAATATTTTGTGTAATTTTTCAAAACGCTTAAAAACTGATAAAGATGTATACGAAAATCATTGTCTACTGTTAAGTGTTAAGATGATTTTCGACTGCGCCACTTTGGGGGGGGGGGGATCTTTTCGCGTCTTTTTATCACACATGTAGAAAAACTTTGTTTATTAAGTCAGCTAATGCGTATATACAAACTTTTGCTGCATTGCAAGTGATTCATTATTTAGTACGCTTGCGGTATGCAAGGAAGGCGAAAAAGAAAAGTTGGATAAGCGAATTTAGAAAGCCGTCAAAGCACACGTTATCTTGTTAAAAAAAAATATATATAAAACCACAGACCAGAATAGAGAATTCTTTGAATGCGACTTATTTCATAGATGTTGATTCATAGTAGTGTTTCGCAGTATTTGTAATGCGTTTTTTTTTTTTTAAATAGAAAATGGGGCGCTTTTCAAAATTAGTAGTTTGGGAGTTTTTTAATAAAAAATATGAAAACGATAGAGTTATATCAGTAGAATGCAAAAACTGTAACAGAACTTCTAACGAAGATACTTTCACTTTCGGAAACGGTTTCAAAAGTAAAAGTATCTTCCTAAAAAAATCCGCAAAGAAAATCGAAAAAGTAATCAACGGCAGAAATAGTGATTGATATCTACTATCTAATTTAAAAAAATCGTTTAAAAATATTCAAATGCAAACGAGATATTAGAAAAATAATGCCCCATAGGATTAATATTAGCGAGCGAGTGTTTTTAAGTCCGTGAAGAGGACCCTTAAGAGCTCCTAGTCCTAATACGACGGGAAATTTAATTATAAAAATGTCTTGCTCTAACATTACAGCTAGTACTATTACAAGAAATTTTATTTGAAAAAAAAAATCCACGTTTTAAGACCATAAACACCATTACCTCAAATATTTTTTCAGAATATATATGTAATATATATAAATGTTTTTTGCATAATGTTTTTCGTATACGTTTTTCATATAATGTTATTTTCTAATCCATTTGAAATTACTGATTTTGTAAAGACTTTATTTTTATTTTGTTTTATGATGTTCTTATATACAGTACAAGCTTATTATTTAATTGGAATATCCACAAGTTTAGTCTTTTTCCTGTATAGTGTATTGTATATAAGAAATAAAACAACAAAATTTTCAAATGTACAAAATTCTCGAATAATTTTGTTTAAATTATTTGATACATTAGTTTAAAAAATAAGTTTTAAAGTATTATCATACGTGTACTCTTGAAAAACATTAAAAACAAGAAGATGATTATTTAGTGTCAGAAAGCTCTGCTATTTCATAAAATTCAAACTATCATAACTCAGCGGGCTTGGTTCTAAACTCTAAACGACTGGAATTTTTACTGTTTTATTTGACAGAGCACGGAGAAATTTTTAAAATATAACCTACAAACATTTTGATAAACTTTAGCGACACAACTTAGCTAACAATAACCCTGAGTAATGTGGCTCTAATCCAAGTAAAGAGTGTTTTAACTGGAAAAAAAAGCCGAAAATTTTTATTAATGTTCATACATAGTGATGACAGACAGTTGCAGATATAATACCAATGTTTATTTATTATTGGATTAATTTAATTAACACAATTATTCAAATTGGTAAAGATGGTGGCTGAAGCTGCCACGCTCAGTAGGTAGAGCGTGGCTGCTTCAGCCAAGAGATCCCAGGTTCGAATCCTGGCCCGAACATTTTTCGTCCAGTTGGAAAATTACAACTCGTTTATTTATTAACCAAATGACTTGGAAAGAATGTCACAAAAGGTCCCGTTCAAATCTGTGCATAACTAAGAAAGTTATGATTTGGAGGATGGGGAACAGAAAGGGGACGAACTTGAGAAATACAACTTAATGAACTAACTAACTGGCTTTGCCAGCTAGCGGGACCTTAATTTACATCGGGGCCTCGAATCTTGTAAAATCTCGAATATGATAAACCTCAAACCGAACAAAACTCCGGTTCGGGTACCCGCAGCCTTCGGCACCGGATAATTCGATAATTTGCACATCGAATAGTGTAAACCTCTAACCGAACGAACCCCCGACCCGGGTCCCCGCTGCCTTCAGCACCGGATAATCCCTCAATTTGTACATGGAATAGTATAAATCTCTAACTGAACGAACATCCGGCTCGGGTCCCCGATGCCTCCGGCACCGTATAGCAGTCGTCTGCAATATGCATTAATTCCACGTTTCACCACCAGGTGGCGCAATCTGTTCTACACGAACTTCGGGCACTGAAATCGTTAAGGCTATAGATGTCGAGTCGGCACAGTATACCGGTCATAATATGAATAAGCGTTATTAAACGTTCACAGACCTTTCCAACAATATATCACATGAGGGGTGCGTGCAAAATTTCCAAAAGTACCCCCCTTGTGGGGGGGGAAGTGGGAGGATGGACACCGGAGATGCATAATATGATTAAGCGGTCACAGACCTTTCCAACGATATAGCACATGAGGGGGGGAGTGCAAAATTTAGATAAGTAACCCCCTTGGGGGGCAAAGTGGGGGGGATGGACACGGGAGATGCATGATATGATTAAGTGGTTACAGACCTTTCCAACGATATATCACACGAGGGGTGTGTGCAAAATTTAAAAATGTACACCCCTTGGGGGTGGTAAAGTGGGGGGATGGATACCGGAGATGCATAATATGATTAAGCGGTCACAGACCTTTCGAACGATATATCACATGAGGGGTATCGGCAAAATTTAGAAAAGTGCCCCCCGTGTGAGCAAAATGCGCTCCCCCCCCCCTTGTTCTTAAATAGTGGTGACAAACAGTTGCAGATATAATAAAAATGTTTAGTTATTAACCAAATGACTTGGGAAGAATGTCAGAAAAGGTCCCGTTCAAATCTGACCATAATTAAAAAAGTTATGATTTCGGGGGGAGGGAGACTGGTCCCTCCCTTAATTTTTATCTCATATTCAGGATCTTTTATTTTCGGCGGATTGGGCATCAGCCCTACTTCTTTCTAAATTTTTATTAAATTCGGACAAGAATTTCTAGCTAAAATATAGTTAGCCCTCTTCAGTGTTGAATTCAGACACTTTTTTTCGGGAGAGATTTCTGTGGCTCCGGGGGGTAGGGAAGGACATTGTAGAGTTCCGGGGCGAAATTGCACTTTTTAACCATTAAAAGCTTAAAATCTCAAATCTTTCGGGGGGGGCAGGGAATTTCAATGATCCGGGGGTGAATGTCCCCCCCCCCAAATCAACCCCTGAATTCAACACTGTCCTCTTCCCCCTCCACTCCTTGTTTCCCTTCCCTACGCGTATCGTTCATATTTTGAATATTATTTCTTTTCTGGATTCACTCTTAGTACCCCCCTACCTCTAAACTGAAAAGATAACAATTTTACCTGGAAAGAAACAAAAAAACTGCCTTGAAACAAAATTTGACAGTAGCTAATATATTATATACTGCTATGCTAAAGAAATGAGCGCCATAAATATCGTTTATTATATGCTAATTCCCATTATCACGATGTATGATCAAATTTCCTGCCATTTGATCCATAAATTTAAGAGTTACTATTTTTAAGCTATCTGTGTAAGAATCGATTCTAAAACATCGATACTAGAATTTGTTAATAGATTATTTTTTTAATCGATGTTGTTTTATACAGTATCGATGTTGATCGATTATGAAATTTTTCAGAATCGCCCATCACTACTCAGCACCATTAGGACTTCAAGTTGAACCTTTTCATCATCTGTGAACATCATCTTGCAACTTATTTAACATCCACCATACAGCTTCGACTTAGCCCCAAGCGATTTTCGTCTGTTTAGTCCACTAAAAAACCATCTTGGAAGCAAGATGATGTTCACAGATGATGAAAAGGTTCAACTTGAAGTCCTAATGTGGCGGAGACGGAAACCCAAAAAATGTTATGCAGCTGGTATTGGGGCACTGATAAAAGTCTTTTACTTTCATGTTTTCTCTTTAAAAAATGTGTTGCATTTTGGGTGTGTCTTTTACTCCAGAAAATATGGTACAGATAATTCAATTTAAAAGGCAAACCTGAAAACTATTATTCTGCTTATTAAAAATTTTTCATAAGATATCGCCCCAGTTATGTTTTTGTTTAAATTCTTAATATTTTGTAATATAAATCTAGAAACCAAATTTGTTTTTGATGGGGGTGAGTATAGGACAGCATCATGAAAAGCATGTGCAGATTTCAAAGTTGAGAATTTTAGGATTAGGAATTTTAGAGAATTTACTGTATTGTAATTTTTCAATTTTTTAAGGGTATAAAGGACATTATTTAAGATCTACACCTTTTTAATTCCATTTATACAAATTATTTTTATAAAAAGTAAATTTCATTAATTGGAGCAGTAATTTAACACATTGACGGACAGTAGGAACAATTGAAGTTCGAAAATTGACACTGGGCTTCTACTTGTACGCTGGTAAATGCACATTTGTGCTGCTATAGCCGTCATGCCACATAGTGAACTTCGCTTTGACGGCTATAGCCGCAAGTGTCCGTCAACGTATTAAAATTGATACAATTATACTGATGAATTAAGAACATAAGTTTCAAAACCTGCCTTATCAAAAATTTAAAAAATCATGTTTTCTGTAATAATCTATTCTGTTGGTAAATCTGCACTGATAAAACACTACAATCTGCAAAAAAAAAAAAAAGACTCGTTTTAGCATGTATTTCTCGCATTGTAAAATCTTGGTTTACAATGAAAACCAATGGATGCAGTTCAACATTTTTTGTGATTTCTCAAAATATTATTTTCTGGAAAAGGCAAGTTTTGAAACTCACGTCCTCAATTAAACTACAAATTTGGTGATTATTTTGCTTTAACAATTAATATATGCTTATTTAGAACGTTAATGTTATCAGATCATACTACTGAAATACAGATGAATAGCTCTTAGTACAGTAAACAACGGAACACAGGTTAATATGCAATTCTAAGGTTTGGTTGCTCTAAGAAAAATTATTTATAGAAAATAATAATAATAATAAATCTTTCAACAATTTAAGTAGAATATCTCAGTACTTCCTTGTTATAGCAGCCCCTGCAATTAATATTATGCCAACATTGCAGTTAGGATTTCTCCAAGATTATATATATATGCCACAAGTCATATATGCACCAAATGCTCATACAGTCATCATATGTCATATTTATGTCATGTATATCATATATACAACATGTATATGTAACAATATTTATATCTTATATGTTATGTACACACGTGTCATATTCATATATTGTCATATAACTTGAGAATAGATTTTGCTTGCGTGGCAAGTCATCCTCGGGGGCTACTATAACAAGGAAGAACCAAAATTTCAAATATAAATATAACTTTTATCCATCAATGACAATTTGAATTTACAATAATGTTTATTCAGCAAAAACAGAGTTAAAGAATTTCAGCACTTTCGACTTATGTAAATACACATTGCCATAAAACACTTAACAGTACTTACAATACATAATTGTTTTTTAATGCATTTCTTACTTTTCAATAGATTCAACAGATCCATTAATGGCTTGCTTTGTACCACTTTCATAAAGAACTCCTGTTATATCTAATAGTAAGCCCTTAACACTGGTTGCTGCCTGTTAAAAGAATATTTTATATTAATATTAACAACAGATTGCTATTAGTAAATAAAATGCTATTACAACCAATGAGAAATGGATATGGTTATGAAAGATTAACCCATTTTTTTATACTTTCAGGATATTTTTAAAAGATTCAGATCACTTTTGTGCATTTTCTGTCTTTAAAAAATAATAAAAAAAAATGCAAACTGTATAAGGATTGCAAATTCAAATTAAAATAGTTTAAATTAGAATTTTGAGACAAAAACAAGATTATTGTTCAATATATTATTTTGTAGACAGTGGCTATCATTTAGAACCTAGTACTAGATAGTCTCTCTAGAAGCAGAGAATGACATAATATTCTAATCTACAGCATTGTCCTACTTCTTTATACTCTTTATTAATTCACAAGAAAATTAGACAATACTACCATTGTCCAATTCTGAAATTATGTGTAAGCAAAGAGGTGACAAAAAACTCTTTTATGAACTAGTAGTACTTTAGCTGATATTTAAAACCCTTTATATGTTACTTTACAAAACAGGTTCTACTACAGTAAAAATTATTACTTTGAAAATTTTTTGGGATAATTTTTTTAACTTTTAAATTATCAACAGCCAGGCCCTGGTAATTACATTATTAGTGTTCTGTCTAGGCCATTTTTAAATCGGCACATCAGAGTTTCCCACCGACAGTTTCCGAAGGGTACTGTACCCTGCCTGCCCTTTGGTCTATAAAATAGAACCCTTCTTGCACCCCCCCCCCCCCCCAATCAGTAAAATAATTAGCACCCTCCTTGCTTTTCAGTAAAAAAAGTGCCCTTTCTCTCCTTTATGCATTAAAAAATTTACTTTCATAGTAAAAATTGACTTAATGTTTTCTTGAAAAGAGTGTCCTGACTTTCAAATATTAGAGTGACTTAAAAATATAAAAGTGACTTTAAAAACCAAAAGAATGCCTTTAACAATTAAAAAAAATGCCCTTAAGAATCTGAAAAGTGCCCTGAAGAATAAAAAAAGTGCCCTTTTTTAAACCTGGGGGAAACTCTGTGCACATACCCAAGGCTGCAAGAGGTTTGAGAGCAAAAAATCTGAACAAACAAAAATAGCAAAAAAGAAAGATAAAAGTAAAGGAAAAATTCTAACCTATAACAGTTTTATAATTAAACCCTTGTTCATACAATGCCTATGGCGATGTTGAAATAATTCTTGGTAAGCACCTTTTTCATTCTGCATTCATTAACTCTATCCAGACTCATTTCAGTATTTTCCTCATCATGATTTTGTACCGTAGCACTAATATGATTTTGCAGTTTATGTACATCTTTGGAAAGAGGCGGATGTCCTTTAGATATCCTCAAAAGGGAAAAAAATCACATTGTGTGAAGCAAGGCTTGACAAATGTGGTCGCCAGGTCGCCACTGGCTACAAAGTTTTTTGATCTGGCGACCAGGTTATTTAATCTTTCGGGGTGATTTCTGTAAAAAACTTGACATAAGAAATGATCGCAAATGGGATTTTTTCTGTCCCCCACCCCTACTCATGCGTGGCAAGCAATGTTCTTCCTCTTCGCTCGTACTTTTAATGAAAGAACTACATTTAAAAGGCATTTTCCAACTCATGCACAGAAACCACCATTCTTTTCAGCTATAGCCAGCTAGTATGTGTCACGTGATTAGAATGTGGAGGAAGAGAGGATATTTCAAATTAATAGTAAGAAATAGTGTCAATCCAGCCTCTGTGGCATCTAAAATTGGATACAATGAAAAAAAAAAAGGGTGACTTTTTTTGTAAGTTTCAAATCTGATTTTTGTGTTTATATACGTTGTCAACATAATATAAGTGATTATAATTTTTATTAAGATTCATTAGAAAACATAGTTTTGTATTATCTTTCTAAATTAGGTACTATTCTAAACTGTGTAACTAATTATTCTAAACTATGTTTGTAATTATTTTTTCTCAATTATTCATAAAAAAAAACTGTTGTGTGTTTTTTTTTTAAATCAATGACGGAGAGGAGGATGAGGGATAAATATTTTTTTTCTGGCTACCAGATATTATCAAATTTGTAAAGCCCTGGTGTGAAGTGATGATCTTGTATAGTAAAAAACATGCTGAAACAAGAATGGAAAGAATTGCCACTTGCAGAATAATGAAGGCTCCGCACATTGAGCATTTGTGAATTACATTGATGACAACCATTGCCACTTAGACTGTTACATGACATTCAGGGCTGCAGTCATAAAACACAGAGGGTAATATGCTAGAGCAGAGTTTCCCCCAGACAGTTTCAGAAGGGTGCTGCACCCTGCCTGCCCTTAAGTTTACAAAATAGTACCCTTCTTGCCCCTCATAAAAAGAATTAGCACCCTTCTTGCCCCCTCCAGTAAAATAATTATCCCCCCTTCTTTCCCTCAGTAAAACAGTGCCCTTTCTCCCTTTTGCATTAAAAAATTTGCTTTCATAGTAAAAACTGATTCAATGTTGTCTTAAAAAGAGTGTTTTGACTTTGAAATATCAAAAGTGGCTTTAAAAATAATAATAATACCTTTAACAATTGAAAAAGTGCCCTTAAGAATAAAAAAAAGTGCCCTTTTCTCACCAGCAGCACCCTGCCCTTTTTTAAACCTGGGGGAAACTCTGGCTAGAGCATACACTATGCTTTAATGCTTTACCTGAGAAACAGGGAGTATATGGAGTTCCTTTAAAAAATCTAGAAGGTTTTCGCATATACCATCATATGCGCTCCACTACAGCCCTGATTACATACATGAAAATATAATGTATTTTGACAATTTATGAATAAAATCCAATAAACTAATATCGCTTATATTTTTTAGAAACATGTTCTATTTAATTATTTGAATATCGATACTTTCACAAAATCTATCAATGGAAAATAAAATTCTTAAAAATGTTAAAAGCAGGGGTCTGTCCCAGGGTAGTAGTGGCTAGCTGCCTGGGTACCCGCCTGGATTGGTTTTTTTTAAATAACCCGTGCTTTTTACAACCTTTAGGGTTGTAGTGGGTAGCTGCCCAGGCTGTTTTTTTTTTTTTTTAAATAACCCGGGTTTTTTACAACTCTGGTTGTCCAGACTATTCTCCCACAGTCCTGTTTTTGTGAAAAATCTAGTCATAATTTAGTAAATTTGAAATTGTTCGTTATATTCAGGTTCTTATTTGTACATTTTCAAGAAGATATATGTGGGCAGTTCCATAAAAGTGTCAACTTTTATCATTTTTTTTTCAAAATAATTTTTATAAATTAAGTTAAAAAAAATATATTGAAATATATTCCAAGTTTTCAAATTAATGTTTTAGATTCAAAACATTTAAGATATAGCTGAAAAATAAAATATTTGCAGTTTTTTACAAATAGTATTTTGGAAAAAAAACTGAAAAAGAATGTAATTGTTGTTTATTTTGTATTTTCTTAAATAAATGCATGAAGTAAAATATTTAATGGTTCACAATAGTCTTAAAACAAAACCATATACTTGATAATAATGCATGCAAAATAAACTAGGTAATCGTGCTCAATATGCTTTTGAAAAAGCTGTCACATGTGAATAGTTATATATAATGTAATTTCTTATGATCATTCTGGACAATAAAAAAATATATAAAATTTATTAGTTTAGTCGATTTTCTTTTAATAAATATTTAAGAAACTTTCCGTCATTCCATCACATCAAATGACAGTTAATAACTACAACCCTAGGACAGGTAGGTTGCTCTAAATTAGGATTTACGCTTATACTTCATATTTAAGATATGTATTAGTTTAAAAACTGAATGGCTTCTTAATTTCACAAAAGTTTCCAGTTTTAAATACCAGGTTAGAGTCATGGTAGCAAAAATTTCATTCCGTCACACTATAAGAAATTGCTAAAAAATGAAAGAATAAAATAGTTAAAAAAATTGTGGTACTTTTACGTTATACACCATGCCAAAATGTATGCTAATGCATAAAGTATGTAAATGTATGCTTGGCGACAATGGTGTCCGTATAACGAAAAAGTACCAAAATTGTTTCATACATTTTTTTAATCTTTTAATCAATAACAGTCATGTGCAAACTGAAAAGTCAATTTTCATTTGAAAATAGCTTCAGGGTAATTGCTTTAACTTAATTCTATAACTCAAAATGTCATTCCGTCACATATGGAATTGCTCATGTACAGGGCTTAACAAATGCAGTCGCCAGGTCGCCACTGGCTACTAAGTTTTTTGATCTGGCGACCAAAATGATTTGATCTTTCAGCGTGATTTCTGTAAAAAAAATTGATATAAGAAATGAGCACTACTGGCATTTTTTCACTGCTCGTGCGCTTCAAGCAGTGATCTTCTTCTTCTCTTGTACTTTTAATGGAAAAAGTAAGTTTAAAAGGCATTTTCCGTCTCAAGCATAGAAATCACCATTCATTTCAACCCTAGCCATCTAGCAAGTCTTGTGATTAGACTGGGGGGGGGGATGTTTCAATAAAACAATAATGAATACTGTCAATCTAGCCTCTGTGGCTTGTAAAATTGGATACAAAGCTAAAAAATGTTGACTTCGACAGGAAAATATGCAAAAAATTGTAGCAGTAAACTATTCTAACATTTGAAGCATTCAGCAATCAAAAGTTCTGGAATATGCTAGTTAATTCCACCTTTACAGTATTTTACCCTTTTTTTAGAGATTCATAATTATGTTAAGTTTCATTAGAAAACTTAGTTTATATTATCTTTCAAAATTATGTACTATTCTAAACTATGCTTGTTATTACTTTTTCTCAATAAATTCCGAAAAAACTTTTATTTAAAAAAAAAAAAATCAGTGATGGGGGCGGGAGGTATTTTTTACTGGTGACTAGAAATTTTTGCTGGCTACCAGATTTTATCAAATTTGTAAAGCCCTGCTCATGTATATAAAATGCACATATATTTTTTATACGTGTAAAAGAGACAGACAGATTTTACCTTTAAATGAATAAATTTGTAAAAAGTTCAGTTTGGAGAGGGAAAAGTTTTGTGAAAGATCTATTTTTAAGTTAAAGAATTTTGTGAAGAGTCCTGTTTTGAGATTTAAAAAAATAGATAAAAGGTCCTATTATGAAATGAAAACAATTGGTCCTTTAAAGGACCCAATTTCTTTCTAACCAGGTCCCTGAAAAGAATAATAATAAAGTAACACAGCAATATTTAGGCTCTTACATCCGCAGTGATATAATCGCTCCAGATTTTATTTCAACCTGTCATCAAATAAAAGTGAGCAAAAGCAGTGATTTTTTTTTTTCCATTATCAGGTACTACAAAAATTACTTACAGAAGTACTATTACAAGGAAAATGTCATAATGTTTCATGCTTATTATATTCACAAATAAAATGTAATAATTATCATAATATGCAATCAATGTTCAGCTCATTAAAAAATAAAAATAAATATGAAAATTATCATACACAGCAGTTTGATGATGTAATTTTGTGAACATATCTTTTGGTATACTTAAGTGAAGCCGGAACTAAAAAAAAGCTGCTTCTTAAAAAGAGGAATGAAAACTGAAACATGGTAAGCTACAAACGTGCAACAAAATAATGTTTATGTATTTAAATCATCAAGTTAAATTTTTAACATAATTTCTAGATTACATTCACATAAAAGGTAGAATATTTAACTCTAAAATAAACTTTAGAAGTCTGCAAAATCCTACATTGTTATGAAGCATGCTCTCAAGCTAGCTCTCACCCTCTCTCAAGGCTACCCTCGGGATCGGGATGTAAACAAAAATCAAAAATGATATTGGTGTTGACAAGTTATAATTTTGTTCATGAATAACTGTGATATGCCGATAGCTTTTAGTCACATCTGTGATTTCAAATTCACTATCTAACTTGCCATCTAGCGGACAAAATATGAGATACTGTCTGTCGGATATTGTATATCTCTATTAATACTCGTTTTTTTTATTCTTCGTCCTTTTCATCAGAAGATAAATAGATAAAATCAGATCAATAGATAAAAGCTTTAAAAAGAACAGCTGAGTGTTTGTAAATAAATTAAAAAATAAAAAAAAACTGATAAAGTTTTAATTTTTTAATGCTTATAAAAAATGTAAAGCATATATGTAAATCATGTAATGTAATGTATATAAATTATGTAATTTAATGTATATAAATCATGTAATTTAATATATATAAATTGCATGTCTGTCGGGTTATGGTATATCTCTGTTAATACTCGTTTTTGTATTTTCTGTTCATTTTCATGAGAAGCATAAAGGTAAATAGATAAAAGTTTTAAAAGAATAGCTGAGTGTTTGTAAATAAATAAATAAATAAACTCCGATAAATTTTATTTTTTCAATGCTCATAACTAATATAAAGCATACATATAAATCATATAATTTAATGCAAATAAATCATGTAATTTAATGTACAAGGTGGTTATAATATAAGTATCTTTATTAGGAGCTGTCTGTATCATTTACATTACACTACATCATCTGTATCATTTACATTACAAATACTGCATCATTATTTGGAATGATCGAATGAAACCAAAATCGGCACATTTGCTATTCGAGAAGGGGGAAGAAGAATGGAACAATAAAAAAATAATTACAATAATTACCAACAGATGGCGATACTGAGTGTGAAATGTAATGTGTAATACAAGAACAAAAAATTAAGGCGTTAAACCGGATGGCACACCTAATTTACTGGAAAATGTCAGAGTGAACGTGGTTACGCTCTTGCATGGCGGTGCCGATCATGTTCAGGTTCCACATGGTCATTGTACTGGAGAACACAATCCAGGCGTTGCACTACGTGCTCAACTGTGGCATCTAATACATGAGGAGTGATGTTATGCACATGTTGTGATATGCGGTAAAGTCATTGAGGTTTGCGACACCTCCACGGTTCACAATATTACACATTAATTTTCGCACTCAAAAGCGCCATCTGTCGGCGATTATTGCAGTTAATTTTTTATTGTTCCATTATTCTTCTCAAATAGTAAGTGTACCGATTTTGGTTTCATTTCAGTTATTCCTTCAAGCTACAGACAGCTCCAAATAGAGATACTTTTATTATAACCACCCGTTATGTAAATCATGTAATTAATTAAAGTATATAAATCCTGTAATATAATGTATATAAATCATGTAATGTAATATATATAAATCATGTAATGTAATGCAAAGATAATAATATGATACAAATGTTATCTTTTAGAAGGAGAAAAATGTAGTGATCTATGAAAATGTTGAATTCGAAAAACTCATTTCTCATAATTATTTTAGTTTTTCCCATTTTTCTCTGTTTGTATGGGTGGACAGTTCCAAAATTTCACCAAAATTAGCTGCAAACCGCCTAAAGGTACTTTTTCCCCCTGCTTCTTTTGGCGTCCTCGGTTTTCACGTATCTCTCGAGGGGGCGCAAAAGGGGCATCTCCCTTTTAAAGTCCCATCTCTCAATTGCAAGTGAGGATTCATTTCAAAGGTCTCGTAGAGCACTTGTGTTTTGTGTAGCTCCCCCCCCCCATCGCTCTCCAAGAGTCTTTCAATTAATGCTAACTCATCATTTGTTAAACAACTTCTCTTCGCTGTTTCCATCATAAAAGCTGCTATCATAAAAATTTTCATTACTTTTTTTAAGTTATCTATTAAGTGTTAAAGTGTCTTGAACACCATTGAAAATAATTTAAAGGGTGTCATTAAGCCAGCACATTTTAACAACATCTACCTCGCCACGTCTCAGCCCATTGGAGCCACATCTTTTCACTATTATATTTAATAAAAATACTCCTAGTCACCGAATCTTTTTAAAACTTGATGTGTTCGTTCCTAATATATTCCGCCAGCCTCACAAAAAATCTTAGAGCGCTAACTAAATTCTAAAGTGGAGAAACTGGCTTATGCTAACAAACACGGTTTTTTTTTTTAGACGAGTTAGACTTGGCTGAAAAAAGCTCAACGATAAAAGCCGTGGGTGGCCAATCTATTTTATGTCATAAGGTAAAATTTTCCCCTCTTGTTTAGTGCTCGTCTGACGCCTATTTCCTTTTTGTTCACAATTTCTTTATACAGTTGTCATGCGAAAAGAAGTAACAGAATAAAATATAATCTATAATTTATTATTGATTTTTATTTTTCAACTTGTTTTTCATATGTTTACTTTTATTAAATATTTGCATACCAACGAGGCTATTACTTTAGACAGCAGTAAAACGAACTGTATTTAAGAATGAGGTCTGAGGAAATATCGTTTAAGCACTTCGCAACGGGCATCCTTTATAGACTTTTTAATCTTTTATCATCGTTAAATTCATATGAAAACTTTTGCCTATTATAATGGCAAAAAAAAGGCGATTAAATGAATGAAAATTGTCAATTCAAATTTACTGGTAGGAAAGGATTCTGATAACCTGATACATCACGTATACGCGACGCCCGTCGCGAAGGGATTAAAATTTAACAAAGATCTTGAATGATGAAGCTAACAATCTATTGCCGCTGAAACAAGAAGTGGGAAAAAGAAAGAAAGAAAAAGGAAATACAGATCCTTAAAAGTTTCAAAAGTAAATAAAAGAAACAACAAATGAAAAATTATGTTATTTAATGTAAATAAATTGTTCCATAATCAGTTGATGAAGTTGGAATTTCACAATCGTCAACTGTATTATATACTTTTAAGAAAAATATTTCATATATTATTTAACTGATATTAACAATCATATTCATCCCAAAAATGTTCAGCTGCAGTGCCTCCAAGTTTTTCTTTAAACTTCTCATCCATCCTTTTCACCTGATCATCTGTGAAATGATTTTTCCAGTCTGCGACTTCACCTTTACGAATAAAACCTGAAGATCCCTTTACCCGCTCAGAAGACCATGACGAAGGAGTGGCTTTCATGGCTTTAAACGCACAGTTCTGAAGGACTTTTTCAAGAATAGCTGGGTTTTCACTTGATTCTTGAAATGGTTCACCAAGGAACGCACCAATTTTCCGAATGCACTCTCGTACATCTGATTTCATATCTTCATACAACAGAAATAACACATTGGGGTCATCTTTGTGAGGCAAATAAGACAATATATTATCGAAATAATCTCCGAAATCAACTTCTCCAGCTATAAACAGATCAAAATAATCTTCGAATTTTCCATCGGCAAAGTCGTACGCTGTAAAACCTTTCGTGTGGTGGAAGAACGAAACACAGCAATCTTTGGGGTTTCGAGCTATAACGATGTATTTTGCATTTCTGTTCTTTGGCAACATATGATACGGAAGATGCGTCTTTATAATTCTTGGTTTAGATATGTTTGAAACAGCATCTTTACCGTCATCTTCTAAATGAGGTATAACCGAACAAATGTGCTGACCCTGCTTTATAGGGTCTCCTTTGTTTAACATAAGGTACAAAATACATTGAGTCCATGTTGTTCCACATTTAGGATAAGTGCATATGAAAATGTCGCCTGGTTCAGCTATGTATGTGAGGGAATCTTCAAACTTTACAGGGTCATATTTAGGTGGGATTCTGAAGCCATTTTTCCATATTTGGCCCTTGGGCTTTCTTTTTAAAGAATTGCATGCCATTTTTTTAAAACCTGAAAATTATGGGGAAAATTAAGAAAATTAATATTTACACAGATTAAAATGAAAGAAATATCATACGTTATATTTACTATCATTATTATTTTCAGAAATAAATTTCATAAATTATTTTCCTATTATAAACATTCGTGAAAAGGAAATAAAGTATAGTCAATGGTTGAAGTATCATAGTTGAGATTTTTTCCAAAAGAGCGAAAATATGCCGGGACCAGGACTCGAGCCTGGGTATTTTGGTTTGCCGCGCCAATGCTCTCCCTACTGATCTATACCAATGACATCCTGTCTGGAATATTTCACTCTTATTTGTTGGACAAGGCTGCGAACTGCAGTGCTAATTTCATTCATCCGATCTATAACTATAGCATTTTACATGATGAAGATGAAAAAATTGTTGGAAAAAATCTCAACTATGATACTCCAACCATTGGATATAATTTACCTAGTTGAATATACTTTCCTCTGTTTATTCTGAGGAAATAAAGTATTTTGCATAGATTGAAAATATTCAAAGTTTTATATTTTGTCTTTTTGCTCGGATGTATTATTAAACCATCACTCTAGAGAAATTCAAAGTTGACAACATCCGGATTTTGAATACCATTAGTTTCGTATAGAAATGTTCGCTTTATTTAATCATTTGAATTCCTCGATTACAAAAAGCGAATATTTCTTTATAAAAATAGTGGTATTAAAAAAAATCTGGAGGTTAGAAATACAAAAACTGATACCACTTTTTTAAAAACAATTTTGAGACCAGATAATCTAATTTCGTCAAAATATCTAGAAGTCGATGACATATTTAGTAAGAGGAGATATAGAAATTTCATTTTTAATATGACCATAAAGGCAGACAATGACATGAACAGACATGCATTTATTTTCGGCCCATCGGTCGGATATTTTTTTTTCTTTCTAACATGTTTTAATTATTTTAATACGATTTAGAGTCTATATATTTACTCCCTCTCTGATGGACTTTTGTCTAAAAATCATAGGATTATTTAGAAAATTTCGTACTTTTAAGTTAGCCGGGCGCAACTTTTGCCAGTAGCCGCTTTTATTTTTCGCTTATGTAAAATAGAAAACTTGCTTTAATGTTGAAATAGGTATACAAATAAAAATAATTTTTTTTTTTTTTTTTTTTTTTTTTTTTTTTAAGAAACACTCTTTTATAAGCACCCAATGTTCATCTTGAAAATCATGTCTAATTTTTTTCTGTTTTTTTTCCAAAATTTTTTCTTACAATACATTAATTTAGTGTGGGCACCAAACTCGATTATGAAAAATTCACTGCTTTTTTTTACGCTTTGTAGAAAACGCAAGGAAGTGATTATATATTATAGATAGTTTTTGCTCTGTTTCATTTTAAAGATAGAGCAACAGGAACTAAAAATAATGAAACATTATTTAAACTATCCTTTTAGGATTTATAAACTGATTTCTCAGTCAAAAGAGGCAAGTTGTATTCTATGCGATTTGGCAAGGAAAGATCTCTCTCTATATTGTCTATACCCTACAAGGCGTTTTCTGTTGTTCCAACAAGTCTATGAAATACGGAATCTTGAAATTGGAGAAATGATAGCCAGCTACAAATAAAAAGAACCTTTAGAAATGAGAAATATTTTATTGAATAATTTTTCTGGGTTTACTTAAAATCTCCAAATGTGAAGATACAGTAAAATGGTCACCTTTATGAATTACATTCATATTATTACCCGGTTGTTCGGAGAAAAGGAGAGCAATGTTTTGCACGGTCGAGAATTTAACATTCTTTTTAACATTTTCCAAAAAATTGAAAAGTGTTTATGAATTTGGTTTGTCTGGCCGTCTGCCTGTCAGTCTGTCCCCACTCTAACTCGCGTGAATATACTCGTATTGCTATTTAATTTGTATCTGTTATTAAGGATTAGTGTGGCATGTTTGGTATTGAAAATGAAGTGTGTAGCATTTATAGTTTGTTTACAGGGACACTCATAAGAATATCGTTACATTATGATCAATGGATAAAAATCGATTGCAATGTAATTTAAATATGTTAGACTATTTCAAACATATGAAATGGATATATATCACTGAGGTGAACTACACAGAGGTTTACTGTAGAATATGGTGGTCGTAGCATTCGCCGTTCATTTACAGGGACACACAAAATAATTATTCGGTTACAGTACTGTCTATGACCGATAACTGCTGGAGGTGCATTCTCAGTTGTGGTATGCGTTTTTAAATTTAAATATTTTTTTGCATATTACTTTGTGTATATAAATTCTATAGTTCATATACAGGACTACACAAGAAATTATTTCGAGTGTCTCTTTAATTCCACACAAGAACATGTCAGGTGTCACACTCTACTCCAGTTTGAATTGAGATTCGTCAGTAAAAAGCACTTGACTCCAACCACATTGCATCCAAATCTCGATGTTCAGCAGCGCAAATTCTTTAGACTGCTAGGTGACGTGGGGATCGAAGAAAACCCTCCATTGACCTGCGTGCATAGAGGCCACCCTGATGGAGCCTATTTCGGACTGTTTGATTTAACACTCTCCGTACTTTTGCGAAAGAAACTGTCTTTACAGCTGCGTAGCATTGTGTGTTCTGTTTCGACGATCTCTTAACATTAAATAACGGTCATCAGTTGATGTGGTAGCATGTGGACGTTCTTCCCTTGGCTGACATCTAACACCCCCTGTTTCTTGGATTTGATTCTGCACACTTGAAATGACAGACACTCCTTGCCACTTCAACCGCGATCTACGTTTTATACGTAGTGATGGGACACTTGTGCTTTATAAAAAGAAACTGCAATAAAATAAATAAACAAACATGTGCAAAAATTTTTTGAGTGTGTTTCATATTTAAAGTTAGTAACAATTATTACATAACATACATTTTGTCAAAATATTAAAATATTAATTTAGTAAAAATACAATTGTTCAGAACGGAGCAAAAAATGGCTCACATAAGTGATGGGACACTTACTTTTCCATCAAATATTTATCCAAAAATTTTACTTTTTAAAAGGTTTTAATATTTTGTTGGATTTCCTTTTACGTTTAAAACATGATTTAATCTTTTTGGGATGGATTCGACTAATTTTTTTGTGATTTCTGGAGTGATTTTACCCCATTCTTCTTGAAGCACCGATTTTAGTTGTTGTTTTGAAGAAATGGTGTGTTTGCGAATTCTTGATTCCAATTCTTGCCAAATATTCTCTATGGGATTTAAGTCTGGAGAGTGTGGTGGTGTTTTTATTATTTCAGGACAGTTATATAGCAGCCAGAGTCTAACGTTCAGAGCAGTGTGCTTGGAGTCATTGTCCTGGTAGAATTTAAAATCGTTATGAAGGTTCAATTTTCGTGCTGAAGATTTCAAATTTTGCTTTAAAATATCAATATACTTGTACTGATCCATTATACTGTCAATAAAAACAAGATTACCAACTCCAGCGGACGACATACACCCCCATACCATAACTCCTCCTCCACCATGTTTTACTGTTGGTACCAAGTTCTGTTTGCGAAATTCTTCCCTGGGTTTTCTCCACACCAAGATTCTACCGTCAGAACCAAATATATTAAATTTACTCTCATCAGCAAATATAACTTTATTCCAGTAATCAGAATTCTTATTTATGTTGGATTTTGCGAAAGCTAGTCTGAGTTTTCTATTCTTTTCACTTACGAAGAATTTTTTCCTGGCTACTCTACCGTGATATCCAGCAGATCGAATTACCCTTCTAATAGTCTCAGGATTAACAATTATTCCATATAATGCTTGTAAATCAGCAGCAACTTTTGAAGCACTAATTCTTGGATTTCTTTTAATATTTCGAACGATAATTCGCTTTATTCCATTGGATAGCTTTGATGGTCGGCCAGGTCTTCTTTTATCCTGAATCATATGATTCTTTTTATATCGTTTAATGATATTGAAAACTGTTGAACGACTCAAGTTAACAGTTTCAGCAGTTTTTCTAATAGATTTTCCACGTTCAATATGCAAATTAATAACTAATTTTCGAATTTCAGGCGAAGTTTCTTTTCGTTTAGCATTCATGGCTACACAGAGCTAAAAACACAAAAATTCCAAAACAAACTGGAGAGAAATACTGCAGACGATTTTATAAATTATTGCCAATTGCTTTTAAGTAAAAATAAAACCCCAAAAAATATTTTTATTGCTTATTTCAGACGATTTTTGTTGCATATATAATGGTGTCCCATCACTTATGTGAGCTATTTTTTGCTCCGTTCTAAACATTTGTATTTTTATTAAATTAATATTTTAATATTTTGACAAAATGTATGTTATGTAATAATCATTACTAAATTTAAGTATGAAACACACCCACAAAAAAATGTGTACATGTTTTTTAAATTTATTTGATTAGTTTCCTTTTGTAAATCACAAGTGTCCCATCACTTATGTGAGACACTGTATAACGTAGGTCGCGCTTCAACAGATTTTGCTACACTTCTTTGTGTTTCTCCGGGTTCCAGTCTCACGATAATTTCCAATGCTATGTATTCTGGTAAACCACGTTAAGAATTTTTTTTTTAATCTTTTCTAATTTTTTTTTAAAAATTGAGTTTTACGTACGAGATAGGGGAAAAAAAGGGAGTTTCTGTGAAATCGTGATTTTTAGCACTTGTGTGCTTTTTCTGGTATCTGACGTCATGAACGTTGATTTTCATAAGAAGTTTTCTTCTTCTGCATTCTGCTACACTTTAGATTATGGCTGTTTCGTTTTACGCCAGTTATCCATAGATTTATGGTCATAATTTCATTAAAACTCTTCCCCTAACATATGATCCCCTAATTTTTTAAGTGTATTTTTAGATATTATGACAATGTCTTTTTTGAGTAATCGTCGTGGAAAATTAATGTATATAATTTTTTTGAAAGGCATTTCATTATTTATTCGAATTTTGACAGTATTTGTACACTTTTTATGCTTTTTACTCTCTTCTTTTCCACTTGTGCAAAGAGCGTGTATTTCATGAAAATGATTTTACCCGCAGATGGCATAAATGAGGGATCAATTTCTAGATACAAAAAACGCTGTTGTTTTCATCAAAATAGCTAGAGAAGTTTTTGAGAAACCCAGTAAAAATATATATAAGTCCTTCCAGCCTGTACCGGAAGGAAAAGGTAGCTTTCCTATATCTTCGTTTTAAAACTTTAGCTAATGTTACTTGAAAACACCAAGCTAAAATGCAAAGAACCCGATTAGAGAAGATTCGTTAATACTGAATTTGAATAAGAAGTTCGCCAAATTAGTCAGCTATAGCCAAGTTGGCTTCATTTATGAAAACTTATTTTTGGTCGCCAAATTTGGCGATATTTTGCCAAGTATCGCCAATCTTGGCGAGAATTTGAGTCTAACGGATATGAATGTACAGTTTTATGCGTATGATTGGGAAAATGTTTACTACAATGAAAGATAAAAATTTGAGAGAAATCATGTTCACTAAAACTCGTAAATTAATCCCCGATTTTTTTGTAATATGCTGTTTTGTTTCAAAATGTCAGCCACCATATAATTTCGAATTACTATATCTCAGTCATCTTTTAAGATAGAGAACAAAACAAAAAATGCTCCGGAATCCTTGTATCAAAGCCTAACACTTCCGCAAAAAATAAATTTGAATTTCGAAATTTCTTGTATATTTTGTTTAGTTTTAAATCTGTTAGGACAGCCGTTTTGAAACAAGATGGCGGATCAAGCTGGCCAATGAACTCTGTTCAGACACTGGTATGCCCTGTACACATACTCATACTCATTCAAATCGGTTCATAAATAAGAGAGTTACAGCATGACAAATATCAGATATATATATACAAGGGTATAAAAACTGGACGCCAATGGGCCGATTGCCATCATTAAATTTTTAGCACTCTTCGCCTAATAAGAATACTAATACAATTTAGGCGAAGTATACTAATAAAATTTAGGCGAAGAATACTAATAAAATTTAGTTGTGACAGTCGGTCCATTGGCGCACAGTTTTTACACCCCTATATATATATATATATATATATAATTATAATATCTATGAATTTCAAAAAACATATCAAGTTCTATTATCATTCTACTTAAATCTCCAAAGAGATAATTAATGATATTGTGTATACAGAATACCACATAGCTAATAATTAACATGTGCAAACATAATATTACCATAACTTGTGCTTCAATGGTAATTGGCCAAATTTTACTCATACCTAAAGAATATTGAAAAAAGAAAAAAGAAATAGAGAGAAAGGGGAAAAAAAAATTATAAATTGGAGTTGCAATTAAGTAAATACAAATGGATTAATAAATTAAATATGAACCATATACAATGGAAAATTGGACCACATGAGAATTAAATATGAATTGGATATGAAAAAACACATGCACATGTACTCATCAGCCTGGATGCACCCACATGTGTTTTAAATAATAATTCAGTGTTTCATAATTCTACTGGCATAATGCTAAGATCAGTAGAATCATCCAGGTACACTGAATTATTACCAGACAACAATTGGAAATATTAAAATTTGGAAATATTTAAATAGGAAATAAAAAACCATTAAGAATATACAATATATTTCACTCACATCGATTATCCCAAAAACTGTATTTAACATCTCACGAAATTACCACGAGATAACAGTTTTGAAATAATAAAATATTTTACTCACAATAATTATACAGAATCCTTAAAATGTCACAACTTCTGCATAATATTCACATCCACATGGCAATGCATCATACATGTTGACTAAGTCGAGTTGAGAGAAATGATTTGAAAGACAAGTTGAGAGCACACTTTTTTTAAAACACAACCCCATCGATGACACCCAAACACAAAATGATTCAAAAACACACAAAATAATTCTGGTTTTAATACACTTATAACAAAATTATATCCGTGAATATATATTACTCCATCCAATTTTAATTCCTGAAAGTAAAATTAATATACAATCAATAGCTCCCTCTATAGTTAAATTAAATATAATATTATCAATATATATAATCATTTAATTTGTAAGTTGACTCTGCTATTTGGTATTGTAATATTTTTGTATATATATATGTGTTTGAACGGGGGGTGGTTTTGGGGTCTGGGGGTCATGATCGGTGAAAATATGCCGAAAATTCCCGGATTTGCTTTCCTCTGAACGGCTATAATAGGTAGCTTTATACTTTTTGTAATGAAAGCTACCTAAAAATATACAAGAATTGGCCGCTTAATGGTATACGATTTACTTTTTACTTTCTTCTATCTATAATTAGATGAAAGTATTGTAATCGAAATTTTTTTGACTTCCTGTTTTCGACGGATTTACACGTTTTAGGGGTCAGAGATTCCGAAAAATATGTTTTCACAAAATGTCTGTCTGTCCGTCTGTGTGTCCTCATTGTATCATCGAAAAGTGTATGAAGTTATGCTTTAAACTGAACCAATTTTTTTGTATGTTTTTGGCTATAGCCTGCAGGTCTCAGTTGAATTTGGGGATATTTCGACCAAAGGGGGCGCTGCGATCGCTATTTTTGTTCCATTTTCACTATTGTATCACCGAAAAGTGTATGAAATTATGCAGATAATTGAACCAAATATTTTGCATATACTTTTGAATGTAGCCTGCAGGTCCCAGTTAAATTTGGGGATATTGCGCCTGGAGGGGGCGCTGTGATAGCCATTTAAAGATTTCAATTTCAAAAGGTTTTACAAAAAAATTAGAAATCCTAAAACCTTTTTGCTTTAAATGTTCGGCCTTGATCCAAGGATTCCAAAGCATTTTTTGTTTTGCTTCTCTCTTAAAAAATGGCTGAGATATAGCAGTTTGAAATTATAGGGTGGCTGACATTTTGAAACAATACAGCAGGATTCCTCCATAAATGGGTTTAATTTATGAGTTTTAGTGAACACTAGATGGAACCCGTCAAAACTTGACGGAAGAAAATTACTATAACAATATCAGTAAAAAGCTTCTTTATTACAAAAAATGAAACATTCTATCAAATATTTTATTTTAAAAGTTTTTTCCCCCCAGTGAAATACAGCACTATTTTCGGTGTAAATTCCAAACGATCAATCCGTAAACAACTGTGTGATGCAAATCAGTTTGACATTACCGCCATATTCTCCATGGCAAGAAAGAAAATTTCATGGAACTATGAAGTATCATACAAATAGTATATCCCTACTTTCATCACATATCCAGTAAATAAAAGAGCATAGTAAATAAAGCACACATCCCCTCCACCCCCTGTGATAATGCAACCGAATGAGCTCCTATGCGCATGTGCGCTGCATCTGCCCAAAGGCACCGTCGATATTCGACGTTAAAAAAAAACGTTTTAAAATGTCCTCCTTAATCATTGTTGGTTTCAAATACATATCTTCTAAAACGCACTTATTGTTTTAAGCTAATCAATTTTTATGTAAAGATGAAGAATTTTTTTTTTACAATAATAAATCAATCTGCAGATGAGGGCGATTTTTAATGTTTTCAAGTGTAATTTATTTTTATGGTTTCTTCGGTTCCTTTACATAATCAGGATGATTATTCCTTTTCCATCACAATCGGGAATAGTGTCCCTCTTATACAGTTAAATATCCAATGGATCCTTAAAAAAATAATAAAATACAGTTTCTAGCATATTCTGATGCAACATGCACATCAACAACGACATATCAATTTTATGTTAACCAAAAACTGAAAATAGTTTTTTTTTTAGCACCAAAACGTAATGTCTATCTTATGGATAATCTGATCTTATGATTTATCAGGTTTTATTATTTTTTTTTTCACTTTTAATGATGGTTAGGGAAATCTATTTTCAATTGTGGCAAATTTCCCAAAGGCTATTTTACATTATTAAAGTAAACTGATGATCATTATTGAGATAGAATTGAAAAATATTTCGTGCTTGAAAATTATTTAAAAAGTTGTTAAATTAAGCGGCAGTTTTCAAATAAATTTCAATCGAAAGCTAATTTTTTTTTCTGATCGATGGTGTAAGAATTAAAATTGTAAAATGTAGTAAAAAATTTAAATTTGAAGTATTTAGAATTGATGTAAGTTCGATGAAAGCTAAAGCGATAGCGCCGTTTGTTGTCACAACCGTTATACATTTCTAAAAATTGCCACTGTGTTTTGACTGGCGTCCAGAAGTAGACTACCATTTTTTGACATCGAAAGAGAAATTCACAGTGAAAAAAAGAGGATTTTGCCGCTAATAAGAACTGTTAAATGAACTTATAACAAACCTACCAAAACAATTCCTATAAAATATTAGCTTTACATTGTTTATTCTAGCTAAAAATACAATCATTATTTCAAGTTTTTTTTTTTTTTTTTTTTTTTTTTTTTTTTTACCATAGCATTATTTTTAATAATTTTAATTTTCCTGAAATCCTTTACTTTTGTGAATTTTTTTATGAAAAAATGAAATCTTCTAACCTATAATTAAAAAAAGTAATTGGTAACATGTAATCAAGGTATGCAATCAAGATGAAGCAATCAATAAAGGCTCCAGTTCTAATCTTTAAAATTAAAAAGTCAAAAATCAGTTAAAATTCCGTCATGTTGACACAATCATATAAATTTTTCTTTTTAGTTTTATCAAAGTTAACATGCATTTCCAGCTAAAGCATAACGTCATTTTCACCGGCGCAAACTTTTCACACATATTTTGTATACGTTACTTTTATGCTTAAACACCATGTATACAAATAAAAATATATTTTGTATTGTAATAAAAAAATGGCATCAACAACGTTATAATGCCTAATGATAAAATAAACCCAATAGACGATATTCCCCTGACGTCACAATAAATATGAATTTTTATTCGCTTATAAAATACGCGGATAAATATTTTTACCGAAATTTAACTTGCAAATTAAAAAATTTGGCCTAAAAGCCACGTGCTTTTAATATTTATTATTTCTCTTTTATCTCTCGGCTGGAGGCTGTCCATTGCACATCCTCGCAACCACAGAGTTTAGAGAATAAACTTTGTGCCTCGCAATAGTGGGCGTTATCCAATTTGCCGACTTTATGACGTCATTAGCAGAAGTAAAGGTTTAATTGAAAATTACGGCTAATTAATTAAATTTTCGAACAAACGAATGCACGATAACAAATCTGTGTCTAAGTACCTTTCATTTAAAAAAAGAATGATGTAATTTGATGCAGTAGTTTGTTCTCACGGATTGTCGAAAGAAAACCCTTAGTATTTTAAATATATAGAGGATGGTTTCGCCAAATTTTCTTGCATTGTTGTAACCATCGTTTCAACAATTACATGCTTAACACTGTATATTTATTTCGCTAACGTCAAATTCTCGTCAATCTTGGCGACAATTGATGAAATATCGCCAAATTTGGCGAAAACAATATGTTGCCATCTAAGAAGCCAACTTGGCTATGTCTGTCTAATTTGGTGATATTCTCATTCAAATTAAATATTGACGAGAACTGGGAATGGCTTTTCTGTAATTGGGTTCCGCGCATTTTAGCTTCGTGTATTTTCAGTAGAATTAGCTAAAATATCAAAACAAAGCTATAAGGAGGCTATATTTTCCTGTCGGTACAGGCCAGAAGGACTTTTCGTAGTTTACTATAATACATCGGCAGCTCGCATCCAGGTAACCCGACGATTCCCAAGCAGCTGATGTACAACAGAATGACAAAAAAATTTTGCTTTTTCTTGGCGGTTCGATAGCGAATTTTGAAGTATTAACATGTATGAGATAGAAGAAAGTTTTGGGATTGGCATATCCGACCAGTTAATATTTGAACAAGAAAAAAATATTTTTATCTGTTGTTTTTATAATTAATTTAGAAAGTGTTTTTTTAAATGTGTATTCATATTACCTGATATAAAAATGAATTTTTAAAACTCAATTATTTTCGATAGTTAAATGTATCGAAAATTTAGTTATTCAGCCATTTTGGGTGCCAAGAAAATTTCACCATGTATATATAGATCATACTATATCTGTTCCGTTTTTGAACAAAAATTTGCACTTCGGCGAAAGCTATGCGCAATTATCAGAAAAGTAAAAGAAATAAAAAGGCTTAAGTGGCTAACACTAGATCAGCCGGTTCGTAACCAACATTAGCATCATAAATGAGAGATGCTTGTAAAATTGTGGTTTAAAATGAATGTGGAAATCATTAATGGGTTGCCATAATATATTTATTTTCCACTAAACCATGTTCGTTAAAATATGCCAATTAGCTGTGAACCCAATCACGGAACTTTCCCCGAATTAGCTACTAAGTATATAAATAATCCGGCAGTTACAAGTCCAACTAGGTGGGGAGCCTACCCAAGTGCTAAAGCTCTACTAGTCCAACCCAATCCGTCAATTTACAATTGAGAAAATGACCTTTCCATCAAATCTATAGATTAGTGAAACCGAGAAAGAAAACCCATAATAATTAGACATCAAAGTTTAACTGATACTTCCCATTTTGCGAAGGGGGAGGGGGGGGGGGCTTGGCGAGATAGAGAAAATGACCTTGGCAAGAGAAGGAACACTTTCACAAGCCCTTTCTGGCAAACATTCACTGTTTTATACACACAAGCCATTTTTTCAACATTTACACAGTTTATTTAATACACAGAAGCTGTTTATCTGTTATTATATACAAACAGAAGTAATTTAACTAATACATGCAATCAAAAACAATTTTTTTAAATACAGGCATAAAAAAGCATAATAATTCATCAATTTTTGTTTTCATAGCTGTTTATATAATTTGGCAACAAATGTCACTTTCTTAAACTCGAACTGCGCCAAGCTTTTTAAAAAAGCGTCAAGGCCCCTGTAACAGTTAAGTACCGAAACCGTTAATCCTAATGGATAATTGTTAATAACTCAAGTTGTGTGTGGGTTAAGGGAGTTCCGTAATCGTATTTACAGACAATTGCGTACTTTAAATAGCGTGACTTAACACAAATTTAATTTCAGTATTACAACCCCCTACCCCTTTTTTTTTCGGAAAATATTTATATTTGAATTTAAATTTTTGCCTCTATGTTTATATAATTGTTGTTTGTATAATTAATTATATAAACTCATACACTTCAAGCCAGCTTGTGAATAACATGCTCACGTTTGACTCCGCTCTTGGCTGCAAACCTGATTATGGAACTTTAGCCTAAGTTACTATTAAGGTATATAAACAATTCGCCAATGGCTACTGAAAAAAATAATTTTATATAAAATCTGAAGAGCGGCGAAATTGAAAAAAAAAATGTATTTTATAATTTAACTGGATACTTTTTTATTATATGAGCTGTATGTTTATTATATGAATGCTGGATTAAAATAATAATAACTTACTGAGAAATTACTGCAGAAACCCTTAAAATGTCCAACAATAAAGTGTCCTATCTATAAATTTGACTCTCCTGAATAAGCAAAAGTCCTTCCGGCCTGTACCGGGAGGAAAAGGTAGCTTTCCTACATCTTCGTTTTAAAATTTTAGCTAATGTTACACGAAAACAGCAAGTTAAAATGCAAAGAAACGTTTACAAAAGATTCGTTAATACTGAATTTGAATAAGAAATTCGCCAAATTATTGAGCAATAGCCAAATTGGCTTCATTTATGAAGACTTATTTTGGTCGCCAAATTTGGCGATATTTCGCCAAATGCCGCCAATTTTGGCGCTAACGGATATGAATATATAGTTTTATGCGTATGATTGGGAAAATTATTGCAACAATGAAAGAAAGTAATTTGCGAGTAATCGCGTTAATGTGCTGTTTTGTTTCAAAATGTCAGCCACCCTAGAATTTCAAACTGCTCTATCTCAGCCATTTTTTAAGATAGAGGTAAACCAAAAAATGCTCTGGAATTCTTGTATCAAGGCCTAAATTTGAATTTTTAATTTTTTTGTATATTTATTTCAGTTTTAAATTTTTAAATGGCCGCCATCTTGAAACAAAATGGCGGACCAAGCTGGCCAACGAACTCGGTCGAGACATTGGTGACCTTAATACACACAATTAGTTTCATCAAAATCGATTTATAAATACGAGCGTTATCGTATGACATAGGTCAGATATATATATATATATATATATATGGATATATCTATATATATAAATCAACATTTGAACGGGGTCTGGGGGTCATGATCGGTGAAAATATATCGAAATTTTCCGGAACTGCTTTCCTCCGAACGGCTGCAATAGGTAGCTTTATACTTTTTTGTATTGAAAGCTACCTAATATATAATTCTTGATGAAATTTCTACTACTAAGTTTTTGTGCTACTTTTTTTCTTTCAACTGGAAAAAATCGAGATTTATTTTTCAGTTGAATTATGTTGAAATCGATTTTATTGCACGCTTATATAAATGCGTGCGAATTTTTTTAGCTCTAAACCGGTTGATACAAAAAGCTTTCGCAGATGAAAATGACGTACGCCTTATAACTTTCGTGACGTATGTCAAAAATGCAGTTAATTCGAATATTTAATGGAGCTTTCTTATCTAATTTTTTAATCTGTTTTCCCAACTGTTTGAAATTTATTCGTGGTAATACAGGGTTCTCTTTGTCAACTCTTATAGGTACCCCCTATGAAAATTAGAATGAAATCAGACAAATATGTTTTGAGTTATGATTGACGGAAGATTTTAATAATTACCGTAGTAGAGCTCCAAAATAATCTTGCAATTAGTCTTCGCTTCGCTCCGACAATAAACGTGATACAAATATGTTTGGACGAGGGTCACACCGAAATTTTTGAGATATGGCCAAATGTTACAAGTTAAATTTACCAACTATTAGGAGTGTTCAAAGTTCCCTCCAAGATCAATGCACTTTTGTAGGCGAATTTTCGAAAGATTAAATACTTCAAGCTATCCATTTCTTGGAATAGATGAAAAATATGCTTTTATAGCCTCATCAATCTCATTTTCAGAAAGAAAACGACGAACGTAATTTTTTTTAGATTAAAAACTAACAAAAAGTCACACATAGCAAGATTAGGAGAATAGGGCGGATTTTCTAGCATTTTGATGTTTTTTGTTCAAGAGATTCCACTGAAATCCTTGCTGAATGAGAAGGTGCATTGTTATGGTAAAGCACAAGTTTCTTAACATTCACCTCTAGATGAATTTCAGGAAGGCACTTGATGTACCAGTTAGTTACAACTGTCTTTTGTCCCTAAGCTGTATGGCTTTGACCTGCACTGCACTTCGGAAAAACACGGCATACATTACTTTTTGCATTGCTAGTTTTCTTTTCATCATTGTTGGTTTGGGGTCATCTTCAAAGACCCATACTTTACTTTCTTGACAATTTTGTTAGGACAAATGTTGTTATCGTGTTGGACATGAAACGTCAAAAAAAGGTATGTACGTCTCATCATCAGTTACGATTTTCGATATATGCGGGACCAACCATCACTTTTTAATGTTAGAAGGTTTATCCTGTACGATTTCAACAATAGTTTTTGCATTTTGTTCGGATTTATATGACTTACACAAGCTCAAAGTTCGTATTATTCGTAGCTTTTGATGAAAAATACGCAATTTCTCCTAATTTTACCTCAATTATTTATATGAGCGCAATCGTGCAACACTTTTTGCTTTACATATATTATAAAATACATCAAAATGTACAATATATGTAAAAATAAAAGTGTTGCAAAGCTACGCTCATAGTAAAATATTAAAAAAATATATTAAAAATCGAAGTAAAATTAGGAGAAATTGCGTATTTTTCATCAAAAACTAAGAATAATACGAACTTTGAGCTTGTGTAAGTTATATAAATCCGAACAAAATGCAAAAAATATTGTTTAAATCGTACAGGAAAAACCTTCTAATATTAAAAAGTTAACTAATTAAGACAGTATAACAAAATCGGTTTTTAGTCTTATTTCATGGGCCAAAAACACGGCTTATGGACCCTGATCCTGTAGAGTTTCTTTACTGATTCAGAAACGCTGTGCTTTTTAGTGTTCTGTTACATTATGGGAGAACCAACGACAAACTAATTTTTCATCTGCAGTTCTGACTTCTTCATGAATATTTTTTTTATAAGTGCATATCTAATGTTAAGTTCCTTCTGTATCATTTGGTAGATCTGGCGATTATCATCGATTAATATTTTTCGTATGATCGACACATTTTCTGGGACTACAGATGACAAAGGTCTTCCTGTGCGTGTTCTTCATCCAGGAGAGAATTTCGACCTTTTCTAAATTCTTTAAACCATCTGAATACAGTGGCACGAGATGAAGGTTTATATACAGATGCTAATTGCAGACACTGAATGCATTCTTCTTGATTTTTTTTAGCCCCATTTTAAAATGATACAAAATAATAACTCGATAATACTCTCGCGTCAACTCCATTTTCTCTTCTTTCAAAATTTATTCTACGATAGCAAAATTGCAATTGTTTCCAGAAGTTATCATCTGCGGACATAAAAGAGTTCAAATTTAAATATATATATATATAGAGTATGCCCACTAAAGTCCCTTGCCACCCTTTTAACTTCGGAACGGCTGCTGCTATATTCATAAAAGTAGTGTCTAGGTATAGTAAAGTAGCCATGCGCTACTCAATGAAACCGCCTACGGCGTCACATGGTTGATCGCTGCGGAACTAGCATTCCTATTTCGAAAACGGAAAGAGATAGCGAAAAAAGTGATTTACAAAGCTGTAGAGCATCATCGATTTAGTACGAAAAGACACCTTGTGGACATTAATGCGAAGAATAGAATGGTTAAAACGCGCATTTGTTTTTTCGGGATTTCCTACGCTTTGACGTGATAAAACGATCTTAGAAAGAAAAATACAACTAGTTATAATAATATACCTTTATTTTAGATGTTCTAACTTCTCACCGTCAGCTGCAATGCATATTTGGATCCTTGTTTGAATTTCACGTTGCACACGTTGGAGCATAGAGGGTGACACGTTAGCACAAGCGTCCGAAATGCGTCGTTTAAGGTCTTGCAATGTTTGTGCAGGGGTCGCATAAACCTTCTGTTTCATAACTGGTTGTTTATTTCTTTCTAAGATCGTTTTGTCACGTCACAGTGTAGGAAATCACGAAAAAACAAATGCGCGTTTTAACATTTCTATTCTTCGCATTAATGTCCACAAGGTGTTTTTTGTACTAAATCGATGATGGTCTACAACTTTGTATATTACTTGATTTCCCTATCTCTTTCCGTTTTCGAGATAGGAATGCTAGCTCTGCAGTTTTCACCAGGTGGCGCCGTAGGCGGTTTCATTCAGTAGCGCATGGCTACTTTACTATACTTAGACACCACTTTTATGAATATAGCAGCAGCCGTTCCGAAATTAAGAGGGTGGCAAGGGACTTTAGTGGGCATACTGTATATTGGCACATATCGTCTACCCCTGCCTCAAACATTTCAATGTTATCCCCGGTATTTGTTCCCGAGTGTCCATATGCTGGACTCTACAGATAACAAAACTGCAAGGAGGAAATAATGAGGTCGATAAAGACCCCAATGGTACTTGGAGAGTTAACGTGAAATATTTAATTATAGGGCCATACACAAAAAAATACACATAAAAACCACACACAAAATCAGGTATAATTAAAAGGCCTAATATTTTTCAAGTTCGATAAATCAGAGAAATATGTATCCGATTATACAATCGCACAACTACAGTCTGCTGCTTCTAGACCAAACTACAAAACAGACTTCCAGTTTTAGAAGTTTGACCTTTATCTTTTAAATTTGTAAGTACGCGATAAGTTCATTAAGAATCTAATACTTTTCAACATAGTTGAAAAGTGTTTATGAATTCGGTTTGTCTGTCTGTCTGTCTGCCTGCCGTCTGTCTGTCCGTGGTCTAACTCGCGTAAATATACTCGGATCGTCATGCAATTGATATATGTTATTGAGGCTTACTGTGGCATGTTTGGTATTGAAAATTAAGTGTGTAGCACTTATAGTTCCTTTACAGGGATATTCAAAAGAATTCCGTTACATTACGGTCTATGAAGAAAAATCGTTTGCAGTTTATTTCAATAATGTTTCACTATTTCAAACATATTGAAATTGATATACAGGGTGTCCGAAAAGTCTGGAAACGATCAAGTAACTCGAGAAATATACATCGGGTTGAAAAACGGCAAAATGCACGTTCAATATTTTTGAAAAATCTATTTAGAGATATGAAAGTTGCCCCCCCCCCCAACTTTGCCCCCCGGGGGGAAAGGAGGGCAACTTTGAAATCTTAAATGATGACCCCCATTTTTTATTGCAGATTCGGATTGTACGAGAAAAATACATAACTTTTGTACTGAACATTTTCTTCGAAACATTGTAGATGGCGCTGTAATCGAGTGCAATGCAGTGAGAATCGTTACCCTTGCAATGTCTGGAAACGCTCGAATAACTCAAGAAATATACACCGTATTGAAAAACGGAAAAATCAATGTTCAATAGTTTTGAAAAATCTATTAAAAGATATCAAAGTTGCCATTTTTCTAAAATATTAAACACGTATTTTTCCGCTTTTCAATCTGATGTATATTTCTCGAGTTATTCGAGCGTTTCCAGACATTGCAATGGTAACGATTCTCACAGCATTGCACTCGATTACAGCGCCATCTACAATGTTTCGAAGAAAATGTTCCATACAAAAGTTACGTATTTTTTCTGCAATGAAATATGGAGGTCATCATTTAAGATTTCAAAGTTGCCCCCTTCCTCCCCTCCCCCGGGGGGCAAAGTTGGGGGGGGCAACTTTCATATCCCTAAATAGATTTTTTTAAAATATTGAACATGCATTTTGCCGTTTTTCAATCCGATGTATATTTCTCGAGTTATTTGACCGTTTCCAGACTTTTCGGGCACCCTGTATATCACTAACGTGGATTACAAGAGGCTCACTATAAAAATTGCGTGTATAGTTTTCATCGTTCATTTACAGAGACACACAAAAGAATTCGGTAAAAGTACTGCTTATTAATAATAATTGCTGGGGATGCTTTTTCAGTTGCTGAACGCGTTTTTAAAATTAACTAATTTTTTGTCTATTACTTGGTGTGTATAAATTGTATAGATTGTATACAGGGCAGCACAAAAGTTCTGGAGTACATTTCCGTTTATTGTCGGAAATTGCAGAAGGGAAATTTTAAACTGTGCTACGCGTTTCCTAACTGAACTAAAATTTAGCATTCTATTTAGTATATATACAAATCTATAGATCATACACAGGCCTGCACAAAAGAGCTCGGATATTTTTCCTAATATTGTTGGTAATTCCTGAAATTGGATTTTTAAATATGTTATGCGTTTTCAAAATTGTTTAAGTTAGATATCATCTTACACCTTACGGTAAAGATTTGCAAAATTATTTTGAAAGTATTGGAAAGTGTTACATAATCTATGCTTGACGCATGATTTTTGTTCTTGTTTCATATTGAAGATACTTTTTCCTCAATGATTTCTTTCATGACCAAAACTGTAAAGTTAATAATAATTTTTTATTAAAAACCTTTAAACACTGTCACTATTTTTTTTATTATTTACTAATGGTTCTTCCCCCTATGAGCTACGCTTGTCAATCCCGCCCAGTCCAGACTCCACATGCTCTAAAGACACAATAATTCGAAAATAACTAAAAAAGATTACACGATTAAGGTAGATTGAAGAATATTATCACGACCAGTGCCGATCTTCTGTAATCGGGTTCCATTAATTTCTCCTTGATTGAGGGATTTTTCGGTACCCAAGACCGAAATCAGTACTATGTTTTCGTGACTGATTAAGTAAGATATATCATCGCATCACATTTGGAAATCAGCTTGTACAAAATGGTTAAGTAAAAAATGCCGCTGCATCCCTGACTTTTATAATAACGTCTAGAAGAAAAGTTTTCTTTAAAAAAAGACTTTATAAAAAATGATTTTAAATATGACGTAATTTTTTCCCCATTTAATGCTTTTCGCTCGTAATAATTTAATTATTTTAAAATTTTCTCTCTTTTTTAATATTCACGTGTAAATATTTTTTCAATTGGAAAGTGCTTGGAAATATTATTTTGGCTTTTAAAATATGACGTAATTTTCACCATTATAAATGCTTTTCGTACATAATAATTTAACTATTTTAAAAATTTCTTTCTTTTAATATTCACGTATAAATATATTTTTCAATTGAAAAATGTTTGAAAATATTATTATTTGCGCTTTTTTAAAATCTTGCAACAGTAGGTAAAAAAGTTACTTTTTCGAAATATGAAATAAATCTCTATTCAGATAATGAAATTTTGAATGAAAAAATGAAAAAAAAAACTTAAATTAGACACATTTAAAAAATGATTGAACACTGCACCCCGCAATCTAGTCCAGTATGTGCCTAAAAAAGGATTGTTAAACGGCTATGAATAGCTTTTAATCCTATAAAACATTTTACCTGAACTATGACCGATTTCATTATTAATTAGCATTTAAAATTATTCTTCGATTTAAAAACTGTCTGCTTCAGCGTGTTTATCATACATTTCTCTATAAGCTTTTAGTTGTCATATTACTAACCCATCATACGTAGTATAGGGTAAGTCTTGTAATCGTTTTAAAAATCGAAAAATAATTGACGTATTTACACGTTTCAGACACTGGAGATTCCGAAAAACATATTTTTAGAACAAATTTTTTGCCGTCCATCTCTCTCTCTCTCTCTGTGTGTGTGTATGTGTGTGTGTGTGTGTGTGTCTGTAAACGCTCTATCTCCCGAACAAATTGAGATAGAGACTTGAAATTTGATATGTACTTAGTATGTAATAATGAGAAGAAGCTTATTAAAATTCAGTAACCTCGATTATCTGGAACAATTTTTTTCGGACTCAATTTTTTCGCAATATTCGCTCTGATAAAAGGTATATAAAAAATTTCGAAAATTGTTTTTTTTTAAGGAATGAATATAAAAGACAATAAAAAAAATAAATTTTGCATAAAGAATGAAGTCGATCGGATAATTAGTTGCCGAGATATTTGTAATCACTTTTTCCACACTCTTCGATTTTTCATGACATTTCATTCAAATTTCAATTCAAAGATATATTTTAATTGGAAAAGAGACGCTTAATCCAACGCAGTAAATTGTTACTTAATATGATTATCATTTTTAGAGTTATAAGGATGTTTCTCTTACGCAATTCTGTAATGGAGCATTTAAAGCGAGGCTAACGAAAAAGAAAGGCTACCTACCGCGGTGCTTTACGCGTATCTTTTTTTACAGACCGCCGGAGTCACGTGATGCTCGAATGCACCAATGCAGGTGTACAAAAAGAGCATCACGTCACTCTAGCGGTCTGTAAAAAAAGATAAGTGGAATGCACTGCGGTAGCCTATCTTTTTCTTTAGCCTCGATTTAAAGTTTATGACGTCATCAAGCCATGATTTTATTCGAATTGCAATGCATTTTAAAAATAGTTTATAGATGTTTTATTTTCATATTTTATATTATGCATATCCATGATGGGTAAGTATTACGGTGGCCCCCAACGACTAGTTTTTTTATTATTTATTTACTTTTTTTTTAAAATTTTTTGTTAGAATAGAGAGAAAAACATAGCTTAGTTAAAAACTGACTTAACGACAGTATAAAATTATTTTTCAATGAATTCTAAATAAAATCTAACTATTTCTAAGACAGTATAGAAAAAGTATACATATCATCGATTTACTTACCTCTGTATAAAATTCCATTGACGAATTACCTCTAATGTACTGTATGACTTTATAAAGGTGTTGCTTAATAACGTAAGAAGATATTGGAAGAAAGAAGTAAGATAATATGAACATTTTGATTACTTATCGTTAAAGATAAGGCATATCAAACTGACCTGAAAAAAAAAATCAATTCTTTTTCCAAGGAAAAAAAAAAAAGATTGAACGCATCCGAAAAGGATTTTATACATTGAATTACGGGATAGGAAAAGTTATCATATGATCTTTTGTGTCATACTTAAGGCTATTCTCAGATCCAGACTGGCTATTTTCTGACACAATCAGGAATTCATTTTTATAAGTAAACACATGAAATTGTCAGGTCCTCTTATTCAGATACTATGAAATAAAATAGCATTTTACATTTTTTCTATAAAAGCAAAAGATCGTTACAAAATGATTTTCGCAGTTGGTGTTTTAATTCTACACTACACGTTAATTTTTTTTTTTTTTTTTTTTTTTTTTTTGCAAAAAAAAATGTGTGCTTTCATTTATGTTCTAAACTATACTTGAAAAGTAAATCTGGTTTTCAAATGCGCTATGCATTTTCTAAAATATTTACTTAGGTATCTTATTTACCTTATTAAGTTTTGTTAATGAAAAATAAAACAAATCATATTTTAGCAGAAATAAAGTTTTTTTATTATTATTGCGTTCCATATGTGAACACTGTATCATATGAAGTATTTTAAATTTTACTTTCTAGAAATATGTAATCTATTTATTATATTAAATTATAGAGCATGTGTTTTGCTCTGCTGAAAAATTAATTACTATTTATTCTATATATAAAAAAAGCAACTAACGCTGCTGTTGCCATAATTGAATTTATTGTGCTTGGGGACTCTTTTTGGCTTATATCAAGAAAACTATTGCATATAGAAATATGAAAACTGGTAGTTTTATAAAGAAATGTATGATAAACGCGCTGAAGCAGACATAATTATTTTAAACGCCATTTAATGTTAAAATCGTTCAAAATAGTTCAGTTAAAAAATTTTATAGGATCAAAAACTATGCATATCAGTTTAACCATCTTTTGCAGGCATTTACTAGGTTACGGTGTTGCAGTGTCGAATAATTTTTTTAATTTGTCTAATTTTTAAGGGTTATTTTTCCCGATTTTTATTTAAAATTTCATTATCTCAATAGAGATTTATTTCATATTTCGAAAACGTGTTTTTTTAACAGTTTCCAACATACTTGAAAAGTGTTTATGCATTCGGTTTTTCTGTTTATCTGTGCGTGCTCTAACTCACGTAAATATACTTGGATTGCCATGTAATTGATATACGTTATTGAAGCTTACCATGGGATGTCCTGTATGTATAATGAAGTGTGTAGCACTTATAGTTCATTTACAGGGGCACTCAAAAGAATGCCTTTACATTATGGTCTACGGAAAAATCTTTTGCAGTGTATTTTAATGATTTTATTTCAAAGATACTGAAAGCGACGCTATTTATAGAAATTGCTGAAGGTGAATTTTAAACTGTGTTTTGCGTTTAATTAAATTTTAGCGTACTATGGAGAATATATACAAATCTATAGATCATATATAGGGCTGTACAAAAGAATTGGACTACTTTTCCGGCTATGGGCGGTAATTGCTGAAATCTGGTTTTCAAATGTGTTTTGGTTTTCTAAAATGTTTACTTAGGTATTTTATTTACCTTATTAAACGGCGAAGTTTTGTTAATGTATTCTGGAAGTGCTGGGAAGTGTTTCATGCAAAAAAAGCATTTTCCTTGAAAAAATTCAATTATGTATTCAAATAAATTTTTGAAATATATTACAAGCGATACTTTCGTATTTTCAAAAATGCGGTAATATAAATTTTCCCCAGTTCTGAATGTTTAGATAGTGAGATATAAATTGTTGAAAAATGTACCAATCAATATTGAATAAAAACGTCGGCTATTTCGATATAATTTGAGAGTAATCTATGAACATCATTACCATTTGTTTTAGAAGTTCTCTGATAAATATATAGCATTCATTGAATCCACGATATTTAGGTGCGGTTAAGTATAGCGTCTAATTCAACTTTATATATAAGAATTTCTTCAATTATTTTCATATTTAAATTTATTCCAACAATTACCCCAAAGAAAGCTTTGCTCTGATGAACATTCGAGACATTAATGTATTAAAACTAGTTATTTTTAAAATATTATATGTTTCAATAGTAGCTTGGTAGAAGTTAGAAGAGTAAACAAACACTATAAACCTTGCGATAATAGTAGGCTCGCCAAGTCGTTTGTGAGTAAAATTCCCTTGATCAATGTAGTTTTACATTGATCAAGGGAACATACATTTATTTACATTTATTTATTGCATCTGATATATAAAAATAATCTAATGTTGTGCAATGACAGTCATATTTACGAGTATCCCAAAAACGTTCTGCATCAGTGATTTACAGTTTTGAATGACTTTTTCAAAAATGTCTGAATTTTTCTATGGCTGCATTAATAACTCTCAAAGAAACTGCTTACATTTTAAAACATCACACAAACATCTGATTTCAGGATTGCATATAAAACTAATGTCTAGTTCAGCTTTATTAGTGTTTCTTCAACCTGTTCTACAACCAAAACAATCCTACATTTACCTCTTTGCTCTGATGAAATGCTTTTGAAACACTAATATATATTAGGGATTTTAAAAACACTTACCGTATATTCCGGAGTATAATGTGCACTTATGATCTGGGGTTGTATTTTCTATTTTTAGTTATATTCGCCGTATAATGCGCATTTTTTTTTTTTGCAAAGAAACCATCATGTTATATGTAGAATGAAAATATAATAAAGAGCATTATAAAATATAATAACTAGTACAAATATAAAGGAAACAAGCAAATGTAAAGTGAAGATATATACACTAACTGCTAAATCTGTCTGTTTGAATCCTCAAAGCGTTTGGAATCGTACTCTTATGCATTCAAATAAGCACGTCTTCTTATCTTGTTTATCAGTATAGAAATCTCAATTCTCATACTAAATTTTTAAGCTTCCATTTTTATACCTGCTTTATAACGCTCACCTGAAAAATTTTACCAATTTTCTTCTTTCAAAAGTGCGTGTTATACGTCGGAATATACGGTAAACATAAAAAAATATTGACCAAAGCATATGCTATACGTTAACAGGCATATTTATCCCAAAAATGTTCTGCCTCAGTGCCACCAAGTTTTACTTTAAACTTCTCATCCATCCTTTTTGTTTGATCATCTGTAAAGTGATTTTTCCAATCTCCCACTTCACCTTTACGAATAAAACCTGGAGACTCTTTTATCTGCTCGGAAGACCATAACGAAGGAGTTGCTTTCATAGCTTTAAATGTACAGTTTTGAATGACTTTTTCAAGAATAGCTGGATTTTTACATGACTGCAAAAAAGGTTCTCCAAGAAACTGACCGATTTTCAGAATGCACGCACGTACATCCAATTTCATTTCTTCGAACAATAAAAAAAGCATGTTAGGATTGTCTTTATGAGGCAAATAGGACAATAAATGATCGAAATAATCCCCATAATCAACTTCTCCAGCTAAAAATAGCTCAAAATAATCTTCAAACTTTCCTTCAGCAAAATCATAATGTTTGGCAAAACCTTTAGTGTGGTAGTAAAAGGATACACAGCAATCTTTAGGATTTCGAGCTATGTAAATGTATTTTGCATTTTCGTTCTTTGGCAGCAAATGATACGGAAGATGCGTCTTGACAACTCTTGGTTTAGGTAGATTTAAAACAGCATTTTTACCATCATCTTCCAAATGCGGTATAAATGAGGAAATGCTTTGTCCAGCTTTCAAAGGTTCCCCTTTGTTTAACAAAAGGTGTAGAATACATTGAGTCCAAGTCGTTCCACATTTAGGATAAGTACATATGAAGACGTCTCCTGGTTCAGCTATATATGTGAGAGCTTCTTCAAATCTTTCCGGGTTGAATCCTGCAGGGATTATAAAGCCATTTTTTAAAACATTATATTTCGGCTTCGTGAAGTTAGATGACATCTCCCTAGATCTGCAAAAGAAAACAAAAATCAGTTTAATACATTTTCAAACTACATAAAACTTATGGAATAAACTTTCATTTTATTGTATTCACACAAAAATACAGAAAAACTTTAGATCTGTGGTGATCTAAACAGGATACTCGAACTTTAAAATTCAGTAATTTATTAACCAAAACAAATACAGATGAAATACATTTGATATGAAATACACTCTGATGCATTTTACAGTAATTGAAAAACTACCTCTATTTTTCGTTAACAAATAGTCCCTTGTATCTCAGCCTGTAAGAATGCAAACTAACGTGTAAAGCTGGATTGAAAGTCGCTCAGTTTTTTTTTTCTCTTCAATGCCTTTTTCTGTTGAAACGCGAAAAAGCGTCGAAGAAAAATGTTTGAAATTTTAAAATTAGTTTGAACATTCATACCGTGTTCAGACAGAACAGCGCTATCTATTAACTAAAATTTCAACTTTTTTTTAAATTACTGGATACAAAATTTATGAGCCCATTTTATAAACATGTCATTAACTTTATTTTACATTTATTATAGTTAATAAATCATTGAATTTTAAAATGTGTTTATCATTTTTAAGTACTCCCTGTATATATTAAAGATAATTCAGAAATGCAAATAGTGGTCTTTTTCATACAGTAACATTAAAATTTGATCAATTTGATCATTTTTCTCTTTTTATACAAAGGACATTTAAATAAACCTAGAGTAAAATAATACAAAATCAATAAATATCACAGGAAAACCTCTTTTTTTCCCCTTTCAAAATATCTTTCCCTTAGATAACATACAATAGTCACATCATTCCTAAGCAAGTGGGGAAGCGTTTTGTGAATCAATTTCACTGAGTCCTACACGGCAGAAATAATGTAAGCTGCTCCGTGGAAATCCATAGAACTCCAAGGAGTACTTCCAGGATCCAGGAGATCTTGTATAGTTCCTTGAGCTCGTATTGGAGCTCTCCTTCACGGTGCCTTAGATAAATCTTCGCACGGAAACATTTGTATTTGTAAGGTTATTTCATTAAAAGAATTATTACAAAGCTGTTTTTATTTTTAAAAAAGTAGCTTCGTCAAAAAAATTCAGTATAGAAGATCACATCGTTTCAGCCGTCATGTAGTTTCCACAAAATGTTTCGTCACTTCACTTTAGAAAGTGAGACCACTGCATAACCCTCAAGTAAAGATATTTCGAATGGAAAAAAAAAGCATATGTACAAGTATTAGTTGATTTTTATCATCATAAGTTTAATGCTGATAGCACGCCCGTGAAATAGTTCGAAAACAAACGGAAGCAAGGTAGTAAGAAAAATTATGTAAATAAATGAAGTGTCAGAAATGTGTCATTTCTTCTAATCTACATGTTTACAACAAAAAAGAAAAAAAATTGCTGCCTGCAATAATTCAGCTTACCAGGAACTTGGATGAGATATGATTCATTAAATTAATAAAATGTAAAACTAAATCGGTCAAGTGCGAGTATAACTCGCGCTCAATGTGTTTCGTACATTAAATTTATTAATTACTATTAATTATTAAACTCCTACTACCCCTAATTTTTTCATAATTTTAGTTTCAGTTGATTCGGAAATAGGAGGGGGGGGGGGACATATTTTTCCACTATACTTAGGACGATATCTCTGAAAATATAATATTTAAAATTAAAACAAATCTATTTTTGAGTTTGATGTTACGAGATCTTTCGAACACTACCCTACACGATATATAAAATGAAAGATTTTTTTTAAAGTAACTTAATTAATATCTAGGCTAATTACTGACAATTGTTTTTGAAAATCATTATCAAATATACTTGGATGATTCTGTGTCGATATATACCTCGAATGCCCGTCAACTCCCCGCTGACCGCCCGAAAAGTAAAGTTTTTGTGTCACAGAAAAATGCGTTTTTCTCAAAAAATATGTTACTAAGGAAAATCGTTATAATTTTTCTGCAAGGTTTGAATAAACTATTACTACCCTAATTTTTTTATAGTTTAAGTTTCAGTAGATTTGGAAATAGGGAAGGGACATATTTTTGCGGTAAATTTTCGACGATATCTCTGAAAATATAATACCTAAAATTAAAACAAATATATTTTTGAGTTCGATATTACGAGATCTTTCACACGATACCCCACACGATATACAAAAAGAAAACTTTTTTTCAAGTAACTTAATTAGCCCCCTAATTTTTTCCTAAAAATATTTATGAATGGCTAATAATTTGAAAATATGTGAGTCAATAGGCTTTACATTATTCCCAAGTTTCAACTTTCCACGTTCCATACCTTACGTTTAAAAGGGCTGTGACAGACGGACAGACAGACACAAGAGTGATCTTATAAGGGTTCCGTTTTCACTTTTTAAGTACGGAATCCTAAAAAAAAAAAAAAGGCTTGAAGCAGCAAAAGAATTTCTACTGGCACAAAACTAATACATCACATTTCAAAAATGTACACAACAAATGCATTTAACAAAAAAAAAATAATAAAAAAAAATCCTTTTGACTATTGAATAAAATTTTTATTAGCCTTACTTTCGCTACTGCTAAATATATTTATGTGTCGTCTGCAAGTTCACAAGGATTATGCAGATACAAGCAAAGTTTTCATTTCCAGAGTACCTAAAAATTAGCATATAATTTCTTCCTTTATTTGTTAATTTCATAGATTTTGTTAGTAAAATAAGTTGTATAAAGCTAGCTGAACGTTTCATAAAGTGAATTTATTAATACACTATCAAAGAATAGAAATATGAAATGTATTTCTGAAGGAATGAATAATCCTTTTTTCAGTATAAAGCAGGGAGGAGTCATGAAGTTTTTGTTTTCTTTTAAGTACGGTATTGTGTTACAAATGTTACAGCTAGTTAAAATTTAGTACTCTATAGAATTAACTTCTGCTATTGTAGTGGCTGAGCGCAACGGTAGATCCAAGGGGGAGATCAAGCATGTTATAACACTAATCTGAATGAAGAAAGTTTCGATATAACAACGCATTTTTAACCTTTTGGGGACGAGCGACACGTATACGTGACGCATAATATGGTCAGAATCCTTGATTATTCCCACCAGTTACTTTTTATTGTAAGCTTTGCCTTATTTAATGTTAGCATTTTTGCGATTCAATTAGGCGAAAATTTCTGTTTTGAGAAACCGGTGGTAAAAGATTAAAAATTCTGTAAAGGACGATCGTCGCGAAGGGGTTAATTTAAATACACATTAAGGTTGTTTTTTTAAAAAATAGTAAAAAACAACTTCACGCCAACAACGTAAATATTTTTGATGCACATAAAATCACGTAAAATGGAAGTACGTGAAATTTACATACGTTACTCTTTAAGCGTAAAAAAAAATCGAACAATTGTTTTCATTTTCTTATACGTGTGACGCAATTTCATTTATATTTAATTGTTCACTCATGATGATCATTCCGTGACTGTCGTATCCCAAAAATTTGCTTATAAAATGCCAACTTTGTCAGCGTATTCTAAAAGCGTCTTTGCCTACTACGTAAAAAAATAGGAAACGGTTCGATCTCTTGGTATCTGTATAAAATTTGCAAATCTTATATTTTTACGAATATAACTGAAAATTTCATGCATTAACGAATAAAAAGGACTTTGTGAATGTGTCACAAAACAGCCAATTTGAAGTTGTGAACGAACTTCAGATGTAAAAATTGTTCCTGAAGAGATGTGATTCCTTCCCTTCAAAAAAAGTTAAACAGACATGACTCCCCCCCCCCCTTTTCTAAATCAAAGGTTGGATTCGCCTTTGATTGAACATGCCTAAAAAAAGTTCCCACCATAGATTTATATAAAGAAGAAGAGTTACATCCCTTAATGAAATAATTTTTAAATATTAATAAGCATATAGGTGATATTAAGTATAATAGAAAAACCAGAGCCCTGGCAAGATTACATCAAGAAGAAATCATCCAAATAAACTTCAATGAAAGTAAAATATTTTTTCCTCCACTCTATACTATCCATCCATAATAAGAGAAACCATAGAGATACTAACACGCAAAAATACAATATGTAACGATGCGGCATCTTTTAACTTACCGAAATTGTGGCTCGAGTTACTCCATGGTTACAGATATAAAAATTAGCAACCAAATAAAAATAAAAGATAACGTGCGTAATTTTTAAAAAGTACTTGAAAAATTAAATAATAGCATTTTAAATAATAACTTCAAAGATCGTGCAATCATGGAGTATTCTCATTTGTTTTTGAAAATGGCTCGGAGTGAGCCGAAACATGTCAAACAACCTAATAAAAGGTATTTTATGCTGTTAATTTACACCTTATAGCATTTAAAATAAATATGTTATTACAAGGTGTTATAATTTATTATATTGTTATTAATAAGTGTTTACATTAAAAAAACGAGCGCGAAAAATCATGCGTCAAGCATAGATTACGTAACACTTTCCAACGCTTCCAAAATACTTTTAGAAATCTTTACCGTTGAATAAGGTGAAAGATGATACCTAAATAAACAATTTGGAAAACGCATAGCACATTTAAAAACCCAATTTCAGGAATACCAACAATATTCGGAAAAATATCCTTTGTGCAGCCCTGTATATGGTCTATAGATTTGCATGTATACTACATAGTATTCTAAAATGTAGCTTAGTTAGAAAACGTATAGCATAGTTGAAAATTCCCTTTCAACAATTTCCGTCAATTATAATGTACTCTAGATGTTTTGTGCTGTCCTGTATATTATCTATAGGATTTATACACTCCAAGTAATAGGCAAAATATTAGTTAAATTTAAAAACGTGTACCGCAACTGAAACCAGCAATTATTATTAACAGACAGTACTTTAACCGAATTCTTTTGTGTGTCCCTGTAAATGAGCGGTGAATGTTATACACACAGCATTCTATAGTAAGCCTCTTGTAATGTATCTTAAGTGTATTAATTTCAATAAGTTTCAAATAGTGATATATTTTTAAAATAAACCGCAAACGTTTTTTCCCCTATAGACCGTAATGTATCGGAATTCTTTTGAGTGTCCCTGTTATTGAACTATAAGTGCTAAGCCATAGTAAGCCTCTATAGTAAGCTATAGTAAGCCTACACTATAGTAAGCCTCTTGTAGTCAACCTCAGTGAGATATATCAATATCAATTTATGTTTGAAATATTGTAACATGATTAAAATAAACCACAAATGATTTTCCCCCATAGACCGTAATGTAATGGAATTATTTTAGTGTCCCTGTAAAGGAACTATAAGTGCTACATATTTCATTTTTCAATGCCGAACATGCCATAATAAACTTCAGTAATATATATCAATAGGATGACAATCGGAGAATATTTACGCGAGTTAGAGCAGGGACATACACACATACAGACAGACAGACAAACCGAATTTATAAACACTTTTCAACTATGTTGGAAAATGTTAAAAATGCATTGCTTTATATAAAGTTTCGTCGCTTAGGAACATGGAGGGGGAGACATGATCGTCATTTTATTCACGATTTCTTCATTGGTTGTTGTTTTTTTCTGTTCTCTTATGATTATTTGAGAAACTTCTGATTTATAAATTTATTGACAATTATCTGAAATATTTAAATGCATTAAAGTAGTTCACTTGCATTATTTTAGTTACAGTTTATTTTTCCAGTTTGTAGGGTGTCCATATATGTGCAAAATATTCTGAAATTAAAAATCTTAATGCCATTAAAATTTTTAAAACTTCATAGGTAGAATGATTTAATAAAGTATTTAATGGTATCAATACCACATAGAATCAAAAGATATTATTTATGTAACAATCTTTACTTTCTACAACTGATAAAAATAATTTACACATCCTTACAAAAAGCAACAACAACAACAACAACAAAAAGAAAGGAAAAGAAAAAAGTTGAAATATCAGATTTATTTATCAGTTTATGAAGGATAAAGAGATTCTTTGAAATGTTTTAATAGTTTAGAAGTTTCATAACAGATGGCAGCAGTATAAAAACATAAGATTCGATTTTATTTATTATCATATAGATCAATGATTCTATGACTGCAAAATTGTTTTAAGCTTCTAATGGAAGATTCAAGATAGATTGCAGGTCTCATTTCTATTTTTCCAAAACCTTATTTTTTAACTATAAAATTACAGAAAGAATTTCGGGAGAAAAATAAAATAGGAACTTAGTAATAGTTTAAAATATGAATAATAGATGGCAGCACCAAAAATCTAAAATTCACCGAAATTTACCGAGTTTTTATTCAAATTTAACTCATGCCTAACGCTTTCAATGAAAATAAAAGTACTGCCTTTCTTTTTTTCTCTCTCTCTCTTTTTTTGTATAGTTTGAAGGCAATAATATAAGACGTATAATTTTCAAATTTATTAAAGCGATAGTTATTTTTTCCAATCACATTTGCTTCTTTTTGTGTATTGGAAAATATGAACAACATGATATTCGGGCAATACATAATTTTTATAACAAATTTCAAATTTAATAAAAATGATGGAGTCAGAAAAATCATGCCAGTTCTAATTTCGACAAAAATGACTTACGAACAACAATTTATCAAAAATTTCCACCCAACTAAAATTATGCGACAGTAAAATATTTTCATTCATAAAATAGTCTATTCCCCCCCCCCTCCCCCCAGTAGACTGTACCTGAAATAGCCAATGTTCGGAGAACACAAAAGCATCATAAACTAAAATTATTCTAGAACTATATATATATATATATATATATATATATATATAAACTTATTGCAAAAATTAACCATTGATATATATATAACATAGTTTTAGCATTTTGAAGCTTTTTAAAAACAGTGACACAGAAAAATTTGAATACACCACCTTTAACTTTAAATTTGCCAGTTTATAAAATCAAAATAAGTTTAACTAGTACAGTTGAATCTCTCTCCGACGAGGTAATCAGATTAAAAAGATTTGCAAGAGTAATTGGAAGGCTCAGTGGCAAAAAATTGAATTATACGAATAAATTCGCAGAGCTCATTAATAAGAACCGTTTAAAATACAGATTTAAATGCTTAAATGATAAAAGTAGGACACAAAAAGGCTTATAAAAACCTTTTAATATAAGGATCGACCTGTTTCGAACGCAAAAACGGCGCCATTATCAATATCTACATGATAGACAAACTATTCTCACAAAAATATTTGAAAATAAACTTGAAAAACACTTGACTATTTTTAAGCACCTGCTTTTATTACACATATGATCTCGTGACTTATGTTTTTCAAGTTTATTTTCAACTTATGGTACTTCTCCATTATCCCGTCGACCACGTTTCGTAACAAAAAACTCTCGCCAAACTATAAGATTTAACGCCAAAAATGCAGTCACATTCACTTGACGTCAGAAGCATTACATGTGTTTGTTTGTCAGCAAGGGGTTTTTAATTCGACGATTGCCTGTATTTTCATTATTTTTTACTGATTTATTAGTTATTTCGTTAATTAAAATAACAATTGCGTCCTTAAACAGCGGTGTCATGATATTAAAAGAGAAAAAGTATTGTCAAAATGTTGCGATGCTTCTAGTTACGTGCAATAGACCAGTAACAACTGATGTTACAAACATTTATTCACCAGCCGAGAGGGATAATTAAAAAAAAAATAATTTAAATAAATAAATATCCAAGATTTTTTTTCTTTTTTCTTTAATATATTGTAATTTTTTGGTTGTTTGTTTGTTTAAACTTACTGATAGTTGACACTTTGGTGTGTGGGGCTTTTCCGATTTTTTTCTATTTTATTTATTTTGATATTCCAAAGGCAACATTCTTCCATTTGTTTATTTGGCGTTACAGTTTGGCGATAGTTTTTTTTTTTTAAAATAAAAATTAGACGACGGGATAATGGAAAAGTACCCAACTTATAAAATGCCCAAAAAATAGCAATAATCAAAATCTGAGTCATCTGAGTCATTTTCAAGGTCATCGAAGTTGTGGACGTAAAATAAGGGTAACTAAAAAAAGTTGAGTTCTTCTCCCTTCCGACTTAAAATGGCTTCTCCTTCAACACCCCCCCCCCCCCCCCCAACAAAACCATAAGAAAACAACTTTATTTTTTGGGGACTCATCTTATCTTCATTTCTAGTGACAAAATGAAGTTCTTCTCAAATTTTCGTGAATGGCCAAAAGTTGTTGCTATAAAACCCTATTTTACCTGTACTAAAGTGTAATTTTCGACTTTTATTTCCTAAAACCTTCCTTAACTTCCTAAGAAATGATCGCATCTACTTGCAGATAGTGTCATTCAATTCATAATTTAAAAATACATAATAAACAATACCCTCCAGATCTACTTAAATAAAGATGAGTCTCCCCTTTATCCCTTCTCCCCTGTGTTAAAGTGTCCCCTTTATTCCACCCCCCCCCCCCCTCCAAAAAAACATGATAAAACAACTTTATTTTTGGGGATTCATCCGATCTTCATTTCTAGGGCCAAAACGAAGTTCTTCCCTAATTTTGATGAATGGCCATCAGTTGTCTCTGAACCCTATTTTACACCTATACTAATCTTAAAAGCAACCACCATGACAAATTTCAATCTTTTTTGTCCTAAAAGTATCACGCCCCACCAGTGGCTGAGAGGTTCTGCTCTCAAAGCTGGTAGACGGGAGGTGCTGGGTTCAAACCCCTGTCGTGCTCGTCGACCTAACCGTTCGGAGTTTTCCGTGGTTTTCTTCTAACCTTGTCAAAAATACGGGTTAGGATCCCTTAGAAAGACCCCCACGGAGGGCACCCACCCCTAGGGTCTATATCCCTCGTGTAGATAATCGGCCGTCATAAAATCAACCAACCAACCCAAAAGTATCACCAGAAATCGCAATTTTAGAACCTTTTTCTTTTGCTCCTGCACCGTTTTAAATTTCGAATTTTGAGAATTGTTTGGTGCGAGCATTATGTTGTGTCTCCCCAACACTTTTTTAAATTTATATTGAAGCAGCATTGAAAATTCGGAAAGAAAATTGCAGCTTAATGGAACTTAATTTGAATGGAACATCAATTTTCACTTTTCAATTTGCAGATGACCAAGTTATAATTTCAAAAAATAAAAATGATTTAGAGAAAATGACGATAAAAATTGAGGAAGAATATGAGAAATGGGGACTTTAGATGAACGATTGTAAAAACAAATACCTAGGAGGAAGACATAGGAGGAAATGAGACAGAAGTAAATTTAAACAACAACATAAAAATAGGAAGCTGCGAGTATTATAGATGGTGTAGACATTAATAGAGAAGGCACAGACTCACAGTAAATTAAATACAGAATCTGTCAAAAAAGAAAAGCTGTAAAACTATTAAACTCTATTTGGTGGAGTGAGGAAATCGCCAGGAAAAGAAAATATAATATATACAATTCTATTGTAAAGAGCATATTGTTATATGGAGCAGAGGATTATGGGATTATGGGGACAGAAAGAAAGAAATTAGCAGCAGTGGAAATGGATGCTCTAAGAAGATGATGCAGAATATCAAGAATAGAAAGAATAAAAAATGAAAGAATCAAAGAAATGATGAAAATAAAGGGAACCATAATAGACGATCTTCAAAATAAGCGATTAATCTGGCATGGGTCATGTTAAAAGAATGAATGACGAGAGACTACCCAAAATCGCATCTAATTATAGAACAAACCAAAAGAGGAAACGAGGAAGACCACGAAAGACCTGGATGGATAGTATAAAAAAAGCCATGAAGTATGGGGGTCTGAAGGAAGAATGGACCCTTGACCGGAAGAAATGGAGTGGTCTCTTGTAGATTTTTCGGATGGCGGCACCTGACGCCTTAAACCGAGTTTATATATATATATTTACGTCTTAAAAGTAACAGACAAATATTTTAACTGAACCAGAACAATAACCAGAATGTCCACCTATCTCACAATGTCCCCCGCAGTTTTTAATAGAATGCAATTAAGGAAATTTAATTCTGAAAAACAAAAGTCCAAATATTTCGTACTGAGAAAATGTCCAGATAAGTTATGGTCACATCGTCCGTTGCATAAGATTAAATTATAAAACGATTCATCCCGTGATAAAAAAAAAAAGATAATAATAAAAAAAATAATTGGAGAATCGTTGTTCGATGAATAAAATTTCACCCAGACATCGTCAATAACTCTTTCTATTTCTTTAGTGACGTAAGGTGATAGGAGATAAGTATGTCAATGCCGGACTTTTTTTTTCAAACGAAATTGAATCTTTTGTCCTTCCAATGACTCTATCACAGGATCGGTTAAAAGAACACTTTCCATACATCTTTGAAATAGCACAAGGATAGATATGAATAAAGTTGTGAGAGAATGACTTGATTTACATTCAAAAAGTGACATCTACCATAATTTTACTCGTTTATTTGTGAGGTAGAAGGAGGTTTTCTTCACGCAAAGACCATACAGAAAATGATGCCTAAGTGTCCCAGATTTTTTGCTTGCCTTTTCGTGATATTTCGCCAATTTTTCTTTCGTCAGGCTTTCGGCAAAATAGAAAGAGGAAAGCGTTGTTAGAATGATGACAAAATCTGAATTCTTTGTGCACGAATGTAGTCTTGTAAGTGGTGTCGTTGAAAATATTTTTGGGACGCTCGCAGATTTTTGGAGATTGGGAAAGTCTCTCTCACCAACTTTCTAATATTAATACCAACTTAATGAAATACTAAAGAAAAATATTTAGTTTATTTCAGACCAAATAAAATAACAAGTGGGCAAGTGTGACCGAAGATCGCACTTACTTTGTTTCTTTTAATATTCCTTTCAAAACACTTTATCCTTTCATTAATAAATCCGAAAAATTCCATTAAAAAAAAAAAAGTTTTTTATAAAGTAAAAATTTACCGGTCTTTTTTTCTCGTTTTTTCGAAAATCTGAACCGGTCCGATAGCGGGCTAAGCCCGCTATTATACTCTGTCATGTGGACTAAATGCGATATTACAAAAAAAAAAAAATCAATTTCAAAACTAAACATATTGTATAGAGACCTTCAAAATGTTAACGTTAGATTAATTTTCTTTTTAATTCTCTAATGATGTCATATTAAGCTGCTTTCTGTATTTCATGTACTCATACTCCTTGTATGATTTGAAAATTTCCGTTTTATTACCAATATGACGTCATATTAATCTTTTTTCAATTGGTGAAACTTTTTATTTCATCTTCATTTTTCACGTGGAAATCTTTCAATAGAAAATTAATTATGTAAAAAGACTTTTATTGTGGATTTTTAATTGTTGGCAACTGCTATAACGAAAAATGTTTAAATTTAATAGGAAAAGGATGTTAGATTTTTGGTTTTTAATCTCTCTATATTAAAATAATACGATTTTTTCAACTTAGGAGGAAGACATAGGAGGAAATGAGACAGAAGTAAATTTAAACAACAACATAAAAATAGGAAGCTGCGAGTATTATAGATGGTGTAGACATTAATAGAGAAGGCACAGACTCACAGGAAATTAAATACAGAATCTGTCAAAGAAGAAAGGCTGTAAAACTATTAAATTCTATTTGGTGGAGTGAGGAAATCGCCAGGAAAAGAAAATATAATATATACAATTCTATTGTAAAGAGCATATTGTTATATGGAATAGAGGATTATGGGATTATGGGGACAGAAAGAAAGAAATTAGCAGCAGTGAAAATGGATGCCCTAAGAAGATCATGCAGGATATCAAGAATAGAAAGAATAAAAAATGAAAGAATCAAAGAAATGATGAAAATAAAGGGAACCATAATAGACGATCTTCAAAATAAGCGATTAATCTGGCATGGGTCATGTTAAAAGAATGAATGACGAGAGACTACCCAAAATCGCATCTAATTATAGAACAAACCAAAAGAGGAAACGAGGAAGACCACGAAAGACATGGATGGATAGTATAAACAAAAAGCCATGAAGTATAGGGGTCTGGAGGAAGAATGGACCCTTGACCGGAAGAAATGGAGTGGTCTCTTGTAGATTTTTCGGATGGCGGCACCTGACGCCTTAAACCGAGTTTATATATATATATATATATATTTACGTCTTAAAAGTAACAGACAAATATTTTAACTGGACCGGAACAATAACCAGAATGTCCACCTATCTCACAATGTACCCCGCCCCGAATATGATTTTGAGCTTAATAGTAAGTATTCATCTATAAGTACACAAAATTTCATGACTGTAAGTTATATAGTCTTTGAGAACCGGCTCTGTGACAGACAGACAACGAAGCGGGACTAATAGGTTTTCGTGAGATGAACGAAACCCTAAAAATTACCACAATCATATAGAGTGCTCCAAAAGTACTTATCGAATATATCGACGTGTAACGCGTATATTTGATACAAGAAAATTGATCGAAATTTACAAGTGCGCGTTATACGCCGGTTATAAAAATGAGCGATTAAAGGGGGGGAAAAGAACGAAAAATTATGCATCAAGCCTATACAGGGTGTCCATAAATAATTCTCCAGGTTTCCTTACCTCATAACTTTTGGTTTAAGAATATGACAAAAAATATTGTTACATATTAGTTAAATTACAACTCAAAAAGTTTTTTTTAACAACACAAAAAAAGTTTCATATGGGTAAAGTTGCAACACAAAACGCTATTAATCAAATAATAATTAATATTAAAATTTTATCAAATTTATCAAAAAGCGGGTAATGAATTATGAGTACAAAGTTAAATAGTCAGATATTACATAATTCATTAATAATTTTTTGATAAATGTGATAAAATTTTAATATTAATTATTATTTGATTACGATCGTTATTTGCTTAATGGAGTTTTCAGTTGCAACATTAAGCATATATAACTTGAATTGTGTTATTAAAAAAACTTTTTGGTTTGTACTTTACGAATAATATTTTTCGCCATGTTTTTAAATCAAAAGTTATCAGATAAGGAAACCGGGACAATCATTTATGGACACCGTGTATTATGAAATACTATCCGACTCTAGAAAAATATTATTAAGAAATTTCATTTTTCTTTTCATACAATGAAACAAAATATCTAAATAAGCAATTAAAAAAACCCAAATAACTCATTAAAAATCTATTTTCAACAATTACTGTCCATATCCGGTAATGTGTGCAAATTCTTTCGTGCCGCCCTGTATCTGACCTATAAAATTTATACATACCACGTAATACGATGAAAATTAGATAAGTTTGAAAATGCATACCACAGTGGAAAACGCACTTCCAGCAATTATCGATCATTAGTCAGTCCGGTAACCGAATTCTTTTGTGCGTCTCTGTAAATGAAGGGTTAATGCTACGCGCTCCATAATCTAAAGAAAACATGTTGCAGTGCACCTTAGTGATTCTTTTTAAGGGATTCCGCGACACATTTAACCCTTTCAAGCAGAGTGGTCCCACTCCGGGCACACCTAATTTTAATTCCAAACTTGCATACGACACTAAGAATATTTTAATAAAATTTTGTTTCTATAATGTAAGCTTAAAATAAGGAGTTCTTATTTTCTAAAAAAGTCGTTTGTAAATTCCGGTATTAGTCAGTAATTTCTCATTTTACGAACCGGATTTGTCTGTGCCGGAAAGGGTTAAAAAACATTTTTTAGTTATAAAATTTGAATTTGGATGTTTTTTTTTGTTTTTGTTTTTTGTGCTGGTTAATCATATAGTTTGTAAACAAAATCAAATCATAAAACTTCTCATACAGTTAAAAAAAAAAAAAAAAAAAAAAAAAGTGGGGTAGTTTAACATCGCTATAACTCGAAATATTATTCGTCAAATTTCAAAATATTTTTATTTAATTAAACAGAAATACATAAGTTTTAATTAGGATTCAGCATTTAAAAAAATATTAATTTAGAAAAAATAATAAAAATATTTAGAGTAAAAAGTTAAAAAAAAAAAGATGTAACTTATTTTTAAAAAATCATATTTTCAAAAGTAAATATATATATATATTTTTCAAATTTGCTTAATCAAAAATAAAGTAAAATAATTGAAAAACACATGTTCCATGTTAGAAACACTTATCTTTATTGGTTCTTGACTTAAAAAAGGTTAAAGACAAGAATTGTTGAAAAAACCCTTCATGCAGAAAAAGGCAAAAATGTTTTCATGACAACCACAACTTGAAAGCTAGATTTTGAAAACAAAATATTAATATATCCTGTTCTAATTAAGATAGAAACATGATTTAAACGTCACTTTAAACAGAAAAAAAACAGAGAATTCTGTGATACGATAAAATATTTTTCCAAAAATTTGAAGAATTTTTTTATATCCCGGACACCCTTAAATTAAACATGTTTGAAGTATTATAACATCCTTAAAACACACGGCAAACGACCTCTCCCCATAGATCATAATCTAATGGATTCTTTTGTGCGTCCCTGTAGATGATCTATAAATGCTACTTGTTATATACTCCTGAAAAAGGATTTTGTCGTCCACGTCAGTGATGCATATCAATCTCATTATGTTTGAAACATCGTAACATCAATAAAATGCACCGCAAACGATTTTCCCCATAGACTATAATGTAGCGGAAATCTTTTGTGTTTCCTTGTAGACAAACTATAAATGCTACATACTTCATTTTCATTCAGAACTGTCTATAGTAAAACTAAATAACACATATATTTTACATGGCAATCCGAGTATATTTACGAGAGTTAGAGTCCGGACAGACAGACAAACCGAATTCATAAACAATTTTCAGGTATGTTGGAAAATGTTAACAACTATGTTACAAAGACCGTGCAATTATCGAATATTATTATTTGTTTTGATAATGGCTCGGATAGAGCCGAAACATGTCGACAGACTAATAAAAGTTATTTTACTTTTTATGATGTTTTTGTTTTACACCTTTTAGCAATTAAAAAAAGTATATTATAGTTTTATGTTACAAAGTGTTAAAAATTATGATCATATGAGCTAAGATTTCTATTTTAACGCAAAAAAAATAATTTTCGCTGTCAAATTACATAAAAATTTATATAGTTGTTATACTTTACAATAGGCTTTACGTTGTTTTTCTTTGTATCTCATAAAGGTTTGTTTTCAAAGGAGGAGATGTGCGTTTTACGGCGAATATAAAACAAAAAAGTCCTCCCGGCCTGTAACCGGAGAAAAAGGTAGCTCCCTTATTTATTTTTTTTAAGATTTTTGATAATTTTACTCGAAAACACGAATGCTAAAATGCGAAGAACCCGATTAGAGAATATTTTCATTCCCATTTTCATTCAATACTGAACAGGGCCGAACCATTGAACCCAATGCGAGCACCCATCTGCCCCTGAAAATTAAAACTGGAAATTTATCTTCAAAGGCACTGAAGGAGACAGAAAAGTGAGTTTCAGAAAATATATTTTTTTGAAAGGGTTAATATTAATATTTCTTTTTTAAACCGAAGACGTCGTTTTAAAGGTATGTTGGTTAAGTGGGTATTTTTGTTCCGTATTTCTAAAAGGAAAAAATGATGCCGATTTTAAAAAAATGCAGAAAAAATGAAATTCGCGAACGTGGGTTTCGGGAAGGATTTTTTTTTTTTTTGAAAAGGTTAATATTCATATTTTGTTTTTAACCGACGACGTCGTTTTAAAGGAAAATGTACGTATGTACGGTTTGATATTTTTGTTTTTCGTATTTTGATTTTCAAAGCCGATGCAGATTTGTAAATATTGCAGAAAAAGGGATATTGCTAAAGCGTTTTCGGAAACGAATTTTTTTGAAAGAGTTAATATTAACATATTTTTAAACGGATTATGCCGTTTTTAAGGAAAATATACCTAGATAAGGTTTGGTATATTTAATTTTTTCGTATTTGGTTTCCAAAGCTTATGCAGATTTTTTAATATCGCAGAAAAAAACAAAATCAAGAAAGTGAGTTTCGGAAGCAAAGGTTTTTGAAAGGGTTTTTTGAAACCGAAGACGTCGTTTTAAACGAAAATGATAGTTTTATGATTTCGGAACTTTTATGTTTTCTCGTTTTTTGATTTCCGAAGCCAATGCAAAATTTTAAAGATTGCAGAAAAAAATAAAGTCGTCAAAGTGAGTCTCGGAAACGATTTTTTTTTCAAAGTGTTATTATTAAAACTTTTTTAAACGGATACCACCATTCGAAAGAAAATTTAACGTAGATATATTGTTTGGCATTTTACTCTTTTTAGTATTTTGTTCAAAATCACGAATGCAAATTTTTAAAAATCGCAGAAAAACAAAACAAAATCGCTGAAACAGCTTTCCGAAAATATTTTTTGAAAGCGTTAATAATAATATTTTTTCGAACGGATGGATTTTTAGAGGCAAAGTACCTTCTAATAGTGGGTATGGGTATATTTCGTTTTCCGTATTACGATTGGTTTAGCCGATGAGAGCTTCAAAAGACGCGGACGAAATAAACACAAAAAGACGTTTAAAAAAAAAAAAAATTCTTTAATGGGCTAATATTGATATATTTTTTAATGAATTACATCGTTAGAAAGGAAAATGTACGATAATGATGTGGATATTTTTTTTGTTTTATCGTATTTTATTAAGAAAAGCCGATGGGGACTTCGAAAGTCGCATAAAAGAGAGCCATTTTCCTCCATCGGATCTTCTATGCTACGCCATTTTTAGAACGCGGTCAGACAGCTTTGGAACGGCAAATGTCCGTCATTTTGCGATGTTCATTATCATTTTTAATTAATATTAGGGTCAATTAACAAAAATTTAACAATCTGAGCTACAGTTACATTAACCTCTCTCTTTGTCTATCCCTATCCAAATTTTCAGACCTCTACATGCAGTAGATTTTCCTAGCCAACGCACATATACAGAGACAAACTCTTTTCTTTTATTAGTATATATTTAAAAGTTATTTATTCATTTTTTAGGTAGATTTCGTAAGAAATACTACCTATTACATTCTCCCCTAAGTTGGAATTTTTGAAAAATTTTTGCAGATCTACGCCGATCATGACTCCCAGAACCCAAAACCACCCGCAGTTCAAAACTTTATCTATCTATCTATCCATCTATCTATGTCACTTTTTGATGGACACGATAACTCCCATAATTCTGCACAAATCTCTACCAAACTGATACATAAAATCAAGGGGCATAAAATCTCGGCCAAGTTCGTTAATGAGCAAAATCGAACCAAAGGGGGGGGGGAATGGGGGGGATTTTTGTAAAAACAGAAAAAACCATAATTTCTTAACTATGATACGTATCGAATCCGTTTAAAGTTATTATTACTTCTAGGAAAAGGGCCTAAAATTTATGTATGACAGATTTTTGTTATCATTAAAAATGGCCCCAAGGGGGAAGGAAGGGGGGTTTTAGAAGAAAAAAAATCATAACTTCGTCATTTCCCAAGATATCAAATCCGCTTAAATTATTATAAATCCTCTTAATATTATCTAAAACTTTTATAATGATAAGTTTTTTTATAGGACCAACCCTCATAGCAAAAAAAAAAATTAAAAACAAACAAAAATCCCTGCCGACACCCACCTGCAAACAAGTTCAGTTTCAAAGTAAACGTTTTCCAAGTGCCGCACGATGGCAAAAAGGTCATTTCTTCCGCAACAAACTTATTCCCAACAAACAGGTGCCCCACGGTCTGCGTCTTCGAAATGTACCTGTGCCTGTAGGCCGAGCCGTCAGGGATTTTTTTTTATTCCCTCGCATTTCGACGGGTGTCATCTCGTATAATTTATTTATATCATGAAGACTGTTATTGTTTGTGATAAATTCATTTAAATTTATTATTTCTGATTGAATTGATTTTGATAAATTCATTTTTTTTTTTTAAATAAATTCATTTGCATTTATTATTATATCTGATTGAAGTCTAATGTAACGTATGCAATATACGCAATATATAGAGCAATATAGGTAATAAAGCGTACATGTAGCTTTATATTACAAAAAAAAAAAAAAAAGAAAAAAAAAAGAAAGAAAGAAAAGAAAACGAACGTATAACCAATTTAGTTTTTTATTTGGCCATACTAGGAGGCTCTGCCCCTACAAGCTACGCTCACCAATCCCCGTCCAGACCCCACAGGCTTTAAAAACACGCTAATTTAGCCAGTTTAAAAAATATTACTCGATTACGGAAGATTGCCTCCCGGAATTTTATAACGACGCTATAAGAAAATCGTTTTAAATTAATCGATTTACATATGACGTAATTTTTACTATTAAATGCTTAATAATTTAATTATTGTAAAGTTTTCTTTCGTTTTTAATATTTCCTTATAAGTATTTTTTTCAATTGAAAGGTTTTTGTAAATATTACTAATATTTCGGATTTTTATAAAATCTGGCAACAGAAGATAGGAAAAAGAATGATGTTAAGGCTGTTCTCAAATTCAGACTGGCTAGGCTACGTTCTGACACTTTTTTTAATTCAGTTTTGTTGGGAAACGTATACAATTGTCAGGTACTCTTATTCAGAAACTTTGTAACAGAACTGTTTTCCCTATTTTTTTGATAAAGATGAAAGATCTTTCAGAATATGCTGCCAAAAATGGCGTTTATTACCAAAATTCCGGAAGCCAGCGGAAACAAAAAAATGTGGTGTCATAAGACAACCAACAATTGCCTATAACTCAAGATGTAATTCCTTTATCGAAAAAAACATTCCATTAGAAATCACTTCAATAACCCTGACTGCAAAGTGTCATGCAGTTGAGTTTTAAAAAGAATCAGAAAATATGCCAGAAAGTTACGCTTTATTGTGCGGATAATTTTTTTTTTTCTTTTTTGTAGAACCGCTTTTAAGCACACCGAATCCATTAAGCATTTTTATCTCGGAAACTTTAACTTCATCAATTTCTGTTGCATAGTGTAGTAATTTAATTATTGTCACATTTCCGAACTTCCTTAAATGAAATCAAATTGTAGATACCTGTTGCGTGGGCGAGAACTTCATTTATTTAACAGAAAACTGAGTACATTTACTTAAATCATCAGGTCGGTGCTGTCCACTCTGTAATTTTCTACTTCCTCTCCTCACTTCACCTGCAAATTTCCAGTGGAGGCAAAATGTGAAAATTTAATTATACTATTTACTTATCAAAAGCTAAAAAATAATTTAATTATCTAAGGCTATTAACTTATCAAAAGCTGTTTAATTATCTTAAGCTATTTTACTACCAAAATGTAGCAATTAAATTAAGGCTACTTTTAATTGCTCACACTTATGGTTGGCATTTTCCACTTGCCACCACGGACCGTCAGAGTGTTTTTCACTTCTGAGCATGTAAGAATTAATATGATTTAGTTATTGTGTCATATATTGTTCTTACGCTTGAATTTGAGAACAGAGTAAAGTTAAGTTTCCGTATTAAAAGATAAAGATTGATAACGATAGCTAAATCAATTATTTATTATTTTTCATAAAGATCGTCGAACTGCTTAAAAGTTGTTAATTTTTTTCACTCTCTCTAAAGAAATGCCTTTCTTTTTTCTTTTTCGTTCTTCCCCTGTCTTTTTGACAACATTTGGCGGGGAGTTTTTTATTCATATCCATACCAATTACCAATATACAATTAGCTTTTAAATTAAGCTGGTGCCCAGAAATTAAGGGGCAGTGACCAATTTCAGACGTTTCGTCGAATATCTTACTGAAACTCGTGAAACTCGTTTTGTCATATCCGGAATGCCCTTGAACTTTCGGGATGTAAAGAACATGTTTCACGTCATGTTTTTCAGTGAAGATTTTGTCGCGAGGACAATTAGGGGGGGGGGATAATAATTCTAATAATAAAATAATATTTTTGATCACACAAGTAACAGAAAATGGTAAAAATGGTCTGTTACTGTAGCAAATGACTATGCAGGTCCTGTTCAACATTTGTGTAAGCATAGCACGTATATTCGTGAAGATGTTAACGTTTCTGTGAAAACTTCAAAAAGTTTTTTTTTTTTTTTTTTTTTTTTTTTTTTTGTAGCATACAGAGTTTTTAGCTGAATTTAACACCGCTTTCCAAAATCTTGACAAAAAATCGTAGAAATAGTATACTGTGATTAAAATATTAATATATTGAATATTTGATGAGATATAGGTATTTTTATGAAATAAATTTTAACTGCGCATGCGCGAACTACAGCAAAGATTTTTTGTCATGATTTGATAGTCAATACTAATGGGGAACTCATATAAAAAGACCAGTGAAATATCGTGAAAACTTCAAAAGTTACAGAAATAATTAATAAATTGAAAAATAAGTCCCATATAATCCTATGGGACTTATTTTTCAATTTATTAACTATTGCTGTAACTTTTGGAGTTTTCACGATATTTCACTGGTCTTTTTATATGAGTTCCCCATTAGTATTGACTATCAAATCATGACCAAAAATCTTTGCTGTAGTTCGCGCATGCGCAGTTAAAATTTATTTCATAAAAATACCTATATCTCATCAAATATTAAATATATTAATATTTTAATCACAGTATACTATTTCTCAGATTTTTTGTCAAGTTTTCGGAAAGCGGTGTTAAATTCGGCTGAAAACTCTGCATGCGATATAAAAAAAACCTTTTGAAGATTTCACAGAAACGTTAACATCTTCACGAATATAATACGTGCTATGCTTACACAAATGCAAACAAATGTTGAACAGGACCTACATAGTCATTTCTACAGTAACAGACCATTTTTACCATTTTCTGTTACTTGGGGGATCGAAAATATAATTTTATTATTAAAATTATTATCCCCCTATCCTAATTGTCTTAGCGACAAAATCTTCACTGTAAAACATGAAGTGAAACATATTCTTTACATCCTCAAAGTTCAAGGGCATTCCGGGCATTTCGTCACGAGTTTCAGTAAGAAATTCGACGAAACGTCTGAAATTGGTCACTGCCCCTTAATTTCTGGACACCAGTGTACCTGGATCAACCGTGTTTATTGTGTTTATTCTCAAATAAAATTTTAAGGCAGCCGCAGGCCTTTTTTTTTTTTAAAAAAAAAAAAAAACAACCATTTTAAAATGTGTATCAAAAGAAATTGCTTCGCCACTTTTTTTCCATATGCTAGACAGATTCGTGCAAATTATATAATAACTGAATTTACTGATTAATATGTCCATCATTAGCTTTACCAACCATAAGAACTCGGTGGTATATTTAGTAAACTCTAAATTTAATTGATTGGTGATCGTACAAATTATCAATACCCTAGTAAAAAGGTAACACGAGCTTAAAATCAAAACACCAACATTCACGTTATAATAGTTAAGTATTTAATTAAAATAAAAGTCTTTCCTTGTGTTGTTTCGAAAAATCCCAAATAAATATGAGTCTTCAACCAAAAATACGTACAATTAAAATTATTATTAACCATTTTTAAGAATATCTTAATTTTAATTGGCGGGAAATAATTTTACTAAATATACCTGAAAAGGAAGAACATTAATTAACCGAAAGAAATTTACACACAATAATCTCCATGACGATTTAAAGAAATTACCTAAAGTATTTAAATTAAAATTATTTATTTACAAATTATAACACAAAAATATTTACAATTAAAAGAAATAAAGATAAAGTTCATTCGCTTTCTTAAACATTTTGCAGCGTTTTCGCTGATTTTATTTTTAACATTATTTAATTCAATAAAAACCAGTTAAAAACTTGAGCCATGATAAAATATACTCTTTGAATCTATATTAACCTTGTACTAGAAATACTAATTAAAACCAACATAAATGTCCAAAAACACGTATCATTTATAAAAATACTTTAGTAAAGGTGTTTTCATATACAAAACTGTATTTCTACATAGATAACCGAGCGCTTTTGAGCAAACTTTTGCTCATCTTCAGGGTTACAAATACCTCGGACTCTATAATAATAGGACGTGTTAAAGATCATAAGGACGGAAACCCTCTTCGACCAATTGTAGCTAAATGTATAGGACCTACATACAATCTGGAAAAGGCGTATGTTATCTTATTAAAAACTATCCTCCCTCAATCTGATTTTGTAAGTTCATCGACAACGGGGTTTTATAGAGAGAGTAAAACTTTTTCAAATTACTGATAACAGCATTTTTGCTAGTTTAGATGTGGTATCTTTGTATCCGTCTGTAGGCATGAATGATGTAGGTTTGTTTATTGAGAAAGCTATTAATAGTAATGATTCATTTGATATAAATACAAAAAACACACTTATTTCAGGATTTAATGTAATTAAAAACATTAACGTCTTTAAGTTTGACAATATTTATTATAAACAAATTGATGGAAGACCGATGTGTTCCTCCATTTCGGGTTTATGTGCAGAGATAAAATTGAGACCCATTAAAAATATGGTTATGAAGGATTTTGTTATAAAACCTGCATATTGGTGTAGGTTTGCTGATGATGTTTTTATTGTATGGGGGCATGGTTTAGATTTATTCAATAAAATTGATACAAAAATACAATTTACCCTTGAAACAGAAAAGGAAAATCGTTTGCCATTTCTTGACGTAGAGCTAATAAAAAACAGCAATTTAACAATAGATCGAACAGTTTATAGCAAAAGAAATATATACAGGGTCATTCATAATTCCCTCCGGGGTTTCGAAACGTTATAGTAAAAAAACGAAGACGAATATGAAAAAAAGAAACATATGAAATTATTCCGAAACTATTCAAGTTTTACTTACATACATTACAGGTGTTCTATGTGTGAACCCTAGGTCACACGGCATACATCCATGCGATAGTCCAGTTCCTGCCATACTCCGTTTCTTTAAATTTCCGGTACCACACATGAATTGTTTTGTCAGTTGGTCCCTGTTTTCGTTATTTATTACGAAAGGCCCGTTGAACTGACACCACTGATTCAGATTTAAAGAAACGGAGTATGGCAGGAACTGGACTATCGCATGGATGTATGCCGTGTGACCAAGGGTTCACACATAGAACACCTGTAATGTATGTAAGTAAAACTTGAATAGTTTCGGAATAATTTCATATGTTTCTTTTTTTTATATTCGTCTTCGTTTTTTTACTATAACGTTTCGAAACCCCGGAGGGAATTATGAATGACCCTGTATATACGTTCAAATAATACAATATCCAGAGATGCTTCATCACCTTTAAATTATAAATTAGCTATATATCGATTTTACATCCGTAGGGCATTTTCAGTGTGTATCGTACCGATAGTTATATTAATGATGAACATGACAAAATTAAAATTATAGCAAAGGAGAATGGTTTTTCTGAGAGGTTAGTCAATAAATTAATTTATCAATATAGATATCAGAATAACAAGAAGCAAGAATTTGCAGAAAAGTCTACTGAATTTTACAAATTTGAGTATATTCCTGAACTTTTTGAAAAATTGAAATATAATTTAAAGAAATGTGATATAAATTTTATAGCATCCCCTCCTCTAAAATTGAAAGCGTTATTACATAAAAAGATTAATCATGTACCAATGGAAGAATCATCAGGAATCTATAGAATTCCAGTCACTATGGAAATAAAAGAAAATAGTAAGAAATGTTATAAAGTGAAATACTATACAGGTATGACCTTAAGAAAGTTAAAAACTCGTTTAAAAGAGCATATTTCAGATATAAAATTCAATAGAACTAAAAATCACTTTCAAGATTAAAATAAAAAGAATCAGTTAAAATACATTTTGATCAAGCTAAAATAATTAAGCATACATCAACCTTTTATCAAGCAAATTAATGAATCCAGAGAAATTTTAACTAAAAAAGATAAAAAATGCAATGATTCCAATATTCCCAAATTATGGTATAGACTCTTAGGAATTGTTCAAGACGAAATATGATTATCCCACCCCTCCCAGTGCCTCCCACCCCTGTTGGTTTGTTTTAATGGTTTGTTCCATTCTCTAGCAGTGAACGATGTTCTTACTAGTATTTTCGCCATTTGTCATCTGTGTGCTTGCGTTTTGATTTGTAACCCTGAAGATGAGCAAAAGTTTGCTCGAAAGCGCTCGGTTATCTATGTAGAAATACAGTTTTGCATAATTTTACCATTTATTAGTATTATTACATTATTTTTAAACACAGTTTTTACAAAAAGATATATTCAAATTTCAAGCGATATCGCATTATTCAATAATGAGCCTGCCAATTATTTTCAGATGCTAGGAAATAAAGGTAAAATCATTTACTATAAAAATACATAGAAATGTTTCTACCTTTTTCATCTACAGTAAAAACATTGAATGCCGAATCTATCTATAACGGAATCCTATGCGGGAAAACTTTTCCTTAAGCGGGAAAACTTTACGATCCCAGCAAAAGATAATAATACCACACATTTACAAAAGATGATATACCTGTTTAGAAGGAAACCCGTCTAAAATAAAATGTTTATACAGTTCCTTGTGATTCCATTTTCACAGATTTTTATTATGATGAAAATATCGGAAAGGATTCCATAGTGAATAATTTCCGTCTAATCAGGCATACCACCAGTTCAACCATGTTCTGTTCACAGGGACCATGAAATTATCGGTTTAAAGCAAGATTCCGTCATAACTTCATCCACACGACTAACCCTTTGACACATACACCATCCGTGCAGGAAAAATTTGCTTGCTCCGTTACTCAAAGTGTTTGGATACCACTAATTTTTAACTGTAATCTTCGCTTTATTTGAGCACAGAAATTTTTCGATTAAAAAAAGCGAATATTTTATTTCGTAAAAAGCGGTGTTTTGTCCCTATTTTTACTTTTTTGTATAAAAAATAAATAAAGAAAAAGAAAGAAAGAAAGAAAGAAAAAGAAAGAAGAGAAAAGCAACTCTTAAGTGGTTAAAGATAGATGAATTTAGGAATTTTTTTAATTTAATTACATTGGTGATTTCCATAATAAATGGATGAAAATTACATGTTATAAGAATTTGAGGATGCTGACAGAAAAGTAAAGTTCAATTTGTGAATTTCATTTTAAAATAATACATGAAAAACATTTTGTTTGTTTTAGAGGACAAAATATATATTGTGCTGCGTTATTAAATCTGTTACATTAAGGATATAAATGTTGAAAGAGATGCTTTAATAAAGAGACCTTTACAGTAAATATAACGTTAACATAGTACAACAAATACTATAGCAAAATCTTATACTCACTTGACTAGAATGCATTAAATGTAGTTAGAAAAGGCTGCATACTGAAAATATTCACTCTTTTCAGCCACTTTCTTTAGTGACTTATTTTCCAATAAACAGACTGGCATGTGATTTTTCAATTGGAAATCATCAACTTTTGAACTAATGCCAAATCACTTCAAATGCGGCACTAAAAGCTTTGAAATTCAATCCTGAAACAGTGTTTCTTTAATGCTGTGTGTCCTAACGCATTTTTTTAATTCTCTGTGTGGATTACAGGTGATTTAGAACAAGGCGTAAATTTAAAAAAACCTCCAAAATATTATTTAAAAAAAATTACTAAATCTACAATCCAACGTCAGCTGCGCAAGTCACGTTTTTATTTTGATCTCCCTTTACATAATATCTAATATCCTACAATCCACAATTTAATTATTTTTAAGTTACATATATTTATGAGTATATAAAATTTCTCAAAGATTCAGAGAATCCAAATTTTAGTAACTCTTAAATTGTGTTAAATACTAAACTCTATTCTATGCAATGATGTTCTTAACCTCCTTATTCTTGTAATTTTATTTAGAATAAAATGTACATTATCAGGTGGTGTTGGTGATGTGTGTGTGTGTGAGGAAGCGTCCCCCTGGACCTTACGTTTTCTCTATAACTTTACGTTCACAATCTTCTATAATTGTGCTATTTCTTGGTCGTAGTGTGTTTAAGGCTATGATTTACACTCTTGTTTTATTAGTATAAGCATCTAGTTGTAGAGGGATTTTACGTTAATAACAGTACTAATATCACCAATATTTACATGCCTGTCAAGTAAGAATCATCTGTTGCAGAAGTTTGATAAAATCTCATGTAACAAAGACACTATGTAGATGTAAACGGATCTTACTACAAATATCTAATATAGAAATTCAGTGTTTTGAAAAAAGAATCTTGGAAAGCATTCAATTAAAAGCTTTAAAACATTTAAAAGAGATATCGCGTGTAAGTACATCCTAATCAATTTTGATGGACGAAATCATCCAAAAACAGATCTTTTTGCAAGTAAAATATAGTAATTTTAGTTTTATTAATCATCTGGTGACCAGCGTAGTCATTTTTAAATGTACAGCCGGTCAAACAATACGAACATCCAACCTCAATTCGGCTCTTTCCAAATAGCCTAGGCTGTTTGCAAAATATCTAGGCTAATTAGTAAATCATTTGTCGTTTTCTAATCAGTCTGATATTTCCAGGCTCTTTGCAAAAAGCACGAAAAAAAAGAGCAGGCTGATTAGAAAACAACCATTTGTTTGTTTATTAGCCTAATTTCCTTTCCCGACTCGTTGTAATGATCCTATGCAGTTTTAGGCTAATTAGAAAATGACCATGTATTGATACTTCGGCCCTTGGTGTTTAAAATATACCCTTAAACACCCTAAAACCTAAAATATACCTTACCTGGTCATTTTCTAATTATCCTAAAAGTGCATAGGCTCATTGCAACGAGAGTCTTAAAAAGAAATCAGGCTGATTGACAAGCAAATGGTGCCTAATTTCCAATAAGCCCTTTTTTATTTTTTTTTCAGGCTTTTGAAAAAATATAAGACTTATGGGAAAACGACAGAGGATTTTCCAACTAGCCTAGCTCTTTGCAAACAGCCTAGGCTTTTTATAAAGAGCCGGATTAAGTTAAGGTTGGAATGTTCGTTCAGTTGTTTTACTTGAAAAGTCTTCTTATTGCACTCACTTAGATAATTATACTCCACTTGCTTTTCAAATACAACACATTCACTTATGTGGGGACTTTTGAACATATCGGGTAATAATTAATAATCGGGTCACTGCCAATTGATTTATTTTAACAAGCGTGATTTGGCACTATAAAGTGGCTCTTTAAATACCCTTCTTATAGTATCCACACAACCTCATGCAATTTAAACAGTATTGATCAGAGATTCAATCATATTTGACGCCAACATTGGTTCCGGACCCGAATACGGAAGATTAGCTGATCTGATTTTTCCTCATCTAAACTTTCTGCTTACTCTAAGTTATGAAAAACAAATGTTCTATATTTTCCGAACAAATCAACCAAATTTAATTAAATCTGAATACTTCATAAACATATCTACCAAATATCAAGCCAATTGGATGCTTTTGGCGACAGTTATCTAGGGGCATACACACATGCGATACACATACTGAGAGATACAAAAAAACTTTTCGACTCTACAATAAGAAAGCACTTGACGTTTCGGTAATTACTGATATACAGGGTGTCCATAAGTAGTAAGAAAGGGGGTGTTCACCGGCCACAGGCGGAGTTGCGGAGCAGAGAGCGTAGTGAGAGAATGATAACCCCGATGTGAGAGGTATAAGAGATGAAAAATTGAAATGTTACATTTCACAAGTAAGTAGCAACAATCCACTTTGAGCTTAAATTTCTCTTTATCATAATAGTTGTTTTTCGTTCCTACATCTGATATTGTGTTTCAAAACGATTTGTCTATATATGTATATGTATCTGCTCATATATGTGTGTTGATCTTACTCTATATATACATAATATACACATGTTATATGTGTTATATATAACATATGTTATACATATGTTTTATACATATGTTACATATGTTTTATATGTTTTATACATATGTTACATATGTTACATATGTTTTATATGTTTTATACATATGTTACATATGTTTTATATGTTTTATACATATGTTACACATGTTATACATATGTTACATATGTTTTATATGTTTTATACATATGTTACATATGTTATACATATGTTTTATACATATGTTACATATGTTTTATATGTTTTATACATATGTTACACATGTTATACATATGTTACATATGTTTTATATGTTTTATACATATGTTACATATGTTATACATATGTTTTATACATATGTTACATATACATATGTTTTATACATATGTTACATATGTTATACATATGTTGCATATGTTATACATATGTTTTATACATATGTTACATATGTTATACATATGTTTTATACATATGTTACACATGTTTTATACATATGTTACATATGATTTTTACATATGTTACATATGTTATATATGTTTTTATATATATGTTTTATATACATATGTTATATATATAATAATTAAAACTTAACTTAAAAAAAAAATAACAAAAAGTTAAAAAAAATACTATTTGACAAAAAAAATCTTTAGAAAAAGTTTTTTGAAAAAATATATAACTTAACAAAAATTTTAAAAAGGTTTTAAAAAATTTATAACTTAAAAAAAGTTAAAAAAAATTGCAACTTAACTTTAAAAAAAATAAAAAGTTTAAAAAATTGCTATAGGTAAAAAAAAATCTTTAGAAAAATATATAACTTAACAAAAAAATTTAAAAAGTTTTTAAAAAATTTACAACTTAGAAAAAAGTTAAAAAAAATTACAACTTAACTTGAAAAAAAATACTATTTAAAAAATTAATTACAAGAAATAAAAAAAAATACATAAAGGTTTGTATATGTAGGTGAGTAGATGACTACATATGGATAAGAAAAAGTTTTTCTTGTAAAGTGTTTTGTTATAATAAAAATTGTAATTTTAAATATGTGTACTTATTTAAAACTTGTACACATAAATCTTTCTCATGAAATGTTAGTTATACAAACTTTATTAAAACTTATTCTTATCCATATGTAGTCATCTACTCACTTACATATACAAACCTTTATGTATTTTTTTTTAATCTTGTAATTATTTTTTTAAATAGTATTTTTTTTTCAACTTTTTATTTTTTTTTCAAGTTAAGTTGTAATTTTTTAAACTGTTTTCTAAAATGTAACTTTTTTAAAAAATTTTTTTAATTTTTTGTTAAATTATATATTTGTCTAAAGATTTTTTTTTTTTTTTACAAATAGCAATTTTTTAAACTTTTTATTTTTTTAAAGTTAAGTTGCAATTTTTTTTAAAACTTTTTTTGTAAGTTATAATTTTTTAAAACCTTTTTGTAAGTTATAATTTTTTAAAACCTTTTTTAAATTTTTGTTAAGTTATATATTTTTTCAAAAGACTTTTTCTAAAGATTTTTTTTGTCAAATAGTATTTTTTTAACTTTTTGTTATTTTTTTAAGTTAAGTTTTAATTATTATATATATATATATATATAACCTTTGTATATAAAACATATGTATAAAAACATATATAACATATGTAACATATGTAAAAATCATATGTAACATATGCATAAAACATATGTAACATATGTATAAAACATATGTATAACATATGCAACATATGTAACATATGTATAAAACATATGTATAACATATGCAACATATTTATAACATATGTAACATATGTATAAAACATATGTAGATAACATATGTAACATATGTAGAAAACATATGTAACATATGTAGAAAACATATGTATAACATATGTAAAAATATGTATAAAACATATAAAACATATGTAACATATGTATAAAACATATAAGACATATGTAACATATGTATAAAACATATAAGACATATGTAACATATGTATAAAACATATGTAACATATGTATAAAACATATGTGTAACATATGTAACATATGTATAAAACATATAAAACATATGTAACATATGTATAAAACATATGTATAACATATGTATAACATATGTTATATATAACACATATAACATATGTATATTACGTATATATAGAGTAAGATCAACACACATATATGAGCAGATACATATACATATATAGACAAATCGTTTTGAAACACAATATCAGATATAGGAACGAAAAACAACTATTATGATAAAGAGAAATTTAAGCTCAAAGTGGATTGTTCCTAATACTTACTTGTGAAATGTAACATTTCAATTTGTCATCTCTTATACCTCTCACTCGGGGTCATCATTCTCTCACTACGCTGTCTGCTCCGGTACTCCGCCTGTGGCCGGTGAACCCCCCTTTCTTACTACTTCCATAATTAAACGACCCTACTTTAAAGTTCTCTATAAACGAAACTATTGGCCAGAAGTTTGTGAAATTTTGTGAAGGACATAATGAAGAATGGGAATTTTTTTAAGCGAAAAAAAAATAGTTCAAAATTTCGCCACCAGATGTCATTTTTAACGAATTACACATTTAGTATACATTTACGATAGTTTACATATTTTATTGCAGCAAAACATGTTCCACATGACGGTCATCATTTTCAGATACTATCTAGAATCATAAGATGGCATGTTCCACAGTTGACCGCAGTGTGTTCTGGGAAATGCTAAAAACATGTCGCAAAAAAAGTTTTGTTCAACATGTTTTGTTGTAATAAAATTTGTAACCTATTGTAAATGTTTGCTAAATGTGCAATTCATTAAAAAACGCCCGCCTGGTGGCGAAATTTTGAACTTTTTTTTTGCTTAAACAAATTTCCCTTCCTTTATTATGTCCTTCACCAAATTTCACATCTTTCTGACCAATAGTTTCGTCTGTTGACAACTTTAAAGTAGGGTGGCGCAGCATGGCAGCTCCACCTGTTGAACGATTTTCACCAAAAACTAATCAGCACCAATTTATATTAGGGGCTAACTGAATGTAAAGTTTTATTAAATTTCGTGCATTAGTTCTTGAGATAGAGTGCCCACAAAATTTTGTCGCATACAGACAGACAGACAGACTCACAGACAGACATTTTCTAAAAACAGTCAAATCGTGTTCAGGACCTTCTAAAACGTATAAATACGTCGAAAACCTGAAGTCGAAAATTTTGATGAATCCAATACTTTCTTCTTGTAAAGATAGAAGAAAGTAATAAGAACGAACTGCATCCCTTGTTATAAGTCGGTTAAAAAGAGTTGCATTGTTTACTGTAGTACAATATGGTATTTCCAATGGCTGCTGAATATTTATTTTTATTTATTTTAGTCCTGTTTCGGGTGAAGCTTTCTTTGATTTATTTATTTATCAATTTATTATGTCGGTTTCAGCTCAAGTTTGCTGTCACTTTTTATATTGTAGTTTAGATAGTAGATGGATACATCTGAGAAATGTTTAATATGAAAGTAAACAGTTTTGTTTTGTATGAAAATAAACAAATATTAAATTATAAATAAGCATGTAGATTGAGGAAATAAAAAAGAAAATAGCAGTTCCATCATTTTCTCTCTAGAAAAGGGAATTTTTATAAAATGTTTTGAACTGTTAAAAAAAAAGAATAATTTTTTTCTTTAATTGAAAAGGAAAAAAGAATGGCCGCCGGCACAAAAAATATAGGGAAGGGCACTAATTTGGAAAAAATGTGAATGTGCTCTGCAGCCTAGGCAGTAGTGTAGTCGTTAAAAAAACGGAAAAAAAAACGAAAAATCATGTGTCAAGCATAGATTATGTAACACTTTACGACACTTCCAGAATATTTTAACAAAACTTTACCCATTAATAAGGCGAAAATTGATGTTTCAGTTACCCAGGTCAAGGTCAAACCGGTCGGGAGGTCAACCTTTCGGTTTCAACTCAACTAGCCCCGCCCAGTGTTTCAGTAAATCTAGAGATTTGTATATATACTCCATAGTATGCTAAAATTGAGTTTAGTTAGGAACTCATAGCACAGTTAAAAAATTATCTTTTCAACAATTTCCTTCAATAAACCGAATTGTATTCGATATATTTTGTCTTGCCTTGTATATGATCAATAGCATTTATATACACAAAGTAACGTATAAAAAAATAGTGAATTTTAAAAACGCTTACCACAAACGAAAACACGCTTACAGCAATGATTGTTAATAGACAGTATTGTAACCGAATTCTTTTGGGTGTCCTGTAAATGAACGATGAATGCTATGTCCTATTCTATAGTAAGTCTCTTGTAGTGCACTTCAGTGATATATATCAATTTCAATATGTTTGAAATAGTGTAACATCATTAAAATACACCGCAAACGATTTCCCTCCATAGACCGTAATGTAACGGAATTATTTTGAGTGTCCCTGTAAATTTTCAATACCAAACATGCCATAATAAACCTCAATAACATATATAAATTGCTTGGCAATCCGAGTATATTGACGCGAGTTAGATTAGAACACGAACAGACGGGCAGACAGACAAACCGAACTCATAAATACTTTTCAACTATTTTGGAAAGTGTTAAAAAGAGAGCATACGCTATAGGCAAATGATATACACTAGAGAGTGCGTGCTGTATAGCTTTATTTGAGAAACAGAGGGTATACGGATTTCCTTTAAAAAATTCAGAAGGTATACGGCGTATACCACCCAGGGCCATCGCTAAGACATTTTATTCGGGGGGGGGGGGGGGGGGGGAGTGGACCTTAAATCGCCAAGTCAAATTTCAGTATTTGCCAAATCATTGAGAAGCAAAAATAAATAGTTCTTGCCAATTTAACAAGTTTGCCAACTAGTTTTATAATTTTGCCAAGTTACCATAATTAGAAAATGTAATATAGTTCAATATTTCTTATTTGTAAAAAGATTAATAAAATTCCCAATTAGATGTTACTTTTGCCAAGTCTATCAAAAATCGAAAGTGTATTATAGTTTTCATTAAAGTTTTAAGCAAATTTGCTAAAAATGATCGCCAAACTAAAAGTCCGGTAAAACCTAGTGTATGTTAAAAATTCAAAAATAAGCTTCTACCGGCAATTTTTTTTACGGATAATTGAAACATTAAGATAATTTTAACCCTTTCCGGCACAGTGATCCCACTCCGGGCACACCTAATTTTAATTCCAAACTTGCATTCAACACCAAGAATATTTCATAAAATTATGTTTCTACAGTGAAAGCTTAAAATAAGGAGTTCTTATTTTATAAAAAAAAAAGTCGTTTGTAAATTCAGGTGTCAGTCAGTAATTTCTCATTTTACGAACAGACTTTGTCTGTGCCGGAAAGGGTAAAAACAAATCAAACGACAATGTAATAAAATTGCATATACGTCCTGGCATTACAGATAGAGGTTTTCATGACGTACGCAGGTACGTCGTGGTGCTTATAAAAGGGTTAAACATGTTGTATAGATACCTTCAAAATGTTAGACGTCAGATTAATTTTCTTTTTAATTCTCTAATGACATCATATTAAGCTGCTTTCTGTATTTACACATACTCATACTCCTTGTATTATTGAGAAATGTTTGAAAATTTCCGTTTTATTACCAATATGGCGTCATAATAATCTTTTTTTTAAATTGGTGAAACTTTTTATTTCATTTTCATTTTTCACGTGGAAATCTTTCAATAGAAAATTAATTATTGTAGAAAGAATTTTATTGTGGATTTTTAATTGTTGGCAACTGCTATAGATGGATACATCTGAGAAATGTTTAATATGAAAGTAAACAGTTTTGTTTTGTATGAAAATAAACAAATATTAAATTATAAATAAGCATGTAGATTGAGGAAATAAAAAAGAAAATAGCAGTTCCATCATTTTCTCTCTAGAAAAGGGAATTTTTAAAAAATGTTTTGAACTGTTAAAAAAAAAGAATAATTTTTTTCTTTAATTGAAAAGGAAAAAAGAATGGCTGCCGGCACAAAAAATATAGGGAAGGGCACTAATTTGGAAAAAATGTGAATGTGCTCTGCAGCTTAGGTTTGCAGTGGTGCTATAACGAAAAATGTTTAAATTTAATAGGAAAAGGTTGTTAGATTTTTGTTTTTTTATCTCTATATACTAAAATAATACGATGTTTTAAAATTTTATGATTTTGAGCTGCATAATAGGTATTTAGCTACAAGTACACAAAATTTTGTGACTGTAAGTTACATAGTTTCTGAGAACCGGCTCTGTGACGGACAGACAACGAAGCGGGAGTAATAGGGTTTCGTGAGATGAACGAAACCCTAAAGATGAAAACACTAAATTTTGTTACTGTTTTCAAAGACATCACAGATAAAGAAAAAAAAAAGAACCAATTAATTAAATTAAAAAACGCAGGAAGGGGCAATGTCCATATCACCTGCCCCACCTCCATTGTCCTTTATGAATTAATGACCCTATAATCAGAGCCTTTATTTTATTTGTAGTGCTGCCATCTGTTGATTTAAAATATTACCAATTCAGTTATCTGATTCCTTATCGATTATGAAATCTAAAAGCAACTTTTCCATTACTTTGTTTAGTACTCAAATATAAAATTTTAAAAATATATTTGTAAGATTTTTGTTATTTAGAAGAGAGAGAGCATTTTTTAAGTTTTTGATGCCTATAAAGTTCTTGAATAATTCACCTCATAATAGTCAAACCTTCAAATATGTTTTTTTTAATGTTATAACTTTTATTCATAACAGTGTTAAACATTTAACACTATATTTATAATAAGTATGAATAAGTATGAAAATTAGTGCCACAATATATTTACTGACACATCAATTTCAGCATTAGCTAGTATAATGGATTAGGTATAAATTAAAGATATTGAATGAAATAAATGGCAATAGATGGCAGCACTAAATTACCTTTTACTATTTTGAATTTAGTGAATTCAGTCTCCGTATTTCAAAACAGGGACGAATTGTGAATTTTATTTTCTTGAATTAAAAGATTGTTTTAATAAATCCTACTAACTGTTAAACTATATCAGTTGAATTTTAACAAATGATTTTAATTATTGAAGTAATAATAATAATAATAACAATAATAAAAATTTAGGCAAGTAAGGTTTTCTGAAAATATCCAATCCCGGATTATAAATGTTTTTCTATTTGTTTATTCATTAGATTTTATTATGCATAGTTGTTACATGTATAAGCACATAGTTAAAATGTATTAACTTTTTTTCTTTTTCTGAATAAAGAAATGGTTTAAAATTTGCAACTAACGTATGAAATACAAATATGCGAGGGGAGAAAGCAGGAAGATACTCTATCGTTTTTAATACTGCAGAAAATTAAGGCTCCGGTACCTTTTTTTGAGAAATTAAGCCCTGATTGGTAGGGATAACTAAATAGAGTAGATGAAGTTAACTTGGTGAAGTGCCAATCCTTCGCTAAGCGGGCAATCCTTGCTACAGCCCTGGTTAATATGGCTGGATTTAGAAGTCACTTGGGTATCAGATTTTATAGTATATAATTAAATACTAGAGGTAAGTATTATTATATATATATATATTTTTTTTGAAAAATTTAATTACCAACATTTATGCAGTTTTAATTTATTTGAAGTGTTCCACGATTTAACGAAAACCCCTATTTAACGATGATTTTCAAGATACCCTTTGCAATTAGAGTCCTGCACCGGGTCGGGTAACCCGATTTTACCCGACCGCGTCACAACCCACGCGGGTCGGGTGAGCTTGACAAAAATCTTTTTCGTTGAGGGTCAGGTTCTGGTTGGATTGATTTAATTGTTTCGGGTTGAGATTGGGAGTTGACGGTTTCGGAACGACTCAACTTTTCAAAAAACTAGAAATATTTTTTTAGATAAAAAAAAACTATATATATATGACTATTAATGAATATATATATATATATATTTGTTCATTTAAAAAAATAAAAGATAAGATTTATCTTAGAGATATAATTATAGACTATTTTTCCATAATTGTATTAAAATATGGATTCATTTTATTCCGTTTCGGATTCGGTTCGGATTTGGCTTTGGCTTTGGGTTGACCTGAAATATAATTTTCGGGTTTTGATCGCGAAGGGCAATCGTTAAATCAATGTTCCTCTGTATTTTTGAGGACAAACTTTAATAATTACTACTGAAATTTTCAAAACTTGTCAACAGATGGCGGTAGTAGTAAAGGCATTTCTAAAATCGCTCATCAAGTTCTTTGACTTTTACATACATATTGATGTTTCTCTAGTAGGTAGATAGATACATTGTAACAACTAACGATTCAATGAATCGTTCAGATGAGTGAAAATGGTTTTCAATGAACAATATTTGGTGAAATGGTTTTGTTGATGAGAAATGATGCACCTTAAAAGATAAAAATAATGAAAAAATCATGCGTTAAGAATAGATTATGAAACACTTTCCAACACAATCAGAATACTGTCTAGGGGTGCACAACCTGTGGCCCGCGATCGGATTACTGGTGGCCCGCGGATTAATTTCGCCGATCGGACGCAAAAAATCGCAAATTTCGCCGATCGGGTGCATAGAAATCACGAAACTATCCAAATTTCGATGATCGGAAGCGTAATAATCGCGAATTTCGACTATCGGGTGTGTAAAAATTGCAAATTTTGCCGATCGGGTGCGTATAAATCGTAAATTTCGCCGATCGCCTGCGTAAAAATCGTGAATTTTGCCGATAGGGCCCGTAAAAATCGCGAATTTTGCCGATAGGATGCGTAAAAATTGCGAATTTTGCCGATCGGGTGCGTATAAATCGTTACTTTTGCCGATCGGGAGAGTGTAAATTGTAAATTTCGCCGATCGTCTGCGTAAAAATCGCGAATTTTGCCGATCGGGTGCGTAAAAATCGCAAATTTTGCCGATCGGGCGCGTAAAAATCATGAATTTTACCTTTCGGGCACGTAAAAATCGCGAATTATGCCGATCGAGTGCGTATAAATCGTAAATTTCGCCGATCACCTGCGTAAAAATCGTGAATTTTGTCGATCAGGCCCGTAACAATAGCAAATTTTGCCGATCAGATGCGTATAAATCATAAATTTCGCCGATCGTATGCGTACAAATCGGGAATTTTGTCGATCGGGCGCGTATAAATCGTGAATTTTCCCGATCGGGCCTGTAAAAATCGTTACGTTTGCTGATCGGGTGCGTGTAAATTGTAAATTTCGCCGTTCGTCTGCGTAAAAATCGTAAATTTTGCCGATCGGGCGCGTAAAAATCGTGAATTTTGCGCGATAATGTGCGTATAAATCGCGAATTTTGTCGATCAGGTGCGTATAAATCGTAAGTTTCGCCGATCGTATGCATAAAAATCGCAAATTTTGCCGATCGGGCGCGTAAAAATCGCGAATTTTGCCGATCGGGTGCATATAAATCGTTACTTTTGCCGATCGGGTGCGTGTAAATTGTAAATTTCACCAATCGTCTGCGTAAAAATCGCGAATTTTGCCGATCGGGTGCATAAAAATCGCAAATTTCGTCGATTAGGCGCGTAAAAACCACGAATTTCACCGATCGGGCGCGTGAAAAATCATGAATTTTGCCGCTCGGGTACGTAAAAATCGCTAATTTTGCCGATCGGGTGCGTATAAATCGTAAATTTTGCCGATCGGTTGCGAAAAAATCTCAAATTTCGCCGATCGGGCCCATAAAAATCGCGAATTTTGCCGATCGGGCCCGTAAAAATCGTGAATTTTGCCGATCGAGCCCGTAAAAATCGCGAATTTTGCCGATTGTGTGCATATAAATCTCAAATTTTGCCGATCGGGTGCGTGTAAATCGCGAATTTTGCCGATCGGATGCGTAAAAATCGCAAATTTTGCCAATCAGGCGCGTAAAAATCGCGAATTCCGCCAATCGGGTGCGTAAAAATCATGAATTTCGCCGATCAGGCGCGTAAAAATCTTGAATTTCGCCGATCGGCACGTAAAAATCGCGAATTTTGCCGATTGGCCGCGTAAAAATCGCAAATTTTGCCGATCGGGTGCGTATAAATCGCTAATTTCGCCGAACGTGTGCGTAATAATCGTGAATTTCGTCAATCACTAGGAAAAAACTATGAATATTGTCAATCGCGCATGGGAAAAAAATGCAAGTTTTTTCCATCCTTTCCAACTAAATTGGGTTATGCTGACTAAGGAGGTGGTTGAGTATAGGGAGCTAACCCTCCTTTTAAAATTAGCATTTTTATGAACTTTTAGGCCAACCCCCGTCCTTGCCCAAAGCAAAATTTTGTCTACCCTATGGATGTTGGCTCTCGACAATCCAGTCATTTTAGTGACTGCCTCTCCTCTTATAAGTGTTGTGCACCCCTTTGATATCCACATTTTATGACTGAATATGTTAAGAAGTATAATATAGAATAACTAGGGGGCCTACCCCCTGCGAGCTACGCTCGCCAACCCCCGCTCAGACTTCGAAGACTCTAAAAACATGACAGCGTGCTTTGTTTTAAAAATATTGGTAAATCTGTAATTGGGTTTCCATGCTTTTAACGTTTTAATGGGGCATTTTTTGATTACCATGGCCTCATACACAGCTGTTGCGACAACTGACGACTGTTTTCGGGATTGATAAGTAAAATCAATTACGACTTGAAAACCAGCTTGTATAAAATGGTTAGGTTTAAATTGTGGCTACCTCTCGGACTTTTATAACAACGATCTGTATTATATTCTTCCTTTGAGTTTAAGGATGAGAAAAATTCCATCTGCTTGTGAATAAGATTAAGAACCACGGTATTGAAAAGTACTATGTTATAGATATTTTCAGTAACAGGTTTTAATTTTCTCTCTATTTTAGTGCACCATCATGCATATTTTCATGTTATTTTAAATATGTAAATTATTTATCTTAATTAATATGTATATACGAATTTTCTAATAATTATTTATCATACAAAATTAATTAAATATTTTGTGCATGCATGCCTGCATTTATTCGGCATCAATTGATGACATATTTAAACAAATTTGCTATCCGCGATAACTTTACACCTTGTTATGTCACTTGAATATTGCCCATAAGAAAATCGGGTACTTTTCCAGTATAGGATCCTTTGCTTGTAGATTTGGCGTAATTCGAGCTTCGAAAAGGGATAGATTCGTTAATATACATAGATTTGTTGCCAAAAGTTATGAAAACAAACCCAATGAGCTTTTGGTGCTTTTCTATTATAAGGGTCTTGACAACCATGGTCTTGACTTTTTTCAAAAGCTTGGCGCAATTCGGGCATCAGAAAGTGAGATTTGGTGCCAAATGACATAAACAGCCATGGAAACAAATTCGACGATTTTTTTGTTTATATGCGTATTTTAATTATACGTATATTATTATTGTTTTTTCTATACAAATTACTTCTGATTATATATAAAATAGGATAAAGGACATTTTACGCTAACCAAATTGTATAAATATTTGTTTGCTCCTTTCTTTTTCGTTTACATAAATGACGTCATTCGGACGAATTTATTCAAAATATTTTCAGTTTATAAATTAAATTAAATGCTGACAGACGATTGAATCCTGACGATAGAAATGTGATTTTTTTTTTTCAAATTTTCCTGAAAAACGTAATTTATTCACAATCTTGTCTTCATTATCGATTGAAATAAAAGATAAATTCAATTTCAATTTGAAAATGACGAATAAAGATAAATCAATAATCCCTATCGGGATCCTTTTCAATTTTTTCCCCTTTTTTGTCACAAAAAAACTGAGTAATTAGTTGCCATCATTACAGAAATGTCATTAAAATTAGAAAAAAAAAAATATCTCGAAAACTAATTCCAATTTCCAAATTCTATTACCAGTTTTGACATCCGCGGATTTTTATGAACAATTGGTATTAATTTCACCATCAAGCGTTTAATATTTTATTAAAAATAGCCTTGAAACATAATCAGTCGTTTAATCAGTCGTTTCATAAAATCGTTTCATAAATTCGTTTCATAAAATCGTTTCACAAATTCGTTTCATTAGGATTTTATATATATAGGGTAGATTTAAGTTTCTCCTCCTCTCCACCTTCATTCATGAAAGCAGAATTTTTTTTCGGCACTGGCAATCTTTAAAGCTAAATTTATTCCTTCAAATAAAATCAATCACTCTTTGAAAATAATCTTAGCTATATCTCTTGTATAAATACAAACGTAAACTGTTGATATATCATTGCCAACAGAACTGAATACGTTGACTGGAAGGAAGGAACCTAGAGGGTTAAATCTACCCTTCCGAAATTTATGTTTTTTTAATCTGATCCCCATCCCCCCAGTCACACCTCCTCAAAACAAAAATTTTCTGATGGTGGCCCTCGACAACCCAGTCATTTTTGTAAGTGGCCCTTCGCTGAAAAAGGTTGTGCACCCCCTAGTAAACGAAACTTCACCGTTTAAGATTGTTCTTAAATCCAAACAGGCTACTTTCTGACACATTTTTAAATTAATTTTTGTTCACGAATGCATGAAATTAGTAGGTGTTCTTATTTAGAAACTTTGTAATCGAAACACGTTTTCCATTTTATCGTAAAGGCAGAAGATCTTTCAGAAAAGACAGTCAAAGTCAACGTTTTGAACCGAATTCCCGATGCCTCAGCCAGACTAGCGCGGTAAACCTGTCGCTACGTGACCAGAATCGTTTATAACTCGATAAGTAATTTATGTATCCAAAAATAGAAAATTCATCGCCATTCCAAATCGCTTCCATAGTCAGACCTGCCAATTTTATGCCTTTGCGTTTAAAAATGAGTCTGAAATTATGTCAGAGAATTTCTCGTTGTTGAGCAGGTCATTTGAGAACCACCTTAATAATGTGAAAGATGAAGTAAACAATTTGGAAAAACCATAACATACGAATTGTTTAGTGCAGCCGTGTATATGATCAATAGATTTGTATACATTACTACAAAGTATGCTAAAATTTAGTTTAGTTAGGAAACACATAACAGAGCTGAAAATTCCCACTCGGCAATCTCCGTCAATGAACGGGAATATACTCGCGAGCTTTTGTGCAGCTCTGTATATGATCTATAGAATTTAAACACACCAAGCAGTATGCAAAAAATTAGTTAAATTTAAAAACACGTACAACTGCTGAAAACGCACTTCCAGCAATTATTATTCATAGTCGGTACTGTAATCGAATTCTTTTGTGTGTGCCTATAAATGAACAGCTGGTTGGTTGGTTATTTATTACGGCCGATTATCTGCGCTAGTAATATAGGCCGGCGGGGGGATTGTCCTCCGTGGGGGTCTTTCTAAGGGATCCTAACCCGTATTTACGCAAGGTTCGAAAAAAACCGCGGAAAACTCCGAACGGTTAGGTCGACGAGCACGACAGGGGTTTGAACCCAGCTTTGAGAGAAGAACCTCTCAGCTACTGGTGGGGCCTGTAAATGAACGATTAATGCTGTGTACTCCTTACTCTATAGTAAGCATCTTGTAATGCACCTCATATATCAAATTCGATATTTTTGAAATACAGTAACATCATTAAAATAGACCACAAACGATTTTTTTCCCCATAGGCCGTAATGTAAAAGATTACTTTTGAGTTTCCCCGTAAATGAACTATAAATGCTACGTACTTCATTTTCAATATCGAACATGCCATAGTAAACCTTAATAACATACATCAATTGTATGACAATCCGAGTATATTTACGCGATTTGTTAGAGCACAGACACACGGCAGAGAGACAGACAGACAAACCGAATTCATAAACACTTTTCAACTTTGTTGGGAAAGCGTTAAAAAATAAATGATTATATAACAAAAATGGGAAAAAGATAAAAAAAATCTTCAACTGGAGCACGTGTAGCCTATATTTTGTTCTTTTCTAATAATATGACTAATGTTTGTTTTTTTTGTTGTTGTTGTTGTTTTTCTGTGAGATAAATATATGTAATATGTATATGATATATGATAGTATAAGCATGGTTTATTTATTTTTAACTGATACACATGAAAATGGATTTAACAAATAACTCATGTTTGAAGATACAAAAAAAAAAAATAATAATAATAATAATAATAAATAAATAAATAAATAAAAATAAATAATTTTTTTTAAATGTTACATTCCACTGATAACTTAAAAAAAATATATATTTATTTATAAAAAAAACAAAATGTGTCAAGTGTATGCTTTATAACATAAACACTGCTAATGCACACATGATATGCTGTCATTGCCTGCAAAACAAAATCCACTTCGTCGCAGTATGCTGAAGGTAGTAGGGGGGGGGGGGATAGGGTTAAATTTACTTCATCTTCACTATCTCTTCTACGTCTTGATTATTAAAGATTTTACACTTTTATGTGCGCTTTTACAGCTGCATGCAGAAATAAGGCATTGTTTTATGTTAGTGTAAAATGTGAAATGTAGTATTTTTGAGTTGTGTCACTTTTCTTGCGGGTGAGCGATATCTTATTTACATTACTTATCTTTAAAAAGTGTGAAAACACACTTTCTGCCACGTATATGAGAATACATTTCTATTTTTAGGCGCGTTCGTAATTATATAAATACTTGGTGCCTATAGTCGTCACCCGGTCCGTCCGTCTCTCCGCCTGTCTATCCGTCCGTCCGTCCGGTTTAATATTTCTATGACTCACAATGAACGAATCTGTTGTGTTTATTTACTTTAATGGATTGAGATATTCGGCTTTTAACCTAATTTCCACTGAAGTTATCTCAGAATCTATATATTTTTGAATGTAGTTCATCTCTCAAGCAAACAATTTTTTGAACGATTTTTCTAAAAATGTAACTTTTATGAAATTTTTTTCGAAAAAATAATTTTGAATAAAAATGGCCGCTTGGCATATGAAAAAAGAAGTGGTTAGACCGTATTTGTTTTCCTCAAGTCACATGACTTGCACTTTTATTATATAGATTATATGCATGATAGGATTTAATATAAAAAATAAAACTTTTATTAATATCTTTTTAAGTTTTGATTCGATTTTCATAAAATTTGAAATAACTCGGCAAAATTCTCCAACGATGGTATATATTAAATTTCAAACCATTCAGTTGGGTAGTTTTTGTGCTGTTATATGTGGAGGGAAAGACAGACGGACGGACCAGGCGACGACTATAAGTGCTACGTATTTATATAATTAAGATCGCACCCAATAAAAGCGCAAGTCATGTGACTGAGGAAAACAAATACGGGCTAACCACTTTTTTTTCCATATGTCAAACGACCAATTTTATTCAAAATTATTTTTTCAAATAAAATTGCATAAAAGTTACATTTTTAAGAAAGATCGTTCAAAAAAATTACTTGCTTGAGAGATGGTTACATTAAAAAATGTATAGATTCTGATATAACTTCAGTGGAAATTAGATCAACAGCCGAATATCTCAATGCATTAAAGTAAATAAACACAAGAGATTCGTTCATCGTGAATCATAGAAATATTAAACCATGGAAATAATCATTCGCAAAGCAAGATCTCCATGGTGAATTTTGCAGCGCTGTCTGGCGTCCAAAAAACAATTCACATCTGTAAAAGTGGCATACGTAATAAGAAAAAAAAAAGACATTTCACTTATAACAGACGATATAATTCATTTCACTGAAATAATAAGGATATTTTTTTTTTACATTGCAAAACTAGTTATAGTACGAACGCACCTCATTCGTCACGTTTAACGTACAATTTCCAACTTGTTTAAATTTTAACAAGTTTGTAACACAAAAACAGAAACGCGTATTTTTGGTCAATTTAAATTCTTCCGTGCTTACAGTGGTATAGCTTTGTTTGCACGTAAAATATCCTTTTGATAATCCTGCGATTTAATTGGATCTAGAGGTCTATACAGGCCCGGGCCAATTTTCATTCACGAGACTCGGGCCGGGCCGGACCTACTCTTCACTTATTCCGGGCCGGGCCCGGGTCTAACTTTTTTCTGCAGGCTCGGGTCGGGACAGACTTCCTTTTTTACAGACCAAGGCGGGACTGGACTCATTCTTCCTAGAAGTCTGCACGGGCCGAAATTTTCAGGCACGGTCCCGACCTAGCCCGTATGAAAATCACTGGCCCGGGCCGCACTGTCCTGTGCAAAAATCAGTAAAATAAGGCCTTTCGGGACAGTTTTTGGAAAAAATTGCACAGATTTTTAAATGGCCATTATTCTTCAATAAAAATCCCTTTTAAAGAATAAGACATACAGTTGTAGGTGAAAAAATTAAAGTACAGTAAAACCTGTGAAATAGAATCTGTCTATGACGAAAACCTGTCTTAAACGGAAAATTGTCTTGATCTGTGCAAAATGAAACGACGAAAAGAATATATAATACATATACAACAGACGATTTACTCGCTGGGCCGGGCAATAAAATTTTTGTACGAGCCGGGCAGAGCTTGGGCCGAACTTTTAACTTTTATACCGATCTGGGCTGGGCCAAAAATAATTTCAAGCTGTCGGGCCGAGCCGACATAAAAATTTCGGATTATTAAAATTAACTTTGTATGTTCCTCAAATTAATTCCTTTTTTTCTTCAAGTCGCAATGTGATGCACTTCAAAACTTTTTATTGGGTTCTTTATGCCCTAAAGCAGTTATTACCAAACTTTTATGCATCACGTACCCCTTGAGAAAATGCAAGGGCTTTAAGTACCCCCTATTTTTTTTTAACTTGTAAGAATTATAAATAGAAAAAGTGGGGAAAAAATCGATGCAAATTAACGTAAGATTAATTCTACTTTAACGTAAGCATTGTTACAGGTAGCACGTTTCTAACACTTTCCAACATAGTTGAAAAATGTTTACGAATTCGGTTTGTCTGTCCGTACTCTAACTTGCGTAAATATACTCGTCTTGTCATGTAATTGATATATGTTGTTGAGGTTTACCATGACATGTTCGGTAATGAAATATGTAGTTCGTTTTACAGGGGCAATCAAAATAATTTCATTACATATGATAAGTGAGGGAAAAATCGTTTGCAGTGCATTTTAACGATATTACACGATTTCAAACATATTGAAATTGATATACATCACTGAGGTGTACTACAAGATGCTTACTATAGAATATGGTGTGCATATAGAATTTATAGTTCATTTACAATGACACAGAAAGGAATTCGGTTGCAGAGTTTGGTTACATTCGGAATATGAGAAATAATTGCTGGAAGTGCGTTTTCAATTGTGATATGTGTATTTAAGTTTAAATAATTCTTTTCATATTATCTGGTGTGTATAAAGTCTATAGATAATAAACACGGCTGCACTAAAGAATTCGAGTACATTTCCGCTCGTTTCGTAATTGAACTAAATATTTGCATACTATATAGTATATATACAAATATATACAGGGGGTGGACAAAATAATACGAACACTCATGAAAAATGGTGAAAAGAGCAATATCTAGAAAAATACATGAGGAATTAACCTGAAACTGCAGGTGTGTAAACAGTATAGTATAAGTTATATATTTCCGTGAAGATGTTTTCCCGAAAGCCCATAGGGGACTGTCAACAAATTGAAAAAGGACGAATATCTTTTGGATAACCCTGTAAAAACTAATGTAAGCAAAAGCGTTCAAACTCGAGATTATTAATAAGTTGCTTATTTTAATATACTGTGTTCATTTTTATGAGGATAGCATGTATACTCGTAGAGAAATTATGGTTTTTATAAAAACAGTCCCAAATTTCGATTAGTTTTTTGCTTATAATTTGCAAAGTTTTTAAAATAAAAAAAAAGTTATTTTCAGAAAATATGACAAACAACATTGTACTTAATACTCTGCAATCAGAATTAAAAAATAATAAAAATTGGATGAAAAATGAGCAAGTTTACTAAAAAATGTTTCACTGCGCATGCGTGAATGCAATCAAAATGTAATATGCATAATGTATTAGCTAAGTATATAGAGCAACTTTTGTGAAAGTCTCAAAATCATAGCTTTAAAATTCTCTAAATTATCGTCGATAGAATAAGCTCGAAATCCGTTGTTCCCAAAAGGAAGCAAAAATATGAGGGGTTGTATCCAAATATAGTAGTACGTGCAATATTGTGTACGCTATCTTGGCACTAATCAACAGATATTTAATACAACCCCTTATATTTTTGGGAACAACGGATTTCGAGCTTATTCTATCGACGATAATTTACAGAATTTTCAAGCTATGATTTTGAGACTTTCACAAAAGTTGCTCTATATAATTAGCTAATACATTATGCATATTATATTTTGATTGCATTCGCGCATGCGCAGTGAAACATCTTTTAGTAAACCTGCTCATATTTCATCCAATTATTATTATTTTTTAATTCTGATTGCAGAGTATTAAGTACAATGTTGTTTGTCATATTTTTTGAAAAGAACTTTTTTTTATATTAAAAACTTTGCAAATTATAAGCAAAAAACTAATCGAAATTTGGGACTGTTTTTATAAAAACCTTAATTTCTCTACGAGTATACATGCTATCCTCATAAAAATGAACACAGTATATTAAAATAAGCAACTTATTAATAATCTCGAGTTTGAACGCTTTTGCTACATTAGTTTTTACAGGGTTATCCAAAAGATATTCGTCCTTTTTCAGTTTGTTGACAGTCCCCTATGGGCTTTCGGGAAAACATCTTCACGGAAATATATAACTTATACTATACTATTTACACACCTGCAGTTTCAGGTTAATTCCTGATGTATTTTTCAAGATATTGCTCTTTTTAGCATTTTTCATGAATGTTCGTATTATTTTGTCCACCCCCTGTACATCATATACAGGGCTGCACAAAAGAATTCGGGTACATTTCCGCTTACTGACGGAAACTGCTGAAGGAGAATTTTCAACCGTGTTATGCGTTTCGCAATTGAACTAAATATTTGCATACTATGTATGTTGCATAGCACATATACAATTCTATAGATCATATACGGGACTGCACAAAAGAATTCGGATATTTTTCTGACTACAGATGGTAATTGCTGCATTTGGATTTTCAAATCTGTTATGTATTTTCCAAATTCTTTAATTAGACATCATCTTTCATCTTATTCAACGCCGAAATTTTGTTACAGTATTCTGAATGCGTTTCATAATCTATGCTCGACGCACGGTTGTTCTTTCTTGCTTAATGTGACGGAGGTATTTTTCCATCCCCTGCTTATTTATTTCATGTTTGTTGTTATTTTGCTGGTATAGAGTTGTGAGATCTTCAACAAAGAGTTTTAGAATTTTGTTGTTTTTAAAACAGTAAATAATATGAAAAACTCTTTTTACTGATTTTTTTCGCTGCCTCGCGTCGAATTCTGGTTGTAAACACAGACTCGACACATACCTAATAGAATCTTTTCGTGTACCCCAAATTATTTAGTTTTGATGCATATGTATAGTTTTATAAATCTATAAAAAATACGTTATAAGTAGAAAGATATTAATAGAATTAAACAGGGCGAATCTGGACTGATGTTCAGAACTGTCAGAAGCAGGGCTTTACAAATTTGATAAAATCTAGTAGTTAGCAAAAAATTTTAATCGCCAATAAGAAATATTTATCCCCGGTCCCCCTTTTTAGGTGCATTCGTAATTATATAAATATGTAGCACCTATAGTCGTCGTCTGGTCTGTCTGTCTGTACGTATATAACAGCACAAAAACTACCCAACCAAATGGTTTGAAATTTAATATATATAATCGTTGCAGAATTTTATCGAGCCATTTCAAATTTTAAGAAAATCGAATCAAAACTTAAAAAGATACTAATAAAAGTTTTCTTTATTCTATTAAATCCTATCATGCGTAAATATATATAATAAAAGTGCAAGTCATGTGACTGAGGAAAACAAATACGGGCTAACCACATCTTTTTCCATATGCCAAGCGGCCATTTTTATTCAAAATTATTTTTTCGAATAAAATGGGCATAAAAGTTACATTTTTAGAAAGATCGTTCAAAAAAATTGTTTGCTTGAGAGATGGTTACATTAAAAAATGTATAGAATCTGAGATAACTTCAGTGAAAATTAGGTTAACAGGCGAATATCTCAATCCTTTAAAGTAAATAAACAAAATATTCATTCACCGTGAGTCATAGAAATATTAACCATGGAAGTAATTATTCGCAAAGCAAGATCTCCATGGTGTATTTACAGCGTTGTCTTGTGTCAAAAAAAAAAAAAAAAAAAAAAAAAAAATCGCATCTGTAAACATGGCATACGTAATAAGAAAGAAACAAGTTGGAAATTGTACGTCAAACGTGACAAATGAGGTGCGTTCGTACTATAGCTAGTTATATAAATATTCAGATCTTTTCTGATTTTTAATTCTGTGAAATGAATTATATCGTCTGCAGATTAATGTCTGCAATAAAGTAAGTATCTCGGTCGCTGGACGATTCAACTTCGGAAGCTCCTATAACAAAAAAGCACCGATTAAAAAAAAAAAATTCAAATTTCTTAATAAATATTTTTATTAATATCTCCTAAAGTTTTGATTCGATTTTAATAAAATTTGAAATGTCTCGACAAAATTCTGCAAAGATAATATATTTTAAATTGCAAACCATTCGGTTGGGTAGTTTTTGCGTTGTTATATGCGGACGGATGGACAGACAGACGGACGGACCAAGCGACGACAATAGGTGCTACGTATTTATATAATTACGAACGCACCTAAAAAGGGCATGCTCATTTCGTTCATAGCAGACAATATAATTTATTTCACTGAAATAATAAGGATAATTTTTTTACATTGTAAAACTAGTTATAGTACGAAACGAACGCACCTCATTTGTCACGTTTAACGTGCAATTTCCAACTTGTTTTTCTCGTCATTGATTTGAAAAAAAAAAAGTTTTTTATGAATTAATTTAGAAAAAATATTAGTTTGAATAATTACTTACATAATTTAGAAAGATAATATAAAGTAAGTTTCCAACTGAAACTGAAGATCTTGAATTTTAATGAAGTTTTTTAGATTTACTTCACTGAGAAAAACGACACTTTCCAGTCTGAGTAAATCGATGCTTTCATTTTGTTATGAAACTTTTTGCTTCAAATATGACGACCCGATGCTTTCAATGCTGAAATACCAGAAATACTTAGAATATTAAAACATAGACATACCCAAAACTGAGCACATAGAGATCAGTTCATACTCATTTTTGAAACATGGACATACTCAAAAATGATTAGAATCAGTTCAAACCCATTATCTTTTAAACATGGAAATACTTAAAAATGAGCACATAGAAGTCAGTTCATACTCATTTTTGAAACATGGACATACTCAAATATGAGCACATGATGTTTTATGCTCGAGTGTGTGTATGTTTTCAGAAATGAGTATATACATGTTTCAAACTTGAATAATTTTGATTCTGAGCCCTTTTGACTTTGCGCCATACTCAGATTTGAGTATTTTTTGCTCAGTTTTGAAAATGTCGTTTTTAGAGTGTTTAAATTAATTATTTCTAATCCTTATATGTTATTCTTTAAAATGAATGTTATAGATTAATCAGTTGTAATTCTGAACACAAAAATATAATTTGAAACTTACAGAAAAACTTGAAAATTTTTTAGCATTATATCCAAATTTGGATGACACAGAGGCTGGATTGACACTATTTCTTACAGTTTTATTGAAACCTCCCCCCACCACATTCTAATCACATAATATGCTTGTATGGAGCGGAGAATTTGCGTTTTCTGTGCAAGAGATGGAAAATGCCTTTAAACTTGGTTCTTTCGTTAAAAGTACGAGTGAAGAGAAAGGTCACTGCTTGCCGCGCACGAGTAGAGGAGTGAAAAATGTCGTTTGTGCTCATTTTCTTAGGTCAATTTTTGTGCAAAAATAAATAAATAAATAAATAAAAACCCGCCAGATTAAATAATTTGGTAGCCAGGAGAGAAAATTAAAAACACCACATTTTTCAAGCCCTAGTCAGGAGTTTTCCTTAATTAAGGCAAACAATTTTTGGTAAGGAAACCGATGTCGCAATTTAATTTTTTTCTATCGAAAATACAGGCTGTCTCTCATCTAGCTGAACCCGGATTTTCGTTCAAAAATGTAGCAGTAACGAAGATGCTCCAGAGTGCAATCTGCAACAAATCTACATTGCTTTCTGTGAAATGTGATGAAATAAAAAGAAATGCTAAGAAATGGGCATCATGGAAGTTCAAACTATTATACTGAGCTTGAAATGCTTATTCCTGGAAATTTAGGGAATGCGTCGCGATTTTATGCCCCTTGGTGGTACACTTTCCATACTTTGAAAGATCATGCCCTAAAGATGTGCAAATGCGTGCAATGTTTGTACGTCAATAGAAACGTGCGAATTAATCATTCTTCTCTCATTCCAAATACTCTATAAAAAGTTTTTTTTTTACAAATATAATACTAATACCAATTGTAAACTAATACTTATAACACATTAACTTAAATATTGGTGGACTGTATCATTATTTTATTTTTACTAACAAAAGGAAGAGCGAACGCTCAGGTCGCCTTCAACCAACACAACATCCACATAACTTCAGTTCAGTTCGATTTCACTTTCAATCGAGGGGAGTTCGCGACGCCCTCTCACGGGACTTATAAATTCTCAGTTTTCAACAATAAACATTCTCCCCCGGATTGAAATTTACAAATTTCAATAACTTAGAATTCTTACAATCATATAAATTTACATAGCACAATTACAACAAAATTATTACACAACAAATAGATATACACAGCATAATAATAAAAATGTAAAATTAACAATAATTAATCACTATATTCTTTCTTAGGCATCAATAGGAAGGACAGCTATTTTCGTAATTGAACGCTTTAATTCACCTGATTTAGTGCGAACCTTTACTACCCTGACCTTGCCATCCGCTCCTGTATAAATTTTACTTATGCGGCCTAAGGCCCATTTACATACAGGCAAAAAGTCTTCCTTCACTAATACCATTAAACCTGTAGTTAAATTATCCTTTTCCACAATCCATTTAGATCTCTGCTGTAACGTATTTAAATAATCTAATCTCCATTTTTCCCAAATTTTCTGGACGACCCTCGTAGTTTTCTGCCAACGGCCTAAACGATTAATATTAACATCAATTAACGACGGTTCGGGTATAGCATTGATTGGTCTCCCGATCAAAAAATGACTGGGAGTCAAGACCTCAAAATCATCGAAATCATTTGACAAGGGAGTAAGAGGTCGAGAGTTCAAAATACCTTCTACCTGAATAACAATAGTTTCGAACTCTTCATAATTAAATCGCAAGTCACCCATCGCTCTTTTAAGGTGATGCTTCACAGATTTTACTCCAGCCTCCCAAAGTCCTCCGAAATGAGGAGACTTAGGAGGTATGAATTTCCAGTCGATATTTTCAGAAATTAAATAATTCGCCAAAATCTCATTTGGAAAATTTATCATTTTGTAAAACACCTTCAGTTTGGAATTTGCCCCAACGAAATTCCTAGCATTATCCGTAAATATCCTAGAACATTTTCCACGCCTAGCCATAAACCGTTTAAGAGTAGCAATCAGAGCATCAGAAGTTAAATCTGAAAGAAGTTCAAGATGGATTGCTCGAGTCACGAAACATATACAAACACAGATAAATATTTTGTTCAAAGAACCTTTGCGCTGATTTTTATAAGTTACTAAAAACGGCCCACAAAGATCCAAACCGGTGCAATTAAATGCCGGTGACTCATTAATTCTCTCATAAGGCAATTCACCCATTAACTGCGAGCATGGAGTTGGTTTTACCTTAAAACAAATAACACAAGAATGTACCGTTTTTCTTGCCAAATTTCTACCCCCTATAGGCCAAAATTTTAACCTCACAGAATTCAAGAGTCCTTGAGGACCAACATGAAACAGACGCTTGTGCATAGTAATAAAATAAATTTCACTTAATTTTGAATTTTTAGGCAATATAGCAGGATGTTTCTGCTCATAAGATACGGAAGCTTTGTTAAGTCTTCCGCCAACTCGCATTATACCCTGGTCATCTATAAATGGATTTAAAAAGTTAATATTACCTGTCAGAGCCTTCTTACCACCTAAATTTTTTTGTGAGGCTCTAATTAAAACATTTTCAGCTTCCTTGACTTCTTCTAAGGTCAAATGACCCCTTCTTTTAAGAGGAGATCTGCAGTTAAAAATAAATCTGCGAATAAAAGAAAAAACATGTAACAGTTTGAAATAGTCATTAGTCAGTTCAAAAAGTTTGTCAAAAAAACTAAAACTCTCGTTGATAAAAAATGAAGTCACTGTACAGTTATTTGCCTTTTCGGAAGATCTGATTTCACTTAAATAGTTCTCATTTTCACTTTCACTTAGTAAGTCACTTTCAGAAGAAACCGACTGCAAATAACTTGAAAGTTCTGGATCCATCAAAAATTCAGGGCCTGTAAACCACTTGGAATTGTTCACAAGAGAGTCAGCACTTATTCCTCGCGAAAGAAGATCTGCAGGATTGTCTTTACCAGCACAATGAAACCACGTCTCTGGTTCCGTCAAACTTTGGATTTCATCAACACGATTGGCAATAAAGGATTTCCATTTCTTGCTAGATCCCTTTATCCAGCATAGAGTAATTTTTGAATCTGTCCAGTAGTAGATCTTAGAAGTATTTTTTACATCAATTACCTTTTTAATTTGTGATCCTAAGCGAGATGCAAGTAAAGCACCAAGCAACTCTAGTCGCGGGAGAGTTATTTTCTTTAGTGGGGCAACTCTGGTCTTAGATGCTATTAAATTAACTGACACTTGGTCGAAATCTTGCACTCTTAAATAAACAACAGCACCATAAGCCTTCTGACTTGCATCGGAAAAGCAATGAATTTCAACATTGTTTGTATCAGATGATAGGAATACAAATCTAGGCACTTTAATTTGCGTTAATAGAGGAAGTTCCGAACACCACTGAGTCCACTTTTCACAAATGTCAATGGGGAGCTCAGCATCCCAGGACAGTTTACGAATCCATAATTCTTGGAAGAGACATTTAAGTCTTATAGTGAATGGAGTGAGGATACCAGTTGGATCGTAAATTCTGCCGGAAGTCTGTAAAACAAACCGTTTTGTATTTTTCCTAGTCTTCAAAAATTCTATTAAGCTTGAAATGTCTATGCTAATAGAATCTTGTTTAATGTCCCACGATATGCCCAATACCTTCAATGAATTCATAACCTTATGATTTTGATCAAATGGATAAATTTCGAAACCTTCTTCTATCCACCGTTCTAGTAACGACTGGTCATTTGTTAACCACTTTCTCAAATTTAAACTGGCTTGACTCATAATCATCTTAGCCTCATGTGAGATCTTCAGAGCTTCTTCAATACTATCAGTACCACTCACTAAATCGTCGACATAAAAGCACGTATCAAGAATTCGAAAGGTTTCAGGATATTGATCTTTAAATCTTTTTATATGTTCCTTTATTGTGGCAGCTAGGAGAAATGGACTAGAATTTAATCCAAAAAGTAAACGCTTAAAACGATATATTTGGATATTCGAATTATCAAACACTTTATCTTTCGGATTTTCGATAACTTCCACAAAGAGAAATCTGACAGCGTCTCTGTCTTTTTCTGATAATGAAATTTGGAGAAATGCTTTCTCCACATCTGCCAAAATTCCTATTTTATTTAATCTAAAATTAACGAGCAATTGGAAAATACCAGGGTTTAAATTGATACCAGGCCACAAACAATCGTTAAGAGAGAGTTGTCCTACATCGTGAGAACTGGCATCGAATACAATACGCGTTTTCGTTGTAACACTATCTTTTCTAAAAACCGCTCGATGTGGCAAATAGAATATGGGTCTGTCCTTTGGCTTAGTTGGATCTGACACCCTTTCAATAATATCAAAATTAAGATATTCTTTCAAAATTTCTTTGTACTGAGAAAACAAATTATCATCATTACGCATTTTATTAATTAAATATTTGAATCGTTTCTCAGAAATCTTATAGTTATCACTCAAATTAATCCAGTCTTTTTTCCACGGCAGAGCTACTTCGTATCGATTATCTTTACAGGAAACTGTTTCGGTAAAATTTTCTAATGCCTTATCTTCATCATTAGAATAAGGGTCATCTCTAATCCCAATTGATTCTAAATCGAAAAATTTACTCAATTGTTCTTCTACATTGCAAGTTAGACCACAATATGCATTATGATTAGCATGGTTCGAATCGGTGAAAGAACCTCCCACCACGTACCCAAATACGGTATGCTGTAAAATGACGTTAGAATTTTTTAAACGGATTTGACCATTTCGTAATAAATCGTAAAAACATTCAGTACCCAATAAAATGTCAATTTTATTTGGTTCATTAAATTTTGGATCTGCCAATCTTACATCTTGAGGCAGCTCAGAAAATGGAAATCTAAAGTAATGTCCTGGAATAAAATTGGTTATTTTTGGAACAATAAAAAAATCTAATGTTCTCTCATAATCAGCATTATTTGAAATAGTTGCAGTAATTTTCCATTTTATGTTAATTTGAGCATTATTTAAACATGAAACAGAAACATTAAATTTCTCTCTTTTAATTCCTAATAATTTTGTAAAGTTTTCTGAAATATATGAAAAATTTGACCCCATGTCAATAAGAGCACGTGCTATCATAATTTCCCCAGACACACTTTTAATATAAATCAAAGCTGTAGATAAAATAGTTGTTTTCTTTTTTTGAGATGAATTATTTACAGACGTGCCAACGAAATCATTATTTTTATTTTCAAAACATTTTGCTTCTGGATTTAAGCTATGGTTATCTTCGTCGGGGGAAAGCAATGAAAAAGAAGTCCTTTTCGATTCCCCTACTTTCTGACTCAGCTCAATTTGTGGTGAAGTGTTTATTTTTTCTTTTTGAATATGTAGCAAAGAACTATGACGCATGCCGCAATGGGCGCAAGAATATTTCGAAGAGCAGTTTCTCGCTGAGTGAGTTGAATTAGTAGATAAACAATTAAAACATAATTTATATCGTTTTGAAAATTCTAAACGATCGTAAACAGTCATTCTTAGAAATGCATTACATTTATATATTGGATGATTTTCATTTTTGCAGCAAATACACTTAACATTTTTCACATTAGAGTAAAATGATGTTGTCTTTTCTTTCTGTTGATATATTTTTTTTTGATTTGCAGCGTTACTCGTTTTTGAAGCTTGTAATGTTCGAGCATGATCTTTCAAAAATGAAGTTAACTGTTCTATCGATCCTAATTCGTCCCTTTTAACTGACCTTTCCCACCAACATCGAGTATTTCTGTCTAATTTCTCCACTAATAAATACACGATCAATATTTCACCAAAGTTATTTACATCCTGTTCTAATACTTTTAAGGATCGGATGCATTCATTAATGATATCAACGAATTTTAAAATGGATTGAGTGGTATCATTTGTTGGCTGTAAGGAAAGTAACTTTTTAATTACTGCATTAATTAAATCTCTCTTATTTGAATAGCGCTCTACTAATAAATTCCAAGCAATGTCATAATTTTGATCCGAAATGGGAATGGATTGAATAACGTTAAGTGCATCTCCCTTGCATGAACTTTTTAAATACTGTAGCTTATGTGCACTTGTAAGATTATTATTATTATGTACAGCTGCAGAAAATAGATCTTTAAATTCAATCCATTCATCCAATTTACCAAAAAATGTAGGAAGTGTAATTTTTGGTAACTTAATTTCAGAAAAAGAGTTATTTTTAGAAAAAGATTCATTGGTCTTTGAATTGCTATCATTTTTTCCAGAATTTACATCCAATAATTTTCGCTTTATCGCTAAATTAATGTCATCTATGGTTTCAATAATGCCCTCTTTTTCACATATAAATTCATCTATATCCTTGTCATCGCAATGCGCAAATATTGCATCAAATACTGAATTCAATTCCTTTTCGAAGGACAGTATTTTTGCATTATAAAGCTCTAAAAGAACTATATCTGCGTTTTCTAAAGTCGAATTAACCTTGTCCTTAAATTTTGTAACATTTGACTTTAAGCTTTTTTTATTAGTTTTCGCAGCTTTAATGTCGGCCATATTGAAAAATGATGCAATGAACAATGAATTAAAATGTTTCGTACTCACCGAATTAAAATGATTCCGTAATAATGATGTTCAAAATAATCCACAAGGTACTTCATTTCTTCATTTTTTATCACAATGCAATAAATTTAATAGTTTTTTATCACACAATCAAAAAGTTCAAATCGAAACTTAGCGACTCACAGCTTAACGAAATTAAACTAAAGTTATTCCATCCATAGGTCATTCTCATTCTCGAGGCTCGTACGACCATAAAAATGTAAACTAATACTTATAACACATTAACTTAAATATTGGTGGACTGTATCATTATTTTATTTTTACTAACAAAAGGAAGAGCGAACGCTCAGGTCGCCTTCAACCAACACAACATCCACATAACTTCAGTTCAGTTCGATTTCACTTTCAATCGAGGGGAGTTCGCGACGCCCTCTCACGGGACTTATAAATTCTCAGTTTTCAACAATAAACACCAATAATAAAAACTTTTTAACTAATTTTAATAAACAATTCACCAGAACAAAACATTTTATTAAACTATTAATTGCGGAAAACGCAACACAATGAACAACAGTAAATTGTTAACTGAATGATACGTCTGATATTATTAGGCAAAGTTTCCTTCTATATTAAAAAAAAAAGTAATCTGGAACTGAGCCGAAAACGATTTAAAAATGGACCAATCAAATTCTGCGTAGATATTCCGGGTTATTCTCATCACTTTTTTACTAGGGACTTTTTTGAGGAGCTATTATACTTTTTATTTTCTAGCCATCCTACGGGTTCGAAAATCATACCACCAGACGCGAAATATAACAAGCTTTCAGAAATTAAAAAAATTATCACGGTCGGACAATAAAAACTCAAAAAATTCTTTAAAAACGGGTAAAAAATCTTTTATTGGAAAAGTCATTTTTTTATAGTGTTGCCAATTTCTAAATAAGCGCAAAGGATTATGTTTTATCTCAAATAAGAAATGTATTTGCGCGAGACTATTAAAAACAATAATGAAAGTTTAAAATAATAATTAAATGATCACGTATTGAAAGCACTAAATAAAGAAAATTACGTCATAAAAATTGTGTTTACACAGGAATATTAAAAATGAAAAAGATGAATTAAATGAAAAAGCATTATAACCAGTTAAATGAAAAAGCATTATACCCGATTACAGAAGATAGTCGCCGTTCGTGATATCATCATCATCATCTTTTTAAAACAGAATACATTACCAGGTTTTAAGAGGCTGTGAAATCAGGACGGGGGTTGGTGAGCGTAGCGAGCAGGGGGCAGAGCCCCCTAGTGTTTACATACATTATAAGTACGTATAAAAATAAAAATCTTCTATAAGCATTCAATGTTTATCTTAAAAATAAAACCTAATTTCGTGACCGCATTTATTATATATCTAAAAAAAAAAAAAAAAAGAAAAAAAAAAAAAAATCCGTTGCATCAATTTGGTGTGATCTCCTATTATTGAAAATTCGCTGCTTTGGTTTACACCAATTGCGCTTGATACAAAACGCGAGTTTAAATTTATTTAAAATATATATAATTTCTGCTCAGTTTCTTTTTTAAGATATAACAACAGGAAAGAAAAGGAAAACACACAATTTAAACTGTCTTTTCAGAATTTCTAAATTGTTTTCTCAGTGTACAATCATTATTTAATTAATATTAAATTATTAAATGATAAAATATCATTTTTTCTTTGAAGAATTATTATAATGTTCAATTTTTTTATATATTTTTTTCTCTACTTTTTAGTGTTTAAAATATTTCAATGTACCAGTTTCACAGCCAGTTGGCACATATTGGTGAGAGGGATTTGGCGCATATTTAACTTCATTGTTTTTATAACTCGTAAATAGTAGTAACCATAAAGAAAATTTGGTGATTTATCATCTGTGGCAGGCTAACGGAAAAATGCCTTAAAAACAGGGCCGTATAGAGAGACCGCGGGCACCGGTAATAATTGCAATGCCCCCCCCCCCCCCCCCCCCCCACACACACACACACACCATAAGTATGATACAATAACACCTTCTACTAATATTCATAAAATTATGTTTGTTTCAAGTTTTTAAAATGTCCGACTTCTAAGAATATATATTTTTTATGATTGAAAAGATACAAGACCTTTTTTTTCAATAACACAGATCATTGTAATAGAACACTGTATCTCTAAGTACCAGGGAAAAAAAAATAATTCAAGCGGTTAAGGTGACTAGAAAGGTTTGAAATGACGAAAATATTTAATTGCTATTATTTTTATTGGTCTTATAGAAAAATTTTTAAAATTACAATCGTACGTATACGTTTCGAAACCTGTCAAATATTTGATACATACACAGGAGTACAGGCCTCTTAGCCGGTTCGTTAAGACGTTCTAGCAAATTCAGACTTTTGTATGTTATTATTTGTTAGTTATTTTAGTTTAAATTTTTACGCAAAAAAGTACGAGTCTACTTTTGCTGGTATTTTATATATAATAACCAGGACCGAAGGCGGGCCGGGCCCTGGTAATTTGTACCGGTTCTACCCTTCTCTGTACGGCCCTGCTTAAAAAAAATTTATTAATTTATAATTAAGTTCTAAAAACATTAAAATGTTGTACTGTCATCGGAAACACACCTGTGTACATAATTTTTATCATTCTAGCATATCAGTAAGAAAGTAAAAAATCGATTACAAAATTCCATCTTTACTTACAAAAACCAAGTTGAGTTAAAAAAAAAAAAAAAAAAAGAGTGTAACAAACGAGTGTGAAAAGCAAATAAAGAAATATAGATTCTTAAAAGTTTCAAAAGTAAATAAAAGTGCATATATTGCAATTATTTGGTGATTTTGTAATGAAAATCCCAGATACCAAGTAGAAAAAAAAAGTAATTTGGAAATTTAAATTATTTGTAACTAAGTATTGAAATTAAATCACTGTACGTTTCCTTAATAATAATAATAACAATAATAATAATAATAATAACAAAAAAAAAACCACTTACCTTAAAGTACTATGTATTTTTTGGCTATTTAGTGATAAACTCTCGTGCAGTAATGCTTTGAATGCGCTGGTTTAAGTTTTTTCTATCAAAAGGATCGTAGGCGCTCGTTTCTTCGACTTTTATTCTCAAGTAAAATCTGGCAATTAATCAGGTTTTGCATTGACGGCGATCACGTTCAAACGGACAGTCCGAAGAAAGTCCGATTTATGACATCTCTGTCTTTCTTCCTGTTCCTGTATAAAGAAAACAAATAACTATAAAATTTAGGTGCGCCCAGTGAAAGTTGGAATGACAATTCACACTGACTTATGTATTGGAAATATAAATAAGTACACTAGACTTTCGATCTCCCGGCTTAAACCGGACCCGGATCAAGAGATACCTGACGTTATCGCACGTGGTTTTAGCGTGTTGATTTAGCGTGAAGCCAAAAAAGTCAGCATGGTTTGATCATAGAACGAGGAGGGAAAGAGACAAAAGAACGCGATGGAGGAAGGAAGGAGATGTATCCTCTTTTTCCCTCTCCGTTTCCCATCCGCTGCGGCACAACCAATCCTTACGTTCAATTCTATAAACAAAAGATGGTTATTTGGGGGTTTTTTTCTTTAAAAATTTGAGCAATATTTAATTTATGTTCTGCAAGATTCCTTTTATATAGAAATCAAGAACAGAGAAAAAAGAAAGAAAAGCCAAGAAGACCGGATTTACACCATCTTCAAATATTGTATTTTTTATTTTGTTCGAAGCTTTTCGAAACTTACTGCAAAGTTATCATGAAATGCGTTGCTTTTTGATGTCATTAGAAACCTTAGAATTTACTTTATATCTAATGAAATATGCCGCATCGGAAATATCGTATCTTAAAGTATTCAAAAGCCTATAATACTTTCCAAAGATTTTTCTTTTTCTTGTTTCGAAAAATTTTAAATTGAATATTTTCATCTTCTACTAACCGGAAATTCTCGATGAATGTTATTAAAATATTTTTTTTAATTAAAAAAAAAGTCAGAATCATTAAAATTGATACAACAAAAATAATAATAATAATAATAATAAATAAAATAAAAAGAAATTTTGAATAATTATTTTATTCGGGTAAAAAACGATAGTGTCCACATAGACTTGATTATTTCCATAAATGTTATATTTAGTATAGAGAAGTTTTAGTAAAAATACCTTGTCAATTATTTTTCGGGTATGCAGTGCATGATTACTCTGCTAATTTTTTAATGCAAGAGCTATGGTATAATTAGAGTTTTTTCGACTTGGCGCACTATTTATTTAAATCAGATTAATACAACTGTACATGATGCTTTGTTAGAGTATGTTTTAATAAGTACTAGAATTAATATTATTTTTTAAAATTCATATTAGATTTTTCTTATTTTATGTTAAACTTTCATTTTAAAAAGACAACGTACCGCAAATAAAAATCATTCCAAATCCACAAAAACTACATTTAATATTTTCAAAGGAAGTTTATTGTTAGCGTTAAAAATTAGTTTCAAAGTTTATAATATTTTCACAATTATTCTATATTTAAACATAATTTCTTGGAATATATGGGAATTTATACTGATGTTTATTTAACAAGAATGTATAAAATTTTCATTTTAATACCATTTTAAAATCTAGAATAACATATTTCTTACGATAGCTGTGAAATACTTCTAGGGTAACACTTTAATTTTTTGTTAATTTTTAAAGGAAAGCCCTTTGCTAGGTCAAAAAGGGCAATTTTAATTTTTATCTCCATTTTCTAAAAAAATTTCTGTCATTTTATTTTGAGCTTTTGACAGCTATAATCCAAATATTTCACCCTCGTCTTTTTTTTTTTTTTTTTTTTTTTTTTAAATATGTATCAAAATATCTTAATAAAATTTGACAGAAAGGTACCTAAATGTCTGAAGTTATGCACCTCGAAGCTATAGTCTTTGTGTTCTTAGATTAGATTTTATTAATTTAATTTTTTATGCGATTTATAGCGTTTTTTCGTGTTCCGCGGCGATTTTTCCACATTAGTAAAATGGATCCGGTTTCAGTATTTTAGCCGAATATAGTAAATTTCCTTCTTTTAATAAAGTTTATTCCGATTGGAAGATTTTCGTTTAAAAATATAAAATGACACAAATCTGAGGTTCGTTTGAAAAAACAGACTGCAGCGTAAGTAGCACGCTCAGGTGTACGCTGCCGAAGGCATTGGGGCTCCCTACATTAGGTTCGTTTGGAAAGATTTACGTTTAAAAGTATAAAATTATTTAACACTGATTTTAGGTATATTTAAAGTTATTATCACTTGTCCGGGCAACGCCGGACGGATCAGCTAGTGTTGCATAAAATTATATTTAATTTTCCTTTCCCGAAATCGATATATCTTATGCAATGGAAATACAACACATCGGTTAACCACTCGGCTAGTAATCAATAAAAAGTGCTTGAACTTATTTTCTTAACAATGCGCAACCCATTATTTTTCGTTGGAAATATACGTATTTAAAAGATCAATAAATCTTAATAATATGTTGCTTAATTTTGTTAAACTCGGACATCCAATCTCTTAATAATAAGCTGTTCTCCCCTAACATCGAGGTTTTCACTTATTTTTTAAATTGTTATTTCTTGTTTACTTGATTGCCACTTACATATTGTCTTTTAAATTAATAACTAATTTCCTTTCATTTCTTTCTGATTGGAATATTACTTTTGACAATGCTACACAAAAATTAATTAGATTAAGGACCAAACCTAATGGGTAAAAATATCATTAATAATCACTTTTAATTAACCTTTTTGCTTTCTGATGTTAATTAAAGATGTTAAAAATAATTACGATTGATGAACATTAATCATAGTGATGGAGAAAAAAAAATTTCATCTGTTTGGGCTGCATTAAAGTAGTCATATCCGGTTGATTTAACAACAATTTAAATCGAATAATTAAAATGTATTTTTGTAATATCCAGAAAACTAATTAGAAAGAAACATTCTAATGAGCATTTATTAAGGAGAATTTCAGCCCTTTTTATCTGTTCAACGGTTTACTTAAGTTAAGTAAGAATGTTTTCACAATAACATAAAAACAACCACTTGAAAGAAATTAAATATTGGTCTTCGTATATGAAATATAAAAAATAGCTGTTTTTACCAAGATAAATTATATTTATAAAAACGGAGTTACAATACATTATCGCATCCGAGTTATTGCATTGTCGTAGTTTTTTTTTCAAAAAGGAAAAAAAAAAAAAAAAAAAAAAAAAAGGCCAAGCACGCATTTAAATTTTACAGGACTGCACTAGGCCGACAAATTCCGGCTGTAAGTCACACTACTAATATATATATGTATATATCTTATAATAAAACTTTTGGAAATTAATATAACTATAACTATTTACATAAAAATAAATGAAACCACATGTGTGAGAATAAATAGAAAAAAAATATAAAAACTATGAATGTGATATGAAATCTTCATAGGAGCTTATGCACAAATTCATAGTAAAGTTATGTTATTTCATCGAATACTGTCGTCATAAGGTCTAAAAATGATAATATTAAACTTCTTATAACATATTAACCCCCCCCCCCCTCAAAAAAAAAGATTGAAATATAATACAAAAATCAAGAAATTAATGAAAACTCAACAAAACTAAAAAAAAAAAAAATAAATAAATAAAAAATAAATAGACACAAACTTAAAAAATAAATAACTAAAAAAACCTCACCAAAAAACAATTAAGATGCTTCCAGATTAATACTTGTATATCCATGCGCCATGATCATGAAATAGCTGAGCCAAGACAGACAGACAGACAGAGATAGATAGATAGATAGATAGATAGATAGAGAGAGAGAGAGAGAGAGAGAGAGAGAGAGAGAGAGAGAGAGAGAAAGAGAGAGAGAGAGAGAGAAGCACGACATAAAAATGAAAAAAAAAACGTGAATCTACATTACAATTAAGTATATGTAAAGCAAATAGATGTGGAGCAAATGGATGGCAAAAAGAAAAATGAAATTACATTACTAAATATCGAGATAGAAATGAAATGAATCTTAATTAAAGAAGGATAATAGATAATAAAACAAAGTTAATTAAAAGAAGTAAGTAATTTATATTATTTAAATGATATAGAATTGCTGTCTATAGCCGGTAATGTGTGCGAATTCTTTCGTGCAGCCCTGTATATGATAACCACCTCGTAATAGCCTAAAAATTAGTTAAATTTTAAAATGCATATCATAAGCTGAAAACACACATGCAGCAGTTATAGTTCATAGTCAGTCCTATAAACTAATTCTTTTGTTTGTCTCTCAGCCATACTTTTATATGCGGCCTTTTATGTGCGGCCGACACACATAATCATATCCATATTTACAAAATTAATCGATGTGCATAAAATGTATTGGACCATCATTATTATTAGTTTTTTTTCTTCATATGAAGGCAAAAATCTGCCTTGTTATTTATAATGAATTTCAAATTATATTAAAACATTCTAAATACCATTTGCTTAGTCGAAAGTTATTTTTACAAGTATAGTTTTTTTTTTATATAGTGCTGTAATACATTTCTTAATCTTCACCACTAATGGATCATTATTCAAAATTAATTAAATTTGCACTATATATTGCGTTATTTAAAAAATATATATACAAAAATAGTATTGGGTAAAAGACTGATTTCTTAAAGATATGGCTAATACTGCTTATTAGGGCTGAACGTTTCTCGTTGATAAAATTGGCACAGAAAAGTTACACCGCTATTTCAAAACAACAATCTTAGCGACACATTTCTACAACATTTTCAATAGAAATCAACCATTAAGTATATATTGTTTGGTAAGAGTGGTGTTAAAAAAAATTTTTGTAACATTTCTTCTTCAACAAACCTTACTGATAATATTAACTTTGTTAAAATACTTCTGCAATCTTACTATTTCAATTTCAATTACCCTTTTTTACATTATTATCACATATCATTATTACATATCAATTTCATTATGTTTGAAATAGTGTAACATCAATAAAATGTATTGAAAACAATTTTTCCCCATTGACTTTAATGTAATGGAATACTTTTGAGTGGCCCTGAAGACTAACCATAAATGGTAGACATTTTCAATACAGAATATGCTATGATAAAGCTCAGTAACATATATCATATCAATCACATGGCAGCCTGAGTATATTTCTGCTAGTTAGAGCACGGCCAGACAAACCGAATTCATTAACACTTCCCAACTATGTTGGAAAGTGTTAAAAAGAGATGATTATGTGTAAAAAGATAATGAATTACCTTAAGGGAACTCTTCACTCACTTGAAAATACCCGTTTGCTAATGTTAAACCTACGGGGACGTTATTTTCGAATTTTTCGTTTAAATTTGAATATTTTTAAACGATTATTTATGCATAAGATAACTGAGGTCGATCTCTAATATTACTATTTTTAAATTTTTCGACTTTGGTTGCAGATTTTTTTAATACTTTCACTTTCGGAACCGGTTTCGAAAGTAAAAGTACTTTTATTAAAATAATCTGCAACCAAAATCGAAAAAGTAAAAATTAGCCATATTAGGGATCGACCTCAGCTATAATATGAAAAAAAAATCGTTTAAAAATATTCAAATTTAAATGAGAAATTCGAAAACAATCTGTCCATAGGTTTAACATTAGTGAGCTGGTGTTTCCAAGTGAGTGAAGAGATTAAGGTAATTCAATACCTTTTTTTACATAATCCCCCTCCAATAGTATACAGGGGGATACACGTATTGAGTGCAATAGGGTGCCAAATACATACATATAAATATATAAAGCAAACGAACTTCAGAAAAAAAAACACTTTTTAAACTTGATTTTATGTATATGTGATGATGAAAATTAATGTTTCTAGTAGACAGTTACCCTTACCAAGCAAAAGGAAAGAAAATATAAAAGTTGTTGGCATGTTCTGGAAAATGTAGGGCATCATGCGAAAAAGATTAAGACGGGTTCTCACGTGACTCCGAGAAGATCCCCTCGGGATGTACAGCAAATCTTTATGTTTTTCCTTGAAGATCACTGAAAATAAGTAAAGATGGACTGAGCCCAATTTGCAAATTCTTCTTCTTCATTCTTTGACTTTTTTGGCACTTAAAACGAAAAAAAAAAAAAAAAAAACCGCATTTCTAAATGCCTAAACACCTTGAAAATTCATAAAATTCTAAGTATCATAAATCGGTTTGGTCGTAAAGAATGGACTTTTTATTGTTTTACTTTTCTAAATAAAACTTATATGACTCAGGGACCCTATAAAATTTTAAGTTTAATAACTTTTGAAAAAATAACTATTTTGACGTAAATAGATTTTCATATTATTTAATAGTAATCTTTGAAGCACTTTTGCAATGGGAACTAAAACTGGAACCTCTAAATAACTGTTGCATTTGGAACCTCTAAAACTAACGGTTTAAGAATTGACTATTGATCAACGATAAGAACGGGCACGTCGTGTATTTTAATATGAATCAGTTTATGTATTCATTGTTCTTCATGAAAGATAAAATAATTCTTCGAGACGTGATTGTGGATTATTTTTCCATTGGCATTCATTATCTTTCATTTCGGGTTCGGGTTGAAATATGTTTGAGTTCAGGTTGGATTTCGTACAGGCAAAAATGATCCTGCCATGTTCAAGACAGTGAAATTAATTCTCTGGGGCAAAGCAGTGAAATTAATTCTCTGGTCGGGTACACCCTGATTCGTGCAGAATTCTAATCTGGCCCAAAGGTTCCGATGAAATCGGGTTTCCCTGCCCTATGCCGGAATATGGTGATAATCCTAAGTTCAAAACGAATATAATTGTTTCAGTAATCACACCAAGAGGCACTATGCAAGAAATCTTTTTGAAGTTTTGATATTCAATCCTTAACTTTAGTGATTAACCCTTAACTACTGTGACATAAATTAATGTATAACTTCTGAGGGTGGTGTATAACTTTCTGAATATGGTGATAATCCTAAGTTCAAAACGAATATAATTGTTTCAGTAATCACACCAAGAGGCACTATGCAAGAAATCTTTTTGAAGTTTTGATATTCAACCCTTAACCTTAGTGATTAACCCTTAACTACTGTGACATAAATTAATGTATAACTTCTGAGGGCGGTCTCTGTGAGACCGCTTGATCGAAAGATGAATAAAAGGCTCCATTACTTATAAGATACTGTTTCTATACTAAACTTTATGTACAGGATTTTTATAATCAAAATTCACTTATTAAGTCTCAAGCAATAGTATCATGGCTCCATCGAAATTTCAATAGTATCTGTAGTTAAACTGAAAGTTACAAGTTAAACTACGAATTTAAAAAATACAGCGGTCTGTGAGATACCTAACAGCAGTTAAGAGTTAAGTTTTCATAGACAAATAAAGCATTCATTTAACCGGTCATTGAAATCGTAATCCATCTCCTAATCCAGATCGATCTCTAACGTTGTTAGTTTTTACATTTTTGATTTTGGTTACAGTTTTTTTATAAGCGGACGTTTTCAATTTTGGAACCAGTTGGAACCGGTTCTGAAAGTGAAAGTTACCTTTACATAAAAAACTGGAACCAAAATCGAAAAAGTAAAAACTAATAACGTTAGAGATCGACCTCAGCTATCCTATGCAAAAAACATCATTTAAAAATATTAAAATATGAGCGAGAAATCTGACAAGAACCTTCCCATAGACTTAACATTAGCTTGCGCGTTTTTTCGCATGACTGATGTAGGCTCTTAATATACCGTAATCTGAATTGCAATTATGGAAAAATAGTCTACAATTATATATCTATTATGAGTTTTATTTCTTATGAAATTAACCAAATATTTCTATTCATTCATATTTAAACAAGTTTTTTTTTTTTTTTTTTTTGAAAATTTGTATTCGGTATATACAAAACCAACTAAAAATTGAAAAACTAGAGTCAATCCGATCCGAATCGGAACCACAACAACATAATTGAACCAACATGATCCAACAGGTGCGGTGGGTCGACTCTAGAATTCAGGTCGTGTTGGCTCTAATTATTTAAAAAATCACGTTAAAATGATAAATACTCGGCCTGATTCAAGAAACCCAAATTAAGACACGAGCAGACTAGGCCCCATCCAATGATTAACCATCAGTATTTACGAATAACAATCGTTAGCTAATATAAACGCAGAAATTCTGTTATAAACAAGGCAAAAATTACTGTTCGGAAACTGGTGTGAGTGTGCCACGGTGCTTTAAAGTGCTTAATCGGGGCCTAGATACAGAGCTTTAATGCTCAATACGGATATGTTACTGTGTATAAATATAAGTGGCACTACACGAAATGTTTTTGAAATTTTGATATTCAATTAAGTTTTCGTAGGCGAATGAAAGCACTCATTTAACCTGTCATTGAGATCGTAATCCATCCCCAGCATGACGTGCCAGAACTTAGTTGTAGTAACCCTCGTCTGAATTGGCGACACTTGTAAAAAGAAGTTCTCTACTTGTTACAAGCAGACGAACCCTAACTTTTCGCTCTAGTTACTAGGTCAAAGGCTTTTACTGGGTTAAAAGTTGCGTTTGTTATTTTGTTTGTAGCATATCCCAACCCTTATCAGCGTCATATTTTCTTCTCTCTGTTTTTTTTTCCGATTCATCTCGGCAGACCTTCACCTGGATAAGTGTTTTCTATGTCTGGGAGAACAACGAACGATAACCGGGACAATATACTCTGCGAGGGAGTCACGGACAGTGTTTGAGGATTAAAAGAGATGCAACAAGCATAAGTGAGAGTGAACGAGATAGGCGGGGTTGCTAACGGAGCTAAAAAGCAAAAGGGAAACTAAAAACTTATTTAAAAAAAAAAAAAACTGTTCTAAATGCGTAACGTTTCACATACGTTATCTTGAAGGTAATCGCAAGAAGACATGAAAGGCGAAATCATTGAGAAATGATTAGGGGTTCACATTATTGAAAGGCTTATGGTTCATCATAACCTAGTTTTGCATGTTTAATGCATATTGCAACTAAACTACCATCTATAAAAGATGTAATAATAATGGATCTTTGTGGTAAATAACCTTAGAAAACAAGGAAAATGTCTAACAAGTAGTTTTCCTAAAAATATTTGCCTCTCAGAGTGATTGATTTAGAGCATGCTGATTCACTTGAGATGAGATGGTAGTAGATTATTTTGAAGATATTCATAGAATGCAGAAAATTTATTGCTCATAAATAAAATATACTTTTAAATATTCGCAAAAATAATTACATTTGATCTACTTAAACGAAAACACACAAAAGAGACAATAGGAGTAGTGCAATAAAATCTGTTAAAACGGAATCGCGAACAAATTCCTTTTATAGACAGATTTCCGTCTTAGGATGTACAGGATTCCTTATTATTCTTTCGCCAGGTTGGTTGGTAGATTTATGACGGCCGATTATCTACTCGAGAGACATAGGCTCTAGGGGGGAGTGCCCTCCGTGGGGGGTCTTTCTAAAGGATCCTAACCCGTATTTACGGCAAGGTTCCAAGAAAACCACGGAAAACTCCGAACGGTTAGGTCGTCGAGCGCAACAGGGGTTTGAACCCAGCACCTCCCGTCTACCAGCTTTGGGAGCAGAACCTCTCAGCCACTGGTGGGGCAACTTTTTTCGCCAGGACCATGGAAATTTCCTTTTAGGCTGGCTTCCGTTATAAACAGGTTTCCTTTTTAGGGATTTTACTGTATTATAAATTTTTAATGATTTATGGAGAGATGAAATCCGGTGCTGTCAGGGTTTGCGAATGTTGCAGGCAGCGAATTCAGAAGGTGGTCCGGGGAGGGGGGACGTTCCCCCAGACCAGAGCAGCCATACTGAACTTTTTAATCTCGCGGACCGCAAACATAGGTTAGGCGGGCCGCAACACCCTTTTAAAAGGGTAAAAAAAGAGCAATTAATATAGTACGATAACATAAATAGTATAACAAAGTTAAAATTATCAGCAGGGTTGAACGGAAGAATGTTACCAAATAGTTTTAACACCACTATTTCCAAACAATAAACTTCGTGGTAGATTTCTATTGAAAATATTGTGAGCGTGTGCCGCGAAGTTTGTTGTTTGGAAATAGTGGTGTAAAAGGTTTTTTGTGCGAAATTTTTCGCAACAAACAATTCAACCGTAAAAATCAGTATTAGCTATATAATAAGTATAAAACTAATAATATAACAATGCCGAATTTCCAAGTTCTAAACAAAAAAAAAAAAAAAAAAAAAAAAAAAAAAAAAAAAAAAAAAGGAAATTTTCTCTTATAAATGTTTTGCATAATGCAAAAGTTTTATTTATTTTTTATTTGTTGAAATATATAGTTCAAATTTAATAAATTTGGAATAATATTTGATTGCTGTTGAAGATTAAAAATATATACACCTCTGTAGCACAAATAGAACAACAGGTAAAAAGAATTTTTGACTTAGAAAACAGCATTTAAGATTTGTTAACATTATTTTAAATTAGTTATTAAAAACAGAACATATTTTGTCTGCCCATGACAAGCGAATTTAAGCGAATTTAGCGAAATTTAAGCGAAGATCTTAAATACTTTTTATGAACACCTCAATTTTATGAATATGGATTAATGATTATGTGTCTCGGGCCGCATATGAAAGGTTACCGAGCCGCGGGTTGCGTATGGCTGCCCCATAGCATCGAAATCCCCCCCTCCCCCATCAAAATATTTGGTATTTTATGCTTATTATAGGTCTAGAACAGAGGTTCACAAAACTTTTAGACCGACATACTACTAAATTGAAGTTCATACCACCAGGCATCAAACGTAATGCTAATAAAGGGAAAACTGTAAAAGTGGAACTTCACATATTTGTTCGATTTCAAATCATCATTTTAAATAACTTTATTGTATTAAAAACCAATTTTCATGAAATAGAAAGAAACTTACATATTTGGTACAAAAGAAGAGAAAATTTTCAATTCACAGAAATAAATAAATAATGAATTATATTTCAAATAAAATTTCAATACTGAAACAACCAGTACAAAAAAAAAAAAAAAAAAAAATCTTCTATTTGAACAAGCTTCTCTCCTACTTTCACAGATTTAGACTTTCTCTTCAGATAATAAAATATTTCAGAAACACGTTTTAAAACAGTTTTCTGCTAATTAAAACTGTTTCATTTATTAATTTTTAAATTAGGTCTTTATTTAAAAATTTTAATTTATCCCCGTATATGTGTAATAATTACATGTGTTTAATTCTAGAAAACTGGTTGTATCATAAACAGCGTGTGCTGATTTCACACAGTTTGCTATGACAAATATTTCTAGTAATAACAATAACAGCAACAAAAAGCGTTTATAGTCTCTAATTTTCATTCGAAAATTTCCAAAGTGATAAATTCATGCCGTTTTTGATTTTGTAATATTATGCCGGTATTTCATTTTACGTACCAGCATCGCACTTTTGCGTACCAGTAGCCAAAGCTTTGCGTACCATAATTTGGGAACCCCTGGTCTAGAAGATTCGTTTCCCTTAGGCAGTCCACAATGTGCTTGAGGACAGTGCTTGAGGATTAACAGATGAAACAACCATAAGTAAGAGTGAACGAGATAGATGGGGTTGCTAACTGATTTAAAAATCGAAAAGGAAACATAAAACTTATTTTTTTTTTTAAACTTTTGTAACTGCGTAACGTTTTATGTACGTTATCGTAAAGGTAATATAAAGACACAATTGCTGTAAAGTGATTAGAATTGATGGTTGAGAATGAGATCACATTATTGAAAGGTCTATCGTGCATCCATAACCTAGTTTTGCATTTTAAAAGCATATTGCAGTTAAACTGCCATCTATAAAAGATGTAATAATAGAGGATGCTCGGTAAATAACCTTAACAAACAAGGAAAGTGTTTAAAACAATTTTCTGTAAAAATGTTTGTCTCTGAAAGATGACTGATTTAGTGCATGCAGATTCGCTCGAGATAACACAAGATTATTTTGAAGGTATATATTGCATATTTCTATTATTAAAGAACCATGATTTTTAAAGAAGAAAATGTATCGTTTATAATTAAAAAATCGTTTACGAATATTGCTGATTCGCTCGAGATAACAGCAGATTATTTTGAAGGTATTCATATTTCTTATAAAAGAATCATAGTTTTGAAAGAAGAAAACATATTGCTTATAATTTAAAAATCGTGAAAAAATATGAAATTTGATCGACTTAAATAAAAGCACACGGAAAAGAAATTTTGAGCAACACAATAAAGAGACAAAATTGCAATGAACTAATGAGAAAAATCTATTTTAGCTCTTAACTGTTGTGGAACAAATTGTCGCTTAACTATTGTAGACCGCTCACTCGAAAGATCAACAAAGGCTCGATTAACGCATATGATATATTGTTTCTGTACTGAATTTTATGTATACGACAATTATAATTAAAAATCACATATTCAGAAGTTTCTAGCGATAGTACTGGGGCTCCAAACGAAGCAAACTTTAACTAGTATCTATAGTTAAACTGAAAATTACAAGTTATATATATAAACTCGGTACATGGCGTCAGGTGCCTCCATCCGAAAAATCTACAAGAGACCACTCCATTTCTTCCGGTCAAGGGTCCATTCCTCCTACAGACCCCTATCCCTCATGGCTTTTTTTCTACCATCCATCCAGGTCTTTCGTGGTCTTCCTCGTTTCCTTTTTTGGTTTGTTCTATAATTAGATGCGATTTTGGGTAGTCTCTCATCTCTCATTCTTTTAACATGACCATACCAGATTAATTGCTTCTGTTGGAGATAGTTTAATATGGTTCTCTTTGTTTTCATCATTTCTTTGATTCTTTCATTTCTTATTCTTTCTATTCTTGATATCTTGCACATCCATTTCCATTGCTGATAATTTCTCCATAATTCCCCCATACCTCTACTCCGTATAATAGTTAAATTGTGAAAGTTAAAAAAAAATCCTTGACGGCTTGGCCTACAGGCACAGGTAGATTTCGAAGACGCAGACAGTGGGGTACCTGTTTTTGGGAATTGTCGAAGAAATGACCTGAAATGACCTTTTTGCCATGATGCGGCAGTTGGGACCGCCCACTTCGAAATCTACCTTGTATGTAGGTGGAGCCGGCAAAGATTTTTTTTTTTTTTTTTTTTTTTGCTATAAGGGTTGGTCCTATAAAAAACTTGTCAGTATAAAAGTTTTAGATAATATTAAGAGGATTTGATATCTTGTGAATTGACGAAGTTATGAATTTTTTTCTTCTGAAACCCCTCTTCTCCCCCCTCTTGGGGCCATTTGTAATGATATCAAAAATCTGTCATACATATCTGTCATTTTCGGCCCTTTTCGTAGAAAAAATAACAACTTTAAACGGATAATTAAGAAGTTATGGGTTTTTTTCTGTTTTCACAAAAAGCCCCCCCCCCCCTAGTTCGATTTTGCATTTTGCCTATTAACGAACTTGACCGAGATATTATGCTCCTTGATTTTATGTATAAGTTTGGAAGAGATTTGAGCAGAATTATTGAAATTATCGTGTCCACAAAAAAGTGACATAGATAGATAGATAGATAAAGTTTTGAACTGGGGATGGCTTTGCGTTCTGGGAGTCATGATCGGCATAGATCTGCAAAATTTTTTCAGAAATACCAACTTAGAGGAGAATGTAATAGGTAGTATTTCTTACGAAATCTACCTAAAAGCGGTGGTCTGTGAGACAGTTAAGGGCTAGTTCTTTGCTGATACAATGTTCCTCACAATCGTATAGTATTATTTCTCTGAAAGGTTCCCGTTACAAACAGGTTTCGTTTCCAGTGGTTTTAATACAATGTAATTTTGCGTTGATTTATGGTAAGTTATCACATATTTGCTAGTGTTTGCGTAGATTGTAGGAAAATATATTTTGCGAGGCGAGTCGCGGAAAGTGTTGGAGGATTAAGAGATGCAACAAATTTATGTGAGAGTGAACGAGATAAGCGGGGTTGCTAACTGAGTTAAAAAGCGAAAGCGAGACAAAAAAAAAAAAAAAAAAAAAAAAAACTTATTTACTGTTCTAAATTCGCAACTTTTCACGTACGTTATCTTGAAGGTAATCGCAAGAAGACATGAAAGGCGAAATCGTTGGAAAATGATTTGAATTGATAGTTGGGCATCACATTATTGAGATGTTTATGGTGCATCATAACCTAGATTTGCATGTTTAATGCATATTGTAGTTAAACTGCGATCTATAAAAGATGTACTAATATTGGTAATGGTAAATAACCTTAGCAAACAAGGAAAATTTTATCTTATCTAATGTTTGTATCTGAAAGTGATTGGTTTAGTACCTGCTGATTCGCTCGAGATGACAGTCGATTATTTAAAAGATATTTATAGTATTCATAAATTTGTACCAAGACTAATGTAAAGTAAATCCCGGTACTCTTTGAGTATGATCAGGAGGAAGAAAGGGAAAAATAATGTTTATTAAATTATTTTAGTAAAAGGTGGTGGGAGTAGATTTTCCTGTTAGTGGGGAAAAAATGCCTGACAAAACTATCAATTAATTCTCTATTACTTTTTCAATCACAATCAACTTATTTTTTATGTTCTTTTAGCAATGATTTGTTTAAATATCACATTTTATTATTAAGTTTGTTAGAAATTTATACCAAGTGACAAATTTTAAAGCTTGCTGTCTTAAAAATCATGTATTCCCCTTGCACAAAACTGTAAAGAAAAGTTTTAACAACCCCATTACTTTGAATTTTGCTTTCTAAGAAATTATATATTTTTTATTAATTTTAAGTCATAAATATTTGTGCATCGCTACATACAAGTTCACACGCACATAAATTAGCCCTAAAAGCTTATTATTATTATTATATATATATATATAATAATAATAATTAGTATTACATAGATGAATAGTGTCTAATTAAAAAATAAATTCCCTGCTTTTGAAACTAAACTTGTATTCTTTCAATAATAAAAAATAAACTTTTATAACAGTCGGAAATTCGAAAGCATTTATAAAAGATAAACAAGCATCCATTTAAAAGTTACATAAATTGATTTTTTTTTAATGTAAAAACATTATTAAAAATAGTATACAAAAAAATCTTTAGTTTTTTTATAAAACTAACAATTTTTCACATGCTTTTTTTTTAATATATAAATAACTATAGATTCCTACAGAAAATTTTTATATAGACATTTTCTTTGTGTACAAATTTCACGGCAGATGCCTCCATCAAATACACTTCGATGAAAACTATACAAATGGGCGGTCCTTTAGAACTTTACGTTCACTTCGGTCAAAATTACAAACTTTGTCGGATATGCTGAATGTGGACAGATATCTTGAAATGTCCAAAAAATGGTACTGTTTTTTCACGAATGTCGATAGATATCACTGAATGTTGTAATATTAATATCATTTTTAGGACTTTGGCCACTTTAAACCAAATATTAAAAATAAGGCATAAAAAAAACACGTTTTAAAACGGCAAACTTATTATTTTAGAATTCTATTTCTGTATTATAATGTTATAATCAATGGAAAAAATTCTTTTGAATGTTTTCTTTTAAAAAATAATTTTAAGTTATGTGAATATCGGCAAATATTGTAAATTTGAGGTACGACATTCAGAGGCTTTCGAAATATTGGCCAATATTGGGTGGATATTGGCAGATATCTCTGTGCTACCTGGGTAGTTTTCTCCCTTAAGTTTAGTAACAAAAATTGTATCTTATGAATTAAACGAGCCTTTTATTCGTCTTTCGATCAAGCAGTCTCGGAGACCGCTCACAGTATGCCGCATGATCTGTAACCATGCGGCAAATTTTGTCACAGCAGTTAAGGGTTAAGACACTCCTTGTTTTTGTAAATAATTCCGGCAATGGTAGAATACCTTAAGGAAAAGATTTTAAAATTTCAGGGAAATTGTATTCACGTTACAAGGGTGGCCTAGACAGCCTGCTACATCTTTATTTTAGCTCATTTAGTAATCTAGACATTATTTATTGCAAAGTGAAAGTGTTGTTTGAGCATTATTGTGATTTGAGACAGTGCGGCGTCACCTATCGGTGATAGTTGGTGATAAAAGAAAGAAGCATGAATTTCCATATTTTACACATTAGTCTCCTGCAAGAATAACTTTAACAACTGTCACTTTCTTTGTTATTGCCAGAGCCTGATTACCTCATAAGTCAACTAGGCCGCGGCCTTGGGCCCACCACGGATAGGGCCTCCAAAATAAGTAAACTGATTTCGAAAAAAAAAAAAAATTCTTAATGCAGTTTTCTGTAATGATTTGCTCCAGAATAAAATTTTTTTTTTGGTTAACTGGGAACCGTATCGCAATATTTAATTATAAATATCCTAGGTAATATGCACGGTTGTAAACAGTCACTTCGTGTTGTAATTGTGCATCTAAGATTCACCAATCCATTCTTTGAAAACAGCTTAAATTATGTATGCTGCAGACAAAATATTTTTAATCGAATTATTTTTTAAGATTTTTTTTAAAATGAAGATATATTTTAGACATTATAATATCAAACATAAAAAAAATTAATTAACTTAAGTTTCGCGAGAATTTTTATGAAATGCAGGAAAACCCCTCAATACTCCCGAAAATATTTTCTATCTAGTATTTTGGTTTGAAGGGGTCCCAAGAAGGTGCTGGGCCTTGTGCCCAACGAGGATAGTTGCATTTTAAAAGCCACCTGCTCATTTTAGAACATCCTTATTTTTATTTTACTAACATAAACATCTACCTATTTTTAATTTTATTTCAAGTTAGAACTCTAAATTTACACACACACACACACACACACACATATATATATATATATATATTAAACACGTGTGCTCTCTCTCCCAGTTTTAAACGGGCTCGATGTCCACACGAGTTTTTAATCCCGTGCGTAAAAATAAAATAAAAAGGCTAAAAAAGAATATTTATTTAAGATTAAAGATAGATACATCAAGCATATTCTATTACATATTTAATAAGAATATTAAGTAACAACCCAGAACTAGAGGATGACGCACAACATGTCGTCATATACTGAAATTACCTATTAAAAAATCTATTTTTGGGTTTGAAACTATCCGATTTTGCAAGTTGCTTTAGCTGAATATGATTCAGTAGATAGATTTGTAAGATATCCAATTTATGCACAAACATTGTATAAAATAATTAAATAGAATCACGTGTGTATTTTTTGCATTATAAATATTTTATAAGTCATTTTCAATGCATGGCAATTTTGCGTAGACTTTATTATCTAATAATAATAATAATAATAATAATAATAATGCAGTATAATCAGTTCTAATGATCACCAGCGGGCCCTGGGGTTCAAGGCCACGACTCAGTCAGGGATTTAAGATTAGTAAAGTATTAGGTGTCTTTTTTTAATATGAAAAAATAATTTATATTCATCTCAGAGTGCTTTTTTTAAACAGTATAAAGTTATCCCCACAAAAGTATCGCAATTTTACTAATGTATATCAACTGAAAATGATGCATTTAAGGATAACTTTGCTGTATAAATAAATAATATGACCAATATATCAATCAATCAATAATATGATCGATATGAGTATAAAAAATTCCGATTTTCTAACTCAATGATGGTATAATTTTCCATGATCGCATACATTTAGGAAAATGAGTATAGATAAATGTGTAAGGTTCCAGCAGCTTAGAAATTAAAAAATCATGGGATTTGGGATAGTATTAAGTAATCGTTTTAACTCCTTGAAAGGCACTGGGATTTTTTTTTTTATACCACTTAATTTTAAGAAAAAATTTTTCCAGAATTTTCGAGCAAAATTTTTCTTTTATAGATTTTGTGAAAACAGTTGTGAAACTGTATTTCCTTATTTACAAATAAATATTTTTGGAAAATTCTGGTGTGAATTCAACATTACAGAAACCCCTACTTGTCTCCTCTGAAAGAGTTAAATAAATTGAAAAATTACGATTGTCAATAATTAAAAGAAAATAATTAATCGCTGTATGCAATTTTAATTAATTTTTCAATTAATTTTCAGCAGTGAAATTCGCCCTAAATTATTGAATAATAAACAAGTGAATTTACACATTGCTAACTAAGCGTAAAATTCGATTATAATAAATTCACGTGTTTATTATAATTACGCGTGTTTATTATAGTCAAGTGTTTATTATAATTATTCAAACTTATTATAAAGTCATTATCTACAAACCAGTAGTTTGATTATTCTAGATAGAAGATTTAAAATGCTAATTATTTTCGAGTTAAAATTATCAAATTAAGAAGAAAACGGTAACAAGGGATTGGGGTGGGTTTATAATAAAAAGTCTTCAGAGAGAAAATAGACACTCCTGGAGTATCAGTGCATGTATTTGTATTTCGAGTAACAAATCACAAAGAGTCAATTCAAATCTTCTGAAACTACCTATTAAAACTGATATGAAAGAAATGAAACATGTTGAAAGTATTCAATACAATGAATTTAAAATAAAGACGATGATCCAGGCCTCTGAATACGACAGAAATTGTCAAATAGCTTACTGTGAGCGGTCTCTGATACCACTTGATTGAAAAAAGCCCCAATTAACTCATAGGATTCTATTTCTGTACCGATATTTAGGTACCGCACTATTATAATTATAATTCTCCATTTCAGAAATGTTTAGCGAACGTACTAAGGCGCCAAATGAAACAAAATTTTACTAGCATTCATAGTTAAACTGAAAGTTACAAGTTAAACTGTAAAAATTGAAAAGAAAAAAAACAGCGGTCTGTGAGATTGCTAACAGCAATTAAGGGTTAAGACACGATGATTCTGTAATAAAAGACTTAATTGGTTCAACATTTTTAACCCGGGAGAAATCGCGCATACCCAGGGTATGAATGGTTTTTACTTCATTATCAATAAATACAAATAATCGCCACTTTATTTAATCGGAGACAATTGTTATAAATTCTGCGATAAAGTAATTGGAAGATTACTTTTGGAGAAATAGTGGTGACAATTGTAAAAATCGTACGCACCCCAGGTATAAAACTGAGCTGCACCGCCAGGCACGTCAACCGTCCGCTGTTCCTAAGTTCTGAGGAACTTTTAACGAGCGCGACCAGGGGAGTTTCTGTATGCTCTACGACTGGTGGGGGCGCCGCTGCCTGCTGACCACCTGCGGTGGATCCCACTCTCTTAGGACACCACCACACTTAAACTTGGGGACGAACCGGAGTCCCCCAACAGCTTCCGAGCCGAACACCCAAGAGGGAGCCGAGTCCTAGGCCTAAGTCGGGTTTTTCCGACCCGCTCGAGGGATGTGAAGATCTACGAAGATAGTCACTAATCCCTCTCGCAGTGGATTACGCACCCCAGCTATATCGTACCTGGCGCAACTACTCTCGGGAACTGTCGAAGAACAGAAATACATAAGGGCAGATTGATGTGCAGTGGAACCCTTAACTGCTGTGACAAAAATTTTAGCATAGCTACTGTGATCGGTTTCTGAAACTGCTTGATCAAAGGATGAATAAAAAGCTCAATTAACTCATAGGATACTATTTTTGTACTAAACTTTATGTACGAGATGATTGGAATTAAAACTCACCTATATGGAAGTCTCTAGCGATAGTACTAGGGCTCCAATCGAAACAAAATTTCACTAGTATCTATAGTTAAAGAGAAAATTACAAGTTAAACTGTGGAAATTGAAAAAAAAAAAAATCCCTGACGGCTCGGCCTACAGGCACAGGTAGATTTCGAAGACGCAGACCGTGGGGCGACTGTTTGTTGAGAATTGCGGAAGAAATGACCTTTTTGTCATGATGCGGCATTTGGAAACGCCCACTTCGAAAGCTAACTTGTTTGCAGCTGGAGCTGGCAGGGATTTTTTTTTTTTTTTTTTGCTATAAGGGTTGGTCCTATAAAAAATTTGTCAGTATAAAAGTTGTAGATAATATTAAGAGGATTTATAATAAATTTAAGCGGATTTCATATCTTGTGAGTTGACGAAGTTATTTTTTTTTCTAAAACCCCTCCTTTCTCTCCCCCCCCCCTTTGGGGCCATTTTTAATGATATCAAAAATCTGTCATACATAAATTTCGGCCCTTTTCCTAGAAGTAATAAGAACTTTAAACGGTTTCAATACGCATCATAATTAAGAAATTATGGGTTTTTTCTGTTTTCACAAAAAGCCCCCCCCCCATTTCCCCCCTCTTGGTTCGATTTTGCCCATTAACGAAATTGACCGAGATTTTATGTATCAGTTTGGAAGAGATTTGTGCAGAATTATTGCAGTTATCGTGTCCATAAAAAAGTGACATAGATAGATAGATAGATAGATAGATAGATAGATAAGATAGATAGAAATATAAAGTTTTGAACTGGGGGTGGATTTGCGTTCTGGGAGTCATAATCGGCGTAGATCTGCAAAAATTTTTCAAAAATTCCAACTTAGGGGAGAATGTAATCGGTAGTATTTCTTACGAAATCTACCTAAAAGCAGCGATCTGTGGGGTTAAGACGGGCCACTGATTCTGTAATAAAATACTTAATCGGTTCAACATTTTTAACTGTCCAAGAACAAAAATACATAAGGGCAGATTGATATGCACTAATGTTGACGAAACCTATCCTTGCACCCACCATTTCCTTGAGCGTTTGGCCAAAATTTTCAAATTGGCGAGCTTTTATTAAGAGAAAGAAAAAAGCATTGTATGTGAACGTCTTCACACTCATCTTGCCAAAATGCGCGATTAATTCCTGTAATTGGCAACCCGCATCCAAACTCCACGCTAGAGTAACTATTATCCGTGCTCCGATAGATATAGAGTGGAGAGAGTGAAGGAACCGAAGGATGATCATCGTCGTTTTCTCGCCCCACGTGATTGCCTTGGAGCAGAGTTCGTTAACACCGAGGTTATATACATGAGATGAAACACTTCTAACCTCGTGCCGATTATTTATTTGGTGCAAACCCCTTTTAGGAAGACGGCATCTACCCTTTCATTCCAGCAAGGATGCTGGAGATTTTTTTCGAAAAAAGAAATCTCTAAGACTTTGCATCTTATCTTTTTCAATGAATTCGGAATCGAATAACAGTTCGGGAGTTTATTTAATTCCATGATAAGATCTTTTCTATTTTTTATCTTATCTCTTTCTTTAAATGCGATTACAAATGCTATTTTTTAATAAATATAATTGTTACTTTTTATTTATCTATTTTATTTACTTTTAACTTTTTAGTACTACTCTTTATTTTGTTAGAATTTCTAGAATAGATCTAATAACAATTTAGTCTGAAATTCGTATGGATTTTGAAGGTGGCATAACTGCATTAGTCAGAGTCCGTGACAAAGCTGCATTCTAGGTCTCCTTGCTATATTATTGAAGGCTCACATAAACAAAAATAGGGTGGGGGGGGGGGGGCGTCCTTCTTCGTATTTGCCAACCTATTGTTACGCCATTGGCCACTGGATCTTTCAAACTATCACCATGCTCGACAACAATTTATTCTTTATTTTGAACACTGCTATAATTTACAAAATAATTTATTTAAATATGAAAAAATGTCTTTCTAAGCTTTTAAAATATACATTAGTTACGCGTATAAAATATACAATTAATCAGAGTCCGTGGCAAAATTGCTTTCTAGGTCCCCTTGCTATATTATTAAAGGCACACATAAAGAAAAAATAGTGTGTGGGAAGCAGGGGGTGTTCCTCCTTTGCATTTGCCAACCTATTGTTACGTCATTGGTCACTGGGTCTTTTAAACTATCACCATGCACTACAGCAATTTATTTTTTATTTTAAACTCTGTTATAATTTACAAAATAATTTATTTAAATATGAAAAAATGTCTTTCTAAGCTTTTAAAATATACGTTAGTTACACATATAAAATATACAATTAATCAGAGTCTGTGGCAAAGTTGCTTTCTAGGTCCCCTTGCTATATTATTGAAGGCACACATAAAGAAAATTAGTGTGTGGGGGGAAAGGGGCGTTCTTTAGTCCCCCTTTGCATTTGCCAACCTATAGTTACATCATTGGCCATTGGGTCTTTTAAACTATCACCATGCACGACAACAAGTTATTCTTTATCTTGAACTACTACAATTTACAAAATAATTTATTTAAATATGAAAAAAAAATGTCTTTCTAAGCATTTAAAATATACATTAGTTATGCTTATAAAATATACAATTAATCAGAGTCCGTGGCAAAGTTGCTTTCTAGGTTCCCTTGCTATATTATTGAAGGCGCACATAAAGAAAAAATAGTGTGTGCGAAAGAGGGGGGGGGGGGTGTTTTGAAGTTCCTCATTGCATTTGCCAGCCTATTGTTACGTTATTGGCCACTGGATTTTTTAAACTATCACCATGCACGACAACAAGTTATTCTTTATTTTGAACTGCTACAATTTACAAAATAATTTATTTAAATATGAAAAAAATGTCTTTCTAAGCATTTAAAATATACATTAGTTATGCTTATAAAATATACAAATAATAGCTTAAACATGACCAAAATTACCGATCAAAATTAAACAATTCTTTCTGGCATAAATATATCTTCATAGATAGAATTCGCACTTTGTTGTGCATACACTTATTTCTAGATGCCATTAATGTTTTTTGATTTATTTGAACTGAAGATAAAGTTGGAATTTTACTAGTTACCAAATGCAGTCACCGAAGATACAAATAAAACGGATTTCGAAAAATAATGTTGAAGGATGGTCATACTTAGAATATGCTAATTGTAACATTGAACAATTTATTTTCCCTTGAAAGAGGTATTTTGCATGTGAAGTAATTTTTATTAAAAAATTAGGGATGCTAAATATGGAAATTGTGCTTAAATTCCAAAATAAGGTTAGGTATTTGAGAAAAAATGTAATGAAATGTTCGTATTCCTGGCACTAATAAATATATCGTCTATCGTCTGTTCGTTTTTTAGTACCAGAGAGTTCCAAAATTTCATAAAATTGAAATTAATATAACTCGTTGAGTTTTGGTTGTAGATGAATGGGATTTTTACTGTTGTACTTGCCAGAGCATGGATATATTTTTTTTTTCTCTGAATATAATTTTATAGGACCTAGGGACCGTACGAAAATTTAAAAAGTGTAACTTTTTGAAAACTAATGGCAAGACTGTGTAACCAAAATAATTTTTATTTCTACCTTTTTTTGAACACTTTTGAAATTTACATTGCTTACATATATTTAAAAGGTAAATAATTAAAGCGCGTTTCAATCTTTTTTGGAACACCCTGTATCTATTATAAAATCTGATTGTTTGTATTTCACAACTACTATTTCTTGAATATCGAACGCAGCGCGATGAAATTAACACCATTTATCCAAATGGATCCGAGTATGTCATATGTCTCAGAATTTTAAATTTTGAATTAGTTTCCAAGTATTATTATTATTATTATTATTATTTTGTAACTTTTAACGAAATTTCTCTAAATATGGCAACTAAATTATTCCATTTTTCTGAAAAAAAAAGAAAAAAAAAAGAAAGAAAGAAAGAAAAGGATAAATAATCAGATATTGTCCGCTATCCGAAATGGTGAATATATATATATATATATATATATATATCTGGTTTTGTTTGAATACACCAATTTAATGATTTTTAGTTTACATTCTCTTAAAAAAAGTTCTTAAATGTAATATAAAGAATATTCATTTGATTTACTTCCATTTTTGCTAAACTTATTATCAAAAACCTGAAAGATTTTAGTATCATTGATCCGTATGAAATGTGTATGTTTACAGTGTAGATGTATGAATTGTGATAGAAGATGGAGTTTTGAGCATGGGGTCTGAACATACGTAGTGAATATGCTCAGAGTGAAAGTTTTTGTCCATACCATAGTAGCCCACACCATACAGAACTTGACCATACTCGCCTAAACAAATTCACTTAGGCGAATTAGATATGTTAACAAATATTAGCTTTGAAATATTAGCTTTGAAATAATGGCAAACTCCCCTAAGTTTTATACGAAATCCTTTCGACCAATGGAATTTTATTGCTCGTTACTTCATCATTTTCTTATAAAGGCATTATCCTCTTAAGACCTGAAGTTAAAATAATAATACAAATACACATTATTTGAAATGACACTATACAAAGGATGTGAATTTCTTTTCACAGCGCACAACCAACAGAGAGTGAAGAATTTGCCCATACCGGGGATCGAACCCAGAAACCTTGGTATAGCGGCCCAAGTGCTTTACCAATTAAACCATCCGGACGTCATCCAGTCTGGTATTTTTAGGTAGATTTCGTAAGAAATATTACCTATTACATTCTCCCTTAAGTTGGAATTTTTGAAAATTTTTTGCAGATCTACGTCGATTATGACTCACAGAACGCAAAACCACTCTCAGTTCAAAACTTTATCTATCTATCTATCTGTCTGTCTATCTGTCTATCTATCTATGTCACTTTTTTATGGACACGATAACTGCAATAATTCTGCACAATTCTCTTCTAAACTGATACATAAAATCAAGGGGCATAAAATCTCGGCCAAGTTCGTTAATGGCAAAACCCTTGGCAAAATCGAACCAGGAGGGTAGGGGAATGAGGGGGGAGCTTTTTGTGAAAACAGAAAAAAAAACCATAATTTCTTAATTATGATACGTATTGAATCCGTTTAAAGTTTTTATTACTTCTAGGAAGAGGGCCGAAAATTTATGTATGACAGATTTTTGATATCATTTAAAATGGCCCCAAGGGGGGGAGGGGGGGGGGGTTAGAAGAAAAATATTCATAACTAAAAAATTCACAAGATATCAAATCCGCTTAAATTTATTATAAATCCTCTTAATATTATCTAAAACTTTTATATTGGCAAGTTTTTTATAGGACCAACCCTTATAGAAAAAAAAAATTAAAAACAAAACAAAATCCCTGCCGGCTCCACCTGCAAACAAGTTAGGTTTCGAAGTGGGCGGTTCCAAGTGTCGCATCATGGCAAAAATGTCATTTCTTCTGCAATTCCCAACAAACAGGCGCCACAACCTGTACCCGCAGGCCGAGCCGTCAGGAATTTTTTTTCACTTATATACGTTGGCAAGGCTGCAACTCTCAGCGCAAGACGGAATGACAACATGAGCACACTATTCAGTGGCGTGCATTAGACGAATAAGTTCCCAGCATCGGATACTATATCTAAATTTCCAATTTAGTTTCAGTTCTGCTGAAAATTTAAGAAAAATTCATATCCTTTGTAGTGCCATTTAAAAAGATTAATGGTATAGTTTTAGTTCTACTGAAAATTTAACCCATTCCTTGCTAATGGTGCGTTTTCGCACCTTTCAAAATAAATTAAAAAAAAAAAAACTGCCAAGCTACCACTATTTTAATATGTTAAAATATACTTTATTTAATGACAAAAACTTTGCTATTAAATATACCGAATATTATCTTTCAGAATTTTTGGTGGCAAACAAATTTCACTAAAAACATTGAAGACTCCGCCCATATAGTTTTGGCAGTTAATGGGTTAACTGAAAATTTACACATTATTTGTTTTTTCACAAACAAAATGACACCATATATGACAGAAAGAGTTCTTTTCCTAAAATTTATACTTTAGGGACTGGTTATTTAGGTTAAAAAATATGGATCTATAAGTGACTAGCCCTCTTGCCCCTTTGAAATTTCCAGTTAATTATCAATAACTCAAATTCACGCAATAACAAGTTTAAGCGCATTAAACATGCGAATGATCCACAAATCTAAACATTTTTTTTATTGTAAAGAGTTTAAGTTAAATAATTATGAAAATTACTTTCTTCCTTCTCCACACTGTCTTGAAGGTATTTTGTAAACTGGGATGAAAACTACATTTATTTTATGAATCGAATAACATTAAAATAAGAATCAGTGCTGCCATTTATTGATTTTGCCTCAAAGCAAAAATATGTTTAGCTAGAAGTAAAGTAAAAATGTATAAAAAATCAAACAGTTTAATTTTATGAGGAAAAAAATAGAGGTTCACATACATAGAAGTAAAGTAAAAATGTATAAAACATCAAACAGTTTAGTTTTTATGAGGAAAAAATAGAGGTCCATGAAAAAGTTTAGTTTTTATGAGGAAAAAATAGAGATCCACAATGTGGACCTCTATTTTTTCCTCATAAAAACTAAACTGTTGGATTTTTTATACATTTTTACTTTACTTCACATAGAAGCAAAGTAAAAAAGTATAAAAAATCAAGCAGTTTAGTTTTTTTCAGTGCATTTTCGATGATATCCCTGAAAAAATAATACCTACAATTCAAGTAACTTAATTAGCCCTTTAAAATTTTCCTAAACATATTTGTGAATCGCTAAGAATCTGAAAATATATTGGTAAAAAGTCTTTATAACTTTTCCAAGTTTGAACTTTCCACTTCCCATAGTTTTCCAGAAAAAGGGTGGTGACAGACGGATGGACAGACACAGGAGTGAACTTATAATGGTTCCGTTTTTATTTTTTAAGTACGGAACCCTGAAAATGGTAGTTTTATAGAGAAATGTATGATAAACAAGTTGAAGCAGACAGTTTTTAAGGAGAAGAATTAATTTAAGTGGAATTTAATGTTGAAATCGGTCAAGATAGTTCAGTCACACAAGTTTTATAGGATCAAAAATTATTCATAGCAATTTAATCAACTTTTGCAGGCATGTACGTGACTATATTGTGGTGTGCAGTGTCCGATCACTTTTAAAATTGTCTTTTATTTTTAAATTTTGTATTTAAAATTTCATTATCTGAATAAATATTTATTCCGTATTTTAAATAAGCCGTTTTCTATTTACTGTTGCCAGATTTTAAAAAGTCCGGGAAGCCGTGATATTTTTTATTTAACCATTTTATACAAGTTGATTTTTAAATGTGTAAATGATCTTACTTCTTCAGTCACGAAAACAGCCATCAGCTGTTGAGACAGCGGTGAATGCAGTTTTGTTTACCGAAAAAAATCCCTAGTCAAAGGGAAATGAATGGCAACACGATTACAGAAGTTCGCCACTGGTCGTGATAATATACTTCAATCTTCCGTAATCGAGCAATCTTTTTTAAACAAAACAAATTAGCGTGGGTCTCCACGGGGTCTGGGGAGTTGGCGAGCGTAACTAGTAGGGGCAAGGCCCTCTAATTTCTTAAAGACACGAATAACGTGTAGGAAGGCATTGCAAATGCATTTTTCTCAAAACAAATTTCTAGCATTTTTTACGTCTTGTAAATACTCCATGCGTTTTAATTTTTGTTCAGAATTCTCAATATGTTTAAGAACAATCTTGATAATTACTACAACGAATTTGTGCACCCATTTTGAAGTATTGGTTTAAAGATCTTCAAATTACAAATAAAGTCTATCATCATATATTTTAAAAAAATAAGTTTCTTGCCAGTTATTTATTTATTTATTTATTTTATTTAAAGAACTGTTTATCGGTATTAAAATGCAGATGATAATTTAGTAATAAAAAGAAGTATTTAATAGGTAAATAAATGGTTATTTCCCTTTAAATAATAAAAAGAAAACACCGAAAAAACCCAGGAGAAAGTATTTTGAAAATTGGAACGTCATTCGAGCAAAATTTAAACAAGTGGGTAAGTGTGATCGAAGATCGCACAAAGGGTTTCGTTTAATATTCCTTTCAAAACACTTTATCCTTTCTTTAATAAATCCATATAAATTTCATGTTAAAAAAATAATAATAATAAGTCCTGTTTTGTATAAAGTAAAAATTAATAATAATAAGTCCTGTTTTTTATAAAGTAAAAATTTACCGGTCTATTTTTCTCGTTTTTCGAATATCTGAACCGGTCCGATAGCGGGCTAAGCCCGCTATTATACTCTCGTCATAATAATATCCGTCATGTGGACTAAATGCGATATTAAAAAAAAAATCAATTTCAAAATTAAACATGTTGTATAGAGACCTTCAAAATGTTAAAACATACCAATATTTCCATAATCGGGTTTTTTTTTTATCATGATTCAATACGTTCCTCAAACTTATATATTTACAATTCTCTATTACTCATACTGATACTCTCTTTGTATTATTCTCAAATATGTGAAAAATCTGTTATGACGTCAGATTAATTTTCTTTTTAATTCCCAAATGACGTCATATTAAGCTGTTTTCTGTATTTACACAAACTCATACTGTTTGTATTACTGAGAAATGCTTGAAATTTTCCGTTTTATTACCAATATGACGTCATATTAAACTTTTTATTTCATTTTCATTTTTCACGTAGAAATCTTTCAATAGAAAATTAATTATTGTAGAAAGAAGTTTATTGTGGATTTTTAATTGTTTGCAACTGCTATAACGGAAAATGTTTAAATTTAATTGGAAAAGGTTGTTAGATTTTTGGTTTTTTATCTCTATATATTAAAATAATACGATTTTTTCAAATTTAAATATGTTGAGCTTCATAGAAGGTATTTAGCTATAATTACACAAATTTTCATGCCTGTAAGTTATATGGTTTCTGAGAGCGGCTCTGTGACGGACAGACAACGGAGCGGCAGCAATAGGGTTTCGTGAGATGAACGAAACCCTAAAAAGTAAAAAATGTAATTAATAGCTTTATTTATTTATTTATTTTCAGTAAATTGAATTTTTATTTCAGTTAATTAGGAATTCATGGTATAGAATCGCCGTTGAAGAATTCCTTAACATAAAATAATGCAAAAATAATTTGAAAGCCCATCGCCCCTTTCAGGTCTGCTCAAAAAAGTATTTTTCAACCGCTCAACAGCGCAAAAAAATTTCTGATACATTTATGGGATCATTTCCAAACGCAAAAGTATGGTACTGGCCGCCTTAACTATTGAAACGATGCAGAATGTAATGGTTTTTCCCGTTTTTTGATAAATGAATTACTTATCGAGTTATAAGCGATTGTTCTCACGGGATAAGTTTTTCTCTTTTCCCGCGCTTTCGCATCAGGAAATTCGGTTCAAAACGCCAATTTTGACAGTATTTTCTTTAAAATCTTCTGCTTTTACCAAATAAAGAAAAAATCCCTGACGGCTCGGCCTACAGGCACAGGTAGATTTCGAAGACGCAGACCGTGGGGCGCCTGTTTGTTGGGAATTGCGGAAGAAATAACCTTTTTGCCATGATGCGAACCGCCCACTTCGAAACCTAACTTGATTGCAGGCGGAGCCAGAAGGGATTTTTTTTGTTTTTATTTTATTTATTTATTTTTTGCTATAAGAGTTGGTCCTATAAAAAACTTGTCAGTATAAAAGTTTTAGATAATATTAAGAGGATTTATAATAAATTTAAGCGGATTTGATAGCTTGTGATTTGACGAAGTTATGAATTTTTTTCTTCTAACCCCCCCCCCCTCTTTTTTTCCCCTCTTGGGGCCATTTTTAATGATATCAAAAAACTGTCATACATAATTTTTCGGCCCTTTTCCTAGCAGCAATAATAACTTTAAACGGATTCGATACGTATCATAATTAAGAAATTATGGGTTTTTTTTCTGCTTTCACAAAAATTCCCCCCCCCCCCATTTCTCCCCCCCTTTGGTTCGATTTTGCCCATTAACGAACTTGACCGAGATTTTATGCCCCTTGATTTTATGTATGAGTTTGGAAGAGATTTGTGCAGAATTATTGAAGTTGTCGTGTCCATAAAAAATGACATAGATAGATAGATAGATAGATAGATAGATAGATAGATAAAGTTTTGAACTGGGGGTGGTTTTGGGTTCTGGGAGTCCTGATCGGCGTAGATCTGTAAACATTTTTCAAAAATTCCAACTTAAGGGAGAATGTAATAGGTAGTATCTCTTACGAAATCTACCTAAAAAATATAATTCGATTGCATAGTTTCAAATGAGAACAAATGCTAATTTCATGTGATTCCGAACAAAAGTGAATTCAGAAATGGTGTCAGAAAGTAAGCTCCTTTGTATTTGAGCATTAAAAGAGAAACAAAGTAATAATTTATTTCTCTTAGTTACTTCTTTAGACAAGCGATGGTTCCGGTTTTTGTATCCGTTTACTCTGGCCAAAACTTAAAATAAATTTCAGCCTTAGTCATCGTCAAACACATGTTCCACAACCATTCATTACGACATCGCCCATATTTGGCAAGAATTCATTCCTTTGGCGACGATTAAGATAACAGAATGTATCTACATCAAGATAAGGGTTGCAGAATTTTCCTTGGTGAGAGTTGTGATACAAAAATACTCATGAAGGATTCGTAGTTCATCGAACTAAAGAAGGCCTTAAAAAGGGGTTAAACGTTAAAAAAGTTAAGGCCACTGTTGTAATATAACTCGATAGAACTGGTCACATGAATTTCACAACCTATGTGAATGAACTTTTATTTTAACCACAACCCATTAAAAAGCCATGAAAAAAGGGTTGGTTACGAAATTAAGAGTGAGTGGGGGAATATTTTTTAGATTCTTTTGAAACACACGCTCTTGTATTTAGTATTATTACAAGGCAGAAAAATGATTTTTTCTATAGCATAACTAAATTTAGAAGTTTGATCTTGAACACTTTCTACAGAGCTTCGATGTCGAAAAATTGCGTTGGTGTCGAAGGCAGCAACTTTGCACACCCACGCCTTTCTATTGACGTATCGACAGAATTTAAAAAAATGGATCTTAAATTTAAAACTTTCTTGAATGTGTGACAATTACTGTATTTGGGATATCCTTTAATTTCTAGAAATGAAAGAAATAAGAGGTAAAGAGAAACAAGAGATTGAAGAATCTTCCTATTCACTTTCGGTTGTTTCTAAAATTTTACACACATTTCGCATATTTTAAAAATGTTATAAATTTCCGATGTTTTGAACGATTTTTTTATTTTTATTTTGTGGTATTACTCCTCATACATACAAATGACATCAATATGGAAAAGCATCATTGATGTCTAAGGAAAAAGCACCGAAAACAAATTCGAAAAGTTGGAAATTATTACTTCCATATCGAAATATAATGTTAGAAGGAAGTCCATACAGCTTAACTGAACGAACATATAAACTAGTCGTTGGGGGCCACCGTAATACTTACCCATCATGGATATGCATAATATAAAATATGAAAGTAAAACATGTGCAAACTACTTATAAAATGCATTGCAATTCGAATAAAATCGTGGCTTGATGGCGTCATAAACTTTAAATGCTCTATTACTGAACTGCGTAAACTAACGGTTTACTGCGTCGGATTAAGTGTCTCATTTCCGCAATTAAAATAAATCTTTGAATTGAAATTTGAATGAAATACAGGGTTATGAAAAATCGAAGAGTGTGAAAAATATAATTACAAATATATCGGCAACTCATTATCCGATCAACTTCATTCTTTATGCAAAATTTGTTTTTTTTTTTTTATTGTCTTTTATATTCACTGCTTAAAATAAACAATTTCGAAAAATTTTATATAATAAATTTCTTTTATTTAAGTAACGTGTCACACAAAATATGCATATGAAACAAATTAACTTTTACTTTTAATAATTTATTTTTTCGATTTTGTTTCTTTTTCTTTTTTTATTAAAGCACATAGCTAAAATAAATTGTTGAATGAATTTCACTGAACTTTATAATTGCACTAAATCAGCGGTGGCGAGCCTTTTTATGTGCACCTGCCAAAAATGCACAAACAATATTCATCAACATTGTAACGTGCCGAACTTCTACATAAAAATATGGCTGCAAAAATACCGAAGATAAAATTATGACAACTTTGAATTCAATTTTCAGATGCGAACAGTTGTTTAAAATGTTTGGTATTTATGCTGCTTATATGAAACACTGGTTAATAGAATCAGTAGATTTCTTGTATATTAAATAACCATAAGAACAATAATCTAAATACGTTTTATTATTATTATTATTATTGTAATCAGCTGCTACTTTTAATGAAATATTGATTCTGAAGTATAATTCATTAAGTGGTGCGTACTGTAACAAGGAAAAAAAACGAAATTTTAATTTAGTTATATTCGATACTTATCATTAATGCAACATCTAACTTATAGTAATCGAGCTGCCATAGCAAAAAATATTAATAATTTATTGTACTGAAAAAAAAATGTAGATTTTACAGTATAATACTAGCATCCCAGCTGCCAGTATTATACCGTAAAATTAACAATAATAAACAGTAAAATAAGCAGTAATACGCTACCGCGCATGCGCAGCAGTATATTACTCTTATTTTACTGTTTATTACTGTTAATTTTATGGTATAATACTAGCAGCTGGGGTTCCAGTATTATACCGTAAAATCAGCATTTTTTTCAGTATGATAAGATTTTTGTCGTTGTACGTTCAATAAAGAATGCTTTATACCTAATTCCTTTTTTTTTTTTTTTTTTTTTATAATATACATAACAAAATTGTGCCCCACTTTTTATTTTATTCCAGCAACTATCGTATGAAACTCATTGGAAGAAATAACTTTTTTAAAATTCATATAGAAATCTAAAATTGTCATATGCCAAAAATGCTATGTAGCATAACAGAAAAAGAAAACTTTCTAATGTGTTAATTCATGCGAAAAGAATTGTATTATTTGTAATAGTTTGTGCGTGTAATTTATTTATTATAACATAAAAGGAAAATGAATTTTATCCATATAATGATTATCAAATTCAAATTTTTCGCGGGATAGAGAAATTGCCGTACGTGCTAATTTGGGCTCGCGTGCCATAGGTTTGCCATCCCTGCACTAAATTGATACATATAATTTTAAACAATTAATACAGCATAGTGTAGTAAATAAAGATTCAGCAAAATAAAATGAATTACAAAAGAGAGATAATACAATCATTTTACAATTAATTTTAAGAGGCGAATTTAAGTAATTGTTCTCTTAAAAATTCTTCGCTCTGTTTTTACACTTACTATTCTAATTTTTCCATCAATACCAGGATATTACTCTACAATTCTACCTAGAGGCCAACTGCAAATATTAATATTGTCCTCTTTAATAACCGCCCAGTCATTTATTTCAATGCTGCCCTTCTCAAATATCCATTTTTGTAAAGAACTCAAATAACCTTTGGACCCTTTTTTTTTTCAAATAATTTTAGATTTTTTTTTCTTTTTATCAAAATTCTAATTTGGTACATGAATATTAATTATCTCATATTCACCTCATGTTTACCTGATGTAATTCTATCTCAAGGAAAGTAGATATTCTCATTACATACCAATTGTGGTGCATTATTTTCTGCTTCTAGCCATAAAAAAGTGAAAATTTTTAAATAATTTACCTCTGCAAAATATTAGATTAAACCTACATAATTACAATTACTACAAATAATTACGGGTTTATTAACTGTCCATGTTAAAAGCATGCATTATCATCATTAGAACATTCAACTCGGGCTTCTCAATATAAAGAATATACATGAAAACCATTTATTTTTTATTTATTGAAAACTCTAGTAGATTTTTTACATTTAATAATTTTTTTAGATTGCCCCCCCCCCCCCCTAACAACACCAAAGAGCATTTTTATATATACTAATATGTCAATTATATATTCAAATAAAATTTTGAAATTTATTAAAAGCAGTAATTTCGTATATTGGCCTCGTGCCAGAAGTTAATAGCCGAAGAAATCGCTAAAAATTTCGTTATCTACAGCAGTGTTTTTATTCTGATAATTTCAGCAGTTTTAAGCACTTATTTCAATTACATGTCTGTTAAATTTGTGTTTTATTTATACTAATTTATTTATTCTTTAATGAAGTTTTAATTTCGTGATTGAATATTAGCTGGAAACAAATGCTGAACGTTTTATATTGTTTAAAGTGTAAACGGATTAATATTTTGTAGATAGGTTTAAAAAAAAAATCATTCTTGAAATTTAATTCAAATGCTGTAATTAATGAGTAAATTGCGATACAGTTTTTAAAAAAATTGTATTTGAAAGTAGATTTTTTCCCCTATACAGGGTCATTCATAATTCCCTCCGGGGTTTCGAAACGTTATAGTAAAAAAAACGAAGACGAATATGAAAAAAAGAAACATATGAAATTATTCCGAAACTATTCAAGTTTTACTTACATACATTACAGGTGTTCTATGTGTGAACCCTTGGTCACACGGCATACATCCATGCGATAGTCCAGTTCCTGCCATACACCGTTTCTTTAAATCTGAATCAGTGGTGTCAGTTCAACGGGCCTTTCGTAATAAATATCGAAAACAGGGACCAACTGACAAAACAATTCATGTGTGGTACCGGAAATTTAAAGAAACGGAGTATGGCAGGAACTGGACTATCGCATGGATGTATGCCGTGTGACCAAGGGTTCACACATAGAACACCTGTAATGTATGTAAGTAAAACTTGAATAGTTTCGGAATAATTTCATATGTTTCTTTTTTTCATATTCGTCTTCGTTTTTTTACTATAACGTTTCGAAACCCCGGAGGGAATTATGAATGACCCTGTATAACTGCGTAAAAATTAAAAATATGCGATGTTTATAAATTAAAAAAGTTGCAGCAGCAAACATCGCAAAACCGAAATTTCGTCGTCAAGTGTTGCCATTCGCAAAATGACGTCAGCGTTACGCACGGACACGTTTGTCCTTTATAATATACATATATTGACAATAAAATAACTCATTAAATAAGAATTAGTCAAGTTTTATTCAGAAAATTCTCATGCTGCAGTCTATTTGCAGTTTATCATATTCTCTACAAATAGGTTTCAAGGATGTATTTTTGCAATTTGCACCCAGCAGTGTTACTGTATTTATGCAGTTTTATTTAGAATTTATTGATAAAAGTCTGTTATCAACTCTGTTAAATAACTCTTTAATATGATTTTATTAAAATTGGATTTTTGACATTTTAACATTTTTGACATAAGAGTTTTTGACATGGCAGTTTTAACCTTGGTTTAACCTTGGTTAAAACCTGTTAAAACCGTTGCATGTAAAAAACTTGCCAACCATGCTTAGTATCTATTAAGATTTTTAGTCAAGAATTTATTAGTTTTTTACTTTGAACACAGTTTAGAAGAGCATCTGAAAATAGTTTAATAATTACTAAATCGATTATGAAACAGTGCAATTAAATATTAATTTACATAATGAATACAGTTATATTATGGTCCTTCCCCTCAAACATTTTAACTTAATTAATAAAGAGAAATTTAGCTTATATAATTTCAGAGTTAAATGTCACGTCTTCTAAAAAATAAGAATTACCTTTCGATGTTTTTATTTTATTATGGTTATTTTTGTAACATTAGAATTACTTAAAGTGATTGAGACATTAATATAAAATATAGTTACATCAATTTACTTTATTATTTTAACACGATCATACTGATGAGTAAAGATGTCATACAAGTTGAAAAATTTCTGACTGAGTAAAAAAGTGTCCAAGCTGGAAATCGAACCCAGAAATTTTAAATTAAATTGTCAACAGTACTTTTCCAATCAGAATGGTTGTGTTAAAATAATAAAGTGCATCTACGCTTTCATCGTTAAATTGAGTTCATGTACTTGCTGCTTATTCTGTTGAGCTGTTACCAAAAGAGGATATTTCCAAAATATTGTCTGAATGGATGTGTCTGCCGGTTGTTGTTCCAGGTAGCTCAATTGGAAGAGCATTGAAAATTTAAGCAGAAAGTTCCAGGTTCGATTACCGACTTGGATATATTTTTACTCATTTAGAAAAAATTCAACTTGTATCGCATCAATTCAGATTAATTTACCAAAAACTGTAACCATCATACGTAAAACAAAAAAACAAGGACAAAAATTAAAAAGAAATATTTTTTTAATTATTACGTAACTTTAAACCTTTTTCTTTTAACAGGCTAGGAATGTTTTAAAAACTAATATTGATTAACAACTGTTGTATAATGCTTATTCGTGAAACAACAATGATTTTGTTTTTCATTTTTTACAACAAATGATTAAATTATCTAAATGTTTTGCATTGATAATTTGATTAAGTAATAAAAAAAAATAATGAAGTAATATTTTACGATAACAAGCATGCATAAGAATCACATCTAAACATTTTCTTTAATTTTTATAAATTTTTACATTGATTTAGAATGAAATGATTACATAACTCGCCTCCGACTAATTGGTATTTTTTTCTCCAAAAATAACTTTGTAAAAGTAATTTGGTTTAATTGTTCATGTGTTCCCTTCTGGAAATACAATAAAAAATCGGAATAGTGTCTCATTTAATAAAAGTCGTATTAGTTAATTTAGTTAGTATTAGTTAAGATATATAATTAAGAATTTATTATATTATTACTTTGAACATTGCGTGAAAGAATTTGATAAAGTTCAACAATTGCAGAGGGGGGGGGGGGGCATTGATAAAGAAATTTTTCAAGAGATATACCACTAATTTTTTTATTTTTATTATTTTTTTTTTTTTACAGAAAAATTCGTTTTATTTAATCAGGCGATTAAACAAGGCGAATTTTCTATAAGAAAATACTGGTACTTCCCTGAAAAATTCCCTGACAGGTGGCCACTCTGAATTATATCCTTATGAAACTGTGTAGTGAAATATCCAGTTACATCGCTTTCGTGCTTTAGCTCGTATACTTTCAGAGCTAAGCGCGGTATTTTTTAAAATAAGAATATCTCTCGACATTATTATATGTTATTTATTTATTTTATTTTATTTAGCATTATGATTGTTTATAATTAAAGTGATTGTCGGACATAATGAAATTACAATGATATCAACTTAGCTTATTTTCCGAAAATCTGTAATTATTATCCACTGGTGTGCAAAACTTAAGCAAAAAACACAAAATGCTAATTTCTGAACGCGTGAGTACTCAAAAGGAAATTCTATAAAGAGCAAGTGTAGAAAAGAGGTACTACCCTAACATCACGGCCAGTCGATGTGAAGTCTCCTTGACGTCACACATGGTTAGAAGTGTCACAATCGCTACGGTGAATCAAAATATGGGATATTTCACTGTCTCATTATTACTCTCAAATGATTGTTAACACTGAAAAGTCACTGTGACTATCGCTTTGTGATGGGTCACCAGGTGACATTACAAGGAAGTCACCTTGTAATTCTCAAGTCACTGTCAGTTGAAGACTGAACTTTAAAGTCATTGTGAGTATTGCATTGTGATGAGTCGCCAAATAATGTCACAATGAAGTCACATGGTGACTTTCCGGTAAGAGTGAAGTCATCATTGCACTCCTTTATGAAAAGTCACCAGATGATTTCATTTTCTGTCACTTGGGAACTCGTCACAGAACAGCTATCATGATGACTTTACAATGGAGTGTCAAAATGACAGTCACATGAGAGTCACAAGATGACTTCATTGTAAAGTCACCTGGTGACACGTCAAAAAGCCGCAGTCATGGTGACTGTTCAGTGGAGTGACCAAATGAAAGTAAAAATGAGACAGATGAAAGATATCACATTTCTGTTCATTGTAGTGACTGTGACAATTGTGACCATTTGTGATGTCAAGAAGACTTCACATCGACTGTCTGTGCTGTTAGGGTAGTACCTATTTTATACACTTGCTGTTTATAGAATTTCCTTTTGAGTACTCACGTGTTCAGAAATTATCATTTTGTGTTTGTTGCTTAAGTTTTACGCACTAGTGTATTTAAAATGGAAAAAAATCTTTTAAATGAAATATCTTTAATATTTACATGCCTTTAAAACCTTTCTTTTAATATGCTCTAATTTTTTTTAATTGTGTTGAATAACAACTGTTATATAATGCTTGTTTGTGAAAATTTCATAAAATTATATAATTTTTTTTGCATTAATTTTCAGAAATTAATAATTTATGTTTAGGGTAATAAAAATAATGAAACAAATTAAACAACATTTCATAATAACAAATCATCGCAAAACTTACATCTAAATATTTTCCTTAATTTTTAGGAATTCTTCTCTTCATTTAGAGTGAAATATTACATAACTCGTCGCCGACTCCCTGTTATCTATTCTCCAAAAGTAACTTTGGGTCATTCATTTGATATATAATTGTTCATGTGATTCGTTTTGAAATACGACAAAAATAGCGTCTCATTTAATAAAAGTCGTATGAGTTAATTTAGTTAGTATCAGTTAAGATATTTAGTTAAGAATTTATTGGATTATTACTTTGAACTTTGTCTGGATTCTGGAAGAGTATTCTGAAATAGTTCAGCAATTACATCGATTATGAAACTGTGTAATGAAATATCCAGTTACAATATTCCAGTTACGCTTTCGTGCTTTAGCTCATATAATTTCAGAATTAAGTGCTAACTTAAAAAAAGAATCCCCATTATCGACATCATTATGTATTATTATCATTATTATTTTTTTAAATTAAAGTGATGGTTGGATTTAATGAAAATACAAAGATATATATATATATATATATATATATATATATATATATATATATTATTTTTGAAAATTTATAATTTGTTAGTTAAGTCAAATATAGAAATAAAAAAGAAAAACTGTAAAATCAAATATCCTTAATATTTACGTACCTTTAAAGCATTTTCTTTTAACATGCTCACATTTTGTTTATTGAGTTGAATAACAACTGTTATATAATGCTTGTGATATAATTTCATTATTCATATTTCACAATCAATAAATAAATTACCTAAACATTTGCATTAGTTTTCAGAAGTTGACACTTTATGATTAGGTAATAAAAATTAACTTAACTATATTTCATAATTACAAATCCAGACCTGCCAAGTCTCCGGCTTTTTGGATACCAGTAATTTAGTACAGAAAATTTTGTCTTATTTAATCGGAGCATTTTGCGATTTAAAAGAACAACATTTTCTTAAAAAAAATTACTGGTGTCCAAAAATCCGGAGACTTGGCAACTCTGCAAATCAATGCAAAAACTACATCTAAATGTTTTCCTTAGTTTAATATTTCTGAAATATCCTTAATATTTACGTACCTTTATAACCTTTTCTTTTACCACGCTCGAATTTTGTTTATTAAGTTGAACAACAACTGCTATATATTGTTTGTTTGTGAAATAACAATAATTTCACTATTCATTTTTAACAATGAATAATTAAATTGTCTAAACTTTTTGCATTAATTTTTAGAAGTTGATAATTTATGATTAGGTAATAAAAACTACTTAACTGTATTTCATAAGGAAAAAATCAATGCAAAAACTACATCTAAATGTCTTTCTTAATTTAATTTTCCTGAAATATCCTTAATATTTATGTACCTTTAAAAACTTTTTTTTTCAACAAGTGCAAATTTTGTTTACTGAGTTGAATAATAACTGTTATATAATGCTTGTTTGCGAAATAATTTCATTATTCATTTTTTACAATGAATAATTAAATTACCTAAACATTTTTCATTAATTTTCGGAAGTTGACATTTATGATTAGGTAATAAAAACTAACTTAACTATATTTCATAATTACAAATCAATGCAAAAACTACATCTATAAATGTCTTCCTTAGTTTAATATTTTTGAAATATCCTTAATATCTACTTACCTTTATAACCTTTTAGTTTAACATACTTATATTTTGTTAAAGGAGTTGAATAAAAAGTGTTATATAAGTTAACAACTAATGTTTGTTTGTGAAATAACAATAATTTCATTATTCATTCTTCACATTAAATAACTAAATTACCTAACCATTTTGTATTAATTTTCAGAATTTGACAATTTATGATTAGGTAATAAAAATTAACTAAACAATATTTCATAATTACTAATCAATACAAAAATTCCTTAATTTAATATTTCTGAAGTATCTTTAATATTTACGCACCTTTTCTTTTAACATGCTCAAACGTTTTTTTTGTTGTTGTTGAATAAGAACTCAATAGTGCTTGCTCAATGTTATATAATGCTTGTTTGTGAAATAATTTCATTATCCATTTTTCACAATGAATAATTAAATTATTTAAACATTTTTCATTAATTTTCAGAAGCTCATAATTAATGATTAACTAATAAAAAATAATTAAATTACATTTCATAATAACAAATCAATGCAAAAACTACGTCTATGTTTTCCTCAACTTTTAAATGTGTTTAAGAATTCTCTTTAAGAGTAAAACGATTACATCACTCGTCGCCGACTCTTTGTTATTTTTTCTCCCAAATGCAACTTTTCGTAAGTAATTTGATATAATTTTTCACGTGATTCCGTTTTGAAATATACTGAGTAAAGAATCAAAACAGCAACTCATTATTAATTAATATAGTTAGTATCTATTAAGATATTTAGTCAAGCTTTTATTAGCTTATTACTTTGAGCACAGTTCAGAAGAATATCTCAAAACTAGTTCAATAATTACATCGATTATGAAACTGTAATAAAATATTCAATTGCATTGCTTTTGGTGATGAATGCAATTGTATAATCTTCGCCACTCCAACATTTTATATAATCCAATAAAGAGTGCCTTTAGTTTATGTAATTTCAGAGTTATTTCTTAAAATGTAATAATCACTTTCGACATTATTAAATTATTCTTATTATTCTTGTGTCATCATGACTATTATTTTCATAATTAAAGTGAATGAGAAAATTAATGAAAATATAGTCAAATCACTTTAGAGTAGATTTATAAAATACTGTAATCAATTTTAATAGGAAAAAGAAAAAAAAGTAAATCATCAAAATATTTCACATCTAGATAATTAATTTATTATGCTGAGATTTTTTCTACCCAAATACCTGAAAATATCGAATATTTGCAAATTCAGTGACTAATTTTTATGTTCATAATTGACATTTCTACATTTCTTACTGGGTCACAGTTTACGTAAAAGTGATAATGATACTTTATCAACTCAGAAAGCACTTCTTTCTTACTAACCTTCCTAATTCCGCATGTTTTTTAAAAATACGCATTATTTTGAATATTTCCCGTATGTTCTTGAAAATAATGAACACACAAAGAAATGAAATATTTGTCTCGATTATGACTTTTTTTTATTTCTCATTTCCGATCAACCCTCGTGTCCTTTCAAGTTGGCTTTAATTGTACTGCTGTGGGTCAGGTTGACTGTAATGTTTTCAGCTTCGGACGAGTTTGGGTATACTCGTACCCAGGGGTCAGAAAAACTACTTTTTTATTGTAGTGAACTACAACTACAACTACTTTATCGAAAATGAACTACAACTACAACTACTTGTTTTAGAAAGTAGCGACTACAAACTACGAGGGGCAGTCGGAAAATAATTTTCCCCTAGCGACTGTGGACAGAGGTGTCGTCTTTCGCCCATAGCCGTTCAACGGTTCATTCGTATGCAAAGCCCTGATTTTTTCCTGGAGGAGTTTTTGAAGCTTATAAAGCGGTATGACAAATGTCTCAATGTACTTGGTACTTATGTGGAAAAATAAAGTTATGTTTTATCTTTAATGTCTTATTACATTTTTTATCTTTCATACACACCTCTATCCACAGTCGCCAGGGGAAACTTATTTTCCGACTGCCCCTCGTACGTTTCAAAAATAGTCACTACTTCGCTACTTTCAGATTTTGTCAAAAGGATTCAATTTATATTCGAAACTGAAGACCTGAATTAAATAATACAGCGACAGCGCGTTATATCGCGTCTGCCGGGATATAATTAAATTAATGCGACACAACCGAGGACATTAAAAAATTAAGAAAGATAACATACAAGAAAATGTTAGTTTATACACACATTACACATTTCTTAGAACATACACACATTTCTTAGAACATACACACATTTCTTAGTTATTTTTAACGTGATCGTTGTTTTATTTTATCCCTTTTGGCTCGCGTTACCTGTTATTAGAATTTATTTACGATCACTTTAATTTTTAATTACTTATAAGTATTCTAAATACTCCCACATACTCTTTGGTGTCGGTTTATTTATGTATATCTGGACAGTCTGAAGTCTAATACTAGTAATTAATATAAGAGTAAATATTCTGCCCAGCAACATTAAAGTGATTCTCTTAGGATTCGAGTTAAGTGTTTGAATTTAGTAAATCTTTTGAGAAAGGTCTTTATTTTCTCCTCTCAGATTTAGTAGAATCGATATTCATTTCAAAAACCTTGTTTAAGTCTGCCCGTTTCACTGCCAATCATCTGTTTATCGATATAAATAAATTGTTTTGTTTTTTGTTAAATGACACCCTGATTATAGAAAAGGACAAACTAGAAAAAAATAATCCTTTAAAGTTAAATTTAAAAATTCCAAATCGATTTTTTGAAATAAAGAATATCTTCAATGTGTTCTCACCCCTCCCCTTGGAGTAACATTATGTTAAATTTCACAGCGCCGATCTTTTTCGTCATAATACTAGACTATTTATACTAAAATAAACAAATTCATTTTTCTATTGGTATACAGGGCTTAATTTCTAACAAAAAAAGCACCGGAGCCCTAATATTCTGCAGTACTAATAACCGTAGCGTGCCCTCCTTCCCCCCCCCCCCTCCACCGTCACTTTAATCTGCATATTTATATTTCTTACATTATATGCATTTGCAAAATTTAAAGCAATTTTTTTCTCTAGCACAATAAAAATTTTAAATATATCTATCTGCATTTACTTAGCTGTCAATTATTCCACTTTTTAGTTATCACTCCAGCCGAATAGAAATCTTTGCCTAAATTTAATGTTAATTAATCGCAGAATTCTGCGATTAAATAAAGTAAGGATTGTGATTCGGAAATAGTGTTAACACAAAAAAAAAAAAAAAAAAGAATAGTTCACAGCTATGCATTTTTATGAAAAAATGAATAGATTTTTCAAAAATTAATATTTATATGCTGAAGAATCGAACAAAGATATGAACTTCGGTATGGGAGGAAAAGGAAAGGGTAATTTAGGCTTTGGTTTTTCGGAAGCGCTGGCACTGGGCTCCGGAGCCCAGTATTTATGGGTTCCGATGAATTCCGATCAATATTTAAGTATTTACTAAAAGCAGAGAAGTACCGGAGCCGGGCTCCGGTGGGCTCTGTCTCAATTTAAGCCTTGTTGGTATATATCAGGGTTTCCCCAAGTGTGATACGCGTACCTCTTGGGGTACGCGAAGATAATCTAGGGGATAAGCGATATATATGCCTCTCCCTCTGTTCAAAACCAACATAAGGTAAAGCCAGGAGAGATGGCGCAGTCGGAGAGATTGCGCACATAGAGGTTCGGGAGGAAGGAGTAGAGGGAGAGTGCAGCGAGTCCAGGTAGTTGTACAACAACAGTAGTGGAGTGTCTACTTGAAAGTGCACGTTGATTGCTTTGAGCGTCTAAGATAAAGTATTGCTATTTTGTTTTGTTTTCCCAAAGTAAGTGCTTGAACTTTCATAGCTATTCATCAGAATTTCTATACAATGTCAATAGTACAAAATATTTTAAACTTAAACGATTTCTCATAAGCTACTAATCTAGACTAACAATGTGAACATCAACGGTTCGTTTTAGTAGCGGCCATGCTTAAATAAAAGGCCGCGCAATCTCTCCTACCGAAATTGGAGAGTTTGCGCATCTGCTACTTAGGAGAGATGGCGCATTGTTCCCATTAGTTTCCATGCTAGGAGAGATTACGCAGCTTATTGGTAAATTTGCATAAAAAATGAAAAATGAAAATGGACTAATTTTAAGTTAAACATGTTATTAAGTTACATAATTTTATTTTGTAATCTTATCTGGACTTGCTTTTTCTGATTCTTTATTTTTTTTCCTTTAATTAAAATTTTTTAATCGTTTTTAAAATTATTTCCTTATTCTGATTCTTTAATCATTAAGTTGAAATATTCACTCCTAATACAATAATATTTGTTCACAAAAACCTTACAACAATGTCCTTTAAGTGTAATTATTATTGTTAACAATTTCATTGTCGTTATTATTAGTAACAATCTCTCCTACCCATGTGCGCAATCACACCAACCCTGTAAGGAGAGATTGCGCAAAATGACTTTCTTGGTTTTATTACAACTGTTCTATTAAATTGCAACATAACAACAAAATAGCAATGGAAATGCATAAAAAACAAATGAAGTAAAAATTATTCATGGACAGTTTAGCAAAAAATTAATATTTAGATATTTTATTGCTATTCTTTTGAATTGTGCGCAAACTCTCCTAGCTTTACCTTACATAACGCAGAGCATCTATTCTAAACGAGTCAGTAAAAAGTGTTTTTCATCTCATTAACTGCTTTAAAAACAAAATTCTAAAATACACTGAATGTTGAAGACGATATGTGACTCTACGTCAATAAATAATACCAAATATGCAAGAAATATGCAAGGGTGAAAAATCGAACATGTCGCATGAAAAAACTTGCTACAAGCTTACATTAAATATGGAATAAGTTATTTGCATTTTATTTGTTGTTTTATTTACTTCCATTTTCTGTACATATTATTACAAGTTAGAAAATAGGGGGCAGGCCGCGCACGTGCAATGCTGCAAGGGGTACATGAGGCACAAAAGTCTGAGAATCACTGGTATAGATAATTATATTTTTTCCTGAGAAATTGTCAGTTTATTTCGAGATTGTTACTTTTACAATATGCTCCAACTGAATTTCAAACCGTTCCTCCATACTTGTCACGGTAAATTAATTTCACTTTATAGAAATTATTTTTAAAAATGTAAAAAAAAAAGTTTAAGTTGTTTTTCCTTAAAAATATTTTCATAAACATATTTCTCATTTTAATGACAATTTTATTAGAGCCAAAAGCTTTCTGAAGGATCAAAAATTGCTGAAATACCTGAAAATATTGAAGATTGGCGAATTCAGTGTCTAATTTTTGCGTTCATAATCGTCATTTGTTACTGGGTCACAGTTTGCGCAAAAAGTGATAATGATTCTTTATCGACTCAGAAAGTACTTCTTTCTTACTAACCTTCTTAATTCCCTAAGTTTTTTTTTTTTTTAAAATAATGTATTATTTTGAATATTTTCCAATTGCTTCAGTATTGTCACATGTTCTTGAAAATAATAAATAGATAAATAAATAAAAAGACTTGTCTCGATTTCACTTTGCAGTTAACGGTTGTATGACCCAGAGACCTTGAACCAATTTCCTATCAAGAGACAACAACTAGTCTGTTACTTCACTGATTTAACAGCTCTTGATGTCTTGAATACTATCCGATAGAAGAAAAAAAAAGTGAGATTATTAGAGGTTGCCAGATATGGCTCTTTAGAGACTGACTGGCGATAAAAATTTTAAACAAGAACACACTACTCTTTTTCAAGAGATGCACGACCGCATTTTTTTTTCTTTTTGAGGAAATTTTTCAGCTTCAGGAGGGGGGGGGGGCATTATGGAGTTCTAGGAGGAAATTGTACTTTTAAACTTTTTAAACCATTACAAAATACAAAATCTTAAATCATCCAGGGAGAGAAATTCTCCAACAGATCCCCCCCCCCCCCAACTCCCTAAATTCATCTTTGTTTAAGGGGGATAGAGGACTTGGAAAGCCAAAAATATGATTTTTTTTCTGGTATTAAAATGTATTATTAAAATGTAGAAAATATCAATATAATGGCATATATTTCGCAGAAATACTTCTTATAATAAAGGCAAGTAATGAAAACAACATATCATAATGCATTTCAAATGCATTTCAAATTGTTTAATTTTTGTGTTTTACAGAATTTTATAACAGTGTAAAAGTCTTAGAAATGGAAATAAAGTGCAGAAAGCTATAGAAAAACACGAAATGCATTAAATAAAATTTAAAAAATCTTTATTTTATTTACTTATTTATTAGGCTGCCGTTTTTCTACCGTCAGCATGGCGTCATTTTTGATTTGATAAGAAACGCAATGATATTGCTAAATCCCTTGATGGCAGTATCAGAGCTCCGTAACATTAAACAGCAACTCATGCGTTCAAGCATAATTCAGATCTTTCTTTACAGTGAGAATCATTTTCTTTGGAAAAGTTTTTAATATGTATGAAATATGACGCTCATATTCGAGAATATGGCGTCACTGCAAAAGAAAAGATTTTATCCTAGAGACAAACTAAAACTGTTCGCAAACGTCTAACAAATCATTTATACACAAAATATTTATCTAAAAACTAAAGAATTCTTTAGAAACAACATTACATGGAAACTCTGCAGAAACATCGTGTCCAAAGTGCTAGGACTGATGAAAGTGTTTATAGATATAATAGCCACAGTAACTATTATTTTAAAGATATTGGATATCAAAGAGTTTTCACCTGCTGTTATGAGAACCACAAACATAATAATCAAATTGTAGAAGATGGTGTTAAAACTATTGCTTGTATTGAATATTTTATGTGAGAGTGACTTGACGCAAAAAAAAGTGTTCTGTTACAACCCTTTATTGTTATCCACAGTCCAGTTAAATCAACATTGTTGCCTATATCACTCATTTTGATGCGCATTAGACGATCATATGTTAAATATTTTGACGTATGTTTGAAAGAAAAACTACACAGAATACAGAATTAAAGCAGCACTGTGTACTTTGACACCATATTGAAATTTCGTATCGATTGAGCAAATTTTACGAAAGTTACAGCGATGAAATTAAAAAAAAAGGACAAGAGATAGGATAAGCAGGCAAACATACCATTTTCGGATCTCGATGAAATTTATTATGTAACCACCACCAAAACGAGCCCTTTCCAATAAAAACAGAATTATGAAAATCAGAGCATCCATTCAAAAGTTATGCGCGGACATACATAAGAAAAAACACAACAACCTATAAACAGATTGTATAACCTGTCGGTAAGTTGGTAAATAATCTATTAATCGTGCTACATTTGAGAGCAACTGACGAAGCATTTTGTTGAAGCCAGACAGAGTATAGAGTTGAAATGAGCATTTGTATTCAATATTCATCCAAGGAGCTATCTTTTGGCAAAACAGCTCCAGAAATATTTAATGTAACAAGCTGACAAATACGCTGTCCAATATTTTTAGATTTCACCATAGAGGTAAAACCGCGTGGAATACAATTCAGTACAGATGCTCAAGTTATTACTACTACTGTGTAGGGTTCAAAGAATTAGCTCCCACAAAATGCTCCGGCACTTGCTTGGAACGTAACCTGAACGATTTGACCACTCCAAATCACTTACGGGAAGATCTTTATAAAAACAACCAGAAATTTTTGCTGTATCAATATTTATAAAGCACAGAAAAAATGAATCCGTCCCCCCCCCCCCCCCCCACAAAAAAGCTCTGAGAGTCCAAAGACTCTGGGATCAATCTGAATTCGAAAATTCAGTATCCAGATAGACTTACTACAGACAGCTCAAGTGTTTCAACCCCTGCACAAGATCGCTTTTAAGCTCTTTTAGCCTGAAGGAGAAGGAACATTACTATGGCTCAGCTAATTTCAGATCATCATAACGCAACAGGTATGACAATATCTGCTACTACGGTGCACAGACGTCTTTATAATTAAGGACTCTGTGCAAGACTCTATGCAAGATGAACGTTGTGTGTGTCTCTTTTAATCGACAACACAGAAGTGCCCGTTACCTGAACCAGACAGCAATGGGATTCTATATTCTTCACAGACTTTGCTTTGGAGAGAGATTCAGTTCGTGTGCTGTTCTGGAGAGAACAAGGCATCCGATTTTCCCAATGTGCACTATTTAAAGACACAGTAATACAGGTGGTAGAATCATGGTTTGGGCTGGAACCTCTCTGGTGGTCAGTAATCACCATGTGTGCCATGGAGGAACTCTGACTACTGTGAGATATCGGGACGAGGTCCTTTCACTGTATGTCACACCATCTGGTGGTGCTAATGGTGAAGAATTCATCTTAATGGATGATAATGGCCTATCGCACCGAGCTAGAGTCGTTGATGAATATCTTGTGGATCTAGGTTTGGAACGAATAGAATGGCCAGATCAAACTTCGGACCTTAATACGATAAAGCAAATTTGGGACTATCTCGGCAGACAGGTGGCTGACGTAAGTCTTCCTCCAGTGTCGTTAAATGAGCTGGAACAACAGTTGCTCCATGTATCGGCATTTTTCCCATTCCTGTGTCCGACAACTTAATTAGCAGTATGGAAACCGATCCCACCAATGCATTGCAAGTAAGGCTGGACACATTTCTTATTGAAACTCGTTTATTTAAATTTTTTTTCCACAAAAATCAAACAGCAGACGTTTGCAAAAAATTAAATTTTTTATTTGTAAATCATGCTTGATGTTAAAAATATGTAAAATTCGATAAATAAGAGTTTAAAACACAATTCTTCTAAATTTCATGTTTTCTGTTCATTTGTTTTCAATTTAGACACAAAAGACTGATTGTACCTTCACTTTTTCAGGCTAGTGTATATTAAGGATAATGACTGAACATTTTCAAATGTAGACGTTTTGTCGAATATCTAGAGAAATGATTGGTTAATCAATCACCTTCTAAAATGTAAAACATTTGTTTAACCTCATATTTTTCAATGAATATTTATTCAAGAGCGCAATTTGGTGGCCAACAATATATTGAATAAAAATAATAACATTTGCAATATCTTGCAGTATATAATGCTTGAAATGATCTGTTACTATAGCAATTGACTATGTGGGCCCCTATACAATAACTGCAAGTATAATAGCACTCATATACCCATGAGAATATAACCGTTTTTCTAAAAATTTCAAATGTTTTTTGTTTATAGCATGCGGAGTTTTCAAACTAATTTAACTCTACTTTCCAAAAACTCGACAAACTGCAGTAGAAACATTATACTGCAACTGTAAGTACTAAATGTTATCTGCGCATGCGCTAACGATAGCAATTTTTTTTTCATAATTTAGTAGTCAGATAGATTTAGTAGCAGTCGAACCTCGTTAACAGAAACACGCTTAACGTGAATTACTTTTAACATGAATTGTTTTCATAGTCCCCTATAAAAACGAGTACAAAGATTTGATACTGATAACATGAATTACTGTTAACATGAACAAAATTTTGATTCCCCTTGAGGTTCATGTTAACGAGGTTCGACTGTATAGGGTTTATTTAAAATGGGAGGATTGTACTTTGTGCCGTTGTATTAACTCACCCTCCTAATCAGAAATTGGTTGCTTTTAATACCTGTGTTCACCATGCCTTAAAAATTTGTTCATCTGAGAGTTTACTCAAATCAGAATTAGACGACATTAAATCCATTCCCATTGATCGGTATTATCCTGTTGAAATTGCTGATTTAATTCACAATAAACTCATTCAACGTTCATATTCCATCATTAACAATGTTTGCAATGAAAATTTAATTATACTTCCATATTTTCCGAGAATTATCCATCAAATATCCAAAATTTTGCTAAAAATTTTGACATTAAAAGCCCCGCTACGCTATTGCTAACCATTGCTGGTCTAACAATTACAATTTAAAATTTTCGGAAGGATCAATAATTCAGAAATTCTCATCAATTTAAGATCTTGATTTTTGGGAAGCTTATCGTATATGGAAGAATTCAAACAGCTTGGTTAATGATATGGTCCAGTACACCAAATTTTTCAACGTCTGTCTACCTTTCCTTTAATTAACTCTCTTCACGCCCCCCTTTTTCTCTTCCCTGTTTAAACTCGTCCAGACTGACTGAGCGCTTCTCATTGGTCTCCTCAGTCACGTGGAGTTCCTAACTCCGTTGTTTGTTTTTCAACACTCATCACCATTCCAACCTTGGCAGCGAGAGGAGTAGCTTGCGTACTGATATGGCCTAAACTAAACGCATACATCTTTTTTTAACCTTGGCACTGATGATGGAACTTTAGAAACTCCGAAACAGCTGTATGCCCTTTTCACATATATTTCATTTGTGCTATTTTTAAGTTGTTCATTTATTTTAAAGATATATAGGTAACTTATATAAAAAGACGAGTTGAATATCGCGAAAATTCAGAAGGGTATTGGAGATATAGCCAGCTGAATTTAAATTGCTCTCTAAAAGTAGCTGGATGATATAAAGGATTTTCCACATATTGAAATTCAGCTCAATTTATCGCCGATATCTTACTGAAATTTTACGATATTCCACTGGACTTTCTACACAAGTTACTCTATACAGATAATTAGCAAATTATGAAAAAAAAACCATTTTTGATACTCTTCATGAATGCGCAGTTAAAATTATATTATACAACGCTCATCAAATATTCAATATATTGATTTTCTAATGCTTTATAATATTTTTACTGCACTTCGTCAAATTTTTGGGAAGTGGCTTTAAATGTAGTTGAAAACTCTACCATGCTATAAACAGAAAACATTTAACTTTTTTACAGAAACTTATAATATATTCACTAATGTGGTTTCAGTAATACGGGTTATTCTTAAACAAATGTATACAGATGTTGTGCATTGCCAACATAGTTATTTGGAATAGTGACAGTCCATTTCAAGTATTTATGTTACAGGAGATCACACTTATTTTCTTTTTTCAATTTATTGTTCGTCCCCTAATTGCCCTTGTGACTAAATCCTCACAGACAAATACTACGCCAAACATGTTATTTGCATACACGCAGTTCAAGGACGAACATTTCCGTAGATATTCCACAAAATGTCTAAAATCGAAAATGTCTGGTCATTATCCTTAATTTATGAGCACCAGTGTATTATTGCGAATCATATTCGATTATATACAATGCGTTTGAATTTAAAAATCAGTATACTTCAAGTAAAATTGGGCATAAGATATCTTCTAAAATGCGATTCATCATTGAACTGATATCAAGTCAATGGGACTTGAGGGTTTTAAATTAAACAGAATGTTTCAATGAAATTTCATCAACTTTGGAAATTTTGTCAAATCTCCAAGCTGATGTAATTTCATTTGGTGAAAATGTACTGAATTATAATAAGCAAAAAACAAACATAAGCAAAAAACAAACATAAGCAAAAAACAAACAAATCCTAATACTTAAAAAAAAAATCTACCCAAATGTTAGGTAAGTTACTTGCTTATTTATTAAAAAAAATATTGACACACACATAAAAAATAAGGTCAATCACTACTACTTTTTCTTATACAATATATTTAAAAGGCTTTGCAAATAACAAATTAGTTATCCAAGGTCAAGTCTTTTTTTTTTTCACTGTCATTGTACTTTTTCCACTGGACACCTTAAATATATTACTTTCAATCGTATTTGATGGAATAAAATGTATATTTGCAGATAAAAATCAATATATTTCATATACACTAAAATTACTCTCCTGGGACCGCCGAGAATTTTTGTGTGTACATATTTAGATACTTTTTTCTTTTCTTTTTTATTACAATTAGGTAAAATGCATAAAAAGAATGTAATTTTCAAAACTGACTTTTTTTTTTTTTAACCATAGGGAAAATGGTTGTTGTTTTCGGTCGAGAATGGACCTCTTGGCGTCGTCACTTTATTTTTTTAAGCGTTTTTAACATAATTCTGTAACTTGAGATTTTTTTTTTTTTTTTAAGCATTTTTAACAAAATTTCGTAATTTTAGAAGATTTTTTTTTTTTTTTTTTTTTTTTTTTTTTTAGCGAGATTTTGTAACTTTTTAACAATTGAGAAAATGGTTGTTGTTTTCGGTCGAGAATGGATCTCTTGGCGTCGTCACTTTATTTTTTGAAGCGTTTTTAACGAAATTCTGTAACTTTAGAAGAATTTTTTTTTTAGCTTTTTTAACGAAATTCTGTAGCTTTAGAAGAATTAATTTTTTTTAAAGCGTTTTTAACGAAATTCTGTAACTTTAGAAGAATTTTTCTTTGAATAGGCAATAAAAATGCATAAAATCGTTACAAAAATGTTAAAGTTACAAAAAGGATAAATATGAAAAAACTATCAGATATGAAAAAAAAAAACCGAATTCAAAAATGGACGTCGGATGAGAAATCGTCTTATAAAGCAAAAAATGTGGTCTTCAACTTTAATTTCCTCAAAATACCTTTAGCTCAGACATCAATCTAAACAAGAGTTAAAGTTATTGTAGGAAGGACCTGACAAAATATTAAGGTATATGCTAAGGATAAGGTATAATACAGGAAAATGCGTTTCAATAACTGCAGCGATGGTTCAAACGAATATTTTTGCGAGGACAGAGAATGCCAGAATCTCTTCAACTGTAGTAATGGAAAAAGCGTTTATTTGTAGCTGGTTCCGATGAATATATTTGAATAATTAATATTTTTAATTAATTTGAAATTTTTTTAAGCTTTTGGAACATTTTCCTAATGTTTGTTGTAATTTGTTAAATTACATTTTTTTTTAAATTTATTTGCTTTTTAGCGTACTGACAGTAATTCAAATTGATTAGCAGGTGTTTAAGTAAAGTTTTTTAAAACTAACGCTTGACTAGATTTAGACATCGTGACAAATCTTCAAGCTGATGCAGTTTGATTAGTTTTTCTGGTATTAATGCAATGAACAACAATTTAAAATATCCCCCCCCCCCCCACCGCACCAAAAAAATGACATTTTACTAATAAGATAATTTTACTTTTTAAGAAAGGATAAAGATAAAAGTTTTTCCAAGAATTTTGAAAATCATTCCAAATTGCAATTTCTGGTAATGATGAAGTTGATTATAATAAAAATTAAAAACGAGAGCGAATTCTACTTATTTACAAAAGAAAGAAAGAACAGAAAGAGAAAAAAATAGGAAAGAAAAGAAAAAAAAAGAAGTGATCTCTTGAAATATTCAATATTCTATATGATTTTTCTTTCCAAAAATATTTGCACACGCGTAAATAAATAAATAATAATAATAATAATAATAATAAAAGGTCCATTACCACTACTTTTTCTTATATCTTACATTTAAAATGCTTTGCAGGTAACAAATTAGTTATCCCAGGTCAAATCTTTTTGCACTATCATTGTACTCTGAGCACCACCGTAAATTTTCTAGAAACTTCCGTATTCGATCGGATAAAATGTCTTCCAAAACCTTACTCCTTTCCGTATATGTAATTGCTTTAAAAATTAAAAAGTTTTTGACAAAATACGTCAAAAGTTATGAGTTTAAAAATTCACCTTTATTTCTTAAATTTGATTCTTCATTGTACTGACATAAATTTAATTTGACTTGCAGATTTTTCAGTTAAAATTTCAGTTGATTTGGAACCTTTGTCAAATTTCTAAGCTGATACAATTTAATTTTTTTCCTGGTAGTAATGCGTTGGATTAAAAATAAATAAATAAATAAATAAAATGCGGATAAAATAAATGATATTTTCCTATTTGTAAAAAAAGAAAAAAAAACAGAAAAAAAAAAACAGAAAAAAATCCCAGAAAAATGTTTCTTTATTTAATAAGTTCAAATAAATTAAGGAAAATATTGGTATGCGCATAAAATATAAAGGTCAATCACCACTACTTTAACACATTAATTCTCCAAGGTCAAGTTTTTTTTTTGTGTGTAATTATTGTGCACCGTAAGTGTATTGCCGCCTATCGTATTCGATCGGATTAAATGTATTTGAGGATAAAAATCATGATTATTTCAGATGCAAATTGGCACATCATTTCTTTTCTGAAATCACTCTCAGGGGACCGTAGTGAATGTAATTTCACTTTCCTGCTGGAAAACGGTAGCACGTGTCAAGGTCAGACATTTACCGTGAAGTTGTTTGGATTACTGCATAACTCTAACGACAGAAGATGTTATGCTCTTATGAGTTATGTGCAAATAAATTTTTGCAATTGCGTAAGTGACCATAAAATGTTATAGGTAACTTTTATTACAAAAAGTAAAAAGCTACTTATTGCAACCGTTCGGAGGAAAGCAATTCCGGAAAATGTCGATATATTTTCATCGATCATAACCCCCAAACCATACTCCATTCCGATGTTGATTGATTCATATATATATATATATATATATATATATATATATATATATATATATATATATAGTATATGATTTTTGTCATACGATAGCACTCGTATTTATAAACCGAAAACCGATTTGGATGAAACTAACTTAATGAATGAAACTGTTTTAGGCTTACCAATATCTCGACAGAGTTCGTTGGCCAGCTTGATCCGTCAACTTCCTTCAAAATGGCGGCCAGTGAAGGATTTAGAACTAAAAAATATATACAAAAAAAATTCGAAAATCAAATTTATTTTTTGCTTACGTGTTAGGTCTTGATACAAGTATATAGGAGAGTTAATCTGTATTGTTTGTGTATCTTTTTCATTAAGAATTGATCTGTTTTAGTTATTCGGGATTTTGGTGTGGGGTCGTTGTCAGTGGGAATAAATGTTATTTTGGTTTTGTTGTGATTTTGTTGGTACAATATTGGAACATGGAGGAAACCGATAAATTTTTGCAGGAGTCGAGGGCTTTGGATTATCCAGTTGCGGTTATGCGTATTCTGACAAAAATCCGTGACGAATTGGAATTTAAGAGATCTAATAAGACTTTGTTAAGCTTGCCTTCTATTGCAAAGTATAAACATATGTTTGACTTTATTTCGGAGAACACGGTCGCAATCTTTAAGGTAAACATACAGTTGAAAATAAAATTAGAGGAATCGGACAGACAGAGACAAGAATATTTTGCCATGGTGGAAAACATGTCTAGGAAATTGCCGGATACGCCAGAGGTTGTAAATCAAGATGAAAAGACGAAAGATATAGAGTTAGAGGATTTTCCAGTAATTTGTACTCCATGTGACGGAGAGACAGAGCCAGAGGATATCAAGGATGATGTCCGAAAGGTCTTGTATTCGTTGAGAGATTCTGTGTCTCATCCGCGCGATGTAGTTACTACAAAGGATAATCAAGTGGTCTTGAAATTTAGATCATATTGGGAGGCGGAGAGGATGCATGATGCATTGTCTGACGATGAGCAATTTGGGAAGAAGGCTAAGATTAAGATGTCGAATAGGGGAAGAGAGAAGATTATGATATTAAGTGTTGATCCAGGATTTGATGATGCATCCATGCTTATTGAAAAGGTTGAAGCGGTGGTGGACGCGGAGCTCGAGGCGGAGTCGAACGATGTGGACCTACGGAGTCTGCGGGATGCGACTTTGGGACCATCAGTGAGAAAGGCATTGGAGGATCATAGAAGAAAACGGAGGGGTGAAATTCGAGTTTTGAAGAGAATAAAGACAAGAGCTGGAAATATTAATTGGCTACTGGACGTGGACAGGACGGCTAAGGAAGTTTTGTTAAAGAGAGGTAGAATTTGTATAGATCTCGTTCGCTATAGGGTAGTCCGGTTTGTGGCCATTGTCAGGTGCTTTAAGTGCCAGGCATATGGCCACATGTCCGGACAATGCCCGGGCGTTCAGACATGTGTCAGATGTTCAGGAACACATCTCTGTAAGGATTGTAAATCTTCTTCTTTGCGTTGCTCAAATTGTTTCTTAAAGGATTCGACTATGGACTGCTCGCATTCGGCGGATTCGGTGGATTGTCCAATTTATTTAGAATATAGACAGAAAATGATGTCATTGCAATCTTAAGTCGGGTGGATTTTTGGTGTTCAGGTGTGTTTGAATGCACGGTTTGTGGATTTGTTTATTTTGGCTTGTTTGCTTCGTTTTGCTGTAGCTGTGACGTGTCTTTGAATTTATCTTGGTGTTTTTATTTTGGAATTGTTAGTACTTTTATTATTTTGTTAAATTTTCACTAACCTGGATTGTACAGAGTTAATGTGTATATGTTTACCATTATGTTACCACTACGCTTGACTTAAATAATGTGTAAAGTATTTTGTTGCATTGCATCTCCACTTCTGCATTTCTGCCAAGTTATTGTCAAGTTATATGTGGTACTTACTGATATAGGATAATTTGTGGTATTTTAGTTTTGTGCATCTGACACTTGCCTGTTCTTGGCCGAATTCTACTGGACTGAGATTACCTATTATCTGTTTCTACTTTGGCTCCTAGTTGATTATTGTGACTAAATCATTGTTTTATCTTTAACAGTCACTTTACTTTATATTCTTCATCACTGGAGTGTGGCTTTCTGGATCTTTGGAGTGTGGAGATCTTTATCTTTGTGGTAATGCCATTGGGATATAATAAACTCTGATATACAAGATATCAGCTGTGAAATTGATCGGGTTGCGACAGTGAAGCATTATTTGCGTTACTTATGTCTGGAGCATTAAAACTAATTTAGTGTGGATTATTGACATGTTCATCTGATCTTGGCCGAATTTGTCGGTCTTTTATTTAGCCGCCATATATTTTTAGTGGTGTGGTTTCCTGTTTTTTATATCAGGAAGTTAACTTCATTTTGTGGTTGTGCCATCTGGTTACGCTAATATATGATTTACGTTACATTGTTTGACAAAAACTGATTTACAAAGGACAGTGATTCAACATCTTTGTAATACTTGTGCTTGGGATGGCTCCACAGTTTTCTTTAAGTGTTGTTTTCCAGGTCTACACTGATTAACACAGATCAGAACATTGGTGACTATTTTGAGGTCTGGACTAAATTATACATTGTGAAAGGACAGAAATTAAATATACAGTTTTTTGAACTGGGACAAACAATTACCTGGAAAATGGAGGTGTTTTCTTAATCTGCAGGTGCTGCAGTGCTGTGATTTTTATTTTTCTTACTAAGTAATTTGGAGCAGAGTTTATGCTTTTAATCAAGTTGTTCAATGGTTTGAACTTATCTTTTGCAGTTTGAACTCTTTCTTGGTTTATTCTATTTTATTTGTTTGTTATATTGTGCTGTAATTAGCTGTAATTTAGTTATGTTGGACTTCTGTAACTCTAGTTGTCCTTAAATTATGTATTTATTTTGATTTATCGTATTAGTAGTTTGTATGTGTTATTGTAATATTTGAGTTGTAGTTATTTGTATTCATGTATTTTGTAAATGCCGATAGTTTCGGAGGCTTGTGATACTTGCGTTAATTGGTGCGTTGGGGTGTTTTCCGCCGGAGGTAAAAAAGCCGTAAACCGATGAGGTTGGCTCTCCGGTTGGGTGATAATAATAATAATAATAATAATAATAATACAAGTATACCGGAGCATTTTTTGTTTTGCCTCTATTTTAAAAGTTGGCTGAGATATAGGAGTTTGAAATTCTATGGTGACCGACATTTTGAAACAAAACATCAGATTACAAAAAAATCAGGGATTAATTTATGGGTTCTAGTGAACGTGATTTCTCACAAATTTTTATCTTTCGTTGTTGTAATCATTTTCCCAATCATATACGCATAAAACCATATATTCGTATCCGCTAGCGTTAATTTCTCGCCAATCTTGACGACAATTTTCGAAATTTCAACCAAATTAGGCGACCAAAAATAAGTTTCCCATAAATGAAGCCAACTTGGCTATAGCTAACTAATTTGGTGAATTACTTATTCAAATTCAGTATTAACGAATCTTCTGTAATCGGGTTCTTTGCATTTTAGCTTGCTGTTTTCGAGTAACATTAACTAAAATTTTAAAACACGTACTTGTACGTAAAACGAAGATATAGGAAAGCTACATTTTCTCCCAGTACAGGCCGGAAGGACTTTTTAACATGCATTAGTCCGTGCATATAGTACAAGCGCGGACAAAAATCTCTTCTATACATAAATGAATGTATTTTAATCCTGTTTTTCAATACCGGCACTTATTCTTCTCCTAGAAATCTGCTATTTGCACTATAGTGCTAATATGCAATATACAATTTTTTGAAGAATAAATTCACATTCGCAATTCACGTTTTTTATACTTAAATCAATATACATTTGTAAAAACAGATTTAAAATTCTTTACATATCAATTAGATACATGGGTGCCTGCAAGAGGAAATGCGAGGGGGGGGGGGTTGGCAGGCGTTGCCTTTTCCTGGACTTTTAAATTTAAAACTAGGTAAATTTTATTTTTTTATAAAAAAATAAAAAATAAATTTTACCTAATTTTAAATGTAGTTAAAAACTAGTTTTTTCTGGTGACTGTAAAAAAAAAATATATTAATGTAATTTCTGTTTCCCGAGGGACTTGAAATAATTTAATACTAATGGAATAGTAACTAAGGATATTTCGTAAGGGGATACTGTCCCCTGCGAAGACAACTTTTTAACTCTTTTTACGTTTATATTTTGAAACGTATTCAAACGGAGGTTCAGGGAGGCTGCTATCCCCTGAGTAAAAAAAAAAAAAAACCTTTCAAAACTACATTTTGAAAAAAAAAAAAAACAAAAAAAAAAAAAACAGTCAATTTTTTTTAAAATTATTATTATTACTTGCTGACCCGCCCGGCATTGTCTAACTCCGGGAGCGCACACACGCCCAGTTTTTTTTTCTTTTTTAAATAAAAACAACAACAACATGTGAATATAAATGTGAATATCAAACATGCCCATGTATCTTTAAAATTACGTTAAATATCTTTGAAAATTTGAGAAACTATTATTTTTCCCAATATGAGATTATTGTGATCATTTAAAAAGTGGATATTGACGTATTACGTGCATCCGTTGAATGTTTGATACATATTATTATTATTATTATTATTATTATTTTTACTTATATCGCACATTTATTCATAAAGTGATACAACTTAAAAAAAACGGATTTTTGTGATATATGTGATTACCATATACTTCAACATTTGTCACTAAACGCATGTTTAACTATCTTTAAGAAGGGATTTGTAACAAAAAACAAAACCGAATTCAAGGAATTGTTCACTTGCGGCGTTATACTGTACCGAACCTCAAAATTCTGTTTGAAGTCAACCCAAAACCTAACCCGAATTCGGCGTACTTGAATCTGAAATTAAAGTAAATTAATCCATTTATTTTAATACAATTATGAAAAAATACTCTGTAATTATATTTTTCATATAACTTTTATATAGAAAACATAAACATATATTTTTTTATTTATATTCAAATATATTTTTTTTTCATATTAAAGGATATTGTGCACTTGATTTAAAAAAAGAAAAAAAACAGATTACCAAACACGACCCGCAAGAGCGAACATGAAACCGAAACCAATTGAGTCAACCCGACTAGAACTGAACCAAAAGAGTCAAAATTGTATATGCAAACTTCCTAAAAATTCCCTGACAAAGTGTTTTTTAGGCTGAAGTCCGTATACAATTATTTGTCCTTTTTAGGGTTTCGTTCATCTCACGAAACCCTATTGCTCCCGCTCCGTTGTCTGTCTGTTACAGAGCCATTCTCGAAAACTGTGTAACTTACAGAGTTGTAACTTTGTGTATAAATCAGAATATCAGCTGCAAAGAGCTGAAAATATTAAAATTTGAAAAATTCGTGTTATTTTAATAAATAGAGATAAAAAACCAAAATTCTAACAGCATTTTCTTATTAAATTTGAACATTTTCCCTTATAGTAGATTACAAAAATTAAATATCCATGATGAAATTCTATCTACAATAATTAATTTTCTATCAGACGATTTCCATGTGAAAAATAAAAATGAAATAAAAAGTTTCACCAATTGAAAAAAAAGATTAATATGAAATAAAAAAGATTGACGTCATAGTGGTAATAAAACAGAAACATTTCTCAATAATACAAGGAGTATGAGTATGTGTGCATGTACACAAAGCAGATTAATTACACGTCATTAGAGAATTAAAAAGAAAATCTGACGTCATATCGCAAGTTTAACGGATTTTTCAAATGTTTCAGTATAATACAAAGCGCGTATGAATATGAGTAATAGAGAATAGTAAATATATGAGTTTGAGGAACGTATTGAATCATGATAAAAACCCGATTATGGAAATATTCGCATATTTTAACATTTTGAAGGTGTACAACATGTTTAATTTTGAAATTAATTTTTTTTAAATATCGCATTTAGTCCACATGACATATATTATTATGACAGAATATAATAGTGGGCTTCACCCGCTATCGGGCCGGTTCAAATATTCGAAAAACCGAGAAAAATAGACAGTTTTTTTTTTTTAGAAAATGAAATTTATTTGGATTTTTTAAAGAAAGGATAAAGTGTTTTGAAAGGAATATTAAACGAAACCCTTTGTGCGAACTTGGATCACACTTACCCACTTGTTATTATTTGAACATACCTCTCCCCTCCAACCATGGCCCGAATTAAATATTCCGACCACTTAATTCAGAAATAATCCATTCTGTAAAGCAAAGCACTGGTTTCCACCCGAACACCGAAGTGAAGCAACATCCAACATGGTCAGTACAGTACTTTAGAAGATGATTTCTTGGGAACGCAGGGCTTCTATTGGTTCCGTGTGAATGCCACATACTTGCACGTAAAATCAATGGTATACAGAATGGAGGTTGGTGGGTGGGAGAAAGTTACCAAAGAAAGAGGTTTCTTCCTTCTGGCAAGGGTCTAAATTGTGAGTGTGTGTGTGTGTAGGGAGATGTTTAAAACCTATTCGGGCACATGTGGTGGCTATTAAATGGAAGCTACATCCCACCCCTCTTGCTCAGAGCCTTTGGAACCTGGGACCTAGTCTGTCAGCAAGGGAGCATTAAAAACAACAACATGTATATATTCAGATCAGGTCCTGCGTTCGTCTGCATCGAATATCGTTATCCGTTTAATTTTCTCACGATGTTTTAAAGTATGGATTTATGCGCCATTTTTTATGATATAGAACGTCACGAAATAAGAATGTCTGAAGTTTTGCTCATAATACCCACTTCTTAAACACAGCATAAAGAAGCTAATGAAACGCATTTCTAAAGAAAATTTCTTTCTTCATCAAGCATATAATAAAGTCTTGCTACTACAAAAGCAGAAGAAAGTCTTTGGTCTGCTCTCGCAGTGGTCTGACGTACTACAGGTATAGGTTCTCATCAATAGTAACACTGTATGTAGGAAGAAGTAAACAATCTATTCTAGACACAGAAAAAATATTGTGCTCATGATCCAGCAGTAAACGGAAAAGTAGTTAATTTCTCGATGAAACTACATTAGTCCCCAGTGGAATGGAAGAGTGAGTAGAATGCTGATATGCACACACGTGCACAAAAGAACCAGTAAGACTAGCTTACTTTTTAGAGGACTGTGGTGGGAAAATTAACCTTTGTTGAAAAACTATTATCCTAAAGAGCGTTAAATAGTTAAAGACTGACTGCCTGGGAGGACTGCTCACACAAGGAAACCAAGTGTGTAGATTATAGATTATTGAGGTCTTAAAAAAGAAGGGGAAAATACAAAATTCAGCCGAAGCTGAGCCCGCCGGTAAGCGCAACAGAGGACTGGGTTGTGAACAACGATTAAAGACTATAAATTCCACGAAAAACTCGCAGGGTTTTAAATTTATAAAAAAAATTAGACCTCTATGCACTTTTGGGTGTAGTTACTATTATAGCCTCCTGATTAAGACGTTATTTCATTTAAAGAGATCTAAATGTGATTTATAATTAAGTAAAACTACACGCATCACATTTTATTCCGTAAAATATATGTATAATAGTGAGTTTCATTGATTACAATGTTGCTAATTAGTAAAATTTGCTATTTAAATGAAAAGTCAAAGATTTAACTTTACTCTAGGTTCATGAATATTTTTTAAAGGTAGTCCATTTTAATATAAAAATCATGCAACATCTTTTTCGTTTCTGAAATTTTCTTTCAAAAGCGAAAAATACACGAGTAAATAATTAATAATCTGTGTTTGTAGTATTACTTTAAAAAAACTTAAAATATTAATAATATGCTCATAGGCATGGGCAATAACCCTGAATCATGAACTTTTTTCTTATTCTTTTCTAATTATAATATAAATTATTTAAAATTATAAAAAAGAAACATATCACAGAAAAGTACGTGGTTTTATCTAAATATACATCATTATAATTTTTTCAATTAAAAACTCAAGAGCTGCTTGAGAATACTTATCTATTGTAATTTCTTTAGGTATATTAATATGCTACAAAGATTATTTGTTGCTTAAGAAACAAAAAGCGTATCAAACTTTTCCAAAATAAGAATGTTTTGAAAAAATAAATCATTAATGATTTTCATCCATTAATAGTAGCAATTATAATATATAAAAATAGCCATCAATATACGATATATGTTATTCTCAAATCCGGAAAGAATAATTATCATTCACATTCTGAAATAAAATATTTTTAGAAAACTTCCAAACTTTGTTTTTCGGAGCTTAAAGTATACTTCTTTGGAGAATGTTTTCATATTTCATAGAGCATATAAATTAATTTTCTATTTGTTTCACAAAACGAAATATTTAGTTTTACTTACCGTTAAAAATTATATTTATCTTTAGTGATTTCACTCATTTATACTTCTTTACCGATCTTATATACCTTAAAACTAATTGTTTCTAAAGGTTTCACATTATGAATTTTTATTCAAAAACACAACTCGCAAACTTATAAGGTGTTTTAATCTCATTATAACTTTTTTATTCAAAACTTCGCAAAACTTTCTTTTTTTTCTTCTATTAAAACTTCTTTAGACACGCTTGTTTAGCAACTAGAGAATTAAGAGATTAGTTATATATATATTTTTTATGTTAAAAATGGAAAAGAAAACCATAGAAATAACAGATTCTCAAATCATCCTGCAAAGTAATTTAGAACTAATATTTCGGAAGATTAGTACAAAGAAAAAGCATGAAATCTCTATCCACGTGAAGTATTTCAATAATTGTTACCATTTGTTACAAAAATCTGCAATCCGTATTTAATAGGAAGATTATTATGTTTTTTTTTTCTTCTTCTTTAATCTTTACGCTATTTGTTAAAGATTTAATATCATCACATTTCCATCGGATTAAATCAAAAAGCATATTATTTCTTTTTTTTCTATGTTAATCGGAAACCTAAACCACCAACCGTGATATATACAAAAAAAAATACAGTCAATGAATTAATCAAACCACTGTTTATGATGGAAATGTGTTGTTTAGCATTTTAATTGAAAACTTCAATAACAGAGCTTGTTATGTATCAAGTAACAGCTATTTTTTTTTCATAACTTCCCCATGTTTAATTTTTCTTAGCACATGATCTTCTACTTGCGGTCTCAACAAAAGTAAGGTAATTAACGAAAATTTCATTAATCAGATTAACATTTATACAGCTAATTGGATAATTTCTGCGTAAGGAGAAAAAAAATATTGTGATCGTATTTATGCTACGATTAGTTAGATACGGTGGTTATAATTACCGTTTTTTTATTCGCAGATTCTCACCAAGAAATATATAAAAATTTCAAAATTAAGAAGATTAATTTTTGGTAAGAGATTTAAATTAATTTTTCTTTTTCTTCTACGAAAATTCGAAGAGTCTTAAGGAAAAATTATTTAAGTTTTTCCTGATTATTAAAAAATAGTAGTGTAATATCCTCGAAATAAAGTACGGTAGAATAAATTCAAATACAAAAAAAAAGTTGTTGTTACAAGTTTATAATTTATTACTATGGAAAACGCAAGTTTTAAATAAAAACGTTCAGCAATTTATTTCCGACTCGAAGCTATCATTTTTATTATTTATTTTAAATGCAAAAAGGAAAAGAGGCGATTAATTTTAAAACCTTAATTAACAAAGCTTAATTTATGTTCTACAGAAAAAGTGAAATTAAAAGCTTTCTCTTGCGTATTTAGCGAAAACAGTAATACTTTATTATTAGCTACGTTATGAAAAAATACCTAACCAATACAAACAATAACGATAAGCAAACAATTGTTCCCTAATCCTTGCATTTCAACGTTTTCGAATTATAAAAATTGAACGAATTTTGAAAATATCTTTTAAATATTTTCAACATTTAACAATGTTTCGTACGGAATAATAATAATTATTCAGCAAAAATGTTATCCACTTTTTTTTTCTTGATACATTTACAGTTATTGTTCTGCTATATTTTATTCTGTTAAAAACAATTTGAGAGGTAGAAATAAAAATAAACCATTTTGTATGGCCTTTTTTACATTTTTATTAATTTTAATACACTTCAAATCATTGCAAACATCATAAAACTTCTAAATATTTATCGATTTATATTTCGTTAAAAAAACATCGGAAACTGTTTTCCTGCAGAGGCTTGTGCGATCGGGTTTTACCGGACCCGAATCCAAATATTCTATTTAAAGTACACCGAAACCCAGCATGAACCCGAACCCGAACTGAACCCGAAAAAAAAAATTCCATATTTTAATACAATTGAATTGGTCATTTCAAAAACCACATAAGTCATTTTTTTCCCCAAATATACTTTTTTGTCGCAAATGATTCCTTAAAGATAGATCCATGATCTGGGTAATAACCGCTTAAATCAGTGTATTCCTTCCTCTTCAAACAATATCTTCTAATTTTCGTGTTTTACTTAAACGACATAAAGTCAGCGTCTTAAGTGTTTTTTGCATGCAATACCAGATTACATGCGGATACCATATTACATTACCATATTACCATTTACATGCAATACGATATTCAAGCATAAAAATGTTTCTGTATAATTGCTATCTTCATTAATTTTGATTAAAATTACCTTTAATATGACTGTTTTGTTCAAATTAAATACCACCTAACCTTGTTTCTTACTAAAACAACATAAGTCACGAACAGTTTTTCTGTTCTTCTTCTTTTTATTCTTCATAACTTATAAAAATTATTCGATATTTACAAATTTTGAAGTCCAAACTCTATAATCAGCCCACAAATACCCATAAAAATTCGTTTACTTGTGAATAGTGCAGTTTTTTTTTTTAATTTCTGAAAAATTCTGATCCTGTGACTTATGTGGTTTTTGAAATGACCGGTTCAATTGTGAAAAAACAGTCTTAATTCTAACTCTAATATCAATTTTATCTTTTATGTTAAAAAATGGTACAGACAATATACAAAGTTATAGGCAACTATCTGGAAAAATTTTAAAGGGTGGTACAAAATTAATATTTTCATTTCATAATATCTCAAGTTTTACGAGTCCGATCGCAGCGCGGTTTGCCTCATTCGACTCGATATCGATAGCGCTTACATATTTTAGTTCCAAGTTTCACCACCAGGGGCGTTTCCGTAAATCGGGTTCTATGGGCCCGATTACGACGGGGTTTGGCTCATTCGACTGGTTTTCGATAGATTTACAGATTTCAGTGATGTTCGTATAGAACAGATTGCACCCCCTGTTTATACCACTCTTTTCGAATAATAATATCAGAATTTATTTTTTCATTTCATAATATCTCGAGTTCTACGAGTCCAATCGCAACGCGGTTTGGCTCATTCGACTAGATATCGATAGCGCTTACATATTTTAGTTCCGAGTTTCACCACCAGGGGCGCTTCTATAAGTCGGGTTCTATGGGCCCGATAACGACGGGGTTTGGCTCTTTCGACTGTATTTCGATAGCTTTACAGATTTTGGTTATGTTCGTATAGAACAGATTGTGCCCCCTGGCGGTGGAAGGTGTAATTAAAGGATTTTGAAGCTAACTCTATGGGTCTATGGGTTCTATGGGTCACATCACGACGTGGTTTGGCTCATTCGAATCGACATCGATAGAGCTCATCGATTTTAGTTCGTTTTTTCACCACCAGTGGCGCTTTCTTGTCTCTGTTTCTATGGGCCGGATCACGACGGGGTATGGCTCATTCGACTTGACATCGATAGAGCTTACCGATTTTACTTCGTTTTTTCACCACCAGGTGACGCTTTCCTATCTCTGGTTCTACGGACTTAAAGCCTGAGTGAGGCCACTCGGTCTGGCGGAGCCGGACCGTTGAGCGTTAATTCCTCAGCCGGGAATGGTTCTACGGGCTAACAATCACCCACTTCTGGACAACCCACCGTTGCCGGCTTAGAGCTGAAAAATCCAGGAGGGAAAGACCATATCCATCACCATCTAGGCCACAGTCAAGACCGGGCCCAGAAGACAATGGAAAGGCCAAAGGAACTCGGAGAACTCAGAGCGGTCGGCGCCTCCCGATTCTCGGTGAAAATTTATTTTATAATTAAAGAGAAATACAAATGACATAGAGTGATCCGCATTCGGATGCACTGATTATAAGATAACTTGCAATTATACAGTAAATGAACATATATAAGTAATGAAAACTCTTTGAATGCTGATGACGCTGAACATAAATTAAGTAAATATATTATAAAAGAGAAATACTAATGAGATATAGTGATCTGTATTCAGATACACTTAATAGAAGATACCTTATAATTACACAGTAAATGAACATTTATAGGCAATGAAACTCTTCGAATGCTAATGACACACAAATTACACAGTAAATGAACGTCTATAGGTAATGAAAATTCTTCGGATGCTAAATAGACACAATGTAAAAATAAGTCAGTAAATGAACATATATAAGTAATGAAGACTCTTTGAATGCTGATGATGCTGAATATAAAATTAAGTAAGTATATTATAAAAGAGAAATATTAATGGCATATAGAGAACAGCATTCAGATACACTTATTAGAAGATACTACACAGTGACACACAAATTACACAGTAAATGAACATCTATAGAAAATGAAAACTCTTCGAATGCTAATGACACACAATGTAAAAATAAGTAAATGTATTATTTCACGACTCAATGAAGACTGAATTAATTGAGGTTAAAACAATAATTACTATATAACAGTAAAATTACAGAAGTGATTTAATAAAAGAAAACATACTATTTAATTTATTATAATTTTCCTTCAATTTGTGTTTGAATGATTTAGAATTATTTTTTACAAATTTACTCTTAATGTTTGATTTTTATTAAAGGTAAAATGATTTGGCATTAGTGGGCAGTTTCCAAAAATATAATGTGTGACGTCCCCCTTGCTTTTGGCACAAGGACAAAGTGGGGAGTTACGTTTTTTGATTTTAAAGAGGTAAACTGGAAAACTGCCATGCCCACTAAGATAATAGGCCATGACTGTATTGTTACAGATAAAATTGGGATTAACATTTTTAATTATCCGTTTAGTATCTAAGCCTTTTGTGGAGGAATCCCAAAGTGACTGCCAATCAGAAATAGTTTTGTCTTTGAAGAATTTTTTAATTTTGCTGGTTGGGTATTTAAGGAAAATGAATTCGTCGAAATGATCAAGTTCAACAGCATTTTTAGCTAACTGATCAGCTCTTTCATTTCCCAGAGTACCAATGTGTGATTTTAACCAGGATATAGAAATTGTTTTATAGGAAATGGATAGTAGTGTTTTAAAGGAATTTAATATTAAGTAATTACGGAGAAAAGGCAGTATAAGAGCATCTAGAGATGAGCGACTATCTGTTAATATTAAAACATTATTGTGTTTAGATTGAGCAAACCATTCTAGAGCTTTCTGTATGGCAAACAATTCTGCTTGATAGATAGAGTTGTTTTTATCTAACCTGATTGAGTAATCATGTATAAATTGGCCATTAAAAGAGACAGTAAATGCACTAGCTGTGCCTTATGGTGTGAGAGAGCTGTCTGTGTAAATTTTAAGTGGAAAATGTAACTCATCCTTAGTAGATAATGAGTCATAAATGCTAACAATGAGTCATCATCGGCTAACATTGCAATAGTCACTGTAATTTTCGAGCTACTGATTTCACATATCTTTTTTTTTTTATTTTAACAATGCAATAACAGACATAAAAAGGCTGGTTAATATGGCTCAGAATCCATATTTAAAGAAAGAAGCAAATAAAGAAATTCTTCTATACTACTTCCTTTTCATATGTTAAAAATTCCAAAGAGGCAGTATTTGAAACGCCCTTCTTTCTGTCTTTTTTCTTTCATTCTTTTAAGATCTCAGGACACTATTTTGCATTTTCTTGGGTAGGGGGTCTCCTTGAATGTTGAAATTCTGTTTGCTAAGGTAAATTACTATATTCTGACAGACAGTTATAATGTATAAGTGTTATCGCTGAAAGAGAACAGTGTTCGATAAGAAAGAGATTTCCTTCCTAATTGTATTCTACATTTGGTCAAAAATCACATTGAAATGAGTTTTGTTCGCGATCCTGCTTTTGTAGCTCGTAAAAAGCGCGAACTTCTTCACTCTAAAAACGACATTTTCAAAACTGAGCAAAAAATACTCAAATCTGAGTATGTCGCATTAGTCAAAATGGCTCCGAATCAAAATTACTCAAGTTTGAAACATGTATATACTCATTTCTGAAAACATGCACACACTCAAGAATAAAACATCATGTGAGTATGTCCTTGTTTCAAAAATGAGTATGAACTGACTTCTGTGTGCTCATTTTTGAGTATTTCCATGTTTCAAAAATGAGTTTGAACTGATTCTAATCATTTTTGAGTATGTTTATATTTCAAAAATGAGTATGAACTTACCTCTATGGGCTCAGTTTTGAGTATGTCCATGTTTCAATATTCTGAGTATTTCTGGTATTTCAGAACTGAAAGCGTTGGGTCGTCATATTTGAAACAAAAAGTTTCATGACAAAATGAAAACATCGATTTACTCATCGAAAACATCGATCGTGACATATAAAATAAAATTTGTTAAAAAACCCATTAACAAGTGTAATCTCAGTAAGAAAAATTGAATCTACCGTATTATTCAACCTAAGAAAAATATTAAAAGCAACTAATAAAAGCATGGTTTAGTGTACCTTAGAAATACATACCGATTTCATTATGTTTGAAATAGCGTAACTTCATTAAAATATGCTACAAACGATCTTTTACCATTGACCATAATGTAACAGAATCCTTTGTTTGTCCCTGTAAACGAACTATAAATGCTATATAGTGTTGAACAGTATAAACCCGGAGACGAAAAAACTTTCACTGCTTCTATTAGATAAAAAATATTGACTCTTTTTTCTCTTTCCTGATATTTGTGAGCAGTTTTGCTGCGTTAGTGATTCTCGCACTTGTCTGCGGTTTCATGTATGTGTACTGCTCTTTTTACTTCATTCTATCTGTTGCTGTTCTGATATGTAGTCGAATCTAAATGTGCGGGTCGTTCCGTTGCCCAGTATTAATAATCTTTTCTTTATTAATATAATACTAATAATCAAGATGATTAAAAATTGGATTACAAGACATACCTAACTGGAGTCTCTCTATAAAAAAATTCACACAACATCAAAGGATTAATGCCTTAATTAATATTTTTCTTATTTATATAGCTAATTAAGCCCGAGCGCACCCTGTAGATTTATCAAGATATCAGCGAATTATATGTGAAATATGCAGAAGGTGGATACAGAGATTTAACCCTTTAGCGGGCTGTGGTCACAAAAAAGGACACCTAATTTTAATTCCAAAACTGACAAACGGCACCAAGAATGTTTAATTAAAATTTTCCTTTTATAAAGTACGGGAAAATCAGCATTTTTTCTTTTCTAAGAAAATCGTTTGTAAAATCTAGTGCCAGTCCATTATTTCATTATTTTACAAACAGATTTATTCCGCGCCGGAAAGGGTTAAAAGATAAGCAAATATTTTCTTACCTGTATTTATATTGTGAAAAATATTAGAATTATAAATAAGCCATTCATTAACTACTGTGCATATCTGTAAAACATACTTCATATTCAATAGCGAGAACTTTGTGGCGAACCTCAATAACTTAAGGAAACTAGTCGCTGGTGGCAACCGTAATACTTACCCATCATGGATATGCATAAGTATAAAATATGAAAATAAAACATGTGTAAACTATTTATAAAATGCATTGCAATTCGAATAAAATCGTGGCTTGATGACGTCATAAACTTTAAATCGAGGCTAACGAAAAAGAAAAGCTACCGCGGTACTTTACGCGTATCTTTTTTTACAGACCGCGGGAGTCACGTGATGCTCGAATGCACCAATGCAGGTTTACGAAAAGAGCATCACGTCACTCTAGCGGTCTGTAAAAAAAGATAAGTGGAATGCACCGCGGTAGCCCGTCTTTGTCGTTAGCCTTGCTTTAAATGCTCTATTACTGAATTGCGTAAAAGAACCATCCTCATAACTCCCAAAAGGATAATCATATTAACTAACGGTTTATTGCGTCGGATTAAGAGTCTCATTTCCAATTAAAATATATCTTTGAATTGAAATTTGAATGAAATACAGGGTCATGAAAAATCGAAGATTGTGGAAAATAGGATTACAAATATCTCGGCAACTCATTATCCGATCGACTTCATTCTTTATGCTTTTTTTTTTTTTTTTTTTTTTTTTTTTTTTTGTATTTTATATTTATTTATTAAAATAAACAATTTCGAAAATTTTTATATACCTTTTATCAGGACGAATATTTCCAGAGTCCGAAAAAAATAATTCCGATAATCGAGGTCACTGAAATTAAATAAGCTTCTTCCCATTATTATACATACTAAGCACATACCAAATTTCAGGTTCTATCTCAATTTGTTCTGTAGATAGAGCGTTTACAGACACATAAACACACACACACACACACACACAGACAGACGGACGGCAATTTTTTTTTTTTTTTCTAAAAATATGTTTTTCGGAACCTTCAGTGTCTGAAACGTGTAAATCCGTCAAAAATTTTTTGGTCGATTTTCAAAACGATTACAAGACTTACCCTATACTATGTATGATGGGTAAGTAATTACACGATTATCCGAGTATATTTACGTGAATAAGAGTACGACAAACCAAAGTCATAAACACTTTTCAACTATGTTAGAAAATGTTAAAAGCAACCTAAATAATTTTGTATGACAAATTTTATTCTATTTTTTTACTAATTTTATTTATATTTCTACTTATTGCAAACATAATAAAATTTCTAAATCCTTATCTTACTAAATATTTATTTAGTTATATTTTGTTAGAAAATGTCGGAAGTTATTTTTCCGCACACAGACTGTCGTTGCTGTAAAACGAGTTTTACAGGTGTATGAACCAAAATTTCATAAGTGTGATTTCTCAGTCTCCAGTATATATCTCGGCATTTCTTTGCAATATAAATTCTGTTTTAATGTTAAAATATTTGTCTGTGATTGTTCTACAATATTATGTTACTTCTATTGTAAAAGTCTGTTTTTTTTTTTAAATCTTTAAAATGAAATTTAAATATCTCAAAGGTCACTACTGTACCCTGTTCTCCACTCATAACATGATCATTAAAACCATGAATAAACAACAATTATTAAACATTTTTGAAAAAAAAAAAACAATGCATTTATTATAAATATGAATCTCGTGGAGCATAATAATATAATTTGTATATGAGTGAAATGTGTAATATATTTTTTTTATCTTTTTTTTTTTTTGGGGGGGGGGGGGGTAAAGTTATGTCCCTCACTTTTTGGGTCACTACTGTCCCGGTGTGTGAATTTCCTCATATTTCCACCAGATGACAGTATTCAATGATTTCAGTATTCATAATATTAAGAATTTTTATTTTTTTCTACTTGTTGAAAACATAATAACATTTCTAAATTCTGATCTTTCTAATTATTTATTTAATTATATTTTGTTAGAAAATGTCGGAAACTATTTTCCCATACACAGACTGTCGTTGCTGTCAAACGAGTTTCACCGGCATATAGGCCAAAATCTCTAAGTGTGATTTCTCTTTCCCCAGTATATCACTCGGCATTTCTTTGAAATATAAATTGTGATTTAATGTTAAAATCTTTTTATGTGATTGTTCTACAATCATATATATTACTTCTGTTGCCAACATACCTTTTTCTATACACTTACAAAACACACAACGATGTATAAGGCATCATTCGAAAAGTTTTGGAACCGGCTTCTTACATAGTACACTCATATTTCTTTAAAACGTGTTTTTTGATTAAAAATTGCAGTTAATTAAATATTAAATCAGCATTTTTGATAAATGAAAGGTTTTTCTCAAATCATTGATGCCACAAAAATAATATACCACATTATATCGCGCTCAACAATGATTACATATATATATATATATATATATATATATATATATATATATATATATATATATATATATATGTATGTAACCCAAATAGTACAAAAAGGATAAAGTGGGACATCTCCGCACGGGTTTATTTTACATTTATGATTAAAGAGCAAAATTGAAATTGAAATATTTAAAAGAAAAAAAAAACAACATCGATCGATCGAAGCAGTAGTATTTTACATATGTCTAAAAAGAAAGATTTTTTATATTAAATTGTATTTTATATGTATTCAATTTATTTTTTATTGTCCAGTGTTTTTCCCGAAGCGGATGACGTCATTCCCTAAAGCAGTTAAAATATGACTGTTAATTTTTTCTCGCGTGTGCCTTTTGCTATCTTTGATTACTTTTTATCGTAACTTTGATGGGATAAATATGATGATATTCTGACTTCACTAATGTTGTTTGCAGATATTTTTATCCTTAAGTTTTCCTGGAATTTTTAAACATGCATCTATGAAATATTAGACTGCAGTGTGATATCCTCACACATGTTTACTGGTATTAGGTTACTTCTTCTGTGAAAATCTGATTTTTTAATCTTTAAAATGGAATTTAAACATCTCAAAAGTCACTACTGTCCCCTGTCCCCAACCCATTATTTGATCACTAAAACCATCAACAACAATAATTATTAAAATATTTTGAAAAAAAAAAAAACCATAGATTTATTATAGATATGAATCTCATTGAGCATTAACATAATTTTTATATGAGGAAAGTATGTATTATTTGTTTTTGTTGGGCTTAAAGTTGTGTCCCTCACCTTTTTTTTTGTCACTGCTGTCCCGGTGTATGAATTTCCCCACACTTCCACCAGATGGCAGTATGCAGTCATTTTCAGTATTGTTTCCAGTAGCGGAGCACATGTTCTTTTTAAAAAGCGAATGAACAGAATGGAGAAAACGTAAGCATACCTTTATAAACCGCCACTACTGTCCCCATTGTTAATTTACATATTGATATTTATAGCTTAACCATTATCTAGCCATTTAATCGTAGGTTTGATATGTCTTTGAAAATAGTGAATACAACATTTTAGAAATTTCTTATAAAAATTTATCATAAATTTTTATATAATCTTTATTAGAAATTTTTATATGAGTAAAGTATGTATAATTTGTTTTTGTTAGGTTTAAAGTTGTGTCTCTCACCTTTTTTTTTTTGTCGCTACTGTCCCGGTGCATGAATTTCCCCACACTTCCCACAAGATGGCAGTACGCAGTCATTTTCAGTATTGTTTCAGTAGGGGAGCACATGTTCTTTTTAAAAAGTCAATGAAAAGAATTGAGAAAAGGTAAGCATACCTTTATAAACCGCCACTACTGTCCCCATTGTTAATTTAAATATTGATATTTATAGCTTAACCATTATCTAGCCATTTAATCGTAGGTTTGATATGTCTTTGAAAATAGTGAATACAACATTTTAGAAATTTCTTATAAAAATTTATCATAAATTTTTATATAATCTTTATTAGAAATTTTTATATGAGTAAAGTATGTATAATTTGTTTTTGTTAGGTTTAAAGTTGTGTCTCTCACCTTTTTTTTTTTGTCGCTACTGTCCCGGTGCATGAATTTCCCCACACTTCCCACAAGATGGCAGTACGCAGTCATTTTCAGTATTGTTTCAGTAGGGGAGCACATGTTCTTTTTAAAAAGTCAATGAAAAGAATTGAGAAAAGGTAAGCATACCTTTATAAACCGCCACTACTGTCCCCATTGTTAATTTAAATATTGATATTTATAGCTTAACCATTATCTAGCCATTTAATCGTAGGTTTGATATGTCTTTGAAAATAGTGAATACAACATTTTAGAAATTTCTTATAAAAATTTATCATAAATTTTTATATAATCTTTATTAGAAATTTTTATATGAGTAAAGTATGTATAATTTGTTTTTGTTAGGTTTAAAGTTGTGTCTCTCACCTTTTTTTTTGTTACTACTGTCCCGGTGTATGAATTTCCCCACACTTCCACAAGATGGCAGTACGCAGTCATTTTCAGTATTGTTTCAGTAGGGGAGCACATGTTCTTTTTAAAAAGTCAATGAAAAGAATTGAGAAAAGGTAAGCGTACCTTTATATACCGCCACTACTGTCCCCATTGTTAATTTAAATATTAATATTTATAGATAAACCATTATCAAGCCATTTAATGGCAGGTTTGATATGTCTTTGAAAATAGTGAATACAACATTTTAGAAATTTCTTATAAAGAATTATTATAAATTTTTATTTAATCTTTATTTTTTAGAGAATTTGAATTTTTTATATGAGTAAGGTATGTATTATTTGTTTTTGTTGGGTTTAAAGTTGTGTCTCTCAGCATTTTTTGTCACTACTGTCACGGTGTATGAATTTACCCACACTTCCACCAGATGGCAGTATGCAGTTATTTTCAGTATTGTTTCCAGTAGGGGAGCACATGTTCTCTTTAAAAAGTCAATGACAAGAATGGAGAAAAATGTAAGCGTACCTTTATAAACCGTTACTACTATCCCCATTGTTAATTTAAATATTGATATTTATAGATTAACTAAAATTAAATTTAAAATTTAAAATTTTGAATATATGATTCTCGAATAAAATGTACTCTGAAAAAAAGCTTTAAAAAGTTATTAATTTTTCTTAAATAGTATTTTTATAAATGAATAATATTTACTTTTTTTTCGTACTTAAAAATGAGAAAAGCATGTAAAAAGAGTTATTATTTTAGAAGATGTATAAAATTTTAAACATGGTTAAAATTTAAAATTCAAAGTTTTGAAAATATCATTCTCAAATAAAATATACTCTTAAAAAAAGCCTTAAAAAGTTATGAATTTTTCAAAAACAGTATTTTTGTAAATCATTAATATTTACTCTTTTCTGTACTTAAAAATGAGAAAAGCATCCAAAAAAGGTTATTCTTTTAAAAATATATATATAAAATTTTCAATATGGTTAAAATTTTAAATTTTAAAATTTTAAAAGTTAAATTTTGCTTTTTTGAAAGATTTTACATATAAAAGGGATATTGGAATTTACGTAAAAATGTATATTTCAAGGGGAAAAAAAGAGATGAAAAGGGTTTTTTTTAATGAAAAAATAACTTAAAGTCCGTGTTGGACACCTTAATGGGTTTACTTTAGATACAATCACACGTCGGCTTATTCCGAACCCGAACCCGAATATTCCCTATGAAGTCAACCCAAAAATGAATCCCGACAAAGTAATTTCCATCGACGCGAAATCCGATACTATCCCAATACACTTCAACACGAACCCAAAATACTTACACCCAAACCCGACCTGAAAACTGAAATGGAAAAAATAGACTACATTCACAATTTTATTTTTTTGAAGAAAACTAAATATATTACATACTCATCTATTTTAAAATATATAGATTTTTATCTGAAATAATTTTATGCACATTTATTTAAGAATCTGATATGCTAAAAACCTAACCGGCAATAATCAAAATTATGACTCGAATTGGCCAGAAACCGAAAAAGTTAAAGTCAACAACCATGATCAGTCAACAACTTAATATGCAGCAAAATAAATAAATAAGTAAATAAAATAAAATAAGATAAAGTAAAATATCAATATAAACAGAAAAACAAAAATGAAATTTATATTATACAGCAAAAACTGAGTTTCCTTTTTTTCGAAATTTAATTAATTCTATACATCGCGTTACTTAATATTTTACACAGTCGAATAAGAAAAAAAATTATCTCTCAAATGCAATTTGTTTGAAAACTATACTTGAATTTACTGACTTTATTATGGTTTTTAAAATAATTGTCAAGCATACAAATAATATATATATATATAAAAAAAATCCTTGACGGCTCGGCCTACAGGCACAGGCATATTTCGAAGACGCAGACCATGGGGCCCCTGTTTGTTGGGAATTGCGGAAGAAATGACCTTTTTGCCATGATGCGGATGTTGGGACCGCCCACTTCGAAATCTAACTTGTTTGCAGGCGGAGCCGGCAGGGATTTTTTTTGTTTTTAATTTTCTATTGCTATAAGGGTTGGTCTTATAAAAAACTTGTCCATATAAAAGTTTTAGATAATATTAAGAGGATTTATAATAAATTTAAGCGGATTTGATATGTTGTGGATTGACGAAGTTATGATTTTTTTCTTCTTCCCTCCCCCCCCCCCCCCCCTTAGGGCCATTTTTAATGATATAAAAAATCTGTTATACATAAATTTTCGTCCCTTTTCCTAGAAGTAATAATAACTTTAAACGGATTCGATACCTATCATAATTAAGACGTTATGGGTTTTTTTCTGTTTTCACATAAAGCGGGATTTTTTTTTTTTTTTTTTTTTTTTAACTATAAGAGTTGGTTCTATAAAAAAACTTGTCAATATAAAAGTTTTACATAATATTAAGAGGATTTATAATAAATTTAAGCGGATTTGATGTCTTGTGAATTGACGAAGTTGTGATTTTTTTTCTTCTAAAACCTTCCCTTTTCCCCCCCTTGGGGCCATTTTTAATGATATGAAAAATCTGTTACCCATAAATTTTCGGCCCTTTTCCTAGAAGTAATAATAACTTTAAACGGATTCGATACCTATCATAATTAAGACGTTATGGGGTTTTTCCTGTTTTTACAAAAATCCCCCCCCCCATTCCCCCCCTGGTTCGATTTTGCCCATTAACGAACTTGACCGAGATTTTATGCCTCTTGATTTTATGTATCAGTTTCGAAGAGATTTGTGCAGAATTATGTGAGTTATCGTGTCCATAAAAAAGTGACATAGATAGATAGATAGATAGATAGATAGATAGATAGATAGATAAAGTTCTGAACTGGGGGTGGTTTTGGGTTCTGGGAGTCATGATCGGCGTAGATCTGCAAAAATTTTTCAAAATTTCCAACTTAGGGGAGAATGTAATAGGTAGCATTTCTTACGAAATCTACCTAAAAAATACTATCTCTACCGCATTTTAACTGGATTACGGAATATTAACTCGTTTGTACTTAAAACAGTATAAATAGTTCAGCGTTTGTTCCCGGCTAATATTCTATAACAAAATTAACACTTCATAAATAAATAAATAAATAAATAAATGTAATAATATAAATAAAACAAAAATTTGACAAATATACAATCGAACTCGAACTACATGCTTAAGCACTGAAACAATAAGAATAAAAAAGGTTGCTGTAAGTAGCAAAATCTTTGGTGGATTTTTAGGCTATTAACTTCTGGCATGGAACTAATGTGATAGTATCTTACTTAATAAATTTCAAAACTTTATTTGAACACATAAATGGTATTTTTTATATAAAAATGCTTTTTGGTGTTGTTAGTTGGGCAATCTAGAAATATATATTAAATGTATAAAAGCTATAACTTTTCAAAAAAAAAAAAAAGAAAAAAAATGTTTTCGTCCATGTTTCGTACACTCTCAGAAAAATCTGTTAATTTATGAGCGTTTTCCCTTCAATTTTTACGGGCAACAGCTTTATTTGATGAAAAACGGTCTGATCCACTAAATAAGCCGCCTTATCCCTTAGATACTTAGAAAATTAAGAACAGTCCACATATTCTTACAGTTCTATCCCATATGTTAACAAAAATACGGTACGACCCCATACATTGTCCTCCGCTAGGGTGTAACCCTTCATTTTACTCGTGTTTCGAAAACCCGCCAAAACAGCGATTCTGTGATGATTATCGAACATGCTACGTGCTACGGAACAGTAAGCAAAGTGTTATTGTGTTTTAAAGTGCATTATATCCTGTGCATATTATAATGCTATATATTACTTTGCCCCGTAAAATTACGGGCTGCACAAAATGATGGGCATAGATTTTTTTTTTTTTTTTTTTTTTTTTTTTTTACGGGGTATGACTGGAATCTCTGCTGCCGGCCTCTGCCCGTATTTTTACCGCAATTTTTTTTACAGTGTACTAGAGATGAGTTCAGGAAATTTTTTTGGAGCCCGATTCCCGTTCGAAGTCGATAATTTGAAATCCGAGCCCGCCAGAGCCCGAAAAAATTTGTGCGAAAGAAGTACACTTTAGAAAATTGTTAATAACACTTTTAAATTGTTTGAAGATTAATTTTCTCATTAAATTATTATTATTTTTTTTTTGCATACAAATCAGTGGTAACCCTATATATTTATTATTTAGGTTCTTTTCTGTTACACCAACACCATGCCAAAATGTATGCTAATCGCCATTTATTTCAACCCTGACCGAACAAAGGTTTTTCTACATAAAAACTTATACTGCAAGAAACTGTTTCTACAAGAAACTTATACTGCATTCTTGTTTCTTAAATAGCAATTTTATTTTATTTTTTTATTTTTATGAGTAAATAAATTTTTCAGTCTGAGCCCGAGCCGGAGGACTTGTATAAACATCGAGCCCAAGAGCGTCGGACCTGGGTTCGGTCTCAGACAGTCTCATCTCTATTTTGTATACACAGGACAGTAACACTCTGTAAACCGGGAAACCCGGGTTGGATTTCCTAGTTTATATTATAAAGTCCAAACGTGTCCGTGCGTAACGCTGACGTCATTTTGAAGTTGGCAACACCGGACGATTAAATTTCATTTTTACTGCATTTTTTTTTCTTATAAATATCTCACATTTTCAATTTTTACACCGTCGTATATGAGGAAAAAATATGCTTTCAAATGCAATTTATTTGAAAACTGCATCGCAGTTAACTCATTTATTATGGTTTTTCAAATTATTTTCAAGCATGAATTTTTTTTTTTTAATTTCCCTCTATCGCGTGCAGATGATTACAAAAGATTAGTCCGTTTGCACTTAAAACATATAATAGTTCAGAATTTGCTTCCAGCTACTAGTAACATTACATAATGAAATTAAAACTTTATCAAACAATAAATAAAATAATATAATGATAAAACGCAAATTTAACAGACATATAATCGAGCTACGCGCTTAAACCATCTGAAAATATCAGAATTAAAAAGACTGCTGTAAATAACGAAATCTTTGGCAATTTTTTCGGCTACTAATTCTTTGCACGAGGCCAATACAAAGGTACCGCATTTAATACATTTCAAAACTTTATTTGAATGCAAAATTGATACATTTCATACAGCTTTTCATCATGCTTTTTGGTGTTCAATCTAAAAAAAATATATATTAAATCTAAAAAATCTATTAGAGTTTTAAAGTTTAAAAAAATGGTTTTCATCTATATTCTGTAACCCGATCTGGATCCCCTACACTAAAAAAAAAAAAAAAAAAAAAAAGGTCGATCTACAAAAAAAAAAATTTAGTTTTTCTCATTGATTTTTACAATTACTAAAAATTTTTTTGTATTCTTACTCAGTTAGAAGAAAATCTGTAAGAATTACTAGACAACATCTAGCAACATTACTAGAAAACAGCTAACAACGATTCCGGTTTATAGTACCGGTCACTAGAAAAATCTGTGGAATACAAATATACTAAAAAAATTCTAGTAACCTCAGGATTTTTTTTTTTTTTACAGTGTAGTATTAATAATAACAATAATAAAATAAAGGCAACCTTACCCGAACACGAACCCGACACCTGAATACTCGAACCGAATCAGGAGTTGAGTTAATTTTATTCAACACTGAAATGTAAAATTTGTATTAAATATTAATGAGAATTTGCGATTACTCAAAATTTATTTCTAATTAAAAAATAATACGCAAAATTAGCCGAGTTCTGGAATGTTAAGTTTAACTTATTTGAGTATAGCAAATCGCATTAAATCTTCGCAACAATCAGAAATATTAATGAGCTATAATTATTCCATCCGCGTAAATAATTAAATAATTTCGCAAATTGAATCATTTTGTAATCAGTTTATCTGTCACTTGGGATATCTCTTCTAACAGATTTAAGCATGACGCAACTGACAGCATCACCGCAGTCCCAAATGTCGAAAGTTGCAACAATGCAATATGATATAACATATCCTTTATCCAATTAACGGAAAATGCTTATTGAATTTGAGCGTCGAAAGAATGATATTCATAATATTTTTATAATACCAATTATTCTGCAGTAAACATATCGACTCCATCTGTAATCATCTTCGCAAGACATCGAAAGATAATATCTGAAAACTTAAAATTCTGAAAGGTAAATTTTTTTTAAAGTGCAATATTTTGTAACAAATATTTAACCTTTTAGTGTTCGAATTGTGTTTCAATTTTGAGAAAAAATTACTTTTACTTTAATAAAATTAAAAGAAGCTATCCAACTATTTACAAAAAGTTAAGGTTTACTGAAATTTAACGAAAATGTCTTTACCGAAATCTAAGGAATATCTCTTCTGCATACCACTCATATGATAATAGGCTAAGGAAGAATTTTTGAAGACATTCGGAAAAAGTCGTATTACAAAAAAAAAAAAAAAAAAAAATCGGAAAAAAAAAAAAAAAAAAAAACGAAATCTATGGAAGATAGCTCTTTTGCATACCATTCATATGCCAATAGGCTAAGGAAGAATTTTTGATGACATTCGGAAAAAGTTGTATTACAAAAAGAAATAAAAATTGTTGATTTACAAAAGTTAAGGTTTACTGAAAATTAGCGAAAATGTTTTTACCGAAATCTAAGGAAGATACCTCTTTTGCATATCATTCATATGGCAATAGGCTAAGGAAGAATTTTTGAAGACATTCGGAAAAAGTCGTATTACAACACTTATATATATATATATATATATATATATATATATATATATATATATATAATCTGTTGATTTTACAGAAAAAAAATGTCAGGCAGAGCGTCAGTAAAAAACTGCTTATTTTACGAAAATAAGTTGTGTTTATTATAAACTTTCTGTTTTCTTTTAATCGATTTTGTCCGTATTTACGTAAGAAATAGAGTAGATGCGTAATAATTTTTTACTGGCGTCCTGGCTAACAGTTTTTAGGTGCGTTCGTAATTATATAAATACGTAGCACCTATAGTCGTCGTGTGGTCTGTCCGTCTGTCCGCATATAACAGGGCAAAAACTACTCAACCGAATGGTTTGGAATTTAATTTATATGTAACCGTTGCAGAATTTTGCGGAGTCATTTAAAATTTTATGATCGAATCAAAATTTAAAAAGATATTAATAAAAATATTTATTAAATAATTTGAAATTCTTTAAAATCGATACTCCTTTGTTATAGCAGTTTGCGAGGATTGATCATCAAGCGACCGAGGTGTATCGCCAAGTTATCTGACATGTATGACATTATAGTCATATATGACGTATATGACATTTTATAACCTCTATGACCAAGTTATAGTCACATTTTTAACTGTATTAAATCCTATTATACGTAATTAATTTAATGATATCCCATGATAAGTAATGATTCTAGGTTGCCATGGTGATTACGTCATATTTAAGATGGAATCACATTATTTCCGTATTACTGAATTTAAAAACCGAATTTGTGTACTAAAATTGTTTAATTATAGCAATCCTATAATCTGCCGACAGTTTTTTGGATACACTGTAAAAAATGGGTACTCAAAATTGAGTAAAAAGTACTCAATTTTGAATACGTCACATACTCAAAATAGCTCCGATCCAAATGTACTCAAAATTGAGAAACACATGTACTCATTTTTGATCCCATGGATGTATTCAAATTAAAAAAATTTTATGTCGTTAAAATAAAATTTATAGGATAAAAAAAAAAGTTAGTTCGTGAGGACAACCTTATAAGGGACATATACATTTCTGCTCACTTTTTTCATTCCTGCGTGAGTTTATATTAATTAACCAACCCTTTCCCATGTGAGGAATCGAACCCGCGATGTCCTGTTTACTAACCTGACGACTCAAACCAACGCCCCATGACTGGTCATACCTCCTTCTCAAATGTTGTTACTGACTTTAAAACACCCCTTCTATCCCTTCCTAATAGGGATCCCCTAACAGCATCTGGCGCCATCTCTTAGGAAGGGATAGAGGATAGTTATTTTTATATAGATATATATTTATAGAGCATAGATTTGTTAGGAAGGGATAGTTTTAGAAAAATCGGACTGACAGAGCAAAAATTCGAGACATCAGCGTGTGGACTGGTTTTATGTGTTTTTAAATATGTTTTTAAGGATGTACAGTGCCGGTCTATATGTGTTAAAGATTAAAATAATGTCTGAAGTAACAGGAAGTTCGAAGAATTATTAATTAAAAAATGACATTAGAAAAGATCATAGATTGAAATACTAAAATTATAAATTTTGTAAAATTATAATTTATAAAATAATAAATTTTAGCGTAATTCATAAATTTGTAAGCCAAATCAGTTTAGTTTAATACCAATTTGCATAGCTATAATTTGCAAAGATATTATGTTATGAAACTTTTAAATAACACAATATTGCCTCACGTTAAAAAAGTTAAAATAAATTTAAAAAAAATTAGTGGGAAAAAAATCATAATTTTGAAGTACTATCAAGAAAAAAAAGTAGATGAGTAAAATGTGAGGAAAAAAAAAAAAAAGTAAATGTGTTGTAGTGGATCCACTTTGATGAAAATCCAGAACAACCAGATCCACTTTTCATTTCTCTTATTATTCGTTTTTCCTTCAAATAATAGCTTTTTAGGCTCCGAAATTTCGTCATTACACATTCCGAAGTATGTTGGGTTTGATCATATGTTCATTTTTGATCCAAAAATACTCATTTCGAAATGAGTACATGAACTTACTCATTTTTGAGAATACATATGTTCATTTTTTATCCAAAAATACTCATTTCGATATGAGTACATAAACTTACTCATTTTTGAGAATGCACATGTTCATTTTTGATCCAAAAATACTCATTTCGAAATAAGTACATGAACTTACTCATTTTTGAGTACTTCATTTTTTACAGTGTAGATGTTTCCAGAAAGATAGATATTAAATGGAAAAAGAGTCTAAATATGGATTTCAAGTTCTGAAATTTTCAAAGCTAGAAATGTAAGTTTCCAATTGGAATTTTCAGTAAATATCAACAAAAGATAAAATGTTGCCAACTGAAAATGTACTTATTTCATTACGGAAATTAATCATATCATAATAACAGACGATATAATTTATTTCACTGAAACTAGTTATAGCAAGAACGCACCTGATTTGTCACGTTTGACGTACAATTTCCAACTTGTTTTTCTTTAAAATAAACAGATTTTTTTACAGTGAACATGATTAAACAGAAATAATAATTTTCTGGTAATTTATGTTTTATCACAAATTATTCGTCCTGAAATGTAGCTCCTATTTTAAATTGAAAGAGTGTAACACATGCTTGAAACAAAAGAATCGCCAACGGTGTTAGAGAAGTAAGCATTTTTTATTATTTTTATTATTACTAAATGCTGAAACATGAATGAAATCATAATAATAAATGTATAGCTATACACTATCATTATTACATGCAGATAATAACAAAAATAATTGTTATGACAAAATAATAGTAATTGAAAAGACATGTTCTATTAATAGGACGAAAGACCCGAATGGGTTAAACAAGAACGACGAAACTCCATTTATCCGCATTTGTGTTCTGGACGCGGTCTGGATATGTAGAAATCCGGATAATTGGAGCAATAAGTAACCAATAAAAGATTATGCTTGGAAATATAAATTTTTCTAAAATTACTTTTGTTTAACAGAAGGCAGGCCTAACGCTGTTGCAAACATGGTTGCTAGTAGTCCCGATTTTTGCGAGACGTCCCGATCATTTTGGCTAAGTTTAAATGCTCTGCGCGGTACAGCTAATTTCACAATAATAATAGTCAATGAAAAGACATGATGTCCTATTAATAGGACGACAGATGCGGACGGGTTAAACCAGAACTGTGTTACTCCAATTATCGGCAGTAATGTGTTTCTGACGCAGTCTGGATGTGTACAAATCCGGATAATTGGAGTAGTCATCAATAAAAGATTATGCTTGGAAATGAAACATTTTCTAAAATTGCTTTGTTTAATAAAAGGGGTAAAACTATGCTGCGCCGCCTGGCGCCTGAGGAGCGCCCGGCGCGTCTACGACCACCGAACCCAAGTTCTGGGGGACTTTTAGCGCGCACGACCGGATTAGTCTCTCCATATGCGCTTCGGCCGGGCGCTTCGAGTACCGCCACCTGCGGACCCTCCAACCCTTGGATCCATGTGTTGACGACGTAGGTCGCTGCGATACGCGGTGGAACCCATTATTAGTGAGAACCACCACGAGACACTTGGGGACGGGCCGGCGTCTCCCAACAGCTTCGGGGCTGGACACCCAAAAGGGAACCAAGCTCTAGGCCTTAAGTCGGGTTTTTCCGACACGTACTTGCTTTACCATAACTTGAGGGATGTGGAAACCTACAAAGGTAGATAATAAAAAGGGTAAGCGGAAAAAAGCGCAAAAGCGCAGCATTGGAAGTCTCGATTTTTGTGGGACGTCCCGATTATTTTGGCTAAGTTTAAATACCCTGCGAGACAGCTAATATCCCGATTAATAATAGTCAATGAAAAAAAACGATTAATAGGACGCCAGACGCGAACGGGTTAAACCAGAACGGTGGAACTCCAATTATCCGCAGTAATGTGTTTCAGATGCAGTCTGGATGTGTACAAATCCGGATAATTCGTGCAGTCACCAATAAAAGGCTATGCTTGGAAATGAAAATTTCTCTAAAATTGCTTTTGTTTAATAAAAAGATAGGCATACCGTATGTTATTGGAAGTCTCGATTTTTGCGGGACATCCCGACTATTTTGGCTAAGTTTAAATGCCCTGTGCGGACGGCTAATTTCACGGATAATAATAGTCAATGAACAGACATGTCCCAGTAATAGGACGCCAGATCCCAACGGGTTAAACAAGAACAAGGACATTTTAATTATTCGGAGTAATGGGTTCTGGACGCAGTCTGGATATATACAAATCCGTTATACTTGGAAATAAAAATTTCTCTAAATTTTCTTTTGTTTAATACAAATGTAGGCATAACATATGTTGCAAACAGAATTGCTAGAGGTCCCGATTTTTACGGGATGTCCTGATTATCACCCGGCCTCGGCTCGAAAGTGTCAAAACACAACCAGACCAGAACCCGAAACGTTTAAAGTCTACCGGACTTGACCCGAACCGGGTCGGGTTCGGGTAAAATTGTATTACCCAAGACCAGTGTTGAATTCAGGGGTCGCCCGAGGGGGACATCACCTCCTGGAATATTGAATTGTACCCCCCCCCCCCCGAAGATTTAAGATTTTATGCTTTTAATGGTTAAAAAGTGCAACCGCCCTCGGAACTCTACAATGTCCCCCCCCCCCCCCCCCCGGAGCCACATAAATCCCTACCGGACTCCCGGAGAAAATTGTCTGAATTCAACACTGCTCGAGGCGATGTAAGACTCTAATTTGAAGAACTTTGGCGCAGAAATAAAATCATTTCCCAGAGCAGGTTTTTTTATAAATAGAAATTTCAGTTACATAAAATTAATAAACAAATATCGAAATATCCTTTCATTAAATATCTCAGAAAAGGTAAATAGAGAATTCCAAGTATTCTTGTCTGTTCATGGAAACAGTTTTTTTTCCTAGAAAATTATTATGTACTAGCACTTTTAGAATAATTTCCCAGGATTTGTCCGGGACGTCTATTTCAGATTTTTGGAAAACCCTGGGCAGACTCTCGAATCACAATAATCCTTTGCAATGAATATTTTTTGAATAATCTCAAAAGGGCGCTTGATCGCCAAATTAAAGCATCACTTCTTCTTACATGTGTCAAACTTTTCAGCGCGTTACGTAACACAACATCTGACCTTGAGGTGCGCAGGCGCTGAATTTCCATCGTGACGTCAGAGCCACGAGTTTGGAATACGAAAGATAAAAATCGATTCTTAAAGCTATATTTTGTATCAAATGGAAACAAAGGGGAAATTAGAAAGAAGGAAAATGAAAAGAAATGTAGCGTGAGTAAAACTGATTGAAAATATTCCCGGAAGTCAGGATCGGGATTTCTTTTAACATAGCCCGGGTGCAAGAAACATTTTCGGTATCCAGGCCCGTACTGAGGGGGGTACAGCCGGTACAAATTACCAGCGCCCGGGTCTCCTAGGGCAGTGTTGAATTCAGAGGGTGGCCCGGGGGGGGACATTCCCCCCGGAGCACTGTAATCCCCCCCCCGGAAGATTTAACATTTTATGCTTGTAATGGTTAAAAGTGCAACCCCCCCCCGGAACCACAGAAATCCCTCCCGGAGAAAAGTGTCTGAATTCAACACTGTCCTAGGGGGTTTTGGTACTGGTTTTTAAATAAATATCAGAAAAGTAGACTGGTATTTTTTACATAAAAATTTTAATTAAAGGAAACTAACAAATAATAAAATTCAAAAGTCAGAAGTTGCTAGAACGTCTTTACGAATTGGCTAGGAGGGTGAGGGGGGTGCTCAGGAGGCATTTTACGTTCGAAATAAAATCCAGCTTTTATTAAAAATCAGCAGAACGCACATAGCAAAGATGCAGGCCTTTATTTATTTATGTTTTATAGAATAAGTATTTTCTAAATTGTAAAACACAATAACAAAAGTTGCAATAGCGTCAGAAAATCGGCGACTTAACTGATAAATTGAATTAAAATTGAATTATATTTTCAATATTTTAAATTTATATAGAAGTCCTTATATGAAAAGGTGTTACCAATGCATCATAAACTGTAATACTACTGTAAAAGAAAAATAATAAAATTGTAAGAAAATACTTTATAGATTTTCTTAAAAAGTACTATCCAACACATTTATTTTGTAATACAGTAAAGCCTGTTTATAATGGAATTCTGCTGTAAACGGAGAAAAATCATGGTCTAGCCAAAAAATTTCCATGCATTTATACCTTTTAAGACGAAAAAACCTATTTAAAATGGAATTTTCTGTACGTTTTCGTCTAAGCAGGTTTTATTTTATCAGGCTTATGGTGGGGGCCCCGCATTGGAAATATTACCGGGGCCCGCGGTCTTTCTGTACGGCCCTGTTGGTACCTCCAGCAGTGTTGCATTCAGACACTTTTTCTCCGGGGGGGGGGGGGCTGTGGTGGCCGGTGAACAAAATAAGACAGGAGGCTGAGATGGTCAATCACCCCCTCCCCCCCCCACCAACCACCACCACCACCACCACCCACACACACACTACCCTTCCAATCTCGAATCTCGATTAAGTTTTCGAAACTAACAGTTCAAATTTAAAGGCATGTTTTATTGAAATAAGATGTTATGTTAGTACAATACAAAAGGCTTATTTGTAAAACATATTTTATGAATAATTTTAATTAAAACAAAATATAGCATCTGAATATGAAAAATGATTGCATATTTTTATTGTTCTTTTTAATAAAACATATAAAAATATTTTAAAATGAAAATATCTAGAAAGATGCAGCGAATTAATAGACTCGTGCAGTAAATCTACTCGACTTAAAACTTTTAAATATGACATTTAATAGATGATGTAAGCTTATAGCAATTCATCATTTCAACATAACAAAAACATTCAAACTGTGCAATTTAGAAAGATAAAAGAAACGGAGAGAGAGAGGGGGGGGGTATAAAATTTGGTAAGAACACTTTATAATGATTCTCTAGTTACGGAAAGATACAAAAACATGCTATTGAAAAATAGATGAAGTTAAATTCTTTAAAGGAATATTAATTTTGAGGAAAGCAATTTCATGTAAATAGCAATACTTTCAGTTTCTTACAAACCAAACCAATCCAAGTCACAAATTTGTTTCTAGAGCAAGACATTTTCAAATAAGAAATTCGTCTGGATCTCATTGAAAGATCGAATAGTTATAAATTCGTTTTAAGATATCAACATTCACCTGCACATTTAGGAAGTTAAAAATAAAACATTACAAACTGCAATCAATGCTTCAAATATCGCGCATTATATAGTTAATTTACAGACATTAAAGTAATTTTTAAATACATACATGCCTCTTTTCCCGTGAAAATATAACCATGCAATTAAAATTTAGGGAAAATAGCATATTGCCAACAATATCTATCGACACTCGACAGTAAGGCTAAATACTTCGTAGCCTCCAGGCGCCATTAACGCGTAACATTTTTTCTCCCCTCCCCACTCACCCAGTAAATTTGTTCACCTGGAATCACCGGCGCGGCGCGCGGCAAGAACATTTTCAGCCTCCGTCTCCAATAAAGATATATATGAATAACTCTGTTACTCGTTATGGGTTAATCGTTAATGATAGAGTTTTTTAAAGTACAGTAAAACCCCGGTTATCCGAAACGCATGGGACCAAAGGATTTTCGGTTAACAGGGGTTCAATAGGAATTTTCGGATAACCGGGAGGCTTCCTAATTTTGTTCTACCAGATGAAACTACTCACCCCTCTCACTTCCCCACAGTCAGGTAAAGCGTTAGTGCTTGCAGGTGCTGCTTAGAGTCAGGGCCATCGCTACGACTTTTTATTGAGGGGGGAGAGGACCTTAAATTGCCAAGTCAAGTTTCAGTATTTGCCAACTCATTGAGAAGCAAAAATAAATAGTTTTCGACAATTCAATAAGTTTGCCAACTACTTTTATAATTTTGCCAAGTTACCGCAATTACAAAATGTAATATAGTTCTTATTTGTAAAAAGATTAATAATATTCCCAATTAGATTTGTAACTTCTGCCAAATCTATCAGAAATAGAAAGTATATTATAGTTTTTATTAAAGTTTTAAACAAATTTGCCAATTAAAAGTTTTTAAATTTATCAAGTGTAACAGCATTCGGGAATGTTTGGTGGGGGAGGCTCCCCCCCCCCCCCCCCTTAGCGAGGGCTCTGCTTAGAGTCTGTATTCTATTCGATTTTACCTTTCTGTTTACACGTGTTTTAATTTCCTCCAAACTTTATTTACGATGAGTAATATTTTAAAATACAAACGGGTTTTTATAAGCATGAAGAACTCAACGAGTTGAAAAAGTTGATATTGGCACCTCAATATATTGAAGTGCAGGAAGACGCAACAGGGTCAGATCTGTTGTTGTTTGAAAGATGGCGTGATAAGGCAGCATTGAAGCAATGCGAAGTTGAAAAACAAACAAAAATCACAACATATTTTCTAAAGAAATGAAGTGTTGTATGTGGCTATGCAATAAAATGCCTGCATTTACGCAATAGTCCAAATAAGTAAGTTGGCGCTGTTTATTTATTTCATAAACAACATGCTTATTTAAAAATAAAACTTTTCATATTTAAAAAAAAAAAGTTTTAAGGTATTTTGGTTAAGCTGATTTTCGGATAATCGGGGTTCTACTGTATTATATTGATGAAAAGTTCGAAATTGTGATGATAAATTTAATTTACATTAGAACTATTTTAATTTTACGTTTACTTATTTTAAAGAAATTTACAAAGGGGCTTTTAGCCTTCCTTGCCTCCTCTGATGAGCCTCCCGTGCCGGGAGGGAATTTTGCAGTTTCCGGAGAGACATAACTCCACCCGGACCAGTCTCTGAATTCATCACTGACCCTCAGATCCGGACTAACCTTTCATCGGTCCCGTGATTCACTTGAGCTCCCCCCCACGTGAAATTTTTGCAGTCATCTGAAAGCGAAAAAAACACTATCATTGTGTCCTTAAATGTGGGGAACTGGGGTAGCTATAAACACTATAACACCGTTCAGATTTTGTGCGAATATACGTCAAGCTGCTGCAATGGAAAGAAAAGAGGAAAATACACCTAACACTAACCGGAATAAAAATATATACTTTTCAAGGAATTTTAGTACGCTGCTTGTAAATAATGTTTGCTTAATTGTTTTCGTATTTGAAATGTGACGTCAAAACATGTTAAGAGGCCACTTCACTGAAACTCCCTGTTCGTGCAATCCCATGTTAACCTTTGGGAAAGCTTAAAAGCACGATTACTCATTACCTAATATAATTATCCAAATACGGTATTCACCATCAGAAAGTAGACATTTCAACGATGTTTTTTCTGGCTCCCTGACAAAAATTATTTTCAAACAAATTTATTTTAGCAAATGAAAATAAGGTTTTACAGGTTCTTTAAACAATTAGATTTATTTTTCCTTTTTTTTCTTTTAAGTAAAGAAATAGATTTCTATTGTGAAAAGACAGAGAATTGAACGAAATGATGAACATTCTATTTTATATTTTATGCCTTTAAATAAGTGAAGGTAACTTTCATTTTTCTTTACTTTGTATTGCAAATAAAAAACAACAAAAAAAAAAAAAAAAAAGGAAGAAAAAGTATACAACGTCCCCAAAGAAGCAAACAAAATTCAGAGAATCCCAAAATAAAACTACACTGTAAAAGAAAGAGAATTTTTTCGTGATTTAGCAAGAAGATTTACGAAAATATATAGAATAACCTCTTTCGAGTTATACACAATTCCGAAAAGCGATCCTTTATCTTCAGAAACCAACAGATTTCCGAGATTAAAAAAAAGTATTTCCGAAACAAAAATCTCTTTTGCAGCTAGTAATTTTCTGAAACTCTACGAGTAGTTTTCGATTTGTATTGATCAGTTTTCTCAACCCACTAGCAACACGAAATATGGGATTTTCGGATGCTCACTGTAAAAAAAAATTGTCAAATTAACGGAAAAAAACTGTCAATTTTGGAGCAAGTTTAAAACCGTTTAATTTACAGTAAATATCTGTAAATTTTTACGTGAAGTGACTGTTTTTTTAACAGTTTCATACCGTTACATTTCCAGAGATAAACTGTTATTTTAACAGAAATATTTTGTGGTTTTTACCGAGAAAATCTGTAAATTTTACGAGAAAAATCTGTAAATTTTAACAAACCTCATGTATTTTTAACAGTTAAATACTGTTACATTTACAGAGATAAACTGTTATTTTAACAGAAATATTCTGTGATTTTTACAGAGGAAGCCTGTAAATTTTAAGAGAAATATCTGTAATTTTTAACGAACTTTCTTTTTTTTTTAACAGTAACTCAATATCAGAAAGGATAACTTATCATTTCTCCAATAAACATTTTCATGTTCAACAAGCATGCTATACAAACAACATGCTAAATTAACAGCGTAAAATGAACACTATTTTGTAACTCTTGTATATGTGTAAATACTTTTACGCAGCTGGAAATGTTTACTTGCGATAGCATCCGAATATCCGATATTTCGTGTTAATATCGGGTTGAGAAAACTGATCAATACACATGAAAAACTCTTCGTAAAGCTTACGAAAATTACGGGCAGCAAAAGAGATATTTGTTTCAGAAATGGTTTTATAAATCTCCGAAATCTGTTGCTTTCTGAGGTTTCTGAAAATAAAGGAATACTTTTCGGAATTCTGCGTAACTCAACAGAGGCTATATTATATTTTCACAAAACGGGCTAGATCAACAAACTCTATCTCATTTTTAACTCTTTCCAACATAGTTGAAAAGTGTTTATGAATTCGGTTTTTCTGTCTGTTTGTCCGTGCTCCAACTCGCGTAAATATATTAGGATTGTCATGCAATTGATATATGTTATTGAGATTTACTATGGTATGTTCGGTATTGAAAATGAAGTGTGTAGCACTTATAGTTTTCTTTTACGGGGACACTCAAAGAATTCCGTTACATTACGGTCTGTAGGGGAGAATCATTTGGGGTTTATTTTAATGATGTTACATAATTTCAAACATATTGAAATTGATATATATCACTGAGGTGCACTACAAGAGGCTTACTATAGAATATGGTATGCAAAGCACTTATAGTTTTTTTACAGGAACGCTTAAAAGAAATCTGTTATATGAGGGTTTATGGAGAAAAATCGTTTGGGGTTTATTCTAATTATGTTTTAACTATTTTAAACATTTTGAAATTGGTATGTATCACTAAGGTGCATTACAAGAGGCTTACTATGGAATATTGTGAGTATAGCATTCATCGTAGATACACAAAATAATTCGTTTCTGTCTGTTAACAATAATTGCTTGAAGTGCGTTTTCAGTTGCTGAACGAGTTTTTAAATTTAACTCATTTTTTGTCTATTATTTGGTGTGTATAAATTGTATAGATCGTATACAGGGCAACACAAAAGTTCTCGAGTACATTTCCGTTTATTGACAGAAATTCCAGAAAGGGAATTTGAAACTGAACTCAAACTTATCATTCTATGTAGTATATATACAAATCTATAGATCATATACAGAGCTGCACAAAAGAGTTCGGATATTTTTCCGAATATTGTTGGTAATTCTTGAAATTGGGTTTTAAAATATGTTATTCGTTTTCCAAATTCTGCACTTTAAACAGTGTAAAAGCTGTCTAATCTTCAACACATTGTATGCATGTTAAATTAAACGGCGGGTTTGTGTCTTTGTGCCGGGATTGCACTTATACTCTAAAGCGAAAACTGGGTTCAATGGGGCGGTCCGGTCATCCCTTGTCATCTCTTGTTTTCTCAGATATCATCTGTGACCTTATCAAATGGTAAACATTTGTAAAACTATTTTTGAAGTATTGGAAAGTGTTACATAATCTATATTTGACGCATAATTTTTCGCTCTTGTTTTAATTTAACTTAACTTGATTCATATAAGTAAAGATGAAATTTTGTAATCGATTTTTCACTCACTTCCTGATAGGCTAGAATTATAAATTTTATGTACATACACATGTGTGTTTCCTATGACAATACAACATTTTAACATTTTTAGAACATAATTATAAATTAATAAATTGATTTTAAAACATTTTTCTGTTTGCAGGCCGCAGGTGATAAATCGCCAAATAATCTTTAAAATGGTTACAACTATTTACGATACGAATTACAAAAACAATGGAGTTAATGCGGATTATGTTATGCTAGTTAATGGAATTATATATCAAACCACTCTCATCAAAATAGGCCAACTGCTATGAAACATGAACGACAAAATATTTTAAAGACTAAAAGGTAGAATTTTTTTTATTTATATTTTCTACTTTTTAGTGTTTAAATTATAAGTCTAATAATTTTGTTAAAATATTCTTTTATCATTTATTAGTTTAATTTGGTTAAATTATGATTATACGTTGAAAAAACAATTTAGAAATCTTGAATAGATAGTTTAAATAACAGGTTCCGAAGATTTTATCTCTACAGTACTCCTTGATAAGTTTCTTTTCTTTTCCCTTTTTTTTTTTTTTTTTTTTTTTTTTTTTAATTAATCTGCACTTATACATCCAAGGGGAAATGTTTCTTATTATTTCTTAGTAATGTAAATAAGTTAACCAAATAATTAAACAACTCACATTAACTTAACGACATTTACAGGCTTCTATTTTAATATTACATTTTACAATTTACTTTTTTTGTTTTAAATAATATCTGCCTAAAATATAAACAAATAAATATAGTGTTAAAACTATTTTTAATGCTGCACTAAATGTATCCATCTTGATAGTCAGATGCTTAAATCTGTCTCTTTTTAAATCGAATGCAATGTTGGAACTGAGTTTTTAAAAATAAGTTGAAATAACGACAGATGCAATGTCAATCAGAAGCTGCGTCAAACTCATTGTAATAACTCTTTTTAGTATAAACATAAAACGAGGTCCCTCTTTGTTGTCAAGACATTAACTATTGCTGGCCATCTCAGTTTTTAATACACTCATTCCTCTGTTAACCCGAAGTCAATGATATTTTACTTTTTAGCTCACAGGCTATCAAAGCCTGAGAGTTAATGTGCCTGCCCGTTCTGTATGTATGGGCTCACAAAAGTTTTCGTACACTTTAAAATTTTGCAGTAAAAAGGATTTTCCCTGGAATTGATTTAGAATATGAAGTCCAATATTTTTTCACACAATCTCTATGTTATTCCAAAAAACACCCAGCACTTTTTTTAATATTGACTGTTTTCTTTTTTTATCTAAAGATAAAAGCAGAAGGAGGGAAAGAAAAAACACGCCACAAAAGTCTTCGTACACTGAAACATTTTCGGATAAATTCATAATTAAAATTATCGTCTGTCATTCTATTTTTGATTTTGCATTTTGGTGACATTAAAGAATAGTTTGGCTTTATATTTTGCTTGATTGGTCCGTAATATTCTATCTCATCAAAAACAACTCGTTGTAAACGATCCCGCCAAGCCACAAACCTAAAACGTCAGTCACAAAAAGAAGTGATATCACATAAAAAGAAGCGATATAGAAGTGCATACTCCGAGTCCCGTGTAAAAATCTATCACCACTCATAATGTTTCCAAAGGACTCGGAGTGAGGTACAGTATGTGAAAACTGCTTGGCGACCTGCAGGCTTATATAATATATGTAATATATCAATTTTGAAAATCGGAAAGTAAATTTTATATTTTTGTTATACCACTTTTATAAATATTTTTGTATGCGAAAGAACTGACAGAACGGATTTTCCCCCAGATCTATGCCATTCCCTTACGCTAGAATTACTGCAATATGTCTCAATTTAGTTAACGTTTATTATAAGGTTTATATATATATATATATATATATATATTACAAACTCAAAATCTTTATACGTTTTCTTAAAAAATCCTCTTCGTGAGAGTGGTGTTTTTAGTTTAAATAATGGTAAATAAAATCAACAAATTGATTTTTCAAGCTCATAAATAAGAAAGGACATGCAAACACAGAAGCTTCAACTTTTACAATTATATGGGAGCAAAATAAATAAATAAATAAATAAAAGAAGATAAAAGAAAATAAAAGAAAATAAAAATAATATAGCCATATGTAATTGCAGGAAACGCAAACATTATAAAAGCCTGCAGGTCGCCAAGCAGTTTTCACATACTGTACCTCACTCCGAGTCCTTTGGAAACATTATGAGTGGTGATAGATTTTTACACGGGACTCGGAGTATGCACTTCTATATCGCTTCTTTTTATGTGATATCACTTCTTTTTGTGGCTGACGTTTTAGGTTTGTGTCTTGGCGGGATCATTTACAACGAGTTGTTTTTTATGAGATATCACTCCTTTTTGTAAGGTATTTAATTTCAATTATACGGATTCCATTTTTATTCAGAAAAGAAAAGATGAAAGGGGCAAAAAAAAAATAATAGTGATGCTATAAACAGAATTATACATCAGAATTATACAATTTATTGAGTGACTTATTCCAATGTACATGTCGCTACCATAACAACGGGGAAACTTTTATATTAATTTCCTTACATTGTATTCATCAGATTATTTATGACATATTTATTTTCCTTTTTCTTTTGTTTATATCACTCTTCCGTTTATATACATTCAAAAACAAAAAATTAGACAATTTTACAGTAGTTTACGAACTAATTAAAATACTACAGTTTCAGAAAAATGTGGAAAAATAAGAAGCACTTTTTTCGGTCAACTACAACGATAAGTTTATGAAGCATACTTTACCGAGAATAATCAATTTTTTTTTTCTACGAACCTATTTCTATTAGTATATAAAAATTTACAGGGATTTTTATACTAACATATTAAATATATTATTTTTGAAAATTACTGAGCACCTTAGAAGTTTTTTATTTGTTTAAGTTTTTTAACTCAACGTTTCGAGAATTTGAAAAATATAAAATTCGCAACGTTTGCAAAAGTATAAAAACTATTAAAGTGATTTCTGTTCATATAGTCTGTTCATTCCAATTCGGTGATCCTAAAATATAGGTCCCCAATCTCCGGCAGTCCATGAATTAATTAGGACATATGTATGCAACTGTTAAAATGTTCTCAAAGTTGACAATAGAGGCAATAAGTATAGCTCGGTAAATATGAAACACGGCATTGCAATTGCTTCATCATGGCTTTGTTTCGTGAGGTGTTCGTTCTCCGAACATAAAAATCTCACGCGAAAGTGTTCGTTAACCGATTTGTTCGTAAACCGAACAGTTCGTTACTGATCACCTATTGTATACGAAATTTAGCATTTTAAGTTCGTCATAGCCGGAGATTCGATGAACGGCAAATATTTAAACGCAAAACTTGTAATCTTGGGGTAGCAACATTTTTACATTCTATTACTCAGCGCATGAACGTAAAGTTGGAATTTTGTAATCGCTATTACAATCAATTCCTAGTACGCTAGAATTATATACAATAAATAAACACAGTTTTTTTAATCGATGAAAATACTATATTTTAATAGATTTAGAGCTTAACATCGACGAGATTTCAGACGGACAAAATGTACTCATATTAAATTTTAAAGCAAGATAATGAAACCTTACAGGGATTGAAACAGTGTAAAATCATTAAAATACATCTCACTCAGTAAATATACATCGGTTGTAATGTAATCAAGATCTTCTAAGAGACTCTGTAAACGAAACGTACATGCTTCAATGCCACTTTACAATAGAGAGGATGTAGTAACATATTTGAATATCTTGTGTATATAGCCAATTTGACAAAAGTTATGCAATTGACTATTGTTTTTCCTCTGTGTTAAGTACAGGAATCATGTACTTCAAAGTAAAAATTCGCTAATTACACAACTTTTTAGTCTTATTAAAAAATCTTTTGAGTTACCCTGTAAACGAACAGTAAATTCTACAATTCTGTTTTACAATAGGAAGCTAACTTAGGTCGTTCGTAGTAACATATTTTAACATCATGCGCATACGTTCTTTTTGAAAAGAGTTAGACCATTTAATATTTTTTTTTTGCTTCATCTTAAGTCTAGGAATAAATCACTTTAAAGTGGTATACATAAAAAACTAATTAATATTTTTACACGAAATATTAAACATTTGAACTACTCATAAAAACAATTCAAATGCTGCAAACCGCGTAAAAATCGGATAATTACACAACTCTTTAGCCCTATATCAAGAGATCTTTTGTGAGACCCTGTAAACGAACCTTAAATGTTACGATTTTTTATAATAGGAAGCTTACTTGAGTCGAGTGTAATAACATATCTTAATATCATGTGTATACGAATACGACCATTCCTAAAAGAGTTGGATCATTTATTATTTTTTTCTCTATGTTAAGTATAGGAATCAATAACTTTAAACTGATATAAATCAAAAACTAATTAATATTTATACATGAAACTTTCAAAGGTTTGAACTACTCATAAAAACGATTCAAATAACGTAAACCGCGTAAAAATCCGATAGTTACACATTGCTGTAGCCCTGTCAACAGTTTTTTGCTCTATGTTAAGTATAGGAATCAATAACTTTAAACTGATATAAATCAAAAACTAATTAATATTTTGACATGAAACTTACAAAGGTCCGAACTACTCATAAAAACGATTCAAATAACGTAAACCGCGTAAAAATCCGATAACTACACATTGCTGTAGCCCTGTCAACACTTTTTGGTCTGAACAAGATTTAAAAAGTGCAAAAAACAGCACTTTTAAAATCGCATTTACTGAAAACCTATTTGTCGGATTTTGCTTTACTTTTGAATTCTTAGTCCCTTGGCACGCCCCATTGCATAGAATCAAGAATTTTGTTTCTATCATAAATAGAACGCGAGATATGGATGTGTCAAAAACCCGTTTTGTCCCATCCGCAAAATATAAACTAGACAGAGTGCTAAAAATTTTTTGTAAAATCGTTTGGCATCCATTGGCGGAAATTCCTTTCATATACGGTTCAAAGCATTGCTGTTTCTTATGCTTGGCGAGAAACTCTGTTGAGTTTCTATGATTTATTATTAAAAATGGCTCGTAATCGTATAAAGAAACAACTAACAGCATTCGAAAATTAATTATCTTTCATCATAATAGTGGTAAATCCGTTAGAAATATTGCTAAATTATATAATTTATCAAATTCTACAGTGCAGTATGTGATAAAACGCTTTAAAGGAGAAAATCGGATCGAAAACAAAGTAAGAAAAGGTCGTCCGTCAAAGTTAACACAACGTGATCAAAGAATTGTAATTAGAAAAATTGTAAAAAATCGACGTTTAAGTGCTGTAAAAGTTGCTACAGAATTTAATGAAAAATATTCTACTTCAATTTCACCTGAAACTGTTCAACTCGTTTTGAGATCAGCTGGATTAAATGAGCGGTCTGCACGTAGAAAATTTTTTGTTAGTGCGAAAAACAGAAAGCTCAGGCTTTCCTTCGCAAAATCAATGATAAATAAACCCGAATCGTATTAGAATAATGTCTTATTTGCAGACGAAAGCAAATTTAACATTTTTGGCTCCGATGGGCGTATAATTGTAGGAGAAGAAATAATGAAGAACTTAATCCCAAGAACTTAGTTGGAACAGTTAAGCATGGTGGTGGAGGTGTCCTTGTGTGGGGGTGAATGGCAGCATCAGGACTAGGTAATTTAGTATTTATTGATGGCATAATGGATCATGCTCTTTATTTAAATATTTTAAAAGACAATTGAAAATATCAGCCCAAAATTTGGGTATTGAAAACAACTTTGTTTTTTATCAGGATAACGATCCTAAGCACACGGCTCTCAACTTTCGCCTCTGGTGTTTTTATAATTGTCCACAAGTTCTGAAATAACCACCTCAGTCGCCGGATTTGAACCCAATAGAACATATTTGGAGAGAACTGGAGGTTAGAATACGAAAACACGATATTTAAACGAAAAACGAACTAAGAACTGTAATGATCGATGAATGGATGAAGTTTAAGGCAGAAATTACAAAAAAAAAAAAAAAAAAAAAAAAAAAAAAAAAAACTTGTGAAACCTATTCCCAGCCGTTTAAAAGCTGTTGTGGATACTAAAGGATACCCTACTAAGTACTAGTTTAACAAAATGTTACAATATTTACAAATATGTAGCGATTTCATTAAAGTGTACGAAGACTTTTGTGAGGTAACTTTTTTGTTATTTTTTGATTATTGATTTCTACAAAATAAAGTTTTACTGTGTATTTAAAATATTTTACCTAGTCTTGATAAGTATAAGTTATAGATCTTATTCTTAAATATCCATTCTGGAATATTAATTTGAATTAATGGATAGAGCACTATTTTATTGAAATCTGTAAGTGTACGAACACTTTTGTGAGCCACTGTACGTATGTACGTAACGCGGTAACTCTTGATAGAAATAAGCCTTTTGCTTCAAATTTGGTATATAGGTTCATTGTGATAAGACGCTTCCCTGATTAGTTTTGGGGGTTCATTGGTTAAGTATAAAGGGGAAAAGGGGGGCTAATTCCCTCCTTAATTTAGATAAATGGGTTTTTCATGCAGAGTTATCATATTTTCTTCAAATTTTGTATTTAGGCTCATTGTGGTAAGGCGATTCTCTGATTAGTTTTGGGGGTTCATTGGGGAAGTATAAAGGGGGGAACGGTAAACTACCCCCCCTTAATTTAGATAAATATGTTTTTAATGCAGAATTATCAGATTTTCTTCAAATTTTGTATATAGGTTCATTGTGATAAGGCGCTTTCCTGATTAGTTTTGGGGGTTCTTTGGTTAAGTGTAAAGAGGGTAAAGGGGGGGGGGGGCGTATCCTCCCCCCTTAATTTAGATAAGTGTGTTTTTCATGGAGAATTATCCGATTTTATTCAAATTTTGTATATAGGCTCATTGTGGTAAGGAGCTTCCCTGGTTAGTTTTGAAGGTTCATTGGTTAAGTATAAAGGGGTTATGGGGGGGGGGTAATCCCCCTTAATTTAGATAAATGGGTTTTTCCTGCAGAATTATCCGATTTGCTTCAAATTTTGTATATATGTTCGTTGTAATAAGGAGCTTCCCTGATTAGTTTTAGGGGTTCAATGGTTAACTATAAGGGGGAACGGGGGAATATTCCCCCCTTAATATATTGTCGATTTCTCTATTTTTCGAGGGGCTTATTTCAAATTCTTTGAAATAAGAGTATAATATACAATTAGTGTGAAATAGCCTGTGAGCTCAATGCCGTCAGTTTAACTGGGCAGTTTTCTTTTTTATTAATATCAGCTTATCAATATTCAGTCAACATCTTAATCAAATTTTCAAAAATTTTGTCTTTGAGTTATGGCTTTTTAATTCCAGTCTTTTATTTTTCCTGTTTTCTGCCAATACCAACATTATTTCCGCATACCCCTAATGGGTACTCCGTGCACCCCAGGTTGGGAACCGCTGGTTTAAACAGACCTTTTTTACTTCCTTTTATATTTACAAGAATAAAGTATAGGATTCATGAAAATTTTCGACTTCCGGTTTCGACGGGTTTATACGTTTTAGAAGGACCTGAACACGATTTGACTGTTTTTTAGAAAATGTATGTCTGTCTGTATGGGACAAAAAATTTGTGGGCGCTCTATCTCAAGAACTAATACACGGAATTTAATAAAACTTTAGATTCCGTTAGTCCCTGATGAAAATTGGTGCTGATTAGTTTTTTGTGTAAATCGCGCTGCTATGCTACATTATTCACGATTTTTACGATAGCTATATCTCAAGAACTAATGCACATTATTTCATCAAACTTCAGATTCTGTTAGACCTTGACATAAATAGACGCTGATTACGTTTTGGTGTAAATTTGTCAACAGGTGCTCCTGCTATCACATTTTGCACGATTTTCACGATAACTATATCTCAAAAACGAATGCACGAATTTTCATAAAACTTCATATTCTGTTAGACCTTCACATAAATAGATGCTTCTTACGTTTTGATGCTTCTTACGTTTGGTGTAAATATCTCGACAGGTGGCGCTGCTATGCTACTTTTTTCATTATTAACACGATAACTATATCTCAAGAACTAATGTACAGAATTTCAGCAAACTTTAGATTCAGTTAGACGTTAATATAAGTCGTTATTGATTAGGTTTTGGTGTAAATTTACCAGCAGCTAGCGCTGCTATGCTGAATTTTTCAAGATTTACATGATTTTAGCGATAGTCCTATCTAAAGGACTAATGCACGGAATTTCATCAAACTTCAGATTCAGTTAGACCTTGATATAAATTGGTGCTGATTCGTTTTCGGTGTAAAAGCTGTGTGAGAAAAGTACTCATGATTAGAAACATTCTTCCAATTGCAAAAGTGTACAAATCAAGTATAGGTTTTGTTTTATAATGAGTTGTATGTATATTAAAAAATGAAATTTTATTTTTTGTATGGGCCTCTGGTACTAATAACTATAATTTAGAAAAAGGAAGAAAATTTAAAAAATCCCATTTTTTTTTTACGATTAAAGTTTACCGAATTATGACAGTTTGAATTGTAGGAAATTTCAATGTTTACCTGCACTAAAAGTACTTCTTTCCATTTTTAGAGCCAGAAAAATCTGAAATATATCGCTTTTAAGGAGGCGAGTAGGTCCCCAAAAAACTTAGGGACCCGGGAGGTAGTTTATTCGCTTCTGTCACTGCACGTCGGTCTGACAGACTGTCTGAATCAAAGTATAAAATAAATGAATAAGTTCACAGTAAACTGACACACACAGTAACTGACAAGTAAAATACGTGGAATGTGATTTTGAGTGTTCGTTTTAAGAAGGTAAAAATTGGTGAATTGATTATATATCCATTTTAAAGTGTTTAAGGGATCGGTAAAAATGCCGAGTGGTCTCACAGACCACTCACACCAGTTAAAAGTTAAGTTGCCTAACAATTAATGTACACAAATGTTAAAATTAATTATTCAACATCAACTGAAAATATGTTTTCACAGATTCTTGATTCAAACGGATTTAATTTTGCCTTTATTTTTAAACGACGTTTTAAGTTATCACAAAGAAATAGCATTCTATTGTTAAATAAATAGGAATATTGGACAAAATACTGAATTTTCCATTTTACAATAGTTTTAGGCCTTTAAAGAAGTGGATAGTTCATATTATTCTTTACCTTATATTGAGAATAATCAACAAAGAAAGAATGTGAAAGCAAGCAAAGAAAAACAAACATGCAAACAAATAAATAAATAGCAACAACAAAAAATTCTTCAGACGTAGATTCAAACCATGCAAATTATTATTTTAAGTAAATCAATATTTTGAAGAAGAGGAAAACAAATGTTTATTTCTAAAGATGTTTTTTGGTTGCTTGGCAAAAATTGCACACAGACGTTAAAAATCAAATTTCAGTAACAGAAAATATGATATAAATAAATTCATTTCACTTTCAATGTTCTTAAAAAGGCATTGCAATACAATTAACCTACAAATATCTATATTTCTACATAAAAATATATTTTGAAGAATTACAATTTAATGCGTAAATCAAGGAAATTGTTAGTATTATTGTTAATTGCTGCATTAAAAAAAGACAAACAGTCAGAATTTTTTTAAGGTTGTAATATTCATATTAAACATGATGCAGTGGTTGCAACCACACAAAATCTAGGAAAACTAATTATGAAAAACAAACGCCGTCTTTATATTAATCCATTTAAGATGTTTAGACTTTAATCAACTTAAACAAGGCGTAAAAATGATATTTTTAATGTCTGTTTTTTTCGCTTTGAATTCTGAAAAATATGGCATTAAAATCAAAAACATTTTCGTGAAAAATAAAAAGCTAAAATTTTAAGCAAGGGCGAAAAACAAACAAAAAATAAAAAGATAATACATTTAATGAATCAGATGGGAATTCAGAAATTTCAGCAATGTAGTCTAATAATTAAGTTTTTTTTTAATTTTTCGAAAATAATTTGTTTGGTAAACAAATTTTTCATCATCCTTTATTTATTTACTTATTTTTTATTTTCCCACAAGAATGTATCTTTCACAAAATTTTTTACCACAATCTTAAGTAAAATCAATTTTTTTTTTCAGATTTAGTGAAGTTTGTTTAATGAAATTAAAATTTCATACTAAAATATTATACATTGCTAATCCTCCGTTAATCATATTTTCATACTAGGTGTTTGAAAAATTATGTAGTTTTTATTTGCAAGAACGTTTCGTGTCATATTTCAGACCGTTGATGTTTACCAATCACACCGTTATAGCTTGTGTTTACTTAACAATTTTTTTGTTGTAATTTATACTGATTAAATTTTTCAATTTTGATAAATTTTTAAAACCAAATATAACGGTTTTTGTTTTCATTGTTTGCATGCACAAAATACAATTTCAAAAATTATCAATTTCTTGCTAGCAAGATTTATTATTTTCAGTTTTTTTTTTGTTTAGTACCTTTTTATATCACCTGTTTAAATTGTTTATTAATTAGATTGTTATGTGAAATAAGCAGATGCTATATTTTGTAACACTAAAATTAACTATAATTCCTTAATCCTGAAATTTCATAAAAAAGTATGGGGATTAGAAATTTCAATACGAGAAAAGAGAATTATTAATGAATAATGAAAAATGTAACTAATGTTATCCACAACAGAGGCAACAAGAACGAAAAATCATACGTCAAGCATAGATTATGTAACACTTTCCAACACTTCCAAAATAATTTTACAAATCGTTACTGTCTAATAAGGTGAAAAATGATGTCTAAGTAAACAAAGTCAAGGTCAAACTGTGCGGGGATGCCTACCTTTCGGCTTAAGCTCAACTAGCCCCGACCAGCAGGTTTGTTTACTATGCGGCAAGGCCCCAGCCCAGGGAGCGATGCCCGGAAGGAATACCTGGGAAGGGGACCCCTCACTATTGAAAATTAACTGTCAAAGATTACAATGTCAATCACAAAGGCTATCCAATTATACTGGGCGAGCCAAGTTAGATGCGATAATGGGCTGAATGAACAATTTTGATTGTAAATTAATGTAAGGGGATGTAGAGCTTTTACAAGATAATAATTAAAGTTGAGAGAAAACTATAAATACAAAACAATACTAAGAGTTCGCTTATTGAGCGATAATCAATTAATAAATACGATATTGACAAAGAAAGTAAGCATCAAGCGTATAAAAAGATTTATATGGAGAAAAACTTGAATAATTACATAGAGTATTTATAGTAAACAGTTAACACAATATAAGTACAGCAATAATGCCAGAAAGCAAATCTGTGAATACAAGTACTGTGTACTAGTACCAAGAATAATAGGGAATAACATAAGTGATTATATAGGAATATGTACACGTAGTGAAAACAATCAACACAAATCAAATACCACCATGAGATTAGAGAAGTAGTACTGAAACAAAAATTCCAAAAATTCAAATTTTGATGATACAAAAATTGAGAAAACAATTTACTAATTATACTGAGCAATACTAAATAATACTTTGTGATATTGAGCAATAATTATACTACAAAATAACACTCTATGATGCCATTAAGAACAAGTAAATTGTTAAGGTTAGAGTAAAGGTAGAATGTGTAGGTCCTTATGCATATTAGAAGTTCACTTCATTTTCGACCTCCATTAAGTTCAATGGAGGCAGCATGAATAAGTATTGATTACGTTCTAGCAGAAACGTACAATCTGTCATTTTTTGGAGCAGTTTTGGTTGTTTCAGCACATAGGCAAACCAGACCGATAGATTCATTTGTGAAGGCTTTCTAATGTGATGGTGGGCAGTCAGGGTGCAATCTAGGATATAATATAAGGAGGTATACCTCTTTTTCCACAGGTGCAACTAGGTGACGATGCCTTGCCGAATTTATTGAGGTAGTGAAGAAGTTTTGTAGGTTTGTGAGGTTTAGTGCGGTTTAGTGAGGTTTCGTGTGGAAGTTTTGTAAGGACCATGGACCATGTAGCAAAGATGTAGTGGTACCTATTTTGAAGTTGAAGATCTATTGATATTGTTGAGATTAAGGAGTGAGTAAAGCGATCCTTTGTTCACAGATTTCAATCCATTTGCCATGATGTTATTAATTCTGATGTTGTTATCTTCTTTAAATGTGATTGTGGAAACGGGTAGAATTTTTGTAAGATGTCCTGTGATGGTTTCGTTGCATAGCGGGGCAGTTTATCAGCATGCTCGTTTCCAGCTATGACAGAATGACCACGCACCCATTTAAAGAAAATGGATTTAGATGTTTGTTGCAAGGTTATAATTATGTCACAAACGAGTAAGTTGGTGGTGGGTATATCTTCTAATGCATGCAGGCTAGATAAACTATCAGGATTGATTGTGTAGCTTAGAAAAATATTAGAATTAGCTCAGTCTATTGCATGGTGTATCGCTAGTAGCTCTGCGTGGTAGACACTATTTTCTTTGTGTAAACGAATCTGTTTTGTTCCCTGTAACACTGAACCTTTATATGTACAGAAAGCGTATGCAGTTGATCTGATGTTTCTGATACATCGGTGAATATATCAATTTCGATTGTACTCTCATTTTCTATTACCCAATGTATGGAGGTATCATACTTTTAGTTGATTTCGGTTGGTAATTCATCGGGTTATTTTCATCCACTGGGACCCGAAGCCAAAGTACCCTTCCGAGAGTGGATATTTTCTTCAGCTGCAAGGCAAGAGGGGTAATTCCCGACAGTACGCAAAGAGCTGCAGATAGGGATTTTTTATAGGCTCCTGTGACTAGGAGTATGCATTGAGCCTGAATTGCGGAAATAAACCTTAGACCATGTGACTTTTGAATTCGAGCAAACCATATCGATGCAACATAGGTGATTTTTTTCTATAAAATATTATTATACTATACTTTGAGAATCTCTCTAGAAATTCCACCTGATGAAGATACAAATTTTAAAAGGTTGTGTGTTACTTGTGTTATTTCTAATCTTTTTATATAAGTAAACAAGTTTTAAAATTACGCACGTTATTTTTTTATTTTTACTTGGTTGTTTATTTCCATATTTGTAACCATGGAGTAACTCGAGCCAATAATTTCGGTAAGTATATTAGAGATAGTAACACGCAAAAATACAATATGTAACGATACAGCATCGTTTAACTTACCGAAATTGTGGCTCGAGTTACTCCATGGTTACAAATATGGAAATAAACAACCAAGTAAAAATAAAAAGTAACGTGCGTAATTTAAAAAAGTACATAAAAATTAAATAATAGCATTTCAAATAATAACTTCAAAGACCGTGCAATTATAAAATATTATCATTTGTTTTTGATAATGGCTCGGAGTGAGCCGAAACGTGTCAACAATCTAATGAAAGTTATTTCACTGTATATTATATTTTTAATTTACACGTTTTAGTATTTAAAAGAAATATATTATTACAAGGTATTATAATTTATTATAAGATCTCTAGATTATTATCAATGCGTTGTAATTTTCCAACTGGGCGAAAAATGTCCGGGCCAGGATTCGAACCTGGGAATCTTTGCTGAAGCTGCCATGCTCTACCAACTGAGCCATCCCGGTCGAATCTGGAGGACCTAATTCATCCAGTTAACCTTATTGATCATAGCATCTGGTCTGATATCTGAATCAGCTCAACAGAATAAATCGCAGGCAATTTGGAACGCCAGTAAACGCTGGAAACGTGATTACACAAGATTAATTTTAACACAATTATTCTAATTGGTAAAGAAATTGATTTCTTTACCAATTAGAATAATTGTGTTAAAATTAATCTTGTATTATCAATGGACCCAATAATTTGGCAAAATACTGTAACATCTTGCATACTTAGATCAATCTTACATATTTACATCTAATCCCATATATTTAAATATATCTTATAACATGCATACTAACATAAAAAAAAAAAGTTTTCAGTTTTTATAAAATATATAATAACCATCTTTCAACACATAAAAGTAATAGTAACATATGAGATGTCTTTCACAATACCTATCCACAGCACAATAATGGTACAGCTACGGTTTCTTTCCTTGATATAGAAACTTTTATCATAAATGAATTTAATATTTTATTATAAGGTATCTAGATTTTTATCAATGGACCTAAAAAATTGGCAAGGTATTGCACATAATTCATGCTTAGATGGATCTTACATATTTGCATCTATCCTATACGCCTACATATATCTTATAACATATATATACATACTAACATGCAAAAGTTTTCAGTTCTTTCTCTGATCTGGATACTTTTATCATAAATGATACCACAATTTTACAGAGATTGAAAGTAAACAGTAACTCTGTCGTTAAATAACGATATAACTTAAAAAGTTAGTCGTTATTGTAACTTATGAAAATGCAGCAAAGAAACCCAGTGAAATAATTTAGTTAAGATTATTTATCAAAACAATATTTTATTAAATATAAAATAGCATAAAATGTTTTTTTAAACACTAATTTGAGCATTATGTTCGTTTTAAAAAGCTTAAAAACGAATAAGAGTAATAAGCGATTATTTTATACTATTCTGGTTTTGTTTTAATTTTCTTTTTTATGCTTTATTTCTTTTCCTTTAATTTTTTCATTGCGGGAACTCCTGGGAAAATATTACGCGTTAGTTATCACATAAAATCGCTATACCAGGATAAAGAAGAAAAGAAAAATAAGTATTAGGCTTTTATAAGAGAAAAATGTTTCAAAAATATTCACATTGGTAGGGGTTTTCTTATGAGTTAATAAATTATTCGATTATGTTATTAAGATATTTATAAATAAATCACGAAGGACTTATTATATATTTCTGTAAATGAATAAATCTATACAAATGCAAAAATAATTACTCTATTGTTTTTATTCAGAAAATAAAAATAAAATTTTACATTATGCTATTGCATTCTTTAAAAAAAAGTGTTCTTAGTTGAGTTGAAGTTAGTATTCGAAATTTGTTTTATACTTTCATAATTACAAAATAATTAGTACATTTAAAAGCATATTCAAAATTTGCTGAGACGAAACATAGATATACATATTTTTAAATCTGCCGTTCAAAAAAAATTGCTTTTCTTCAACCAAGGAAAATAAATATAATTATTTTGTGATTACTTAAAAGTGAAATTGCATAAAAATGGAAATATGACTAATTAACGCTTTTTTTTCCCTCAACAAGACTACTACACTGAAAAAATAAAAAGATAAATGTTTCTTGATCTATCAAGAATGTTTACGAAAGTATAATGTAACCTCTACTGAGTTTCTCACGATTCCGAAAACCGTTCTTTTATCCTCAGAAACCATATAATGCCGAGATTAAAAGAAACATTTCTCAAAAAAAAAAAATTTTTGCTGCCAGTAATTTTCGAAAATATTACGTTGTAGCTTTTGCTATGTCTTAATAATTTTTCTCAGCTCGGATTCAACACAAAATATTGTCTTATCGGATGATGTCAATTCTCAAATTCTCATTTTTACATTTGGATCTATATTTCTAAAACTAAGAACGTTTCAGGAATTACCCAAATAGTAAAAGATACCTGATTAACATTAACCGACTATACGAATTGTCGGTAGAAAGTTAGTAATCCCTAAGTGACGTTATTATGAAATTAAGTAGACCCTTTTTTACGAGTAGTTCAAGATTAGTATCGGCAGGTAATTACATTAACCGATGGATCCGACTAGTTGCCGAAACGTCAGTGAAGGCTCACTGTTGAGACCCGAAAAGTTTTTGGTTTCTGTCTGCTTGTCTGTCTGTCTGTCTGTCTGTCTGTTCCGCGATAACTGATGCAAAAAGGGTCCGATTAGGTTGAATTTTGGTGAATATGTTGGCGAGGTACCCGGAATTAGCTGTATAGTTTTTGGTTAAATTTGGTTCATTCGTTCGAAAAATATAGAACATTTTATTTTAAGTCATAATGCTTTTCAATGGGAAGTCAGACGATTTTTTAATTTTAACATTCCGCGAAAAGAAAATCACGCATTGAGATAATTGTGAATTCTAAATTATGGATATTAAATTTACGAAATGGATATCTTAATTTAATTTGATCACTTTGAAAATTTCCCAATATATTTATTAGAATTTCTAAATTAATTGTCTAAATTATTGGGAAATTTTACGCATTAATTTGAAAGATATGAAAATTTTAATTTCTCATTTTTTACAAAAATTTCCAATGCATTTTCTTTCTCTCTTTTATTAAATGGTTGCTAAGCAACTCTATTTCAAAGAATATCAACAAAGGAAAATTCAAGTGAATAATTTTGACGCGAAATATTATTAACAAAATAACTAATTTTCGAGTGATTTAATTTTTTAATATGCTTTTTCTAATGAAATAGATGAGGATTTTTTTTAACTACTCAAGAAAGATGACAAAATCGGCTTTCCAAACAAAAAATATAAAAACGTTGAATGTGAAAATGGAATATAAGTCTCATAAGAGAAATTTACATTTGTATAAGAATATTTAATAAACGGAATTTTATTCAATTTCAGCAATATATGATATTTAGCGGTTGAAAAATAAGTATTGTTTTAAGGATAGGATAAAACCTCCTGTACAAAGAGATGGTTAATTTAATGAAATTAAAATAGTAAATGCACTTAGACATATACTCGATTAATGAAAGTGCACAATTACTGGAAATTGAGAATATGAAATTAAAGTGACAACGGGGGGTTCAGGCGGGCTCCGCCCCCCTGAAGATATGTAATCTTATTCTGAAAAAAATACAGTAATAAGTAGTTTATCCTATCATTTATCCGACATAAAATTGTGTTTAATGTGATACTTCTAAAAATTTTGGAACTTTCAATAAATCTTATATATGTATAAATAACTTTAAAAAATTGAATTTTAGGATATCAAATATTATGCAGATAATGTTAGAAATGAGCGAGATTAATGAAAAATGATTTGTAGAGCTGACGTTGAGGCCTCTGATCTGTAGATTTACTAGTTAATGTTGGTTTCAAAAATAATATCGGACCGATATCATAGGGTGATGAATCTCTGACCATTTCTCCGCCACTAAAATGTCCTAGGAATGGCATATCACATAACTAAAACTTGCTAACATCGTTCAAGATCTTATCTCATCACCCCTAAAAATGCTTTTTACACATTTCAAGGACATATCACTTTTAAACGGACAGTTGAAGAAAGTACAAGGTGAGGAAATACGTGAGAAGAAATGATTTTTGGTAAGAATAAAATTGCTTAGCAGTTTTGTCACTTATTAGTAAACCTTAATATCTTAAAAATTTACAGAAGTAGGTTAAAATAAAAAATAACAATTTGACGGAGTCTCTGTTTTTTTCTTTCTTTTCTAATTAAGAAAGAATAATCATTTATACTTAAAAATATACTTTGATAAATGGAATGTAATAATTTAAACTGATATTTTAAAAAATAAGTTGTTAGAAACACTTGATGTTTTGTTTATTTAAATAAATTAATTGAAAATATATAATTTCAGATGTTTTGTTGATTTCGATAAATAAATTTGGGATGGATTAGTGACCACCATCAACTTGATTCTTTCTGATGGGATTAAAATAATTCCAGAATAATGTGAAAAGTTCTTGATTGACACCTATTGAAAGAGGATTATCCTGGAGAAAGGAAATTCTGAGTTCATTTCAATAAAAATGAAAAGCTTTCATACCTTGAATAGCCTTGCTAAATGTGTGCGAAATTTATCTATAACAAGTTTATCTGAAGGAGTTTAAAATGTGTCAGGAAATTATTTGTATGAATAGCAAGACCAAAGAAAGGGATTTCGATGTACTCTGAAAGTGAAAGTGGGAGAATAGAAGGGAGTGTCAATCAAAGAAGTTCAAGGGATTATGCAGTAGAGAGAGGAGTGTTTCTTTGCCATTGAAGGGACAGTCTGGTTTTTGAGTTCGAGGGAGTTAGACCTCATCTGATGTTGTTCCTGAGATTGTACAAACATATCTTGTAAATATTCATCTAAAATTTCACCATCATGTTATCTTTTTATAATTGTTGTTTTATAATAAAATGTTTTCGTTTAATACGATATGATACGTTTAATTATATATATGCGACCACGATACCACAAATTGAAAATATAGAATACTGCATAATATGTAAAGTCAGGCCGCCTAGACGAAAAATATTCGGGTTAGGTTAGGACATTCGGCCGAACTTCAACCAGTGATTATTTGCTGCTTGCCAAAGATACTCCGACTGCTTTTTGTCTAGGCAATCTCACTACCTGTATCGGCAAAAAAGCTTCTTGTCTGCTCGGTAAACCACCTCAAAACCATCACATCCCGAGTATTTTTGGAGCAATTTTGAAGTTTTTGCCTACAAATTTTCGATCATTTGGTTATTTCCTAATCTTTTTCGGAGTTTGTTCAGTCCTTTCTTTCCTTCTTCTTCTTTTTTTAAAGACATGGAATTAAATCCCTCACCCTCTAGAAAAATAAGATGATCTATTTTAATATAAAGCTATTTAAATCAGAACATAAAAAAATATATATATATATTTTTAAAAATTGCCTATTTATACTTCAAGTCTTCTTTTTTTTACTCCAAATTTTACCTGAGTGAATTTTACCTCCAAAGAAATTACTTTCTTTAGCTCAAAAAATCTTAATTGTTAATTTAAAAAACAATTTAGTGCAAATAATTATCCTTTTATTTAACTTAACTTGGTTCATATACGTAATTATGGAATTTTGTAATCGATTTTTTACTAAATTAGTGATATGCTAAAGTTAAAAAAAAAAAAAAAAAAAAAAAAATGTACACAGATGTGTTTCCGATGGCAAGACAAGATTTTAATATTTTTAGAACTTAATTATCAATTAATAAATTAAGTTTAAGGCATTTTCCCGTTAGCCGAGCGCCGGTGATAAATCGCCAAACGTCTTTTTATGGTTACAATTGTATAAGAGTTACAACAACAATGGATTTAATTATACGCCAAATCGTGCTCGTTAAAGTAAGCCATCTTGCTGTAAAACAGCAACATGAAACACTTTAAACACTAAAATGTAGAAAATAAAATTTAACTAAAAAAATAAATAGTGTAATAATTTAAAAATAAAAAATTCGCTTTTATCAATAGTTTAATATTAATTAAATTATAATGATATATATTGAGAAAAAATAATTTAGAAATCTTGAATAGACAGTTGAAATAACGTTTTTTTCTGTTGCCATATCATAAAAACAAAACAAGGCAAAAATTATAGTTTTTTTTTTTTAAATAAATAAATTGACTAATTTGGACATTCTATTAAGCATAAATCAAAGCGGTCAATTTTTCGGGTTTGGTATTTTATGGGATTTTTTTGGAAAAAAAAAAAAAAAGAAAACATGAATTTCAGTCATGAAATTAGGCACACTGTAAAAAAAAAATCTTGAGGTTACTAAAATTTTTTTAGAAAATTTGTATTACAAAAATTTTTTTAGTAACCGGTACTAAAAACGGGAATCGTTGCTATCTGTTTTCTAGTAATGTTGCTAGCTGTTTTCTAGTCATTCTTACGAATTTTCTTGTAACTGAGTAAGAACACAAAAAAATTTTTAGTAATTGCAAAGATCAATGAGAAAAACTAAAATTTTTTTAGTAGATCGACCCATTTTTTTTTTTTTTTTTTTTTTTTTTACAGTGCAGGATTTTCAAGATAAATGTTGAATGCTTATAAAAAAAGTTTGTAAAAATACTATTTTTACTTTTATACTTATTGTTGTAACATTCTAAATTTTAGATATTATCTCATATTCTATATTTTCAATTTATTTATCTAAATCAACAAAACATCTGACATTTGATATTTCATTTTATTTATTTAAATCAACAAAACATCAAGTCTTTCTATCGACTTATTTCAAATATGTGAATTTAATTTATTGCGTTTCGCTTATAAAAAAAATTTTTTGGTATGAATGGCTATTCACAATAATAATAAATTTTAAAAAAGTAAAAAAAAAAAGTCTAAATTATTAGATTTTTTACACTACTTTTCGTGCTATCTGTAAATGTATGTTTAAAAGTTTAATCATTTGAGCATTAATCATGAGTGTGACACGTGTGAAGTGAACTAGGGTTCGCGTTCGCAGCATTTCTAAAATTTTATCACTTTGTGCTACCACTATTTGAAAACGATAATCTTAATTGTAGACCTCTATTGCAGATGTTAAAGGAATCTACTACGAAGATTTTTGATTTGAAATAGTGGTAGGAAATGTAGAAAAAATTTAGGAATTATACTGCTCTTTAAATTAAAAATACTTTGTTGACGTACAAACATTAATTTATTGAGGGTTACGACATCACACACGGTAAATTTGCATCACGCAACAAGAAAGCAGTTGTTTGAGAGTTTTTTTCTTTTCCTTTTATTTTATTTATTTTTTTTTATTTTTTTTTGTAAAGTTTTTCCGGACGGCCAGGGTTCGTTTCTGAACAAGACAATTCCCCGACAAGGTCTTTCCCGTAAAAAACCCCTCTGGAAAGAGAGAAAGTGCTTCTAACTCGCTCTTGAACAGAACAGAGGCATTACCTACTTTTGGGGCTCTGAAGGCTTGTATATGTATATATGCACTGCAGAAGTTATGTGGATTTTGTAGTGGCCTGAGAATGACTTCGAGTATCTAAAAGATATGGTCTCATTATTGTCTCTATAGTGTCAATACTTGAGATTCCTTTGTGAGTTATAGTTCTTATAACGTCAGAGAAGACCATTAGCTGAACATGAATGAAAAAGTTTTTTTAAATGATTTCTTGAAAAAGTTTTATGTGTACCATCTGGAGATCTGCATTCTTATTAACTTGAAAGAGGGGGGGAATATATAGAAGCCATTATATAGTTCTTATTATTTTCTAATCAGTAGTAATTAAAACAAAAATTACGCACAAAACATTACAGAATGCTAAGAGTCCTGAGTAAACTTTGTCCTGTGAATCAATCATGAGTGTGAGTCGGGATAGGTAAAATATACCTATATAATATGTGAATCAATTACGAGCGTGAGTTGTGATTAATGCACAAAGAATGTGGTTAAATAATCATTCTAAGTACATTAAACTAATATATTTTAAAGAAAAACACAAAGGTTTGATGTTTACTGATTTGTGACGAAAATGCTAAGCAGTTTATTCTCAACAAAAATACATTTCTCAGTACGTATTTCTTCTTCTTGTACCTTTATCGACTGTCCGTTTAACAGTTATCTGTCATTAAAATGTGAAAATAGCGTTTTGAGAGGGTGGTGAGGTAAGATATTGAAAGGTGTTGGCGGGTTTTTATTCATGTGAAACACCACCGCAGGAGAATTTTAGAGGGGAGAAAAAAGATAAGATATTTATCGCCCTGTGAAATCGGCCCGATATTATTTGTGGATACACATATCAACTAGTCGAATCCCTCCCTTAATGCAATTTACTGCCGATACGAGTCTTGAACTACTCGAAAAGAGGCGTCAAATTAATGGCATATTAAAGTCACTCGGCAATTACTAACCTTCGGCGATAATGCGGATAGTCGGCCGAAAATAATTACATATATTTTGGTGTTTGGGTATTGGTCAAGGATAAGAAAGCCCAGCCTATATATGTGAACAATGGTTGGTCCTAATTTAGAGTGCGAGGGACTCATATGCATTGATAATTTACTGTTGCAATGAAATTAATGAAAGATAAAATATTTACTATGTAGAGAAGAATACGCACGCCAACGAAATGCTCTAGGATAAAGATCGTGGATCAGGTGTTCGTAGGTGCACTTTAGCCCACGGATTATTTAGCTTTGCGCCCACGAAGTCTTTATAAACTTATATGTATAAATACATATTTTGCACTCATGGATAGTAGATATTAATTTTAATAAAATTAAACAGAAGATTCTTAAGCTTTATTCTTGTTTCATAAAGTACAGTGGCGTAGCATTTGAAAAATTAAGAAAGGGCTCAAGTAATTAATTTGAAACTATCAAAATAATTGAAACATAAAGATTATATGAGAAAAGTAACTAAGCATTTATAAGAATAATTTTACTGTCGAAGACATTTGTAATATCATTAATATCATTAGTATAAAACCAATATTTTATTTAATTTTGAAATACTAAACTAACAGTTTAGTAGGTAATTAATAAATTAAATATATATGATTTTAAAAATTGTTTTTGCATTTTTTTTCTTTTTTTAATGATTTATCAAACATAATTATTTTTTCGAGTTCATTTACAAAGATATACTTTAAGAATTTTATAATATAAATAAGTAAAAGTTTGCATAAAAAGTTTACTAAACTCTTAATAAAACAAGAACGAAAAATCATGCGTCAAGCATAGATTATGTAACACTTTCCAACGCTGCTACAATAATTTTACAAATCATACCGTTTAATAAGCTAAAAGATAACATCTAAGTAAACGATTTGGAAAATGCATAACATATTTAAAAACATAATTTCAGGAATTTCCAACATATACAATATTCGGAAAAATATCCGAATACTTTTATTCAGCCCTGTATAGGATTTATAGATTTGTATATAGACTACATAGGATGTTAAATTTTAGTTCAGTTAGGAAACGCATAGCACAGTTTAAAATTCTTCGTCTGGAGTTTGTCAATAAACGGAAATGTGTTTGCGAGCTTTTGTGCTTCCCTGTATAGGATCTACAGAATTTATACACACCACGTAATAGACAAAAAGCGAGTTAAAATTAAAATCGCGTTCAGTAACTTAAAATGCACTTCCAGGAATTAACAGACAGTAGAGAATTATTTTGTGTGTCCCTGTAAATGAACGATGACTGCTATACACACAATATTCTGTAGTAAGCCTTTTGTAATGCACCTTAGTGATATATATAAATTTCAATGCGTTTAAAATAGTGAAACTTTATTTAAATAAACCGCAGACGATTTTTCTCCATAGACGTAATGTAACGGAATTCTTTTGACTGTCCCTGTAAAGTAACTATAAGTGCTATGCATACCATATTCCATATTAAGCTTCTTCTAATGCACCTTAGTAATATATATAAATTTCAATGCGTTTAAAATAGTGAAACATCATTAAAATAAACCGCAAGTTATTTTTCCCCATAGACCGCAATGTAACGGAATTCTTTTGAGTGTCCCTGTAAAAAAACTATAAGTGCTACACACTTCCGTTGAAATAGGGAACATGCTATAGATAACGACAGTGACATATAAGAATTGCAGAGTAATCCGAGCATATTTATGGGAGTTAGAGCACGGACAAACGGCCAGACAAACCGAAGTCATAAACACTTTTCAACTAGGTTGGAAAGTGTTAAAAAGCGATAGAAATCCTTTGCCTCTCTTTCCTTAGTTACAGATGTGATTTTCGAAACATTACAATATTTATTAGTTATTACAATATTTATGTCGTGTATACATATGCTGATTAATTATGTATGGTTTGTTTTCAAACATTGAATTACAAACATTAAAAACTGTGTTTAAAACAGGACGTGCGAACTTTAGATTAAAAAATTGTCTTCTATTTGAATGTGAAAGGCTTAAATCCTTTACGCTTTTCAATTTCCTACGCCTATGATAAAGTAAATCTGTTATGACAAAACTATTGCAGAAATAGCTCACGCTAAAAAAAGATAATTTCTGAGATTGTTTTATTTCTTTTAATCTTAGGGAATTGTGAAAAAGTTTTGTCACTCTTTGCAGATAATATTTTCCATTAATGTATATTCATATATCTTTCAACACCTATATGTGCGAGATTGTGTACGTTTATGTAATTTACACTCCATGAATACACATATGATTAAATGTGTGAGTATAAAAGAAGGTTGGTTGCCTGTGAAGATAGTTTAAATGTGCCCGTAATAATAAAAAAGGTTGTTGATCTTTGCTCTAGTCCCATATTCATTAGAAATGAGTTCGGGCTCTTTTTTTTCGCAGACCGAGCCCAAAAAATGTTGTATCATTAGAGACAGAGCCGAATACAAAAAAATACACAGTCGAAAATCGGTACTAGTATTTTAAAAATGCTTCAAAATAAATTATATCATTTAAAAATAAATATCTTTTTGCATAGAAATATGTTTATTAATCCTGAATACGCCCTTATGACAACGTTTCGTGATTTCCACGTCCCTGAAAATTATTTAAAATAGCAAATTTGTAATTTATACCCAACCACTGGCAGAAATCTGCAAAAATCAATATTCTATTTTTTTTTTTATAAATATCATTGTGGAATTATGGCAAAAATACATGAGTTCTGTTTTCCCTTAATTCTGGAAAAGGACTTCAAACAGAAAGCGAGGATAGACAAGGGATATATGCTACTAACACTGACCGTGCAAAGGCTTGAGGATCAAATAAAATATTTCTCTTTATATCCCAACAATAAGAATTCAATTCCCTTTCAAACTGATTTTTAAAGGATTGTAAAACACTTCAAGAAACTTGGAATATCTTCTTGTTTCTCAAATAGCAAGTTTTTCTCTCCTTTTTTCAAGTAAGTTGGTTTATATAGTAAATTGGCATATATAGGTATGGCAAAACGGAAAATAGAGGAAAGGATTAAAGAACGTGAAAGAGATACCAGCTTAATTAAAGAAACCACAACAATACTCAGACTAAATAAAAAATCCTTGATACAGATAAATTTTAAAGTACAGAAACTTGGAAATTACAACAACTTGAATTATGCTTTAATGCGTGAAGCCATTGAAATAGATACAGAAAAAACAGAGTCGAGCAATGATCTTATGCATGCGATAATAGACAATAGATGGCGCTATCTGTTACATTTTGAAAAAAAAAACGGGAAAGTTAGAATGACATCAAGAGGCGACGATGAAGATCAGAAAAACTGACGATGCCCAAGCCGATGGGAGAAAATAATTTTTTAGCACATATAAAAAGTTTTAAAAGGACTAACTTTTTTCTGTTTGGGGGAAAGTAACGTACATCTTTGTAAATAACATCTACATTGGCTTTTTATATGTGAAATGTTTTGTTAATGTCTGTGAATTGTAGTGTAGTGTGAAAATATAAGTTAGTTATTTGTTACGACCGATTATCTGCACTAGGGAGGGATATAGACGAACGGGAAGAGTACCCTTGATGAGGGTCTTTCTAAGGGATCCTTACCCATATTCATGCAAGTTTTGAAGAAAACCACGGAAAACTCCGAACGGTTAGGTCAACGAGCGCGACAGGGGTTTTAACCCAGCACCTCCCGTCTATAAGCTCTCGAAGCTAATAGTTCGAACCCAATCGCGCCAGTCGGCCTAATCGTTCGGAGTCTTCTGTGGTTTTCTTCGAGCCTTGGGTAATCTTGTGTAAATACGTGTTAGATTCCCTTAGAAAGATCCACACGGAGGGCAACCCCCCTCGGCCTATATCCCTCGAGTAGATAATCGGCCGTGAAAAACAACACCAACGCCAACACATTTTTCCAATTTCTGAATAAATAAAATTTTCACTATGAGCCGGAACCCGACGACAAGCATAAAATTCCCGTCTCATCTCTAATGCTCATTGCAAAAGTTTACGGCAAACTATAAACTTGTTAAAATAAGGAACATCTAAAAAATAATTATATTATATTATAATTTTTGATTAGGAATAGGATTAATAGATTTCAATTTTATCTATAGATTTCTAGTTTAGATTTCTATAACTTATAATTGAAAATTTACAAGCACATTTATTAAACAGGGTTCTACATTTCAGGGGATTTGAATACCAGCATTTTCATAAAGAAATGTTTACCTTATTGGAGGAAGAAATTCAGGGTTTAAATAATGCAGCCATTACTTTATGAAAAATTTGGTATTCAAATCCCCATGAATTCCCTGAGATGTACGAACACTGTTAAAGTCTGAGTGGGCAAATTGTCAGACAAACTAAACACTAAAGTCATAAACACGTTTGAAGTATGAACAAATTGTGTGATGTGTAACCACCACGAAAGCATATTATAAGCCTTTTCTATTAATTAATTTAGTTTTCAGCCATTTGTGGTGATAATAATAATGAAACAATAAAGTGGAATTTTCTCACCTCCCATGTCTTCCATTTGTGAGTCGTAAGCACCTAGGCTTGATACAAATAAGGCTAAAGAGTTATTTTTGCTTCATAGTATACCTTATTTAATGATCTAAAAAACAAGATAGTTAATTTGAGCTTGATATAACTATTGCCACGTATTTTTATCCTTTTTTTTCTTTTTCTTTTAATGGCACTTTCGGGATGTTTGACCCGGGTAAAATAACCTCTTTTTCATAGAATGTAATTGAACACATTTTTAAAAAATGAGATTTTACTTTATAAAAAAAATAATAATTTATTTATTTGAGTAATTAATAGAATATTTTATATACATTTAGCTAAATAAGGACTCTAATGCAACATTTTTCAATTGAAACTGAATGCAAAAATATATAATAAATGATGTGCAGTATAAATTCAAATGTTTTTTTAAACAATTAGGAACAAATTATTATTAATACAGCTGCATATATCTTAAATATTTATATTTGATGCAAAATATAAATATATTACAACTTGTGATAAAGATATTTTGTTTATTTTTTCTAAGGGTCTTCTTAAGCTACCACATCCAAACATCAGTTGTGGTTTAAAAAGTGTAATTTCAGAAATGATATTTGATTTCCCTTATTATGAAAATATTCATTGATTTGTAAAATTGCTACTGCGCATATATTGAGGATGGTTAATTTTATCCAGTAGCCAGATCAAATAAAAATGTTTTGCACCCAAAAATATATGTAATCAATTGTACCATACAGATATAAATTATATTTCATTAAATAAAATTTCTGGTAGCAATATACATTTTTGGATTTAGTGTGTCAAACCTCCCTGAAGTGGAGAGGTTTGACCCAGGTTACACAGTTATGGGAAATATATATTTTAAAAATTATTTATCGACTTTTCAAAAATTCTGACGCTGTAAAGAGATAGAATGCATAATAAGCATAAGTGGCAAACTGATATGCTATTGTATGTCAAACATAAATTGCAATTGCGAGCATTTTAGTAAAACGGGGATCAAACATCCATAGTCCTACCTATTTTAAAATGAAATCTAATTGCTTTCATATTTATTTTATTAATAATAGAATTTAATAATATTTCTAATTATATATAAAAATAACTATGCTTTATATATCTTATTAGTTTTGCAATTTTGAAAGGGTTGCTTTTAGAAAATGTAAAATGGAGGTTAAAATTTTTATAATGAAAAATAAGATTAAGAATGGGTTTCTCTTTTCACAGAGAGATAAAAAAAAAGCTGTCTAAATGCATTTGTAATATCTGCCGTATTTCATTTTAAAAAATGGTTTTGAATTTGTGTGTTGAATATTTTTATTTTGCGTTTTATTTTATTTTATTTTTATTATTATTATTTTTTTTTCTAAGGTTATATTTAATTTTAATAAAATTCATCCATTTTTAATATTTATGTAAACAAATTTTTTCATTGATTTATAAATAATAATACTATTAAATGAAATATATTTTCTCATATTGATAAAAAAAAATTAGAAGCAATAAAAACTTTGAAAATGTGAAGATTTGATTAATTTGTTTATTTATATAGGAAGAAAACGCATGAGTTAGTGAATATTTTTTTAAAGCATGTTTCTTTCTTTTTCTTTTTTCTTTTCTTTTTTTTCTATATAAACTATTTAATTTTATGGTTTGCCTTAGTCCAAGGAACTGAAATATGGTGTCAAAAGTGAGTGCTACCGTATGAAAATTCAATGTTAATACAATTTTAATATACACCTATTTCAAAAATCGAATTCATATTTTGAAAGTGCAATATCCAGTACCTCTCATATCTCTCTGCGACAATTTGGTGATAATATAGTATGGGGTAGTTATTTTTTTATTCAAGACTACATTTTGTTTTACATAAAATTAATAAAATGAATGAGGTGTTAGCGGTAATATCATCATTATAACTAAGGGATCGAATCCTGACTCACTGGATATCGAATATAGGTAAAAACCATTCTTTTTAATTGAACATTTAACATATTTTTAAATTTTCCACTTACAGCAGCAAAAAGCATTTCATATGAAAATATCAATTATGAATTCAAATAAAGTTTTAACATTTATTAAAAGCGATACTTTATATCAGCCGCACGTCAGGAGTTAATAGCTGAAGAAATCGCCAAAGGTTTCGATACTTCCAGCAGCTTTTTTGATTCAGATAATTTCATTGATTCCCCTTTGAGGGGCAAAATACTGCTATTGCTGAAATATTGAAATGATTAATTGACACCAGGATTAACAAACAATTTTTTGTAAATAAAAGATTTTCTTTACGTACATTATAAAATTAAAATTTAATTTCAAAATCCTAGTGTCAATGTGACATTTGAGAATTAAAATTAAGCGGGGTATATTATCCTATTGCCCTTCAAGGGGTTAAGAGAAAAGTTCGATTACATGTCTGTTAAATTTCTGTTAAATTTATATAATTTTGTTTATTTATTGATGAACCTTTAATTTCATTAGGAATATTAGGCTGAAACAAATACCGAACTATTTATATATTTTTAAATGCAAATGGATTAATCTTTTATAATCGGTCTGCAAGCGATACATATATAGATTTAATTTTTCAAATCTATATTTGAAAATTATTTTAAAAACAATAAAAAATCAGTAAATTGGAATACAGTTTTCAAACAAGTTACATTTGATTGAACATTTTTTCCCCTATCGGACGGTGTAAAACTTAAAATTGTGCGATGTTTAGAAGTTAAAAAGAAAATTGCAGTAAAAGCGAAATTTATTGGCCAGGTGTTGCCACCGTCAATATGACGCCATCAATACTCAAGTATATGTTTTAGCTTTATTAAAATAGATTTTTATTAATCTATACTGAAAAATAGCAAGTAAAATATCATCAAATAAATATGTAGTATTTTATTAATTAGAGTTGGTTCTGTGTTACATCTGCAATTTTGCTTTATATAGGTATAAGCGGTATACTGAATATCTCAAATTATAAAATTCAAAATTTTGACTGAAAATTTTAAATGATACTTTTGAAAAAAATATTTCTGTATACCGCTCAGATAGTACCATTTTTTTTTGTGTGTGTGTTAAAGAACATACAGTAATGAGCGATTATCGATTAATTTCACAAAAATCATAAAACTGACTTAACTATATTTATATCAATCAGGTTTCAAATCCACGCAAACACAATTTACTAAAAGTTTTTTTTTACTTAAAAACTTCATGTTATTTTACAATAACTGGTTTGGTTAATCCATTGCACATTTTAACCTTTATTAGATCATTATCTTGATCACTTAACTTGATTGCCCAACTATAACAATTCTTTCCACAGAGCATTCTTTTTCAAAAATCGATGAATTCGAAGGGTTTTTAGGAAGTTTCTTATTGGGGTTGGGTTGCAACAACCCGATCCAGCAAAAGTTTTAAATTAATTTAATATTTTTAATATTTGTACACTTTCAACTGTTATATTAAGACATTCTTTACTAAATTAGGTGTAATTTAGAATAGAATTTGAATTGTAGGATGTGTTCAAGAGCACACTACCTGTCAAACAAAGGATAAGTATCGCGTTTCAGATATAACATGACACTTGCGAACACAATCTTTCATGATCTATGCCTCGTTGCAATTAAATCTTATTCGTCACTAGATGTCTAAGGATTACGGCAGGGGTCGGCAAGTAATTTTAAGTAGGGTCCGAATACTTTTGAAAAATTTTATCGAGGTCCAGAGAAAAAACACTTAAGTAATATTAGTAATTTTAAATTGTTATTTTTACACATACATACATACACTATAGAATAGAAAAATCAGGTATTTGTTATGAAAAATTACTATATACACAAGTATACGTTCTGAAAAATTTTATATACACATTATAAAATAGAAAAAGCAGATAATTGTTGAAAAATTAGAGATAATTGAAGATAATAGTTGAGATAATCGTTTTAACAAACCATTTATTCAAATTGAAAATTTTTGGCGGTCCGCCAGTTGCCGACTGTTGGATTACGGCCTCCAACGAAAAACTCTTACTACAACGTAAATCATAATAGACAACATACCAAGATAAAATCACTTTCACTCATCAAACTGAGAATTCAAAGTTGCGTAAATTTCCGCACAAAACTCAATTTACCATATGCTTTCTCTACTTAAAACACTTCATTTTTTTTGCAACATCTGGCTTGGTTTAATCCATTGCGAAATTTAAACCTTTGTTAGATCGTTAACCCTCTTAACTTTATTACTGAAATTTAACAATTGTTTCTACACAACATTCCGCCCCCCCCCCCCCCCCCGCCGAAAAAAAAAACTCTTTATTTGAATGATTTTTAGGGAGTTGCAGACCAGTTCAGCAAAAGTTACTTTAAATTTATTCAATATTTTTAGAATATTAACTGTTATACTAAAATATTTTTTGCTAAAATAGTTATAATTTAGAATAGAATTAGAATTGTAGAATTAGATTATGCTCAAGAATACACTGACTTTCAACAAAAAAAAAATAAGAACCTCGTTTCAGATATAACGTTATGACACTCACGTAAACCATATTAGGCAACATACCAAGATAAAATCAAATCACTTTCACTCAACAAACTCAGAATTTAAAATTGCGCAAACTTCCGCACAAAACTCAATTTACCACATGCCTTTTTCTACTTAAAAAAACTTCATGTTATTTTACAACATCTGGTTTGATTAATCCATCGCTACATTTTAACCTTTGTTAGATCGTTAACCCCTTAACTTGATTACTCGAATTTAGCAATCCTTTCCACACAGCAAGGTCTGAAAGAGTTCATCATCACCGCCTTGCGAAAGTAGACCTTTAACTCTAGCACGTTGACTTGACCATCAGGACCCACGAAGAAGTAAAAGGTTAGCTAGGTATTACGAGGAGAGAAGCCGGTGTATTTTAGTGGGTCAAGGCAAATGTAAGTCAAAGCCCTAATGATTTTCTAGTTTTTATATTTAGGGGTGAGAAATAATCGGGTTGGGCCGAGTTTGGGACGAACTCCTTAGGTGGTGTCGCAATTTAAGCCTGAGGAGGTACATTGGTGAGGAAAAGGATGGGGTAAAATGTTAGATTATATGTAACAGATTGGTTTTTTATGCGGATTGCGTTACTAAAGGATAAAGAAAAATGTCTATAAGAGGTTGTAGAAGGAGGCAGGTGGTGTTACGGAAAGGGTATTGCTTAAAAGATTTGTTGGATGAGGAAACATTTTCAATCAATCCCAAAAAGAGGCCTCTTCTGATGATAGCGAAACGAGACTTACGCTTAATATATATCTAATTATATAAAAAAGAAAAGTTACAAAAGAGGTTATAAAACTTGTTCTATCCCTTTTTTTTTGTGTGTGCAATAACAATGTAGTTAAAAAAAATCATCTGAAGTTTCTAGACTTCAAGATGGTTTCTTAACTGATGTATTAAAACGCCATCTGATGATTGCTGAAATGATAATTTATTACAGAAAATAAAAATACACTATCATTAATCGTAAAAATATTATTTCAATGCCTAATTAGTTACTTTATTTATGTTATTTATGTAATACACATGGAGTAAGCATATAATTTTTCAGAAATAATTTACATGTTGCATAACTTTGATTCATTGCAAATTTTAACAATAATGATTTTGATGAAATTTGCAATTTCAACAATGTAGTTTTGATGAAAAAAAGTCATCTCGATCTTTCTCAACTCCCAGAAGCCTTTTAAGTTTCTTGATTGATTACTGAAATTATATCATTATAAGAAATACACCAAAAATAAACTATCAAATATTTTCTCTCTACTTAGTCTATTTCATTACTTATGTATCAGGACCACAAATTTGGTAAGAGATATAATTTTTCCTAAATAATTTAATTTTCTGTAGGAATTGTTTAAAGAAAGGCATTATTAGACTACAGTAAAAATAACTTCAAGTGAAATGTTATTTCTTTAAAATTCAAGAGAAAAAAAATATACTTTTAATAATGCAAAAAGTTTGATTTTGTACATAAAATATTTCTACATGTGCATCTAATGTATAAAATTCAACATAAAAAAAAGGACAAATAATCATAATAAATTCTTAGATAATTGAATATTTGAATTCAAGAAGGTCACATTTTTTTTTTTCTGAAAAATTGTTTTATTTTATAGATGAAGGTGTAATGAGTTAGTCTATCATATGATAAAGTTAAAAGACTAAAATTACAATTAGTCTTGAATGTATGAGACGTTATTTTTTAATATTTATTAATTTAAATCATATTAAAAATTTTTAATATGTAAAAATTAATACATTTATTTTAGAGTGTTTAGTGCCACCTGTCAACATTTTAAAGATATGCTACCAAGAGGAAAATAAATCAATAAAATTTACAGCAAATAGTTTTCATTTCTATTTCTTCGAAATTTAGTTTTTTGTAACTTAACAACTACCTAACTAAAGTCTTCAGTTATATTAAGGCGTTTCACACCTTTTACAATCTTCAAAAAATCGAAAAGAAACTTATTTTGATCTTTATTTAGTAATGGATTCTGAACAGATTAAAAAGAAAAAAAAGAACGAAAAATCATAGAGTACGAAACACTTTCAATACATTCTATAATAAAACGTCACTGTTTAATAAGGTAGAAGATGTTGTTTAGGTAAACAATTTTTAAACCCATAATACAGTAGGACCTTGATTATCCGAACCTCGATTAACCGAAACTCTCCGTTAACCGAAGTCGGTTTCTTCTGCACTTTTTTTTTTCACTTTCTACTATCATCCAAAATTTTCTCTTAACAAACGTGCATTTTTAATTTTTTTTCCCACATTCCTTTTGTATGCAAGCCGTCCTTTCCAAACTACGAGGGCAGATAAATATTTTGGAATTCCCTTTTTTAGAATTCCTTCTCGCAAGCTCAATTCTCAGTATGAGTGTACTCTTCCCCACTTTCAAACGTCCCTATTCTAAACAAAAACACACCTCATTTCGAAATTTGGAAGGTCATACTGCCGAGTCCCAGAACAATCGAATGTTATTGCACCGTCTGATGACACCAGATGAAGCTTGCATTTAAACCATTGTAGGTTTTTGTTTCAGAAATAAATTTATTTTCATTTATAATTTTAATTAATTTAACAGTTAATACAAGTCATAATAACAGTTCAATGACGATACTACATACTAAACTAGATGATTATTGAAGAATTCTCGATTATCCGAAAATTTCGATTATCCGAAGTAGGTTCGGTCCCAATTACTTCGGATAATCGAGGTCCTACTGTACATTTAAAATCTAATTTCAGCAATTAATATCAATAGTCGGAAAAACATCCGAATTCTTTTGTGTTCCCTATATATCTCCTATAGATTTGTATATACTCGTATACTATATAGCATGCTAAAATTTAGTTTAGTTAGGAAATACATAGCTCAATTAAAAATTCCCGTTCAGCAATTTCCTTCAATAAAAGGAAGCGTACTGGAGATGTTTTGTGCAGCCCTGTGTATTTTCTATAGAATTTATATACCCCAAGTAATAAGCAAATTTTTTTTTATTTAAAAACGAGTAACACAACTGAAAACCCACTTTCAGCAATTATTGTCCATAGCCAGTACTGTAATCAAATTATTTTGTATGTCCCTGTAAATGAACGATGAATGCTATGCACACAGCATTCTATAGTAAGCATTTTTCAGTTCACCTCAGAGATATATATAAATTTCAATATGATTGAAACAGTGTAATATCATTAAAATACACTGCAAACTATTTTTCGAAAATAGACCGTAATGTAAAGGAATTATTTTGATTGTCCATGTCCATGTAAACGGAGTATAAATGCTACACACTTCATTTTTAATACTGAACATGCCATAGTAATGTTATGGCATAACCTGTAGACTTTCCAGCTACTTATATCCCTTATATCCAAATTAGAGACTTTTAAGACTAGGCATCAAAAGGGTGTTTAGCTTATCCATTCAACTGCTATAAAATATTATGCTAATTACCTTCATTTTTATGGTTTGTAATGTTTCTGTAAATATATCTCACAATAATACTTACGTAGTGATAAAAACAACTTAGCTGGTGTAGTACATGTTATGTAAATGTATATTTGCTTACTTTGAAAATGTGATGTGATTACTTTATGAGAAATTAGTAGTGATGTTCAGTTGTAGGAAAATAATTTTATTTCACATAAAATTTGTGTTAAGAATAGTATGTTCTAATGTATTGAGATGTGAGTGTACTTTCCGTACTAAGGTTTTAGAAAGCTGATTTTTTTTTAAGTGAAATTATACATCAGCAAATATGTAAAATTTATGTTTTATGTCATTAACATTTTTCATCTTATCCTCATGTAACACATATTATATCTTTATTGAAATGCTTATGTGTTATGCGTATATTTTAATTTGTAGTGTTATTCAAAATTGGTGTATGTTGCTCTAGATACCTAAAGTTTTTGCATATCCTATCTTTTGTTTTCTTTTTAATTTTGGCACTCGCTACGGTCCTTGTGGTTTTCAGGTTCAGGTAGGTTGGTATTCCAGTGCTTGGTAGGTTGTAATGCGATGTGTGTGGAGTGGGTAATTGGCATTAACAGTTGGCATTTCTGTTATATCTTTTTAGTACGGTTTTTTTTTTAAAGATTCGGGGTAATATTAAATGGTGGCTAGAGTAGGGCTCAGAAGGTAGTTGAGTGAGAATGCAAATCTTTTGAATGCAGCACCGGTATGCCTTTATGAGATTGGTATTATTCTCATTGTGGAACTCAGTTTTGTAAACGTGTCGTTGTTTGATAATTTTGCAGCTTTGTTTGTAATGAGGCTGGCATTTTTGCTCATTTAATTTATTTGGGTGTTGCTTTTGCTATTGGGTTTTCATTTTTGCTTGGGAGGAATCAGTTTGTTAGGTAGAATCGTTAGGTGTAAAAAAAAAAAAAGTTAGATTTGAAAATATTTTTTTTGGTTCGCAAGGGGGTATTTTGTTATGGCTCGGTTTTCTCCCTCCTTTTGTTTTATTAAAATTGTTTAAATGCCTCCTTTTTTTGGTTGTGTAAATAAATAAATGTGTGTTTTTCCTCTTTCATTGAAATACGAGTTTATTTACGCGAGTTAGAATACGGACAGACAGATGACAGACAGACACACAGACAAACAAACCGAGTTCATAAACACTTTTGAATTATGTTGGAAAATGTTAAAAAAACAGCATTAAAAGAAGCGCAATAGAACTAAAGATATAACAAAAAAAAATCGATTCTACATGAGTTACTTTAAATCAGATAATTCTGTCTCTTGAAAGAAAATACTTGAATATGCATTGTCATCCACAATGAACTTGCTTGCAAAATTGGTTCGTTAGATATGCGATTTCAATCAATAACGTAAAAGAAGGTTTTGGCGCCCTGTAACCTACTTTCGATGAGATTGAGTGCTGAAACTATATGACTAATGCATAGTCATCGTGAACGTGTATAAAATTTGAGCAAAACCGGTTTGTTAGATATGATTGCAATCGAAAAAGTAAAAGACTAGTTTAGCCCCTGGAGGTTGCTGCTGATTAGGTCCTGCATCGGATCAGATTACCCGCTTTTACCCGAACCCAAATCGACCCAAGATTCCAGTCGGTTTCGGGTTGAGTTGACTTCTATTGATTCGGGTTCAGATCGGTTTCGAGTTGTGTTTGGGTTGACCAGATATTTAAAAATAATGACAAAAATAATTTCAGGTGAAAAATCTATATACAATAAAACCTCTATAAGGGACACTTCCGAAAAACGGATACCTCTATTTAGCAAACATTTTTAAAATTCCTAACACTTATATATTTCTACGCTTTTACCTCTGAATAGTGGACACCTCCCAAACTAAACACATGTACGTAGCATGTGTGCGAGTGCATAAACTATCACAAATATACAATACATGTGTTTTTGTGTGTATCAAAAATAAAATGTTAGTAATATTTCACATTTTCTGAAAGAAGAAAAAGCGGGTTCCTAACTGTACCGTAAAGAAAGAATAATCTATGATTCTTATATACATTCATTTCTTATATACATTTTATTTCTCATGCAAGTAAATTCAATATATACTCATCCATTTCCAAATGAGCATTTATTTTCATCGGAGACAAAGTTCTGCTCAAACTTTCTGTGAAAATCCCAACAACTCGACTCGCAAAAACCTAAATATAACCCGCATAAAACGTTCTAGAGTAAACCCGACCCACAGAAAGAAATCTAGAGTCATCCCGACCCGAAAAAAGAAAATTAGGGACAACCCGACCCGATACAGGACTTTATTCAACGATCCTAAGGTTTTCGCTATTCAGATGTTGTACTATATTTGAATTTTAAAGAATATAGATATTAAAGTTTAATTATTGCTTAAAGTGACAAAAAACCTAATGCAAAAGGTTTAAAAATACCTTTTAATATAGATTACATGTTTCCTTCGCTCAAACGACGACATCTTCAGATCAAAATGATAAATAAAGTATTTAACATTTGAAAGAGAATGCTTTGAGACCTATCAGATTCAAGGCCGTTGTCTCGAATGATCCATATTTTTTATTCACAGAAATACATACAGGACTTTGACAAATTACTAAATCTTCTTCTTGAGGACGGGATAAACACAAGGAAGAATAGACAGCACTGAACACACACACACAATGACATCCATGCCTTACCAGGATTCGAACCCGGGTCCTCACCCGGGCCTCGCCGGGCCCACACCTCGCCTCCGCTACCATAAATAAAATATTCTCGCCAAGTTTTTGAAAATGATAAACATAAATCAAGAGATCACATGTCCAATGCAACATTTTGATCTGAAGATGTCGCCGTTAGAGCGAAGGAAACAGATGTCATCTATATTAAAAGGCATTTTTAAACCTTTTGTGTTATGTTTTTTTTATCACTTTAAGCAAAATTACACTTTAATTTAACAATGTTAACAAATGATTTTATTACATTATTTATAGAATCTAGATATGCCCGTTTTTCTCTATAAAAGATAACATTGATATTAAAGATATAATAAAAAACTACTTTTCATAATTGCATTAAAACATGAATTAATTTTCTTTCACTGCGGATTCCAGGTTGACTTCAAACGGAGTTTTCGGGCTCAGGTCGAGTACGACCCAATCCGTGCAGGTCTCTACTCCTGATGAGGCACGACCCTGAGAATACATGAATATTGCATTACCATCGGCAATAAACTTGTGTGTAAAGAATTGGGAAAATCGGTTCTACGGTAATGGGTCAAAAATATGTTGTAAGATTTGACCTAGATAGACAGTCAGAATGACAAGAAACGAAGTTAACCCTTAACTGCTGTCACAAAAATTGTCGGACAGGTACTGTGAGCGGTTTCTGAGGCTCCTTGATCGAAGGATGAATAAAATGCTCGATTAAGTTATAGCATACCGCTTCTGTATTAAAATTTATCTACCGAACTATTATAATTAAAATTTACTCATTCTGAAATATTTAGCAATACGAAACAAAACTTCGCTAGTTGCTATAGTTAAAAAGAAAATTACAACTTAAACTGTGAAAATGAAAAAAAAAAGCAGCAGTCTGTTATGCCGATATATATATATATATATATAGGCGTTGATATGTTTAAATAGAATGTTTGAAAATTAGTGAAAACATTTTGAGTGATAATACACTTGAAAACAAACAATTCTTGAATAGGAAACAAAATCGTTAATTCACATTATTCGGTCAAAAATATAGGATTTCAGGTTGAACACGGATTTTCGTTCAAAGCATTCGAAATAATAAAGAGATTTTAGTGAAATTTTCGGCTAAGATGCTTTACACTCACGCAGAAAAATAAATAATCGGTTAAAAAAAGGAAAAAAGTCGCCAAATTTAGGGGATTTTTTCCTTTACTGGCAACCTAGCCATTCTATTAAGTTATTCGTTTGGCGCGGTCTTGAAAATCGCGCCAACCAAAAAGTTGCCAAACTTATGTTTACATGTTTGCGTGAGTGTAAAGCATCAGTTCCAAATTTTCAACAAACTTACTTTAATTCATTAAGATACAACTAAATGTAAATATATTGCTTGAAGGTGCGTAAAAACATACATAAAAACATTTAAAAGCACATTAAAGTCCTTTTAAAAATTCCAAAACGTTTTCAACCGAAACTCGGTCATCAGTGGAAAAACTAAATTGTTGAGTTGAGTTGTTATCTCTTTGAGTTGTTATCTGCGTTTTATTGCTTGCCCGGAATAAACTATTTTACTTCAAGGGTTTGGAAATAAGGTGGGATGGAAAAAGGTAATCAATGATGCATTAATTCATTCCAGACTGCGTGGATATCATATGATAATACATCGTTACAGACTATTTCTTTTTTAGACATTATTTTTAGAGACTCTCTTATGATTGCTTTCATATGAATTATGATTATGAGCAATCATAAGAGAGTCTCTAGAAATAATGTCTAAAAAAGAAATAGTCTGTAACGATGTATTATCATATGAACTCAACTCAACAATTTAGTTTTTCCACTGATGATGACCGAGTTTCGGTTGAAAACGTTTTGGAATTTTTAAAAGGACTTTAATGTGCTTTTAAATGTTTTTATGTATGTTTTTACGCACCTTCAAGCAATATATTTACATTTAGTTGTATCTTAATGAATTTTAGCTATTAAACAAGGTGAATTTGCACTGAAATTTTAACTTTTATTAAACTTACTTTACTTTGTGTAAAATTTTATGATATCATGGGTAGTACCGAAAGTTCACTGTAATTTGGCCAGGGATATCGTATGTAATGCCAGTTACCTCCTAAATTACAGAGTTTTTTAGTTCAGTGTTATATGAATGCGAATGGTGGCCATTTCTAGCAGATCTCGGAATGTCGTCACATTACACAAAAATAAAGTAAGTCTATCGAAAATATTGTTATAATATCTCCATTATTATAAAAGTTTAGAACGAAATTCCAGCTTCTGTTTGGAGTGGGGACACCCTGTATTTTTGAGTGATAGGTCAATTTTGACCTTAGCTTCTTACTCAATCTTTAACATGGACTTACGCAAGAGGATGAAGGAAAAGCCACCCCTCCTCCTAATATTATTCAAAAAAAGTAAAAATTAAAAGAAAGTACTGTAAAGTTGTAAATGTAAAAAGCTTTTAGGTAGATTTCGTAAGAAATACTACCTATTACATTCTCACCTAAGTTGGAATTTTTGAAAATTTTTTGCTGATTTACACCGATTATGACTCCCAGAACCCAAAACCACCCCCAGTTCAAAACTTTATTTATCTATCTATGTCACTTTTTTATGGACACGATAACTACTATAATTCTACACAAATCTCTCCCAAACTGATACATAAAATCAAGGGGCATAAAATCTCGGTCAAGTTCGTTAATGGGCAAAATCTAACCAGGGGGGGGGGAATAAGGGAGGGGGGTATACTAATTTCTCTTCACGGTGTTTTTTTTCTCTGAATCTAAACTTTCAGTGTCATAAACAATTAAATAATCCTTTCCAATATTCAGAAGCTTTTGAATTGCATTTCACATTACTAATGATCTTGTGAAATATAATAGGATGTATATCAGATATATTCCTATGTTACATAATCGTACCTAGCTTCCATGTAATTAGATATAAAGTATGTTTCAACATATCTACAATAAGACAGACTTTTCCTTTGCTTAATAATGAACTCTCGAATGTTGGATTCACTTTTCACAGTATGGGTTTTGATTTTACTTTTCTTTTACCTTATCCCCTCAGATAAGTTAAATCTTGATGAAATCTAATGTTGTGCTTTTGTATAAATTTAAGTAAAATAATATATATATATATTTACATATAATTAAAAAAAATAATTTACATGCAAAACGTAAAAAAGACAGTTTAAATGTGAATGTTTGAGTAGAGTAGATTTAACAACAATGATTACACAGGGGAACAATTTTTTTTTTACATCTCTTGCATTACATCTTTTTGGTGATTTAGCTGTTACACAAAAAAGTTTGTAATTAGGGAATATAAAGTACTTGGAGTGACTCTCGTTCTAGCAATAATTCATTTTTAAGGTGCATTTTTTATGTAGTCATTTAGACAGATTTCCTGCAAACGTGGGTGATTATAGTGATGAGTAGGATGAACGGTTTCACCAATATATCAAAATAATGGAGCAAAGGCACCAAGGACTTTGGGATCGCCACATGATGGCCGATTACTGTTGGACCTTACAAAGAGATTGTCCTGAAGAAAAATATTCTAGAAAATCGTACAGGAAACGGTTTTAATAGTAATGTTAAATCTATATTACTGTTTTGCAATACCCATCTCACTCAAAATATGTAAAAAAAATAAAAATAAATAAGTCTTTACATATTTAATGTTACTTTTTTGTACTTGTGCTATTATCGTATAGTTGGCTTTATTTAAAAAACGAGAGCCAATCCAGAAAATTTGCTACTATTTTCGTATCCAGCAGACCAAAATTACTCGAAATCCATTGTCTAACTCCGTGCAGCAAAACCACTGTTCCCCCGGTGTTATTATTTAAAGTTTGATGGAAATATCATTTTTGGATTCTTAAATACAGTATGTCTTTAGTTAAAAAGCACATGTCGAGAAACATTTTTATTGCTTTCTAAAAGTAGCTGAATGATAAGAAAAATTTTCAACAAATTTTCTATATTTTATTTGACTTTCAACAAAGGAGCATATATATAACGTATGCCGATGCGTATATTTTGAACGGATGCTACGATTTTAATAATTTTTTTTTTAGAATGAACTAGTTCTGATGGTTCTCCCAAGAAGAATTATAGCATAAATAAAACATAGGGCGCTGGTCAGCGGTATATAATCTTGTTCAATCTACAGTAACAATAGTCTTTTTTGGTGAATCTTGCACATTATTTTATGATCTAATTTCTATTTAAGTTTTATAATTGTTTATTTATCTTATTTATATTTAAGATGCATATTTATTTATTTATTTATTTTGTTATTTGAACTCATGTATGTTATTAATTGTCTTGTTTCATATATTATATGTTATTAGGGGCTTAATATTGTCGTTTAAGGCATAATGCTGAAAATATTTGATGAAATAACATACATTTACTATGAATATTCTTATAAAGTCCTAATGAATATTCTATAAGATATTCATAGTTTTCCATTTTTTGCTTTTTCATCCTATCAAGTATAATTCCTGCAGTATCCATTCCATTGCTTTTTATAATGTCTTATCCTTTGTTTTTCACATGCGTTTTCATTTTTTAATATATATATATATATATATATATATATATATATATATATATATATATATATATATAAACATCAATAAAACATTAAAAAAAAGATAAAAAATGAAAAATGACAATTTGTGGAAAATTCCTTATAATTCAGTTAATTTTAGAAAGCAACTAAAATTCAGTTCACTGTATCATCGATACCTTTCTGAATTTTCATGATATTCGACTGGCCTTTTTATATCAGTTACCTATATAGTTGACTACCAAATTATGCAAAAAAACATTTTTGTTATCGTTCGCATATGCGCAGTTAAAAATTATTTAATGCAAATGCTCATACTTCCTCAAATATTTATCATATTTACATTCTAAATGCAGTTAACATTGTTTCTACTGTATTTTGCCAAGTTTCTTAAAAATGACGTTAATTTTTTTTTTAAAACCCTGTGTGCTACAAACAAAAAACTTCCGAAAATTTCTTTAATTTTTTTAAAGAAACCTTTATTTCTCCATGAATATGCGTGCTTTTTATTCTTACTCGAATGAACACAAATGTTACAGAGGACCCATATTGTCATGTGCTACAACTACAGATATATATTTTTTTGAGCTTTCTCTGATACACAGTGAGCTGGTGAATTTTTTTATTCAATTTGTTGCAGGTGATAGTGTAGCTCAAACATTAATTGTACATAGGAGAAAAGAAAATTATGTATTCGAAAATTTTTAAATTACTATTAAGATAATAATCTCAAACATACCACTTTAAATATTCGTTAGCATTGCTGTGCAGTTGTGCAGAAGTTATTTTCCAGACTTGAATCCTATGAGAAGTTAATTTCAGAAAAGTGTTAAAAACTCGTGATACTTTTTGAAAATCACAACTGAACAGAACAGAAGGGAATCAAATAATTTTATACGAAATTATTAGTTGCATCATTAAATAAAATGTACAAAAAAAGTAATTTCATCTATAATATATCTAACAAAGTACTAACTGGTCATTTGCATATTACAATAAATAAATAAAATAAAAAAGAATATAATAAAAAAATTAAATTAAATTAAATTATATAAAAAATAATTAAAAAAATAAATAAAATATAATATAAAATAAATATATAAATATATAAATATAATATAAAAAATAATATATATATATTAAACTGTCTCAATTCATAGGCAAGTTCTTTTTTTTTTTTTTTTTTTTTTTACTTTCTAAAATAAATTATTTTATCAATAAAAATTCGAATATGCTTTTTAAATAACTAAGAAATCTTGAAATACTGATGTAAGATTACAGGCGAAAAAAAAATAATTTGTTATTTAAATATATAACAGATATTTTTTGCAAAACAGTTCCGAAAACACAATTGTCTCACAGTCGCAATACAAATGTGAGGCACGGATAAATTAATTACTAATTTCTACATTTTTATGACTTTAATAATTTGAAATATATTTTTATAACACACACACATAAGATTCACTCCAGTTTATATGGCTGCACTACATCTCGCGAAATGCAATTTTTATCTCATGGAAAAAATTCTATTAATATTCCCCAATTAAAATAAGCAAAATTGTTAGATAAGTGTTGGGGAACCGTCGGTAGCGTAATAAATTTTCTTATTTTTATAAATAGTTAAATCAGTCTTCAAATTTAATATACATTTTCATCTTTTGATATGTTAAAGAAGTTTGTTCAGCTTACCTGAGATTTTCCTTTTTGCGCTGAATATACCCACAGTAGTAATCCAAAGTGTTGTAGCGATATTTATCTGATCCATTGATTCACTTATATTGGAAGAATAAGAAGTATTAGTAGAAAGTGACAATTGTGTAAAATAAACAGAAGATTCATTTTCCTTTGAATATAATATAATTCTTGGCTAGATGTACATGTTTTAAGTCGCGTTTGGAGGCTGCGTATAAGTGCTCCAATTTTACATTATATTAAATATATTTACATCATATATGTACAAGAGCGTCTTAACTGCTCAGAAACATTTTGGAAACTGAAGGGAATGTTTTTAAGTTCTGTGCACACGCGCGTGATAAGACAGCTGTAGTTTGAAGGAGGGAGGTCTGCAGAGTTTCTCCAATTAGTTAGTTTCGACAGTCTCTGGTTTTGTTCACTATGTTTTTCAGCTGCGGCACTTGAAGTACTTATTGGTAATTGGGGTCTGGTTTTTAACATGTTCTTATTTCAATCGTTCGCTGCACGTATTGGGTCTTTCCTTTGCTACTATCTTTTTTTAAGAAGTTATTTTAATGCATCTTATGACTATAATCTTACATTCTACCACTACACAATATTTAACTTCAATCTAATTATACAAAAATTTAAATTTAACATTACACCAGGTGAGAAAGACATACCACCAACTGAATATTGTTACCATAAATTTATTACAAACACCACGTAATTAGATTTAAGAAGGGGCACCAAAATTTAGTACAAGTTAACACACATAATACAAAATATAAGAAAAGGGAGAGAATGGCAAAATAAATTCATTTACTTTTAAATTTTACTTTTAAATAAAATCAAAGGAGGTAACAATATTCTCATATCTTTCACAACCAAAAAAAAAGGAAAAACACCCAATACTTCTAAATCTCAAAAATATAAAGTATTCATAAATGATGACGAATAACAGTGAAAATTAAACTAATTTTGAATGACTGAATGGAGACAAACTCTCATATTTGAGAGGATAAAACCCAGAAAATTTGCAAGTAAAAACCAAAATGACATTACTTTATGAATACATTTATACCCTTAAAATTTAGGGACCAATGAAATCGTATAGTTGAGCACACTACGTATTTTATAAATCATTTGAAAAGCTGTGATTCAAGATGATAGGACACATTTTTAATTACCTAAACAATAATATTTCACTTAATAGGATTCTCTTAATACTCCATAAATTTATTAACTCTCTTTAAAATATATAAAATTTCATAATTAACTTAATTCAGAATAAACAATTTATTTTAAGTGCATCAATAAACTTTAATCTATAAAATTTACTATCATCTGTCTAGCTATTTAGTCCTATTTACATTTGGATATTTAGATTAGGTCTACACATTTCATCACATTTCATCTTAAATCCACATTAATTTAAAATTATATTTGTTATATATATATCTCTTACAGAATTAATATATTTAAAGAAAACATGTGTGATTGAATTTCACTCCATATGAATTCTGTTATCAATTTAAAAAAACCCAATGAAGGTGGACTATTTCACAGAATAAAAATATAAGGGCAACAAAGCTAATAAAAAAGAAAAGAGGGGGGTTAATTTACTATTAATTTACAGATTTTAAACTTAAAGTGCAGAAAAGAATTACTTATTAAATAATATTTATAAACACATTTGAATAAAACAATAACAGAATTCTAAATTCACATTACACATATTTAATTGCTGTTATTATATTTGGGCATAGTTATTATTGTAGAAATTTAACATTAACATTTAAGTTTTTATTACTTGAATAAAATATTTAACATTAATACTGCTACTTATGAGAGTCTATCTATAATAATTAGAGAAGGAGAAATGTATAAACAATGAGAAAAGGAAACATTTTTTTTTTTATCATCGTTTCTTTTTAATTAATTAACACATAATATGTAGACAACATTTATCCGAACACTCTATTTGGCATTGATACTGTAATTTCTTATATTGAAATCATTTAAAATAGTTTTAAAAAACAGTTTATATACATATAGGATAAGCACAATTCAACATTATAAACATATAGAAATGAATAATTTTACTCACATTCTTGAAGACAAAGCAAATCACCTTTGCACAAATACAAAAATTTCTTGTACCAACCAATTTTCATTGTATTCTTGGTCACTCACCCAGTTGGCAGTTTAGGACACTTATTTCACAACGAAGGGTAAGACTACTGCTGTTCTCTATTTCCACTCATCATCCAACGATGTTATCTCCTTCAATTCTCATATCTATGGCCGCAACCGCCTTTCAAAAGGGAGTACCTTCTCATAAATTTTTTAGGAGCCGAACCTTCTTATGCTATCTGCAAGACTCCGCTTTACCGATATTACCTCCGGGACTTATTTTTTTGGAGATTCGCACAGCTAAATACTGCTCCACTACCAGTCCAAACTTATCAACTCATGGATACTTTGACAACTTGGTAATTGTCGTCTCATGTTCATCTCTATCATCTGAACATCATACAGCATCAAGACTCGCCTTAGATATTTCATAGAAAGGAAATTGTCACTTTCAAAAAAGTGTTTTCAACTCACACTAAGCGATATGCCTCATTCTAGAATCTAATTATGAGAGATTATTCAATCTCGACTTCTTTTCAGCTATGTGTCATATCAACTACTAAAACTGATCCCTTCTCGGAGCTCAGGGGTAGAGTGGGAAAGCATCTTCCCGCCAAAAATGAACCCCCTCGCCCGTACCGAATTTTATTGGCTCGCACCTACATCACTAGCTGTTTTCTACTCACTGACTGACCTTCTCGTATCACCTCTCTCTCCTCGAACCTATATGGGACCTACCCATTTAAAAAAAAGGGGGAACGGGGGTCTATCGCTTCTGTTACTATGCGCTAACTACATGGTAACAGAAAAATATTTGAAGGAACGGGTCACCTAATGGTCCTTTTTTTGACCGAAATCCTGGGGGAAGGTTGACTGCATGTCCTACAAGGTTAAACTTTGCGGGTATTTTTCCTGGAATAAGTGGGGTTGAACAACAAGGTCACAACAATTTACACTTGGGGTTGATATTACGAAAAGGGAAAAAAAAAAAGAACATTTAACTAGAATTTGGAAGAAAGAACTGCATTACTTACCATGTTATACATTAAAAAAAAAGAAAGTGAAAGAAAAATTAACTGAAAATTTAGAGAAATGAAGGGTTATGTTAATATAAGCTAAAAAATTAGAATTTGCGAAAAATTCTACAACAAAACTCCCCTATCCTGAATAAAAAAAAAAAAAAATTTGACTAAAAAAAATTTTTTTTTTTTTTTTTTTTTTTTTTTAAACAAAAAAAAAAGAAAGTATAAAGCTAACTCCCAATGGAGAACTCGATTTCCTACTCCAAGTTAGTTAACCTAGACTGGTTAAAACCAAAAAATTGGAAAAATGAAGGTAAAATGGTTTACTGCCTGCTGGAGAAACACCTACGTGGGTCCAAGATACTCGAACAAATCAAACAGCGACTCGAAGAGCTTCCAAGCATCACATAGTTGAAACCCCGCTCGTCACACTCCGGAATGTGCAATTCGAGCTGCACACAATGAACCGTCCACCTGACCACATCCCTAAAAGAAAAATGGAATTGAGTTTAAAAAGGAATTTATACATAAGTAAAAGCTGTGAGCCATATAAGTAACCATGGGGTTTATCACAACCAACTGAGCCTCTATCCTTGCCTTCAGATTTGCCTACAGTTATCTGTATTAGATGATACCTACTGAAAATTTTCACCAACTTCCCGAAACAGACCAGATATCCAGACGGTGAACTCTCATTTCACCACTACTACTTTCTACAAGTGAGTATGCCACTCCACCGTAATTGCCATGTGTAACTGCAGCTAGGCCCCAAAATTGTTGCTAAAATTAAATAAATTTAAGTTTAAGGTTAATTAACATGTGAAGGACTGCCAACTGGTAATTTTCACAATTTACATACACATCAAGACACAGGCTGGAGATGCAGATGTAGATATATATATACATAATACACAAATAAAATCTTTTACTCGACATATAACAGTGTGTGAGTCAAAGGTAATAAAAAAAACTATTTAAATCAAATTCATAGAAATAGCACTAGGTTACATACAGGTAAATAGCATAACACAAAAAAAAAAAACACAACAGAGATGCAATATTTCATTTTCAGTTTAAAATGCTTTACAAAAAAAAAAAAAAATACATGAATGCAAGTTCATTGTATTAGCAGGGAACCCCTATTCATTTGAAAAGTTCATATTTTGATTGTTGGGGTTTTACTTGGAGTGTACAAATGCACTTACAGATCATTGTGCATACATTAGTGTATGTCTGCAACTCTGTATTCCTATGGGAACAATTACCATAGCCTAGACAACTTTAAAAATGCAGAAACTAAAAAACAACATGCAAAAAAAAAAATGTGAAAAACAAATTCCACTACTACCAGGTAACTCTGCCAACAAGATATAAAAAGGGGCAAATTAAAAAAAAAATGCAAAAAAAAAAAAAAAAAAAAGGGAAAAAGAAAATATAAACACAATTACCCAAATTTACAGAAGAGAATAGAATATAGAAGGCATAAAAATGTACACACCGAAAGTGTATATGTACGGCTGTAAATAAGTCACACCCCACATACAGAAATGTATAAAATATCTCTGTAAGATTTGCACATAAACCCAAAAAATTACAACTTCCGAGAAGGTAACACAAATAAGTAAACTAAATAAGTGTTAGAATTAGCTATATATATACAATACAATTATATTTTCAAAAGGAAGTAAAAAAGGGGAAAAAAAAATTTACCCAAATCCCTTCGCTTGCATCACGTAATTTTCAAAACATCCCCCAAAAAACTCCAAACATCCCAGAAATAGCCCGAATTTTGGTTAAAAATTTATAAAAATTTACAAAAAGTGGGTGCGGAGCGGTATGCATGCCAAAATATAACATAATACCCAATACCCTTCTAAAAAAGGTACATATAAAGCTCCAAAAACGCTTACTAACACTTCCGGAAAGCAATCAAAACAAACCCATTTTAAGTTGAAAAATTTTCAATTCCGAGTTTTAATTTCGATAAATTTCCACTAAAACACATATAAATACAAATTAATTAGACTATATACAGAAAACATTGAGTGAAAAACAGATAAAGTCGTTACTCTTTATAAATGGGACGAACGCTTCTGTCCCGAAAGGAATAATCGACCCGTGGAGTCGATCTAGAACGACCGAGGCGTTTCGATTTCGCGACAGGCCGTATCGAATCACCCTCAGTTGCTTTTTCGTTGCTATCGGACTGATCAACCTCCCTGCCTCTTTCAGCAATATTAGGCTCCTCTTGTGTGCTACCCGAACTTTCCCCTACCGGAGCAATCTGTGGATGTGACTCTTCCCCTCCCGGACTGACCTGTGGTTGTGGGGAAAGAGCACCAATTTCGGTTGAAACGCTGCGCGCCTCCTCCTCGTCTTCCTTAGTTACGGTTTCACTGTTGCAATCATTCTCGTTTTCTTGCGCTAAAGGGGGCGGAACCCATGCGAAATATCGTCTATGTCTAGTAGTACGGAGGTGGGTTGGTTGCTCGCCAACTTGAATCGGTTCTGTTTCATCGATGGGCGGATTGTGAATCGAATTTCCGTTAGTCGTTTGTTGTTGTGGATTGTTTTGGTTAGTAATCTTCCTGTCTTTGAATAACGTTAGTCTATCAACATGGACAACTTGGGTATTTTTCGGGTTAGCAACTAAAGCGATCTTAAAATTTACATTATTTAATTGTTCAATAATAGTAAAAGGACCGTTATTTAATTTACTTAGCTTTTTAGTCTGTCCTGGCTCAATTCTAGGTGTGTAAAGCCACACTAGATCACCTACTTTTAGATTTTTACACACTGCTGTTTTTTCTCTGTATTTCTCCTGAGTTTCAGCTGCTTTAACTAGATTGTTATGGACTTCTGCATATACTTTTTGGAGAGCAGGAATTACAAGTTCACAGAAAGACGGTGCATCGTTGTAATTAAGTTTAGGTGGTTGTGAAAATACATGATAGGGAAGATTTAAGTTTCTACCATACATGACAGCTGCCGGTGTTAACTTTGTTGATGAATGTACAGCGGTCCGCATTGCTAACAGAGCAAATTTAAGTTTAGAGTCCCAGTCTGTTTGATTTTGATTTACAATATGAGAAAGTGCATTCTTTAACGTTCTATTTTGACGTTCCACCTGAGCATTTCCGGGTGCATGATAAGAAGATGTTCTGATATGTTTTATGCCAAACATACTGTATACATGCTCAATCGCATCCGATATTAGGTTTTTTCCATTATCTGTCGTTATATAACACGGTGCTCCATACCGGGATATGAAATCTGCCAACGTGTCCGCTATTACATCAGAAGTAATTGAACTGACAGCATACGCCTCTGGCCATTTGGTAAAAGAGTCTATGTATGTGATTATATATTTATTTCCTGAAAATGTTTGTGGCAAGACGCCTATAATATCTAAGTGTACTTTATTTAGAGGAAATTCAGGGGTGGGCATACGCTGAAGGGGGGCAAGCTGATTTGCCTTATGGGCTCTTTTCTCTTGACAACTAACACAAGATTCTACCAGGTGTTTGACATCTGCCGACATCCCTGGCCAGTAAAAGTGCTCTCGGATGCGGTCAATTGTTTTCTGGAAACCTTGATGACAAGCAGCTAGAGAGTCGTGTGTTAGAGTGAACACTTGCAAAACCAGTTCCTTAGGAACCACTAACTTGATGGGGTTGTTTAAAATCAAAGATTCTCTAGTATCCTCACATACCAAGATATCGTCTCTAAAAAAGAATTTCATATACCTAGGTGAGATTTCCAATTTCTGCTCCAATTTTTTTTTACAATTTCACAGCATTTCGTGTCCGATTTTTGGAACTCGCAAATTTTTCCTATAAGGTTTGAGTATGGTTCAAAAGATGTTTCTTTAGCTACCTGAATACTAAAATTGCAGCTAACTGCACTTGTAGGCTTCTCTACATTAGCAAAACGCGATAGGAAGTCTGCCACACTGTTACATTTTCCCTTGACATAGTTTATTGTAAAGTTATAGTCTGATAAAGTGCATATCCACTTGGCCATGCGTGACGTGGGATCCTGAATCTTCAACATAAAGGTGAGTGGAGCATGATCTGTATAAATGGAAAAATGTGTACTGGCTATATAACACTTAAAATGTGCAGTGGCCCAGACAAGGGCTAAAAGTTCTCTTTCGGTGGCAGAGTATCTTGTCTCTGCATCTTTCAGTCTCCTGCTAGCAAAGGCGACAGGGTGTATCATTTTGTTATTATCCAATTGTGATAACACTGCCCCTAAAGATTCACTACTTGCATCAGAATATATAATGAATTCTTTGTCAAAATCAGGTAAAGCTAAACAAGGTTTTGAGATAAGAGCTTTCTTAAGATCATCAAATTCCCGCTGGGCTGCCTCGTTCCAGACAAAACGCCCTGTTTCTTTAGTGAGGTCTATTAAATTAATTGCTCTTTTAGTAAAATCTGGGATAAAGCGTCTGTAAAAAGACAATGTGCCGATGAAAGATCTGACACCTTTACGATTTGTAGGAGGTTGTAACTTTTCTATAATTTCAATATTTTTATTAATGGGGGATACTTGACCACCATGAATCTCAAAACCAAGATACTGAATTTTGTCTGTCAGGAAATTACATTTGCTGGGTTTAAGTTTTAAGTTATGTTGGCGAAGCCTTTCGAATACTAAGTTAAGTTTGGTAAAATGAGACTCAATGTCTTTAGAAGATACTACAATGTCATCAATATACACTAATATACCCAAATTTCCGAGATCCCCAAAAATGGCATTCATTAATCTCTGAAAGCTATTTCCTGAATTAGCCAATCCAAAACAGTTGCGCGACCACTCAAATAATCCTTTATGCGTAATAATAGCAGTTTTATGCATGTCTTCAGGTCTAATGACTTGTTGAAAAAAACCACTAGTAAGGTCGAGAGTTGAAAAATAATTGGCACCTGAAAGGGAGTCTACAGAGTCTGTGATATTAGGAATGGGGTATGCATCTTTTACCAAGTTTTTATTTAGCTTCCTAAAATCAACAGCTAATCTGTATGTACCATCTGTTTTTTGTACGAGAATGACTGGAGAAGAAAATTCTGACATTGAAGGTGACAAAATATTAGCTTCTAATAAAATGTTTAATTGGTCCTCCATTTCCTGGCGCAGTTTATAAGGGACTCTATATGCTTTGCAACGAACTGGTTTATCAGAGGTTAGATTTATGGTATGGGGAATAGTGTCACAGCCAGGTAAATCTAGTACAGAGGCTGCGAACACATCTTTGTTCTTATCCAGGAAATCTTGCATTTGTGCTTTTAAAGGGGTGTCTAAGTGGTCTAAATTAATTTCAGAGCTCCATTTTAAATCTGCATGGTCGAAATCTGCAATTGGGGGGTCAACATTTACAATTTAAATTACATATCTCTGGGGTTAAATTTAAGTTGTCTTTACATTTAAGAATTTTGGCAACATATGTTCCTTTATTTAAATTAATAGAATTATCTGAGAAATTAGCAAAAGATAAAAATAAACCATGCTCTTGTGTGCAAATGGTTCTAGAAATAAGGAGGCCTTGATGCATACTTCTAGCAAGGGGTTCTAACATTATAGGGTCATTAACATTTACATTTAATTCTTTATTACACTTAACATTAGCTAAAATTTTAGTTTGGGGGGGGAATTGTAAGTTTGTCACATAATGCGGCAATGCCTATGATAGTCTTGTCATTACTCTCATTGCTACTCATTCTATTTTCACTCTCATTATTTTGTGTGTTCCCACTTAATTGTTCCTCCATATCATAAAAAACAGTCTCATCAGATTTGCTAGCATTATCCGCATGTTGTGCAATATGGTTTACTTGTTGAGCCTCAGTAGTCTGTGGTATACTGTAGTTATTTGTGGTACTCTCTACTTTTTCACTTTGCAAGACACTATTACTTTCACTTGACACCTTATTCTGCCCACCATTATCGAATTCTCCACTAATACTACTTATGGTACCCTGAACTGTCTTTACATTACTACTACAGTCTACCTTCTGCTCCCTTTCAGCTTTGTTGACATATTTGCACTGGGAATTTTCAGGGTCACAATTATCACAATTACACATTTTTGAATCATTATTATACATATATTTACAATTATATCTGCAATTATTTACTATAACCCCTACATTATTTACAGAATCCTGACACTGTTCAGTATTTTCCTCGACGTTTTCCACACTCTCAGTAGACTCACTAAGATTATGGCAACCCTTGTTTGTCTCTAATTTGGAATGACTTTGCATATCAATTTTTTGTTTACATTGGGTTTGTTCAGGGCTTCTAAGAGTGATAGCATTGTCTGAACAATCAATGAGAACTCGATACTTTTTTAAAAAAGGCATTCCCAAAATAGCAGAAAATTCCTCCGCCAGCTGACCTGGTACAACAAAAAACTGTGCCTTGCACAGCGTATCATTAATTTTAAATGTTGCGAGTACACTTTGATTGAGATGAACTTTTTGACCAGTTACTGTCACAATCGGTGTGCAACACTCTTCTATAGGGCTACCCGTGAACAAATTGAGCATAGTGCTACTCAACAAATTGATAGCCGATCCCGAGTCACATAACGCAGTAATATTTTTATTATTTACAGTAATTTTAGTAACTGGGAGACTATATAAATGGGGTGAAAACACACTATATACAGGGGGTGAGTCGTTTGGCTTTTGGGGGATCAATTCGACCATTAAAGATCCGGCCTCTAACCGTTTAAAGGCCTCGCAGGAGTACCTTGGGCATTAGCATCATTACTCGGTTGGTTTCCATTACTGTTTTCATGTCTGTCCCTATTATTATCTCCTCTATTTATGTAGTCATCACTATCTCTATAACTGTAGTCATTTCTACCCCTATAATTATATTCATTTCTATTTCTATTTCCCCTATAGTTACCATTCCCTGCTTGGTTTGAATTTCCTCTATAATTACTGTTATAGTTTCCACGGCCCCTATAGTTATTATGCCTGCTCCTACCAAAGTTATACTGGTACCTCGCCTGTGGGCAATCTCGTGCATAATGTCCACTTTCTGAGCACAAATGACACTGAAAATTTCTGAATTGTGCTCTTTCCTGGCTCTGGACCTCACTCTGCCTTTCCTGAATTCGAACTAAACTGTCAATTTTTGCTGACAGCAAATCTACCTGGTCTTTCAAATTGCTGATGTCCTGCTGTGATTGTTTATACTCATTTTGGGGATACATAGCTGCACAGGCTAAATTTTGTGGTACAGATTCAGGTATAAATGGAGCACTAATTTCATTTTGGAGGTTATAGAATGGATTTATACTCCTGCACGCTTTTTCCTCAAGCAATGCAACAGTGAGGATTTTTTCAGGCGTTTGTGGGTTTTTCGTAATGACCCCTTTTCTTATTTCTGGGGACAGATTTCCCAAAAGCATTGAGTGAAAGATAGCGTTTCTACTTTTGTTAACTACCTCCCCTTGTAATCCATCAATAACTAGGGCTTTAAGCGACATGTCGTAGGCTCTGTCATAGAAGTCCTGCACCGACATTTGAGGGGTTTGCTTGAAACTAAAAAAATTTGAAAGGGCTACATCTGGAGAAACATGACTGGTGTATCTTTCCCTGAAAATTTTAACAATTTCATCTACCTTTTTATCTTTATGAAGCTTAAATAACCTTGCCGCTCCCCCGGTAACTCTGCTAAACCAAGCGAATTTTTTCTCATCCTCCCCCCATTCGAAAAAGGTAGCAAGGCTATCCCACTTTTCAAAAAATTCACCAAAAGAAATTGAATTTTCAACACCGCTGAAAGGTGGAATTGAAGAAATATTTTCCATAAGGGAATTTTTCTTTTGAATATTAGCCAAGTTTTTTGCCTGATCTTCTGCCATGATAAGTTTTATCAATGAGAAAAAAATTAAGTGGGATGGGGTGCAACTATACACAGAAATACACATACAAAAGCATAAAAACAAGAGAGAATTTAAATTTGGAACTATCTAAGTGCAGAGATGTCAAAACTTTAACCAAATTGCAATACAGAGTCACAGACTTACCTTTCACAACCATGAAAATTAAATCAAAATACCTTTTACAACCATGAAAATTAAATCAAAATACCTTTTACAACCATGAAAATTAAATCAAAATACCTTTTACAACCATGAAAATTAAATTAAAAACACAAAATACAGCTTCATATTTTTAAAAAAATTTTAGATTTTTATAAATCTATAAGCATAAGCCAGGTTTGAAATGTCATGGGCACCAATCTTATTGGGTCTTTCCTTTGCTACTATCTTTTTTTAAGAAGTTATTTTAATGCATCTTATGACTATAATCTTACATTCTACCACTACACAATATTTAACTTCAATCTAATTATACAAAAATTTAAATTTAACATTACACCAGGTGAGAAAGACATACCACCAACTGAATATTGTTACCATAAATTTATTACAAACACCAGGTAATTAGATTTAAGAAGGGGCACCAAAATTTAGTACAAGTTAACACACATAATACAAAATATAAGAAAAGGGAGAGAATGGCAAAATAAATTCATTTACTTTTAAATTTTACTTTTAAATAAAATCAAAGGAGGTAACAATATTCTCATATCTTTCACAACCAAAAAAAAAGGAAAAACACCCAATACTTCTAAATCTCAAAAATATAAAGTATTCATAAATGATGACGAATAACAGTGAAAATTAAACTAATTTTGAATGACTGAATGGAGACAAACTCTCATATTTGAGAGGATAAAACCCAGAAAATTTGCAAGTAAAAACCAAAATGACATTACTTTATGAATACATTTATACCCTTAAAATTTAGGGACCAATGAAATCGTATAGTTGAGCACACTACGTATTTTATAAATCATTTGAAAAGCTGTGATTCAAGATGATAGGACACATTTTTAATTACCTAAACAATAATATTTCACTTAATAGGATTCTCTTAATACTCCATAAATTTATTAACTCTCTTTAAAATATATAAAATTTCATAATTAACTTAATTCAGAATAAACAATTTATTTTAAGTGCATCAATAAACTTTAATCTATAAAATTTACTATCATCTGTCTAGCTATTTAGTCCTATTTACATTTGGATATTTAGATTAGGTCTACACATTTCATCACATTTCATCTTAAATCCACATTAATTTAAAATTATATTTGTTATATATATATCTCTTACAGAATTAATATATTTAAAGAAAACATGTGTGATTGAATTTCACTCCATATGAATTCTGTTATCAATTTAAAAAAACCCAATGAAGGTGGACTATTTCACAGAATAAAAATATAAGGGCAACAAAGGTAATAAAAAAGAAAAGAGGGGGGTTAATTTACTATTAATTTACAGATTTTAAACTTAAAGTGCAGAAAAGAATTACTTATTAAATAATATTTATAAACACATTTGAATAAAACAATAACAGAATTCTAAATTCACATTACACATATTTAATTGCTGTTATTATATTTGGGCATAGTTATTATTGTAGAAATTTAACATTAACATTTAAGTTTTTATTACTTGAATAAAATATTTAACATTAATACTGCTACTTATGAGAGTCTATCTATAATAATTAGAGAAGGAGAAATGTATAAACAATGAGAAAAGGAAACATTTTTTTTTTTATCATCGTTTCTTTTTAATTAATTAACACATAATATGTAGACAACATTTATCCGAACACTCTATTTGGCATTGATACTGTAATTTCTTATATTGAAATCATTTAAAATAGTTTTAAAAAACAGTTTATATACATATAGGATAAGCACAATTCAACATTATAAACATATAGAAATGAATAATTTTACTCACATTCTTGAAGACAAAGCAAATCACCTTTGCACAAATACAAAAATTTCTTGTACCAACCAATTTTCATTGTATTCTTGGTCACTCACCCAGTTGGCAGTTTAGGACACTTATTTCACAACGAAGGGTAAGACTACTGCTGTTCTCTATTTCCACTCATCATCCAACGATGTTATCTCCTTCAATTCTCATATCTATGGCCGCAACCGCCTTTCAAAAGGGAGTACCTTCTCATAAATTTTTTAGGAGCCGAACCTTCTTATGCTATCTGCAAGACTCCGCTTTACCGATATTACCTCCGGGACTTATTTTTTTGGAGATTCGCACAGCTAAATACTGCTCCACTACCAGTCCAAACTTATCAACTCATGGATACTTTGACAACTTGGTAATTGTCGTCTCATGTTCATCTCTATCATCTGAACATCATACAGCATCAAGACTCGCCTTAGATATTACATAGAAAGGAAATTGTCACTTTCAAAAAAGTGTTTTCAACTCACACTAAGCGATATGCCTCATTCTAGAATCTAATTATGAGAGATTATTCAATCTCGACTTCTTTTCAGCTATGTGTCATATCAACTACTAAAACTGATCCCTTCTCGGAGCTCAGGGGTAGAGTGGGAAAGCATCTTCCCGCCAAAAATGAACCCCCTCGCCCGTACCGAATTTTATTGGCTCGCACCTACATCACTAGCTGTTTTCTACTCACTGACTGACCTTCTCGTATCACCTCTCTCTCCTCGAACCTATATGGGACCTACCCATTTAAAAAAAAGGGGGAACGGGGGTCTATCGCTTCTGTTACTATGCGCTAACTACATGGTAACAGAAAAATATTTGAAGGAACGGGTCACCTAATGGTCCTTTTTTTGACCGAAATCCTGGGGGAAGGTTGACTGCATGTCCTACAAGGTTAAACTTTGCGGGTATTTTTCCTGGAATAAGTGGGGTTGAACAACAAGGTCACAACAATTTACACTTGGGGTTGATATTACGAAAAGGGAAAAAAAAAAAGAACATTTAACTAGAATTTGGAAGAAAGAACTGCATTACTTACCATGTTATACATTAAAAAAAAAGAAAGTGAAAGAAAAATTAACTGAAAATTTAGAGAAATGAAGGGTTATGTTAATATAAGCTAAAAAATTAGAATTTGCGAAAAATTCTACAACACACGTGGAGATTATTCACTGCATAAAAAAGGTTTCTCCGTCACTCCCCCGTAATCTCCTGTGTGGGGAATGGTTGAAGATTCAGTTTCTTACGGTGTTTCTCGTACACAGGTTTGGGAGTGGGCTTCGTGAGAGTGTCGGCTGTCATTTCTTCAGTGGGACAGTATTGTAAATCAATTTTTCCTTCTTCTTTCATAAGTTTGATGTTGTGGAAACGTATGTCGATGTGTTTGGATCGCTTAGTATCTTTATCGTTTTCAGTCATTTTTATACAGGACATATTATCCTCAAAAATCGTGATGGGTAATTTTTGTGGAATGTTGAGATCGTTAAGCAAGTTTGTTATCCAAGTTAATTCTTGTGCTGCGTTGCTAGCTGAAACGTATTCAGCTTCGGCTGACGAAAGTGCAATGCAATTTTGCCTTTTTGTAATCCAGTAAATCGGCGATTTTCCTAGCATGAATAGATTTCCTGATGTTGATTTACGTGTTTTCATGTCACCTGCCCAGTCTGCATCGGCGTATGCTGTTAGGATGGGCTTGCTGTTTGCGCTAAGAGTTAAATTCAAATTTTCTGTAGTTTTAAGGTATGAAATGATTCTTTTCACTGCTGTCCAGTCCTTTTGGCGTGGTGTTTCATTTCTACGACATAATATGTTGACTGCTGCGGATATGTCAGGACGCGTGATTGTTGATATGTAAAGTAATGTGCCTGTGGCTTGTCGATATTTCGTGTTATTAGGTAAAAGATTATCATCGTCTTCAAGTCTGTTGAATCCAGCAATCATGGGTGTGTAATGAGGTTTCATGTCGTTTAAATTCAGTTTTTTCACTAGTTCCTGTATTTTATTGTTTTGATTTAGGTAATATGTATCATTGATTTTATTAATGTTTATTCCTAGGTAATTATTCACTTCTCCTAAGTTTTTTAGTTCATATTCTTTCTTAAGTTGGTTTATTGTTTCTTCGATGTCACTGTCCTTTCCTGCTATCAGGATATCATCTACATAAATGATGATGTATATCGGATTTTCTTGATTTGATTTAAAGTACAGACATGGATCATTTTTGCTCTGTATGAAATTATTGTTTGTGAGTGTTTCCGATATTTTGGTGTACCAGGCCTTTGCGGCTTGCTTAAGACCGTAGATGGCTTTTTGAAGTTTACAAACTTTTCTTTCATCGCCGGGTTTAATATACCCGTCTGGTTGACTCATATAAACAGTTTCAGTTAATTCACCGTGCAAGAATGCTGTGGTAACGTCAACATGTTTAACGTTCAAACTTTTGTGCAATGCAGAGATGAGAAATGCACGTATTGTAGCGTGCGAAACTACAGGTGCGAAGGTTTGATCATAGTCAATCCCGAATCTTTGACTATATCCTTGTGCTACTAGACGCGCTTTATAGCTTTGAATATTTCCTAAATTGTCCTTTTTTAGTTTAAAAGTCCATTTTGAGCCGATAATTTTTGTTCCGGGTGGTGGATCTGTTAAAGTCCAAGTGTTATTTTTTCTTAGGCATTGGATTTCATTTTGTGTTGCTTTTATCCAATTTTGTTTATCATTAGGATTTTTCATTTTTTCGATATCTTCCCAATTTTCGGGAATGTTTTCAGATGAACTATTTATGAGACAAACATATCTGTCAGGAGGAACGCCTCTATTTGTCCTATTAGACCTTCTTGGTTCAATTGGTTGCTGTTTGGGCACGGATGGTGTCTCTTCGCTGTCAAGTTTTATTTCTAAGTGATTTTCATGTCTATCCGGTAATTGTGTATTGTCATCGGATGTTTTTGTGGTGATTTGTATCTCCTCAATGTTATCTGAGTGTACATTTTCATTCTCAAGAAATTTCACCGTTCTCGCTATTATAATTTGTTTTCCTTGTGTGTGAATTCTATAACCAGTCGATCGTGTATCATAACCTACAAACGTTCCGGTTTGAGCCCTGTTATCGAGTTTTCCTCTATTTACTTTATCGACGTAAAATAGCGCTTTACAACCGAATGTTCTTAAGTGTTTTAAATTCGGTTTAATTCCTTTCCATAATTCGTAAGGTGTTCTGTTGTTGTTTGCTTTAGTTGGGAGTCGGTTTTGTAAATATGTTGCGGTGTTTATGGCTTCACCCCAAAAATGTTTGCTTAATTTTGCTTGTGATAGCATACTTCTAGTCATATCTAATAAACTTTTATTTTTTCTCTCCGCAACTCCATTCTGGCTCGGATTATGCGGGACAGTCAATTGGTGTAAAATTCCGTTCTGTTTTAGGTATTCATCGATCTCTTGATTTACATACTCACGACCGTTATCCGATCTAATTTCCTTAGGTTTTTTACCGAACTGATTGTATATCATCGTTACGTACTCTTTTATCTTTTCAGCAACTTCGCTCTTTTTAGATAATAAATATATCGTAGTATATCGGGAATAGTCATCAATAAGAGTCATAAAATAAATTTTTCCGCCTAAAGTCGGTGTATCTAGAGGTCCACACACGTCACTGTGGATCAAATCCGCAATATTAGTAGCTCGATTTGTTGCTGATTTAGGATATGGCATGTTAGTTAATTTAGTTTCGATACAAGTTACGCATGTTTTATTTTGATGTTTACATTTTCCTATCTTTACTCCGTCCGCAAGTTGATTTGTTATCATTGATTTAATCGCGTCATAATCTCTGTGACCTAGTCTGCGATGCCAGAGATCTATGCATTGTTTGCTGTCACAGTTATACGTTATGTTTACATAATTTTGTGGTTCTTCCACATCGTCTATTTCCTCAATAATGTATAAGTTTTTCTCATTTTTCGCCCTAATATATATTTCTTCATCAAAGATCAAATCGCATTTATTATCGTCGAAGATTAGTTTACACCCGTTTTTAGCGGCTTTACTAACCGAAATTAGGTTCGACTCTAAGTCTGGGACATAAAGCACTTCGCGTAATTTCGTTAGTTTTTCTTTTCCTTCGGGGGTTAATGTTTTTATAAAAACTTCTCCTGAACCTAACGCTGTCAGTTTATTACCATTCGCGATCGTTACTGAAGTTTTATTATAATCAATAAATTTACTAAATAGGCTTTTATCATTACAAATGTGCGAGGTAGATCCTGAATCGAGAATCCAGTTATTTTTGACTACTTTTTGAGTGATTAATGCTTTATTTTGCGTCTGATCATTTGCGTATTTTCTTTCGTTTGGAACTTTGTTTTCCCTATGAGTTTCGTTTTTTTCATAACATAATGAAGATGAGAAATTCTTTTTATTTTTGAATTGATTGTTACGAGGATTTCCGGATTGTACCGTGTTTCTGCTCTTGTAGTGCCAGCATTCGTAAGTCGAATGATTTTTCATTTTGCAGTTGTTACAATATTTTTGTTCTCTTCTATTTTCAGTGTGTGTATATCTCCTATTTGTTTTAAATGCTCTCTCATTGTTGTTATATCCGCTATGTGATTGTTCTGACATTTCATGTCTACGATTATATTCATCAGTTAATTTGTTTTTGATAAAATCAGGGGTGAGCTCATTTTCTGGTCTCGCCTCCAACGCAGTTATCAAAGTATTGTAACTGGGGGGAAGAGAACACAGAAATAGCGCGGAAATATGTGAATCGCTAATATTTTCTCCAATGGCATTAAGTTTATCTATAATTTGCAAGATATTAGTGATATGTGAAATCATGTTTCCGCCCTCCGCTAATTTAGTACTGTATAATTTTCGTAACAGGTAAAGCTTACTAGATAAATTGCTTCTCTCATGTATATTTTTCAGAGCTTCCCATGTTAATTTGGCAGTTTCTAAGTTTTTTACATTTACGATTTGAGAATCATCGATGCTTAGGTTAATTAAAGCTCTAGTCTTGCGATCTTTTTTGTGCCATGCGGGATCGGGTGGAGCTGGTGGATCTTGTACTATAATATCGTCGAGTTCCTCTTTAATCAGGAACATCTGCATCTTGAACTTCCATGTACTATAATTTGTAGAATTGAGTTTTTCAATAAATTGAGTGTTTTCTTTTATCGCATTCATTTTTTTCTTTTTTTAGTGTTCTTTTATTTATTATTATATTTTTAGAAATTTGTTAAATTATCGTTTTTGATACTGGGATAATATTCTTTTTTCAGAATCAGTCTTTCATAATCTTTGTTGGGGAACCGTCGGTAGCGTAATAAATTTTCTTATTTTTATAAATAGTTAAATCAGTCTTCAAATTTAATATACATTTTCATCTTTTGATATGTTAAAGAAGTTTGTTCAGCTTACCTGAGATTTTCCTTTTTGCGCTGAATATACCCACAGTAGTAATCCAAAGTGTTGTAGCGATATTTATCTGATCCATTGATTCACTTATATTGGAAGAATAAGAAGTATTAGTAGAAAGTGACAATTGTGTAAAATAAACAGAAGATTCATTTTCCTTTGAATATAATATAATTCTTGGCTAGATGTACATGTTTTAAGTCGCGTTTGGAGGCTGCGTATAAGTGCTCCAATTTTACATTATATTAAATATATTTACATCATATATGTACAAGAGCGTCTTAACTGCTCAGAAACATTTTGGAAACTGAAGGGAATGTTTTTAAGTTCTGTGCACACGCGCGGGATAAGACAGCTGTAGTTTGAAGGAGGGAGGTCTGCAGAGTTTCTCCAATTAGTTAGTTTCGACAGTCTCTGGTTTTGTTCACTATGTTTTTCAGCTGCGGCACTTGAAGTACTTATTGGTAATTGGGGTCTGGTTTTTAACATGTTCTTATTTCAATCGTTCGCTGCACGTATTGGGTCTTTCCTTTGCTACTATCTTTTTTTAAGAAGTTATTTTAATGCATCTTATGACTATAATCTTACATTCTACCACTACACAATATTTAACTTCAATCTAATTATACAAAAATTTAAATTTAACATTACACCAGGTGAGAAAGACATACCACCAACTGAATATTGTTACCATAAATTTATTACAAACACCACGTAATTAGATTTAAGAAGGGGCACCAAAATTTAGTACAAGTTAACACACATAATACAAAATATAAGAAAAGGGAGAGAATGGCAAAATAAATTCATTTACTTTTAAATTTTACTTTTAAATAAAATCAAAGGAGGTAACAATATTCTCATATCTTTCACAACCAAAAAAAAAGGAAAAACACCCAATACTTCTAAATCTCAAAAATATAAAGTATTCATAAATGATGACGAATAACAGTGAAAATTAAACTAATTTTGAATGACTGAATGGAGACAAACTCTCATATTTGAGAGGATAAAACCCAGAAAATTTGCAAGTAAAAACCAAAATGACATTACTTTATGAATACATTTATACCCTTAAAATTTAGGGACCAATGAAATCGTATAGTTGAGCACACTACGTATTTTATAAATCATTTGAAAAGCTGTGATTCAAGATGATAGGACACATTTTTAATTACCTAAACAATAATATTTCACTTAATAGGATTCTCTTAATACTCCATAAATTTATTAACTCTCTTTAAAATATATAAAATTTCATAATTAACTTAATTCAGAATAAACAATTTATTTTAAGTGCATCAATAAACTTTAATCTATAAAATTTACTATCATCTGTCTAGCTATTTAGTCCTATTTACATTTGGATATTTAGATTAGGTCTACACATTTCATCACATTTCATCTTAAATCCACATTAATTTAAAATTATATTTGTTATATATATATCTCTTACAGAATTAATATATTTAAAGAAAACATGTGTGATTGAATTTCACTCCATATGAATTCTGTTATCAATTTAAAAAAACCCAATGAAGGTGGACTATTTCACAGAATAAAAATATAAGGGCAACAAAGCTAATAAAAAAGAAAAGAGGGGGGTTAATTTACTATTAATTTACAGATTTTAAACTTAAAGTGCAGAAAAGAATTACTTATTAAATAATATTTATAAACACATTTGAATAAAACAATAACAGAATTCTAAATTCACATTACACATATTTAATTGCTGTTATTATATTTGGGCATAGTTATTATTGTAGAAATTTAACATTAACATTTAAGTTTTTATTACTTGAATAAAATATTTAACATTAATACTGCTACTTATGAGAGTCTATCTATAATAATTAGAGAAGGAGAAATGTATAAACAATGAGAAAAGGAAACATTTTTTTTTTTTATCATCGTTTCTTTTTAATTAATTAACACATAATATGTAGACAACATTTATCCGAACACTCTATTTGGCATTGATACTGTAATTTCTTATATTGAAATCATTTAAAATAGTTTTAAAAAACAGTTTATATACATATAGGATAAGCACAATTCAACATTATAAACATATAGAAATGAATAATTTTACTCACATTCTTGAAGACAAAGCAAATCACCTTTGCACAAATACAAAAATTTCTTGTACCAACCAATTTTCATTGTATTCTTGGTCACTCACCCAGTTGGCAGTTTAGGACACTTATTTCACAACGAAGGGTAAGACTACTGCTGTTCTCTATTTCCACTCATCATCCAACGATGTTATCTCCTTCAATTCTCATATCTATGGCCGCAACCGCCTTTCAAAAGGGAGTACCTTCTCATAAATTTTTTAGGAGCCGAACCTTCTTATGCTATCTGCAAGACTCCGCTTTACCGATATTACCTCCGGGACTTATTTTTTTGGAGATTCGCACAGCTAAATACTGCTCCACTACCAGTCCAAACTTATCAACTCATGGATACTTTGACAACTTGGTAATTGTCGTCTCATGTTCATCTCTATCATCTGAACATCATACAGCATCAAGACTCGCCTTAGATATTTCATAGAAAGGAAATTGTCACTTTCAAAAAAGTGTTTTCAACTCACACTAAGCGATATGCCTCATTCTAGAATCTAATTATGAGAGATTATTCAATCTCGACTTCTTTTCAGCTATGTGTCATATCAACTACTAAAACTGATCCCTTCTCGGAGCTCAGGGGTAGAGTGGGAAAGCATCTTCCCGCCAAAAATGAACCCCCTCGCCCGTACCGAATTTTATTGGCTCGCACCTACATCACTAGCTGTTTTCTACTCACTGACTGACCTTCTCGTATCACCTCTCTCTCCTCGAACCTATATGGGACCTACCCATTTAAAAAAAAGGGGGAACGGGGGTCTATCGCTTCTGTTACTATGCGCTAACTACATGGTAACAGAAAAATATTTGAAGGAACGGGTCACCTAATGGTCCTTTTTTTGACCGAAATCCTGGGGGAAGGTTGACTGCATGTCCTACAAGGTTAAACTTTGCGGGTATTTTTCCTGGAATAAGTGGGGTTGAACAACAAGGTCACAACAATTTACACTTGGGGTTGATATTACGAAAAGGGAAAAAAAAAAAGAACATTTAACTAGAATTTGGAAGAAAGAACTGCATTACTTACCATGTTATACATTAAAAAAAAAGAAAGTGAAAGAAAAATTAACTGAAAATTTAGAGAAATGAAGGGTTATGTTAATATAAGCTAAAAAATTAGAATTTGCGAAAAATTCTACAACACACGTGGAGATTATTCACTGCATAAAAAAGGTTTCTCCGTCACTCCCCCGTAATCTCCTGTGTGGGGAATGGTTGAAGATTCAGTTTCTTACGGTGTTTCTCGTACACAGGTTTGGGAGTGGGCTTCGTGAGAGTGTCGGCTGTCATTTCTTCAGTGGGACAGTATTGTAAATCAATTTTTCCTTCTTCTTTCATAAGTTTGATGTTGTGGAAACGTATGTCGATGTGTTTGGATCGCTTAGTATCTTTATCGTTTTCAGTCATTTTTATACAGGACATATTATCCTCAAAAATCGTGATGGGTAATTTTTGTGGAATGTTGAGATCGTTAAGCAAGTTTGTTATCCAAGTTAATTCTTGTGCTGCGTTGCTAGCTGAAACGTATTCAGCTTCGGCTGACGAAAGTGCAATGCAATTTTGCCTTTTTGTAATCCAGTAAATCGGCGATTTTCCTAGCATGAATAGATTTCCTGATGTTGATTTACGTGTTTTCATGTCACCTGCCCAGTCTGCATCGGCGTATGCTGTTAGGATGGGCTTGCTGTTTGCGCTAAGAGTTAAATTCAAATTTTCTGTAGTTTTAAGGTATGAAATGATTCTTTTCACTGCTGTCCAGTCCTTTTGGCGTGGTGTTTCATTTCTACGACATAATATGTTGACTGCTGCGGATATGTCAGGACGCGTGATTGTTGATATGTAAAGTAATGTGCCTGTGGCTTGTCGATATTTCGTGTTATTAGGTAAAAGATTATCATCGTCTTCAAGTCTGTTGAATCCAGCAATCATGGGTGTGTAATGAGGTTTCATGTCGTTTAAATTCAGTTTTTTCACTAGTTCCTGTATTTTATTGTTTTGATTTAGGTAATATGTATCATTGATTTTATTAATGTTTATTCCTAGGTAATTATTCACTTCTCCTAAGTTTTTTAGTTCATATTCTTTCTTAAGTTGGTTTATTGTTTCTTCGATGTCACTGTCCTTTCCTGCTATCAGGATATCATCTACATAAATGATGATGTATATCGGATTTTCTTGATTTGATTTAAAGTACAGACATGGATCATTTTTGCTCTGTATGAAATTATTGTTTGTGAGTGTTTCCGATATTTTGGTGTACCAGGCCTTTGCGGCTTGCTTAAGACCGTAGATGGCTTTTTGAAGTTTACAAACTTTTCTTTCATCGCCGGGTTTAATATACCCGTCTGGTTGACTCATATAAACAGTTTCAGTTAATTCACCGTGCAAGAATGCTGTGGTAACGTCAACATGTTTAACGTTCAAACTTTTGTGCAATGCAGAGATGAGAAATGCACGTATTGTAGCGTGCGAAACTACAGGTGCGAAGGTTTGATCATAGTCAATCCCGAATCTTTGACTATATCCTTGTGCTACTAGACGCGCTTTATAGCTTTGAATATTTCCTAAATTGTCCTTTTTTAGTTTAAAAGTCCATTTTGAGCCGATAATTTTTGTTCCGGGTGGTGGATCTGTTAAAGTCCAAGTGTTATTTTTTCTTAGGCATTGGATTTCATTTTGTGTTGCTTTTATCCAATTTTGTTTATCATTAGGATTTTTCATTTTTTCGATATCTTCCCAATTTTCGGGAATGTTTTCAGATGAACTATTTATGAGACAAACATATCTGTCAGGAGGAACGCCTCTATTTGTCCTATTAGACCTTCTTGGTTCAATTGGTTGCTGTTTGGGCACGGATGGTGTCTCTTCGCTGTCAAGTTTTATTTCTAAGTGATTTTCATGTCTATCCGGTAATTGTGTATTGTCATCGGATGTTTTTGTGGTGATTTGTATCTCCTCAATGTTATCTGAGTGTACATTTTCATTCTCAAGAAATTTCACCGTTCTCGCTATTATAATTTGTTTTCCTTGTGTGTGAATTCTATAACCAGTCGATCGTGTATCATAACGTACAAACGTTCCGGTTTGAGCCCTGTTATCGAGTTTTCCTCTATTTACTTTATCGACGTAAAATAGCGCTTTACAACCGAATGTTCTTAAGTGTTTTAAATTCGGTTTAATTCCTTTCCATAATTCGTAAGGTGTTCTGTTGTTGTTTGCTTTAGTTGGGAGTCGGTTTTGTAAATATGTTGCGGTGTTTATGGCTTCACCCCAAAAATGTTTGCTTAATTTTGCTTGTGATAGCATACTTCTAGTCATATCTAATAAACTTTTATTTTTTCTCTCCGCAACTCCATTCTGGCTCGGATTATGCGGGACAGTCAATTGGTGTAAAATTCCGTTCTGTTTTAGGTATTCATCGATCTCTTGATTTACATACTCACGACCGTTATCCGATCTAATTTCCTTAGGTTTTTTACCGAACTGATTGTATATCATCGTTACGTACTCTTTTATCTTTTCAGCAACTTCGCTCTTTTTAGATAATAAATATATCGTAGTATATCGGGAATAGTCATCAATAAGAGTCATAAAATAAATTTTTCCGCCTAAAGTCGGTGTATCTAGAGGTCCACACACGTCACTGTGGATCAAATCCGCAATATTAGTAGCTCGATTTGTTGCTGATTTAGGATATGGCATGTTAGTTAATTTAGTTTCGATACAAGTTACGCATGTTTTATTTTGATGTTTACATTTTCCTATCTTTACTCCGTCCGCAAGTTGATTTGTTATCATTGATTTAATCGCGTCATAATCTCTGTGACCTAGTCTGCGATGCCAGAGATCTATGCATTGTTTGCTGTCACAGTTATACGTTATGTTTACATAATTTTGTGGTTCTTCCACATCGTCTATTTCCTCAATAATGTATAAGTTTTTCTCATTTTTCGCCCTAATATATATTTCTTCATCAAAGATCAAATCGCATTTATTATCGTCGAAGATTAGTTTACACCCGTTTTTAGCGGCTTTACTAACCGAAATTAGGTTCGACTCTAAGTCTGGGACATAAAGCACTTCACGTAATTTCGTTAGTTTTTCTTTTCCTTCGGGGGTTAATGTTTTTATAAAAACTTCTCCTGAACCTAACGCTGTCAGTTTATTACCATTCGCGATCGTTACTGAAGTTTTATTATAATCAATAAATTTACTAAATAGGCTTTTATCATTACAAATGTGCGAGGTAGATCCTGAATCGAGAATCCAGTTATTTTTGACTACTTTTTGAGTGATTAATGCTTTATTTTGCGTCTGATCATTTGCGTATTTTCTTTCGTTTGGAACTTTGTTTTCCCTATGAGTTTCGTTTTTTTCATAACATAATGAAGATGAGAAATTCTTTTTATTTTTGAATTGATTGTTACGAGGATTTCCGGATTGTACCGTGTTTCTGCTCTTGTAGTGCCAGCATTCGTAAGTCGAATGATTTTTCATTTTGCAGTTGTTACAATATTTTTGTTCTCTTCTATTTTCAGTGTGTGTATATCTCCTATTTGTTTTAAATGCTCTCTCATTGTTGTTATATCCGCTATGTGATTGTTCTGACATTTCATGTCTACGATTATATTCATCAGTTAATTTGTTTTTGATAAAATCAGGGGTGAGCTCATTTTCTGGTCTCGCCTCCAACGCAGTTATCAAAGTATTGTAACTGGGGGGAAGAGAACACAGAAATAGCGCGGAAATATGTGAATCGCTAATATTTTCTCCAATGGCATTAAGTTTATCTATAATTTGCAAGATATTAGTGATATGTGAAATCATGTTTCCGCCCTCCGCTAATTTAGTACTGTATAATTTTCGTAACAGGTAAAGCTTACTAGATAAATTGCTTCTCTCATGTATATTTTTCAGAGCTTCCCATGTTAATTTGGCAGTTTCTAAGTTTTTTACATTTACGATTTGAGAATCATCGATGCTTAGGTTAATTAAAGCTCTAGTCTTGCGATCTTTTTTGTGCCATGCGGGATCGGGTGGAGCTGGTGGATCTTGTACTATAATATCGTCGAGTTCCTCTTTAATCAGGAACATCTGCATCTTGAACTTCCATGTACTATAATTTGTAGAATTGAGTTTTTCAATAAATTGAGTGTTTTCTTTTATCGCATTCATTTTTTTCTTTTTTTAGTGTTCTTTTATTTATTATTATATTTTTAGAAATTTGTTAAATTATCGTTTTTGATACTGGGATAATATTCTTTTTTCAGAATCAGTCTTTCATAATCTTTGTTGGGGAACCGTCGGTAGCGTAATAAATTTTCTTATTTTTATAAATAGTTAAATCAGTCTTCAAATTTAATATACATTTTCATCTTTTGATATGTTAAAGAAGTTTGTTCAGCTTACCTGAGATTTTCCTTTTTGCGCTGAATATACCCACAGTAGTAATCCAAAGTGTTGTAGCGATATTTATCTGATCCATTGATTCACTTATATTGGAAGAATAAGAAGTATTAGTAGAAAGTGACAATTGTGTAAAATAAACAGAAGATTCATTTTCCTTTGAATATAATATAATTCTTGGCTAGATGTACATGTTTTAAGTCGCGTTTGGAGGCTGCGTATAAGTGCTCCAATTTTACATTATATTAAATATATTTACATCATATATGTACAAGAGCGTCTTAACTGCTCAGAAACATTTTGGAAACTGAAGGGAATGTTTTTAAGTTCTGTGCACACGCGCGGGATAAGACAGCTGTAGTTTGAAGGAGGGAGGTCTGCAGAGTTTCTCCAATTAGTTAGTTTCGACAGTCTCTGGTTTTGTTCACTATGTTTTTCAGCTGCGGCACTTGAAGTACTTATTGGTAATTGGGGTCTGGTTTTTAACATGTTCTTATTTCAATCGTTCGCTGCACGTGGAGATTATTCACTGCATAAAAAAGGTTTCTCCGTCAATAAGCTTAATAACTTTGGTAATTTTAATCTCCACCAAGTCCATTTTATATATTTCTTTATTTTATTATTTTACATTATATATATTTAATTGTCCTAATCTAAGAAGGAATTTTTTTATTGGACGTCAAATGACATCTGATTAAATGACAATAATTAAATACATCTGTGAATTGTCATACTAATAATTTCATAGTTTTCTATAACATACACACAACGACATTCCGTGAAGTTTGTCCATTTACAGTTTATATTCCTACATCAAGCCAAACGCAATATTTATCTCCCCCCCCCCCCCAAAAAAAAGCTTTTAATACGCGCCGAGTAAAATAAGTAAAAGATGGACTTTTTCATTTTATTAGTTTATTTTTCAGCATTTCCTATTTTTCACAATTTACAAGCATGTGTTTAAATTTTTGTGGCTAACAATGAATTCATTACCTGTCTTCTAATAACAACTTAATTATATTACAATGTCCAAACAAGTCTTTTATTTCCCATGCTTAATAATTTTTTTTTTAAATATATACTCACACAAGGCATTATCTGCCTCGCTTATTTCGCTGCACTAATCCAACCCAAAAGCAATATTTATTTCCCAGGATAAAAATGTATTAATATGCATTGATTAAAATAAGTATTCCTAATATAAGTATAACGTTTTTTAAAGTACAGTGAAACTTCCATTTAACGAAGTCTCATCGTTACACTTAAAAGCTTCGTTATGAAGGAAATTCGTTAAATAGAAATCAACTTTAATTCACGAATTTTTTCCTTCAGATATCACAAACAGGTATTGAATTCAGAAGCATTTGATTCAGTTTCAATTTTGAAGTCATCATTTACAAAACAGTTCTGTACGGTCGATGAAATCACGTCACATTCCTAAGTTTTCACCAGCTCTTATACACAGGTTCTCAAACTAACGTTTTCACTACATTGTTTTTTTCGATAATATACTTCAAGATTTATTTATTATTGCTGAGACTAATGGCTGAAGTTTAGAAGTTGTATTTGCAGGAACAAAAATAACTTTGATGTTATTCGATTTGCATTTTGAAGCACATTCTTATGGATGTACAAAACAATTGTCTATTAGCAATGGAAGGTTAAAATGGTAACTGTCTGACTCTAATTGATATTTTTTGCTTCAATGCATCTCACTGCATCTTCTATAGGGGATTTTCACTTCCCCCCAAATGTCAGCGCCGGTGTGGAAGAGTGATAATAGCAAGTGTTTTTCTTAGTTTGAAAAAACATTGTTTTATTTAGCACCAAGCAGAATGGAAAATATTTAAATGTGTTCATTTTCATACAATCGCGGAAATAAATTCGCATATCCATCAGAACAGCAACTTCTTAGTTTGAGTTCTGTACACGCACCAAAGTGGAATAAACTTCGTTATATAGAATATATTTTTCATAATATGGAGGTTAATTTACATGTTAATGGTGTTAAAAGTCAAAGGTCTTCAGAAAATTTCGTGAAGTAGAAAACTTCGTTAAATAGGGCCTTCGTTAAAGGAAAGTTTCACTGTATTAATAAAAATTGAAATTTACTACTCTACTAAATCCTTATACATTTTCTCTACTAAATCCATTATACATTTTGTATTTTTTTTTCAATATTTATTTTATTTTCGGAATCTAACAAAGAACGGAATATCTCACCTCAAATGACATCTGATTACATGTCAATGTCTAAATACGTCGCTGAATTTTTATGCCAAAAATGTCGATACACTTTTATAATATACACACACAACGACATTTCTTCTAGTTTATGCAGCTGTAGTACGTCTAGCACGCAATATGTACCTCCTGGAGAAAAAGTGCTATAAAAACTAACCGATTAAAATAAGTAAAAGTGAAAGGTTAAATTTATACCTTTGGTTATTTCGATTTCTACCGTCTGCCAAATATATTTAAAAAAAAAAAATTATACGGTTCAACATCATATATTTTATTTTCTATATTAAAGACAGAAAAAAAAAAAAAAAAAAAAAAAAAAACTTATTACCCGTTTTCTAATAACTTACTTGATTATATGACAATACCTAAATACGTTTGTGAATTTTAATGCCTAGTAATTTAATAAAAAAAAATCAAAATTACTTATTTTTTTAAAAATTAGGATTAAGAAAAACAACAGTCACAAGTATGTAGGTATGCATTGCAATAGCAATTGTAACAATTATATTTTAGAAAGTACAAAATTAAATAATGTGATTAAATGCGATTTCTGTTGTTGAATATCTGATAAAAAATAGTTAATATCAGGTTCATTCTCAGCTACTTTTTTACAGAATGCAAGCTAAACTGAAGTCATCTGGCAAGTGGTTTCTATTTGCGTTTTTCATATTATTTATTTGAAGTCTTAGCTTGATAAATGTTTTAGCACAGCTTGAGCGAGACTGGATTGTAAAAGCTGCAATAAAACCTAAACTGCAATAACCTAACTTAATAAGCTGCAATAAAAAAATTCAATTTCTAGTCAATCAATTTTAGTCAAGCTCGGTTTATTTAAATTGGTGTATTTTGCCTCTATATCAAAATTTAGAACCTCAATAAACATGAACACTGTCTCAATATTCTATCGTGTGCCACCTATCGCATGCGTACCATTAGGTTCGCCTTCCCTACTTTATATAATACACCCACACACTATAGACATTGCGTCTCGCCTGGCATATTCAGCTGCACTACATCCAACAAAATGCAATCTTTATGACTGCAATAACAATTGTAACAATTCTATTTTACAAAATAAAAATAAAAATAATGTGATTAAATGCGATTTCTGTTATTGCATTTTGGATTAAAAATTAATTAATATCAATTTCATACTTAAGTTAATTTTATACAGAATGCAAGCTGAATTGAAGTCATCTGACAAGTGGTTTCTATTTGGGTTTTTCATATTATTCATTTGAAGTCTTAGTTTAATAAATTTTTGAGTACATCTTGAACGAGACTGGATTGTAAAAGCTGCAATAAAACCTAAGCTGCAATAATCTAAACTAATAAGCTACAATTAAAAATTTTCAATTTCGAGTCAATCAATTTTACCAAAGCTCGGTTTATGTAAATTGGTGTATTTTGTCACTATATCTAAATTTAGAACCTCAATGAAGACCATCTCGATATTCTGTCGCGTGCCACTTATTTTACGCGTACCATAGGTTCGCCTTCCCTGCTTTATAATATACACACAAGACATTGTGTCTCGCCTCGCATATTCAGAAACACTACATCCAACGAAATACAATCTTTATGACTGCAATAATAATTGCAACAATTCTATTTTAGAAAGAAAATGATGTGATTAAAAACGATTTCTGTTGTTGCATTTTGGATACAAATTAATTAATAACAATTTCATACCTAAGTTACTTTTTTACAGAATGCAAGCTGAACTGGACTCATCTGAATAGTGGTTTCTATTCAAGTTTTTCATATTATTTATTTGAAGTCTTAGTCTGATAAATTTCGAGCACATCGTGAACGAGACTGGATTGTAAAAGCTGCAATAAAACCTAAGCTGCAATAATCTAATCTAATAAGCTACAACTAAAATTTTTCGATTTCGAGTGAATCAATTTTCCCCAAGCTCGGTTTATTTAAATTGGTGTATTTTGTCACTATATAGCTAGATTTAGAACCTCAATGAACACCGTTTCGATATTCTGTCGCGTGCCACTTATTACACGCGCTTCATAGGTTCGCCATCCCTGCTTTATAATACACAGACACTAACCACACATACGAGACATTGTGTCTCGTCTCGCATATTCAGCTGCAGAACATCCAATAAAACGCAATAGTATTTGTTCCCTGGAAAACTATGCTATTTATATTCTTCGATTAAACTACAGTGACCTCTCACTTATATGACTCTCAGTTATTACGACTCTCTCGGTTATACGCCGAATTCTCTTGGTCCCGTCCATGCTTTATGGGAAATAATGCTAAACTTCTCTCACTTATACGACTCTCTCGGTTATACGCCGAATTCTCTTGGTCGTGTCCACACTTTATGGGATATAATGCTAAACTTCTCTCAGTTATACGACTGCTTCTCTCAGTTATACGACGTTTTAAACGGTTCAGGCGATTTTACATTCTCACTCAAGAATTCATTTTTATAATCTTTAAAGTACAAATCATTCACTTTTTATTAGCTTTATCCTTTCACTATTGTTAAAGTGTTTATCAATAATGAATAACATTTCTTATCTACCTTCGTGTGTTATTAACGATGAAATCTATGGCGGGAGGGTGGTTGTATGGAATTCCCTTGTCTCTGTCATTTAACAAAAGCCAAATGACTACCGGACATAATGTGACATCGCAGACAATTTAAAAATGTTTTAGGAAATGTTATTTTTCACAATACTAAACTGCTAGTTCAACGAAAGAACCCGATTTTGAGAGCATATGGGAATCCTTTAATGACGAAAACTGGGATGAAATGTTTATGGACGAAGGTATTAATTTCAAAGATTATGTAGAATGTGATGAATACTTCTTCTGTCAGAACTGAGAACGGCCGAAGAAATGTTTGAGGATATCAATAAGGAAGCGAAGGGAAGAGGATGACGAAGATGAGAGCAATGTTATTGCTGGAGTAAAGTCTTAAGAAACAAGTGCCGCTTTAAATACATTAAAGAATTATGTCGATCAAAATAATTATTCTCAAAATAGCTTAAAAGCTTTATTAGACTTAAAAAATATATTTTCATTTTTCGTCAACAACAAAGACAAACTGATATCACTTCATTTTTTGAGAAAATCTAATTTGTAAATCTTTAAAATAGACATTGTGGTAAATGAACTATTTTGTAAACTTTTTAAAATATATTTTACGTTTTATTTTTTAATATATTTTATAAATTTTCTTAAATTATGTTCTTAGTACTCAAAACTTATTGTTTTTAATATAAGTAAAATAATTAATGCATATAAAGTTTGAAACTTGTATAATAAGACGGTCTCTCACTTATGCGACTCTCTCAGTTATACGACTTTTTTCTGCGGTCCCCTGAAAGTCGTATAAGTGAGAGGTCACTGTATCCTAAATCCGTAATCTAAGTACAAAGATTTTTTCGAATTTAAAAAAGGGAAACGTGTAAAAATGAAGTTTTTACTCCTTTTGCTGTTCTCCAACAAAATACAAGCCTTTATACAGAGTGGTTAAAAACAAGATTGAGAAATTTTAAGAAGTGGCACAACACACTACAACAAACAATCTTTGTATAGGAAATCAGGGTCGCAATTCATTTATCTGTCAAAAGTAAAGTGTAATTTTAACAACAATGAATATATTTTAATGCATTTTCCGACTGATTGATTCACCTTGCTTTGTGTGAAATATGATGAATTTATGAAAATTGCTAGAAGTTTACTGCAATACTGCCAGTGACACCGTATGTAATGTGAACTACGTTTCAAAATATGGATTATCTAAGTTCAGCGCTGTTTAAATGCAGATTATAGCAACTTCCCCAACGTCTCGCTATATAATTACATTTCACACAAAAAAGGGTAAATCTGGTGAAAATTCTATTGAAAAGTCTCAATTATTTTCAAAGTTGTGACCAAAAATCGTGTTGGGACTTAATTGAGTCACCCTACATTTTTGGCAGAATATGCATTGTGACCCTGGTTTTCTATACAAAAATTGATTGATGTACTGTACTCTACCACTTCTTAAATTTTGTCCAATCTTTTTTTTTTTTTTTTTCATTTTGAATAGGCTTGGTATTTCGGATGTATGGAAGCCTCCAACGAGACTACCACCCCCTATTAGGTAGATTTCGTAAGAAATACTACCTATTACACTAATACATTCTCTCCTAGGTTGAAATTTCTGGAAAATTTTTGCAGATCTACACCGATCATGACTCCCAGAATCCAAAACCACACCCAGTTCAAAACTTTATCTATCTATCTATCTATGTCACTTTTTTATGGACACGATAACTTAAAAAATTCTGCGCAAATCTCTTCTAAACTGATACATAAAATCAAGGGGCATAAAATCTCGGTCACGTTCGTTAATGGGCAAAAATCGAACAATGGGGGGGGGGGGGGCTTTTTGTGAAAACTGAAAAATCCCCATAGCTTCTTAATTATGATACGAAACCACCCTTTCGTGGAGATCCAGCCGTTAAGCATAGGAACTTTTCCCCACGAGGGGAAATATTGAAAATTCCTATTTTAGAGTACAGATGTTGAATATTACATTAGAGATTAAAATAAAATTAGTACAAAGTTACTTTTTACAATCCTGGTTGAGATCACAACATTCTTAATACTTAATATATATATGTTATAATTCGATGGAATCGTTGAAGAAGATTGACGATAAGCTGTACGGAATTGCAGTTAAATTATATAAGTGAAGTGAGTTGTTCTTTCGATGAATAAAGCTGGATGCAGTCGTCGATTATCCGAAGAATAAATATAGTGGCAGTCGTCGTAGCGGATCCAGGTAATGAATTGACATCGTGGGTGTTTCTCCAGTATGAAGAAAAAACAGCTTATTCAAAATTCCATGTTTTATTTTAAAAATCGACATGGAAGCAGTTCTCACATGACTCAAATGTGCAGTGCCGTCTCTCACTGAAATAGTTGTCACAAGCTGTTATTAAAATACATCGAATGTGATCATACTTCTCGACAACTATTAGGTTTAATTATTTAGAATACAGGATGAGTAAAAGGCGCAGCCAGGGGACTGTTAACATTTGCAAACCGGCCAAAAAGCTGAGGGAAGCACGGTTACCCTCGTTTTTTGTGAATAAGCGGAAAGGTACCAGATCATGACGTAACGCGTGTTCTAACCAATGAGAGAAAAGGAATACCTGTACAATCTACGTCTTCACCAATGAGGATGATAAAGTAAATAGTTCTAACATATTCTAAGTGGACGTAGTGAAAAGAAACGAGCGCGGGAAAACTCGGAAAGAGGAAAAGGAAAAATAAAATAAAATGGCTTTCGAAAAAACATTCGAATTCACAGAAATGATCAGAATTTATGATATAATTTAAGAGTAACTGAGAGCTCTATATTTAAGTATATTGGGCAAAATAATAATGAATTTAAGGGGAATTTAATAGAATAAAATATAATTAATGATAGATATTATTAAGGAATAAGGAAATAGTGAAACTGTGTGTGTGTGTGTGGTGATAATTTATTATAAAACAGAAAAACATGGCGAAGGAAGATTTAATAATGTAACATATATATATATATATATATATATATATATATATATATATATATATATATATATAAGAAAAAGTATAAAAGAAAGTAAATAATACTATGTGATACAGCAATAATACTACCATAATATTGAATAATACTGAATTGAAGTAGATAATAATATTGGATAGAAGTATGTACTACATGAACAATAATGAATAAATAATAAAACTAGAGTAAACAAGTATAAAATATCAGCAAATTAAAATTTACAAGAAAATTCAATTCCAATTCAGCTGGGACCAGCCTTAATACTTAAAAGACATTCAATATTAATACGTGAGCATAACTAAAACAAATTGGAGAAGATGCTAACTTAATATAAGAATTAAAAGAAAATTACCTATGCTGTTGAAGGTCCCAGCTGGAAAGGTATATAATTACAGAATAACAAAAGGAAATATTTAAATGCAAACAAAATAGTTTCAATACAAAAAAAAATTTACAGAAGAATAAACTTATATCATAAAAAATTATCAAATTGTATAAGAACTTTTACACCTGTTACTAATTTTAAATTTCAATTTAGTCCTACTAAATCTTTCCGAATTCCTTATTCTTACAAATTTTATAGTCGGTTTAAGTTACAACCGACTTTAGTAAATTTTAGTAACTTATTTTTGAAGAATTACTCCTCACTTTGAAGATTTCATATTGATGTGTGTGTGTGGTGATAATTTATTATAAAACAGAAAAACATGGCGAAGGAAGATTTAATAATGTAACATATATATATATATATATATATATATATATATATATATATATATATATATATATATATATATATATATATATATATATATATATATAAGAAAAAGTATAAAAGAAAGTAAATAATACTATGTGATACAGCAATAATACTACCATAATATTGAATAATACTGAATTGAAGTAGATAATAATATTGGATAGAAGTATGTACTACATGAACAATAATGAATAAATAATAAAACTAGAGTAAACAAGTATAAAATATCAGCAAATTAAAATTTACAAGAAAATTCAATTCCAATTCAGCTGGGACCAGCCTTAATACTTAAAAGACATTCAATATTAATACGTGAGCATAACTAAAACAAATTGGAGAAGATGCTAACTTAATATAAGAATTAAAAGAAAATTACCTATGCTGTTGAAGGTCCCAGCTGGAAAGGTATATAATTACAGAATAACAAAAGGAAATATTTAAATGCAAACAAAATAGTTTCAATACAAAAAAAAATTTACAGAAGAATAAACTTATATCATAAAAAATTATCAAATTGTATAAGAACTTTTACACCTGTTACTAATTTTAAATTTCAATTTAGTCCTACTAAATCTTTCCGAATTCCTTATTCTTACAAATTTTATAGTCGGTTTAAGTTACAACCGACTTTAGTAAATTTTAGTAACTTATTTTTGAAGAATTACTCCTCACTTTGAAGATTTCATATTGATGTGTGTGTGTGGTGATAATTTATTATAAAACAGAAAAACATGGCGAAGGAAGATTTAATAATGTAACATATATATATATATATATATATATATATATATATATATATATATATATATATATATAAGAAAAAGTATAAAAGAAAGTAAATAATACTATGTGATACAGCAATAATACTACCATAATATTGAATAATACTGAATTGAAGTAGATAATAATATTGGATAGAAGTATGTACTACATGAACAATAATGAATAAATAATAAAACTAGAGTAAACAAGTATAAAATATCAGCAAATTAAAATTTACAAGAAAATTCAATTCCAATTCAGCTGGGACCAGCCTTAATACTTAAAAGACATTCAATATTAATACGTGAGCATAACTAAAACAAATTGGAGAAGATGCTAACTTAATATAAGAATTAAAAGAAAATTACCTATGCTGTTGAAGGTCCCAGCTGGAAAGGTATATAATTACAGAATAACAAAAGGAAATATTTAAATGCAAACAAAATAGTTTCAATACAAAAAAAAATTTACAGAAGAATAAACTTATATCATAAAAAATTATCAAATTGTATAAGAACTTTTACACCTGTTACTAATTTTAAATTTCAATTTAGTCCTACTAAATCTTTCTGAATTCCTTATTCTTACAAATTTTATAGTCGGTTTAAGTTACAACCGACTTTAGTAAATTTTAGTAACTTATTTTTGAAGAATTACTCCTCACTTTGAAGATTTCATATTGAAATACTTCACAATTATTGCTGGATGCTGCATGACAAGTTGAAATTGGTGTCAGCAAAAGTCTTTTTCATGTGAATGGGAACTGTTGTATCTTACACAATTTATACATTTATGGCAATCAGAAATGTGTTGAAGTTGACATTGTCTGGAGTCATGGGAAGATGCACAGTATGCAAATCTTATAGGATTACTTTCAGAGCATTTATTTGCTACATGACCGTAGCGCTGGCGTCGGAAGCACCTTTGTAAGCTAATATATTTCTTTACAATGCTAAATTTTAAATCATAATTAATTCTGCCTAATTTGAGTAAAACATTTGCTGAAGAAATGTCTGTTTCAATTATCTGGTTGTAATATACGCCCTTGTTGATTCTCTTAGCTAAATTAAGTTCTATATTATATTTTAAGTGCTTTTTAAGGATGGATTTAAGAACTTCTTCTGTTATCGAATGTGGAATTTTAAAGATTATTAATTTGTTTTGTTGAATTTTTAGTACGAATTTTCCATTTATCTCTGAGTTAAGTAATTTTGTTCTAAGGTTATTAAAATCTTCAATGGTGTGTATTGAAGTTGTAGTTTTCCATTCGTCAGTTTCTTGCCAGTGCAATACTTTAGTTCTTCCAATTAATTATGATACGTATCGAATCCGTTTAAAGTTATTATTACTTCTAGGAAAAGGTCCAAAAATTTATGTATGACAGATTTTTGATATAATTAAAAATGGCTTCAAGGGAGGGAGGGGGGGGGGGAATAGAGGTTTCAGAAGGAAAAATTCATGACTTTGTCAATTCATAAGATATAAAATCAAGCAAAAAAAAAAAAAAAAAAAAAAGTTCTGCCGGCTCCGTTACAGCAAAAAAAAAAAAAAAAAAAAAAAAAATTGAAAAAGAAATATTCTGCCGGCTCCGCCTACTTCACACAGGTCGATTTTGAAGTGGGCGGTTCCAACTGACGCATCATAGCAAGAAAGGTCATTTCTTCGGCAATTCCCAATAAACAGGCACTTTGAAATCTACCTGTGCCTGTAGGCCGAGCCGTCAGGGATTTTTTTTTTATTACCTTACAAAAATTTAGAAATTAGGGTTTTCTTAAACAGCAGAATATACATGTGTCCTATAAAAGCGATTTTTACTTTTATGTAATTTATGTTTCATGAAATGAAGCAGAGTGTTTATTAATTGATGCACAAAAGCCTCAATAACTTAAATGGGAGATAATCTTATGGCAAGTACTGTATGTCCTCTTTATTTAATAATAAATAATAAATTTATTATTAAATATATATGTGTGTCTATAAATTATTGTCGGGATTTCCTTACTTCATAACTTTTGATTAAGAACATGACGAAAAGTATTATTACATATTCGTAAAGTACAACTGAGAAAAGTTTTTTTTAATAACACAAACAAATTTACATATGCGTGAAGTTGTAACTCAAAACGTTATTAATCAAACAACAATCATAATAAAAAAAAAATCCCTGACGGCTCGGAATATAAACATAATCTAGTCCTAGCGTACATAAATAAATGTTTTTTTTTTTTAAATCTATTTTTAAAAATTAGAGAAATAAAATTTAAATTTTATATCAGAAATAATACATCCAGAAGGAAGTGCTGGTGGTGCACGTGTTCGGGAATACTTCTTGGGGTACACTGTATACAACAAGTAGCATTCCAGGGTTAAAATTATAAACTAAACATTATACCTCTGGTTACTTAAATTACCACAAAAATATTTTTTTTTTTAATTTTGGACTGTTCAACAAAAAAAATTATACATTTTCGAAGGAACTTAACATCAAAGGATATCTGATCACATGACAATGATTAAATGATACTTTGAGATCTCCGGAACGGCCACAGAACTCCATTTTGAGAAAAACAATGTCATTTTGATGAGTGTTCGTTCTGGATTTTAATTAATATCTCGGAAAATTTTCAAATTGTGAAAAATCTTAGCCTCAGGTGCATTTGGACATACCTTGGATTATATCCATGCAAATTGTCAGACCTCTACGTGCAGTAGATTTCCCTAGCAATCGCAGACAGACGGACACAGACAAATATTTTTCTTTTATTAGTACAGATTAAAGTAGAGCAGTAGAGGAAAAAAGACAAGCAGTAAGCCCCTTCTGACTTTATTTACTAGTTACGACCCTAGAATAGAGTCCAGCACGCACCCGGGAATTCCATTTGAAGTCAACCTGTAACCCGACCCGAACCCGCAAAGATAATTCTTGGCAACCCGCATCCCGACCTGAATCCTCAATGAAAGGTCAATAAATCATGTTTTAATTCTATTATGAAAAAACATGTACAATTATATCTCTAATACAAATTTTATATAGAAAAATCTATGTTCTTTAAAATACAAATATAATGAAACTTCTGAATAGCGGACACTTCGAGATCGTTGAATAGAGTCCTGCATCGTGTCGGATTGTTTCTAAATTTTTTTTCGGGTCGGGATGACTCTAATTTTTTTTCTGCGTGTCGGGATCACCCTAGAATAATTCTTCCGGGTTATATTTAGGTTTTTTGCAAGTCGGATTGTTGGGATTTTCACAAAAAGTTTGAGCAGAACTATGTTTCAGATGAAAATAAATACGTATTTGAAAGCTAATGAGTATATATTGAATTTACTGCATGAGAAATAAAATGTATATAAGAAATGTAATCATAGATTATTCTTTCTTTACAGTGCAGTTAAGACTCATTTTTTTCTTTTCTCGGAATGTGAAAAACATTACCAACATTTCGTTTGCGATACATACAAAAACACATTCGTAGCGTATTAGTAAACCCATAACATAGCGTATTAGTGACGGCTTATGCACACGTACACATGCTACGTGTTCGTAGATTTGGATGTGCCCACTATTCCAAGGTATTAGAGTACAAATATATAAGTGTTAGGAATTGAAAAAGTGTTCGCTAAATAGAGGTGTCCGCTTTCGGCAGTGTCTATTATGGAGGTCTTATGGTATATATATACTTAAACTGAAAAAATATCATGGACATTTTTTTGAAAAAGCGGGTCAACCCGCAAGAGTTAAAACCCAACCCGAATCCAATGCGAATCCAAAAAAAATGAAAGTCAACCCGACCCGAACCCGATCCATAACAAAAAGGTAGAAAAGTGAACCCGAACCTCAACGAAAATATATAGCATGAACCCGACCCTAACTGAACTGTGGGTCGGGTCAGGTGTGGGTAAAAGCGGGTAACCCGACCCGATGCAGGACTCTACTCTGGATCACATGGCAATGCCTAAATACCTCTGTGAATTTTGATGCTATATTAATTTGATACCTTTTACGAAATTCTCTCTTGCATATTCAGCTACACTACATCTCAACAAACGCAATATTTAACTACCAGAAAAATTCTATTAGTATTCCCTAATTTAAAAAAAAAAGCATCTCTAATTTAAGTATAAAGTCTTTTTTTGAAAATAACAAAAGAGAACCGCATAAAAGTGGATTTTTACATTTTTTGTTTTCCAACGCAATGCAAATAACCACAATTAATTAGAATTGCAATTGTTTTAGTTTATTAAATACAAACATTTCATTAGCGTAAGTGTAATTTTTAATTTAATGTTTTTTTAATGCAGACATTTTTTTTGTTTAAAAAAAAGTTTCAATTAGTTTAAATGTAATAATTATTACAATGATCAGCTCAATTAAAATATTTGTAACATCGATGCATCATGGTATGAGAATATCAACACAGTCCACTCTTAGAGTACAATAAAAATAGAAATTTTGAAAAGTTTTCATTTTTTTTAAATTCGAGAAGAAAATTTTAAATTATTTATCTAAAAAAAAAATAAAATAAATAAAAGCGAAAAATAGTACATGCAAATTGAAATTATGGTGTACATTTGTACAGGAGTACTTTTGAGGTACAACCGTGTACAACAAGTGTTATTCCAGGATAAAAATCATAAACTAAATATTATACCTCTGGTAATTTTAATCACCACTAAATCTATTTTATATGTTGCTCTGTTCCGCAAAATGTATTTAATTTTCTACATTTCTCTAAGAACTTATTACTTATGACCTCAAATGACAGCTGATCGCATAACATAACCTAAATACGTCTGCGAATGTTCATACTATAATAATTTGATACTCTTTACGTCAGCCTCTGTTGCATATTCTATTCCACTGCACCACATCCGACCAAACGCAATGTAATATTTATCTACCGGAAAATTTCTAATAATATTCGCCCATTAAAAAAAAAAAGCCTCGTCTAATAACTAAGTATAATCTCTTGTTTTCTAAATAACAGAAGAGAAACGCATAAAAATGGATTTTTAACTCTTTTTTTATCCTCCGACGAAATGCAGACGACCACAATAGGTTCACGAAACCGATCGGATGACTTATTTAGCCCGCTAAAATGTATCTTCTTTAAAAATATTGTTACGTCAGAGCGCGTGTTAGATGCTCACGTGTTCTGTTTAGTAGCACGTGCTTATGATTTCGTTTGCTTTTATCCATAGAACCCAGGGAGTTATGAAAGGGTCACAGCGTGCGATTTTCATTCATGATCAGTGACGTAGGCACAATTTATAGACTCGATTAGCCAGACAGATAAATATTCATAAATACCGAAATAGAATGAAGTCTTTAATGTAAGGTATAGGTAGGTATAAATTTGTGAAACGAAGTTATTTTAGATCCAATTTTTTTTTCTAAAATGGGTGTAAGTCTTATACTAATTTTGAATTCAGACGTCATATTGAAAACGTGTTTAAAAGTTTAAATGTTATTTGTTTTATTAGTGTCAGCGGGATTTTTTTTTTATATTTATTTATTTTGTTGAGAGGGGCGGAATATGCATAAAATTTTCTCAACCAGGAAGAGTTTGTATTTAATAACTAAGGAAGATATTTATAACCAGGGTTGCTAGATTTTTATTTGACCTAATCGGATTTTGTAGCACGTGAAGTAAAATAATAACAATAAAAATAATTTGAGCAGAGAAAACGGGACAGGTTTAAATGAACATTTAAATGTTTCAAACTATTTATTTCTTTGAAATTATGCAGTGTGAATAATGGAGCGATGAATGAAGAGGTGGAGACAGATAGTGTAAGCGTCTACCGGTTGAGAGTGAAGTATCTGAGGATATAGTCACAAGATGGCGGCTATTGTTTGTTTACATCGGATCTGTGCCTTATTAACGCCGAGGCATACTTCCAACAGTAAAAACGAATAGATACTCTTTCCTTATGTATGACATAAATTCTGAATCAGGCGTTTAATGAAGGCAAAAATTTCTATTCAAATTTACTGGTGGAAGTTTGTTCCGGTGGTAAGCAAATTCACTAACATAGACAGGGGGATTGTTTATGTTTATGTTTATGTTTTCACAATATGGCAGAACTGCAGTTCCTGACTATCGCCAGGGCCAATTTCCATCAGTAAAAACAAATATATTTTTTTCCTTAATTATGACAGAAATTTTGAATGAATAAGGCATTTAAATAAGGAGAAAATTTCTATTCAAATTTACTGGTGGAAGTTTGTCGCGACAGTAATCAGGTCTTGAGGAACAGGTTACAGTTGAAGCTTCACCATTTTGAGAATATGTCAAATGTTAGTTCTTCTTTATTCATAGTTCCATGGTGTGAATTAACTTGTAATGATGAAACTCAAACTAAGAAATTATTCAGCTACCAAAATAATATTAATAAACGAGTAAGAGTTATTTAAAAACATAACCAATTGTATTTCGTTGAAGATTTTATTTCTTGGAGAGCTTCTTACTCATCCTTAATTTATTCATGAGGGAGTAACCAGTAATATAATCAAGTAAGTTAATTAATGTAAGTAAATTTCTATTCAAATTTACTGGTGGAAGTTTGTTCCGGTGGTAAACAAATTCACTAACATTCACAGGAGGATTGTTTATGTTTGTTTTCACAATATGACAGAACAGCAGTGCCTGACTACCGCCAGCGCCAATTTCCATCAGTAAAAACAAATACATTTTTTGTCTTAATTATGACAGAAATTTTGAATGAATAAAGAGTTTAAATAAGGAGAAAATTTCTACTCAAATTTACCGGTGGAAGTTTGTCACGGCGGTAATCAGGTCTGGCGGAATAGGTTACAGTTGAAGCGTCACCATTTTAAGAATATGTCAATTCTTCTTTATTCATAGTTCCATGGTGTGAATTAACTTGTAATGGTAAACCTCAAACTAAGAAATTATTTAGATATCAAAATAATACTAATAAACAAGTAAGAATTATTCAAAAAACATAACTAATTGTATAACAATATGATAAATGAAATAATATCGGATTAATATTAGCATTTAAAAGAAATTTAACTAATTGTATTTATATACTAATTAATTTTTCAGCAGCCATAACTAATTGTATTTGTTGAAGATTTTATTTTTTGGAGAGCTTCTTACTGATCCTCAATTTATTCATGAGGGAGTAACCAGTAATGCAATTATGTAAGTTAATTAATGTAAGTAAAATTCTATTCAAATTTAGTGGTGGAAGTTTGCACCGGCGGTAATCAGGTCTGGCGGAACAGGTTACAGTTGAAGCGTCACCATTTTGAGAATATGTCAATTCCTCTTTATTCGTAGTTCCATGGTGTGAATTAACTTGTAATTGTAAAACTCAGATTAAGAAATTATTTAGCTATCAAAATAATACTAATAAACAAGTAAGAGTTGTATCGTGCTAAAATTGTGTAAATCCTGCAAAATTCAGAATAACAGCGCCACCTGTTGGGAGATTTAGACCAAAACCTAATCAGCAACAACTTATGTCAATGTCTAACTGAATCGGAAGTTTGATAAAAACCCGTGAAATAGTTCTTGAGATATAGTTATCGTGATAATAATGAAAAAAGTAGCATAGCAGCGCCACCTGTTGAGCTATTTGCACGAAAACGTAAGCAGCATCTATTTATGTCAAGGTTTAACATAATCTGAAGATTTTTTATATTCCATGCATTCGTTCTTGAGATATAGCTATCGTAAAAATCATGAAAAAGTGCTATATCAGCGCCACCTTTTGGTATATCTACACCAAAACATAATCAGCGTCTATTTATGTCAACATCTAACTGAATCTGAAGTTTGATGAAAATAAGTGCACATTAGTTCTTGAGATAGAGCTATTGCAGAAATCGCAAAAAATGCAGCATAGCAGCGCCACCTGTTGGGCGATTTTCATCAAAAACTAATCAGCACTAAGTTATATCAGGGAATAACTGAATATAAAGTTTTATTAAATTTCGTGCTTTAGTTTTTGAGATAGAGCGCCCACAAAATATTTCTCATATACAGACAGACAGAGTCACAGACAGACATTTTCTAAAAACAGTCAAATCGTGTTCAGGACCTTCTAAAACGTATAAATACGTCGAAAACCGGAAGTCGAAAATTTTCATGAATCCAAGACTTTCTTCTTGTAAAGATAGAATAAAGTAAAAAAGTAATTAATGCTACTGCTGGACTGCTGCTGCCGTAATTCAATTTATTATGACTCTTTTACTTTCTCGGCCGATAATGTAAAAAATTGTTCCATATAAAAACATGATAATTCTTCAAAATTCTCTAATGAGAAAATGTTATCCATTAACCACAAATCTGATATCATGTGTCAAAATAAAAATGATAAATTTAATATGTACAGTTTAATACCCACCAAACATGGATTTTCGAGAGAATATATTTTACAAGAGATGAATATACAGACTTATGATTTAGTTTACGAATACATACATATAAAAAACAATCAATTACTTTTTGAAGTCGGTGCCAAACTATCTTAAGTTTAGTAAGAATTGTGTATATATTGTACCTAATATCTACTAATTTATCGATTGGGGTTGTTTGGCACCGACTTCAAAAAGTAATTGATTGCTTTTCATATGTATATATTCGTAAACTGAATCACAAGTCTGTATATTCATCTCTTGTAAAATATATTCTCTCGAAAATCCATGTTTGGTGGGTATTAAACTGTACATATTAAATTTATCATTTTTATTCCGACACATGATATCAGATTTGTGGTTAATGGATAACATTTTGTCATTAGAGAATTTTAAAGAATTATTTGATACTTTTTAGTGCTTTTTTTTAAGTCGGTTAATATTTTTTTTGTAAAAGTTTATTTTATTTCCTACGTTTTAGTTATTAATACAGTAATAGACAATTATCTTGATTTCAACATCTGCTGAATAAATAAGTAATTTGTAATAGAAATTATAATTTACCAAAATTATCCATTAAATAAATATTTTTTAATAAAATCTTTGACAGAATTAAATTCTTGTCAATCTGGACGACAACTGGAGAAATATCGCCAAATTTGGCGATCAAAATATCTTGCCATAAATGAAGCCAACGTGGTTATAGTTGATTAATTTGACGAAATTCTCATTCAGATTGACGAGAATTGGGAATGAATCTTCTGTAATCGGGTTTCACGCATTTTTTAATTTTGAAAAAATTTTTAACAACAAATTCTAATCATCAGAATTTGACGAAACACTTGTAACTTGGCACTTGTAACAAAAGTGTTGTCTTACACTTGTAAACAAAAAAATATATATATCAAAATCGGTGCACATTTACGAAAGTTATGCGTGAACAGGACTAAAACATACATACATACATACATACATTGGGTCAAATTATTAACATCCTCCTTTTCTCACCTTCTTCTATCTAAATAGAAGAAAGTATTGTGATCAAAATTTTTTCAACTTCCGGTTTTCTACGGATTTATATGTTTTAAGAGTCAAAGATTCCGAAAAACATGTTTTTTCAAAATATCTGTCTGTCCGTGTGTGCCCTCTTTGTATCAATGAAAAGTGTGTCAAGTTATGAAGCAACCTAGAATTGAACGAAATTTCATTTATAGGTTTTTGGCTGTGACCAGCAGGTCCCACTTGAATTTGCGGATATTCTGCCGAAAGCGGGCGCTGTGATAGCGATTTTTGTTCCATTTAAATTATTGTATCATCGAAAAGTGTATTAGATTATCCACAGTACTGAACCAAATTTTTTGTATGTGTTTTTTACTATGGCCTGCAGGTCCCAGTTGAATTTGGGGATATTCGGCAAGAAGGAGGCGCTATGATAGACACTTAAAGATTTCAAATTCAAAAAGATGTACAAAGTCGTTAAAAATATTAGAAATCCTAAGGGTTTTTTCAATTGAATGTTCAGCCTTGATCCAAGGATACCGGAACAATTTTTGTTTTGCCTCTACCTTAAAAAATGCCTGAGATATAGCATTTTGAAATTTTAGAGTGGTTGACATTTTGAAACAAGACAGAATGATTCCTCCATAAACGGTTTTAATTTAAGAGTTTTAGTGAACATGCTATCTCGCAAGTTTTATTTCATTGTTGTAACCATCGTTCTAACTCTCACATTCTCAACACTATATATTCATGTTCGCTAACGTTAAATTCTCTCCAAGCTAGGCAATATTTGGCGAAATATCAACAAATTTGGCGACAAAAACAAGTTGCCATAAATGAAGCCAACTTGGCTATAGCTAGCATATTTGGCGAAATTCTGATTCAAATTGAATATTGACGAGAACTGCGACTGAATCTTCTGTAATCGGGTTCCATCCATTTTTATAGCTTGGTGTTTTGCAGTAAAATTAGCTAAAATCTTAAAACCAAGGAATAGGTAGGCTGTCTTTTCCTGCCGGTATAGACCAGATTTTATAGCTTGGTGTTTTGCAGTAAAATTAGCTAAAATCTTAAAACCAAGGAATAGGTAGGCTGTCTTTTCCTGCCGGTAGACCAGAAGGACTTTTCGTAGTTTAGTATACATAATATATCAGCTACAAATAAATTAATCTCTCGTGTAAATATGTTTTTAAATTGAAACTGTTTGAAAGTAATGTTATTTGAGCATTTTAAATATGACGTAAGTTTTCCCATTTAATGTTTTGAACGTGTAATAATTTAATTATTTCTCTTTTTTAATATTCACGCGCAAGTATATTTTTTATAACGTATTTTTCTACATTTACTGCTTTTAACACGTGATCATTTAATTATTGTTTTAAAGTTTTATTTCTGTTTTTGTTAATCACGTGTAAATACGTTTTTTAATTGAAAGGGGATATTATTATGTGCGCTATTTTACAAATTGGCAACAATTCAAATAATGGACTTTTTGAAATATAAATTAAATGATCAAAATAATGGAAATTTGAATAAAATAATTTGTTCTAATGATCAGATTTTGACGAAATTGAAATGGGACCACCTTGGACCCTTACTCTTTCAAACAAAATAAAAATTATCAAAATCGATGCACATTTACGACAGTTATGCGTGAACAACATAATACATACATACGGGTCGAATTGATAACCTCTTCCTTTTTTTTAAGTCGGTTAAAAAATGGTAGTTTTATAGAGGAATGTATGATAAACATGCTGAAACAAACAGTTTTTAAATCAAAGAAAACCATTTTTTGCAGGCATATACGTGACTAGATTGTGGTGTGCAGTTCCCAACCCCTTTTTAAAATTTGTCTAATTCTTTCATTTTTTTAAAATTTTTAATTCAAATTTGATTATCTGAATAGAAATTTAATTCATAGTTTTGAAATAGCCAACTTTTACTTACTGTTGCCAGATTTACATTAGAAAAACATTAGAAACAGAAGCAAGAAAGAAAAATCATTTGTCAAGAATAGATTATGAAACACTATCTAAAACATTCAGTATATCGTAACAAAACCTTCGCGGTTGATAAGATGAAGGATGATATCTAAAGTGAACAATCGAGAAAAAGCTTCACACATTTAATAACTCAATTTCAGAAATGGACATCTATAGTCAGAAAAGCATTGAAATCCTTTTGTAAAACAGTGTATAGGATCTATAGATACTGCATAATATGCTATAATGTTTTTCAATTAAGAAACGCATAACACAATTGAAAATTCGCTTTCAGCAATATCCGTCAATAAACGGAAATGTACTCAAATTATTTTGTGAATCCCTGCATATGATCTGTAGAATTTATATGCACCAAGTAATATGCAAAAAATTAGTTAAATTAAACAAGTTGGAAATTGTACGTTAAACGTGACATAGGCTCACGCGTTCGTTTTATAACTAGTTTCACAATGTAAAAAAATCATCCTTATTATTTCAGTGAAATGAATTATATCGTCTGCTATAAACGAAATCAGCATGCCTTTTTTTTTTTTTTTTATTACGTATGCCACGTTTACAAATGCGATTTTTTTTCTTCACCAGACAGCACTGTAAAATTCACCATGGAGATCTTGCTCTGCGAATGATTACGTCCAGGGTTTAATATTTTTAGGACTCATAATAAAAGAATCTCATGTGTTTATTTACTCTAATCGATATTCGATAATCGATTGAGATATTCGGCTGTTAAGAGCCTACGCTAGTCACGCGAAGAAACGCTCCAGCTAATGTTAAGTCTATGGGAAGGTTATCGCGCGATTTCTCGCTCGCATTTTAATATTTTTAAATGATTTTTTTTTTCATAGGATAGCTGAGGTCGATCTCTAACGTTGTTAGTTTTTACTTTTTCGATTTTGGTTACGGTTTTTCTATAAGAGGACATTTTCAATTTTGGAACCGGTTGGAACCGGTTCTGAAAATGAAATTACCTTTATATAAAAAAAACTTGAACCAAAATCGAAAAAGTAAAAACTATTAAATTAGACTATTATAATTAGAGATCGACCTCAGCTATCCTATGCAAAAAAATCATTTAAAAATATTAAAATGCGAGCGAGAAATCGCGCTATAACCTTCCCATAGACTTAACATTAGCTGGAGCGTTTCTTCGCGTGACTGATGTAGGCTCTTAACGTAATTTCCAGTGAAGTTATCTCAGAATCTATACATTTTTGAATGTAACTCATCTCTCAAACGAACACTTTTTTTTAACGATCTTTCTAAAAATGTCACTTTTATTCAATTTTATTCGAAAAAATAATTTTGAATAAAAAAGGCCGCCTGGCATATGAAAACAGAAGTAGTTTGCCCGTATTTGTTTTCTTCAGTCACATGCCTTGCGCTTTTATTATATATAGATTGCGTACGAAAGGATTTAATAGAATAAAGAAAACTTTTATTAATATATTTTTAAGTTTTGATTCGATTTTCATAAAATTTGAAATGACTGGACACAATTCTACAACGATAGCATATATTAAATTTCAAACCATTCGGTTGGGTAGTTTTTGCGCTTGTTATATGCAGACAGACTGACAGACGGACGGATCAGACGACGACTATAGGTGCTACGTATTTATATAATTACGAACGCACCTAAAAAAACGCATACCACAACTGAAAATAAACTTCCAGTAATCTCGTTCATAGAGAGTACTGTAACCGAATTATTTTGTGTGTCCCTGTAAATGAACGATAAATGCTATGCACGCCATATTCTACCCTAAACATCTTGTTGTGCACCTCAGTGATTTATAACCAGTTCAATATGTTTGAAATAATGTAACATAATTAAAATGCATTGCAAACAATTTTTTCCCATAGATCAAAATGTAACGAAATTTTTTAATGTCTCTGTAGACGAACTATAAAGTCTAAATACTTCATTTTCAATACCAAATATGCCACAGTAAACCTCAATATCATATATGAATTACATAACAATTCGAGTATATTTACGTAAGTTAGAGTACGGACAGACAGGCGATCAGGCAAACCGAATTCATAAACACTTTTCAACTATGTATGAAAACGGCTAAAAATGTTAGGGAAAGTCGGGTAGCCGCGACGGCGGGTAATCGCGGACATTTCAATTTCTAAGAAATTCAAAGTGTTGCATAAATAAAGAGTTATTGTAAATGAACGCCCTCTAGAGTCGAAACAAATACAGTTTAATTGCGAGGTGGGCGCCGAGTAAGTTAGTCGCGAGTGAGTGTTTTGTTTTCTTCAATAAATTGTCGCTGCCCCTGTCAAACTTTATTGCAGGTTATTAAGAAAGATTAATTAGATTAATTAGATCTTATTTTAGATGATCTTTATTAGACATTAAGATTGTGTTTATATAGATGCATCGGATTTTTATTATAATTGTGATGTTTGTAAGGCCAAAAAACAGTTGAGACATCATTAATTAATATGTCCGGGGCTACCCGCCGTTTCTTGTGACGCCAAAAAAATAAGGCCAAACTATTTTCAAACAATTCACAGGCCTACAAAATTGTACTTGATAGGAGAAGATCGGGTAGTCCCGGACACTTGGATAAATTGCAAATAAAAAAGTTATAGTGCAAATATAAAAGTTAAATAATTCGATATTATTAGTAATGTTTAATTAAAATCATTAAAGAAGTTCATAATTTTATTTTAAGTATAAAATAAGGACAGAAGTTTCATTCATTTGTTTTTTATTTGCAATTTATCCAAGTGTCCGGGGCTACCCGATCTTCTCCTATATCAAGTACAATTTTGTAGGCCTGTGAATTGTTTGCTACTAAAAAAAATTAAAAACCTAAACGGTAAATATAATAAAGGTTTATTGAGATTATCCAGATTAAAAATTACTTATTCTTCAATTTTTATATTACTTGTTTTTAAATTATCCATTGCCACAAAAGAATATATAGACATATTTTTATATCTACGTATCAAAACTGCTTTTAAATATTAATTATGAAATATGTATATATAACAATATTTACGGTATATTAAAAGGCCTTTGCATAAAGTTTGATTAAAGCTTATTAAACGTTAAATATATTTTTTAATTTTTATCAAAAATTGAACGAATGATGTTATCATGTTAAATGTGTAAATAAAAAAGTTAAGAAGCATCTCACATTTTGAATTAAATGAGATTATAGAACGCCACTGATTATACTTTAATAATGATCTTTATTAAACTTTATATTTCTTTTGTATAATATAAATATGTTTGCTTTTGTTAATGAACATTTTAGATAGTGTGCTGCAAACGCGGAAAATTTTTCTAAAAACATTTTCGTATGTGGAATTTATAATGATATTTTAAGTTTCTATGAGACTTAATATTCATGTTTAGTTTCTTTTTATAAAGGAATTTATGTAAAAGAAATTTATTTAGACGTAAGTATATTAATATGAAAATGTTTAAACAAAATATAACTCAGATATGTTTTATTTTCCAGAGTTTGCAAATATCAATATTTTGCGATAAATTCAGTTAAATGCTGTTTAGGTACATCATAATATACCAAAATTATTATACTAGGTTAGCAATTTTTAAAATTATTGTAAAGTTGTTGACTTAAATTTGAAATTACCATAAGAATAATTTGTTAAATATTTAAAGTAATGATATCGTGGATTTTTCGGATAATGTTTAAGCCTAAAACAACAACAACAAAACAAAGATTTACTTAAAGTGTATAATAATTAATTGTATTAATTAATTAATTTAATAATAATTACTTACTATAATAAATATAAATATTTTTCGCTGCCCCTAGTTTTTGCATAGAAAAAAAAATTACCAAAAAAAAAAAATTACCAAAAAAAGAAAAAAAACGTAGGTGAATAAGTCATGTTGAGACATTTTTTGAAGAATTCGTTTAGTGCTACTCAAAAAATTTAGAAATTGGAAATATTTTTTGTTATGTTTCATATCTCACAGTTCTTTAAAGGTACAGGATATTTTTTTAAGAACGCGTAATTTTTCTACCATATTTTTTTCCTCTTTTGTATTAATCACTATAATTATTTTTCTTATTCTCTAGTTTCTGTATCGAAAAAAAAAAAAGACAAAACAAAGTGCGAAGAATCCTTATATATTAAAGCCAAAAGCCAAAAATTTCACCACAAAATCGATCTTTCTGCATATGCTTCAACTTTCTTTGAACGTTGAATAAAGGAGGTAATGGGATTAGCAAGAATCAAGAGGGTTGGGGAAAGAATAGCTCGCCTATTGGTTTACTGATCGCAATACTTGCGCTCTTTTAACGACTTCTACTTTTTTCTACTCCTTCCCGGAGCGCTTTGATCGTGATCGACCAGCCTTCTTCCACGCGCTTTGTTTGACAGCGGGGTTTAGAATGAGAACTATATTCGTTGGTGTTCAATCCGAAAGGAAGACGGAAACCACATTTCTTTATACTAGAAGAATTACGGCCCTATAAATTTTTTTTTGAAATATTGTATTTATGGATTTGAAAATTATGCATGTATAATTATTTGTCAACGACGAATCCAAATATATAATTTTCATAACGATGGGATAATTAGAAGCGGAAATATGATTTTTTTTAAATTAATTGATTTGCTTTTTTAACGCATTCTTTCATAGCCGAAACGCCTGACTTTCACTCGAGACATTGAGACTACTCATCGAAAGATTGAAAATTTTTATACTGCCACATTTCGGGACCCTATAAATTAAAAAAAATATATCGGATTTTTGGATCTGAAAAGTGTGCATCCTTGCTTAAAGTGGGCTGGTATTTCAAAGTTTCAAAATTTTTTCGAATTCGGCCCATAATTTTTTATGTTAGAAAAATCCCAATTTTTAAATAGAACAAGAAATAAAACGCTAAAGATTTTGCTATTTTATTTCAAATTATCTCGGGTTGTACGGGTCTGACCACAATGTGGTTTGACTCATTCGACTCGATATCGATAGAACTTACCAATTTTAGTTCCGAGTTTCACCAGTGAAAAAATAAATCAACAATCACAGTTTTTAAACATACAATGATGCAGTTTCTGCAAGATTCTAAATAAAATTTTCAAACAAAATAAACCAACCAGCGGGCGAAGCTCCGTTAGTACTCAAATAAAAACAACATGTTGATTTTTTTTGTTTTTTGTTTTTTGGTGCTATTGAAAAAATGTACAATTATAAATATTTTGTGTATGTTTTACATCTCATATTGTTACAAGGATACGGCATATGTTTTAAAAACATTGATTTTTATTTTTTCAGTAATGAGTACAATTATTCTATACTCTATATTCTATATTCTATATTCTGTAATTACTATATTGCATTAATAAATATAAATAATTTTCACACACCCTAATTTTGCATAAAAAAAATAACTAAAATATATTGCGAAAAATATGCGACTGGAAAAATAGGATATAATGAAAAATGTTTAAAAAAATCTTTTTCTATGTGCACCATGAAATTTGGAAATTTTTAATATTTTGTACATGTTTTGATATGTTTTAAGGACTCTATATTTTTTTTAATGAGAACAATAGTTTAGAGAACGAGAACAATAGTTATATTACCATTTGCATTGATAAATATAACTATTTTTTGCATCCCCTAGTTTTTGTATTAAGGAAAATGATCAAACAATGTGCGAAAACTACGCGAGTAAATATTATAAGTTCAGGAATGTTAAAAAAAAAATCATTTTTTGTAAACAAGCAAAAAAGTTGCAAATAATAAATATTTTGCATTTGTTGTACACGTGGTGTAACTAAAAGGGTACGAGATATGTGTTAAAACAACATTGTTTATACTTCTTTTATCTTTTTTCAATAATCAGAACAATAGTTCTTTTACATTATTAAATATATTTTGCCCCTCTAGTTTTTGTCAAAGGGTTTGCTTCAGAGTGTCTATCGAACATTTCTCTATAAAACTATCAATTTTCATATTTTTATATGCAATAGTTTTCTTAATATCATCCGAGAAAGACCTCCAGTCAAAAAAAAAATCATTTAAAGTGACAGCGTCAACAGTCTTAGTTACTTTTTAACACTTTCCAACCTAGTTGAAAAGTGTTTATGACTTCGGTTTGTCTGGCCGTCTGGCCGTCTGCCGTCTGGCCGTCTGGCCGTCTGGCCGTCTGCCGTCTGCCGTCTGCCGTCTGTCCGTGCTCTAACTCCCGTAAATATGCTCGGATTGCCCTGCAATTTTTATATGTTATAATCATTATCTATAGCATGTTCCCTATTTCAACGGAAGTATGTAGCACTTATAGTTTTTTTACAGGGACACTCAAAAGAATTCCGTTACATTGCGGTCTATGGGGAAAAATCATTTGCGGTTTATTTAAATAATGTTTCACTATTTTAAACACATTGAAATTTATATATATCACTAAGGTGCATTAGAAGAAGCTTAATATGGAATAGGGTGTGCATAGCACTTATACTTACTTTACAGGGACAGTCAAAAGAATTCCGTTACATTACGTCTATGGAGAAAAATCGTCTGCGCTTTATTTAAACAATGTTTCCCTATTTTAAACGCATTGAAATTTATATAAGGTTCATTACAAGAGACTTACTACAGAATATTGTGTGTATAGCAGTCATCGTTCATTTACAGGGACACACAAAAGAATTCTCTACTGTATGTTAACAATAATTCCTGGAAGTGCGTTTTAAGTTACTAAACGCGATTTTAATTTTAAATCGCTTTTTGTCTATTACGTGGTGTGTATAAATTCTGTAGATCCTATACAGGGAAGCACAAAAGTTCGGGAAAACATTTCCGTATTATTTAACTCCAGACGGAGAATTTTAAACTGTGCTACGTGTTTCCTAACTGAACTAAAATTTAGCATCCTATGTAGTATATATACAAATCTATAGATCCTATACAGGGCTGAATAAAAGTATTTGGATTACTTAGATGTTATCTTTTAGCTTATTGAAGAGTATGATTCGTAAAATTATTTTGGAAGCGTTGGAAAGTGTTACATAATCTATGCTTGACGCATGATTTTTCGTTCTTGTTTTAGAATAGACAGATGAGAGGAAGCATACTTTAAGAATTATAAATTCTGATAAAATATAAGAAAACAGCCTTTGCAGGTTTTATTTTATAAATAATAATAAACAGAAACATATGAATGTAAGCAAATTCAGATGTAAATACAATAAGATTAATACTTGTTAACCCTTTAACGGGCGGTGTCCACAAAAAAGGACACCTAATTTTAATTCCGAAACTGACAAACGGCCCCAGAAATATTTAATTAAAATTTTCCTTTTATTAAGTACCGGAAAATAAGCAAGTTTTCATTTTCTAATGAGTTCGTTTGTAAATTCTGGTGTCAGTCCATTATTTCATCATTTTACAAACAGACTTACTCCGCGACGGAAAGGGTTAAATAAGGAAAATGTAAGTGCAAAAATTATAACGAATGGAACTTTAAAAGAAAACAAGTTTATTAAAAAATTGAGGATGAATTATAAACTTGATTCTATAAATAAAATCCCAGAAATAGTTAAATTGTAGCAGAATTTCTTTAAGTGAAACCTGGCAATATACCCTAGATAAAAAAAAAAAGGATTTTTAAAAGTGCGAAAAGTACGCAAGTGATAGGCTTAAAAATGTTTTTTTTTTGTTTTTTTTTTGTTTTTTCACCCAAATATAATATGTTTTACAAATGTGATATGTTTTATGCAAGTTTCACATATACTGCTATATTGCGTCTATACTAGATCTACACTGAGTAAATATCATATTCATTGGTAACACAGCGCTTTGTTTAAAGCATGTCAATTCTTCTTTTTCTTTTCAGTAATGAGTACAATATAATTCTATAGCTTTAATGAATATAAATATGTATAAGACATAAATAATAAAAATATACATAAAATTAGTTATATGAATGATAGGAAGCTTAATAAGAAATAAAATAAATATTATAAAACTTAAATTAGAAAAATCGAAGATAACGAATGTAACTTAAAGAAAATGTTTAAAAAAAATTCTATAATGAATTGTAAGCGTGATGCTATAAATAAATTCCCATAAATTATTAAAGTATAGCAATTTTTTTCATATGAAACCTGGAAATATATCCTAATCTTTGTATCGAAAAAAAAAAATGGTTAAAAAATTGCGAAAAATGCTCCAGTAAATACAACATGCTTTAAAATAAAATGTTTTTAAAAAATTCTCTTTGTGCCATCGAACAAGATTAGAAATATGCCAAATTTTACATTTAGTTATTATACATATTAGCATTATACGTTATTATGTTTCCCATCTCATACTATGTGCACTAGGTCTATAATAATTTTACTTGTCTTGTCTCTAAGTCTCTAACGAGTCTATACTGGATTTACGCTCTGTTAATAGTATCTACTATGGTACTATATATATATGTTACCTTTGGTAAAAGTTATGCCAAAGAATAATTATAATTCTTTGGCATTAATAAATATATACCTATATTATAAAGCAAAAACATGTCCGGGAGTAATGCTGATGTCATATTGACGGTGGCAACAGCTGATCATTAAATTTTGCTTTTACTTCAATTTTTACTTTCTTCTATCTTTACAAGAAGAAAGTATTGGATTCATGAAAATTTTCGACCTCCGGTTTTCGACGGATTTATACGTTTTAGAAGGTCCTGAACACGATTTGACTATTTTTAGAAAATGTCTGTCTGTCTGTCTGTATGTGACAAAAATTTTGTGGGCGCTCTATCTCAAGAACTAATGCTCGGAATTTAATAAAACTTTAGATTCAGTTAGTCCCTAATATAAATTGGTGCTGATTAGTTTTTGGTAAAAATCGCCCGGCAGGTGGCGCTGCTAAGCAGCATTTTTCGCGATTTCCGCAATAGCTCTTATCTCAAGAACTAATGGTCGGAATTTAATAAAAGTTTAGATTCAGTTAGTCCCTGATATAAATTGGTGCTGATTAGGTTTTGATAAAAATCGCCCGGCAGGTGGCGCTGCTAAGCAGCATTTTTCGCGATTTCCGCAATAGCTCTATCTCAAGAACTAATGCTCGGAATTTAATAAAACTTTAGATTCAGTTAGTCCCTGATATAAATTGGTGCTGATTAGTTTTTGGTAAAAATCGCCCGGCAGGTGGCGCTGCTATGCAGCATTTTTCGCGATTTCCGCAATAGCTCTATCTCAAGAACTAATGCTCGGAATTAAATAACACTTTAAATTCAGTTAGTCTCTGATATAAATTGGTGCTGATTAGTTTTTGGTAAAAATCACCCAGCAGGTGGCGCTGCTATGCAGCATTTTGGAGGATTTACACGATTTTAGCGATATTCATATCTCAAGAAATAATGCACGGAATTTAATAAAACTTGAGCTTCAGTTAGATATTGATATAAATTGGTGCTGATTTTTTTTAGTATATGCGAAACCTGTGTGAGATAGAAGAAAGTTTTGGGATTGACACATCCGACTAGTTTCAACTTCTAAACATTGCACAATTTCAATTGTTTTATCAGCAAATAGGGAAAATATGTTCACTGAAAAGCATTTTGTTTGAAAACGGTATTACAAAATATTAACTCGCTAGCACTTAAAACAATGTAAGTAGTTCAGCATTTGTTTTCGGCTAATATTCCATAACGAATAAATTAAAACTTTATCAATACATAAATAAAATAATAACGTAATATAAATAAGACACAAATTTAACAGACATGTAATCCAACTGTGCGCTTTTACAATTGGAACTATCAGAATCAAAAAGGCTTCTGTATATTGGTGATGTATTCGGCTATTAACGCTTGGCATGTTGCTAACACAGAAGTATCTCTTTTAATAAATTTCAAAACGTTGTACACATTATTTATATTTTCCACATAAAAAATGCTTTCTGTTGTTGTTAGTGGGGAATCTAAAAAAATATATTAAATGTAAAAAAATATATTAGAGTTTTCTATTTAAAACTTAATCTGATGTACCATTCCCAAAACTTTGTTCTACCTCATACATGTTAATACTTCAAAAGGCGCTTTTTTTTTTTTAATTACGCATTTTAGAGTCCAAAAATGCAACATAGTAGCGCCAGCTGTTATATGATTTACATGAAATCCTAATCAGCACAGTAGCGCCAGCTGTTATATGATTTACATGAAATCCTAATCAGCACAGTAGCGCCAGCTGTTATATGATTTACATGAAATCCTAATCAGCACAGTAGCGCCAGCTGTTATATGATTTACATGAAATCCTAATCAGCACAGTAGCGCCAGCTGTTATATGATTTACATGAAATCCTAATCAGCACCAACTCATCTTAAGGTATAACAGAATATGAAGTTTGTTGAAATCCCGTGCATTAATTCTTGATATATGACTATCGCTGAAATCATGTAAACCCTGAAAAAATGCAGCATGGCAGCGCCACCTTTTGGGCTGTTTACACCAAAACTAAATCAGCAAAAAATTATGGCAACGTCTAAGTGAATCTGAAATTTGATGGAAATCCGTAAATTAGTTCTTGAGATAGAGCTATTGCGGGAAATCGTGAAAAATGTAGCATAGTGGCGCCACCTATTGGGCTGTTTACACGAAAACGTAATCAGCGTCTGTTTATGTCAAAGTCCAACAGAATCTGAAGTTTGATGAAATTCTGTGCCTTAGTTCTTGAGATGCTAGCTAATCGTGATGAAAAGTTTGAAAAATGCACAATAGCAGCGCCACCTGCTGGGAGATTTGCAACAAAAACTAATCAGCACCAGTTTATATTAAGGTCTAACTGAATCTAAAATTTTATAAAATTTTGTGCATTAGTTCTTGAGTTAGAGAGCCCACAAAATTTTTGTCACATACAGACACACACACACCCACACAGACAGACAAAGAGGCATACTCACAGACAGACTAAAAACAGTCGAATCGTGTTCAGGACTTACTAAAACGCTTAAAAAGAGTCGAAAACTGGTAGTCGACATTTTTCATGTATCCAATGATTTCTTCTTGTAAAGATAGAAGAAAGTAAAAAATGCCTTCACCTATGTTTTATAACCGGAAAGCCCAGGTTGGATCCCCTAGTATGAATAACAAGAACGAAAAATCATGCGTCAAGCATAGATTATGTAATACTTTCCAACGCTTCCAAAAAATTTTACAAATCATTGCCGTTTAATAAGCTGAAAGATAACATCTAAGTAAACAATTTGGAAAACGCATAACATATTTAAAAACATAATTTCAGGAATTTGCAACATATACAATATTCGGAAAAATATCCGAATACTTTTATTCAGTCCTGTATATGATCTATAGATTTGTATACATACTACACAGGATGCTAAATTTTAGTTCAGTTAAGAAAAGCGTAGCACAGTTTAAAATTCTCCTTCTGGAGTTTCTGTCAATAAACGGAAATGTGTTCGCGAACTTTTGTGCTTTCTTGTATAGGATCTACAGAATTTGTACACACCACTTAATAAACAAAAAGTGAGTTAAATTTAAAATCGCGTTCAGTAACTTAAAACGCACTTCCAGGAATTATTGTTAACAGACAGTAGAGAATTCTTTTGTGTGTCCCTGTAAATGAACGATGACTGCTATACACACAATATTCTGTAGTAAGCCTCTTGTAATGCACCTTAGTGATATATATAAATTTCAATGCGTTTAAAATAGTGAAACATTATTTAAATAAACCGAAGACGATTTTTCTCCATAGACGTAATGTAACGGAATTCTTTTGACTGTAAATTAACTATAAGTGCTATAAGTGTAAATTAACTATAAGTGCACACCCTATTCCATATTATGCTTCTTGTAATGCACCTTAGTGATATATATCCATTACGATATGTTTGAAATTGTGTAACATCATTAAAATAAACCGCAAATGATTTTTCCCCATAGACCGTAATGTAACGGAATTCTTTTGAGGGTCCCTGTAAAAAAACTATAAGTGCTACACACTTCCGTTGAAATAGGGAACATGCTACAGATAACGACAATAACATATACAAATTTCAAGGCAATCCGAGTATATTTACGGGAGTTAGAGCACGGTCAGACGGCCAGACAAACCGAAGTCATGAACACTTTTCAACTAGATTGGAAAGTGTTAAAAATGATGTAAAAATGAATTAAAATTTAAATAATAAACATAAACATAGGCGTAGCAATATGAATGTTACACTGTTAAAAATTTGCAGCAAACTGTCCAGTCATTTGACCGTTTTTATAGAAAACGGTTACATAACCGTAATTTAACTCTATTCTGACCATTTCATTGCCCATATTACAGTCATAATAGAGTTAAATTACGGTTAAGTAACCGTTTTCCATAAAAAACAATCAAATGATTGGACAATTTGCTGCAAATATTTAACAATGTGGAAAGTCGAACTATAAATAAACATTTACATATAAACAATTACATTAACATATAAAAACCTTTATAAACAATTTTTTTAAAGTGAATATAACGAATATAACTAAAAGAAAACATTTTTGTTTGTTAAAAAAAAAAATTCAATAATGAGTGTGATGCTATAAATAAAATCACAGAAATAGTTTAAGCGTGTAGCAGTATTCTTTATGTGAAACGTGATGGCAGTATGCCAAATGTCACAGTTATGTAACTTTACTGAAAAAGATGAATGATTTCAGTTTGGATACACGCAAAGAACTATAAAGAACATCAAAACGAAAAATTCTATTATGAAATCACAGTTTGAAATTTTAATGATCTAAAAATGATAAATTGATTCAATAATACTTTTGTTGAATACAATAAATTTCTATAAGAATTCAAATATTTAAACTGTGTACAACTTAAATTATTGAAATAAACTGTTATTACGTAATTAATAATGAACAGACATTTTACTGGAAATATATTGAAACAATAAATGGCTGTGTATTATTAAAATAAAAGTGCAATACTTTGACGACTGACGGCTTGTGAGATATACGACGCAGTGGACTATTTTTTCTTCTATTCGTACCACTTTTTAAAAAATAATATCTGCCATACACTTATACTAGGATATTTTAAAGAGAAATTGACCAGAAAGAATTTTTTTTGTAAATTGTGGTATGATTGAATACCAGAATAGTTGATAGTTCTGGCCCGTAATGAAAGGGTTAATATACCGTACTTACTTGCTTAATTTTCGCCCCACTCCCCGTTCTTTTCCATGAAAATTTTGGAAAAAATAAATGATACTCGCAAATTTCGCTGAAGGGGACGTAGGACTTTTAACCCTTAGAAATATTCAATCTTTGAAAAATATATATAGGGTGAAACCCCCCGGTTATTGACACCTAATCAGTAACTGACACTTGAGCAAAAATCTAACTCAAATAAGCATTTTCTTGTAAAATTCTACAAATTAATGCCGTCTAGTAATAAATTAGACACTTATTACTTTCTTCTATCTTTACAAGAAGAAAGTATTGATTTCATGAAAATTTTCGACTTCCGGTTTTCGACGGATTGATACGTTTTAGAAGGTCCTGAACACGATTTGACTGTTTTTAGAAAATGTCTGACTGTGACTCTGTCTGTCTGTCTGTCGGTATGTGACAAAAATTTTGTGGGCGCTCTATCTCAAGAACTAATGCACGAAGTTTAATAAAACTTTATATTCAGCTAGTCCCTAATATAAAATGGTGCTGATTAGTTTTTGGTGAAAATCGCCCAACCGGTGGCGCTGCTATGCTGCATTTTTCGCGATTTCCGCAATAGCTCTATATCAATAACTAATGCACTTATTTTCATCAAACTTCAGATTCAGTTAGACCTTGACATAAATGGACGCTGATTACGTTTTGGTGTAGATATCTCAACAGGTGGCGCTGCTATACCCTTTTTTTCATTATTTTTACGATAGCTATATCTCAAGAACTAATGCCGGAATTTCATCAAACTTCAGATTCAGTTAGACGTTGTCATAAGTTGTTGTTGATTAGGTTTTGGTCTAAATCTCCCAATAGGTGGCGTTGCTATACTGCATTTTGCAGGATTTATACGATTTTACAATAGTCATACCTCAGAACTAATGCCCAGAATTTAATAAAACTTTAGGTTCAGTTAGTGCTTGATATAAATTGTTGCTGATTCTTTTTAGTGTATGCGAAACCTGTGTGCGATAGAAGGTTTTAGGATTAGCACATCCGAATAGTTTTTATTTTGGAGTCAATTTATTCACCACTAAAGGTCCAAGAACATATTCAATGAGGAAGGATATTTTGAGAATGCATAAAGTGCCATTTTGAAGCAACCATCTTATTTCCAAAATTAAGGAAGTGTTTTTTAAATCTATTTGTAATTCAACCATCCTAAACTTTTTTCTTAAAGATATACTTGTAGAAATTAGTTTAAGGATGCATATGATACATTAGGGCCATGATTTAGGGTTTATAGTTATTTAATTTAGCTTAATGGGAGTGTCAGTTATTGGTTCCTGGAATTTCATTTCACCCGTCTCTGACAGAGGTGTCAGTTGTTGGTTATATTAAAGAAAGTTGAAATCTATTATTTGGACTGTATTAAAATGAATAATAATAAATTAAATTTATCTTATAGTAAACACCATTAAAATTTAAGTTGTTTTACCAGTGTCTGACAAAACATGTCAGTTACTGGTTCATAAATGTCAGTTATTGGATATCTGCATTAATAATTTAAAACCTGAAAAAAAGACAAATGCATCTGTATCATATACATAAAATACAGGGTGTTTCTAAATGAATATCGGGGTTTTAACGCTTGGTAGTATTTATTACATACAACTTAAAATTATAATTAATACATAAAATGAAAGAGCAACTCAAACAGTTTTACCTACAAGCTTACAAGTGTTCAATGTGAACACCTTTCGTCACACAGCACACATGAAGTCGATAGCTCAGTTCTTCCCAAACGTTAATTAGTGTTTGTGGGGTAATTGTTGCAACAGCTGCCTCAATCCTGTTTCTTAGGTTGGGTAGGTCAGCTGGTAGCGGAGGCACATACACCCGATCCTTTATGATCCCCAACAGGTAGAAATCACATGGCGTCAGATCATGTGATTCTCTGGCCGTCAGATCGGTGAGCGTAGAGTGGCGTTTGGGAAGAACTGAGCTATCGACTTGATGTGTGCCGTGTGACGAAAGGTGTTCACATTGAACACTTGTAAGCTTGTAGGTAAAACTGTTTGAGTTGCTCTTTCATTTTATGTATTAAGTATAATTTTAAGTTTTTAATAATAGATACTACAAAGCTTTAAAACCCCGATAATCATTTAGAAACACCCTGTTGTATAAACAAAATAAAAATAAGCGAAAAAAGAACAAACAAGAACAGAAGAACAGTATTTTGCTTTTATATTAAAGAATAAAGTATTTATTAAATCATTTTAATCTTTTAAAATAAAGTGTGTCAGTCACTGTTTCACTCTCTGTCAGTTATTGGTGCTTCAAAATAGGAATGGTGTCAGTTACTGGAGTTTTCGACCATATTTATGAAAAAAAAAAAAATTTAATAATAAAATGTATAATTTTTCAAAATTTTGCCAACAATATTTTTTTTTAATATGTCTCTACTATCCTTAAAAAAAAAAAAAAAAAAAAAGGTAAGTATAAAACAGATTTAAATTTTTGTAATAGTGATTTGAACAAGAAAGAATCCTTCAAAATGTCAATTACTGGGAGTTTCACCCTATATTAAAGAGTAATCATTTCTGAACACTATAAAACAAAATGAAATTACACCCTTAATAGTTGTTAACTATGGAATATTTTCAAAGAGAGAACTCTAAACTCATTTATCTCAAAATGTGATTTTAGGGGATTGCGCTCAAAGTAGTTAAAGTTTTTTTCGATATTTTTTCATGATAACTTTAAGATATATAGTGTATGGTAGGCTATATAAACTGAACCTATGTTTCACCTTTTTTTTTTGTTCAAAACAAAGTTTTTCTTGATGTTATATTGCTAAACTTTTAAAAATTTTACATATTCAAGATACAGTTGTTTTTAAAATATAAAAATGTCATGAATAAACACTTTTTTTAGGCTCAGTGTAAGAACAAGAATCTAAAGTATAATTATACACCAAAAGATTTGTTTTACATGCAGAAAATCTGCTGTAATCATGTGCGTAATATGTGATTCCAATTTTTTGCTCGACAAGTTAAAAACTCCCCATAACAACTAATTTTATTTTCCCCATTGTGATCCGAAAAAAATATGAAACAAAAGAAGAAACATGTATCTATTACCACCTTTAAAAGTCGTGTTTCTGTAATGTCTATTTTTTAAGATAGAAAGTGACAAAAATAGTCATACTTTGTCACTTTTCGACATTTTAAAAGTCGTATGACACTTTAAGGAATATTATGAGATAATTTGAATTTATGTGACAGAATCTGTTTTAAAACGCAAAGCGCATCTGCTAAGACCGATTTCTGCTAATCTACACTGTAAAAAAAAATGGGTCGATCTACTAAAAAAAATTTAGCTTTTCTCATTGAACCTTGCAGTTACTAAAAAATATTTTGTATTCTTACTACTCAGTTACAAGAAAATCTGTAAGAATTACTAGAAAACAGCTAGCAACGATTCCGGTTTATAATACCGGTTACTAAAAAATTTTGTGGAATACAAATTTACTAAAAACATTTTAGTAACCTCATGATTTTTTTTTTTTTTTTTTTTTTTTTTTTTTACAGTGTAAGAGTATGTGGAAGGAGCACGTTAGGGCGCTTTTCTGCTTCTAAACGGAATGGGTTGGTTGGTTGGTTGATTTTATGATGGCCGATTATTTATACGAGGGATGTAGGCCCTAGGAGGGGAGTGCCCTCCATGGGGGTCTTTCTAAGGGATCCTAACCCAAATTTACGGCAAGGTTTGAAGGAAACCACGAAAACTCTGAACGGTTAGGTTGACGAGTGCGACAGGGGTTTGAACCCAGCACCTCCCGCCTACCAGTTTTGCGAATAGAACCTCTCAGTCCCTGGTGGGGCCCTAAACGGAATGGGAAACCAGTCTTGAACTGTTTCATTATTATTAAGGAAAGTGTACCATCCCCAATATATGTTTTAAATTAATGATTTTGTATTTAAAATTTTAAATTAAAAGCTTTTTGACACTTAATTATTTTAATTATCTAAAATGTGGCACAAAATACTTTACAAAAAAAAAAAAACATTTTTTACGTTTACAGTTGATTTTTTCTAAGCACCTGATTTTATTACATATGAAAAATGTAGGAAAATTGATCCAATGAGCCATATCAACTATCAGGTGTTTATGAAATCCCGTTCACGAGGGCAGGTGGAACATTACAATACTATGTAGGCATGACAAATAGAATGTTTAAAACGAGAAAAAAAAATTGGCCGATATCAAATATGACAAGACAACTACAGCTTTGGCCAGACTTCATAGGATGGAGACTTTACAAATTGATTTTAAGAATAGTAAAATAGTTTATCCATCAAGCCATCATTTTCCATCCATTATCCGTGAATCAATAGAAATATATATGCGTAGCGAGAAAATGTGCAATGAACCGGCCTCTTTTGAAATACCTAAAATATGGCACGAGATGTTTTACAAATTAAAAAAAGCAATAAGAAAATAATAATTTTCACGTTTACAGTTGGCTATTTTTAAGTACGTGCTGTTATTATACATATGATCTCGTTTATCAAGTTTATTTTCAAAAAAATTTGCGAGAATAGTTAATTTATCATTTTTTATCTTGAAAATGTCGACGTTAGTGCGTTCCAAACATGTCGATTTTTATATTAAAAGGTTTTTATAAGCTTCTATGTGTTCTGTTTTACCACTTTAAGCATATACATTTCAGTTTAATGTAATTATTGATTAAATAAATTGAAAGGATCTACCATTTTTTGTATATTTTTATTACAATTGGTCGATAAGGCATATATATATTCTAAGAAAAGTAAGTGGTTATGTTCCGTTAAAAGATTTAAAAAAAAAAAAAAAAAGCAGAAAGTAGGAAAAATATTTATATAAAAAGCTGTGGTGTCATTAATTTGTCTTGTAATGCAGTTAACTGTTTATATTTGAGAAAACTAATGCAATTTTAACTTCAGTAATTTCTTTATTTGTAAAAGTAAAAAAAAAAAAAAAAAAAAAAAAAAAAAACGAAGTTACCCTTTTTTGGATCTAAGAACTAAATTCTCTGGAAAATGTTACCGGTATCCAGTCCGGTTATAAACGGAGAGGTTTTTATTTCTTTTAACTGTTGCTAATAAATATTCTGTAAAAAAATAACATTTTAATGATAACCTTTTATCAGTGGAACTTGTTTATCGTCAAGTTTTGACGGGTACTAGCTAGAATATTAACCTATCTTCCTGTCTCGATATTTTTCATTTCACAATCTGTTTTAAAGTCAGGTTTCAATCGAGCAAATTAACTATTTAGATTTCAGCTATTTCTTCCTTTTATCTGCTAAAAGAGTGTATTAATGAAAAGAAAAGCAAAAATTCTACTTCATCACTCATATGACCTATTAGAGTTTTTGTTGAAGTTTGTTTTGTTTTGACCCAGTCATAGAGTACCTTTATAAGAAAGTATATTAATGCTCTTCATCAGTGAGATTTCAAATTCCCCTCGCTAACGGGCGTTTGATGCATTCGTATTTTAAAAATATCTGCTTAGGAAATTAAAATTTTGAACATCTTTTTTCTGTGTACTATTATTAAAAGATGTCTCTTCCTTTCTTAGTTGTCAAAATATTTCTAAAATATATACTAAATTTATCATTTTATGTGTTAAAATCTTAGCAAAACTGAATAAGATTTTAACACTTCACATAAAATTAAGTACATATTTTAGAAATATTTTGACAGCTAAAAAAAGGTGACATCTTCCAAGAAGAGCACACACAAAAAAATAAGTAAAACATGTTAATTTACTGAGGCGATATTTCATAAATACGAATGCATTAGCGAGAGGAACTTGAATTCTACCTGATGAGTACCCTTAAATATTGTTGTAGTTAAAAAACAATATGAATAGACACAAAAATAAAATACACAACACCCAGAAAAAAAAAATAAGAAAGAACAAAAGGAAGAAATTTTATATTGTGAAAACATTTTTTCAAGAGAAATATCAAGTAATATAATAAAATCAGAATGATTTTTATCTACATTATTTTGCGATACTTTCACTTTCGAAATCGGTTCCGAAAGTGAAAGTGTCTCTAGAAAGGAAAATAAAAAACTGCAACTAAAATTTAAAAAAAAGCAAAGAAGTAACCGGTAAGACATTGAACTCACAAGGGGACCGCCAAACATGATGCGCACAGATTTTGATGATTTTAAAGTATGTTGTAGGGATCATACCCCTAACTATTCAGGTCAAAGTTTTCCTTCAAATGGGCTTTAGTTTTCGAGAAATTCCGGGTTAAAGTTCAGCATGCATTTCAAATACCCATTAGTTCGCGATCTTGAGCAAGGTCTCCATGGTGCCGGGGTAGCGTTCGCGATTTGAGAACGGGAGATGAGGGTTCTGTCCTCTCATGTGACTTTTACCTTTTTTAACAAATTTTATATATTTGTCGCGTTATAAGTTTTATGCAGAATTATGAATTCTGCATCTTTGAACTTTTTGATATTTTCCTAATAAATTCCATTTACATTTTCGAATTTTTCGTGAAAATTTATACATATATATTTTTTTGTGCAGTTTTGAAATTAATATTTTTATTGACGAAATTCCAAACTAATTAAGTTCAACAACATATCTTGAAAGGAGTAATAAAATATTAAAGCAATAACGCTTATATCCAAGTTTTAGCCAGTTATATATATATATATATATTTGTTATTTAAATACATTCAACTGTAAAGTTCAAACTCAACATCATTTTTGATTTGCACAAATAAAAAATAATATATTCAAATTAATTTTTTTTTTCAGTCTAACAAGTCGATGACATACAAAAAAGTTCAACTAGAAATGAAAAATCGTTTGTAAATTACAATACATCTGAACAAAACTACAAAAAATTACAAAAAATACGAAATTACAAAAAATCTGAAAAAAAAAATCGTCTGCAATAACTTTTACGGTAATATCAGAATAAATAAATTTTCTTTTTATCCATTTAGTTTAGCTTCCTTTGCAGACAATTACCACGTTTGAAATCATTTCTTTTTCAAATTTAATTCATTTTTTAATATATTTATCACAATTTAACCCCTTGAAGGGTACCGGTATATAATATATACCACTTAATTTTAATCCCAAAATGCCACAATGACACCAGAATTTTATGACCAAATATTTAATTTATGAGGTACAGGAGGAAAAGTTTTACTTATTTAAAAAAAAATCGTTCGTGAATCCTGGTGTCAATCAATCATTTCAATATTTTAGCTACAAGAGTACTTTGCCCCTGAAGGGGTTAAGTATTTAAAAATATATAATATGCTAATTTATACATTCTTCCAACATTGTTAAAACAATTATTTAAAGGCGATTTTTAATGCGGAATTTGTTTACAATATTTTTGCGATAGGTATCACACAATTAGTTCCATATTTAATAAACTAAAAATGTCGATGTCGGTGATGATATTAGTATTTCAGCAGTTAACATATTTCAATATATTTAGAACAAATCAAATATTATAAAAATATATTATTTTGTTAATTTTTTCTTAATCATTTAATTTTTTTTAAATAGAAAATGCAAATAAAAAAATGCATTATTTCATAAATACGATAAATAAATAAGTAAATATACATAAATGTAAACAATAATCATTTTAAAAAGACGAGATATCAAGACATAAATTAGTTTGGATTTTCGTCAACAGAAATAATAGAATAAAAATTGCGCAAAAACTATAAATTTTCACGAAATATTCAAAAATGTAAATGGAATTTATTAGGAAAATATCAAAAAGTTCAAAGATGCAGAATTCATAATTCTGCATAAATTTTATAACGCGACAAATATATAAAATTTGTTAAAAAAGGTAAAAGTCACATGAGAGGACAGAGCCCTCATCTCCCGTTTTCAATTCGCGAACGCTACCCCGGCACCACGGAGACCTTGCTCAAGATCGCGAACTAATGGGTATTTGAAATGCATGCTGAACTTTAACCCGATTTTTCTCGAAAACTAAAGCCCATTTGAAGGAAACCTTTGACCTGAATAGTTAGGGGTATGATCCCTACAACATACTTTAAAATCATCAAAATCTGTGAGCATCATGTTTGGTGGTCCCCTTGTCAGATATCCTATGAAAAAAAGAATCATTTAAAAATATTGAAATGCGAACAAGAAATGTAAAAAGAACACTCCCATCTGTTTAAGAGATTGCAAGTGTTACATAATCATATAGTAAAATGGACTAATTATCATTAAAATACAGATTTAAATGCTTAAGTGATAAAAATAGAAACACGAAAAACTCTTATCAAAACCTTTTATGTAATATAATGATCGCCGAGTTTTGAACGCACAAACGAAGCCAGTATCAAGAACAACACGATAAACAAACTATTCTCGCAAATCTTTTTGAAAATGAACTTGAAAAAAAAATAAACCATGAGATCATATGTGTCATAAAAGATGGCGCTTAAAAATAGACAACTGTAAAATGTGAAAATTAATATTTCCTTAATGCTTTTTTAAAATTGGAAAACACCTTGTTGATATTGATAATGATCATGAATTACCTAAAATCTGGCACGTGGTGTTTTCAAAATTAAAAAAAGTAATAAGAAAATATTAAATTTTACGTTTACACTATGTTTAAGCAGTGGCTTTTATTATGATCTCACATGGTTATGTTTTTTAAGGTTTTTTTTTTCAAATATTTTTGCGAGAATAGTTTGTTTATCGTGCTGATCTTGCTAATAACGCATAATCTAATAATGACTAAATAATGATCTTGCTACACTGAAAAAAATGGGTACTCAAAATTGAGTAAAAAGTACTCAATTTTGAATACGTCACATACTCAAAATAGCTCCGATCCAAATGTACTCAAAATTGAGAAACACATGTACTCATTTTTGATCCCATGGATGTATTCAAATATGAACTGCTATGTACTCATTTTTGATCCCATGGATGTATTCAAATTTAGAAATTTTTATGCCGTTAAAATAAAATTTATAGGATAAAAAAAAAGTTACTTCGCGAGGACAACCTTATAAGGGATACATACATTTCTGCTCATTTTTTTCATTCCTGCGTGAGTTTATAGCAATTAACCAACCCTTGCCATGGAAGGAAACGAACTCGTGATGTCCCGTGTACTAACCTGACGACTCAGACCAACGCCCCATGAGGGTTACGCCTTCTTCTCAAATGTTGTTAGTTATTTTATGATGCAAAAACTTGAGGTTTCATCTGTAGATGGATTTTTTCAGTTCCAATGTTTTTAATATTTTCTTTTCATAATTTTCAATATTTTGCTGTATGATTTGGTGTCTTATAACAGATAAATTTCAATTTATTATGTATTATATACGTAAAACATTGCATTAAGAATACTGATTGCTTCTTTTTGCAACAGTACCAACATTTTCTTTATTCGAACATATACTTTTTTTAAATTATTTGCCTGATTATCTATTTATCAATTCTAATAAAAACAACAATTATTTTAATCAGACGTATTTATTACAGGCTATTAAAATATTTTTTTAATGTCATATTTAAAAAAAGTTATGCAAATACAATTTTTTATAATAAATTAAATTATTTTATTTCAGCTATGCTGAGAGCTTTTGCGTACGGTTCTGTTAAACTAAATAGTTTAAAAAAATGATTTTTAGAGACAAATTTGAAATTAATGACCTTGGGATAGGTAGGTTTAAATCTGGACTTATTCATTTAATTTAAATTAAATTAGTTTAATTTATAAAAATATAAGCTAAAGAAATAAATTAAAAACGTTATAAAGTTAAAAACTTTATTTTTATAAAAGTAAAGAAAAAATATTAACATATTTTATAAATTTAAGGAAAAAATTATAAACTTTGTAAAATTATAATTTATAAAATAATGAATTTTAGGGTAATTCATAAATTTGTAAGCCAAATCAGTTTAGTTTAATACTAATTTGCATAGCTATAATTTGCAAAGATATTATGTTATGAAACTTTTAAATAACACAGTATTGCCCCACGTTAAAAAAGTTAAAATAAATTTAAAAAAAATAGTGGAAAAAAAATCTTACTTTTGAAGTACTATCAAGAAAAAAAAAAGTAGATGTGTAAAATGCGAGAAAAAAAAAAGAGTAGTAAATGTGTTGTAGTGGATCCACTTTGATGAAAATCCCGAACAACCAGATCCACTTTTCATTTCTCTTATTCTTCGTTTTCCCTTCAAATAATAGCCTTTTAGGCTCCGAAATTTCGTCATTACACATTCTGAAATTACTCATTCCCATTCCCTATTACACATTCCCAGTCATTACTCATTCCCAACATACTTGTGTATGTTGGGTTTGATCATATGTTCATTTTTGATCCAAAAATACTCATTTTGATATGAGTACATGAACTTACTCATTTTTGAGAATGCACATGTTCATTTTTTATCCAAAAATACTCATTTCGATATGAGTACATGAACTTACTCATTTTTGAGAATGCACATGTTCATTTTTGATCCAAAAATACTCATTTCGAAATGAGTACATAGACTTACTCATTTTTGAGTATTTCATTTTTTTCAGTGTAATGAGACATGTCGATCATTATATTAAAAGATTTTTATAAGACTTTTTTGTGTTTCTATTTTTATCACTTAAGCATTTAAATCTATAATTGTAATGACTGCGAGTCATTTTGTCAATTTGTGTTACTAACATTGACTTTTAACACTTGCTTACATTGTTCCTATTATAAAAATTAACTTGTAAAAATTAATTTGTAAAACTTAAGGCAAACCCTTTTTACCACAGATTTCCAATTTACAACAAGTTACTTGCTGTAAAAATAGTAATATGGTTTCAGAGAGAGAAGTGCTTCATTGTAAATGAAGCACAAAATAGTAACTAGGTGAAAAATAAAATATGCGCTAACACATAAAGGTAACCAGAGTGTTTAACGGCAAATTTAGATTTTTTAGCTCAGTCGTTTTGTATAAATGAGTTTAGTAATTTGATGCCTCACACACATCAGCTATTGAGTTTTAATAATGACAGGAGGCCGGGACAAAGTTAAAAATTTCGTTTATTGAAAAACAGTGGCCGTCAAAGAAATAAGTATGTAATCACATAATAAAACCACTAATTATAATTAAAATATTGATAAAATGCTTAAGTATAATACAAAGATAAACACAAAAAGGCTTATAATTTTTTTTAAATATAAAGATCGACAGATGTTTCAACACTCCTGCGGCGACATTATCAAGATATACAATGATAAACAAAATATTCTCGCAAATTTTTGAAAATAAACTTGAAAACCATAAATCCCGAAATCATGTATGTAAAAAAGCAAGTGCTTAAAATATTCAACTGCAAACACGAAAATTAATATTTCCTTATTGCTTTTTTAAAATTGAAAAGTACCTCGTGTCAAATTTTAGGTATTTCAAATGAGGCGGATTCATTGCAAATGTTCACGTTACGCATATAGATTTCTATTGATTCGCGGATGGAAAATAAAGAAATAATTTATCCATCAAGACTTAATTTCCCATATTACCCGTGAATCAATAGAAATCTATATACGTAACGTTATTTAAAATGAGGCGGATTTATTGCAAATGTTCACGTTACGCATATAGATTTCTATTGATTCGCGGATAATAGATGAGAAATAAAGAAATAATTTATCCATCAAGACTTTATTTCCAATCTATTATCCATAAATCAATAGAAATCTATATGCGTAACGTGAACATTTGCAATGAATCCGCCTCATTTGAAATACCTAAAATTTGGCACGAGGTACTTTTCAATTTAAAAAAAGCAATAAGGAAATATTAAGTTTCACGTTTACAGTTGAATATTTTAAGCACTTGCTTTTTCATATACATGATCTCGTGATTTATGGTTTTCAAGTTTAGTTTTAAAAAATTGCGAGAGTATTTTGTTTATCGTTTTATTTCCTGATAATTGCGCCGTTAGGAGCGTTGAAACATATATCGATCTTTATATTAAAAGGTTTTTATAAGCCTTTTTATGTTTCTCTTTGTATCACTTAAGCATTTTATCTATATTTTAATTAGAAATAAGTATGATTTATGTTTATTTATGTTTCTTTTCCTACACTGCCATACATTTGTAGTAGCTAATATATGATTACTTTATTATTGTTATTATAAGATATTGTAACTGAAGGTAAATGTTTGCTATGCTATTCAATTTTAAACTGAATTTTATTCAACTTTTCTTTTTCAGATAATACCAAGTTTTTTTAAAGTGTAAGTCTCTTCGAGCTCATCAATTCGTCAAAGAACCGACCTTAAAAGCATCTAGGACGTGGATTCGAAAGTTTAAAACCATGAATCATGTGGCGAGTCACACGATCACTAACGTCACACCTCGCATTAATTTAAAAAAATGAGCCTATTCTTTGGAGACAATGCGCTGATTGCGATGTGAATATCGAGTCATCATTTAAATATTTTTCTTCTGCTGGCGTCTGTAACAGAGATAAGCGTTCCTTCAATTAGGAAATACATTCCGGAATAACTCTGACTTTCAAAGGCACCTAAAGACGTCTCTGTTTTGATTCAACCCGTAGGTGCTACAACTCATTTGCACACCACTTAGCCTACAATTTCAATGAATGGCATTATTCTTCCCATTTTCTTTATCTGTCTTCAAGAACGAAAGCGATTTCTTACTAAACCTCCTGTTCCTGTTTGAAGCCCAACAACTGCTATGTCGTCTGCTCATCGTTAGGAAAATTAATTACTCTTCTGTTAAAAGGATGGTACAACAACGTCTTTGTATCAAAAATGAGACGAGGAAGTAAAAATGCCGTTTTCATGCATTCTGAGAAAACTGGTTTCGAATCCTGCCTTGTTCCACGTTGAAGACGTGCAAATCAAACTGATGTGTATTACTGCAAATTCAACGAGTCTCATTTAACCGCTGGATTTAATGTGTTTCCTTCCTTATAAAGTCTTTGTCAAACTCAATCAAGACTATATTTTAGTCAACGAATTGGATGTTTCCCTTATGACTAGGAACAACGTCATCAAGTTTCAGTTACTGGCATACCATCAGTTTGCATCAGTTAAGTTCATTCCTAATGTTCAAGTATGGGTTTGCCAAAGTTGCACTGTTAAAAGCGAAAGTTACTTCACATACTGACTGCTTTAAGATTCAAGAAAGAGAGAAGACCTGTTTTGAATGCGTCAGAGTGTCAGCTGAAGAAGAAGCATTTACTGTTTGTCGTCACTGCGAGAATTTGTTCTCTTTAATCACTTCTTCGGGCAGACCAATGTGTCAAAAATTGATTATCATCAATGTATAGCAGTGCAAATAGCTTAGTTAACTTTATATCATGCCTATTTTATCGACGGCAACTGTTTTTCAATAAACGAATTGTAAAACTTTGACCTGCCCTCTTATCATTATTAAAACGCAATAGCCGATTTGCCAGGTATCAATACCCAGCTCAATGACACGAAACAAATGAGTTATAAAAATTTTATTTAGCCGCCAAGGATCCTGGTACCTTTACTTGTAAACAAAGCAAATAAAAGCCTAAGTGTAGTGTTTTGTTATTACAAATCTGGAAAATGCTCTCAAATGAAAAAAAAAAAAAAAGAGAAAAAACTTATGAAGTAGTTTGAGAAAATTTGAAATTACGGATACACATCAGCAACTCTATTTGGCGTCTGGTGCGAAGCACTTTGTTAGTTTTTCTATCGATCTCCGTTGCTTTAGTAGTGGCACGTTACGGCGCCGATGAAACTTGCCTGCGCCTATCCTAACTGATGGCGCCTGGTGCGGGTGCACCGCCCGCAACACCACTCTTGCTGCGGTTTTGTGCACAGTATCTTTCGAAATGCTATAATTACAAGAAGAATAACGAGGAGGATACGAATTTTATCCCGGAGTTTAATATTAATTTTTGCTACTTCTTTTCGTTCCCATAAATATATATTTTTTAAATACTACGTAATTGAAATTTTACACCGAATAAAGAAATCAGCACAGATACTATTTTTTCAGGATATCCTCATTTTAAAATGAAAATTAAATGTTCCACGTGTAAAGGATAATTTCACGATTTTTTAAATAAACCACTTAAAACCAAACATATACGCAATTTGTTTCGTGCACCATTAACTTTGAAAATGAGTCAACTAAAATACTCGAGTCTGCCAGCTTGGTTATAAGCCAATATGGAAATTTACTAATTTTCTCCGAAAATATGCATTAGACATTAATGAAAATAGTTGCATTTCTTTTTGAACCAAACAACATTACATATAAACAAATCTAAAAACTGTGCAATAACTCGCAAGTAAATAAGTTTTTTTCATTTTGAAATTGGGTTTCTTTTCCATCACTGTAAAACATTTGGTGTAACGTTACTCCATAAAACTGGAGGCAGCATTGCTGCCTCCAATCTTATGGTGGTATTTAACTGATATAACTGGTGTAACATTACACAGCTCTTGTGTAAGTTTACACCATAATATTGTGAAACATATCACAATTTCTGTGTAAGGTTACACCACAATTGCGTGTAAGCTTACACCATAATATTGTGAAACATATCACAGTTTCTGTGTAAGGTTACACCACAATTGCGTGTAAGCTTACACCATAATATTGTGAAACATATCACAATTTCTGTGTAAGGTTACACCACAATTGTGTGTAAGCTTACACCATAATATTGTGAAACATATCACAATTTCTGTGTAAGGTTTCACCACAATTGCGTGTAAGCTTACACCATAATATTGTGAAACATATCACAATTTCTGTGTAAGGTTACACCACAATTGCATGTAAGCTTTCACAATAACTGTGTGTAAGGTTACACCACATCTGTCTGTAATCTTACACAGTAATTGTGTGTAAGGTTACAAATCAGTAGGAGTAAGCTTTCACCACACTTTCCTGGAACATTACCCATTATTAGGTGTACGTTTTCACCATATTTGTCTGTGCACACATATGTATGCAAGGTACTTTTGTATCAGGTGTTTCTATGTGTAACCTTACACAATATTAGGCACATTTCACTATATTTTTCTGTACTGTTACACAACATGTGTGTAAAGTTATACAGTTTTTATGTGTTAGATTGCAGTGATAAAAATTTCACCTTTGGATTATGGGAAAAGCCTGGCAGCACAGACTCCTGCATTTTCCTGTAATATTACAGTTTGTACCATTGTCTATTTAGACTGTATTAGACCGTAAATGGCAGTAACTTTCAAGAACGCATCTGACCGTAAACCACAGTAACTTTCAAGAACATATCCGACCGGAAACCACAGTAACTTTCAAGAACATATCCGACCGCAAATCACAGTAACTTTCAAGAATGTATCTGACCGTAAATCACAGTAATATACAGATTATAAGTTACTGTATATGACTGTAATATGAAGACTGTAAATAAGCGTAAATGCCCATGATTCTCTAGTCATTTTCATATATCGCTGTAAATTGCAGTAGTTATCAGGACTGTAAATGAGCACGAAATAACTATTTCAGGAATTTGCATGATTACCTCCAAAAGTAACTGTATACTTATTTATACATGAGATGTCAAGAAATGTAACACTATTTCTGTATAAGAGATAAATAGTATAAATTGCAAAAATGTCCATAGAAAGGTAGATAATTTGAATTCTATACTTTTCATCTCCATGGGGATATTTCCAACAAAATTAGTTTTTATACATTCTTTGTAACTAAACAGGTGGCTTCAATACCTCCAAAAATCAGGAGTTATCTTACTTTGCCATGCAATTCGAAACATGAAATCTGATCAAGATTGGAGAATAATGTCCACAAATCTGATATTTAAATGTATTGATTAATAATAATGTGTTGATGTAATTGATGATACATTTAAATCTTAGTTTGTAGACATTCTCCAAACTTGAACAGATTTCACTTTTCAAATTGCATGCAAAGTGAAGCAAGTCCAAATTTTTGACTCTCTGTTACTCCATGACGTTTGGAGATGATTAAAACCAATCAGCATTTTTGCAGATTACATTATTTATCCATCTCATATAGATACAAAAATAAACTGTATGGCTTTTTTTTGGACAGCCTGTATATTTAAAACTTGATAATATTTCTAAGACTGTTCTACCACTACTTAAATATGACGGTTTGCATATAATTTTTTTAAACAATTAGCAAATTTCTCAATTACATACTTTTTCCATTTACAACATTATATGCAGCTTACAAAATAAAGTTATATTATATTTAGCATTGAAAAATGACATGTGTATAAGTTTTATTCACCATGATTGTTTTATAATATTTCTGAAAAAAAAAAAAAAAAAAAAAAAAGTAAAACTTTATACGCAAGCGTAGTAATTTTTGTCAACATCGAAACAAAATAAAAATTATCAGACACTTAAGGGGAGTCTTCACTCACTTGAAAACACCCGCTCGCTAATGTTAAACCTATGGCCAGGTTGTTTTCGAATTTCTCGTTTAAATTTGAATATTTTTAAACGATTTTTTTTTGCATAAGATAGCTGAGGTTGATCCCTAATATGGCTATTTTTTACTTTTTTTATTTCAGTTGCAGATTTTTTTTCTAATAAAGGCACTTTCACTTTCAAAACGGGTTCAGAAAGTGAAAGTATCTTTATTAGAAAAATCTGCAACTGAAATCGAAAAAGTAAAAAATAGCCATATTAGGGATCGACCTCAGCTATCTTATGTAAAAAAATATTCAAATTTAAAAACAACCTGCCCATAGATTTAACAATAATGAGCGGGTGTTTTCAAGTAGTGAAGACTTCCCTTAAGCAATATTAACTAGGCAGAGTAACAAACACTTATCAAATTTGTTACAAATCACAGGCTAAATTTGTTTAAACCACAACACAATATCAAATATAACTCTTAGCTCCACAATGCACACCTTTGAAAAATATAGGGAAAAAAAGGGATAGAAATTTTGTAGTACTTATCTCCTATTTAATATTATACTCTGAATATTTACGATTATGTATTCGTAACTAACGACAAATGAGTTTATTCATGAATTTTTTTTTAGTGTAATGAGGAAGGTGATTATAATAATCTTCTGCATAATAATATATCACAAACATAATTTAATGAATATAAAAATGTTAAAATTATTTCTATTTCTTTCAATATAACTTTCGTTTTAAGTTTTTTAGGAATCACTTTGGTTTTTATCTGTTTGCATGTTCTTTTGATGCCTGGGTTCTTTTGATTTCTACCCAAACCCAAGTTTGGATAAAAAAGTGAGATTAATGTCGTTTTAGCTAATAATGCAGGAATACAGTATATATCTGCCTTTTTAAAAATATCACAAAAGTACTTCAGTTTTGTGTTAACATTTTACTTCGAGGTGGTGCAATGGATGTAACATTCATTTATCTGTAAAAATGTGAAATTGTTCGGGATCATTAGGGGAAAAAAATCTTGGTTGAATGTACACCAGCTATTTGTACAAACTATTTGTAAAAATGCAAATAACTTAAATAATGAATGTTTACATACTGGGAAGAATACAGATTTTCATGTTTTGGGAAGGACAGATGATAGAATACTGCCTTATCAATTTCAGTAACCACCTGTCTTTTGTTCCATGATAAATTTATAAATATTCAGAACACCCTGTAATAACTAACAAATTCCGTCAGTTTTCAAACTAAAAAAACTCTAAATAAATCCTAATTTCAAGAAAATTTTTAATATAACAGGGAATGATCTTCTAAGAACTATTAGAGAGAAATATTTAAAATATGTCATCACACATATTAAGAACAAGCATTTCTTTAAATAATTACAAAAAATTCACAGTCAACAATAAAAATTTTAATTCAACAACACTGAAATTATTTATTCTGTACATAGATTTCATAAGATAGGACAGATTTTAAACAATACTATATAAATGCTGCTAGTTTTTTTATCATCAATTTCCTGACTTTATTTATATTACATGATTTTGGAGTTTTCTTTGCTTTCGAACCTTTTTCATGATTGATGTCCAAAAAAGCTCTGAAAATAAAGAAAAAAAAATATTAATAGTATCACACCTTTTAAAAAATAACATTATTGTAAATACGTCAATCTATAATCGAGTGAACAACTAATCTCGTAATTATCAAATTATAACGCAGATAGCAGATATTAAACTCCTCACAAACATGTGCATAGAATGTCTACAAAATAACATTCATGAAGAAAAACTTTTCGTTCTTGATAAACCCTTTATTGTTTTATCTTTAAAGCCAGAACAAATTAATTAGCATATATGAAAGAACTCAATAGCCTAGTACTGTCAATTAATGGCAAGTAATTTCATTTGAACATATATAGTTGGATAAACTTAAGCTTCAACTTTGATGTAAGCATCTTTTGGATTATCCTGTAGCTTGAACCTATTACTATCACTCCACATATAGACAATCTTGGTTTAGACCAACTGTGCTGTCATTATATCATCCATTATAAATTACAGTTTTATGTTGGGAAAATTTTACCATATATCTTAGATTACGAGATGGTCACAAGTCATAGAATACCGAATAGCAACATTAATGATAACTTAGACTCTAAGACTATTAAATTCAAACAAAGTTTATTTGAACAAAAAATATACTAATGTAGTTTAGAATAAAAAAATATGGCTAAAACATCATAACTTTTTAAGCTATATAATAAAAAAAGTAGATTAGTAAACTTCCATTTGCTGAAATTCATTATCGTCATTATTTTTTACAAAACATTGAGCCCGACACGTACTGATAATAATAAAGTCTCCTTATGGCTTGCCCAGCCAGAGTATGTACCCCAAAGCAGAATATTTTGCAATATTCTGCAACAAACCTTCAGCTGATAAAAAATGTTCTGCAGGAGCAAAAATGAAAAACATGGGGAGATGTTCTTGTATATGTAGCAGGAGTGCAATTTCATCTTTTATAGAAATGCAAAAGTCGTTTCATAAAGCACTGACAGACTATCGGGAATATTCACACACACTAAAGAAACATTTTGCGGTAAGATTTATTTTTAAAACCATGACATTATCAAAGAATTTACAGTTCTGTCAATAATTTTAGAAGTGATATATTTTGATATATCACTTTTATGAAGGAAATGTCTTTGGAAATTTGGTCCATGCTCAGTTAGTTATAAATTCTGCTTTTAGAAGTTTTCTAACAGATTTATATGTCCATGTGGAGGCCCATGAGCTCTTCTTTCGTTACTGAATACATGTCATCTAACAGGTTATGAGTAACATTTGTTGGGGGCAACAAAACTGCACCCTGAATTTCAAATTTTTTATTTGATCGCATACCTCAGATTGATAGTACCTTTCCTAGAAGCCTGAAACTTCTAAAAGAATCACAAGACTTAGCTACATTTTTCACATGTGATGTTTTTCTTGGGTTCTGGATTACAAGCCAAAAATGAAGAAGTATCGCCCTTAGCAGATTTTGTGCCATCTTCCCATTCGCTGAATCTTGTTGGAGCTAATGCTGTTAACTGTTGTCAACAGGTAGTAGGATTCTTCGCACTTATTCCGAACATATACAATTTTTTTCCGCATCTTACTCACAGATGGCAAATTTTGTAGGAACTCTTGGAATCTTGTGGTGGTGGTGATACATTAAGTATTAAATCTTTATGTGGTGGTGCCAGATGGTCTGTAGAAGTAGAAGCCTTATAAAAGCCTTGTGCAACAGTTATCTGTTTATTTATCAATGTTAGTATAATATCAATTTAAATGATAAGGAAACTGCAGCAACTTGGCATAAGGTTAGAAGTTCATACTCAAAAATGTCGAATTTTGAAACTGCATTACTGACCGCCATTTGGTACACCATCTTGCAATGTATTAATAAGGTTCCATGTCAAATCAACCAAAAATTTTCAATATTCAACCTGACCATTTCAGATTTTAATGAAACCTTCAGGAATCATTCTCCCTGGTGATAGAAATGAGAATATACTTTTATAATTTTTTTATCTCAGTAAATTTTCATACAATTAATTTTTTTAATTAAAAAAAATCATCATTTTTTGGCTAGTATAAATGTTTTAATTTAAAATTTTTCAAGTTCTATCAGGCGTAGACAGTTGTTTGACCCCTCATTTTAAAGAGAATTTCATAAGGTTTAATTTGATATGCAAGTTGACTATACGTGATTTTTAAAAAGTTAATTTAATTTAATTTAAAACTTTTTAATTTAAAAATTTTTAAAATAGTGTTTTTTTTTAATTTTGAAAAAAAAATATATATATGTTTTTTGTAATATTATAATCTTTAAATTCTGAAAGTTTTGGAATGGGATCTGAAGGGGATCAGCAGTTATAAAAAAATAATGTTTAAAATGAATAAAACAATGATCTCTTTAACTAATACAATCATAAATTTGGCGAGGTGCCAACTTTAAATACTAGCCCCAGTTGGTGTTTAACATTAGTTTTTTCAACATAACTGCTGATCCCATTGAGGGCCCACTCTAAAACTTTCAGAATTTAAAGTTTATAATATTACAAAAAACATATATATATATTTTTAAACATTTAAAAAAAAATTTATTTAAAAGGATTAAATTTAATTAAATTAACTTTTTAAAAACCAAGCATAGTCAACTTGCATTATAAAATTAAACCTTATGAAATTATCTTTAAAATGAGGGGTCAAATAACTCTCTCTATGCCTGATAGAACTTGAGAAATTTAAAATTAAAAACATTTATACAAGACAAAAAAATGAGGATTTTTCGAAATTAAAAAAATTAATTGTATAAAAATTTACGGAGATAAGAAAATTATAAAAGTATATTCTCATTTGTATCATCAGGGAGAATGATTCCTGTAAGTTTAATCAAAATCTAAAATGATCAGGTTGAGTCTCTGTTTGATTTTATATGGAATGACCCAATAAGACAAGCACTTCAAAGCAGTTCAATTGAAATTTTTTCTCTAGCGCCCCTATACGACTTTCTGATTCAATTTATTAATACAGTTAGGGGACATTGAAAATGATTATGAAATGGAAGCGAAAACATTAGTTAATGAAGAAACATACAGTGTTCAAAGAAAGAAACATTTCAAGTCGATTAGATTCAAGTTGTATGTCATCTCTCTCCAAAAGAGGCATTTAGAATCAATTGTCATAATATAATTTGCGATTCGCTTATAGTGCAACTTCATGGAATAAAAGCATATTCCAAGTTGAAACTAAAATTTGATTTTAGATTGAGATAATATATTTGCAATTTTCAATAACAATTAAGATAAAATTGGTTTGTTTAATATAACTTTTTCAATACTCTTGTATACTGTTCAATATTTTTCACAATTTTAAAGATTTCATATAAAGTACTTTGTTTTACTGTTTTGAAACTATTTTAATGTATTTGTTTGTTTTACTACATTCTGCAATGTTTTTAAAAACTTAAGAAAGAAAAAATGAATAGTATATATGTAGCTTTCACATACTTACAATGAAAAAGAGTAAAAAATTGCTAACATTTCATTTCTATGTTCAAATGAAATAAATCTTAAATTTTGAATAACTGAAAATCAAAAGGTTGTTTATAAATTTTTTTCTGGCATAATGCATACAAATAATTGGTGATTTTTTGTTTCTGGGCACAGGTGATAAATTTCCAATTATTGAAACTGAGGATATGTTATCATCATTGGAATTATATTGGTATCGTGGTATTTTACCATGATTAATTTATAGCTATTTTAATTTTTGAACAGATTTTACCTTTTCATTTTGAGCAGCAAAAGGTACAGTATACTATCTCGATACCTCAAAGTCGAAGGGACGTTAAAAAAAAATCGAGATAGAGTTTTCGAGATAACAAGGTCATAATCAAAACATAATGATAATTTTAGGTTTTAAAACGGTAGAAAATAATTGCATTAAATTGAAAATAATTAGTACATACATAAATGAATTTACATTTCTATAATTTTCATAAAAAGTCCAGTATCATGGCTTGGCGGCATCTCTTGAAATTGTTCTTCAATCAATTTTTGTATTTGAAAAATAGCGGCCGAGTCATCGCTTTCCTGTAACTCCATAAATCATCATAATATGTTGATGTAAATTCCATTCTCTGAAGAAAAAAATATATATATTAGGCATGTTGTAGATAAGATTGTCTTCATTAAATTTATTTAAGAAATGCTTAAGATACCCGAACCTGTAAATTGAAGTTAACCTGAAAGCCGACGCAAACCAGAGAAATAAAAATCCATCGACCGTAACCCGATCCTAATCCGACAAAATAAATTCCTTCGTGTCACAATCCGATCAAAACCAGAAAATTCAAGTTAACCCAAAACCCGACCCGAATCCGATAAAAAAATTGATTGAACCGTAACCCGATCGGAACCTGACAAATTAAATTTCACAGTCACGTAACCCGATCCGAAACTGAAATTTTAAGTTAACCCAAAAACCGATTTGAACCTGAAAATTTAATATAACCCAAAATGAAAATTAAAGTTAACTCAAACGCAACCCGACCCGAAACTGAAAATAGAAGTTAACCCCGAACTCGTCAAAAAATTTCAGAGAAAAGGTCACTTTTTTATTCTTAAGGGCACTTTTTGGATTCTTGAGGGCACTTTTATTAATTATTAAAGGTATTCTTTTGGTGTTTAAAGCCAAATTTGGCTGAGTACCGAGTACTCGGTATATACTCGGTATTCGGCCAATTTGCCGGAACAGCTTCGGTATTAGCCTGCTGTCCGCCATCTTGTTTTTTAAATCAAAACATATTTGTTTTGTTTCTCATTTCCAAAAGTAATTTTCATCCATATTTACTTATACAAGTAAACAAGTTATTTAATTTTATTGACTGATTTATTTATATTTAATAATAAAAGTTAAAATGTTTTGATTGAACTTGATTATGCCATAAACAAAACAAATGTTTTGATTTATCGCTCGTGGTTAGACATCTCATTTTTTAAATCAAAACATTTCAACTTTTATTATTAAATATAAATAAATTATATTCTGTTTATATTTAACTTGATCATGTCAGAAACAAAACAAATGTTTTGATTTATCGACCCCGGTCAGCCATCTCATTTTTTAAATCAAAACATTTTAACTTTTATTATTAAATATAAATAAATTAGTCAATAAAATTAAATAACGTGTTTATAATAAGTAAATATGGATGAAAATTACTTTGTAAATGAGAAACAAAACAAATATGTTTTGATTTAAAAAACAAGATGGCGGACAGCAGGCTAATACCGAAGCTTAGCCTCATTTTTTAAGCATATTTAAAGACAAATTAATTTATAAGTGATCTATAAAAAGTTATTTGAATATAAATGTATAATATATGCCATAATTCATAAAGACTATTCACTCGGTACATAAAAATGTATCTATAAAACATAGAAAAGGCAATGCAAAATAAAAAGGCCATGCAAAATTAATGCAAATTAAAGTTTAGTTTTATATTTAAAAAACAAAAGTCATTTTTAAAACTGAAGGAAAAGACTGATTTTGGATAACAAAGCAGTGTGTAGAAACAGAAAATACAATAAATGCAAATATATATATATATATATATATATATATATATATATATATTATTAAATTTGCTGTATGACAAATTATGGTATAAAAACACTATAATGATTCTACATTTTCAGGAGATAAGGGCATTTCTTTTATTGTTGTAAATTTGGCCTGCTTCAGAAAAAATGTGTTCACTGTGAGCGCTGATAAAATAGCATTATAGCTGTACATTACACACATACACACAAAAAAACAACAACTGTAAAGCCCCTCTTTTTGGTGCTTTCGTGTTATAGCGGCCTCCACAATTACAGTTATACCAAGGTTTCAGCTCTGATTTTGCCAAGATCATCGAAAAGCCTTATGTATGCATCATATATACACATATTATTCCAAACACCCATATACGTCATTACATACATATTATTTACGTCTTATATGTCATATATATACAGACTATACGACTTATGCACATGTTACATCATATATGTGTTATATATGACTAAGAATTCGGCCATATACTATATACTATAGGTGCAGATTCATGGTCGTCAGTCGCCACATGGCGACTAAATTTTTTGCTGTGGCCACTAACTTTCAGTGTTTAAGTCGCCATGTGATTTAAAAGTGATCAATTTCTGGTATTCCCAGTCATCGTGAAATTGATTTTTTTTTTTTTTTAAAGATTAAGAGCAAAACACATAACAAACTTTATTATTATCTTTTAATATTTCAGAATTATCTGTTTAACACAGCAAACTAGTAAATATATTCGAAGAGCAATGTTATTCTTAACAGTTTGAGTCTGATAATTTTACATAGACTGTGTTTTTTTTTTTTTTTTAAACAGTATTTTTGATGTAGAAAAACAAATATTTGAAGTGTTTTGATTTTTATATTGCAAAATATTCTGACACATTCAGATTTATTTTATATGTACTTTTGTATGGCAAAATCAAAATAAGAAATATTGTTTTTCTAATATTCCCCGCTATCATGTTTACTTAGCTTATACAAAAAAATTTTTAAACCGTATCTTGCCAACTTTATCTTCTAACTATGCATGATTTAAGATTTATATTGACACTTAAATAACATTCAAATTTTGTTTACTTGTGTGTATATTAAATAAATTACTTTACACTGAGTTTTTGGTATTTACACTGATTCCTGAGTTTTTTGTTTAGCTATTTACCCCATATAAACACTTTTTATGTTTTTATGTGTTTGTTTCACAATTGAGGCCATTGGATTTTTTTGGGTTTAGGAGTCACTGGCTCCTTGCAAATTTTCGGAATCTGCATTTATACCATATACATCACAAAAGTAATGATTTAACGTAATAATGTATCATTATGTTATACATGCTTTATAATTTGGCGATAAATCTTGGTCACTTGGGAATTCATCCTCCCAATTTTTTTAACCAAACGAAAATAATATGAAACATTTTGCATTATTCAAGTAATTGTTACAGCAAGCAATAACCATTTTTGATAGACAGATTTCAGGTATCAAAATAACAAATGGGTAAAGATGCATTAAATAATCAGTTTTAATTTCATATTGGTTAATTGAACTTTTTATCTATCAATTCTTTTCTTATATATATTTTTTTGAATAATGCTACTGTTTTAAAATTTTTGAATATACAAAAATTGTCTTTAAAAGGTCCACAATAAATGAAATTTCAAAAATTGAAGTTAATTAAAAAATATGATTAGATTAATTAAAAAAATATATGATTAGATTATATGCTCAAGATGCATGTTTATAAATAGGTATGCAGAGTTTTCCCCAGACAGTTTCAGAAGGGTGCTGCACCCTGCCTGCCCTTTGGTTTACAAAATAGCACCTTCTTGCCCCTCATAAAAATAATTAGCACCCTTCTTGTCCCTCAGTAAAAAAAAAGTGTCCTTTCACCTTTTTGAATTAAAAACTGTGCTTTTATAGTAAAAACTGACTCAATGTTGTCTTAAAAAGAGTGCTCTGACTTTTAAATATTAAAAGTGGCTTTAAACACCTAAAGAATACCTTTAATAATTAAAGTGCCCTCAAGAATCCAAAAAGTGCCCTTAAGAATAAAAAAGTTCTCTTAAGAATAAAAAAGTGCCCTTTTCTCACCAGCTGCACCCTGCCCTTTTTTAAACCTGGGGGAAACTCTGGGTATATATATAAACACACACACACACACACACATATAGAAGTGTTACCACTAACTAAGCACACTTCATATTCACATCAGTGATTCTTTCTTAAACACAATTACTCGGTACTCGGCCAAAGCACTACTCGGTACACCCCTAATAATTATACAATGAGCTTAATTAAAAGCAAATTAAAATTAATTTAAAAGTATTATAACTCTGTAAATTATATCAAGGGTATTAATACTCTATGTCTATATGAATGCTTACAAACCAATATAACAGATAATTAAATTATGTGCCCATAACTTTACATAAAATTGACATTTAATACAGAATAAACAATAAACAAAATAAATTAAGATCGATTTAAGCTGTAACTTTACTTGCGACTCATAAATAACATTCACTTTGTTACCATGTCTACCATATAGGGTAGATGTGCCAGTAATGGACACCCTTAAGGAATTTCTTTAAAAATTATTTTTTAATTAATAGTTATGTTATGTTCCACATTTTTAAATATTATATTTATCTACCAACACTATTTAGCTATGCTCATAGTCGCATTTCCCAAAGTGAATTGTAATTTAATTGTAAATAACAGAAATAAATCAAAACATCCTAAATTCCAGTAATGGACACCCCACAAAAAGTAATAGATAATTGATATTATGATTGTATTTAAAACTAGAATTTAAAGAAAGTATATTAATGAAATAAAGAAAGCTGAATTTTTATTGGTTATTTTTTTATAAACCAAAAACGTTGAAGGTGGCTCATTACTGACCAGGGGTCGATGCAGGGTTTTTTTCTTGGGGCCCATTTTGCGAAAAGTAAAGGGTTTTTTTGTGAAATTAATTATATTTTTGTGAAAAATAACATTTTGTAACAAAAGTTGAAATCCAGTTAATAAAATTCGAACCAAGCATTTATAAACAAAAACTTCTTTTAAATCCTTTTGCTGAAGTTTTCCTCTCTGGTGAACTTGTTTGTTTACAAATTACACATTTTAAAACACCACAAAATAATAAATAAATAATAAATAGTAAGTTTTTATGGAATAGAATTTTGTGAAAGGGCCTATTTTAGTAAAAAGGATTTTGTGAAGGGGCCCATTTTATCAAATCGACTTTTGTGAAGCGGCCCATTTTATTAAATTGATTTTTATGAAGGGGCACTAAATAGGCCCCAAAGTTTGCCTGGATCGACCCCTGCTGGCACATCTACCCTACATCCCAATTTTCCATTGCCCAAGCGCTAATTGTACTAAAACTCATATTATAAATCATTACTATCAATGGCCAATTAAAAATCAGCTTTAAAACCCAAATAATGAAAAGCTGGAATACCATTGGTCAGGAAAGATTCTTAAAAGATTTTCCTTTATCTGTCAAAATTGCTTGGATTCGATACATATTGGGTTCTTTTAAATAGAATATTTATTAATATTTGCTGCAAAAAACAACCATCTGACTGGAGATATGTTATTGCAGAAAGGAACTAAGTTGCCCTTTTTGAATTATTAAAACAAATTTTAATTAACAATAAAAAATAAAAAATATTAATTAAAAAAAAAAAAATTCTGAATGAAAATAAAAGTTTAATTCAAGCATTATTATTTAAATTCATAAAATAACCAAAAAATTAAAAATTTGTATTTTTAATTAATTTATTAAAAGACATCGAAATCAATGTTAAGTGAATGTAAACAACTTTACAAAGTGGTACTCAACAAAATTATTTATTTAAGATATTAAAATAGCTCCATTAATTAAAAATTTAGACAAGTGAGATGAGTAAAAGATTAAGTTAACTAAATTTAAAAAATATATACTAAAAAAGATTATTAAAGATTATAAAAACAATGAAATTTTAACGTAAGCAACGTAATGTTAAATATTTTATTAATTAGCAATATCTTTTTGCTAAATTTATTTGAAAATAACTATTTTGTTTCATTAAATTTTGGTACTAAATACGGTCCTAAAAACAATTATATTTATTACTTTTTGTGGAGTGTCCATTACTGGAAGTTTGGGTGTTTTGATATTTTTCTGTTATTTACAATTAAATTTTGATTCATATTGGGAAATGAGACGATGCGAATGGTTAAATATTGTTGACAGATTAATATAATGTTGAAAAAACTAGAATATAATAACTATTAATTAAAAAATAATTTTTAAAGAAATTCCTTAAGGATGTCCATTACTGCCACATCCATCTTATATATACATAATTTCATGTTATATTTCAAGATATAGGGTAGATGTGCCAGTAATTGACACTCTTAAGGAATTTCTTTTAAAAATATTTTTTAATTAATAGTTATAATTATTATATTCCACATTTTTTAATATTATATTAATCTACCAACAATATTTACCCATGCTCATAGTCACATTTCCCAATGTGAATCTAAATTTAATTGTAAATAAGAAATAAATCAAAACACCCTAAATTCCAATAATGGACACCCCACAAAAAGTAATAGATAATTGATATTATGATTGTATTTAAAACTAGAATTTAAAGAAAGCATATTAATGAAATAAAAAAGCTGAATTTTTATTGGTTATTTTTTTTATAAACCAAAAACATTGAGGGGGTGTCCATTATTGGCACATCTACCCTATACATATATATGTATTATATATCTTGTATTACCTAAAACTTAAGTAACTGAGAAATATTTTGTAACTATAGGCATACATTATTTAATTAGAAAATTGTTCAAGTGCCCCAATAAAAAAATTAGTTTTTTTTCCTCCAACTAAAAGCGAAATCTGCTTCTGCTCCTATTAAATTTTGTCCAAAGATTCGTTGCAACTAAGAATTATTTAGAATGTCGCACAAAGACAGTTAAAATTTTAAAAACAACTATAATTAAACATTATCTCATAAATTATTAAAAATTAATTATTAAATTCGCAAATATGTTATGTGAAGGACCAGGATAACCTGGATTCTCAAACCATAAGCTAAAAAAATCAACAATCATCATTCATAAAAATTTCGCCAAAAGTGTCTTGAATATTTACAAAGCTCTTCCTCCCATTAAAAAATGTATAAGGTAGATGTGTCACTTATGGACCTCCTTCCAGTAATGGCCCACCTTCAACGTTTTTGGTTTATAAAAAATAACCAATAAAAATTCAGCTTTTTTTATTTCATTAATATGCTTTATTTAAATTCTAGTTTTAAATACAATCATAATATCAATTATCTATTACTTTTTGTGGGGTGTCCATTACTGGAATTTAGGGTGCTTTGATTTATTTCTGTTATTTACAATTAAATTTCGATTCACATTGGGAAATGTGACTATGAGCATGGTTAAATATTGTTGGTAGATTAATATAATATTAAAAAATGTGGAATATAACAATTAACAATTATAACTATTAATTAAAAAATAATTTTTAAAGAAATTCTTTAAGGGTGTCCATTACTGGCACATCTACCCTATATCATTACATTTTGGTAAGTACAATTTAAAAATAAAATTTTATTACTTCAAGTTTTTTTTTAATTAAAACAAGACTTTATACACTGAAATTGCATTTTTAGTAATGTCTACATGGGGTGTTTTTAAAACTTCAAAATTAATTTTGTAAATGGCCATGAGTATATAAAATTCAGTTTGATATTACAACCAAAACAAAAACATCCAAATTATGAAATAAAATAAAGAACATATCAATTTATTAAGTGAAGTCAGTTTAAGATTTTCCCAGAAAACAGTGGAACTTTGGAACATTATTTTCTGCTTCTCTATTGGTTTGATTAAGAATGTCAACATTAATGCAGAAAAGCATGCAAAGAAAAGTAATATTAATTATTATTATTTTTTTATATATAAACCAAAAATTTCAACGAATACCCATTGCTGGCACATATACCCCATGTTTCATCTAAAGTAAATAATACAATGTATGTCAAAGTTATTACAGTATTATCTATTAAAATATTAAGAAAATGACAACTTACTTAATATTTAAGCTCCTAGTAAGTTCCTGGTCAGCTACGATGCAAGTTTCGAGCTTCCGAAATGGCGATCAGTATGATGGCTGGTTTCGAAAGAGGATGGTTTTCGATCAATTCATTATACTTATACATCTATGACTTGCTTCTTTCTGTCTGAAGATTCATCTCAACTAGTTGTAATCTTTTTATGTAGTATTCAAGGAACGGTAAATTTTTAAAGATATGAAACACTGTTTATCTTAATCTCAAAACTATACCGTGTTTACTAAAATTCTCTCACTCATGTTTCATTCCCGCGTCCCGCGCTTGGCGCTTGCCACCTGTGACGTTATCATTGCGCATGCGCTGTCCTCGTCATACGTCCGGTTTGGTTTTTCCTCATGCGTTTGAGAAAACTTACACGATCGATTTGAGTTTCTGAAATATTAGAATAGCTTACACCAGAATTTGTGTAACGTTACACCCATAAACCATGGTAAACTTACGCAAATGTTTTACAGTGATCCAATACTGTGTGAAGAATACAATCAGAGTTGCTTGTTGTCTGAGATGTTCCAGAAGGAAATCTTTGCCATATTTTCTTAAATTTGAGACGAGATTTTCTTAGAATTGAAGAGAAAAAATGTGTAATGTTTTCAAGATCTTTAAGTTACTTCTTGATAATGAATTACTCAATGATTCTGCCGATTTGTTACACAAAAATCAGAGTTGTCACTTGTTTACCACAAAATCTGGCAGGTATGGAGCATAAAAAAAATCTATTGTATTCAGTTTGAAGCGGAAACTTGCTAATGTACTTGATGTTTCGTTTGAGGAGTAAAATACAATTCAGAATATCTTTATTCTTTCCAATGGTGCAGAGAGAGGGAGGGAGATGGAGTGTTGTAGAAAAATCGTCGGAACTCCTGCTACTATTATACATATATAGATATATATTTTGAACTTTTGAAATTTAAATTATGTTTTGTGTAGAAAGGGAATTAAAAAATACATTACTGAAAACAATTTATGTTTATTCTGATTTAATACAGTGGATTCACTTTTTGCAACTTTTGAAGTAGGGAAGATGGGGGATGAATGGGACAAGGGATGGATGGAACGTTCTCAATATTTCAGGCAATAAACTTTTTTTTTAGTTGCTTCCTATCCTCATAGATTTCACTACCATAGTGTGCTTCAGAACCAAAAGCAAGAGCACATAGCTGTTTTCAGTTTTCTTCAAATTTGCATTTCCTGAAAACTCTGCTTAAAAGTAATTTTTTTTACATTTGAAATTACTTAAATATCTTATGCAATATAAACAATTAAGATATGTTGCAGTTTTTTATTTCAAGGCTCAATATTGGTAATTAAAATGAATGCATATTAACCATTGTGACAAAATATTTTTGAGACAAAATGACTGACAATTAAATATATGCATCATGGGGATGATTGGGACATTTCAAATGGGATGAATGGAACTGTCTCATTTATCCCTAGAGGATGGTGAAAAATATATTTATTAACTAAATAATATTATATAGGTTGATAAATTAACACTTTATGGTAATTATTCTTTTAACATTTCATCCTCATTGTAGCCATCGTCTTCAGCCATTGAATGCTTCCGTTTATGGGCCTTTTAAGGCAAAGCTGAGATGAGTCCAAGATGATTGGCTAACAAATAATCCTGGAGATCATATTGCAATTTATAATATCTCAGCTTTTGTCAAGGAGGCATTTTGTCAGCTTTTAGTCCTTAACATTGAATACGGGGAGGAAAATGTTTGTGTCCCATTCATCCCTGCTGTGGGGATGATTGGGACATAGAAGAACTTTTTTTTTAATTCCATTTATATTTCTGTATAATAATAATCTTGAACAAAGATTGTGCATAAGATGTAGTCAAACACTTAATGTATGACATGTGATATATAATACAGTAAAACCTCCATAACGGACACTCCCGAATAGCGGACACCTCTATTTAACGGACACTTTTCCAATCCCCACTCCCAAAATCTAAATTTTTGTATGTTTAACCTCTGAATAGCGGACATTCCGAATAGCGGACAGTAGTTTTGGCGGTAAAGGATGAAAAATTATTTTTTAACGAGAAAGAAAATGAGAAAAAAAATAAAAAGCCTCTAAATTTATCAGGGCAATGTGTCACAAATTTAGTGACCACAGATAAATGCAGGGGGTGGTCTGAGGAAAATTCCCATTGGCCTGGGGAATCCCTCAATTTTGCAATGTATTTTGTATCGATTACTGATTGATTATTGAGACTTAATTGACATACATTATTCAAAGTTTCAAAATATGTTAAAACCATTTTTATCGTTTTCTGAATATATTGAGTTCTACGTACTCTGAATTTAGTGTCTTGTATGTGATTAATGTTTCGAGAATGACCTCAAAACGAAAGCGATTAACTTTAAATGAAAAATTTGAAATTGTAAGTGTAAGTGAATCTGAAAAACAGAAATTGAGTTTACGGATATTTGCCAAACGTTTTAAAATATGTAAAACACAAGTGGGAGAGATTTTTTGAAATAAAAGAAAAATAAGGAATTTGTGGATTACTAACTCTAACAAGAACACCAAAAATGTGAAATTGAGGTATACCATAGCTGCCAACCTTTACTCTTTTTTCCTTCCACTAAAAATTAACAGTAAATTTTGCCTTTTTGAATCACATGATTTCGACGATTTAATAACCTGATATTTACTATAAAATTTTAGTGGTAGGAAAAAAACGTAAAAGTTGGCAGCTATGGGTATACTGATCCGATTGAAATTGATTCTATAATTCTCAATTGATTTACTTCACTTCGTTCCAAAAAATTCCTATCACTAGGCCTTTGATTCAAGTAAACGCTTTAGAAATCGCGAAACAACTTGGATTACATGATTTTAAAGCTTTGAGTGGATGGACGGCTGGAAAAGTTCCGGTCTCGGTACAACATCTCTTTCAAAACAATATGTGGAAAAGAAAAATCTGTAGTTCTTAAAACAGTGGAGGATTGGCATGAACGACAGCAATCAATTTATGAAGGTTATGAGGACAAAAACATTTTTAATCCTGATGAAACCGGACTCTTTTTCAGAATTTTTTAGAATAAGACTTGTGCTTTAAAAAGGATGACTGTATCGGCGATAAAATATCAAAAGAGCAAATTACTATTTTGTTACGTTGCAATGTAATTAGGAGAATTTGAAATCCCTCTTACAATTGAAAAATCTCTGAAACCCGCATCTCTTTCTCAAAGAACATCCAATTTAATAAATTTTGGTCTTATGTGGAAAGCGAATAAAAAAGCGTGGATGATCAGTTCTTTAGTGATTAAATGGTGAACTTCCTTCGATAATAGGATGAAAAAATAAAGAAAAGTTCTCTTGTTTTTGCACAATGCAACTTCTTAACCAAAATATTTGAAATTGGACAATGTTAAAACTGTGTTTCCCCCCTCCCCAAACACAACTTCCGTATGCCAGCCCCTTGATCAAGGCGTTATGCACAATTATAAAGCCTGGTGCAGAAAGCTTTTATTAAGCCACTTTCTTTCGAAGTTGGTTTCTATGAATACATTTGAGAACTGCCTAAAATTAATTAATGTTCCCGATGTTCTCGAATTTGGATTTCTTCAGCTGTAAAAAACATTAAACCGGAAAGTGTAAGACAATGTTTCAGAAAAGCAGGCTTTATATCAAAAGAAAATGAAACACTTATTTCCGATAGAAATGAAGAATTGCGCGCAATAAGTGAATTAATGAAATGCATCAGGAGTGAAGAAACTGCCGAAATGTTCATCAACATTGATGATGACCTTTGATGTAGTCGATTATATTCCTTCAGAATCTTCGACAAAAGTTGACTCTATTAGTGATATGAATCAGATACTGAAACTAGGGAATGTTTCCTGCAATATCGAGAATTTCCAAGAAGCGACTAAATACAGTGAGCAGTTACACAATTTTTTTATCTTTTTGTCAAAAGAGGATTCAGGAGGATTAAAACTTCTGATATAATTAAAACTTCACATAAAAAAACAAATTACACGTAATCTCAAGCAAAAGCAAACTTTTGTAACAGATTTTTTCGTAAAAATGTAACAAACAGTGGGAAAATGTATGTATAATTTCATTTCAGTTTTATTGCTTAAAAAAATATTTTTTTTTATTTTTTATTATATAATAGAAGTTCTCGGACATATAAAAGCCAATAAATGAAGCATAAAGCCTTTCTTAGCGATTTTGTGAATATCTGAGGTTTTCCCAATAGCGGACACCTCCGAATAGCGGACAATTTCTGTGATCCCGAGGTGTCCGTTATTTAGAGGTTTTACTGTATTAATAATAACTTAAATAAAATATTTAAAATAAATATTTTTGTGAAAATGTCCCATTCATCCCCCATCACCCCTACTATGTTCACATTTCTTTTTTGTGTGTTCATTATGTATTTACGATTTGCTCATTTTCATATATATATATATATATATATATATATATATATATATATACACACAGGGTGATGATAAAAAAAAAACTTTCCCGATATATGCCCCCCTAGTTATCATACCGTTCACAGAAACTGAATGAAATTTTGGTTTAAAATATTTTGAGGTATGCGCTCAAGAATCATATGAAAAACAACAGGTAAATTCTAACAGTTACGGTTGCAGTGACAAAATTTCGAAAATTTCAAATGACAACACCTACTTTTTTTTATTGGAAAGTGATCTTCATAGTTAAAAACCATAAAAAACGTTGGAACGGTACCTGTAGCACGAAAATCGCCGGCGCTAGACAGACTAAGAAGAAAAGTGAAAACAGCAAATAAAGGACAGAGAAGCAACAGAAAGTAAAACATTTTATTGTTCAGTGTTATCCACTATCTACACGCTTGATAGAAAGCGCAAACTAGTGAATTTAATTTAGAAAAATATACTTTTTGCTCTGTTTCTTATTTTAAGATATGGCAAAAGGAAAAAAAATATTATTTAAGCTATCTGTTCAGGATTTCTGTTTTCTCAACGTATAATCATAATGTAATTAAATGTATTTTTTTTTTTGCTGAATATTTAAGAAAAAATATATATTACACTCTTTATTAATTTATATTATTTTTTATACTTTTTTATGTTTTAAATATTTCGTTGTTGCAGTTTCACAACCAGTTGGCATATTTTGGCTAGAGTGGTTTGGCGCACAATTAACTCCACAGTTGTAACCATATAGGTTATTTGGCATTTTATCACCTGCGACCGGCTAACTGCAAAATGCCCTAAAATTAATTAATTAATTTTTAATAAATTAAAAATAAATTAAAAGTTAATTAATTAATTAATTAAATTAATTAAAAAATTAATTAAAAGTTAATTAATTTTAATAATTTAAAAACATTTGTTCAAGCGATATAAACTGTTAAAAATTTTGTGGTGCTTTGAACCAGTTTTCGGTGCTGCAGCAGCTGCAACCATAAGATGCTGTGATCTCATTCCAACATTTGGAGCTATTGGTTCAACCGGAGCTGCAAATGTTGGAATGAGATGTCACCATCATATAGCTGCAGTACCAAAAATTGGTTAAATCCATGACAACATAAACAGTGTACTGTTAAATGCAATAAAACATTCGAAACGTTTCTCCCATTCTTCTTAAGTGATTTTTCTTATTTTTAGAACACATTGACCCGTAATTAAATTTTATATAATGCGTCACTGCAAGAAAAAAAAATTAAAAAGGGAGTCTACTTTTGATTTCATTTGTGCCAGTTCATCTATTTTTTGCACTTCTTTAACAGATTGGTTCCACTCTACTTAAAAGAAGTCGAACAGTTCGCTGCAGCTGAGTAAACGCTGAAAATAAAAGTATGATCTGAACCCATCCTTTCTCGTATCTTCTCAAGATTTGCAGATTTGAGCTAATGTAGAGAATGCATCATTGGCAAGTGGGGGTATTAAAGGTAGTTTGTCTTAATTGGGTCAAAAAAGCAAACTCTCGATTTCTATATTTAACGATGGTTTATTTAATTCTGCAGTATTTTTTATTATTAAATAAATCTACAACTATGTAGAACACATTTTATCAATGTTAAACATTTGAGGGGGTATGTGGTGGTAGTGGAGTAAGTCAAAAATTTGAAAAATCTGGATAACTATGTTTTCCCTGAACGTATATTAATTTCTGTTCAGTGTGACATTCAAATAAGTAATAGTTCACTTAGGAAGTCGCTAGAGGGCAAAACAAGTTGGACCACTTAATGCAACGGCAATACGACAAGTTTCACAAAACCTTTCATTTTTTTAATTGCAAAATATTGACTTACTCCACTGTCATTCTGCCCCCCCCTCCCCTCCCCTCCCATTTGATGAAGTGAGTTACCAGTAAAAGTACCAGTAATTTTACATTAATGACGTAGAAGGTTGCTGAGTTTTATTTATTAAAATGTTAATAGGTAGAAGGCTTTCCCAGTTGCTTGAGTAACACTTTGAGTTGTTTTCTCGCACTGTTTGGGTTAAAATAGTAGTACGTGTTTTTTTGTTATCGTATTTGAATCAAAGTGTGACGTTCTTACTTAAAAGCATTATTGTTTAAGTTTCAGCTGAGAGACGGTGAAAAAAAAAGTAAGATCTGAACGAACTCGTCTTTCCTGGTATTTTCTCCAGATTTGCAAATATGAGCTAATGTAGAGAGTGGACATATCACACAATAGATGAAAGTGGAGATATTAAACGGAGTATACGTTAAGTGGGTAAAAAATCGATTTCTTAATTTCTATATTTAAAAAGGGTTTATTTAATTCTGCACTGTGTTTCATTGCTAAATAAACCTACAGTTATACAGAACACATTTCATCAATGTTATACGTTTGAAGAAATGAGTCGTCAATAAAAGTACCAGCAATTTTACATTAAGTTTCATAGAAGATTGTTGAGTTTGATTTATTAAAATATTAATTAGTAGAAAGATTTACCAGTGTTTAAGTAGCACATCGAGTAGTTTCTCACTTTCGGTAAAACATTAAGTTGTTTTCTCAAAATGTTTGAGTAAAAAAAAGAAATTTATGTTTTTTTGTTATATTATTTGGAAAAGAGTTCTTACTAAAAAGCAATATTGTTTAAGTTTTCAGCTGAGTAAACGCTGAAAACAAAAATAAGATGTGAACCCATTCTTTCTCGTATCTTCTTAAGATTGTCAGATTTGATCTAATGTAGACAGTACATTATACGTCCCAAAGTAGATGGAAACTGGGGATATTTAATAACAATAATTTTAATACGTTTAAATCTGGCGTCTTACTAATAGAGCATGACTGTACATGTCTTTACAAGTACTTTTTCTATTATCTGCATGTAGTTAATGATAATATATGTCTATATATTTACTATTATCATTTCAGCTATGCCTCAGCAATTGATAATAATAATAATAATGGAGTTCGATTATAGCTTTATACACCGTTGGTGAGATTTTTTATTTGAAATATATGTTTCAAGTTTTAAATTAAAAAATAGTGGCTTCTTGTCCGAACCAATAACTCATTTAATTATATAATTAGTATATAAGAAAATAACTTATTATCATTAATGTATTTGCTTAGTGATAAAGGTACTACATAAAGGCTTATAAATACGTTAAATAAATAGATCAACAAGTTTCTATATGCTCATGCTCAGTGAGAACAATGAGAATAAATCAGACTCCTTTGTGTTACATAAAATTTGGCACGAGCTGCTCTACAGATTAAAAAAGCAATAAGATAAAATAATTTTTACGCTTACAGATTTTACATTTTAAAGTACCTGCTTTCATTATATATGTGATCTCGTGGTTTTTGTTTATCAAGTTCATTTTCAATAATTTTTGAGAAAATAGTTTATTTATCATTATTGACCTTGAAAATGCTGCCGATTGAGCGTACGAAACTTGTTGATCTATTTATTAAAAAGTATTTATAAGTTTTTATATGCACTGAAGTAAATACATTTTTACTTTAACAATAAATAATGATCAAGAAAAAAAAAATACTGGAAAGTTATGTCTATTCAATCATTTTATTATGCGACGTTTTCAAACGTCTTCAAAACGTTTTTCATAACAATTGTCATATTAATACTAAGCCAAATAACTATATTCTTTAGATTTCAGTTAGTGACATATTCATTAATTTTCAGCAAATCTTGTCATTTGAACAGCGACTTTTGTTTTTTAAACCGAAAAGTAATTTTTTTTTACCAAAAATAAAAATAAAAGCGGACCCGAAAGTCTTAATAGATAAGATAATTTTAAATGGGTCAATAAATGGAATTCTCGATTTTTACACTTAGCGATGGTTTATTTAACTCTGCACTACTTTTGATTGTTAAATAAACCTGTATATACACACACATACGATAGATAAAACGAGTGATGAATATTTCAGAAATTTTACATTAAAATGCATAGAAGATTGCTAAGTTTTGTTTATTATAATGTTAAATATTAGAAGGGTTTGCTAACACACTTGAGTAAAAAGTTTTATTCTTTGCTATATTGGTTGAATCAGGGTGGCAAGTTTTTAAAAGTAATATAGCATCATGTGAATTGTATTCAGGATACGGAAGATCATTTTAACGGGTTCTTTATTCAGAACCACAGACACATAACAAATAGGAAATTGGATAGAAATTTTTACAGATAAATTTTAAGTAAAGACTAAAAGATAGTCTTATCGGTAGTTCAAGAGCTGCCCGTGGGTCTTGATGTGAGAGACTCCAGGTTCAAACCAGTACTTTTACCGAACATGGCCAAGTTTGGTGTCCGTCAAGAGTGTTGAACTCTGAAGCAAAAATGTCATTTATTTCGGACAACCTTTCACTCTGAGGCAGCGAAAACTGTTTGAAAAAGCGAAAGCTGAAACAGAGGCTGTTTCTTTCAGCTTCTCAAATCGGAGTTCCTAACTTAGGCCTCCTGCACAATGTATTTATACATAAGCAGCTTATATGGCCTCTGGAGTGCCCTAGGATTTATGCATTCATGCTGTCGAATATAGTGTCAAAATGTGAAGAGCTTTAGATATTTACGAGTTCTTTAACGTCAGACTGTTGAATTTGAAGTTAAGTGGATCGCTTTTTGGAGAGCGTGATAAATATTTTATGTGCAATCGGCCCTCTTGTTTGAGGGAGAGTTCAGAGAATCTTGAGAACATTATAACCTTTCTTTAATAAGGAAAACAAAAGTAAAAAGAATGCAATTCTTTACAGTAATATTGTTTAAATTTCAGTTGAATAAATTTTGAAAATAAAAGTTTGATCAGAATTCAACTTTTATCCACATTTGCAAATATGAGCTAATGTAGAAAGTGAACATGTCACACAACAGATGAAAGTGGGGATATTAAAAAGAGCATACGTTAAGTGAGCTGTTTGATTGTTAAATGAACCTACAGCTATACAGAATACATTTTATCTATGTTATACATTTGATGACATGAATCACCAATAAAAAAATATCAGTAATTTTATATTAAATTTCATAGAAGGTTGCTGAGTTTTATTTATTAAAATGTTAATTAGCAGAAATGTTTACCAGTGTATATGTAGCACATTGATTTGTTTCACACATTCTATAAAACTTTGAGTTTTTTTCTTACAATGCTTGAGTAAAAAAATAGTTTGTAGTTTTTCTTACACTGATAAAAATTTGCAGCAAACTGTCCAGTCATTTGACCGTTTTTATAGAAAACGGTTGCATAACCGTAATTTAACTCTATTTTGACCATATTATTGTCCATATTATGGTCGGAATAGAATTAAATTATGGTTATGTAACCGTTTTCTATAAAAACGGTCAAATGACTGGACAGTTAGCTGCAAATTTTTAACCGTGTATATTATGTGAAACAGAGTGTTACGTTCTTACTTAAAAGCAATAAATATCGTTTAAGTTTCAGCTGAGTAATTAGTTGAGTACTTAAGATTTTCAGATTTGACCTAATGTAGACAGTTCATTATTCTCTCTCGTATCTTCTCAAGATTTTCAGATTTGATCTAATGTAGACAGTGCATTATACGACACACAGCAGATGGTAAGTGAGGATCTTTAAAAAAGATAATTTTAATACGTTTAGGACTGGTGTCCTACTAATAGAGCATGACTTTAAATGTCTTTACAATTACTTTTGTTATTATATGCATGTAATAATGATAATATATGTTTACACATTTACTATTATCAATTGAGCTACGTTTTAGCATTTGGTAATAACAATAATAATGATAATAAATTTCGATTAAAGCTCTATACACCGTTGTTGAGATTGTTATTCGAAATATATATTTCCCTCGTTAAGTTTAAAAATAATAGCTACTTGTCCGAATCAATAGCTTATCATTAAAAAAGGGGAAAAAATTGGAAGTTTCTTATGTCTATATTCAATCCTGTTATAATGCGACATTTCCCAAAATCTTCAGATATTCTTCCATAACCATTGATTTTCCCAATGTCATATTAATAGTAAGCAAAATAACTTTATTCTTTAGATTTCAGTAAGTGACATATTCGCTAAATTTTAGTAAATCTTGTCGTTTGGCATTTTAATTTTTGAAAGCTAAAAGTAATTTTTTTTCACCAAAAGTTATAATGATCAAAACACATGGGACGAAATGCAAATTTTCATCTTACTTTATTCATAAAATATGAATATGAGATTCAATAGATCTGAATGTCACTTAATAAGTGACATTCAAAAATACAAATAAATATTAAAAGATGTTTAAAATACTAAAAAACCCTCGAAAATCTTTTAATATCTATTTCTGTTTTTAATTGTCACCTGTTAAGTAACATTGAGATTTTATAAATCTCATACTGATATTTTATGTTATAATGATAATCGGAACTTGAGAAAGTCGGAACCTGATGAGTTTAACAAATAAACTAATTTTAAATGGGTAAAAAGAAAAAAAATCTCGATTTTTAACACTTTCGAACATATTTCAAAGTGTTTATGTATGATTTCGGTCCGTCCGTGCTCTAATTCTCATAAATATATCCAGATTGCCCTCTACTTTTTATATCTTATTGATATTTAATATAGTACAGTCACTATTAAAAATGAAGTCTGTAGCATTTATAATTCGTTTACAGGAATAGTCAAAAGTATTCCGTTACATTATGTCAATAGGAATAAATTGTTTCAATTGCATTTTCATAACATTACACCATTTCAAACATAGTGAAATTGATATGGATCCGCTGCCTGCGGTATAGCAGTCGTACTGCGCACCCCTGCAAGTTCCACCTTCTACCACCAGGTGGCGCAATCTGTTCGTTAAGGCTATATAATATAAGGAAATATCGTTAAGGCTATAGATGTCGAATCGAATGAGCTACACCCAGTCGCGATCCAGTCCATAGAACCAGAGATAGGAAAGTGCCCCTGGTGGTGAAAAACGAACTAAAATCGGTAAGCTCAATCGTTTTCGAGTCGAATGAGCCATACCCCGTCGTAATCCGACCCATAGAAACAGAGATAGTAAAGCGTCCCCTGGTGGTGAAAGCGAATCGCGTTGGGGGGCAAAGTGAGATGACGGACCACCGGAGATGCATAATAGGATTAAGCGGTCACAGACCTTTCCAACGATGTATCACATGAGGAGCGTGAAAAATTTAGAAAACACCCCACCCCCTGCATAATATGATTAAACGGTCACAGAACTTTCCAACGATATATCACATGAGGGGTGTCGGCAAAATTTAGAAGATGGGCCCCGGAGATACATAACATGAATAAACGGTCACATGCGTTCCGAACAATATATCACATGAGTGGTGTCGGCGAAATTTAGAAAAGTGCCCCCCGGTGGCGCAAAATGTGGGGGGGGGGTGACACTAAAGGTACATAACTTGAATAAATAGACACAGTTGTTTGTAACGATATGTGACATAATGGGTATCGTTAAAATTTAGAAAAGTGGCACCCCGTGTGGGCAAAATGCGCTCCCCCCTCCCCATAATGTTTGACGCGGGCTCATTTTTAAAATTTATGTTATGTGTTATAAAATATCGTAAAATTTCAAGCAGATAGCCTTATTATATTTCCTAATCTTGTCCGCCCCCTCCCCCCCCGAAATGTGACGCGCCATTCTGTTTTATAAATTTTGTTTCATGTGTTATAAACTATCTTAAAGTTTTAAGCAGATCGCATTGGAATTTAATATATTTGCTGAAATTACTATTATATATAGAATAATATAGAAGTAAACCCTCCTTTAGCTTGTAATTAAGATATACGAATAATTTTTAGAATTTCTGAAAGCTGGTTTATTTATTTATTTATTTATTTATTTATTTATTTATTTATTTATTATTATTTTTATTTATTTTCTATATTATTTATTTATTTTTTTGCGTCATCCTGTGCAAGTTTGGAATTTCTTAGCAATTTCTTAGATTTACATTATTTTATTCAATTAAACATTGTACTGTTACAATAAATTTAAATGGAAACTTCACTTCTAAAACAAAAACAATTTAACAACTGGATTTCATTAATTTATAGGAAAATGACGTAAAAGCTATTCTCGGCCTGCGCACGAAATGCCTGTCCTGTACCGTGTTTTTTAGAAATAAATGAATCACATTCAATTCCTTTTCAAAAATTTTGTTTACGTTTGGAAATAAATTTTAAATGCCGATAACTCTTAATGTATACATTTTAGAAGGTACCTCTTCACTCTAAAGTTAATGTATTTTTAAAGATCTTTCTAAAAATGTAAATTTTATGAAGTTTTACATACATATATATATATATATATATATATATATATATATATATTAAAGCATAAACACTACGTCGGATTACCTTATTTTACAATATTATAATAACACACATTTTATCAGACAATTAAATACACTAAACAAACATGAGTGAAAAATTGACTTGGGCCAAAACTCAAACCTGGGACCTCCAGCGTACCGTGATGTCGCTCTGCCACTGAGCCACCCAGATCGATATTCTTGTCCGGCAATTTCTCCCACTTATTACTTTTGAAAACAGTCATCGACAACAGTTTGCAGTCATATTTAATTGTCTGATAAAATGTGTGTTCTTATAATTATGAAGTTTTATTTAAAAAAAGATATCTTCAGAAAGAAATGGCTGACTTGCAGATGAAATTTGATGTGGTTATAACCCGTAACTGATTTGTTCTATTACAATGCAGATACACGGTCATTGGCGGGTTTTATCTCTGTTTTGGCATAATTTTTTAATTGCGAAGTTAATTAACATTTTTCTGCTTACTAAGGATAGAAAATTATTATTTTTTTTACACTGGATTTTATAAAATCACGTAGATTACGTTATTACTTGTCCAAAAATGCAATCCTTTTTTTTTTTTTTTTTTTTTTCCCAATATTTAAGTCTGTCGGTTGTTTGAAAAAAAAAAAGATTAACGAAGAAAAAAGTGATCATTTTAAGTAACTCGACGTTTAAAAAAAAAAAAAATCAATATCTCTGTTTATAAATCACTTAAGAAAATGAGTTTGGTCTCAAATTGATGAATTTCTTCATTAGATTCTACTAGTTTTCGTTTTTTTTTCTCTGCGACGCTTGGTTTATTTTATATCTGATATTTTAATCTGTCATGTTTGGTGGATTTAACATTGCGAAGTTGCTTTCTGTAAGTAAGCAGCAGCGGTCTGTACTCCAGTTCTTGGCGCTTTTTTTTAAAGCTTGGCTTGGCAGAGCGACCAACCTTCTTGATTCGTCTCAATGCTAAAAAGTAATTTAGAGCAAGTAATAAATGTCGGAAAATTTGTGAAAAAAATGGTTGGCATGAAAATACTGAAAAATTGGGAATATACCAGCTTTCGCGAAATATTTGTCTGGAAATTTCGATCATTATCTAAATTAAACTCTCGACCTTCAAAGACTTTTTTTCAGATTGAACCCGCCATATTTATTATTCATGGATTTAAATGTTTGATAATATATATATATTAAATAACTATATAATAGTGCATGATTCGTTATTGAAAAAGAAGGGGGATGGATTAAAATCGAAAAAAAAAGAAAAGAAAAAGCTAAAGAAAAGTACAATAAAACCGTCTAAGGGTGGAAATGGTTGGATTTAGTTGGATGCTTCAGAAAGATTTCTGTTTTCCAGATATATACAATTGCACAGCTTTTCTTTCGCCAGAACTATGCGTTTTTTATGATTAAGAAAGAATTCCGTTATAGACAGGTTATAATAGACAGTATATAATATATAGCACATATTAATCTATATTAATATTATAATATAACGCGTACAATAAGTTAAAAGTTTTCAAGTTTTCGGAATGATCTTTTATTTGCATAAGATCTAATTTCTGAAAAGCTATAATTAAAACCCGGTTGAAAAATCATTTTTGTATGCATTTTCGTCGACAGTAATTATTTTTAATCTCTTACAATATAAGAAATGGTTTGTATAGACTGTATCAAATAAACTATAGTGAAACCTGTAAAACGGAACCTGTCTATAATGGAACCCTTCCTTAAGCAGAAAAAACTCATAGTTCCGGCGAAAGAAATTCTAAGCCATTGTATATTTCTGTAAAACGGAAATCTATCTAAAACAGAATTTTCTACCCGTTTTCGCCTTAGAAGGTTTTACTGTACTTTTCTTTTCATTCGTTCTTTACCCCTTTTTTAAAAATAACGAATCAGGTACTAATAGATAAATTAAAACAGGGTAATACTTTATTTATTACTACCTGGGCAGAGATCTGGTGTATTGCGTTCGTATTTTATCAAATCTTTTGAGTTTTTTGAAAAAAAAAAAAAAAAAAAAAACAAGAACGAAAAATCATGCGTCAAGCATTGATTATGTAACACTTTCCAACGCTTCCAAAATAATTTTACAAATCATTACCGTTTAATACCTGAAAGATAACATCTAAGTATACAATTTGGAAAACGCATAACATATTTAAAAACGTAATTTCAGGAATTTCCAACATATATTTCCAACATATACAATATTCGGAAAAAATATCCGAATACTTTTAATCAGCCCTGTATACGATCTATAGATTTGTATATATACTACATAGGACGCTAAATTTTAGTTTAGTTTGGAAACGCGCAGCACAGTTTAAAATTCTCCTTCTGGAGTTTCTGTCCATAAACGTAAATGTGTTCGCGAACTTTTGTACGGCCCTGTATATGATCTACAGAATATATACACACCAAGTAATAGACAAAAAGTAAGTTAAATTTAAAATCGCTTTCAGCAACTTAAAACGCACTTCCAGGAATTGATGTTAACAGACAGTAGATAATTTTTTATGTGTCCCTGTAAATGAACGATGACTGCTATACACACAATATTCTGTAGTAAACCTCTTGTAATGCACCTTAGTGATATATATAAATTTCAATGCGTTTAAAATAGTGAAACATTATTTAAATAAACCACGGACGATTTTTCTCCATAGATGTAATGTAACGGATTTCTTTTGACTGTCGTAATGTAACGGAATTCTTTTGAGTGACCCTGTAAAAAAAACTATAAGTGCTACCCACTTCAATTGAAATAGGGAACATGTTATAGATAAGGACAATAACATATAAAAATTGCAGAGCAATCCCAGCATATTTACGGGAGTTAGAGCACGGACAGACGGCCAGACAAACCGAAGTCATAAACACTTTTCAACTAGGTTGGAAAGTGTTAAAAAGAAAGAAATTTAATTGTATTCTGCATTTTTAAAATTATTTAAAATATTATTTTTTAAAAATCATAAATAAGAAATCATATTTACAATTAAAATATTATAAGTCAGGAGCTAAAGAAGTAATTATTATTTATAAATTTTAATTCGACTTTTAAAATCGTCGTAAGATTCCTTAAAATTGATCTATTTAGTTCCGAAGTTTTTGAGCATTAACAGATTGGTTAATTGATTGATTCTATCCTGTTTTCTCAAAAACTGTTTTAGATATCGAAATGCGAGAAACTGCAGATTGTAACCAGAATTTTCAAGTGTAAATCTTAATTAGATCTACCGAACGCCGTAAAATCCATTAAAATTCATCAACTAGTTCTTGAGTTTTTAAAGGGATGACAGATTGGTTGATTGATTGATACTCCAGTTTTTCCCTGTTTTCTTAAAAACTCTTTTAGATATCGGAATGCGACAAACTACAGATTACAGCTAGAAATATTCTTTATCTTCTTCTGACAAATTTAGTGTTGTTATTGACTTCTGAGCCTATTCCGGACAAACAGACAGACAGACAGACAAAAAATATTTAAATTTTATTTTTGACTATTACGCCGCCGCCATCTAAAAAATCGAATGAACTAAGAAATACGGTGTTTTTCTGTCAATCTCAAACAGACACTCCAATATATATTGATTATGATCCGCATTTTAATTGTAATATAGGTGAATTTATAATCACATGTAAGATTTCTTTTCGTAACTTTACGCTTGTAACAAATATCCGACAGCAATTCGGTATTCAATCTTTTCAGCTAAATTTCTGTTCCATCGAAAAACAAATTGTTTTCGGAGATTCAATACAAGACTAAAGTTATGAAAATAAATGTCCATTAGATGTAACGACGTTTGTACAACATTATCTAAATAAAACTTTCGACCTTCAATTTTTTTTTTCAGATTGAAGTCCCCGTATTTATTATTCATGAATATTAGTAATTCCTACAAGACGTTAAATGTATTTATGTCTTCCGAGCTACCCTTTACTTGTATGAGATCTAATTTCCGTAGATGAATGAATGTCACGAATGCGTAATATGTAAGTCAAGATTCCAGAAAAGCTATTACATAATGACCAGTTTGAAAAATCAATATATATTCCCGACCACAGTGATTATTTTTCAAACTGCTACGAGATTAGATGTTGCTTGTATCAACCAAATCAAATTACAGAAAAACCTGTGGAAACGGAACCCTGACTATCACGAAATCGTGACTTAAATAGACAATTATATGATCCCGATAAATAAACTAGTCGTTGGGGGCCACCGTAATACTTACCCATCATGGATATGCATAATGTAAAATATTAAAATAAAAATGTGTAAACTACTTATAAAATGCATTGCAATTCAAATAAAATCGTGGCTTGATGACGTCACAAACTTTAAAGGCTCGATTATTGAATTGCTTGAAAGAAACATCCTTATAACTCCAAAAATAATAATCCTATTAACTAGCGGTTTATTGCATCTGATTAAGCGTCAAATTTCCAATTAAAATATATCTTTGAAGTGAAATTTGGATGAAATACAGGGTCATGAAAAATCGAAGAGTGTGGAAAATAAGATTCCAAATATTTCGGCAACTAATTATCCGATCGACTTCATGCTTTATTCAAAATTTATGTTTTTTTATTGTCTTTTATATTCATTTCTTAAAATAAACAATTTCGAAAATTTTTATATACCTTTCATCAGAACGAATATTTCGAGAGTCCGAAAAAAATTTTTCCGGTTAATCGAGGTTATTGAAATGAAATAGGCTTCTTCCTATTATTACATACTAAGTACATACCAAATTGCAAGTCTCTATCTCAATTTGTTCGGGAGATAGAGCGTTTACAGACACACACACACACAGACACACAGACACACAGACGGACGGCAAATTTTTTTTTCTAAAAATATGTTTTTCGGAATCTCCAGTGTCTGAAACGTGTAAATCCGTCAAAAAAAAATTTCGATTTTCAAAACGATTACAAGACTTACCCTATACTACGTGTGATGGGTAAGTAATACAAATATAATTATAACTGTTGAGACGGAAACCTGTCTAAAGCGGAATCCCCCCCCCCCTGGTCTCTTTCGTTTCCACCTTTGTCATTTTTACTTTTGTATATTTCCCTTTTCATTGTTTCCTAACTTTTCTTATTTCAATATCATTTCAGTCATGTAATCAGTTTATGAAAACAAGATAATTTTTTTAATTTGAGATTAATTTTATGAACTGTTTTATTAATATCTCTACATTTAAGTCATATTTATTTTCGTAAATTTAAGGAATATTTATTAAGGAATAATAAATAAATTTAAGAAATATTTTTATTAAATTTATAACGAATATCCGACATCTACCAGGTAGTCAATCAATTCGGACCATTTTTTTTTGTTCTGTCGAATACTGGATAGTTTTCGAGTATTCCATACAAGCCTAAACTTATGAAAAGGAATAGTCTCTCTATATTAAAACAAGTCGGAAATTGTACGTTAAACGTGACAAATGAGGTGCGTTCTTTCTTACTATAACTAGTTTCACAATGTAAAAAAAAAAAAAACTTTGTTATTATTTCAGTGATATGAATTATATCGTCTGTTATGAACGAAATGAGCATGCCTTTCTATTCTCTTATTACGTATACCACGTTTACAGATCCGAATTTTTTTTTCGACACTAGATAGCCCTGCAAAATTCACCATGGAGATCTTGCTTTGAGAAAGATTACCTCCATGGTTTAATATTTCTATGATTCGCGATGAACGAATCTCTTGTGTGTATTTACTTTAATGGATAAATATTGGGCTGTTAACCTAATTCTAACTGAAGTTATCTCAGAATCTATACATTTTTAATGTAACTCATCTCTCAAGCAAGCAATTTTTTTTAACGATCTTTCTAAAAATGTAACTTTTATGCAGTTTTATTCGAAAAAATAATTTTGAATTAAAATGGCCGCCTGGTATATGTAAAAAGAAATAGTCAGCCCGTATTTGTTTTCCGCAGTCACATGACTTGCACTTTTATTATATAGACTATGTATGATAGGAGTTAATAGAATGAAGAAAACTTTATTAATATCTTTTTAAGTTTTGATTCGGTTTTCATAACATTTGACATGACTTGACAAAATTCTGCAACGATAGTTAATAGGATAGATAATTAATAGATAGTTAATAGATATAGTTAACGATAGGTTAATAGAATGAAGAAAACTTTTATTAATATCTTTTTAAGTTTTGATTAGATTTTCATAAAATTTGAAATGACTCGACAAAATTTTGCAACAATTATATATATTAAATTTCAAATCATTCGGTTGGGTAGTTTTTGCGCTGTTATATGCGGACAGACGGACGGACGGACAGACCAGACGACGCACAGTGGGGCAGGAAGCCTCCAAAGTTGGCAATAAATATAATTTACTTTGAACAAAAAAAGTACATCACACATTATTTTATAGACTTTACGTAGTAAAACTTAAAACTTTTACATAAGCTATAGAGTAATTTATTAATTAATTTACAAAGATTTTTCAAATATTTTCTGTACAAAAATAAGTTAAAAACAAGAAATTGATATAGTTTTATACAAATTAAATATTTATAAATCATCCATAATATCGAATTAAAAATGAAAAAAAATGGTGTTGCAAACAAAATTAGTAACTTTAATGATTCTGAAGCACACCTTAAAGGTAATATTAGCGACTCGTTTTGAAGGAGTGAATCCCTCTTTCTCAGGCAAAATGTATGTACTACTATCAAGACAGCAAAAGTAAAACTGTTTCTGCTGTCTTAGTCTGAGGAAGAAGCGTTCATTCCTTTGAAATACGTCGTTAGTATTAATTTTATAGTGTGTTTTAAAAAATTTTGAATATTTAATCCATGCTATCATGTCATCATCACTGTCACTATCCTGATCACCAGATACATTGAGAGATGGAGTTTTTAACAAATGTAGGGCCTCTCGTGGCAAATGTTCTAACTTTTTCTTTCTTTTTATTTGTTTGCTAGTGATCACTGGATCCGAATTTAGAAGTAAGAAATTGAAAATATCTCTGTTAGTTTTTTCTCGGCTGCACTTTTTTGAGTAGTACTCTCTATATCTTTTAAAGTCTTTACTCCTGGCTTCTTGTGCTTCCTCAGTCATCTGTCCTATGGGCAACAGAGCCGAACTTATAATTTCTGGTCCGTGAATCAGATACTTGTGTAATGTCGGGGGCATGTTGTACCATGGATACTTCAAGACAAAATATCTGACTGTATCATGCGCAAATACGCGATAGTTTTCTACATGGATCTCATATGTACTGGATATTACTATCAAGATAATATGTAGTTGTTTTATCACATCTACATCAATTCCTGTGATCTGAGCAGAAAGTTCTGGGTTCTGAAAAGATCACCTGGCAGTGTTGCCATCGTTTGAGTTACCGAACCCTGGGTTAGGTTTGTCCACAATTAAACCACACCGGCTTCTAAATTCTTTTTGCATTCGATTTTTATTTTGAGCTACGACTTCTTTTTCTCTTTTTTCACGAACTAGCCATTTTTTAACAGGGAGCTTATAAGACATGTGCAAAAGACATTCGAATATACGTATCCATCCATGGAGCACTGATAGGCCGAATTCTAAATTCTCAGTTTTTACATCTCTGGATATAATTTTATCAATTTTATTAATTGTTTTGACGTTGCACCACATATAAAGCATGTCATAGTTGAACTTGTTTCTGTCAGAGCAATACAAATTTTACCGTCTACCATGAAAAAAATTAACTTGTGAATTATTTTTACTTTTCTTGATTTAATTGCTACATCACTACGTTGAATATTTTTTATCTGTTCATCCATTTTATTTTTTTCCTCAACGCACAATTTGTTAGATTCCTTCATGAATTCTCTTTTAATAGGCCTGCAATATCTAGTTGATGCAGGTCGCGGGTTTTCCCATATAACTCTTTTTTTCAGATATAGTTCGAAGTGGAACTAGAGACGTAATAAACACGGCTGAATCACTGGCTTCCGAGTAACAGAAAGCTTGTTTGTATAAGCTATGTCCCTAAAACCCATCAAAACCCCACTTTGAAATAAAGCATAACTGCTTTAATTCTTCATTTTCAAGTAATTCGATAACAGGTTCAAGTATTTGTAACAAGCGTTCTATGATCTAGAAGAGCCTGTAATGTAACTGATGCACTAATTTCTGTTACTGTGATGTTTTTAGGATAATATTCTTTTTTTACCTCTTGCACAGTTTTATAAGGGGGAAATTTTTCTGGGGCACTTCTGTTACACTACTCTCTACTACTTTTACTCTTCTCTTGGGGTACTTCTTATGACATTGTACTGTTTGCGAGATAATTTTGTGTCTACAGCCAGTGTACTACATTTAATACAGCCAGAGCATCTTCTCCTGACAAAATTTACACTGACTTTACAGATTTTGTATAAGCATTTTGATATTTGAATTGATAGCTCGCTTTGGACTTGTAGTTATATCTTTTAAAACTTTTGAGGCCTGAATCTATCCTCCAGATCTTAAACTCATACATGTCGCGTACACTAACGAATATTTAGAACTACAATCACGTAATCGTTTTGCTCTTAATCTTTTTGATAGTTCAGAACACCTTTCAAACGGAATATGAGGCCGGCCACGTTTGCTTTTCGATGCCACTTCTGCTTGTTTTTCAAATCGAGGAAATGAAAGCGATTTGTCTAGCCACTCCTTATTAATTCTAAAAAACTTTTCCTTGTCTCGACAGGCTTTTACCCATCGGAATTTATATTGAAATTTAAAACAATTTAGCTTCTTTTTTATGTCTATAGAACTACTACGTTCGCAGTTTGTCCAATTCTGGAGCTCTTCTGGTAATATATAATGTATTTAAATTCGCCCCCCCCCAAAAAAAAAAACATTGTAATCATGTTTATGTACGTACATTAACTAAAATTTGTAGATGATTAACTATGGAGAAAATTACGTCATAAAAAATGTGATTGCGCATGACTATTAAAAAGAGAAACAAAACTTGAAAATAATTAAATTATTTCGCGTTCAAAGCATTAAATGGGGGGAATTTACGCAATATTTTAAATGCTCAAATAACAATATTAATAAACAGTTTCAATTTAAATCTATATTTATATGAGGGATTCATTTATTTCGACAAAATCTTTTACCTATTGTTGCAAATTTTAAAACAGTGTAAATAATAATATTTCCCTTCAATTAAAAACTATCATTACGTTTAATAATAGGGAGAAAAATTTGGTTAAAATTATCATACTGGAAACGTTACGTCATATTGGAAACGATACACTTTAAACTTCTTACTGAAAACACTTTTCGGTACTTCTTCATTATAATGTTGACAACTTTCCATTACAAAATACTATCGCCAAATTATTCGACAAACTCTAACGCCCAAATAACAGATAAATGAATGTTGCCATTGGGATCTAAAATATTTACAAGAAATTAAAAAAAGCCCCTCTCACTAAAGTGTCAACTACCAGTAACTTTAAACAATAAAATTTATAATACATTAATGAAAAGAGGAAAAAAGAAGTAATCTTGAATATTTATTTATTTACAATATTTTTTTAATCATCCCCCTCGGCTGGTAGATAAGTGTTTATGACTTTGTGCATAACATGCATATCAACATTTTGTCAACGCTTTTTCACTTTTAATATCATGGCGGCGACGGTTACGATGATAATTATTAATTAATGAAATAACTAATAAATTGGTAAAATATCATTAAATATACAGATAAACGTCGAATTAAAAATAACTCGATGACATAACAAACACGTGTAACACATCTGATGTCAATTGAATGTGACGCCAATTGAATGTAATGAACTTTTGGCGTTAAATCCTATATTTTGGTGACAGTTGTTTTCCTTTTATGGAAAGTGATCGATGGGGTAATGGAGACGTACCCTATTTTCAAATAGCATCGTTATAAAATTCCCCGATGCAGCGACATTGCGTACTTAGCCATTTTACACAAGTTGATTTTCAAATGTTTAATTGATTTTATTTAATAAATCACGAAAACAGTAGTTGGTAGCTGTTTCGATAGCAGTTGATTCGGCCTTAAAATCCCTCAGTTAAAGGAAAATGAATGGAAACCCGATTACAGCAGATCGCCACTGGTAGTTTAATTATAATTCAATCTTCCGTAAGCGTTTTAGAGTGTTTTTGTAGTTTGCGGTGTCAGAACGGGGGTTGGCGAGCGCAGCTTGTAGGGAGCAGAGCCCCCTAGTAATTAGATATAATAACACTTTTATAACTTTTAAAAATTAAATCTCGATATTGATTTTTTTTTTTTTTTTGAGTCTCTATATTTATTATGTGTGAATGTTTGTATTTTCTGCTAAAAGCTAACAGTTTTTAAGTCATGCGAGTGACCTTTCACTTTTATTATGTTTACAGAGAAGTAATAATTACATACAACTCTAATTTCATAGATTTACAAATGCCTCAAATGTTTAATGATTAACTCATAATTCCAGAAAAGCTATTTTTGAAGCCAACTTTAAAATACTCAGGGACGCTTCCCCTACCAGCTACGCTCGCCACTTCCCTGTGTAGGCCACGCAGGTTTTAAAAACACGCCAATTTGATCTGTTTTTAAAAAAGATTACCGATTATGGTAGATTCAATGATATTATCCCAATTTGCATTTATCACGACCAGTGGCGATCTTCTGTAAACGGGTTGTTATTAATTTCCCTTTGACCGGGGAAATTTTTGGTGCCCAAGGGCGCATCTACCGTTGTCGGCACAGCTGACGGCTATTTTCAGAATTGATTAAGAAAGATAAATTATACATTTGAAAATCAGCTTGTATAAAATAGTTTAAAAATGTCACTACCTCGCGGAATTTATAATGTTTAGACGAAAAGTTTTCTTTTAGATGCTATCAGAAAATCGTTTCAATATTGCATTTCAAAATATCGTTTTAAATACGTAATTTTCATTATTAAATGCTTTTCGCACGTAATAGCTTAATTATTATAAAGTTTTCTTTCTTTTTTAACATGCACGTGTAAATATATTTTTCAATTGAAAAGTGTTTGGAATTATTATTAATTGGGCTTTTTAAAATCTGGCAATAGTAAGTAAAAAACGGCTATCTCAAAATATGAATTACATCTTTATTCAGAAAGATAATTAAATTTTGAATAAAAATTATTTAAAAAAGACCTTCAAAAAGTTAGACAATTTTTTTAAAAAAATGTTTGGACACTGCACACCACAATCTAGTCAGTTACAGGCCTGCAAAAGATTGTTAAATTACTATTCATAATTTTTGATCCTATTAAACTTATGTCACTGAATTATCAAAACCGATTTCATCATTAAATATTTCAATAAGTAAAAGCTATTTCAACATTATTCTCCGGCTATTAACCCCTGCAATGAGGCTAATACGAATGTATAGCTTTTAATAAATTTCAAAAGTTTATTTGTATATATTATGTATATTTTTCATATAAAAATGCCTTTTGGTGTTGTTAGTGGACAAATAAAAAAAGTACATTAAATGTAAAAATCTATTTAAATTTTCAATTAAAGGTGGTTTTCACACATGGTCGGTACAGCGGGCAATAGCTTCTGTAACCAATAGGTTCTGTAACAAATAGATCTATGATCAATATCTTCTATACTAATAAAAGAAAGTTGTTTCGCTCTGTGTGTGTGTGTGTGTGTCTGTTGGCGATGGCTAGGAAAATCCACCTCACTTAGAAGGCTGGAAATTTAAGTGTGGATAGTCCAAGGTCTGGCCATGTGCACCTGAGCCTCAGAATTTTAATATTTTGATAATTAGCCTAGCTATTAATTAGATTCTCATTAACCATCGCTTCTAAAATATCATCTTTTAAATCAAAATGGCGAAAGAAACGGACAGGTGCATTGGATTTGTAACCGGAAATGAACGAATTCGAAATTATTTAACTAATTAGCGAATTTTAAGAAAACTAATTGAGATATCAAACTGCAAATTTCTGAGCATATGTAAAAAAATATTCTGTATCTGACTATGTGATTTTTGAAAAATTCGGTTGGTAATTATTTTTTAATTTACGCAAAAAACTGCCAAAAACCTTTCGGCGCCAGTGAAAACGATCCGAAAATTTTCAGACAGGGATCGGCTTTCATTAAAAACTGAACTACAAAGAGATCTGTTTCTCTGGACGATCCCTCTCATTTAGTTTGCGAAAATGAAAGAAAATAATTGCCAAATTTTACTAATGAACAAATATTTAGGTAACTAATTAAGATATAGATTTGAAATTGAGGTCGGGAAGGGGTGTCATCTGCCGGCTATTTTAGCGTAGCGTCTTCGTTATGTTCTAATTTTCAGAAAAATGTAATTCTTTTTTTAATGATCGCGTTAATGTACGTGACGGTGGTTCTTTTGAACAAATTATTCATTATATTTGCGAGTATGGGGAGGGAGGGGGTTAACGCCTTTCTCTGAGATTGTAATTATCTCGGGCCCGGGCAACGCCGGGCGGGTTAGCTAGTTTAAGGAATAAAAAGTGATGTCAATGTTTTTGGGATACCCTGTATATAAATCAACATTTAGCTCGAAAGGGGTTTTGTGGTGTTTAGTGATCGGTGAAAATGTACGGAAATTTTGCGGAATTGCTATCCTCCGGACAGCTGCCGTAGGTAGCTTATTACTTTCTATAATGGAAGCCTGCCTAAATGCTTTCAAAAAGCGAACAATAATTTTCGGAATGCACGATGCCAATAAAAACATTTTACTGATGATAGTTTTTGTTTAAATTGCTTAGCTTGATGATTTAACGTTCACTTTTATCTGTATCTATTACATACGACATTAACATTTTATAAAATTACTAATTTCCTATAATAAGCAAAAAAAGTTTCAAGTTTTGTAGGATGCCTACAGTTCTACCACAGGTTTTTAAAAGAATTTTTGACCTTATTTAATCGCAGAAAAATTTTACAAATTCTACTATTAAATGTGGTGACCACCGACTGCGATTGAAATTTGAAATATTAAATGGAATTTTTCTAATATGAAATAGTCGTGAAACACTCCTTGAAAACTCCGAGGAGTGTACTGTACGCAGCTTGGATTTGTGAATGCGTGTTTTGTAACTCGTGCAAGATCTAATTTCCGTAGACAAACAAATGTGTAATGCGTGATTCATGATTTCAGAAAAGCTATTACTTAAGCCCAGTTTAAAAAATCAATATATATTTTTGTCGACAGTGATTATTTTTGAATCTGGTACGAGATTAAAAGTTGCTTGTATCGTCATAATCAAACAAACAACTTTTCTTTTTATTTTTCTTGTTTCATTGATGAGGCGTGTAATAGGTAAAATAAAAGTAAGGTATCACTTTATTTAGTATGTGTAAACTACATTTCATAAGCATTATAGAAACGACCTTACATCTAAACGATATTTATTGCCCTAACTCATAATAATAATTATATAAAAAAAAAAAAAGGAAAAGATTGTTACAAATTAGGTTTGTAACAATGATTCAGCACTATTCGGTTATTTACCTTTTTTCGAAGAGTTTGATATTCGAATCGAAATCGATTCCAAAGGGAATATTTTAAATTACTGAAATAAAATAAGTAGATTTAAATATACATATAATTAGATTGAAATAAAAAATGTAAAATTTAAATTATACAATTGTGAGAAAAAAAATGTTTTCTCAAAACTGTATTTTCTATAATGCTATCCGAAATACCTCGAAATGGAACGAATAGATTTACTTGAAATTTGGCACAGATCTTCGTCATACTATTATATGCAACATTTTTTTTTTTTTTTTTTTTTTTTTTACACATAATTTAAATAGATAATTTGTATAGCTTTTTTTATAAATAAAAATATTTTTTTTTTATTGAAATATTGAACCACGGCTTTGAAATTACTGAATTGTTTGTAATACACATTTTTAAATTTGACGCTGATGAAAATTTTCTTTTTCTGCATTTTAATATATGTTAGTTTACTTTTATATGCCCTATAGAAGTTTTGATTATTTGAATTTTCAAAAACATTTTTTTTCTTTTTAATGGTGGTTTTATCTATTTTTATAAATCAGATGCATCATATATATCATATTCCTAAAAAATCTTTTCGTATAATTTAAAAATGGATTTTCGATCATTCATAATAATTATTATAAAAAAAAGAAAAATTTGGATTAATTTATTGGTGCTAAAATATGTTTTTTATTAACATTTTATAAAATTACTAATTTCCTATAATAAGCAAAAAAGTTTTAAGTTTTGTAGGATGCCTACAATTCTACCACAGGATTTTAAAAAGCATTTTTGACCTTATTTAATCGCAGAAAAATGCTACAAATTCTACTACTAAATGTGGTGACCACTGACTGCGATTGAAATTTGAAATTTGAAATATAATTTTTCTACTATGAAATAGTCGTGACACACTCCTTGAAAACTCCGAGGAGTGTACGCAGGTTGGATTTGTCAATGCGTGTTTTGTAACTCGTGCAAGATCTAATTTCCGTAGATAAACAAATGTGTAATGCGGGATTCATGATTTCAGAAAAGCTATTACTTAAGCCCAGTTTAAAAAATCAATATATATTTTCGTCCACAGTGATTATTTTTGAATCTGGTACGAGATTAAAAGTTGCTTGTATCGACATAATCAAACAAACAACTTTTCTTTGTTTAGGTTCTTCTTTCTTTTTATTTTTCTTGTTTCATTGATGAAGCGTGTAATAGGTAAAGTAAAAGAAAGGTATCGCTTTATTTAATATGTGTAAACTACATTTCATAAGAATTATAGAAACGACCTTATATCTAAACGATATTTATTGCCATAACCTTAGGTTTGTAACAATGATTCAGCACTATTCGGTTATTTACCTTTTTTCGAAGAGTTTGATCTTCGAATCGAAATCTATTTCAAAATGAATATTTTAAATTACTGAAATAAAATAAATAGATTTAAATATATATGCAATTAGATTGAAATAAAAATTTTGAATAAATTTTTAATTGGTATTAAGCAATAAAATCTATGAACATAACAAAGAGTAAAATTTAAATTATACAGTTGGGAAAAAAATATTTTCGCAAAACTGTATTTTCTATAACGGTATCCAAAGTACCTCGAAATGAAACGAATACATTTACTTGAAATTTGGCACAGATCTTCTTCATACTATTATATACAATATTTCTCTTTTTATTTTTTTTTACACATAATTTAAATAGATCGTTTGTATATATTTTTTATAAATAATTTTTTTTTAAATTGAAATATTGTATTAGGGCTTTGAAATTATTGAATTATTTGTAATACACATTTTTAACACTTTCCAACACAGTTGAAATGTTTTTATGAATTTGTTTGTCTGTCTGTCTGTGCTCTAACTCGCGTAAATATATACAGATTGTCATGCATTTTATATATGTTATTGAGGTTTACTATGACATGTTTGGTGTTGAATATAAAGTACGTAGCACTTATAGTTTTGTTTACAGGAACAAACAAACAAATTACTTTACATTACGGCCTATCGGGAAAAATCATTTGCGGTTTATTTTAATGATGTTACACAATTTCAAACATCTTTAAAATTGATATATATCACTGAGATGCACTACAAGAGGTTTCTATAGAATATGGTGTGCATAGCATTTATAGTTCCTTTACAAGGACACTCAAAAGAATTCCGTTACATTACGGTCTATGGAGAAAAATCGTTTGCGGTTTATTTTAATAATGTTTCACTATTTCAAATATATTGTAATTGATATATATCACTGAGGTGCATTACAAGAGGCGAACTGTAGAATATTTTGTATAGCATTCATCCTTCATTTACAGGGGCACACAAAAAATTCGGTGCTATCTGTTAACAATAATTGCTGGAAGTGCATTTTCAGTTGCTGAAAGTAAATGTAACTAATTTTTTGTCTATTACTTGGTGTGTATAAATTCTATTGATCATAAACAGGACAGCACAAAAGTTCTCGAGTACATTTACGTATATTGACGGAAATTCCAGGGAATTTTAAACTGTGCCACGCGTTTCTTAACACATTGACGGACAGTAGGAACAAGTGAAGTTCGAAAATTGACACTATATGTTTTTGTAATTTTTAGAATATTAGAAGTATAGTTTTACTCTTTCTGCTTAAATAAACTTAATTTTGATTAATTCAGCACCTTTAATTAGGTTGCACTACTCCCTTCACAACCACGTCAGGGTGGCTAGTGGTCAGGGAAAAATACAGTCAAAAAAAGTGAAAAACACCAGTATATTCTTATAAAAAATTTATGTTGATTATTCGATCAAATAATTAATTTGAATTTTTCTATAAGAATATACTGGTAATTATCTTTTTTTTTTTTTACTCTATTTTTCCCTGTCACGTACATACTGAAGCTGCAACTCGTATAACAGGTGGAAAACGAACTTCAACCTAAAAAATTGTTTCCAAAACATAACACTGGGCTTCTACTTGTACGCCGGTAAATGTACATTTGTGCTGCTGTAGCCGTAGTGTCTAAAAACGACCGTTTCGTTTTGGACGGCTATTGCCGTCATGCCACATAGTGAACTTCGCTTTGACGGCTATAGACGTCAACGTGTTAACTGAATTAAAATTTAGAATTCTATGTAATATATATACAAAACTATAGATCATATAAAAGGCTGCACAAAAAAAAAAAAAAAAAAAAAAAAAAAAAAAATCGGATTATTTTCCGAATATTGTTGGTAATTCCTGAAATTGGATTTTTAAATATGTTATTCCATGCTTTTCCAAACTGCTGGACGGGGCTTGTTGAGCTTAAACTGAAAGATAAGCCTCCCCGCCCGGTTGACCTTGACCTTGTTTACTTAGATATCATCTTCAACCTTATTAAAGGATATTTGTAAAATTATTTAGCAAGTATTAGAAAGGGTTACATAATTTATGAGTGACTCATAATTTTTCGTTCTTGTTAAATTTGACGCTGATGAAAATTTTATTTTCTGAATTTTAATATATGTTAGTTTACTTTCATATGTCCGATAAAAAATTTGATTATTTGAATTTAAAAAAAAAAAAAAAAAAAAAAAAAAAAGGGAAACATCTTTTTAATGGTTTTATCTATTTTTATAAATCAGATGCATGTTATCATATTCCTAAAAAAGATCTTTTTGTATCATTTAAGAATGATTTTCGAGCATTCATAACAATTATTATACAAAAATGAAAATTTGGATAAATTTACTGGTGCTAAAATATTTTTTTTCTAGTAGTTTTTTCGTATTATGTTCCAAAATTTATTTTTCAAAAGTTATCAAAAATTTGAAATTTTTAATGTTAGAATGGTATTAGAAAATCTTCCGAAATCTATAGATGGGTTGATTAAATAAAATTGTAAAATAATAAAAAAAAAATTAAATATAATAAAATACAGCGCAAAAATAATTACAAATTATAATTAAAATTAAAATTACAAACTGAAATCTTTAGCGAATGAATTAAAATAATATGATTACTTTTTTTAAGCATCAACTTAAAATTTTAAGGAGCTTTACTAAATTTTTATATAATAATAGAAAAGCTTGTATATTTTATTTATTATAAAAACGTATTATTTTATTGCATATATTTTTAAAAATTGCTGCATTATTTTAATTTGCTTTTCTAATTTTTTTTTTTTTTAAGGGCTAATTCGGAGAAAAAAAAGCCAGATTAAATCGAACTCTTAATTTTTTCAACTCTCTTATTTATAATTCATCGAACAAACATTAACATTTCATTATGTAATCTTTCTTAAAAGTTAGCCATGTATAAAAGATGTATGTAAATAGTATGCAATTATTCAACAATTTGCTACATTAATCTTCTGTTTATTTTGCATGGAAAACCACGCTGCAATAACATTTTGGACGTCGATTTAGAAGTAATGTTAACCCTTTTTGGGGATATTTATTATGTCACTAAATCACTTCATTTAGAATACCAATAATAAAAAAAAAAAGGTCTTTTTTTCAACTTTCAAAGTTTGTTCTAAGCGGGAAATAATTAAAGAGCTCAGTTGATAAACATGTTAAGTGACATTTTTTTTTTAATTTGAGAGAAAAAAAAAGCTTTAAAGATTATAAGATGCTATTTTTTGTTTCTTACTCAATGAACGTTTTTCGGGTACTGTTCTGGAGAAATAGAAACTAGAATATTAGGGTTTAATTCGTATAGTAATTTATAGCAGTGTTGAATTCATACAGTTTTCCGGCGGGATTTCTGGGGCTCCTGGGGTGGGGAGGGGGGACCATTGCCTTTTTCCATCATTAATAAATATAAAATCTCAGATCTTCCGGGAGGGGGGGGGGGCATTTCATTGCTTGTGGGATGCTCTGCAGCCGGGGCAACCCCTTAATTCATCAATGACCTATAGCTCTTCTAATCAATTTTAACGCAATTTGCACATAACATGTTCTTCCACTTATATATCGGAAAATGTATTTTTATTAATAGAAGAACATATTATGTACAGCCAGTGTGAAAAAAAAATAAATACAATAAAATAAAAAAGAGACAGCACCCATTATTAAAAACACATACATAATTACGTCTGGATAAAACTTACAATCACTAAAATAAATTCAACTACAGACTTTATTTTTTTAAAAACACATAAAAACAATTAAAATTATAAAATAGACGTTTCTTGCACTTTCGTACACCTCATCAGTACTTCGAAACACAATTGCCAAGCCACCAGAACCAAAACAAGAAAAACAGTTAAAGTCACAGTTTAGTTAAAACATTATCAATTACATAACGTTTTACATTAGATAATGTTTTAACTAAACTGTGACTTTAACTGTTTTTCTTGTTTTGGTTCTGGTGGCTTGGCAATTGTGTTTCGAAGTACTGATGAGGTGTACGAAATTGCACGAAACGTCTATTTTATAATTTTAATTGTTTTTATGTGTTTAAAAAAAAATAAAGTCTGTAGTTGAATTTATTTTAGTGACCCCTTATTAACTCTGCTGAAAATCATCGTATAAAAATGTGACTGGTACCTGGTACCAACCGACTAATAAAATTGTGTATTAATACTATAATTACATATTTGTTAGAGGTTGTTTACATGTAACAAGTCTAACAAACTGTAACAATTTCAGTACCAATATTTAAGTTTGACATCATATTTGGATTCTTCGGTAACTTTTACCATCCGGAAGTTATTCGGTCAAATAGTTTAGGAATTATGAAGGTTTAAAATTTGGAACTGCTAATGTTAATTTCATTTTTAATTGTGGGATAATAGATTGCAATCCGGGTAAATCTTTAAGCATAATTCAAACATTTCTAGATGGAATGTTCTGTAATTTTAAATTCGCATACTGGAAGTTTCTAGAAATCGATTTTTGTTTAAAAAAATTATACGTTACAATTCATAATTATTTCGAAAACATATATATTTTAAAATTAATTTTCGAAACAAACATGAATTGTAACCTTGAAAGCTTTAACAGTAATCGATTTCTAAAAGCTTAAAATATGCTTAAAATCTCTAAAATAATTTTGATATTAAAGTGTTTGGAGTGCTCTCTCTCGCTCTCTCTCTCTCTCTTTCTCTCTCTCTCTCTCTCTCTCTCTCTCTTTTTTTTCTTTTCTTTTTTTTTTTTTTTTGGACAAATGTTTAGAAATATTTATCGTTTGAAAATATTTTCAAAATATTGAACCTGTTTCTTATAAAGACAAACTCACGTGTTTCACGCAAAATTTATATAATTATCTCGAATTAATAAAATTAAAATAGCCTCTTTATTTTCCTTCTTAAGAAAGGGATCATCTATTCATGTTCATAAAAATTAAGTATAAAAAATATATGGAAATTTTCAGACTTCTTTATTACATAGCGTATTGATGTGATTCACACTCTGCTACAGCAATGATTCTCAAACTTTTATACTTCGCGCACACTTGTTTTTATAATTTCTAAGAAGCACAAGTAGGGAAATGGAAACAATGAAAAACAACTAATGAATGAAAAACTCCACGACTTTTATTCCATATTCAATAATACAAGCTTTACAGGTAACAAGTTTTTAAATATGACGGTTTCGTTTTTTACCCTTGCACATTTCTCGCATATTTGGTGTCATTTTGCTAAAATAGAGTTGTAAATCATCTTCAAGATTTAGTATGTTTTGGAAATGTGTTTTTAAAAACGTCTATGAGATGAAGACCCCTTTTACAGACTCATTAATTAAAAATTTAATTGACATCACGTTTAGAATTTATATAGATCTCGACAGTGCAACCTTTTTCCTGAAAGCCATTATTTACAAGTTTTTCTAAATAAAAATCTCTGCCTTGTTTAATCGAAAACTTTCTGTCATTAAATAAGTATAATTATTCTTTTCGAAAATGCTGTTAGCTCTGTGGCCCGCGGGATGCAAGTTAGACATCCCTCACGTAGATGGTTTCTTCAAAAGATACATTAACAAGCAAAAATTTTTATGGAAGAAATTATTTAAAAAAAATACTTATCAAGATAATACTCTAAAAAAATCCGTGATTTGAATTTTCGTGTATTACCGAAATATATGATTAACGGAAATATTCGTTCAAATCACGGATTTTTTTAGAGTATTATCTTGATAAGTATTTTTTTTTTTTTTAAATAATTTCTTCCATAAAAATTTTTGCTTGTTAATGTATCTTTTGAAGAAACCATCTATCTACGTGAGGGATGTCTAACTTGCATCCCGCGGGCCACAGAGCTAACAGCATTTTCGAAAAGAATAATTATCCTTATTTAATGACAGAAAGTTTTCGATTAAACAAGGCAGAGATTTTTATTTAGAAAAACTTGTAAATAATGGCTTTCAGGAAAAAGGTTGCACTGTCGAGATCTATATAAATTCTAAACATGATGTCAATCACATATAGTTTTAAATTAGCTATTTTTTTACTTATGTATAAGCACCGTAATACTACTTTAACAACATTTGATAAATTCTGAGAGTGCAAATTTTTTTTTTTTATTTAATGTAAAAAAAAGCAAATAAATGTAATTGAAATTTTGAAATAATAAAGATGTACTATCTATATAAAAATTACTGAAAAGAGTGATATAAACAAATACCATCTGAACTTGGTACAAGTTTGGCGACCAGCACCACAAAGAAATAACCAAACACAGACGGTAAACACTTTCATAAAATCGTCCCCGGCCGCGGAACAATGAAATGAAAGGGGTTCGTAACACTCTAAGAATAATAAAACTAAATTGGTTATACCTTTCTTAAATTTAAAAGAAAAGAAAAAAAAACAGTTTATCTGAACTATTAAAGAATGAAATAAATATACGTGTTATATAGATGGCACATCAACGTTGAGCTGTGTGAATGATAGTGAAAAGGCAGTATTTGTAATATAAAGAAAAATGAAAGGTAATGACTGATGAATTGAGTCAACTGGTCCTGTATTGGTGTAATATTTTATCAAAACATAAAACTAAATAAATATCTTCCTCCATTTTTTTTACATGAAAAGAAAGAGGTGATGAATCCATGAAATTTCGAAGAACTTTTAATGACAAGCACAAGAACAGGAGCATAAAATAGGCGAGTGGGTGGTGCCTTAATGTTCGTACAATAGACTCACAATCTACATGTTTTCAGGCCGGCAATCAGAGAAGGAATGTTGATACACATACGCTGTAAATTTCTTAGTTTACATTTTTTCTGGCATCATACATTTGGCGAGAGTACATGAATCATAAAGTATCCTTTAATAAGGAACATATGGATAACTGTTTGAACTTATAGCCAAACTAGTAATTTAACAAAATTAAACACCGCCAACAATTACGTTACAGAAGAATTTTCGCATCCCATGAGAAGTTCCTAGATAGACAAAATAAGGAGTGCTGAATAACCTTTTATGAATCAGAAAGAAACGACTGCATAATGAAAAAAAATAACGAATGTGAAAATGAATAGAGTTAATTTGGAGGCCGAAATATTTCTTGTAGTTTTTGTTTTTATCCGATTTAAGCGTTTGATCGCACGTCAGGACTAAAGATGAGAATTTGCGTGGGAACAGAAAAGCTGATCTATTTCTTTTATTTGTTCTGAATAAGGCCGCAAAGAGCTTAAATAAAATTTATCAAAACTTTAATAAATGAATTATAGAAAGGGAAATTTATTAAAGTAAAAAAATAGCTAATTTAAAACTATATGTGATTTCACATCACAAGCCATTATTTACAAGCTTTTCTAAATAAAAATCTCTGCCTTGTTTAATCGAAAACTTTCTGTCATTAAATAAGGATAATTATTCTTTTCGAAAATGCTGTTAGCTCTGTGGCCCGCGGGATGCAAGTTAGACATCCCTCACGTAGATGGTTTCTTCAAAAGATACATTAACAAGCAAAAATTTTTATGGAAGAAATTATTAAAAAAAAAAAATACTTATCAAGATAATACTCTAAAAAAATCCGTGATTTGAACGAATATTTCCGTTAATCATATATTTCGGTAATACACGAAAATTTCCGTTTTAAGTTGCCCATTTTCCCTTGAAATATAAAAAAATCATCATTCTCACGTAAAAACTACCTGAAATCCTCCATCTAATTCTGCATTTTCGTCAAATCGCAGGGTTGTTCCGGTAACTGTGCTGAATAAGAACTTGTTCGTATCAGAAACTGAATTTTTACATGTCTTTTTCTTTTCCTTAAACACGAAAAATTCGTAAATCTAAGCTCAAAATTTTCAGAAATTCTCCAGTCAAAAAAAAAGGAAAATTCTTCAAATAAGAAAAAAAAAAAATCTCTTTCAATCACACGGGTATTGAGGAGACTTGCTCTCCGTATTTTTTTACGTTTTTTGACAAATTATTTTTTAGAGTGTACTTATCTATCTTACCCTTCGTTGTATGCTGGTTGCACCCAGAAAAAGGAATTGATTAAAACTACAAAACATGTTTTGTTGAGTACATTTTGGTTGTTTTAGCAAAATTCAAGTAAAATTGAACCATTTTACTTGAATTAACAAAACATTTTTTGCTAACGATACAATTTTTTTTTTTGGAATTGCAAAAAAAAAAAATTTTTTTTGTTGATTCAAACAAGATTTCCATTGACCTATATTTAAACAAAAAGTTTTGTTGGGTCAACCAAATTTTTGTTGATTCAACAAAACTTTTTTCTGGGTGTGCGAACACATACTCTTCCCGTACTCCCTAGAACATCTTCGCGTACCCCCAAGAGGTAGACATATCACACTTTTGGAAATCTTGCTCTACATGTAACTGCACTAACTAGTAGCAAAGTGCATCGAAGACCGATTTAAAAAAAAATAATGTTATTGGGTCAAAGTAGCCCTCTCCTGGATCATAAGAACCTCAAGTTACGGTAATTCTTAAAATATGATGTTTCATGTGAAATATGTATTATGAACGGTTTAATAAGGTTAATTTGTTCTTCCTCTTTTATACACTCTTACAAAATGCTCTATAGGTAACTGCGCTGACTAGTAGCATTAGTACATCCCAGACCCATTTTTAGAAAATGTTCATTGAGTTAAAATGATACATTCAAATCTGAGTAAATCGATGTCTTAATTTTGTTATGAAACTTTTGGTACCAAATATGACGACCCAATGTTTTCAATTCGGAAATACCAGAAATACTCAGAATATTGAAACATGGACATACTCAAAACTGTTCACATAGAGGTAAGTTCATACTGATTTTTGAAACATAGGCATACTCAAAAATGATTAGAATCAGTTCAAACTCATTTTTGAAACATGGAAATAATCAAAAATGAGCACATAGAAGTCAGTTCATACTCATTTGAATAAAATGCAATATTTCCAGTTTTCAAGAGAAAAATAATTGTGACGTTAATGGGTTAAAATGTGTCAAAAAGAAAATTTAGTCAGTTAAATTTCAATATCCAGGGAGCGCTTTTTCCTTTAAGAAATATACTGATAACAATCGAATTGAAAATTTGTATAATTCATATCTCCCCTTCCCCACATAAATAATAAAGTTGTAAATTCTTAACCAACATCTCAAATTGACCAAATCTTGTTAAAAATTAGACCGTTAAAAAGACCGTTAAAAATTAATTTCCAATTTTCTCAGCAACAAATTAATGAATCCTATAAAAATATCAACATGCGTTCGAATCATTCGATGACTTGCATTTAAAATAACCCACTCATGTGATCTGGATGGCGAAGTGGATAAGACTTGTAACGTGTGACTAGTAGGACTCGGGTTCGATGCTGGCTCTGGGTAAAAGCGTAAACTTACTTTATCCTCCTATAATCGTAAATAGAACCAGAAATGGCAGCACTAGCGATTTTTTCTAGTTGTTGTTTACTATTGTTTGAAACATGGACATACTCAAATATGAGCACATGATATTTTATTCTTGAGTGTGTGCCTGTTTTCAGAAATGAGTATATACATGTTTCAAACTTGAGTAATATTGATTCAGAGCCATTTTGACTATGCGACATACTCAGATTTGAGAATATTTTGCTCAGTTTTGAAAATGTCGTTTTTAGAGTGTTATTGAGTCAAAGTAGACCTCTCCTGGATCATAGTAACCCGAAGTTCCGGTAGTTCTTAAAATATGATGTTTCATGTAAAATATGTATTATGAACTGTTTAATAATGTCAATTTGTTCTCCCTCTTTTTATATGCTCTTAAAAATTGTTCTACAGATAACTGCACTAACTAGTAGCATAGTACACCCAATATTGATTTTAAATATTTTTTATTTGGATCAAATTAAGCCTTCTCCTGGATGAAAGTAACCCCAAATTACAGTTATTCTTAAAATACGATGTTTCATGTAAAATATGTACTATGAACTATTTAATAAGGTCAACTTTTTCTCCCTTTTTTTATACGCTTTTAAAGTTTGTCCTAACTAACCTATCTTTTTCGAATAATTTTCACAAATGAGGTCATATTCATGTTCATCTTCTTTTATTCTCTCCAAATTCATTTTGTCTTATTTTCATAGAAATATATCTTTAAAAATCTTGTCAAAATATTTAACCCATTTATGAAAGAAAAAAAAAGAGACGAACTCACGTGTTTCACGCGAAAATTATATAAACGCCACGAATCATCAATTTAAACTAGCCGTTCTATTTTTCTTTTTTAAAAAAGGGGTTATCTACAACTATTTTATTTTCAGGGAGGATTTCGAAACTTAGATTACTTACCTTATATTTGCTTTTATTATTTTTTTTTTTTAAAGTAAATCTCACCGAATTCCAAAAAGCTTCTTTTAAATAGGTGTGACTTATTTTACTGAACAATGGGGTATATAAGAATTGTTTTCTACAACATTTTCAAAAATAATTGAATAAATGAATATATAAATAGAGAAAACAAAGAAAAATAACACATTGAATATGACAACAGAATTTTGAATATGACGACAGAATAAAATTGGTTGCAAATCGGTTTCTAAATTGCCATTACGAAATGGATAGGATAGGTATAGTACTAAAAAATACAGATAAAATGTCTTAGTTGCTTAAGAATATGAAGAAAAACAAAGTCAAATATAATCCCGAGCATATTCTGATGCATGCAAACAGAGACACTGTAATACACATCTAACGGTTTATTAATTGGTGATGCGAAAGAAGCAAGTCTGTTGTTCGGTCATACAGTATATTTCATGATAAAGAAAGTGTTAATGGCTATAATTCATTCTTAAAAAAGAAAAAAAAAATCACATTGCTTGATAGTTTCCGCTTTTTTGAAAAATTAATATTCGCTTTATTTAATCTATTATTAAATAAAGCATGAAATATAGCATTAAATAAAGCATTAAATATAGCATTAAATAAAGCGTTAAATAAAGCATTAAATATAGCATTAAATAAAGCATTAAATAAAGCAAATATTATTATAAAAAATAAAAAAAAACAGGTAGCAATCAAGCAACTTGAATAAAAGAAATCTCCGCCAACTGGCAACAGGAAATACTGCCATTCGCGTAATTTGCGTTAATAAACTCAATTTGCTCAAGGGCGTAGTAAAGGGAGAAGCTCGAGGGATCAAGCCCACTCAATTCAAGTGAAGACATCTTTTTAAATCACATTAATCTGTCACAAAGTATTATTTCCTATAGTCTATGTTTGATAATTCATGTCTGATAAAAGCGAACGATACAGAGAAGCACTACAAATACTACTTATTTGTACTCTCTGGTAGCTACGGATCAGGGGCCTGAACATTAGATCGGCAAATCACATTTTTATTTGAAACTTATTTTTTTCTAATACATTAAACATTAAACTCCCACCTCGTAGTTTTATTTATATCACATTATTATTACAAGTGGTTCCAGAAATTTTAATTTATATAAATTGCCACGTGCATTACATACATTGATACTCCAGTACTGTTTATTTTCTGTGAAAACGTTCTGTTATATAAGGAGGGGAGCTCTGTCTTCCGGAAGCCCTCTTGTGTTATTATTTTGATAATCGTATCGTAATCCTTCACGATACAGTGTTTTAAGTTTACCTAAAATAATAAATTTTTTGATTTTGTGATAATAACAATTATAACATTCATTTGAACGATTAATTAATCTCTCAAATATTTAATTAATTAATTAATAATATTAATTGTTCAATTTTTTTGAAAAATGACTGCTTGAGTCCTTCTCATAAAATATGAATTGCTAACACACTGATTTTATTAGTTTTGGCAAATCCATGATTTTTTAAAACCTGATTCCATCAAACATGCTGAATTTACAATATTTATAATCTAGACTGTACCGATAATAAGAATTTTAGTGCGCCATGTCCTCGCTAATGTAATCTTTAATGAAGCGATGCGATCGTTTCTTGCTGAATACAAAACATTCAATGGACGGCGTGTGATTTCCAACCCCTAATGTAACCGAGCGTAATGATAATTGCTGACGACGCTTTTAGCATACTGATTTTACGGAATTACGATTACTTTAATTGAAAACAGCCAATTTCGCGATTTTACGACTCCTAATTGTAAAAAAACTGCGGGCGAGCCGCATAAAATATAGCAAGGTGTGAGAGGGCTAATGCTTAGTAATTTACCTGCGCCCAGTGCATTAGCGGTGATATGAAACGCGTATTAGATGAAATGCATTTCCCCATGAGTAATCATCTTCATAACTACTATTATGCTTGCAACGTTTAATAGTAACAGTTCTGTACTGCAAATTTAATTTCAGATCGATAACTTTTTTTTTATTATTATTATTATTAATGAATATATCCTCTAAATCGCGAATTCACCATGAGTGAACACGCACCGGTCCACTATAACATACTGGATGGCCGCCAAAAATTTGAGAACTAAGTACTGTATACAGAGTGTTTATAAAATAACCTTTCCCGTTTGGAGGAATGTATATATAAAACTAATAAACAGAATGAGATCTTTTTACTTTCCGAATACATAATGTAAGGGAAATATTGTAATCATGATTTGTACATGAATTGTGTGTGTACAAGTGAACACATTAACTCACAAACGGTACTTTCAATTGAACTCCCATTTAGGGAATATTTACTAAAGACCACTGTCAAAAGAACTGTATAGATTTTCGTAAAGATCGGCCGATGGATTAGGTATTTAATATATTTTTAAGCCCTTTTAATGAAGGAGTAGTACATACATAGTGTAAGGAAAATATTGTAATCATGATTTGTATGTGTGTTCAAGTGAACACAGTAACTCACAAACGGTACTTTCAATTGAGCTCCCATTTGCGGAACATATACTAAAGACCACTGTCAAAAGAACTGTATAGATTTTCGTAAAGATCGGCCGATGGATTAGGTATTTAATATATTTTTAAGCCCTTTTAATAAAGGAGTAATACATACATAGTGTAAGAAAAATATTGTAATCATGATTTGTATGTGTGTGTACAAGTGAACACAATAACTCACAAACGATACTTTCAATTGAGCTCCCATTTGGGGAAAATTGGTGTCAAAAGAACTGTATAGATTGTCGTGTAAAGATCGGCCGATGGATTAGGTATTTAATATATTTTTAAGCCCTTTAAAAAAAGAAATGCTTCCGATTCTATAGAGGAAACCAGCAAGAAAATGTGATGGAATATACGTGATGTACTGCGATGTAATCAAGCACTAATGGCGTAGAGGAAACGTCTACTGGGTTAAACAGGAGATCTAACGTCCAAAACCAAAGGATACTGTTGTGTCAAAAACTTATTAAAAAAAAAATCCCCCTCCCCCCCCTTTTACATGTAGAATACTACAAATAATAATTTGAAGACGTTGCAGTGTTCGAAAAGTAAAGAGGTGTCAGTCTAAAATTTTTGCTTTATATTTAGACTTTTAAAAGCATGAGGAGATTAATTCCGAAAAAAAAACAAAATTAAAAAAATCATTCGTAAGAGATATCATTTTGGCAATGTCAGTGTTGTATACAGGCGAATAAATACACAAAACATATGTAAATATGGATTATTCAAACTTTCGACAGTGTAAGTGAAAATCAAGTTCGCATTCCATCTAGATATGCATTATAATAACAATAATTGTCAAACAAATAAAAAGAAAACTGCCCAGTTAAACTGAGGGCATTGAGCTCACAGACTATTCACACTAATTGTATATTACACTCTTATTTCAAAGAATTTGAAATAAGCCCCTCGAAAAATAAAGAAATTGACAATATATTAAGGGGTGTCATCCCTCCGCTACCCCCCTCATAGTTAACTAATGAACCCCTTAAACTAATCATGGAAGCCTCTAATTACAATGAATATATATACAAAATTTGAAGAAAATCTGATCATTCTGCATGAAAAACCCACTTATCTAAATTAAGGGGGATTAGCCCCCCCTTCCCCCTTTATACTTAACCAATGAACCCCCAAAACTATTCAGAGGAGCGAATTAGCACAATGAACCTATATACAAAATTTGAAGAAAATCGGATAATTCTGCATGAAAAACTCATTTATCTAAATTAAGGGGGATTACCCCCCCTTCCCCCTTTATACTTAACCAATGAACCCCCAAAACTATTCACAGAAGCGCATTATAAAAATGAACCTACATACAAAATTTGAAGAAAATGGGATAATTCTTCATGAAAAATCCATTTATCTAAATTAAGGGGGGTTAGCCCCCCCTTCCCCACCTTTATACTTAACCAACGAACCTTCAAAACTAATCAAGGAAGTTCCTTCTCCCATGAGCCTATAAACAAAATTTTAATCAAATCGGATAATTCTGCATGAAAAACCCATTTATATAAATTAATGGGGGATTAGCCCCCCGTTCCCCCCTTTATACTTAACCAATGAACCCCCAAAACTAATCAGGGAAGCGCCTTGTAACAATGAATCTATAAACAAAATTTTAATCAAATCGCATATTTCTATCAAGAGTTATCGCGTTACGTACATACGTACATACATACATTACATACATACATACAGAACGAGCGGGCGCATTAGCTCTCAGGCTTTGATAGCCTGTGAGCTAAAAAGAAAGAAAAAGAATGAAAAACAACTTTTGAATGACACAGAGAATAATTTAGTGACTTAATTTAAAAATAAGTATAAAAGTAAAAATAGTTTAAAAAAATAATAATCTTTTATAATCATTCAATGTTTATCTTTAAAATCACTCTTAATTCCATGACTGCAATTCATGTTCTTTCCAAAACATTCCCATTACAATACATTAATTTAGCGGAAACACTGAACTCGATTACGCAGTGCTTTTTTTACTCCTGGTAGAAAGCGCAAGCAACTGAATTTATTTAAAAATATATAATTTTAGTTCCTTTTTTACGATAGGACAACAGAAAAGAAAGGCAAACATTATTTAAACTGTCTTTTTAGGATTTCTAAAACGATTTCTCAACGTATAACCGCAAATTAATAAATATTAAACTATTAATTGATAAAAGCATATTTTATTTTTAAATAGTACACTCTTCATTTTTTATTTATAATTTATTTTCAACTTTTTAGCTCTTAAAATGTTTCATTGTTGCAGTTTCACAGCTATCTGGCCTATTTTGGCACGTCGCTAAACCTATTGTTGTTTCAACTCGCATACAGTTGTACGAATTACAGAGAATATTTTCCGATTTATCACCTGTGGTGGGCTGAAGGAAAAATGCCTTCAAATTGATGTCTTAGTGATGTCTTAGTGATGTCTTTTTTTAAAGTTATAAAAATATAAAAATTTTGTATTGTTATTTGAAAAATACTTTTGTATGTATTTTTTATAATTTTAGCTTATCAGGAAGTGGATTAAAAATCGATTAGAAAATTCCATCTTTACATACAAAGACTAAATCGAGTTAAACAAGAACGAAAAATCATGCGTTAAGCATAGATAATGTAACACTTTCCGACACTTCCAAAATAATTTTGCAAATCTTTACCGTTTAATAAGGTGGAAGATGATATCTTAAGTAAACAATTTGGAAAACGCATAACATATGTAGTAACTCCTCTATACCGACTTGATTAAGATGTTGAGTGGTAGCGAGGTCAGATCGTTGGCACAGAGAATTTCTCGCATAAATTAGAAAATAGAATTTTATTGCATAACAATATTAATTCTAACAAAAAATATGTACAAGATGTTAATACAGCATTTAATTATTTTTCGTGGGTCAATCGCTTATAAATTAATGTCCTCTTAACTCTAAGTGTAACTCGATCAATCAAAAGTCTCAGAAAATTACAGTCAGTCGTAACTTCTAAATAAAGTTCATTCGGAACAGGGCTCGTCCGTTCCTTCTCTTCGGAAAAATATACTAAATCACGATGCTTCAGAGTTAAAGAACTCTCACTATCGCACTTGTCGTGCTTTTTCACTTCGCTGGGATTTTCACCTGATACTTGCTGTATCTATTGAGGTCAGACCTCACTCTTTCCAGAGAGTCACCACTCTCGTTCAGATCTATCCGAAAAACTGTCCTCTCTCACTTTTTCATTCTCGCAGGAGAACTCCTTCTAGGGGCGGGGGCTATAACTCCTCTATACCGACCTGATTAAGATGTTGAGTGGTAGCGAGTTCAGATCTTTGGCAAAGAGAAATTTCTCGTATAAATTAGAAAATGGAATTTTTATTGCATAACAATATTAATTCTGGTTAAAATATGTACAAGATATTATTACAGCAATTTAATTATTTTTCGTGGGTCAATCGCTTATAAATTAAAGTCCTCTTAACTCTAAGTGCAACTCGATCAATCAAAAGTCTCAGAAAATTACTGTCAGTCGTAACTCCTAAATAAAGTTCATTCGGAACAAGGCTCGTCCGTTCCTTCTCTTCGGAGAAATATACTAAATCACGATGCTTCAGAGTTAAAGAACTCTCACTATCGCACTTGTCGTGCTTTTTCACTTCGCTGGGATTTTCACCTGATACTTGCTGTATCTATTGAGGTCAGACCTCACTCTTTCCAGAGAGTCACCACTCTCGTTCAGATCTATCCGAAAAACTGTCCTCTCTCACTTTTTCATTCTCGCAGGAGAACTCCTTCTAGGGGCGGGGGCTTTGTCGAGGCGGGCCCCTCGAAACTCTCCAGCCTCTTAGCAGCCTTGAGATCCCTCTGTTTCGTTTTCACTAAGTCCGTCATTGGACGTTCTAAGACAAAGGGCAAAGTTTCGGGCGCAAACCTAAAAATCGTGTGCAGAGATCGCTTCTCTCGCAGATGAACTCTTTCCCACGAACTCGGCAAGGATCAAAGCATAAGACCCCTCTTTGGGTAACGCCTTACCACTACATCACTGTCCGAACTTTCCGCTCACAGTACAAAAGAATTCGGCGTCTGCTAGTCTTCAAGGCAAAAATAGCGAGGGAAGGTATGCAGTTAAGTGTACTCACAGGAAATGCTAGAATGACACATCGCGCACCTGGATGAGGAGGCCCAATTCTTTACACATACTTAAAAACCAAATTTCAGGAATTGCCAACAATATTCGGAAAAATATTGTTTTATTGGAACTTTTTTGTGCAGTCGTATATATGATCTATAGATTTGTATATATACTACATAGAATGCTAATTTTTAGTTCGTTTAAGAAACGCGTAGCACAGTTTAAAATTCCCCGTCTGGAATTTCTGTCAATAAACGGAAATGTACTCGAGAACTTTTGTGCTGCCCTGTATATGATCTATACAGTTTATACACACCAGGTAATAGACAAAACATGAGTTAAATTTAAAAACGCGTTCAGCAACTGGAAAAGCACGTCCAGTAATTATTGTTAACAGACAGTACGGAATTATTTGTGTCCCTGTAAATGAACGATGAATGCTATTCACACATTATTTTATATTAAGTCTCTTGTAATGCACCTTAGAATATATCAATTATCATATTAACAATCATATATATCAATTTCAATATGTTTGAAATAGTGAAACATCCTTAAAATAAACTGCAAACGATTTTTCTCCATAGACCGTAATGTAACTGAATTCTTTTGAGTGTCCCTGTAAAGGAACTAAAATAGCTATGCACACTATAATCTGTAGTAAGCCTCTTGTAGTGTACCTCAGTTATATATATAAATTTCCATATGATTGGAATTGTGTAACATCATTAAAATAAATCGCAAATGATTTTTCCCCATAGACCGTAATGTAACGGAATTCTTTTGAGTGTCCCTTTAAAAAAAACTATAAGTGCTACACACTTCATTTTCAAGACCGAAAATGCCATAGTAAACCTCAATAACATATATCGATTGCATGACAATTTAAATATACTTACGCGAGTTAGAGCACGGACAGACAGACAGACAAACCGAATTCATAAACACTTTTCAACTATGTTGGAAAGTGCTAATAAAAGAGTGTAAAAAACAATCGCTTATTAATCAGAACCAGAGTCTCCTGACGACACTTACTAATTTTACACCTTGTATTATTTTATCTATAAAAATATGCAAATTATGTAGGATTAAGAAAAAAAATGTAGTATTAATTACAAGATTTGCTCAAATAAGCGGTTAAAGTGACGTTATTCTTTGCAGAGCTATATATACACACGAAAAGTTTTCCCTAAAGTCCCTCTAAAGCGGCAAGCAGACACGCTATTTAAGTGAAACTTTAGGTTCATCGCTCAACTTTTCCCTCAGCTGTTGCGCTAAAACGCAGTGTGATTGAGATTTCGAATTTGAAACATTATACACAGTTTTGTCGACGTCAAATGGGTTTTGCTACGTAAACTGCTTAATCTGACCAATAACGTTACAGGAGCTTGCGTAAGCTACTCCTTCGAGGATTTCTGATTACTTTTTGATTTTTATGAACTTTGATATCGTTTTGTCTATTTGTAGCCAATGTCGCCAAGCTCTCTCTTGCATCTTGAATGCAAGAGAGTGCTTACAGGGAAAAAAATAGCCGTATGCTCCTGTATGTGGTATATCACACTACATAATATATTATATTGATCAATATTTAATATGTACAATTCTTAATAACATTGCAATATTATCATTTCACCTTTTATGAAATATATCATTTGTTCTGTTTAATTATAACGAATCATTTTTCCTGCAAATATAATCCAAGTGCTACACGACAAAAATAAGGTGAAAACTGCACATCGTGATACAGTTATACCGATTGGTCAGTATCCCCTCTATATTAATACAAAGCATATAAGAAGGGGAGGCATCGCGTAAAGACGGGGGAATTCAAGATGGCGGCTGTTATTCAAAATGGCGTCATTTTCGGGAATTAGTGCAATTTCGTTTCTATTCATCGTATAAAAGCATGTTTGATGGAAATTTCGATGTTTTTAGATGAAAAATATTATTTGTAACACTTTGCAGCACAGTCGAAAAGTATTTATGAATTCAGTTTGCCTGTTTGTCTGTCTGTCTGGTCGTCTGTCTAGTCGCGCACTAACTCGAAAAAAAGAACCGGATATCCAGATAATTAAAATATGGTATTGTAGTATACCGTAACAAGTTCGGTATTCATTTTCAAGTGTGCATCATTCATAGTTCATTTACAGGGGCAATCAAAAGTATTCCATTACATTATGGTCTGTAGACGAAAATCGCTTGCAATGTGTTATAATGATGTTATACTCTTTGTAACTGTTGTGATTTTATTAAATTCTTTTTTTTTTAGTTCAAAGAATAAAGGGTGAGCTGCATTATAATTCATAATGTTCTAGTATACCCAGGTATCTGTTCTTTATTTTTTTTAAGAACATATATCTTTAATTATTTGAGCACACAGAATATATTTTCTATTTTTGTTTCTTCAGAGGATTCTATGCTCAAAAAAATAACTTAGTTGATTAATATATTTTTTAATTTTTATCCACAAAATAACAACAACATTACATTAAAAAAAAAAGGGAGACTTAATTAACTATAGGAACAGTTTATTTTTCTTTTGACGAAAATAGATATATTTTATCCTCAAAAATATGTTCACTGAATAACAATAAAAGGTTAAGTAAAATATATTTTTATATATAATACACCAATTGCTTTATTTGTGCGACAGAAACAGATTTAACTTGTAAAAAAAAAAAAGGTATATCAATGCGATGTAAAACCAAATAAGAACAAGAAAAATTATACTTATCAATAATCTTCATGTTGCTACCACTATTTTCTTAATACAAATTGTGAGAATTTTTAACGTGATATGCCAATATTAGTTTGGCTATATCCACTTCAACTGGACCAATATATATGTTAATTTATCAATAATTCCATCCCGTAACTAACCAGTGGAAAGCTGATGAATTTTAAACATTTTTTCCTTGAAAATTCGACGAACAAGACAAAATTAACCAGATTGAGGTCCACATCATACTTATTACAATATACAAGCTGACATAACATAATCTAATATGTATATGATGCATCTATGACACACAAAATTACGTATTTTATAATACACTCCATCTCCAACAACAAAACCAAAGAACAACTCCGAAATTCAAAGGAAATGTGAACCTATCATTGGCGCAAGGACAGGGTTGCCGTAACATGGAAAAACTCGCCAAACAGATGACAACTGCCAATACACGCACGGAAGCTTCATTGAGAAGATGTAAAAAAAAATAAAGGAATGCCAACATAGGGCTAAATATATGCCAAAGGGAGGGTATAATTAAAATTTAAAACAAACGGAAAAAAATATGAATCTGATTTGTTAAAAATGAAATGAAATCAACCTGACGTCACAAAGACGAAATTGAAAATAAAGAATACTAAATAAACGTTTTGAAGCCGATGGGCTAAATAGGATAACTTAATCAAATAATAATTTTTAAACAAAAAGGAAAACTATGATTAAAGTCTGCCAGGCAAATAAAAAATAAATAAATAAAAGGAGAGAGAAGGGAAAACAAAAAATAAACTGCGCTATACCGAACCTGAATGTGGTAAAATTACCACACTCACCCACACCTCCACAAAAAAAATGGAGAAGGGGAAGTGCGAGGCACTAAAAGCACTTTCACAAGCCATTTTTTTTTTTTAATTGAGCCAGAGATGGATAGGGGCAGAATGAATGATGGAGTCCAAATACAGCATAAAATATCAAGAAAATAACATACCACAACATATTTGTATATATCCTGTATCATAATGAGAAAAAGAATAAAGTAATTGTACCCAATTTTATAAGTCATAAATTATGTAACATGTTGACAGAAACAATATTTGCTTTTACAATTACATAACTATATCAAGTAAAACCAACTTATGCTCTTTCATTTCTGTCTATGCAAACACTATATAAAACTTATAACTATAATTTTTTTCTAAAAAGAAATCTAATATAATACACAATACATAATACAATAACAAAAACTCAACTTTTACCAACACATTTTTATGAAGATGTAGCTAATAGTTATTACACAAAAATCCAAAGTGAGATGGAATACCCTAATTTCACAATACACATTATCAATGCAAAAATATAAACAAAAGTAAAATACACATTCAAACAATACAAAAGTTATAACTATTCATAAAATACCATGGTTAATCATTTTCAAAAAGTTTTTGAATGAGTGGCCACTCTAGAGAAAAACCAATCTAACATAATTGGCAAAGTACTAAACAGACCTTATTCATAATACAACATTTGCCTAGGACTTTTAATTAAATGTCATTCAGGTCATAATATAATGTATATATATATACAAAAGAAAGCAATAAAGTTATGTACATACCATACATAATGTACCATTAAGTTGTGCTTTCACAATTCCACTAGTAACATGATCCACTTGAGAAAACCATGTAAATTACAATAGGTGACAAACTGATATTGTTAAATATTTTTTAACAAAATAATTCACCCATACTTTTTTTTTTTTTTTTTTTAACAGAATAACTATGAGAATATTGCAAGAGTTAAATAGTAACATGTATTATATATTTTGATGGTGACCTATAGCAAGCAACATTATGTAAAGAAATGCAATAAATCAAAATGCTATTGTATTGTTATTACAATTTTAGCTTAAACATATTTTAAATATGAATTATATATTTCAAAAAAAAGAAAAGTTACAAATTTTTATTATTCAGAAAGTGCAAAATGCAGAGCTTGACATTATACAGTTAAGTGGGCTGTTGATGGATAATTAGAAGGGAAAAAAAAAGAATACTTATACAGCAGGCAGTCCACATGTCTATGATAAGAGGAGTAAAAAGGCTTTCTGACCAGCAGAAAAAAATATATTTCTTATCAGTTCGATAGTGTTTAAGGCGCGCGATCAAACACTATCAGCAGGCATGACTGGACAACAGCTGAAAGAGAAAAAAAAAGGTTAATAATACTGGAATTCATCACTGTGTGGCACAAATTTTGGTCGCTTAGGTCGTAGAGCATAAGAGGAGCTGGACTGTTGATTGATAGAAGAGAAATTTTGAGATGTAGTTGCAGCTTGATTATTATTGTTACTGTCAGTTTGTGGAATTGCTTGTGTGGTATCTTGTAGTTTAGGAGCTCTAGGATGTAATTTTATTACTCGGTTGGTATGTATAAGGATAGGTGAGGAACGGCTGTCTTTTTGTGACACAATTTGCAGTAAAACAGGTGAAATTATCTTTTGCACTATGAATGGACCTTGAGGCTTTTTCTTGAATACATTAGGGAGTGTAATGAATACTGTGTCATTGACTTTTATATCTGAAAATTTGTGCTGTTGTCTAGACTTTTCATAGACTTTCTGACGATTTGTTTCATTATTGAGATAGGATTGATAATAAATTTTATCCAAGAGATCTGTTAATTTGTAGATGTCATGGGCGGTGTCAAGAATTTTCCAAGAGGGGTGACCTTTATAATTCATGTAAACATCATTAATTTCACGTCCAAAATGAATAAGATTAGGAGTGAATTTGGTGGCAGGATGTACTGTAGCATTGTATATTGATTGATGTATCTTGGCAGCAGTTTTGGTGTCAAAACCTTGTGAAGTCATAGTATTCAGTGATGATTTGATTTGAGAATTCACCCTCTCTGAAAGGCCATTTGCGGCTGGGTGGGCCACTGTGATGTGATTCAGCTTGATACCTAATGTTTTATTAAAAAACGAGAATATGTCACTAGTAAACTGGGATCCTTTGTCTGTCAATACTATATCAGGTCTACCATGGGTAGCAATGTAGTTTAAAAGAACATTGGTCACAGTTGGAGCAGAGATATTATTAAGAGTAGCCAATTCTAGATGACGAGAACAGTGGTCAATTATTGTTAGGACATTTGAGTGATTATTGAGAGGACCAACAATATCTAATGATATTTTTTGATTTGGAGCAGTTGGAACAGGAGCAGCCATAAATGGAGCAATTTTCTTCTTGCGATTTTTGTGAATAAGACATAGTTCACATGAATTAATATAATTCTGAGTATCAGCAATGATTGTTTTCCATGTGAAACGTTTTCGGAGGTTCTGTAAGGTTTTGTTTATTCCTGGATGAGTAATATGAGCAATGGTAAGTGCTTTGGGAATCAATGAGGTGGGTAAGACAGCACGATGCAGATCAATTTCTTCAGCAGGAAAAAAATTATTGTAGCAAAGAATATTGTTATTTGGATTGATATAATAACCCTTGTGTTTCTGGAGATTAATATTTTGTTGTAAATCAAGTATTATTTTATTTAAATTTGAATCTTTGGTTTGTTCACTTGCTATTGTTGCATCTGAAATTTCTAATAATGGATCTTGAGTAGATGAGTTTGCCTGTGACAAGCAATTAATTTGGCACTTATCTTCCTGTTGCTGTGGTACTTTATCCAGCTTTGTGGGATGTGATTCTACTAGTGATTTGATTGATTGAAGTTGACCATCTATTTCATCGTGTAGATCATTTATATTCATCGTTACTGGTAGAACTTCTTCAGAATTTATAATTTCAGGATTAGATGTCAAGTCCTGTGTAGGTGGTTGAGCAGTTCTGCTAAGAAAGTCCGCTAATACATTTTCTTTGCCTGGTATATGAGCAAAGGAAAAAGAAAATTGAGAGAGCTCCATGAGCCATCTGGTCGTGACATCTGCAGGAGAAGAAGAACTTTTGTAGTTGTCAAGTGGTTTAGCATCAGATAGAACGAGAAAATGTCTTCCAAAAAGGTAATACTTGAATGAGGTGATACCCTTGTATAATGCATACAATTCCAATTTTATGGCAGGGAATTTTTTTTCAGCATCAGACAAAGCCTTTGAAAAATATGAAATAGGTACCCTTAAATTATCTTGTTCCTGCATGAGGACAGCTGAAATCGCAGTTTGTGAAGCATCGGTATTAACAATAAATTCTTTATCCCAATTAGGTAGATTTAACACGGGCTTCTTAAAAAATAATGATTGTATTGTTTGAAAGGCATTTTCATGTACAGATTGCCAACTGAACTTAGTTTTTGGCTTTGTTAACTCGAGTAGAGGGCTAATTAGATCTGCAAAGTATGGAATAAGTGATCGATAAAATGAACATACACCAATGAAAGCTTTAACTTGTCGCTTGGTTTTGGGATGAGGAAAAGATGTAATTTTTATTATGTTGCTGGAAATAGGAAAAATTTTATGCTCTTGAATGTGGAAACCTAAAAAGTCTATGCTGGTATGAAAAAATGAGCATTTCTCAGGTGATAATGTTATGTTGTATTTGATGAATGTATCAAGAAGTAATTTTAAATTATGGATCATTTCTTCAAATGAGTTGGCTCCAACAATAATATCGTCTTGATAAGCATAAGCATCTACACCAGATAATTGAATTATCGTGTCAATAAGTTGCTGGAATGTAGACGCTGCTGTGCGTAAACCAAACATTAATCGCTTATAGGTAAAAACGCCAAATGGAGTTGTGAACGACATTTTATCTTGTAGCTCTTTGGGCATAGCTATTTGCCAATATGCAGAAGGGAGATCCAGCGTTGTAAAAAAATTCTTTTTAGACAATTGAACTAGTAAATTTGGAATTTTAGGTAAAGGATAGGTAGATGGAATAATTACAGCATTTAGTAGACGGAGGTCTAAGGCGAGTCTATATTTTTGAGGCTTTGATGGGTCTGACTTTTTTTTAACCAATAACATGGGACATGCCCAAGATGAATTGGAACGCTCAATGATATCAGCTTCTAACATCTCATTAATCTGTTTTAAGGCTTCTTCCTCTAATGCTTGTGGCACCGGAAATGGAAGAGATTTTATAGGATGCGAATTAAGTAGACTTATTTGTGGAATGACTAGGTCAGTATGACCAAGAGTACGCAGAGACTTCGAAAATGCTTGGGCTTTTCCACATAGCAAGGACAATAGAGTCTCTTTTTGTTTGCTATCAAGATGTTCTAATTTAAAGTCTGTAGGACTTAAATCATTTATTCTCATTTTTATAATGTCTTCTGATGGTTGGATTAAATTGCACATTTCATCAGCTTCATCATTAAAATCGTAAGGCTGAATATCTTTTTCATCAATATTTTCATATACACCCAAGACAGTTCCCTTGTTGAGGTGAAATGGTTTGTTTGAAATATTTTGTACTACAATCAGAAAAGAATTTTTTTTTATGGCTGATAAGGAATGGAGAGATTCCATAAATACAATATTACGGTTATTTAGTGTTGGAATAAACATGAAATGTTCCTCAGGTTGTGAAGAATATTGAGCTTGCATGTACATGCATGTGTTGGCTGGAATAGTTACTTTATGAAAGTTTGAAATTTTTAACTTATTTTGGGGGGAATTTGAACTTTCATGAACAATCCCAGAGCTGTCAATTTTTGTTTGCTGATGTTCACTAAAATCATTTACTGGTGCAGACATATTTATACTTTGAGGGTCCATAGTACAAGTAGAGGTATTAGGAACGTCATTTTTTTGACACATAAATACTTGTGCCTGATCCATATGAGAATCATTGGATATCTGGTGTTTGTTTACTAACGGAACAAGAATTTCTTTCAGTAGAATGGAATTAAAGGATGGTGTTATGGAAATACCATATTTACAAATAAAATCATAACCCAAAATGATATCAAAATTTCTATTACGTATGTTAGTAATATAAAATACATGATTGAAAAACAATTTGTCTATTTTGAAAGACAAACGAATACATCCAAAAAATTCAACTTGGGAGTTTATGGTCGAAATAGATACTTTTCGAGAGAGAAATTTATATTTTATAGTGGGTTTTAACATATTGAAATGTTGTTGATCAATTAAAGAAATAATAGACCCAGTGTCTAACAAAGAAATAACATTATGATGTTGTACATTTAAGGTAATACAAGGAAGAGAGTCATTGTAATTAAATGTGCTATAAATTACATAGTTTTCAATGGCATCACTATCATTTTGGGATTCAGCAACTAAAGTATTTGCGTTATCGACTTGAGAACAATTGCCAGAATTCGTAATATAATCATAAGTATTTTCATTTTGAAAAATAGTCTGTGATTCTGCATCTTTGAGCATACCATTTTTTGGTAAACATTGGTCATTTTTAAGTATACTCTCAGAAGATAAAATTCCTTGAGAAGTAACTCTATATAATTGAGTTTTTGAGGTATTTTCTGGCAAATGTGAAGTATTGGAGGACAGAGTGCCAGATAGATCTGCCTCCTGCATTAGTTTAAACGCTTATCTTTAGAAAATCCATCATTATATTCATGAGTATTTTGTTGATTAGCTTGGTATTCATTAGCAGTATTTTGAAGCATGTTAACACCATTATGAGAGTTAGCCTGGTTCATATTTTGAACAAAATTTTTAAATTCAAAGCATGTTTTCATTAAGTGCCCCTGGCGTCCACAAAAAGCACATTGATTTACAGTCCTATGACGAAATGAATTACGAAGATTTCTTTTATAGAATGGTTTTTTAAACGTAATTTGGTTAACATTTTGTTTTGGATGATGTTTGCCATAGGAAGAGAAATTTCTATCACAAAATGACTTTCGTTTATTTTTAGTTTCAGAATGTTTATAATCAGATGCACCGGGATTAGGGAACGAATTATTTGAATGTTCCATATTATATACAGGTAAAGTGACAGGAGCAGGGGTGGTTGGTGATTCAGTGAAGTTGTAAATATTTTGTAATTGTTCAGCTCTTGAAAGAGCATTAGTAAAGTCAGAAATACCTTCCTCTAATAATTTTACGTGAATATTTTTGGGTAAAGCATTCATAAAATATGTGAATTTCAAAATTTGGAGCGAAGCATCATCAACTGTTGGATGAGCTAACTTTAGATTCTTGTTTAATCGGTATGAGAAATTTCTAACTGATTCATTATGTTCCAATTTCATCTTATCTAATGAACGAAAGGCCAAATTTTTGTTCTCCTTTGAAGCGAAAAACTGGATAAATTCAGTTTTTATGTCTGCCAATTTTTTAGTTTGAGTATTAAATTGTGAATCTAAATAAAAATGAAGAGCAGGGCCAAGGAGTTTCGTTTTAAACAGTGCTAGCATTTCTTTTTCGCTATAATTATTTAGCTGTTGAATGTCTTCAAGCTGGTCGAAAAAAAATTCGACAGTAGATGGATTACCATCAAATGGTTGAATATTTAGACTAATAGTGTTCTTGGATTTCGACATGTTGCAAAAAGTTTGTGAATTAAAACAGAAATATAGATAAAACACTCAGATTTTTTTTTTTTTTTTTTTTTTTTTTAAACTTAGATTAATACCGGTTCTACTTCATATATGTATATTTATTAAGAACACAACTATATTCAAGAGCACAGCCTAAATAAACAAATTTTCTCTAAAAAAAAATATTGGAAGAACATTTTTCTATTAAGAAGCCAGGCACAAAAAAAAAAAACGTAAAATGATCTTGAAATGGAAAATAATCCATGTTCCATCATCAATGAGAACAACTTTCGTTTTCATTTAAAAAAAAAAAAAAATTCTTCAGTATTTGCACACAAATAATAATAATAATAAATCCTCTAAAGAAAGTGGCCAAGGCACCAAGTGTTGTGATTTTATTAAATTCTTTTTTTTTTAGTTCAAAGAATAAAGGGTGAGCTGCATTATAATTCATAATGTTCTAGTATACCCAGGTATCTGTTCTTTATTTTTTTTAAGAACATATATCTTTAATTATTTGAGCACACAGAATATATTTTCTATTTTTGTTTCTTCAGAGGATTCTATGCTCAAAAAAATAACTTAGTTGATTAATATATTTTTTAATTTTTATCCACAAAATAACAACAACATTACATTAAAAAAAAAAGGGAGACTTAATTAACTATAGGAACAGTTTATTTTTCTTTTGACGAAAATAGATATATTTTATCCTCAAAAATATGTTCACTGAATAACAATAAAAGGTTAAGTAAAATATATTTTTATATATAATACACCAATTGCTTTATTTGTGCGACAGAAACAGATTTAACTTGTAAAAAAAAAAAAGGTATATCAATGCGATGTAAAACCAAATAAGAACAAGAAAAATTATACTTATCAATAATCTTCATGTTGCTACCACTATTTTCTTAATACAAATTGTGAGAATTTTTAACGTGATATGCCAATATTAGTTTGGCTATATCCACTTCAACTGGACCAATATATATGTTAATTTATCAATAATTCCATCCCGTAACTAACCAGTGGAAAGCTGATGAATTTTAAACATTTTTTCCTTGAAAATTCGACGAACAAGACAAAATTAACCAGATTGAGGTCCACATCATACTTATTACAATATACAAGCTGACATAACATAATCTAATATGTATATGATGCATCTATGACACACAAAATTACGTATTTTATAATACACTCCATCTCCAACAACAAAACCAAAGAACAACTCCGAAATTCAAAGGAAATGTGAACCTATCATTGGCGCAAGGACAGGGTTGCCGTAACATGGAAAAACTCGCCAAACAGATGACAACTGCCAATACACGCACGGAAGCTTCATTGAGAAGATGTAAAAAAAAATAAAGGAATGCCAACATAGGGCTAAATATATGCCAAAGGGAGGGTATAATTAAAATTTAAAACAAACGGAAAAAAATATGAATCTGATTTGTTAAAAATGAAATGAAATCAACCTGACGTCACAAAGACGAAATTGAAAATAAAGAATACTAAATAAACGTTTTGAAGCCGATGGGCTAAATAGGATAACTTAATCAAATAATAATTTTTAAACAAAAAGGAAAACTATGATTAAAGTCTGCCAGGCAAATAAAAAATAAATAAATAAAAGGAGAGAGAAGGGAAAACAAAAAATAAACTGCGCTATACCGAACCTGAATGTGGTAAAATTACCACAGTAACATATTCAAATTAATATACATCAGTGCGGTGCAGTACAAGATACTTACTGTAGAATATGCAGTGAATAGCAGTTTTCGTTCATTTACAGGGGCTCACAAAATAATACGGTTACCGTTACATTAATGTCTTCGAGCACAGTGCCTTTATAACTTGTGTAAAAGTTCTATAGATCATCAGCTAAATCGATTGTTATAAAGGAAGGTGCTAGGTGTGAAATAACTGTAATTTGTAATAATAATATCCCTATCGGTCAATATCTTCTTTATATTAAAACAATGCATATAAGAGAGGCATAATGAAATGTCTTAGGAATTTAAGATTTAGGCTGTTATTCAATTTTTTCCGTTTTCGTCATATAAAAGTGTCTTTGATGTCATTTTCAATTTTTTTAAATCAAAAATTTTCTTTTTAATATCAGAAATATTCTTAAAATAAAAATAGTTCAATTATTAAAGTATTTTTTATTGTATAGTGAGTAAAATGAATGAAATAAATAAATAATAAAAATGCATTTTACTAATGCCTTACTTATACAACATATTAAAAAATGAATGCTACATAACAAATGAATGACATAAATTTGCAGAATATAGAAACTTTAGTTCGTAGCATATTATTTCTCATTAACATTCATTTTTACAGTTGCACAATAATGTGCAAGAAAGACCAACCTTCCTGCAACTACACTTACTTTTACAGATTTTGCACATACATTTTATTAGTTATTTGCAAAAATCTGCAATCTCGGGCAACTTCGACCATCCCACCATTTTAATTTCCATGAAAACTTATCCAACCACCATGCCTATTTGTTTGGAGAGGGGGGGGGGGCATATTTTCTGCTCATGTGCTTGTCCCCAAATGTGTCCAGCTTGGAAAACACTCCATAAAATATGTTGCTCTAGTGCACCTTAGGTTGGTGGAAGATGTTCAATAGGACGATTTTTTGTAATAAACAATTCCTGTCTAGCATCGGAGAATTTGAATACAACAATACTACGATTTTTTCTAAAATATTTAGAATATCGTCGGGTATGGAAGTTTGCGGTTTTGACAGAAATGAAAAGTTATTTCATACCTAGCACCTTAATAACAATCGATTTAGCTGATAATCTATAGAACTTATACACGTTATAAAGACACTGTGCTCGGAGACATTAATGTAACGGTAACCATATTATTTTGTGAGCCGCTGTAAATGAACGAAAACTGCTATGCACTGCATATTCTACAGTAAGTATCTTGTACTGTGCCGCACTGATGTATATTAATTTGAATATGTTACAATGAGTATAACATCGTCAAAACACATTGCAAGCGATTTTCGTCTACAGACCATAATGTAACGGAATACTTTTGATTGCCCCTGTAAATGAACTATGAATGTTGCACACTTGAAAATAAATACCGAACTTGTTAATGTATACTACAATACCATATTTTAATTATCTGGATATCCGGTTATTTTTTTTTTAGTTATTGCGCGACTAGACAGACGACCAGACAGACAGACAAACAGGCAAACTGAATTCATAAATACTTTTCGACTGTGCTGTAAAGTGTTACAAATAATATTTTTTATTTAAAAACATCGAAATTTCCACCAAACATGCTTTTATACGATGAATAGAAACGAAATTGCACTAATTCCCGAAAATGACGCCATTTTGAATAACAGCCGCCATCTTGAATTCCCCCGACTTTACGCGATGCCTCCCCTTCACATATGCTTTGTATTAATATAGAGTAGATACTGACCAAACGGTATAACTGTATCACGATTTGCAGTTTTTTTCACTCTTAGCACCTGGACTAATAAAGTAATTGAAAAATGTTAATCAGTTACTAAAAGTATTTTGGAATTTCACTTGAGGAATTATTAATGTAAGCATTAACTTCATTTTTTTTACAATACAAATTATTTTATTTAATTTGTATTATTGTAATATTTATATATTACATTTAAAAGGATTTTTCTGCGTTGCCTTATGTATGTGAACGGAAATTCAATTTTAGTCATAGATCCTCGTGAATAAAATTTGTTTCAAAATTTCATATTCCATCAAATGTTAAAGTATTAAAAACTCTTCAATCATTTAAGCACCAATTATCCTTACCAATCATTTTTAACACTTTCCAACATAGATGAAATTTGTTTATGACTTTGGATTGTCTATCGGTCTGTCGGAGCCGTAACTCAAGTAAATATACTCTGATTGCCCTGTAAATTTTTTTTATGTTATTGACGTTTAATACATAATGATCAATATTGAAAGTGAAGAATGCAGCATTTATAGTTCGACTGCAGGGACAGTCAAAATTATTCCGTTATATTACGGTCGATATGAAAAAAATCATTTTAAGTATATTTTGATGATGTTACACCATTTCAAGCATAATGAAGTTGATATGCAATTTATGAGGATTATTAACGCACGTTTTTGTGCGTTCTGTAGAATATGGAGTGCAAAGTATTCGTTATTCATTTACAGGGTGACACAAAATACTACTTTTACTTAATGCACTAAAGGAAAATATCACTTGCGGCGCCTTTTGATGATACTATTACGGTAATTCATATTGGCTAAATAATGAAATCGACAGAACTGAAGTTATTGAAAAGTATTGTGTGCGTTGCATTTATCGTCCATTTACAGAGACACACGAAAGAATTCGGTTACTGTACTGTCTAAAAGCGGTAATTGCTGGAAGTACATTTTCAACTTTGGTTAAGGTTTTTAAGGTTAACTAAATTTTAGCATAGTATGTAGTGTGTATAAATTATGTTGATCATATACAGGACTTACGCAAAGGATATCGTAAATAATACTGCCTATGGTCTAAAAGTAGTTTTTAATTGCGTTATGAATTTTCCTGCTGAACTGTATTTAGTGTACTAATATAAGTTAGTAGATTATAAATAACTTCATATACAGGGCTACGAAAGAACAAGATTACATTGCCTTTTATTGTTGGAGATTACTGGAAGTGCGTTTTAGTTGTGTTATGTGTTTTTGACCTGAATTAAATTTTGGCTTAATATGTGATGTGTGCAAAAATCTTTAGATAATATACAGGATTGTTCAAAAGAATTCGAGTGTATTTCCATCTACTGGCAGAAATTGCTAAAAGTGAAATTTTTAACTGAACTAAATTTTAGCTTGTTATGTAGTATATATGGAAATCTATAGATATATACAGGGCTGCACGAATAATTCGGCTACTTGTTTGACTATAGAAAGTTATTGCTAAAACTAGACTTTTGAATGTGCTATATGTTTTCCAAATTGTTTACTTACATGTTTTCTGTCACCTTATTTAACGGGGAAGTTATGTTTGGGGGGGGTGTGTGTGGGGGGGGGGGACGTTACATAATCTATGCATGACGCATGGTTTTCGGTTCTTGTTATTAATGCAGTGCGTCAGAAATTGCTGAAAAATATTTCAGTTATTTTAATTACCCACCAAAGATTTTTTCTTTTTCTTTTTACTTTTTCTTTTTTTCTTTTTCTTTTTTTCTTTTTCTTTTTTACTTTTTCTTTTTTTCTTTTTCTTTTTTTATATATGTGGTATAGAGATGAGACGTTTAATGTCCTTTATATTGATTATTCATGCTGGTATTTATCATGAGGATATCTTTGAAATAAGTGCTACGCACTTCAGTTGAAATAGAAGACATGCTATAGTAAACAGCAATAACATACAAAAGTTTCAGAGCGATCCGAGTATATTTACGCAAGTTAGAGCACAGGCAGGCGGTCAGACGGCCAGACAAACCGAAGTCATAAACACTTTTCAACTAGGTTGGAAAGTGTTAAAATGATCTCATAAATAAATATTGTGATATTATATGCAAAAGAAATGTGAATGGGGCATTTTAAAATATGACGATATGACGATTATTTGTTACTTTAAAAATTAAAAAAATTAATTAGTTAAAAATTAATATTGTAACACCAAATTTTGAATATATCTATTTTAGCTTGTTAGCCATACGAGCATGCCAATTTTCAAATTAATCCATTGAAAACTGTAGGATTTGGGTTTTAATGTCCACTGACTCCTTAAAGAAAAGCACTCCAAAGTTATGTATTTTGTATTGACTTAAAAATCAGCATATACATAGCGTTAAAAATAAATAAATAAAAAAAAAATTGAAGTAGTACACATTGTAGTATTATATACATAAGTTTTTAGCACTTAAAAAAATTCTAATCGAATTTTTGGATTTTAAATTTAAAAAATGCAGCATTACAGTATAAAAAGTGTGCTAAAAACCAGACAGAAATAGTTGGAGTGTTTTGCTCAAAATCCAAATATAATTCAATGAAATTATATAAATATAATCATATCTGTGTGAAATTCCAGTTCTTGCATTAAACTATAGTAGCATCACAGTTTTATTCTTCTGGTCTGTCCTTTTTTTAAAAAGTTACTGTAAACTAATAGCTACAGCACATAACATTTTTTGAACTCTTACTCATAAATTTAGTTCCAGCCATACCCCTTTAAAGCTCAGAGATTAAAGCATATATATAGATATATGGATACAATACAACCTTTTAAATAAATACTAAAGAAAGTTGCGAGAAATGACAGACAGCCCGCGTTACTATGTGCCAAGGGAGCGATAAAGGACTGCCTGTAGGAAGCCGCTTACCAAGCTAGACGCAGCATTTAGTGCGTCTTTTAGCAAAGCGTAATCATTTTCTCCTACCATTTTGCTGCGTGTAAAGTTGCATGATGTGCTTAAAGTTGCGCGTATTGTCCGTGTCTGATTGAGCCTTTATGACAATATTGACAAAACTACCTGTTACAAGGATCATATGACTAATATAGCAGCCGAATTTCTTTTCTCATAGGTATACTCATGCTTTTTTCAAGACGTGTGGTATTAGCTCATGCTTACATCATATTTGATTCTGATAAACTAATTTTTATAAACAAATCTTAATGTTAATAACAATGAAAGGTGTGGGCCAATGACTCTTAGCTTTATATTTTGATTTGCGAAGGCAGTAATATTACTAGAACTGTTCTTCCAGTTCTTGTGTATATTCTTTGTAAAAAGGGAAAAAATTATAACTAGGCCCTAAATTATTTCTCTGGCTATAGACGAAAATTTTGATGGTTGAACCGCAAGTATCGCAATACAAATACAATAAAATCTATTAAGACGGACTCGGGAATGATAAAAAAAAATTCATTTGTAGACAGGAACTTACTTGGGAACACAGACCTTTATAATGGTATTGTATACTTTTCAACAAGGACATGAAAATTTCTTTTAGGTAGCTTTCAATACAAAAAAGTATAAAGCTACCTATTGCAGCCGTTCGGAGGAAAGCAGTTCCGGAAAATTTCGACATATTTTCACCGATCATGACCCCCAGACCCCAAAACCACCCTCCGTTCAAATGTTGATTTATATATATAAATATATATATATATATCTCCATATATATATATATATATCTGACCTATGTCATACGATAACGTCCGTATTTATGAATCGATTTTGATGAAACTAATTGTGTGTATTACGGTCACTAATGTCTCGATCGAGTTCGTTGGCCAGCTTGGTCCGCCATTTTGTTTCAAGATGGCGACCATTTAAAAATTTAAAACTAAAATAAATATACAAAAAAAATAAAAATTCAAATTTATTTTTTAATTACGTGTTAGGCCTTGATACAAGGATTCCAGAGCATTTTTTGGTTTACCTCTATCTTAAAACATGGCTGAGATAGAGCAGTTTGAAATTCTAGGGTGGTTGACATTTTGAAACAAAACAGCACATTAACGAGATTACTCGCAAATTATTTTCTTTCATTGTTGTAATAATTTTCCCAATCATACGCATAAAACTATATATTCATATCCGTTAGCGCCAAAATTTCGCCAAAATTGGCGACATTTGTCGAAATATGCCAAATTTGGCGATCAAAATAAATCTTCATAAATGAAGCCAATTTGGCTATTGTTCAATAATTTGGCGAATTTCTTAGTCAAATTCGGTATTAACGAATCTTTTGTAAACGTTTCTTTGCATTTTAGCTTGCTGTTTTCGTGTAACATAAGCTAAAATCTTAAAACGAAGATATAGGAAAGCTACCTTTTCCTCCCGGTACAGGCCGGAAGGACTTTTTAAAATAGGTTTTCTTTATACAGAGGCTTCGTTTTCACAGTTTTACAATAATAACAATAATAATTTTTTATAGAAATCCTTTGTTTTGATACGTGACTAATTTTGGTTATCAGAATACGTAAAACAGTAAAACCTATAAAAGAAGAATCTGCCTATAACGGAATCCGACATTAAATTATATATATATACTAGCTAACCCGCCCGGCGTTGCTCGGGCCCAAGATAATTACAATCTCAGAGAAAGGCGTTAACCCCCTCCCTCCCCATACCCGCATATATAATGAATAATTTGTTCAAGAGAACCACCGTCACGTACATTAACCCGATCATTAAAAAAAGAATTACATTTTTCTGAAAATTAGAACATAACGAAGACGCTACGCTAAAATAGCCGGCAGATGACACCCCTTCCCGACCTCAATTTCAAATCTATATCTTAATTAGTTACCTAAATATTTGTTCATTAGTAAAATTTGGCAATTATTTCCTTTCATTTTCGCAAACTAAATGAGAGGGATCGGCCAGAGAAACAGATCTCTTTGTAGTTCAGTTTTTAATGAAAGCCGATCCCTGTCTGAAAATTTCTCGGATAGTTTTCACTGGCGCCGAAAGGTTTTTGGCAGTTTTTTGCGTAAATTAAAAAAAAATTACCAACTGAATTTTTCAAAAATCACATAGTCAGATGCAGAATATTTTTTTACATATGCTCAGAAATTTGCAATTTGATATCTCAATTAGTTTTCTTAAAATTCGCTAATTAGTTAAATAATTTCGAATTCGTTCATTTCCGGTTACAAATCCAATGCACCTGTCCGTTTCTTTCGCCATTTTGATTTAAAAGATGATATTTTAGAAGCGATGGTTAATGAGAATCTAATTAATATCTAGGCTAATTATCAAAATATTAAAATTCTGAGGCTCAGGTGCACATGGTCAGACCTTGGACTATCCACACCTAAATTTCAAGCCTTCTAGGTGGGCTAGATTTTCCTAGCCCTCGCCAACAGACACACACACACACAGACAGACACACACACAGACACACACACACACACACACACACAGAGCGAAACTTCCTTTTATTAGTATAGATTCTTAGGCTCAGGTGCACATGGTCAGACCTTGGACTATCCACACCTAAATTTCCAGCTTTCTAGGTGGGCTAGATTTTTCTAGCCATCGCCAACAGACACACACACACACACTAGTGATGGGCCGATTCGAGATCTTTTAAGAATCGATACCTTAGTTTTCGAAAACTTTTCAGAATCGAAATCAGAATCGATTCTTTGTATTCAAATGTAGTAGCACTAAGAACTACTCCAGACTTCATTCAAACAAATAAATGAGGGACGACATTTCGTCTGTTTCATTCTTGGAATGTTTATTCTACGTAAAATCGTTTGCTTTTTTTTATGATCACGTGTCAGATTCACATCAGTCTATTAGAAAAGTATGAGTAGCGCCTCTTTCAGCAAATGAAATGCTTATTTCTCGTACAAACGCTTCTCTTTTGTTTATGATAACGTTTTATAATTTACAGCTGCAGAACAATTTCTTTTCTTTTTAATGTTTTTGAGTCTTCATATAAATATTACGATTGTCATTATGAAAAAAAAAAAAGCAAGAATTTTTTGTCTGGATGACTCTATCCCATTGAACTCTACACCACCCCTCCCAGGGTAAGATAATTTTTAGTAGATTTCGAAGAAATACTACCTATTACATTCTCCCCTAAGTTGGAATTTTTGAAAAATTTTTGTAGATCTACGCCGATTATGGCTCCCAGAACCCCAAACCACTCCCAGTTGAAAACTTTATCTATCTATCTATCTATCTATCTATCTATGTCACTTTTTTATGGACACGATAACTCCCATAATTCTGCACAAATCTCTTCCAAACTAATACATAAAATCAAGGGGCATAAAATCTCGGTCAAGTTCGTTAATGGGCAAAATCGAACCAAGAGGGGGGGGGGGATGAGGGGGCTTTTCGTGAAAACAGAAAAAACCCATAATTTCTTAATTATGATACGTATTGAATCCGTTTAAAGTTATTATTACTTCTAGGAAAAGGGCCGAAAATTTATGTGGGACAGATTTTTGATATCATTATAAATGGCCCCAAGGGTGGGGAAAGGGGGGGGGGGTTAGAAGAAAAAAATTCATGACTTCGTCAATTCTGAAGATATCAAATCCGTTTAAATTTATTATAAATCCTCTTAATATTATCTAAAACTTTTATATTAACAAGTTTTTTATAAGACCAACCCTTATAGCCCCCCCCCCCCAAAAAAAATAATTAAAACAAAAACAATTCTGCCGGCTCCGCCTGCAAACAAGTTAGGTTTCAAAGTGGGCGTTTCCAAATGCCGCATCATAGCAAAAAGTTCATTTCTTTCACAATTCTTAACAAACAGGCGCCTGACGGTCTGTGCCTTCGAAATCTACCTGTGCCTGTAGGCAGAGCCGTCAGGGATTTTTTTATTTTGCTTTCCTGTTAATGCTCATGTGTTTCAAACTTATCTTAAAAAAATGATTCAGGGTGGCGAAGCCCTTTGACGGAAAAAAGAACTGCTTCAATTTCCTTTTTAAAAACATGTTGGTAAATAAAAACTTATTTATATTTAGTATTTCTTAATTGATAAATTCTTGTATTGCTTTTTATGTTGATAAGTTTAAAAATTATCTTGCATGATAACTCTGACAAAAAAAAATCTTAGTTTAGATTATTTCCTGTTTATATTCTGCAATTTTAAAAGCAGACTAGACTGTGGGCCATTGCCACACGTGTTCCAAACTCTTGCCCGTCCCAATGTATAATTCTGCCGACGTCCATGTCTCTTAGTATTGCAAGTTATATTTTATTATTTTCTAAGATTTAGAAGGCGAAGAACCGGCCCTCCCCTGCATACGCCCGTAAAAGTAAGCTATTTTTCTTTAATTAGCGAAATCAAGATTTTTTTTTTTTTTTTTTTTTTTTTTTTTTTACGAACGTACAGTTTTATTTTCCATTATGAGTAATTATTTTGATCGTAAAATTTTTGAAAATTTAATAAAAAAAGAATTATATTTACGTTTCTTAAATACAAATTCACAGAATGTTATTCATTATAATCGTTTTATTAAATTAAAATCCATATGATCGATTTAACTAAAAGTATATATGTATATTAGTTGAATTGATTGTACGCTTAAAAAAATAAAACAATTTCAAAACTAAACGAACGCTGATCATCCTGCTAACCGCAAAATTCCAGAGAAAAGTATCAAACAGCGCCGAGTAGTCTAGCATTCGCTGGCGCACCTTATGAAACCGTAGAAAACTCCAGCTTAAAACTCCCAACAAAAAAGCCAACAAAACTCCAGAACTGAATACTGAATACAGTCGAAAACAGCAGTTTTCGTCGCCGATATAGATGCCAGGTGACTTGTATTCGAATACTCCTGTCTGAAATCGTGACCACTTGAGAACTTGGCTGAAACGAAAACACAGACATTTTGTATTCGAATACTCCCATCACTATGAAAACCACAGTTTTTGTTTTCGTTAATGACATAAATGCCAGGTGGCTTGTATTCGAATACTTTTTGTCCGAATCGAGATCACTTGAGAACTTGGCTGAATCGAGACCTCAGACATTTTGAATTCGAATACTCCCATCACTAACACACACACAGACAGATACACACACATACACACACACAGAGCGAAACTTTATTTTATTAGTATAGATATAAATATATTACCGGTGCTATGTAATTACACTTACTACAACAAAAACCTTTCTAAAGTGGACTATTTTTTAGTTCCTGATTTCAAGTCTAAAACAGAAATTTTTGTGGTTCCCAGCGTAAAAAAATGTTGCACAATTACAGTAAAACTTCCCAAGACGGAACCTCAAAAGACAGAGAAAAAATCTATTTTAGATAAATTTTCGTCTTAGAAGGTATAATTATATGTCATTCTGTTCACCTAAACATTTTTTTTTCGTTTAAGGCAGAAATGCGTTACAGACAGGTTTCGGTTTTTACAGGTTTTATTGTATAAGAACCATTTTACCTACTAGAATAGAAACCTGTCTTCAAACGGCAAATTTTTTGTACTTTTCCATTTCGTATTAGCAAGTTTTACTGCATTTTAAGCATATTCATTTCAAACTTATTTCTTTTAAAAATAAGATTCTAAATGTCATTTATGATTCAATCATATATGACAGAAAAGACCAAATTTAAACCGTGATATCATTTACACGACCCTGGGATGCAAAAAATAAAGGAAGGATTCAATGTTCTCCTCATCCTACGAATGTTTTATCATTCAAATTTTCGGTCAAGGAAATCATCTAGAAGTCAAAGTTCTAGCGAGGACGACAAATGCTTTCCCTTTTTTTTGCGGTTCAGGATTGCGATGTTATTCTTACGTGTCATATAGAATTTTTTAATGCCTTGAAATCTGTTTATCAAGACCTAGTTAATAGGTATGAAGCAATTTTTAATGTGTTTATGCCCTTAAGAAAAAAGAACAGCAGAAATTTCATGAACATGTTATTTTAGCGAAAAGGTTAATGACTTAATTGGAGTCCTGGAAGAAATATCCCCAGTGCAATTCTCGTTTTGAATTTGTCACAGAAACATTTAAAACATTTCTTTTTTACTTTTTAACTGCATTGCGTATCATATCTATTACACTTGCAATAAATGCTAAGTATTTATGTATGTACCATAAGGTATGTACGTAGCATGTTCTTCGGACACGAATAAAGCTCATTTATATAAAATGATCCTTACAAAGGTCAGAAGTAATTAGATGTATTAAATGACATAGAAAATCGTTTGGAAGTCAAAGTTCTAGCGAGGACGACAAGTGCTTTTATTTTCTTTTGATTCAGGTTTGCGATATTATTGCTATGTGTTATGGAGATTTTTTTAATGCCTTGAAATATATTTATCAAGAGGTATTTACTAGTGATGAAGCAATTTTGAATAAGTTTATGATCTTAAGAAGAAAGGACAGGGAAAATTGTATAAACATGTTTTTTTAGCGAAAAGGTTAATGACTTAATTGAAGTCTTGGAGGAAATATTCCCAGTGCAATTCTCGATTTAAATTTGTCACAGAAAAATTTAATAGATTTGTCTTATTGTTATTTAACTGCATAGTGTATCATATATGATACACACAATACATATGGTATATATTTATATGTGTACCATGCTCTCATAAGGCTCATTTTCACAAAATGAGACTTATTCCTGTCAGAAGTAATTAGATGCAGAAAACTGTATATAAATCAAAGTTTTTTTTAGCGAAGTCAACAAATGCTCAACAACTTTTTTTGCGGTTCAGCATTGTGGCATTATTCCTATGTGTTATGAAGATTTTTTTACAGCCTTGAAATGTGTTTATGAAGAGGTATTTAGTAGGTATTAAGCAATTTTGAATATGTTTATCACCTTAAGAAGAAAGAACAACGGAAAGTTCATAAACATGTTATTTTAGCGAAAAAGGTTAATGACTTAATTGGAGTCCTGGAAGAAATATTCCCAGTACAATTCTCGTTTTGAATTTGTCATAGAAAAATTTAACAGATTTATTTTTTACTTTTCAACTGCATGGTGTATCATATCTGATACATGCAATAAATGCTATATATTTACCGTACATGTATCATAGGTATCTATGTAGCATGTTCTTCTGATACGAATAATGTCATTTATACAAAATGAGCCTTATAAAGGTCGGGAGTAGTTATATGCATCAAATGACATAGAAAATTGCCTGGAAGCTAAAGTGCATAGCCAGGACAACAATAGCTTTTCTTTTCTTTTGGTTCCGGATTGCGATATTATTCCTATGTGTTAAGGATATTTTTTTACTGCCTTGAAATATGTTTATCAGATGGTATTTACTAATGTTGAAGCAATGTTGAATATGTTTATCACCTTAAGAAGAAAGAACAGCGTAAATTTTATAAACATGCTATTTTAGCGAAAAGGTTAATTGACTTAATTGGAGTCTTGAAAAAAAAAATATTTCCTGTGCAATTCTAGTTTTGAAATTGCACAGAAAAAATTTAACAGATTTCTCTTTAACTCTTTAACTGCATGGTGTATCATACCTGATACACACAATAAATGGTATATATTTCTATGTGTACCATATGTAGCATGCTTTCACAAGACTCTTTTACACAAAATGAGCCTTATTCATGACGGAAGTTATTAGATGCATTAAATGACAGGAATTTTTCTAGAAATCAACGGTTTAGCGAGGACAATAAATGATTTTTTGTTTTTGAGGTTCAGGATTGCGACATTATTCCTATGTGTTATGGAGAATATTTTAAAACCTTGAAATATGTTTATAAAGAGGTATTTACAAGGTATGAAGCAATTTTGTATATGTTTATCACCTTAAGAAGAAAGAACAGCAGAAATTTTATAAAAATGTTATTTTAGCGAGAAGGTTAATGGCTCAGTTGACGTCTTAAAACGCAATTCTCGTTTTGAATTTATCGCTAAAATTTTCTTTATTTGGTAAAAAATTATGAAAAAATATCCATTTTCCAGTTTTTTTGCTTAAATTGTATATAAGCAAAAAGTTGTGAGGTTAAATTCTAGATTTTATTTAGACATTTCTAGCATAATTTGGCAGAGTTATGTAAAGATCCGATAATTTCAAATATGTGAAAAGAACTTTTACTGCTTCTATTTCTTTTTAAATGTTGCAGAACTGAAATTTTTATATTTATTTTCCTCAGTATTTTTTAAAAATTATATCAGTATGATCCAAACGCTAAAACTTCGACATATAATTTTAAATTGACTAGTTTTTCTTTTTCTTGCTTCTTCTTCTTCTTCTGTTTTTTTTTTTTTTTTTTTTGGGGCGGGGACAGCTATGCGAGAGCCTACGCGAATAACGCGAATATACACGAAAAAATTGCAGCAAAAATCCAAAACTACGAATGTACCCTGTTAGAGATCGACCCCAAACATCCTATGCAAAAAGAAAAAAAACATTTAAATATATTAAAATGTAAACGAGAAATTGGAAAAAAACGCTGATATTGTTTAACATTAGCTCGCGAGTGTACTCGAGTTACTAGCGTAGGCTCTTAATGTACATTTCGTAAAATTAAGAATAGGATTTTCAGTAATATAAATAGTTTATTTTTTTTTTAATGAAAAACGTATAGTAAATAGTCATTTTTACTGTATTTTTACATATATCATGGCATTTTATTTATTTTTTCAGTGTGTTCAAAATGCTAAAACTTCAATAGATGTTTCTCAATTCATTTGATATTTTTTATTAACGTTCTTTTATAGTACGTTTTAGGAAATTAAGGATTGGATTTTCAATATTAGGAATAGTATACTTATTTTTTTTTTTAAATGAAATATTCTTTTATGCTCTATTATAACATAAATCAGGGCATTTTATTTTTCTTTGTTTCTTAAACTAATTAAGAACTAATTAAGAAACACACGTGTAAGAAAATTTTGAAAAAAATGGTAGCAAAAAATTCAAAATTGTAGCAGAAGTGTGGTTTTAAAATTTTAAAATTCTATCTATAATAGAAAAAAGTATTGTAATCGAAATATTTCTCGACTTTCAATTTTCAACGGATTTACACGTTTTAATTGTCAGATATCCTGAAAAACAAGTTTATACAAAATGTCTGTCTGTCTGTCCGTGTGTCTGTCCTCATTGTATCATTGAAAAGTGTATGAAGATATATATAGAACTAGCTGTTACCCGTGACTTCGTTCACGCAACATTAAAAGAAGAATAAATGCATTAATTAAGAAAATATTTCACTCCCGATAATTAAAAACATTAAAATTAACTAACTATTTATCACATTTCATCGGCGACAATACGGTATTTTTTTGTTATAGGGACCTTGACATAACTGAGTCTTTAAAAAGTGAAATTTTGTGCCAAATAATCGCGAAAATGAAATTGTAACCAATGCAAAAAGGAGGGCCAAATAAAATCGTGGAAATAGAAGAATTGGGTAAAAACAAATGTCAATTTTACCTGATAAACAATTTTACTTTTAACGCCTTTGTGAAACGTTTTAACAGCCATCATTCAAAAAAACATTAATTGGAAATAGTACATGCTTTTTCTTTAAATTCAGTTCTGCCTCCTTGGTTTAATGTATAGCTGAAACAAATCTTATTTTCTAAATGACAGTATGTTGACAGGCAATTTTTGTTCTCCAGAATAAATTGATTCATGAAGTTTGAATATGTGAAAATATGTTTTTATTTTTCGGATAATTTACTGAAATCAAGATTTTGTTTTCACCATCTATTCAAAGTGAAAATCAATTCTGTTTTTCAGTTTTAATGAGAAAATGGTGTAAAAAATATACAAATCTATTTTATTTCTCCTTTTTTTATACACAAATATGGAGTAATTTACTTTCCGTTTTTAGAGAAACTTCGTTAAAATTAACAAAAAAGAAAAAAAATCTTGGCATCTAATTTAATTTTTAAAATTATGACAGTTTGTGTAACATCCTCGGATCAATGATAACCGGTATAAAGTAAATCACGTTGCGTTCGATATTCTGGCACTGTAAATTAAAATTGTAAATTCACGGGCATTCTCCGTGAATTGCTGCCGTAATTTTACGGGAAATGCCCCCTTTTCAAGGTAAACGGTCCATTTCAGTAAATTTCATGTTTTTACGGGCAAAAACCGTTTATCTAATAACAAAGCTCGTTTATCTAGTCACAAAACCGGTTTTCTTATGGACATTGCCTGGAATCTCTGCTGCAGTAATTTTACTGCAGCAATTTTTTACAGTGAGGAGTAGTTGCGAAATACAAACATAGATTCGTGTTCATTTTGCTTTTCTTAAAATTATGATGCGATTTTTAGCAGAAAATTCTCATCTGTATATAACGGATATTCATGCTTAATAATCAGTATAGATAAAAAAAAAACATTTCAATTTTTCGTTATAAATATGGCGTGAAACTCATCTACTTTCTATACTTACTGATCCTTGTATTATTAATCTCATCAAAAAGTCACCTGTAAAAAATGCAGCCAAGTCTCGTAACTCATTTACCGTAAAAAGTACTGAGATCGTATAAAGCCAAGTTTAACTATCTTATTAACTCTGAAATTTTCATTCACAAATCACTCCTAGTCTCTACATCTTTAGTTAATTATTATTTTATGACTTGGCAATTACGTAGCACGAGAATGTGATGTATATAGTTAGTCGTCTTAATCAAATAATACTATAACATATTAAAGTGTAATAACTTCCCTGTGCGTATATATAATTTGTCTTAATTAAATTATCCCATCCCATCCCATCCCATAACATTGAATAACATTGAAATTTTTCGATTTGTTTCGATTTTTCGATTTTTTCAATTTTGCTTTCGATTTTTTTGGTGTTTTTGATGTTTTCTTTTTCTGGATATTAAACACTACCTTCACACCGAATCTTAAGTTTCTAAGACTACAAGATCGTATTATTTTCAATTTTCAATTTTGATGAAATTTGTTGAATTTTCGAATGTTTTTTTTTTTTTTTTTTCCGGATTTTATAATTTTTCCTTTCTTTGTATCCTAAACACTACCTTTTTTCCAAATGTCAAGTTTCTAGGGCTACGGGATCTACCTAATCTTTTTGATGACGCGTGAACGAGTGAGTGAGTGAGTGACTAAAAATCGAATGTTTGAGTTCATATATCGTCTGAACTAGAAAAGACAGAAAGTTGTAATTTTAAATTTTGGTCCTGTGTGCCAAATACTCTAGAAAAAAGAAGTTTAAAATTTTTGGGATACTCCAGCGCGGAGATATGGGGGGGGGGGTCAAAAGTGCCCTGAGTTGCTTCCAGAAAAGTATGCTTACGGCTGTCCTCTCTCGACTTGGCGGAGGCACTACCGTGCCTCCAGATTACAAAATTCGTAAACAAAAGAAAAGAAAAGCATAATCCGGGGAAAATAACACAAAACAATAATGGAAGGTGTACTAGCTAATAGGACAATTATCTTAAAATCTATCTAAAACAAACTATCCCCATCCTGTGGGATTTCTTTTTCAATGTTTTACTTTATTTAATGCAAAACATAGATTGCATCCGACAACTCATAAAAAAGTCCTCCGGCCTGTACCGGCAGGAAAAGGTAGCTTTCCTATATCTTCGTTTTAAAATTTTAGCTAATGTTACTCGAAAACAGCAAGTTAAAATGCAAAGAAACCTTTTACAAAAGATTCGTTTACACTGAATATGAATAAGAAATTCGCCAAATTATTGAGCTATAGCCAAGTTGGCTTCATTTATGAAGACTTATTTTTGTCGCCAAATTTGGCGAGATTTCGCCAATTGTCGCCAAGTTTGGCGCTAATGGATATGAATATATAGTTTTATGCGTATGATTGGGAAAATGATTACAACAATGAAAGAAAATAATTTGCGAGAAATCGCGTTCACTAAAACTTATAAATTTATATTAAAATCATTAAAATTACAGACATTACAATACACTTTCATAAAACATTAAAAACATATTAAAATTGGACGTTTCGGATTTACATGGAAAATCCCTCTTCAACAACAACATTTCACTTAGTGTAAATCATAGTTCAAAAATATCAACAAATAGAAAATGCAACGTATCAAAATTTCGAAGTCAAAGTTACAGTTATAATAACACGGAGTATTCATTCGGGATTGCACCTGCTTGACCATTATTGAATATAAATTTATCGTTGGTTTTTTGTAATGTGCTGTTTTGTTTCAAAATGTCAGCCACCCTAGAATTTCAAACTGCTCTATCTCAGCCAATTTTTAAGATAGAGGTAAAACAAAAAATGCTCTGGAATCCTTGTATCAAGTCCTAACACCTAATTAAAAAATAAACTTGAATTTTTAACTTTTTTTGTATATTTATTTTAGTTTTAAAATTTTCCGTGGCCGCCATCTTGAAACAAGATGGCGGACCAAGCTGGCCAACGAACTCGGTCGAAGCATTGGTGAGCTTAATACACACAATTAGTTTCATCCAAATTAATTTATAAATACGAGCGTTATCGTATCAAACTATGTTCATTTTTTCAATTTTTTTCGATTTTTTTTATTTTTTTTCGAGTTTTCTGGATTTTTTTTATTTTTCCTTTTTCTGTATCCTAAATACTACCTTTATTCCTAATTTGAATTTTCTAGCGCAACAAAATCGGATTGTCTTCAAATTTTCGGTTTTTTTCAATTTCTTCGATTTTTTCAATTTTGCTTTCGATTTTTTTGGTGTTTTTGATGTTTTCTTTTTCTGGATGTTAAACACTACCTTCACACCAAATCTTAAGTTTCCAAGACTACAAGATCGTATTATTTTCAATTTTCAATTTTGATGGAATTTGTTGAATTTTCGAATGTTTTTTTTTCGAATTTTCTGGATTTTATAATTTTTCCCTTCTTTGTATCCTAAACACTACCTTTTTTCCAAATGTCAAGTTTCTGGGGCTATGGGATCTACCCAATCTTTTTGATGACGCGTGAACGAGTGAGTAAGAAGTGACAAAAAATCGAATGTTTGAGTTCATATATCGTCTGAACTAGAAAAGACAGAAAGTTGTAATTTTAAATTTTGGTCCTGTGTGCCAAATACTCTCTATAATTGAAGTTTCAAATTTTTGGGATACTCCAGCGCGGAGATATGGGGGGGTCAAAAGTGCCCTGAGTTGCTTCCAGAAAAGTATGCTTACGGCTGTCCTCTCTCGACTTGGCGGAGGCACTGCCGTGCCTCCAGATGTAAGGAATTGATTCACACTCATTTTAAAACACATTGGAAAATTCCCGTTTTATTTCAAATATGACGCCTCTTTTTCCCGCAGAGAAATCTATTTTTAATGACATAATTCTTGTTAATTTTCTTTTCCAGGCAATTAATTTCAGTACTGGCATAGGGGAAATTATGTTGCTTTAACGAAATAATATTAAATCTTTAGTTTTTATCAACAAAAATGGAACTATTAACATTCGTAATTTTTTTTTTAGGTAATCGAGTTATTTCTTTTAGTTTTAAGAATGAAAATAAATATTTCTCGCTATCCATGACATCATTTTCGATATGGATAATTTTGCGGAGCATATTATTGACATTTGCTGACCATTTTCTTTTGAAACTTCTTTTTACTTTTTTAAAATTTAAATAAAAAATACGGTATAGTTATATTAGCCCTGCGCAGACGGTAAAACGCCAAGAATTATTACCATACAAAAGAAAAAAGCGAAGAAAAAAACCCAAGATCATTTTATTTCACCAATCAAAGATATCCGCTTTATTTTTGATGTATGGCGTCATATTCGCCTGTTTCCTATGGTTACTCATATTGAAACCTTGTATTATTATCAAAAACTAAAAAAAAGTACGTTTTATTTCTAATAATATTATTTAATCATCTTTTTAATTCTTTAATTTTTTTATTTAATTTTTATTTTTCACGTGAACATTTTTCAATTGAAACTAAATTGCTGACTAAAAATTATTATTCCGGAATTTGAATTAGTTTTGGCAGCGATAAAGTATTAGCAACGGTAAAGTAAATTTAACCATGTTAAAATATTATACAAAAAAAATGTCCATTTACTCTCTATGAAAAAACGAAATTTTGAATTATTAAGAAAAATATTTGAATAAAATAAACAAAAACCAGCCTATGTTCAAATGAGGGTTATAATCAATCTGTATGCAAAAATACAGGATTATTAAAGGCTCCATTTTGACGCTGGCTTCAGCCTAACATTTGCGCACAATCAGATTTATAATATTATTAGGATTAAACCAAATTTATTTATAGGTTTTTGATTATGGCCAGCAGATCCATCTTGCATTTGGAGATATTCCTCAGGAAGGGGACGCTGTGATAAAGATTGTCTCGATTTTTCGCAGTTGTGTAGTTATACATTGGCTGCTCATGCAGTGAAGTGTGCTCTCAAGACAATTTCTACCGGTGTCTAATGGCACCTTTTAAAGTTTTGATTTATATATTTTTTTACTTGGAATTTTTAAAGTTAATAAGTGTAATATATATATATATATATATATATATATATATATATATATATATATATATATATATATGTCTTTAAAGTATTAAAAATGTTTTCTGATTGTTTTAATCTAAAAAATACATAATATATTAATAAATTATAGATTAATATATAATAAAATAACCAAAAATTGAAATCGTTAGAAAGGAGTTATTTGACATTTGTAGAAATATAGTGCTAAGCGAGAACTCTTCAGCAATTCTTCCCGATCGCTAAATCATATGTACCTAGGGGAAATTTAAATAGGTGATTACCTAAGATAATCATCGAAGTACGATTTTCAACATCAGAAAATAAGACTTCCGATGCCAATGTAGTGCGTTTTTTAAAAAATGTCTTAAATTTTAAGTATTTCAGAAGACGATAAAATTAAAAAAAATTTCCTCAATTTTCAAAATTTATAGGATTTTCTAAAATACTTAAAATTTAAAAAGATCTTTACCTCGACATTGGACTCTACTTTCGGACGGTTAAAACCTTATTTCGATAATTACATTAGGTAATGACTAATCGTCTATTTAAATTTTCCCATAGGTTAACATGGGTCAAATTTAACAGAACCTGATCTGCATTTTGTGTATGTGGGCGTATGTCAACTTTTCTGCAATATATATTAAATTAACCTCTAACCTCTACATTTCATATAAAGAAGTCATCAGATTAGACATTGGTTTCCATATATATTTAAAAAAGTGATCTCATAGATAAAATAATTAACACACACACACACACACAAATTTCGACTTCCGGCTCTATGCGGATTTATACGTTTTAGAAAGTCCTGATCACGATTTGGCTGTTTTTATAAAATGTCTGTCCGTGAGTCTGTCTGTCTGTATGTGTCACATATTTCGTAGGCGCTCTAACCTACAAACTGCTGTGTAGAACAGGATGAAATTTCATATGAAGTTCTATCCTTACGTGAACTGGTGCTGATTAGTTTTTGGGCAAAATCTCTGAAGAAGGGGTGCCGCAAATTAATGATTTACTCGATTTATGTGATGTTTATATCTCCAGTTTATGCGCACAGAATTCAATGAAACATTAAATTTAGAATCTTCATGGTAGGAAGAGATGTTAAGTCAATTTTAGCTGCGGACATCCAAGAGGTGGTGCCAAAATTCGATGATTGGTTCGAAACATGTGATGCTTATATAACCAGTTTTAAATGCAAAGAATTCAATGAAACTTCACCCTTAGCATGTCTTCCTGGTCCACGATTCCATAAAAATAATTTGCGTTTATATATAACAAAATAACCTATTTGCTATATATGTAATTTCTTGTACTATTTAGACCATTTAATTGATTTGAATTATATAGAAGAAAGTTTTGCGATGGCCACAGCGTACCAGTTAAAAATAAATACAGGTAAAGCACAAGAGATATAAACTTCATAGGTGGACAGTTGTACTCGGTCTGACTATCTATGTTAACATGGAATTTCACAATCGGCCGGTGGAGGAAAAACTTGTATCGGTGAAGCATCTTCTTAGTACTTTACTATATGATTTTTTCTACTTTTATGGAAAAACTGCTTTTTGATACTATCTGAGAATTGTAAAGAGAGCAAAATATCTTTAAAATTGTTATTTCAAAGTCTTTGAATTTTATCGTTACTAGGCCAATATCTTGAATTTTATCATTTTTATTTCAAAATCTTGAGTTTTATCTATTACAGTTATCTATTCGAAGCAGAATACCAGATACGATACAGATGGCATTTTAATGAATAAAAGATCTTATATTTACCTGATAATATTTTACATTCTATTTTTAATATCAATAAATAAATGTAAGCGTGGTTTGTTTCTACGTGCAGCTATAACTCTGCAACCCACCTCCGCAGTCTCATGGGGGTTATATGGTATGGTAGCCTTCCATCCCTCATCCATGAAAAAGGTTTCGGTTTGGAACTGCAGGGGTTGGGTTCGGAAAAATGGGTGTAAAAAGAGGGCATCGCACCAATGTACTTCTTAGGGGAAGTCAGTGAAGCAGCTGGGAATCGAGTAGCGAAGTGGCTGAAACTGGCCAGTATGTTTCTGAATGTTCTAGAATGTTTCAGAATGTTACAGAATCTTCCAGAAGATTCGATAATGTTCTATAATGCTCTATAATGTTCCAGAATGTTCTAGAATGTTCCAGAGTGTTCGAGAATGTTCCAGAATGTTCTACAATGTCCCAGAAGGTTCTGGACCTTCAAAGGGACTTCCGGTACCGGAATGTTCGAAAATGTTCTAGAATGTTCCAGATGGTTCTGTATCATCAAAGGGACTTCCAGTTCCGGAACGTTCGAGAACGTTCTAAAATGTTCTAGAAACCAGAAACGGAAGTCCGGAATATTATGGAGCATTCTCGAACGTTCTTTTCGAAAAAGAATGAATAGATTGAGAGAAAACTTAACATTTGAACAACGAGAAGAAATTAGAGAAGAGAATCGAGTGCGATACTCAGCAAGCAGACAAAGAGAAACTACTGTAGAAACAAGATTACAAAATGAACTAAGTAGAGTTACAATGAGTGAAGTTCGTGAAAGATACCGATCTCAAGCGCATGAACAAAACATTAGTATACGAGAAGTGTGAAGCAGAAGAAGTAGATATTACAGGTTGGAAAGTGAGGTATTCTGTTATGATCCCACTAAAGAGTACAAAAAATATAAACACGTTATCATTGGCTACCATTGCCAAACGAATCTCATAAAAGTTTGCAAGTGTATTTTATTGACGACGTCAAACGGAAGTCTATCGACGTTGCGAAAATATTAGTGGATTGAGACGGGAAATCATTGAAGATCTTCAGAGGATTTTACGTAAGTACAAGCAATTGATTCACGAATTCAAAACAGCACTGAACCGAATGGTGTCCAATGAGTATAAAGTTGTGACTCGAGCCGACAAAAGACCAGTTGGAGAATACGAATATCGATTCAATGTACCTCAAGTCAATGAAATTACCGTTGTAATTGTGGACAGTGAGTTGTGAACACACAAGTCGTGATATAATTATTCAATGAAGGAGAGAAGGACTACAACATATCGCAGAAAAACGACGTTCTTACGATGCACTTCAATATCCGTTAATTTTTATAAAGGAAAACATACCATTTCAATTTTAAGCAAGTAAACCCAAATACAAGTGCAGTGTGATTTTTTTTATTTTTTATTTTTTTGCTTTCGTAAAAGGAATCCGGTTTTAATATTTTAGCACAATACAATAGTTCCCTGCGACGTTTGAATTTTTAGCAAATTTTTTGGAATTTCGTTACTTTTTTTTTTTTTTTTTTTTTTTTTACATTCAGAAAGAATCGGGTTTTAATGTTTTATCCAATATATTCATTTTGTCCTCTTAAACTTTATTCGGAATTTGTACAGAAAATTTCGAAATTTTTTGATATTCGTTAAAGAAATCCGGTTGTAATTTTTTAGCTCAATGTACTACATTTTGTTCTTTGCGGTTTTTCTTTTCTCATTTTTTACTAAATTTTCTTTTTAGCGTTTTTTTTTTTTTTTTTTTTTTTTTTTTTTTTTTTGCGTTCCTTAGCGATTTTTTTGACATCTTTTTTCTGAAACGGAAAGAACTCTCCCGTAAATTTTGCTACTGTCGTTATTAAATTCAAGTTGTAAGAATACCGAATCGGTTCCTAAAGCAACGTCCTAAAGCAAAAATGAAGTGACGATGCTGAAATTTGGAATTTAATCTGGGTCGAAATAAAAAATCAATTTAATTCAAGTTTCGCTTTATTCCCGCAAGGCCCGCTTTATTTATTCATAAAAGACCCGAGCGGGCTATGCCCGCACGGGAGCACGCTGCCGAAAACAGAGGGGCCTTAACTCTAGCTTTGTTTAATTCGATATTCGTTCAGGATAAACTGACCAGCGAAGCATGCGAAACTCCGTTAATTTATTAATAAAAATAAATATCGAAATGTTACAAATGCATGAATTCACAAAAGCATTATTTACACTTCTGTGTTTTTGTAAATTAAAATGTACAATATTTAGTATAATAGTGCCAAATAGACTATATTGGTGCCTTTTAATTCATACACTATATGGCCAAAAGTCACCGGACACTTTTCTCTTTTGGCGTTTTGTCGAATGAAATACTTAATAAATTTCTACTTAAACTTCGGGAATGCGAAGAACATGTAACTCATATTTTACAATAAAGATTTAAAAAACTTCTTCTTTTAAAGTAAGAAAAAAAAATCCTTTTTGATGTCATATTTTTTTCTTTGATGAAGTGCATCAAATCAATTATTTGTTTCTTATTAATATGTACGAGAACTTTGGGTATTATGGAACACCATTTACATTTGAGGCAACACCACATCCCGAGATTGTTTTACACCCGAAAACCAAATACAATTACAAACTTGAACTATCTGTGATTAGTTATTTATAGAACAAAGAATTATTTTACGAAATTCCATCACATGCAAACAAATAAAAATAATGTACCCTCTTTTTTTAGGGGACGGTGTGGGGGGTATTATGAAGTAGTCGGATAATATGGAATAGAAGATTAAAAATTAAGAAAACAAACAAAATTTGGCCAAATAAAAACAAAACAGATTTAATGGTACCAAGGAAGCATGATCAAAATATACTCTCTAGTTAGTAGATTATAGGTAGTCCATACAGTCCAGTTTATTTGCACAAGCCTCAAATATAATGTGTTCGTAAGTGACTTCACTGGGAAGTCATTTGGTGAGTCATTACAGTGCAATGATCTGGCGACTTCACAGTGGAGTCTCCAGATTTCGGTCCCGTAAGCGTGACAATGTGACTTTATTGTGTCGTAACCTGATGATTCGTCACAAAGCAAAAGTTACATTGACATCTCCGTGGGATCACTAAATAATGGTCAGTTGAGAGCATTAATGAGATGAATGAAAGATATCACATTTTGATTAACTGTGGTAACTGTGATACTTGTAACCATTTGTGAGGTCAAGGTGACATCACATTGACTAGCTGTGGTGTTGGCATAGTCGTAGTGTAGTATCTAGTTTCTACACCAGTCATTTATATCACTTTCTTTTAGCTATTCACAATTATTTTTTGTGTTTGAAAATTAGCATTTTGTGCTTGACTCTTAATTTATAAATACCAGTAAAGCTCTCACAATTTAATTCTCAATTTTTGCATATATCTATATCATTCACTTCTATATACAGGGTGATTATAAAAAAAACTATCCCGACATTTGGTCCCCTAACTATCATACCATTCATAGAAACTGAATGAAATTTTGGCAAAGGGTATTTTGAGGTATGCGCTCAAGAATGATATGGAAAACAACAGTATCACTCAAACAGTTACGGTTACAGTGAGAAAATTTCGAAAAAATCAAATGGCAACATCCAGTTTTTTGTATTGGAATGTGATCTCCATTGTGAAAAACTCTAAATAGCGTTGGAACGGCAACTGTAGCATGAAAATCACCGGAACTAGGCAAGGGAAAAGTAAAAAGGACTTTGCCGTGCACCAGAGCATTAATTTTTGTTTCATTTACGTCACACGTCACACCGTTTCTTTGGTTGATATCCCAGCCTGATTAGTTCGTCACAAAACGAGAAGAAGAAACCAAGAAACGCAAATTTCGGGTTTTACGTAAGACACAGTCATGACTAACGTCGTCACGCTAGGTGAAAGAAAAGGCACTGCGAAATGCGAGCCGCGTATGTTCCTTTCTGCCATTCCGAACAAGATGCCGATTTCAGGGGAAATCGTAAAGATTTATTACCTGAATGGACAAAATGCCGCAGAGACATTGCGTGTTTACCGCAGAAACCATGGATTACGGCGAGGCCCGTGCACTGTCAAAGCTGTACGGGACTTGATTCATAAATTTGAAGAAACTGGTTGCACATGCGATCGACCTCGGTCTGGACGACCTTCCGTTCCTGTGGAAGCTGTGGCAAAAGTCCATCAGACGATAAGCACAGTTCGTCCTGCAACTGAACGCGGTGTTTCACGTGTTCTGGATCTGCCGAATTCAACTGTACGCAAGATTCTGCGCTCTGTTCTAAACATGTTTCCGTATCGATTCCAGCGTGTCCAGATGTCGGAGCGGGAGACTATCAATTACGGCTGGAATTTGCAAATCAATTCCTTATCCGGTACGATGAAGATAGCAGCTGGCTTTTACGCATTCTGTGGACAGATGAGGCGTATTTCTCGTTAACTGGTAACGTAAATTCGAAAAATTGTGTGCACTGGGCAGAGAATAATCCACATGATGTGCATGCACTTCCATTACACGAGGAAAAAGTGACTGTGTGGTGTGGTATAACGAGTACGTTCATCCTCGGCCCTTACTTTTTTGAAGAGGTTCCTGCCGGTATTCTGCAAACGTGTACAATAACGAGTGTTCACTATCTGGACATATTAACTCATTACGCGATTCCCGCATTGCAACGGCAAAATGCTCTATCTGAAGTTGTGTGGATGCAAGATGGCACTCCTCCACATCTCGGGTCTTCAGTCAAACGTGTTTTAACTCAATAGTTTGGTGACAGAGTTGTCTCCCGTCATTTCCCGTTTCCGTGGGGTCTTACACCAATGGATTTCTGTCTGTGGGGATATCTGAAATCCAAAGTGTATCAGTTTCGTCCTCAAACTGCATCTGATTTGAAAGATGCCATCAGAACTGCGATTCAAGATATTCCTTTTACCATGATACGTCCTGTAGTGCTATCCACTATCAGCCGCATGCAAAGTATCATCATGTGTGAAGGAGGTCATCTGGAAAATTTGTGAAACCCAATAAAATGCTTTATTTTATACTGCTTCTCAGTCCTTATTAATTGTCCTCACTTTTAGCCTACCTACCGCCGGTGATTTTCATGCTACAGTTGCCGTTCCAACGCTATTTAGGGTTTTTCACAATGGAGATCACATTCCAATACAAAACACTGGGTGTTGCCATTTGATTTTTTCGAAATTTTCTCTCTGTAACCGCAACTGTTTGAGTAACACTGTTTTTTTCCATATCATTCTTGAGCGCATATCTCAAAATACCTTTTGCCAAAATTTTATTCAGTTTCTGTGAATGGTATGATAGTTAGGGGCCCAAATGTCGGGATAGTTTTTTTTATAATCACCCTGTATAACTTTTCTACTACAAAATTTCTTTTGTGGAAATAATTAGGGGTCGTCTTTATACCGAAATTGTAACAAACTTCGAAATTTTCAATGCGAACACCCAATTTTGCATCATATTTAGATTCTTCTGTAAATTTTACTTTCGTATACCAAACAGAAAGTCATTCATTGATGATGTTTTAGGAATTATGAAGATGTAAAACTTTGAACTCCTAATGTTAAATTCATTTTTAATAGTTGAAAACAAGATGCAATGCAAGTAATTTTATTCAGCTGAAAAATTACATGGTCAAATGAGCTGAAATTTTAAATACTCATATTTGAAACTCTCTAGAAATCGATTTCTATTCAATTTTCTTTAGATTAGCATACATAATTGTTTCGAATATTCATTTCGTAATATATAAATTTTGAAATTAATATTTTAAAAAGTATGTATTCTAACGAATAAATATTTAAGCAGAAACCGATTTCTAGAAGCTTCAAATATGCGACTCCAAAATTTCAACTCATTCTTCCAAGTAGTTTTGAATTATGCTTGTGAAACTACCTGCATTTCAGCATGCTTTACAACTAACAAAAATGAATTTAACATTAGATGTTCAAAATCTTACATCTGCATAATTCCTAAACTTCGTTACCGAATGACTTGTTGTTTGATATCCAAACGTAAAAATTACCGAAGAATCCAAATATGATGTGAAAATTAGGTACATTCGTATTGGAAATTTCAAAGTTTTTTGCAATTTCAATAGGAAGACGAGCCCTTAAGCTTATTTATTTTAACATAACTTTTAAAGGAGACATATTGAATGGCTATTTTCATTATTTACTGAGTCAATTTTGATATAAAATAATTGTGATATTCCTTGTCTTTTTATGTTTTTTTTTGGTGATTGACTGTACATTTACATTAAAGTAAATGATTTCTCTCGAAATGTATATCTAAAATGTAAAATTTCGAAATTTTATTTATATTTATCGACATAGTTATTTTTCAAGTGAGTATCATTACTTATATTTGGTCATATCATTTGCCATGTATATTCGCTTAAATAGCAATTCCTCTTAAAAATGTAGATTGAAAAGTGTAGATTAAGATTTTCATTTCTAGATAAACTTCTTTTTAATAGCGACAGAACAGAAAACAGTACATCTCGATTAACTATTTCGTAAATAAAACATGATTTATAAATTCGTAAAAAAGAATTTTCATTAAAACTATTTGAGAATGAATAACACTATATAAGTTTCAATGTAGTAATAAGAACAATTAATGGTATGTACTTACCCTAAACATGTAGAGGTTTGCGGAATTCTTCTTTGGGTGGGTTAACTGTTACGTAACCTATTATGAACCCTGCATTCGGATTTCCGATCAATAGTCCTTGAATTGGATAATGTCATACGGCGCCCGTTTTCATCTTCCCAATAAGTTTTAAAATAGGATTATGTAATTCCTTTAGTTTTGCATAAAGCTTATATTATCCGGAACCATGGATGCCCACTAGGGGAGAGGAGAGAGGTCAAGAGAAGGCAATAGCCTCCCCCCCCCTGGATTTTAAAATTTAATTAACTCTAATTAATTTATTCAAATTTAATTCTTTATATCTGATGATGTTGAAAAATATGAATAAAATTTATTTTTCTCGAATGATTTAAAATAACGAAACTCTAATAAAAAAAGAACTAAAGATTTTTCGTAAGTGGAGGGGGGGTCTCATCTGAATCCCCCTCCCCTCCGTGAGAGAAAATTTTTAGTTTTTTCTTTATCGGTCATGTGTTGCAAAAATATTTTAAATGGAAGGTTCATGGGTACAGAGTTTTCTGACGAAAATTAAAAAAACTGTTTCAATTTTTCCTTTTGAAAAAAGCTTGTAGAAGCTTATTTTCGGATTCTTAATATCGACCAGGAGTTTTGCCAAATAAAGCTGAATTCAAACAATTTCAAGAGAGGTTACAGGGCTGTGCCGAAATATTTTCATTTTTTTTTAATCTGTCATGAAGAAAAACTGATTTTTCTTTTTTCTTTCTGTTTTTTTTTTTTTTTTTTTTTTTTTTTTTAAAGCGTGACAACATTTTTTGAAGAACTGAATAACATATTGTAACATGATTTTATCTGTATTATCTTATTATGAAATAAAATTATGTAACCCTTATGACGAACAAAATATTCACACGTGGAAAAATACTTTGTTTGTTTCAATTAATATCCACCGGATTTCTGAGATAAATTTATATTGAATAAACATCGGAAGAAATTGTAATAACTGCATAAAAATATCTTTGGCATATTACTTTCGATCCACCAGCGGTTGAGAGGTTCTTCTTAGAGTCCTGCATTGGATCGGTTAGCCACTAAATATTTTCGGTACTGATCGGTTTCGGGTTTAGATGTGGTTCTTTCGGGTCGGGTTCGGGTTAACCCTACTTTTCAAAAGAAAATCTTGTATATTTTTTAATGAAAAAAGTGTATATTTTAATATTTATGACTGTATATGTGTTCATTTTTATACAAAAAACGATAAATTGATATTAGAGATACAATTGTAGACTACTTTTCCGCAATCATGTTAAAATATGTGTTAATTTTCTTTCACTTCGGGTTCGGGGCGGAATGAAGAATGTCGTATGTATGTGACTAACGCTGCTGTCACTGCCGTAAATGAATTTTCTGCGATCGGTGGTGTTTGTCGGCGTATATTAATAAAACTATTGTATATAAAAATATGAAAATTGGTAGTTTTATCGAGAAATGTTCAATAAACCCGTTGAAGTAGACAGTTTTAAATTGAAGTATAATTTTAAGCGCTATTTAATGTTTGAGTTGGTCAAAATAGTTCCGTTAAAAAAGTTTTAGAGGATCAAAAACTATGCATAGCAATTTAACCATCTTTCGCATGTACAGATTTCACGAGCTTGCGGTGTGTAGTGTGCAATCTTTTTTTTAAATCTGACTAATTTTTTGAGAATTCTTTTTCAGTTTTTTTATTCAAAATGTCATTATTTCAATAGAGATTTATTTCATATTTCAAAAAGGTAACTTTTTTTTAAATATTGTTGTCAAATTTTAAAAAGGCGTAAATATAATTTATCCAAACATTAAAATAGTTAAATTCTTGCGTGCGAAAAGAATTAAATGGGGGAAATTACGTATAATAAAAGCCAAAAATTCCAAACACTTTTCCATTAAAATATACAAGGTGTTCCAAAATTCAACCAACAAATTAAGAGAGATGATAGAAGGCATCAAGAGTATGAAAACATACTATAGAACATGGGGTCGCAAACCACGTTTAGTGGGAGAAAATCGTAAAAATAGTTATGAAGTGTGTGACGTCGAGTGGAACAAAAAGGGCCAATAATAAGTAGAAAAAATATATATGACGTCAAGCCTGATTACAATGCATTGCAAATCAACGTCAGAAAAGAGATGACGACACATTTTTATAGAAATTGTTCGAAGTTGCGACCACGAAGGTCATTGCACAGCCGACACCTACGGACGAAGGACCGCCGGACGCGTTAAAACACATCCCTATAAAAATGTCTCGTCGTCTCCTTTCTGGCGATGAACTGTAATGCATTGTAATCATGCTTTACGTCAAATAAATGTTTTTTCTCTTTATTATTGACCCTATCTGTTCTTCTCGATGTCACACCCTTCATAAATATTTTTGCGATTTTCTCCCACTAAACGTGGTTTGCGACCCCATATATTATAGTAAGTTTTCATCCTCTTGATGTATTTTATCACCCCTCTTAATCTGTCGGCCTAATTTTGGAACACCCTGTTTATTTACACGAGATTTATTTCATATTTCTATGAAGTTATTTTTTTAAACCTTTTCTTTCCAAATTTTAAAACAGCGCAAATGAAAATATGTCTTTCAATTAAAAATGTATTTACACATGCATATTAAAAAGAGAAAGAAAACATTAGTGAAAATTACGTCATATTTAAAAAGTCTTATAACGTCGATATAAAATTTCGCGAGGCAGCGACATTATTTACTTAGCCCTTTTATACAAGCTGATTTTCAAAAAACAGTAGTTAGTTGCCGCAATTGATTCGGCCTTAAGAACCGAAAATTCAAGGGAAATTAATGGCAACCCGATTACTGAGGATCGTCACTGGTAATTTAATAATAAGTTAATCTTCCGTATCGTTTTAAAACAGAGCAAATTAGCGTATTTTTAGAATCTGCGGTGTCTGAACTGTGTTTGGCGAACGTGGCTCTTAGGGGGCAGAGCCTCCTAGTCTTTTTTCTTTTATAAAAAATATAATTTTAAACAATATTCGTTGATATTCATGTTCTTTGCATGGTAAATTGGATTAAAAAATGAAATGGCCATCATCAAAATAAATACAATACTTTAATAAGTAAACAAATAGAATTAAATGAAATAGACCTATCATAGTTTGAACAACTTTAAGACGGTGTTTATAAGTTAGATCAAAAATATACTTTTCAGTTAATCAGGAATAGTGTTTAATAACAACAATAAAATTTAACTTCGAGAGATAGTAGAATTTTAAACAGCTTCGAACATAACAAATTCTTTTATATTTCTATGGAATCATTGAGTTTAACTAAATCTAATGTTTCTTTTATTAAACGATAAAACATTTTACATTTGTTTACTCACTTCATTTTGTTTGCTTACTCTATTTATCTTTGTTTTCGTAAGATTTCTAAAACTATGTTATTGGTTTTATTCGAACTTCAAAACAGAATTATTCCGTAATTTATACTGCAAAAAGTCTATTAAATGTTTCATAAAACCATTTTTTTTATGAATTTTCAAAAAATTTGAGTTTTGAACATAAATTTACTCACACTGTTTGAAACTAACTAAAACTGATTAATTTTAAAGATAAACGATAAAATATAATCGACTGCAATAACGTTTGTAATGCAACTGAAGAGAGAAAATCCGAAATAAAAAAAATGGGAATTGAGTCGTTCGACACCATTATCGAACTCAAACTCCATTTTAACATTACAAATTATTACATTTTTTATGTAAAAATTACGCAAAATTGTTTGTTTTTCAAATATGTCTTTCATAAAAAAGGGTATGAAAAATATGCGACCTCTTTCTTTTCTTTTATGTTTTAAAAATGTTGATTGGTATTATTTTTAGTTAAATGAAAACTTCGAATAACAAAAGAATTGCTATCATCAAAAGAAGTATAATATATTTTAATAAATAATCAAGTCGTTTTAATAGAATTTTAAACAGCATAGAACATAACAAATACTTTTGTATTTCTATGGAACCATTGAGATTAACTAAATCTAATGTTTCTTTTACTGACCGATAAAACATTTTACATTTCTTTACTCACATAATTTTCTTTGCTTACTCTATTTATCTTTGTTTTCCTAAGCTTTCTGAAACCACGTTATTGGTTTTATTCGAACTTCAAAACAGAAATCTTCCGTACTTTATAATGCAAAAAGTCTTTTAAATCTTTCATAAAACTATTTTTTTTTTTAATTTTCAGCAAATTTGAGTTTTAGAACATACATTTACTCAAACTGCTTGAAGTTAACTAAAACTGATTCATTTTAAACAGAAACGATAAAATATAATAGGCTACAATAATGTTCGTAATGTAACAGAAGACAGAAAATTCGAAGGGAAAAATGGGGGAATTGTGTCTTTCAACTCCATTATGGAACTCGAACGTCATTTTAACATTGCAAAATATTACATTTTTTATGTAAAAATTATACGTAAAATTGTTTATTTTTCAAAAATGTCTTTCATAAAAAAAGGTATGAAAAATTTGCAATATTTTTCTCTACTTTTCTTTTTTTTTTAAATATTGATTGGTATTATTTTACCTTGAATGAAAACTTGGTATAACAAAAGAAATAATATAATCAAAAGAAGTATATTATTTTAAAAAATAATCAAGTCATTTTAACAATGTTTGAAACAGCCTATAACATTACAAAGGCTTTTGTATTTCTACGGAAGCAGTAAGTTTGACTAAATCGAATGTTTCTTTTACAAAATAATAAAATAATTTATGTTTATTTACTCACATTATTTTGTTTGCTAACTCTATTTATCTTTGTTTTCGTAAGCTTTCTGAAACTATGTTATTGGTTTTATTCGAACTTCAAAACAGAAAATTTCCGCACTTTATACAAAAAAAAAAAAAAAAAAAATTCTTATGAATTTTCAGCAAATTTGAGTTTTAGAACATACATTTACTCACACTGTTTGCATCTAACGAAAACTTATTAATTTTAAAGAAAAACGCTAAAATATAATCGGCTATACAATAACGTTCGTGGTGTAACTGAAGAGAGAAAATCCGAAGGAAAAAAAAGGGGAATTGTGTCGTTCGACTTTTCATGAAACTCAAACTTCATTTTAAACACTGCAAATTATTACATTTTTTATGTAAATATTACTCACAATTGTTTTGTTTTTTAAATGTCTTTCATAAAAAAAAAGGTATGAAAAATATGCGACATTTTGTTTTTCTTTTCTTTTTAAAAAATGTTGATTTGTATTATGTTTCCTTAAATGAAAACTTGGAATAACAAGAGAATTACTATCTTCAACGAAGCATAATATTTTAATAAAAAATCTAGTTGTTTTAATAGAATTTTAAACAGCCTAGAACATAACAAATGCTTTTGTTAAGTAATACGGAAGCAGTAAGTTTGACTAAATCTAATGTTTCTTTTACTGAACGATAAAATATTTTACATTTGTTTACTCACTTCATTTTGTTTGCTTACTCTATTTATCTTTGTTTTCGTAAGCTTTCTAAAACGATGTTATTAGTTTTATTCGATCTACTAAACAGAAAATGTCCACACTTTATACTGAAAAAAATATTTTCGTAAAACTATTTTCTTGTGAATTTTCAGCAAATTTGAGTTTTAGAACATACATTTACTCACACTATTTCAATCTAACTAAAATTGATTATTTTTCAAGCGAAACGCTAAAATATTATCGGCTACAATGACGTTCGTGATGTAACTGAAGATAGAAAATCCGAAGGGGAAATAAAAGGAAAATTGAGGTCTTTCGACTCCAATTAAATTATCGAACTCAAACTTTTTTTAACCGTTTCAAGGGCGGTGGTGTGTTTATGAAACCAGTTAATTTTAATTTTCCAAATGCCACAATGACACCAGAATTTTGATATAAAATTGTCTGTTTATTATGTCTGTAAAATATAGCAGTTTCTTATTTCCAAATAAATTTGTTCGTAAATTCCGGTGTCAAACATTCATTTCAATATTTTACCAATGCTTTGTCCCTGAAAAGGTTAAAATTGCATATTATTAGGTGCGTTCGTAATTATATAAATACGTAGCACCTATTGTCGTCGCTTGGTCCGTCCGTCTGTCTGTCCGTCTGTCTGTCCGTCCGTCCGTCCGTTTGTCTGTCCGTCTGTCTGTCCGTCCGTCCGCATATAACAACGCAAAAACTACCCAACCGAATGGTTTGAAATTTAAGATATATTATCTTTGCAGAATTTTGTAGAGACATTTCAAATTTTATTAAAATCGAATCAAAACTTTAGGAGATATTAATAAAAATATTTATTAAGAAATTTGAAATTTTTTTTTAAAATCGGTGCTTTCTTGTTATAGGAGCTTCCGAAGTTTAATAGTCAAGCGACCGAGATACTTATTCTATTACAGAAATTAATCTGCAGACGATATCATTCGTTTCACAGAATTAAAAATCATCAAGATCTAAATATTTATATAGCTAGCTACAGTACGAACGCACCTCATTTGTCACGTTTGACGTACAATTTCCAGCTTGTTATTATTATTATTATTATTTGCAAAAATTGCGCAAAATTGTTTATTTTTCAAAAATGTCTTTCATAAAAAGGGGTATGAAAAATATGCAACTTTTCTTTTCCTTTCTGTTTTTGGTGCATTCGCAATTATATAAATACGTAGCACCTATAGTCGTCGTCTGTCCGTCTGTCCGCATATAAGAGCGTACAAACAACCCAACCGAATGGTTTGGAATTAATTATATCGTTGAAGAATTTTGTCGAGTTATTTCAAATTTTGTGAAAATCGAATCAAAACTTAAAAAGATATTAATAAAAGTTTTCTTCATTCTATTAAATCCTATCATATGTAATCATTTCAATGATATCCTATGATAGGTAATGATTCTAGGTTGCCATAGTGATTACGTCCTATTTAAGATGGAGTCATATCATTTCCGTATTACTGAATTTAAAAACCGAAATTATATGCTAAAATTGTTTAATTATAGCAATCATATAATCTAACGACTGTTTTTTTCGATAGATGTTTCCGGAGAAATAGATATTAAATGGAAAAATAGTTTAAATATGGATTTCAAGTTCTGAAAATCTAGACTTAAGTTTTCCATTGGAATTTTCAATAAATGTTAACAAAAGATAAAATGTTGCCCACTTAAAATGTACTTATTTTATTTACGGAAATTAATCATATCATAATAACAAACGATTTAATTCATTTCACTGAAATAATAACGATGATATTTTTACAATGTCTTGTATTGGATATTTTCGCATAGTATAATTTTAATGTAACAGAATTGTAATTAATTGTTTGTAAAAGCGTATTGAAACTCAATTTCTTAAAAAAAAAAATAATAGCTATAATATAATATGAAAATCGGCACATAAAATAAATTTTGTATTCATGCATTTTTGCATAAGAGTGCAACAGCTATTGCACCAAGATCTGAATATTTATAAAACTAGTAATAGTACGAACGCACCTCATTTGTCACGTTTGACGTACAATTTCCAACTTGTTAATAATTTTGATTGTTATTAATTTTCTATAAATTAAAACTTGGAATAACAAAAAATTGCTATCACCAAATAAGTATAATATTTTAATAAACAAGCAAGTAATTTTAAATAAAAAGTAGTCTGAAAAATCTTGATGTTTTTATACTGTGTCATAATTATCTTCTTTCAGTTAATCAGAAGTAGTATTTAACGCTGTTCATAATTCAGATCTCAAATTCCCGTCACCAATATTAAATCTATGAACATCAAATCCATTCGTTTTTTTTTTTTTTTTTTTTTTTTTTTTTTTTTTTTTTTTCATTAGAAAAAAAAAATTATTTTTTTCTGTACGCTCTTCTTATTGGTTTGTCTGGCAATTATTTCTAAAAAATATACTTAATTTTATATTTTATGTGTTGAAATCGTAGCGAAAATGACGCATTTCTGCCAACTGCTACAATTTTTTGGCAGCACGTTTTAAGAACAGAAAAATCCAACTTCTGAAATCAAAGATTTCTGCGATTACATAAAGCTAATATTTTTTCTGAAAAAGAAACGGAGTCCAAAAATAGTAGCGGTTGGCAGCTATGCTGATGGGCAGTGAGTAAGATTTTATCACTTCAATTGAAATTATGTATATATTTTAGAAATACTTTGTCTACTATCGGCATGAAATAAACGCCCTTTAAGAAGAGTATACACGAGAAGGAAATTTAAAATATTAACTTTCTGACGAGAAATTAAAAATGATAATACGAGGGTAGTTTGATAAGTTATCGGCCTGTAATACATCTCTAAATAAGAACGTGCTTCTGTTTTACTTTCTTTATCTTGAAAATACCATATTCTTAAATTGTGCTATAAATTCTTGATCACAATTATTAATCTATAAATAACATATATACTATTATAACGTATTGATTCGTGATGGTAGTTTGACCACTCAAAATGTATTAATAAAGAAAATATAAAAATTATATTACTTTATTTGTTTTCTATTCCATAAGGGATTCTTATATAGCATCTTCTAATCGTAAGTAAATTTGCAGCATTAATCAAGTCGATTAATAGTATTTTTTGAAATTGACGAATCAATTCTTCTTCGAGGGAAAAAAAAAAACCATTGTCTGTTGGGTTAACTTTGGTTGAATTCAAATGTAAGGCATTATTTGCATCTCTAATATGCAAGTGTTTTTGTTTACATTTGGCATATATTTATCTTGAAATGACTATAGTTTTTTTTTTCAATTATGTAATAATCTAGAATTAACATATTGCTATAATGTGCTGATACGTGCTGATAGTCTGTTCACTCAAAATATATTTCTAAAGAAATTATAAAAAATATATTATTTTATTTTTCTTCTAATCATAATTATCTTCTATTAATAACATCTTATATAATATCTTCTAATCATAATGAAATTTGAAGCATTAATCAAATCGATTCATAATATTTTTGATGCATTAATTCTCTGAAAAAAAGAAAGAAAACGATTGTCTGTTTGGCTTGTTTTGATTGTATCTGAGATATCATTCCCATCTCTAAATCACACGTGCTTTTGTTTACTTTCAGTATATCCTTATCTTGATCAGGCTATAGTTTTTTTAATTGTGTAATATATTCTTTAGCATTCAGGTCTTGACAAATGCAGTTGTCAGGACGCCACTGGCGACCAAGTTTTTTTACCTGGCGATCAAGTTATTTAATCTAGCGGATTGTTTTTCTTGGCATATAAGAAATGAACTCAAACAGCATTTTTTTCTCCCCCAGTTCCACTCGTGCGCGGCAAGCATTGATCTTTCTCTTTTCTGGTACTTTTAATGGAAGAACTAAGTTTAAAGGCATTTTCCATCCCATGCACAGAAAACGACATTCTTCTCCACTCTAGCCAGCTAGCATTTCAAGTGATTAGAATATGGGGGGAAACTAAGAAATAGTGTCAATCCAGCGTCTGTGTCATCTAAAATTCGTTACAATTCGAAAAAGTGCTCAAGGTGTAAGTTTCAAATCCGATTTTTGTGTTCAGAATTAAAATGGATTAATCTATCACATTCATTTAACATATGAGTGATTATAACATATAAGTGAACAATAACATATAAGTGATTATAAGTAATTCATTTGAAGTAAATCTATAAAACTGAATTCAAATTCAGGCTCTTCAGTTTCATCAAAAAACTTACTTTATATTATTTTTCTAAATTATGTAACTAATAATTCCGAACTATGCTTATTTTTTCCCTCAATTAATTCATGAAAATTTTTTCAGCTTTTTGACAATCAATGACAGGAAAAGAGAGGACAGGGATAAATATTTTTTTACTGTCGACTAGAGTGTTTTTGCCGACTACCAGATTTTATTAAATTTGTAAAGCCCTGATTCATAATTATTAACCTGTAAATAATGTTCAACTATAACATGCGGATTTGTGGAGGTAGTTTTGTCACTCAAAATGAATTTCTAAACAAATTATAAAAAAATATATCATTTTATTTATCTCCTACTCATAATAGACTTTGCAGCATTAATCAAGTCAATTTTGAACTTATGCATAATTTTTGTGGCATTCTCCAAGTTCCATCCAATTGTGTTGTAATTCATCTTTCATTTATTACCCTACTAACTTAAAAAGGAAGTTCACCTGAATTAAAAAAAATATATATAACAATAATAATAATAATAATAATAATAATAATAATAATAATAAATAAAATAGATAATATATTAAAAGGATTTGTAAAGCAAACACTAAAAAATTTAATTTTTTAATTGGATGTCTTCTTTAAGTCATTCATGCACGAAACGTTAATTCCTTCATTTATTCTTACGTCCACGTATTTTAAAGGAAAAGTAAAACGCGAGCCCAGAATTTGTCATAAAAACACCTCTCATTATTTCAACTGCATTCAAATGTTTTTTCTGTAAACGTGTCAGCTTTTGTGGAATAAACAAGAAAATAATCTACAGATATTTGTGCTTGGAAAGAACAAACGTGATTTTTTTTTTTGGAATCATTTTATTTATTTGAATGTTGAATTATAATTTATAAACTAATTTGTGGTGATATTTTATTCATGAAAACTGAAACTTTTAGTGCTGTAGCAGAGTGGCCACCGACCAGGGAATTTTTCGGGGAAAATACCATTATTTTCTTGTAGAAAAATTCGTCTTATTTAATCGCGCGATTAAATAAGACGAATTTTTCTACAAGAAAATAATGGTATTTTCCCCCGAAAAATTCCCTTGCCTGTGGCCACTCTGTGTAGGCATGATAGTGCTCAAATTATTTTAGAATGTACTTTAGAAAGGATAAAATGAAACTAACTTCAAAATATACCTTATAATGGATGCGTAGCAGTTGGTTATCGCGATTCATGCCCCCCCCCCCCTCAACCGTCTATCTCCTACCCAAACCCATAAAAATACGCATTAAAATACACACTGATACTCACACATATTGTTCAAGTCTCATTATTTTATCTCCGACCTAAAAAAAAATTCGAGGCCTGTATCTTTAATATATTTAATATAATAAAACTCTTTAATATATTTTACATGTTGCTATGCAACTAAACTATAAAGATTATACAAAACTTAAAATTGTCTTTCATTGCTATTACTTACCCATCATTACGTAGTACAGGGTAAGGTCTTGTAATCGTTTTGAAAATCGAAAACATTTTTTTGACGGATTTACACCTTTCAGATACTGGAGATTCCGAAAAACATATTTTTAGAAAAAAAAAAAAAAATTGCCGTCCGTCTGTGTGTCTGTGTGTCTGTAAACGCTCTATATCCCGAAAAAATTGAGATAGAGACTTGAAATTTGGTATGTACTTAGTATGTAATATTGGGAAGAGGCTTATTGAATTTCAGTAACCTCGATTATCCGGAACTATTTTTTCGGACTCTCGAAATATTCGTGCTGATAAAAGGTATATAAAAATTTTCGAAATTGTTTATCTTAAGGAATGAATATAAAAGACAATAAAAAAACATAAATTTTGCATAAAGCATGAAGTCGATCGTATAATTAGTTGCCGAGATATTTGTAATCCTATTTGCCACACTCTTCGATTTTTCATGACCCTGTATTTCATCCAAATTTCAATTCAAAGATATATTTTAATTGGAAATGAGACGCTTAATCAGATGCAATAAACCGCTAGTTAATAGGATTATTGTTTTTGGAGTTATAAGGATGGTTCTTTTAAGCAATTCAATAATCGAGCCTTTAAAGTTTATGACGTCATCAAGCCACGATTTTATTCGAATTGCAAAGCATGTTATTAGTAGTTTACACATTTTTTATTTTAATATTTTACATTACGCATATCCCTGATGGGTAAAGTATTACGGTGGCCCCCAACGACTAGTTTATCTGGTCATGGTAATTTTCTTTGGTTTCTTTTAAAGTAGGCAAACTTTCAAACCTTTTCTGTCGTTGCGGCAATGAAAGCAATCCTATTCATCATCTCTTCGATAGATGTCTCATTATAAAAAGCTATTTTATTTTTGATAGCACGACTGCTCATGTGCTGTTAAGTATAATATAAATAAAATTTTAAATAATAATAGCAATTGCTTTAAGCTCAAAGAAAACTACACATTTCTGAACAAATGTTACTCTCGAATTATAGCATTTATAATGGGAAAAGGAATAGTCTGTTTTTTTTTTATAAAATTGAAGTAGTCGTGTAAAAAAAAAAAAAAGTAAACACCCCTTACTAACTCTGCAATAAATTATTGTAGAAGAAAGTTTCTGGTACCAAATGATTGGAAATAAAGTCTACTTTTAAATGTATACAAAACAAATCCAAACTTTCTTTCTTTTTTTTTTTAATGGTAACACCCAATTTTGGTACCATAAATAAATTCTACACCCTTCAATTAGCCTAAGGACAAATTTTCATAAAATTCCTGCGATTAGTTAAAGAGAAAATAATTATTTTAAAAAGAGCATATTTTAGGGGATGTATCGAAATTTAAGTTAGGTACTGGTTTGTTGAAATGTTACAGAATGACTAAGTCACTTGCATTAATGTATTATTTCTTGTGTCAATATGACCATTTTAGTCACTTAATATGTTTCAGCTATTGTTATATACGGTAAAATTCTCTTCAATATTCATTTTATAATGTTTACAAGTGTTTTAATTTCCTCCAAACTTTATTTATGATGAGTATTACTTTAATCTTTTGATTACAGGGTTGGGACATATGTCGTCCCAGAGACTATTTCTTTATTCTATTCTCACCATTTTCTCAATACCAATACCTGCCATACACTTATACCAAGATAATTTCAAGAGAAATCCATCACAAAAATGTTCTTTTGTAAATTATGGTACGAGTGAATATAAAAATAGTCGCCAGTCCCAGTCCGTAATCAAAAGGTTAAATCGTAAATGGGTTTTTATAAGATCTCAACACGTTGAAAAGAGTTGATAATGACATTTAAATATATTGAAGTGCAGGAAAATGTAACAACAGCATCAGATGTGTTGTTGTTTAAAAGGTAGCGTGATAAGGCAGCATTGAAGCAATGCAAAGTTGAAAACAAAACACAATTTATTTTTTAATTATTTCATAAACAATATGCTTGTATAAAAATAATTTTTTTCGGTATTTTTCGGTTAGCCGGGCGCCAGTGAAATATATATATATATATATTCATACATATAAGTGTATATATATTTGTATATATATACATGTATTTGTGTATATATATGTGTATATATATACATGTATATATATATCACTGGCGCCCGGCTAACCGAAAAGTACCTTTTTTTTTCTTAAGAAGAGTTTTAAGGTGTTTCGGTTAAGCCGATTTTCGGATAACCGGGATTCGGATAATCGGGATTTTACTGTAGTATGAAGCAGTATAAGGAAATAATGTAGAAAAAGCTCAGACAAATTGCTTTTTAGTCTGAAAGTAAATCCCAACGCGATTGCTAATGGCATATTTTTGAAACTTTTTCAGAAAATGCACAAGGCATATGCATTTATGAAAACTTTACTTCAGATATATATACCACAGAAAAAATAAAATAGAATTGAGAAGAAGCTATAAATACAATTAAAGGTAAAAAAAAATAATTAGTAAGATTTTTTTTTCTAAGGTAGGACTGTTTCATTTTTTTAAAAATGAGTTTTGTTAATTAAAAAATAAAAGCGGAACTAATTTACATAAATGACGTAAAATTACAACTCATGCAAATGCGATTTACGTAATTTTAATAAAAAATTTAAAAACAGATACAGAAAAAGTAAAAGAAAATCTTATTCTAATCAAAAATAAAATGATTAAAATATTTTTTTTTTCAAATTATGCTTTTCTGCACATCATAGACAGCCTCTTAAACCAGCATCTTGCCGTTTTTTAAGCATAATTTGAAAACTACTTGGAAGGAAAATTTTGAATGCGCGTAAAGAAGGTCATAATAAATATAAATCCATCAAAAAAATTATAGGTTGGAATTCATATTTTTTTTTCGAATAATAATTTCATAATTCATATATTAAAATTACAAAAATTACAAGTTCAATGTATTTATGTTTGGGTTTTTTAGTATTATAACCGTACAAAAAATTAGCATATTATGATTATAATTTCAGAAGATATTACTAAGAATATGAAAATGTAGTTTAAGATTAGAAGTTCTAAATTTTGAATGTATATAATTCAAAAACTTATCATCCAAATGACTTGAAATTTGGTATCTAGGCATAGTTTGAACAGACAATTTAAAATATCTTGTCAAAATTGAGTATTGCCCCAATATAGTCAATTTTGTCCTTTGCGATATTTCAAATTTTAGCGATATTTTGTCAGGGGGGGGGGGGGGGTTGTCATTTCCCTTTACTTCTGGTATCAAGGTTTCGGTTGTTCTGACCTCACTGAGCGTGCTAAGGAGAATTCTTCCAACGGGAAAGAACGTATTTTCTAATTAAAATAGTATTTTTGCTAAAATAATCTTTTTTTTTTTTGGTCATAGGAGGGCATATTTCTTCAAAATAAAACATTTGTATATAGCGAAAGTATATTTTTTGGGAGAATAAAGCAATTTAGAGTGGATTTTTTTCTTTCAAATGAAATAATCGCCTTTTTTTTTTTGCTAAGATAGGTAGTTTTTATTGTTTGTTATCTTTGGTCGATCTTTGAAAGGGACGGGGATGTGAAGTAAACATTTATTGCCATTTTCTTAAACAGCCAGGGCAGTTTTCCCTCACACAAAGCTTCAATTCCTTTTCAGTTTGTGACTATTTTTGGTCACTTTTTCTAAATACGTGGCAAATATTTCCCTGCTTTCGTTAGTGCAAAATTTCTTGATCTTAGCTCTTTAAAATAACGCATTATTTGCATTGATTTTCCTGAAAATGTCCAGTACTTGTGTTATTTCAACATGTACTAATCATTCGGATAAAACGCAAAATTTCTATATCGCACATTTCACAGAAGAAATCTGATATAAAAAAGGATGGATTCATTTCAAGCATGCAAAAGAGCAAATGATAGATTTAATGCTGCTTATGCCCGACTTTGTTCGGAATAATAATCTAATATGTATTCACAAAAAAAAATAAAAATAAATAAATATTGCATGATAAAACAGTACAGTACAAAAAATAGCAAATAATGGAGCGCACATCTAAAATATATCTTCAAAATGCACCCTGTGATGAAATAAAATGCTTGAAATGAAAGCATATTCTGACGGTATAAACCTAAAGTATATTAATTATTAAACTATTTTTAAGTAAGTTTATCATCATACAGCACTAAAATATAATTTTACATAAACATTTTGAAGATATTTATAAAAGTACATTATTCTGAATTTCAAATTTAATTTTTCTTTATCTCATGAATCTTTCATTTTTAAAAATTTAGTAATAAAAAAATGAATTTTTCTGTTTTTATTTGTATTTTAATTCTCCTTTATAAATACTACTGACTTCCTTTTTATTCTATAAAAAAAATACATCACTTTGATATTCAATCACATCAACTACCTGAATGGAATCTAAAGAAACAGTAAATTTTTCAATTAAGTTTTAAAACGCTGAAAAGAGATGTAATTTTAAATATTATTTGGAAAGAAAAAACTTTGCTTAAACGAAAAACTCTCTTTCACGTAATAATTTACCTTTCTTTTTATTTATTATTATTATTTATTTAAATTATGTATGTGCATTTATGTTTATTATGTAGCACTAAAATAATATTTTAAATAAACTTTTCGGAATGTGTTTATTAAGTGCATTACTCTGATTTTCAAATTTTATTTCCATTAAATCATGTAATTATATCGTATGAATATTTCAGTTTAAAATATTAAATATATTCAGCTATTTACTTATTAAAGTTACTATTTTGTATTTTGTATTTTGTATTTTTTTTTTTTTTTTTTTTTTTTTTTTTTTTTTTTTTTGAATGAATGAAAATGAACTTTTCATATTGAGGTGCAAACGAAATTTAATAATAAAGATAGCAAATTTAAAAATCAAATTTCGGAGCGTTGAAAAGAGGTAATAGTTGAAATTTTAGATTTGGTGTTTGTCCTATGTATAAAGAAAATTTTTAAATTTTTAAACTTATTTTTACACGAAAATTTCTACTGATACTTTTCAATTAAAAATAGCGCGTTTCTAATCGAAATCAGTTGGAAAAATGAATCGAACACGTTAAGAGCCTACATCAGTCATGCGAAAAAACATGAAAGCTAATGTTAAGTCTATGGGAAGGTTCTTGGAAGATTTCTCGCTCGCATTTTAATATTTTTAAATGATTTTTTTGGCATAGGATAGCTGAGGTCGATCTCTAACGTTGTTAGTTTTTACTTTTTCAATTTTGGTTCCAGTTTTTTTTTTTTTTAAGCGGACATTTTCAATTTTGGAACCGGTTGGAACCGGTTCTGAAAGTGAAAGTACCCTTATATAAAAAACTGGAACCAAAATCGAAAATGTAAAAACTAACAACGTTAACGTGGGATTTCTAAATGATTTTTTTTTTGCATAGGATAGCTGAGATCGATCTCTAACGTTGTTGCTTTTTACTTTTTCGATTTTGGATCCAGTTTTTTTTTATATATATATAAGGGTACTTTCACTTTCAGAACCGGTTCCAGCCGGTTCCAAAGTTGAAAATGTCCGCTTACAAATAAACTATAACCAAAATCAAAAAAGTAAAAAATAACAACGTTAGAGATCGACCTCAGCTATCCTATGCAAAAGAAATAATTTTAAAATATTAAAATACGAGCGAGAAATCTGCCAAGAACCTTCCCATAGACTTAACATTAGCTTGAGCGTTTCTTCGCGTGACTAGCATAGGCTCGCGAGGCTAACGAAAAAGACAGGCTACCGCGGTGCATTCCACTTATCTTTTTTTACAGACCGCTAGAATGACGTGTTGCTCTTTTCGTACACCGGCATTGGTGCATTCGAGCATCACATGACTCCGGCGGTCTGTAAAAAAAGATACGCGTAAAGCACCGCGGTAGCCTTTCTTTTTCGTTAGCCTCGATAGGCTCGTAAGTGACGTCAAACAGCGAATCGCTCTCTATTGGCTACGGGTGAAAGGCTCAATCTTATGATATAGTAACCTTAATATTTTGTGTGATTTTTACCGTTTTTGTGTGATTCGCTGCGATTTTTCCACATTAGTAAAAGGAATCCGGTTTCAATATTCTAGCTCAATATAGTAAATTTTACTTTCTTTTCAATAAATTTTATTCGGAAATCGTGCAGAAATTGTTTTAATTTTCGAGATTTTAAGAGTTTTTTTCGCGTTTTGGGCTGTTTTATGTGACCACCGTCTCCTTAAAGTAAAATTTCACTTTTTTTTTTTTTAATGTTCAAATATATTAATATTTTCTTGTTTCGTTTTATGCAAATTATTTCTATTAAAATATTTTTTGTCAACGTGCGCTTTTCGAATGTTTTATGACATTTAATGTAGACTCGATCGTTGGATAATTACTGTTCAGAAACAATTTAAAAATATTCCATGCGTTCCAATTTGCAAAATATTTCCTCTATTTTTTTCATTTTATCACTTCAAAGGGCTTTATTAAAAATAAAAATACCCAGCCATTTATTAATACAACAAAATGTTATAAATAAAAAACTGGTACGAAACTGAATTTTCATTAAAAAATTTACATGATAATATATTTTATTGCTAATTTGATGACCTTAATAAACCAATATTTCAAATCGGATGTACAGATTTCTTGTACTGTATATCCAGTATGTTTCTCAGACACATGGAGAATTTTGAACAAGCATGACGCTATAGACTGAAAAAAAAATTGTTTTTGAGGAAAAATTAATTTGCAATAAATTATGATATGTTACTATTAATTACTCACCTTTAAGAAGCATAAAACTCTTCACGTATGTAGAAATATAATTTAATTTTCTAATTTTAACAAGTTACTAAAACAAAAACAAATTTATCTTTTTTATTCGATTTGTGCTCACTCCACTGTCCCCTTGAAGTTTATAATACAATGAAACCTATCTGAAAAGAAATTGCAAAGAGCCGGGAAAAAATGCATTTTAAACAGGCTTCCATGTTAACAAGTACAGTCAACCAAAAGAAAAAAAATACCTCCATATATTTTAATCTTAAAATAGTGTCCGGAAGAAAAAAGAGAAATAGCCGTTCCATTGGAATGTGTATTTTCTTTTATTATTCATCTGACATTGTACCAAACTCTCAAATTTTCTATACGAATACCCAATTTTAACATCCTCTTTGACAGTTTCGGTAAATTCTACGTTAATAATACCAAATAGGAAGTCATTCGGTAGAAGAAGTTTATGAAGGTATAAATAAAGTTTGGAACTTCTAATGTTATATTCCTTTTAATCGTTGCTGCCCAGATTGCGAAGTATTTGGAGATATTAGAAATCGATTTCTGTTAAAAAGAATTATTTACGAGGGAAAGTCATTAAGTAAGTCACAAAAATAATTAAACAATAACTTACAATGATACTCACTTCAAAACTATTTTTATTTCTCAACATATTATCCACCAATATTTATGCACTTACATCACGTTTTATCAGTGCCCAACACCAGCTGCATAACATTCTTTGGGTTGCTGTCTCAGCACCGTTAGGACTTCAAGTTGAACCTTTTCATCATCTGTGAACATCATCTTGCAACTTCTTCAACATCCACCATACTGCTTCGACTTAGCCCTAACTAATTTTTAACTGTTTAGTCCACTAAAAAACCATCTTGGAGGCAAGATGATGGTCACAGATGATGAAAAGGTTCAACTTGAAGTCCTAATGGGGCTGAGACAGCAACCCAAAGAATGTTATGCAGCTGATGTTGGGGCACTGATAAACGGTGATATATGTCCGTAAATATTGGTGGAGAATATGTTGAGAAATAAAAATAATTTTGAACTAAATATCATTGTAAGTTATTATTTAATTATCTTTTGTGACTTATTTAATGACTTTCCCTCGTATCAGCACAATTCAAACTTTTTTTCCAAATCAAATCTGCGTTTTTTTTTTTCCTTTTTGGCCGACTGATTATACACCGTCTTTTTTAATTGTAAGGTATTCTTTTCAACGTATGACTTTTTTTCTCTTTAATGAAGGATTCGTTTAAAAAAAATTCAGATTTGTGAAAGGGGTGGTATTTTTTTTTAATGTATAAATACCACCCCTTTCACAAATCTGAATGTTTTTTTTTCGTTAATTTTGCATTGCTTTTTAAGACGTCAAAAATAATTACGTATGATTATCTACAGGAAAACGTATGGAAAAGAAATTGCGGTTTTCGTATGTCGCGTTCGTCCTTTTTTTTTCCCCTTCGTTTTCTCTTCTGTACTGATTAATCATTTCTTAAATACTTAATTTTTACTAATATTTATCTATTGTGCATGCATTTCAAAATCCTATTTTGGTCTCCTCACTTCCAACATATATTTCTAAAAATATTTTTTTTTCTCAACGTACAGTTTTCCAATAGTTTATGACAGTTACTGGCCGGATGTTTTAGATTTATTAAATTAATTAATATTTTATTAATTAATCCTGCACAAACACCCTATAAGTCAGTGATTAGTACATTGCGTTGGCACGCTACATGTCCTAGGTTCGCCTCCGGAGTTTGACAAATTTCACTCATCCTTTCGGGGTCCATAAGAATGAGTAACCGAGTACTTGCGAACTATAAACACTGGGAGTTCCGCGTCAAACTGGCCATTTTATCGGTGCATATATCGACCAAGACTATTTATTAGATATAATGCCTTTGGGGGCCTGTTCAAAAAAGCGTAGTTGATCGTAGCAGGCCATGATCCTTCTTGGATTTTACCCCCCAGACTGTTTAATTTGTTTTTCCTACATGATTCCTCAACACTGTAAAAATGATTACACATTATTGTTTTCAAGGGATAGCACGAAAAATAAAATAGGCTTTATCTAGTATAGTTTTTATTCTTTTGTAATAATTAAATAATAACTATTAAATACTCGAAATTCACCAATATTTATGCATACTTTGCATTTTTATACCCAAGTAGATTAATACTTTTTGGTTTTGTGTTCACTATAAAAATATTCTTTTTTTTTTTTTTTTTTTTTTTTTTTTTTGCAACAGACAGATTTTTGATAAATTATCATAGTTAGTAAAAATGTTTTATACTTATCAAAGTAACTAATATTTTCTTTATGTTCATCCTAACATTGTTTTTCAAGACTGCAAAATGATTGTACGTTATTGTTGTTAAAAAAATAACTATAGTATTTCTTTATTTCTACAAATTAAAATTTTATTATACGTTTCTTATTTTAAATCTTTATTAATTTTAACGATCTCAATTAAATCTTTTTGTAAAAAAAAATTCTTATTTCCAACGGCCTTTTAATCATTATTCTTATTTTAAATAAATGAAAGAAAAATCTCTATTAAATAAATCATTTAAAATCAAAATTATTAATATTAATTGTTTAAATTGCTTTTATTTTATACTTTACGATTTTGCCGAAGTTATCTTTATTTTTCTGATTAATTTGATAACTTTTCATTTAAAATAAAGTTCATTTAAAATAATGGGTTTAAAATTTCGAAAATAAAAATAATGATCTAATTACTTCTTTCCGCCACATTTTTGTATTTGGAATAGTCGCCATAAAAGTAGCCATCTTTTATTTCCAGCCATAAAGCACTACATTTACTATTGTCTTATAAATTCAGTGCTGGTGATCTGTTTTGGCAAAGTTCGTAAACAAAATTTCTAACATTTTTAAATACTCAGCCACTGTTGCCAATAAAGGAATAAAAACCATCAAAAAACGTTTTAATAATTGTAAAAGCCGCTCGGCTAAAATTTCCGATCGCTGGCAAAATTCTCGGTCTATTTAGCTGCTTTTACAGCAATGATTTGTCTTCTTATAAATCTGGCAACTTACATGCAGTCCTCTGATTGTCAGAAGTGAAAAATTGTAAAATCTGTTGGCAAGAAAAAATTGAAGAAATCATTAAGGTTTGATATTGGTGATGAGCGAAGTCGAGGATTTGTAAAAAGGAGGCAGTTGGGGTGTGGGTATAAAAAGTCGGCTTTGCCATCTGATTTTTTTCAGTAACAGTTTTTTGAAGACGACGCCGGGGGTTGGGGGGGGGGGGATACGGCTTATTGATAGAAGGGTTAATTATCGAAAATATTCTAACTATTGCGTTAGAAATTCCATCTACTCCCTATATTTGATAAATAAGCATGTAGTTCCTTTCCCAAAGTGTATTGAAAGCACTGAGCTCTATATGTAACATGAGTTCAGAATCAGCTGTCAGAAGCATGAAAGGCAAACGAAGCTTGCAGGGCAAAAGTAAAAAATAGTTCACGTTGTCATTGTCAGATATTAGTATTCTCTTTTACTATTATCTTAATTTATGCTTTTATAATTAAGCTATGCTTATCTAATTCATAAAAAATTCACTAATCATGTAAGGGAATGCGATAGACAGCATGTTTTGCCATGAATGCGAGCTAAAATTATCGTCACTGTATCCTTCTGCGCTGACCGGTGGAAAGCATGTTGGGCATTAGGAAGACAGATCTCCTGTTACATTTGGAGCTCAGTGGTTGAAAGTGACTAAACGCGCATGCTAAGACCTACAATGATTTCTAAAGACATTTGTTGAAGGTAAAAAAAAAATCACATGTCTGCAATCAACCCGCCATCAGTCTCCTCCTTCCAGCTCATCACATCTATTTGAAGGAGTATTGTTCAAACTTGAAATGTATGAAATTTCAAGCCTGAAACAGTGATGTGGTGCTGAGAGATGTTCAACTTGTTTGGCTTCCCGTTTCTCATGTCGATTTAACGGAATATCACGCTTCAAATATTTAAAATCTTCAAGCCTGAAACAGTAAAGTGGTGCTAACTGATGTAATTATGTTTAATTTGTTTTTCAAATATGCACAGTCCTTCTCTCCTTAGTTCATCTTTCACTTAAAGGACTTTTGAATGTTTGTTATCAGAACAATAAGAACTTTTGCAATGTGACGATATAAAGATTTTTAGCTGTGACATTTTAAAAGAGTAGCAATAACTCGAACCTGTTTTCTTTGGTAATTAAAAGAGAAAACATACATATCAAGTTTTAAAATTCTTATCGGTCTTTATGCAAATGGAAGTGATGTAGAGTAATAAACGATATCCTCTTTTAATTAAAAAAAATCTTCTTTACTTTATCATATAAATAGCAGGAAGTGTATTCCTTTTGGCCAATTAAAAAAATAGCGGAATCAATTTAAACAATTCCGTAGTATTATTAATACAGGAATCTTAGGCAAACATCTTCATTAAAGGCATTTTTAGCTAAGCATCGGCGTCCCTCAATGAACAAACGTACAAACTCGACTGACTTGATCCGTACCATCAGAAATTAAATTAAATTTTATAAAAACGGTATTTCCAAAATAAAACAAGGCAAACTTTAAAATGATATGTCGAAAAACGAAATACCGATTTTTGAAGTATCCGGAAAATGGAACGCTAGCCGTGACACAGCCGTCCAAGCCAAACGTCATCCACGATGCAAATTGTCCATAGCCATGCTTGCAGAGAGCGTACGGAAACAATGACGAAACCAATCAACGGAGATGAAAAAGATTGCGTGAGAAACAGCCGAATGCTGAATTGGATGAACGAAAATGCCAATCGCGAAACACAGAACAATGTTGGAAACCTCACACCAAGATTAAATTTCATTATTTAACCTATTTGCATCATTAGCGCATATATGCGTCCATTTCAGGATTTTTTTTTAATTCAGAAATTCCGAATCCATATACCGAAAATTTCGAAAGAAGAATTATTACTTTATATAATCACGAAATTCTGTCAAAAAGTTAAAACTACAACTCAGAATTGCTGGCATGAATTTGGAATTTCTGAATAAAAAGAAATTCGTGAAACGCACACTTCAGATGCAAATTGATTAACGTCGAATCAAAATGACATTCGTTCATATTCGTGGCATATTTCAATTGAAATTGTATGGTGACAAGAACTAGCAATCGTAATGCATATTAATATGAGATATTTCATCATCTAATTTTCTATTTTTTTTATTTAATGGATGTTATTGAGGAGCTGCAGCTGCATTTTAATCTGTATCTGATTTCATGATAATCTTCAAATAAATAATTAATACACTAGTGTATTTTATCCGTTTTAGCTTGTACACAATTAAGCACTGGATGTTCTCGTCCCTAGGTTTTACCTTTTCTCTTAGATAATAAATAATTTTGTATATGAAAAATTGGTAAGGTGATTATCTTTTTGAAAGTCTTTTTATTTCTGTCTTATTTAAATTTTGACATTTTATTTCTTAATGTTTGGATCACTAAAAAATATATTTAAACATGGAGGAAAGTAATTTGAAGTATTTCATTTAATCACTTTCAATCTTTTCACAGTGCAAATTAATTTCATCTTGCACTATACGGTGTGTTTTCTATTTGGGATTGTTGGAACATTGATATGATTAAAATTTGCAAGATTGAAGTAATTTAGAGTACTTAATAAGATGATAATAATATTCTTTTGTATTTTGATTCCAGTGTTTTTAATTTATATATATATATATATATATATATAATTTACTATCAAAAATCAGGCTTGGTATCACTTTATCTAAATCGTTATTAATAAGTATTTTACATTAATATATTTTCATGTCCATGTTCCAACACTTCATTACAATTGTCTATAGCAGTGTTCTCAAGCTTTTTTTATATCACGGTACACTTGATCCCATAATTATACTTCCGTGGCACACTAAATTAGTATGATTGAAAAACGCAGGAAAGGAATATGTTCCTTCTTTAATACATTTGATAACAAAAACAAAAAAAGCTTTGCAATTGAGATAAAAACAACAGATTGTAATACGATTTAGAAGAAATCGAAATTCTCTCCTGTTATGAAGAACAGACGGGAAGACCTTTGTCAGCTGTAGTCCCATAAAATGTGTCGGTCGTACGAAAAATGTTAATCGATGATAACCGCTGTATACCTACCAAATGATACAGAAGGAAGTTAACATTCGATCAGCATCTATACATAAAACTATTCATGAAGAACTGCATATGAAAAAATTAGTTTGTCGTTGGGTCCCTGTAATTTAACAGAACAACAAAAAGCGGAGCGTGACAGAATCAGTAAAGAAACCTTAAAATTAGTTAATGATAGTGGCTAACCAAATTTTATATAAAATCATAACTGGTGATGAGACGTACATATCTTTTTTTTGGCGTTCCAACACGTCAAGAAAGTAAAGTATGGGTCTCTGAAGATAATCCCAAACGAACAATGGTGAAAAGAGAACTAGAAAGGAAAAAAGTAATGTATGTCGTGTTATTCAGAAGGACAGGTCTAGTCAAAGCCATAAAACTAGACGGAAAGAAGACAGTTATAGCTAACTGGTACCTCACTAAGTGTCTTACTGAAATTCTTCAATAGATCAATATTAGGAGACTCATGCTTCAAAACAACAATGCATCTTCTCATTCAGCAAGGATTACAGCCAAATTTCTTGAACAAAAAAAAAAAAAAAAGTGATAGAGCATCCACCTTATTCTCCTGATCTTCCTATCTGTGATTTTTGGCTATTTTTTAATCTAAAAAAATTACGTGGGCGCCTGTCCGGGCTCTAACTCTCGAAAATATACTCGAATTGCCCTGTTCTTGATATATGTTATTGATCTTTACTATGGCATATTTTCTATCGAAAATGGAGCGTGTAGCATCTATAGTTCGTTACTTCACTCAAAAGCCTCTCGTTAAATTATGGTCTAGGGGATGGGGGGGATTGCTTGAGGTGTATTTTAATGATGTTATGCTGTTTCAAGCATAATAAAGCCCCACCAGTGGCCGAGAGGTTCTGCTCTCAAACCTTGTAGACGGGATGTGCTGGGTTCAAACCCCTGTCGCGCTCGTCGACCTAACTGTTCGGAGTTTTCCGTGGTTTTCTTCGAACCTTGCCGTAAATACGGGTTAGGATCCCTTAGAAAGACCCCCATGGAAGGCACTCCCCCCCTAGGGCCTATATCCCTCGTGTTGATAATTGGCCATCATAAATCAATCCAACTCAAGCATAATAAAATTGATATGCATTTGTGAGGTGAATTAAAACATGCATACCGTAGAATATGGAGTGCAAAACAATTACCATTCATTTACGGGGCACAAAAAAAGAATTCGGCTACATAATGGACTACGAGAAAAATTGTTTGCAGCGTATTGTAATAATGATACACTACTTCAGACAAAATGAAATTTATATACATTATTGAGGTGCACTAAGAATATGCTTATTGTAGAATATCACATGCATAACAGTTATCCTTCAATTACAGACACACACACAAAAAAAAAAAAAAAAAAAAAAAAAAATCAGCTACAGTACTGTGTATTATCGATAAATTTTAGAAGTGCGTTTTCAGTTTTAGCATGCGTTTTCAAGGTTAACTAATTTTTTACGTATTAAGTGCTGGTATATAAATTCTATAAATCATATACAGGGCTACACAAAATAATTCGCAAGCTTTACTATGTATATGAATTGCTTAAGGGTGTTTTTAATTAAGTTATGCATTTTCCAACTATCTTCTTACCTGTTTTTTTTAAACCGGCGACCAGGCCCCTACCTGCCAGGTTTCCCTAGCTTAAACGGGTTTAGTGCCTGGCACCAGGGCGCGCAGCACCACTGAAGAGATGCCGCTTAGCGGCTGGACGGCTATGTGGAGGTCTTTGTTTTGTTCCTATTACTTACCCATCATACGTAGTATAGGGTAAGTCTTGTAATCGTTTTGAAAATCGGAATTTTTTTTTTGAGGGATTTACACGTTTCAGACACTGGAGATTCCGAAAAACATATTTTTAGAAAAAAAATTTTTGCCGTCCGTCTGTGTGTCTGTGTGTCTGTAAACGCTCTATATCCCGAAAAAACTGAGATAGAGACTTGAAATTTGGTATGTACTTAGTATGTAATAATGGGAAGAAGCCTATTTCATTTCAATAACCTCGATTAACCGGAACAATTTTTTTCGGACTCTCGAAATATTCGTTCTGATAAAAGGTATATAAAAATTTTCGAAATTGTTTATTTTAAGAAATGAATATAAAAGACAATAAAAAAACAAATTTTGCATAAAGCATGAAGTCGATCGGATAATGAGTTGCCGAGATATTTGGAATCCTATTTACCACACTCTTCGATTTTTCATGACCCTGTATTTCATCCAAATTTCACTTCAAAGATATATTTTAATTGGAAATTTGACGCTTAATCAGATGCAATAAACCGCTAGTTAATAGGATTATTATTTTTGGAGTTATAAGGAAAAACCTCTTTCAAGCAATTCAGTAATCGAGCCTTTAAAGTTTGTGACGTCATCAAGCCACGATTTTATTTGAATTGCAATGCATTTTATAAGTAGTTTACACATTTTTATTTTAATATTTTACATTATGCATATCCATGATGGGTAAGTATTACGGTGGCCCCCAACGACTAGTTTTTGTTTTGCTGCTAATTGATGTGATTATTTTTGTATGGACCTGTGTTTTGCATCACACCCATACGTCATGCCATCGCTATGCGAGTTGGTCTCGCAATTTAGAATCTTGATCGGGTCACGAGACCTTCACCTAACTAGGCACCTCCAGAGGTGTAATTCACAGGGAACTTAGAGAACTTTGCACCCACGACGGATTTTACATGCACCGCGCGCCATTAGTGTACATGATGAGAAAAAAAAACCTGCAAGGGAAGGGGATTAATACATGTTTATTTAACTTTCCATGAAAAAGTAGAAAAAATTGAGTATTTTTACCTGTGTTGGATTTTTTTTCTTCTACTTTTTTCCCTTCCCTTTTTCCTACTGTACTTACGATTACCTATTGTTTTTCTTTTGCTGCTTGATTTTTGTTGCATTTTGTTTCGTGTTTAGGTTTCTCTCGTTGCTTTTTGGTTTCTCATTTGTTGCAGTTGTTTCTGGTTTCTCATTTGTTGCATTTATTTTGGTTTCTGATTTGTTGCAGGTTTCTCATTGTGATTTGGGTTTCTCATTTATCGCTGTTGATTTTATACTCTGTTGCATCACTGGTAACCGTTGAATTTGTTTCTTACTCGGTTTTATCAAACGGCGAAGTTCTTTTAGAGTATTTTGGAAGTGTTGGAAAGTATTTCATAATCTATGCTTGACGCATGATTTTTTTTCTTGTTTTTCCAGAAGAGTCCTTCAAATAATGTGTATGATGTGTTTTAGCTATTCATCAGGCATTTTCCATTTGTTGAAGTAAGTAATATTGCATTTATGTTCATTGCAAGCAAAATAATTAAATATTTTCGTTTACAGCAGGGATGATGAACGTTTTAACTTGCGCGTGCCAAAAATTCATAAATATTATCTATCATCATTGTAGACTTTTACATAAAGATATCAGTCGCTTTCATGCATTACTTGGTTCATATTTTGTTATTGTTAGCAATATATAGAGCAATATTGGGTACACTTGCCATTTTATTGTAGTGAATGTCTTATGAAATTTTATCTAAAGACTGACAGCAATGTCAATTCACATAGAAATTCAAAATAGTTACATGTCGAAAAGGAAGAAAAGCATAACAGAAAAAGAAAATTTCCAATATGTTAATTCACCCAAAAAAAATAATTTCATTATTTGTCATAGTCTGTACCTGTTAAACAATATTTTGTTTATTATTAAAAAAAAATCTATACATTGATGATCAAATTTAAATCTCTCGCGTGCTTTACAATGTAAAAAAGGACAAGTGTTTCTTAATCTAAGGAAATATAATACGAACGAAAATATACAATTACTTCCTCCGATGTACTCTCGATTAAGAAAAGTGTTCTTTAATTTTAGAAAGCTCCTAAACCGATGTATTTCAGGGATTTAAAGAAGCATGTATAAAATCAAAAATTCTTTTGCTGCCACTGAGTTTCAGAATCGCTTCCGAGTAGTTTTTATAGTGTATTAATCAGTTTTCTCAAACAAGAATATCGGTTTTTAGAATGCTAACAATTTTCAAGTAAACATTTTCATTTTCAACAAACATGTTTTACAAACACGCATGATAAATTAGCAGCATTAACATTACTATTAATGATGGGCATAACGATTGTTTTGATTATTCGAATGAATCATTCGGGCTTGCGCAAAAGCATACCTGTCAAACTTAAACATTTTTTATTCAATTACTACAAGAAATTTTCAAAAAAAAAAAAAAAAAAAAGTATTTCTGATTAATTAGAATTAGATTAGATGACAGATAAAAATGAAAAATGTGGTTCGTACGAAACACATTTTTCATTTTTATTTAGCGTCTAATCTAATTCTAATTAAAATCAGATTTTTTTTTTCAAAATTTCTGGTAGTAATTGAATGAAAAAAATTGAAGTTTGACAGATATGCTTCTGCGCATGCCCGAATGATTCATTCGAATAATCAAAATAATCGTTCTGCCCATCACTAATTAATATTACAATTAATAATATTTTGTTACCCTTTATATGTATAAATTCAGTTAAGCAGCTGAAAATGTTTAATTGAGAATTGATAGCTTCGGAATCGTGGATAACTCGGAAGAGGTTATTGTATAGTTGCGTTCGTGGATTAAGATTTAAAATTTTTTTATTTTTATTTATTTATTATTATTTTTTTTTTTTTACAGTGTAGAAATTTTAATACGTGCCATTCCCGGCACGTGTGTCATGGCTTTGCCATCCTTGGCCTATAGGAGAAAATGCGGAAAAGAAAATATGTTTTACATTGTATAATTTTTCTGTCTTTTTCTCTTCTTCATTTTCGTTTCTTTTCCATTATTTTTCCAAAATTTCTTTAAAAACAGACCCTTTTCTTAGCATAAAAATATCTATGAGAAATTAAATATCTCAGCAAGATACATAATTTAAGAAATAAATATAGATGTCTTTGAATTTCGTTTTCATTATTACCATCCATATATATTTACAAAAATAAAAGTCTGTAAATCAAATTAATATTTCTGAAAATTTTGAAAATTTAAACAGACCTTTTCTTTCATCTAAATAAAAGAAAAAAAATATTTTTCTAATTAACTTTAATAGTACACAAATTTGAAAACTTCGAATTTGTTGTCATTAACATTATCATATATTAAAAATAAATAAATCGATGAAATATACAAATCAATGTTTTAATGGCCTAACAAGCACATTTAGAAAAATGCAAACACACATATTTTTAGTACAAAAGAGTTTGTGAAAATATTATCTTTCTAATTAGTTTTAATGCTACTCAAAAAATTTTAAAATCTTGTAATGGTTCAAATTTATTTCCAGTAATACCATTACACACTTTTTAGGTGCGCTCGTAATTGTATAAATACGTAGCATCTATAGTTGTCGTCTGATCCATCCGTCTGTCTGTCCGTCCATCCGCATATAACAGCACAAAAACTACCCAACTGAATGGATTGAAATTTAATATATAAAATCTTTGCAGAATTTTGTCGCTTAATTTCTGATTTTATGAAGATCGAATCAAAACTTAAAAATATATTTAAAAAAGTTTTCTTCATTCTATTAAATCCTATCCTACATAATCTATATAATAAAAACGCAAGTCATGTGACTGAGGAAAACAAATACGGGCTAACCACTTCTTTTTTTCATATGCCAGGCGGCCATTTTTAATCAAAATTATTTTTTCGATTAAAATTCCATAAAAGTTACATTTTTAGATGGATCGTTCAAAAAATTGTTTGTTTGAAAAATGAATTACATTAAAAAATGTATGGATTCTGAGATAACTTCAGCTGAAATTTGGTTAACAGTCCATACGTAATAAGAGAAAAGAAAGGCATGCACATTTCGCTCATAACAGACGACATAATTCATTTCACTAAAATAAACTATGATTTTTTTTTTTTTTTTTTTTTTTTTTTACATTGTAAAACTAGTTATAGTAAGAACGCTATGGCTTTTTATTTTATTTTATTTTATTTTATTTTTTTACATTGTAAAAGTAGTTATAGTAAGAACGCACCTCATTTGTCACGTTTAACGTACAATTTCAAACTTGTTAAATATTAAAATAAGCAAATCAAAGTCTAATAATATTTAAGAACATTTTGAAATAAAAATGTTTAGGAGAAAATTCCCTTTCTAATCATTTACAATAGTTTGTAATAATAATTATAATTAAGTCAAATTTGGTTCCAATATCATGCATAATTTTTTTAATTAAAATTGGAAAACAATGTTTTATTATTTAAGAATTTTTTAAAAATTCTAAGCAACATCTTCTACATTATTTAAGTTTACAAAGTAATTTAAGTGAAATTATTTTTAAAAAGGATTTTTTTTTTGTCAACTTCAGCCCATTCCTTTCTACACTGCAACAAAAAGTGTTGATTTTACAGTATAATACTGGCATCCCAGCTGCTAGTATTATACCGTAAAATTAACAATAATAAACAGTAAACTAAGCAGTAATACGCTGCCGCGATGCGCGGTAGCGTATTACTGCTTATTTTACTGTTAATTCTACGGTATAATACTGACAGCTGGGACGCCAGTATTATAATGTAAAAACAACACTTTTTTTTTGCAGTGTAGCTTAAAATATTTGTTAGTTCTCGTTTTCATTTTCATCCCCTCACCTCCACTCCCTGATAATGAATAAATGCAAGCCACCTAAATGCACTATGCATAATATAGGGGGTGCCATCATATTAAAAGCGCCTCAATAGTTCTATTAAAATATTCATTATATAATTTTTTTATTCTTCACAGATAAATAGTGTAAAAGGGCGCCAATTACACTCAGAAAAAGGATTTGATTAAAACTACAAAACATTTTTGTTAAGTACATTTTGGTTGTTTTAGCAAAATTGGAGTAAAATTGAACCATTTTACTTCAATTAACAAAACATTTTTGCTGACGATACAATTTTTTTTTTTTTTTTTTTTTGGAATTGCAAAAAAGAAGTGGTTTTCAACAAAAAAATTTTTTTGTTGATTCAAACAAAATTTCCATTGACCTATATTTAAACAAAATTTTTGTTTAAATATGGGTCAATAAAAATTTTGTTTGAATCAACAAAAAAAAATTTTTTTTTTGCAATTCCAAAAAAAAAAATTTGTATCGTCAGCAAAAATGTTTTGTTAATTGAAGTAAAATGGTTCAATTTTACTCCAATTTTGCTAAAACAACAAAATGTACTGAAAAAATATGTTTTGTAGTTTTAATCAGTTTCTTTTTCTGAGTGTAAAGAAAATGTCTAGTGATGCCGAATGTCCTAGAGCCGATACTAAAGGAATGCATTCTTTAACAGATATTTTCAAAATTATTTCTAACCGATTCCCTTCAAGTAGTTTACATATGTTTCAAAAAAATTCTCCAATCTCAACGTAGCCAATAATTAAACAGTCACATTACAGTTAAAACGATATGGAATTTTTATAGTTCACAAACTAGTGTCGATTTAAAATCGCTATAAATGTGCATTATTCAATTTTAAAATTTGTAAATCTAAATTTTACTGTTTAGAAAAATTAAGAGTAAAATAAAAAACGTCTTTATTAAAAATCAAATAATGTAATTTTATCTTATTTTATGTTGCTAAATTAAATTAATTCAAATAAATTTTTTAAATGAATATTTTTTTTATTTATAAATATATCGTATTCCTTTTTATTTTAAATTAATTTTACGTTTCTATATTTTATTTTATTTTTATCCCCTTGATAATGAAATAATTTATTTCCTAATGGGTATTTTTCTTAATTATTCCTAAGTGATTTCCTCGAAATGCTGATACTACAAATCTCCAAAAATTAATCAATCTCATTGTAATAATTAATTAAGAATATAGCATTAAACGTTAAATAATTAAAAAAAATAATTGCTTTAAAAACTCTTCACAACAGCGTATTATATGATTCCAATTTTCAATTTAAGAGGGTTTTTATTTTAAATAAATATATCAGACGAATTCAATGAAAAATTGTTCTAATTTATTTATGAATTAACACTTTATTTAGTATCTCAGATATATTTTTCGTTCTTTTTCTTTTTTGTTTTAAATTTTTTAGTTACTAAGGAATTTATTTCTTAATTACTATTCTTTTTAATGATTAAGAAATTCCCCTGAGTTCTAAATAGGCATCTTGCAAACCTATTTAGCAAATTAATCAGTTTCATTATAACTAAAATTTCAAATAAAATAAAAGATCCTATTTGTTTAAGATATTAAGCACTCGAACAAACACCTTTTTTTTTTTTTTTTTTTTTTTAAAGAAGAAAAAGAGGTAGAAAAGGAGAAAAAAAAACGCAACAAATAAAAATTGTTTTACTTCAGTCCTTTTTACTGTTATATTTTCACATTTCATGTATTATAAATAATTTTCCAAGAAAAAAAAAAGAATATAACGTGAAATTTGAAGTAGTTTACGCATACAGTCGAACCCGTTTAATACGAACCCGTCTAAAACGAGGGCACTTTTAAAACGAGGAACTTGCACGTTAAGAAGGGTAAGGTAAACTAATATAAGGTATAGGTAAAGTAAGGTAAACTTACTTAAACTATATTAAAGTTTTGACTCTTTTTACGAGCTACAAAAGCAGGATCACGGCTAAAACAAACAAAACATCTTTTTATTTCAATGTGATTTTCGGAGAATAGTAGAATAGAATTAGGAAACAAATCAACTTTCAATTACATCTATCTGTCTGTTAAAATGTAGTAATTTTCAGTCTTACAAGACAGATTTTGAACCCTCAAGGATACCTCCACCCAAGAAAATGCAAATGAATGTCCTGAGGTCTTGAAAGAATGGAAGAAAAAGAGACAGATAAGGACGTTTCAAATACCACCCCTTCGTAAGATTTACAATTGAGCCATGGAAAGGAAAGAGCATAGAGAAAAACCCTTAATTTGTTTCATTTTTTACTTTCGGACTCTGGACCCTATTAATCTGCCTTTTCATATATCTTATTGAATTTTTAATATGAAAAGGATACATGAAATCAATAGTTCGAAAATTGCAGTGACTATTGGAGTATTAACCGAGTTTTTTCGGGAAAAAGGGAAGTGATCAGTTGCATTGCTATACGTCTTTCATGTCCATAAAGAATTACGACTGTGTGGCTGAGATAAGGAAAACTCTGGATCCGGTCTCGGCTCAGTACTGTTGCCAAGGTAACTGGTCAGTCGACTTTATTTTAACAGAAGTCCGGCATTTTCCTTTCTTGCCAATTTCCTCCCGTTGAATCGGTCATTCCGAAAATTATCGCAGTATTTTGCCCTTCTGCTCCTACGGACAAAGTCCCTGCCTTACAAGTTTTGGAACTTTCGAAAACAGTAAACCTACTCAGGGTTTTTCTAATCTGAGCCACACAGTAGTTTTTCAGAGGCTTTTACTTCAGTACTGTGATTTTGCCTAAAGAGGAGACCTGTCTAAAGAAATATTAGACTCCGAGTTGTAAAACTGAATATTTTCTTTTAACTTTACGATAATAAGTTAATTTTAGCAATGAGGTAATTGTAGTAATTAGTTTAATTATGTGTGTATTTTTAAGATTTGTACTGTCTTCACGGGTGTTACGAGTAACGGTTAATACGAGGACTTTTGTAACCATTGCTTCTCGTATTAACCGAGTTTGACTGGTCGAACTCGTTTAATACGAGAACGGCTGAAACGAAGACACGGTTAAATAATGGTTCATCATGTAAAGTAAACTATATTTTCGGACGTTTTACGAGCTACAAAAATATGATCATGACAATCGACGTATATGATATATACGAGCAAAACTTATTTTTATTTCAATGTGATTTTCGACGGATATTAGTGTAACATTAGAGAATAAGTCCCTTTCTAATAGAACACTGTTCTCTCTCGTTCTTTAAATCCGGACTCAGGACCATATTAACCAGCTTTTCATGTCTCTTATTGCACTGTTAAAATGAAACGGATATGTGAAATCATTTGAAGTGATTTTAGGTAGATTTCGTAAGAAATACTATCTATTACATTCTCCCATATGTTGGAATTTTTGCAGATCTATGCCGATCATGACTCCCAGAACCCAAAACCACCCCCAGTTCAAAACTTTATCTATCTATTTATCTATGTATATCACTTTTGTATAGATATGATAACTTCCATAATTCTGCACAAATCGCTTCCAAACTGATGCATAAAATCAAGGGGCATAAAATCTCGGTCAAGTTCGTTAATGGGCAAAATCGAACCAATGGGGGGGGGGAGACAAATGGGGGGCTTTTTGTGAAAACAGAAAATACCCCATAACTTCTTAATTATGATACGTATCGAATCCGTTTAAAGTTATTATTACTTCTAGGAAAAGGGACAAAAATTTATGCATGACAGATTTTTGATATCATGAAAAATGGCCTCAAGGGTGGGGGGGAGGAGTATAAGAAGAAAAGAATTCGTAACTTCGTCAATTCATAAGATCTCAAATCTGCTTAAATTTATTATAAATCCTCTTAATATTATCTACAACTTTTATATTGACAAGTTTTTTATAGGACTAACCCTTACAGCAAACAAAAATTAAAAACAAAAAAATATCCACCGGCTCTGCCTACAAACACATGTAGATTTGAACGTGGGCGGTCCCAACTGCCGCAGCGTGACAAAAATGTCATTTCTTCAGCATTTCTCAATAAATAGGCGCCTCACGGTCTGCATCTTCGAAATTTATCTGTGCCTATTGGCCGAGCCGTCAGGGATTTTTTTTGTAATTTTAGCCAAGTTTTCTTTGAAAAAGGAATTAGATCAATTGCATTACTGTACGTTTTTCATGTCCTATGGAATTTTATTTCTGAAAAGGGTTTGACTTCAATACTGTGATTTTGTAGAAAGAAAGATCCCGACTATAGATAATGACACTCACAAAGGTATAAGACTGAATATTTTATGCTAACTTTACGATATTAAGTTAATTTTATCAATCAGGTAATTAGAACAATTAATAGTAGTAATTAGTTTAATTAAGTGTGTGTTTTAAAGATTTTTATCGTCTTCACAGGTATTACGAGTAACTGTTAATACGAGAACTTTTGACTTTTATAATTCCCTTATTCCTCTATTAATCGAGTTCGACTGTATATCGTTTATTTGATATATTTGATATATTGATTGTGCTTCGACACTTGAACTCGAAATTTGCCTATTGCATGTTTCAAAATTAATCAATCTCATTGAGCAACATTAAATAGATACAGAAAAATCTCGTTATAACGAATTTTTGGAGACCACCGATTGAATTCGTTATACTGAAACAATCGTTAACGTGAAATTCCAATACGACGTTCTTTTTTTAAAAAGGAAATTTACAATAAAAAATATATATTATTACTACACTTATATTGAAATTCGGTTAATATGCAAACATGTCAGTAAGTAATAAATATACAGCACATTACTATTGTGAACTTACTAGTTAGAAATAAGATAATTATTAAGTTTATAAAGTTTCAATATTTTAATCGTAAATGTTATATAGGAATTATAATTTAGCTTGCATATCTGGCAGATTAAAAAAAAACCCACTGACATCTGCATTACTGTAACTTTATTTCTTTACAAAAAGAAAAAATCAGAATTTTTTTTCTGCACTGAAGTTGACAATGCATTTTTCAAACCAAATTGTGTAAAATGTTTTCGGAATATTATTTTGCTGGTATAATAACTTTTTAACAGTTTCAACGTTCTATAGACCCCCTTTTGATCTTACGACACAATCTTCGGTACTAGATGGACAATCATCATCAGCTTCATTTTCACTGTCGTCTACCTCTCTTCAAATTCTAGATTGTCAAAATTTGCCAATTCAACACTCGTAAAACTGAAATGAGTATTCTTTTTAAGCCTTTACGAATTTTTCAAATTAACGAATTCATATTTGTTAATTTGTAAATTAGTTATCATGAAATTCGTTAAAGTGAATATTTTTATAATGTAAAAGCATTGAAAAAAAATTAGTCGTTAAACTGAAAAATTCGTTAAAGTGGCATTCGTTGTAACGAGATTCTACTGTATTCAAATTTTAAATACCCAAACAAATAACTTTTTCTTTTACAAACGCTGTAAACGAAAATGATTCCACATCAGACTCTTTCATTGATATATTTTTGTTTTCTTCCTTTATAGATAATTTTCTGAAACGAAACGAACGGCGCTTTGCTACAGAGTCTGTTCAGACATTTGTTTGATAAATTTGGTTTTTGTGTAAAAAAAAAAAAATAAATAAATAAATAAATAAATGGATAGAAGGTTGTATTTCTGCACTTTCCGAAGAGAAATCGTATTCGGTTATTAAAAAACTCTGTGAAAGGCATAGTTTTTCTTTATGTAAAGCCACAGTAGGTAATAGTGTCAATAAGACAGTGAAAAAACGTGAATGGCTAGCTTCAAGTGGAAAAATTGTTCCAAATATGTACGCAAGAACAAAAAGGAATTCTTCGAATGTTGCAAAGGTAAAAGTTTTACGATAAAAGAAAATCCTCCAAGTCAAGGGGCTGTTGATAATCGTTAAAATGCTCAGTGTCAACTGTTAACAAAATTATTAACTCTGACTCGAATTTTAAAAAGGCCAAAAAACAAAATAAACAAACAGCATCGTGTTTCTTCGCGACATATCCAGTGCCTGATTTATGGCAGGGCATTCGGGGCACTGCCCCAAGGCCCCCGATTTTCCGGGGCGCCCAAATGCTATTGAAGATTTTTAAATTATTGGCCAAAATATGATAAAGTTTTAACTATTAAAAAACAAAATTAATATGGAATTTTTTTTAAATTATTTTTTCATTTAAAAATAACTTTTTAAGGGCTACATCACTCACGCGAAAACACCTGCTCACTAATGTTAATCCTATGGGAGAAATTTTTAATAATATCTCGTTTGTATTCCAATAGTTTTAAAATATTTTTCAATTGGATATTTGAGGTCGATCTCTACAAAGGACGTTTTCTACTTTTTCGATTTTGTTTACAGGTTTTTTATTAGGATACTTTCCCTTTTGGAACCGATTTCGAAAGATTGAAAAATCGTCAGCGAGAAAGAACACTTAAGATTATGAAGATGTTATAAAAACTTTTACTGCTAAAAAATCGAGAAGAAAATTTATAAAAACATCATTAAATATCACAAAATTATTAAAGTCAGTAAGTGGTTATCTTAATAAATACCGCTTTCAATAATATATTTTTTAACTCAAGGCTGCTGTAAGAAAGGTGCAAGGGGGCCCCCCATAAGCATCTGTGCCTAGGGCCCCCAAATTTGTAAATCGGTCCCTGGACATATCACCGAACGTAGAACACGACGCAGAATTCTTTACGAGAAACATTTATCCAGGGAAAAACAATTATTACAATAAATGAAGCTTGGGTCTGTTTAAATGAATGTAATAAAAACTGATCCATTTATTATCATTAAAGAGAAGAAAAAAATATTAAAACATGGTTCAATGTATCTAAAGAAGTTTTAGCAAAGGATTTATGATTGTTGCTGGCTTTGCATATAACGGCAAATAAAAATTAAGAGAGTGGATAAAAATGTTAAGATCAACTCTACATACTATGAGAAACATATTTTACTCCCTATCTTCAAACATGACCATCTCTTTACCCCTCATCAATCTGCTGACCTGCATCAAGGTAAAGCAAGGAGCCACACATCATAATCCACTGTTAATTTCCAGGAAAAAATGGAACGATAAACGGGTGTCAGTACCCTTCACTGATATATCTGCTAAATCACCTGATCTATGAATGACCCATGAAATTTTGCGCTTTTAGACTTTTAAAGTGCGCTTTATCGAAACATCGACCTAGAACCCTTCACGGACTTTGGAAAGATGTTCAACAGGAATGGGCCAAAATACCTCTTCGAAAACTACAAAAGGCATCACGGAAATTACTGTGAAGAAAGGAAGTTCAGAATAAGGGTTATAAAATTGAACATTTAAAACACAAATATTTTGTGTAAAATAGTTTTGTAAGTACCATAAAAAACGTTTAAAAAAATGCGCGAACACCCTCTATACTTTACAGTAAAACCTCTGAATAATGGACAATTTGGGAGCACGGAATTTGCTCGCTATTCGAAGATGTCCGCTACTCAGAGGTATGGGCCAAATACCTATTCGAAAACTACAAAAAGCATTATTGTCACGGAAATTACGGTGAAGAAAGGTAGTTCAGAATAAGGGTTATCAAATTTAACATTTAAAACACAAATATTTTCTGTAGCATAGTTTTGTAAGTACCATAAAAAACGTCTAAAAAAATGCGCGAACACCCTCTGTACTTTACAATAAAACCTCTGAATAATGGACAATTTGGGAGCGCGGAATTTGTTCGCTATTCGGAGGTGTCCGCTATTCAGAGGTAAAAATGTACAAATGTATAGATGTTGGGAATCGAAAAAGAGCCCGCTATTCGGTGGTGTCCATTATGGAGGTTTTAACTGTATTACTTATTTTAGAATTAGAGGTGTAATAGCAGGTTGCTGCCGGACTTGGATGGAGAGAGAATTCGCTCACTCCACAAGCTTTCCTCGCGCATGCGTGTTGGGAAAACACTGAAGTTGCGTAAGGAGCGATGTTTAACAGCTTCTCCATCAAAACAACATACAGATCCGCACGTGGCTCTGAAGTAGAAGTTTGTCCTGTATTCCTCTCTGACTGTTATATTGATTTTTTGGGGTGTTTTGGACTAGGAACCGGTGCCGTTTTTTTCTCCGATTGATGTAAAAAAAATAATTGAGGGACTAATATTTTGTAAGGACTATTTAATTTTTTATGAAGAATAAAGGGCAGCAGCTACTAATAAAGAAAAATAGGCATGGTAAGTGATTTAAATATTTTAAATAGTTTTAACAATTAAGGATGCTTCCGCATAATGAGTAAACTTATATGGAGGGATTTCTAGAAATTTTGGGGGGATTTCTAGAGATTTTGGGGGGATTTCTAGAAATTTTGGGGGATTTCTAGAAATTATTACTTATATTTTTCCGTATGGAATTCTGCTTTATTTTAAATTGCTATTAAATAAATGAATAAATAAATAAATTGTTTATTTGAGGAAGTTTGAATTATATTTTGAAATGTTTAACATTAATCCAAACCAAATATTTATTAGCAATTCTTAAATTCTTAAATCTGTAATTTTAATGTCATATGTAGTTGGTAATAATCTAAACTAAAATAATTTTAGGAATTTTAATCATATTATTATTACTAATACCTTTTGCTATATTAAGGTTAATTTAAGAATATAAAAATATTATTTTACAATATTATTTATTATTCATTTTCCATGAAATGATAATTTTATTTTTAGTATAAGCGTTTCATTTTATCTGGCATTTTATTTTACAATTTTTAAAATAAGACTACAAATTTTTCACAGGAATAAAAAATTGTAAATTTGTGTATAATTTGTTTAAATTTATGGAAAATGATATTTAATTAAATGTTATGAAAATTACTGCCTATTATTATTTTTTCATCATTCGTGATATTGTGGGAAATTACTTTCTTCCTATTATGATGGTATTTAATTATTGAGAATCTTAGACTAAATTAACAATTGGAATTTTTAATACGTAAATTCTTTGACGACTTATTTTATGCAACAGTGTTTTTCATAATATTTCTGTATAGTTGATTTGCAAAGATATTGAGTCATAAAATTTATGAAATGATAAATTTATGCAATAAGTTTTTCGTATTTGTGATCAGTGCCTAACTGTGACTGTATGGGATGACAAGTTTTGGGCGGCGGCCTTACTGTGCTAAGATCATATCTTCTAGCGTTCTTAGAGAAAAATAATGCATCTATTATTTTCTTTTTTATCTGAATTAATGTAGGAGTTATCTCTAATTTATTGTCATATCTATATTCCATGGAAGAGTTTGAAAAAAAAGAAAGAGGAAAAATCTGTTGACAAGAAATATTTTATTTTACTCTTATCATGAAAAGTTTATTATTAAAATAATAACAATAATAATTAAATTATAGCACAAATTTGAATTAAATTTGAATTTTTTTCCACAATTTGAAGATAATTAAACAAAATTCTTTCGTTATTATTGTTATTATTATTATTATTATTATTATCGCATAGACTGGTGTTTTCAGTGTTATCATAAATTTGAGAATTCGAAACTTTGACAGATTGCCACCTTCATCTTTTGTGCCCATGAGTAAGCACGGCTTACGCCAGATTAACATAAAGTCATTGCTTTGAAGGTATTGTGACAAAAGGATTAATTTTAATTGAAGAAAATTAATCGCTACATTATTACGCAAATTTGAATTGCACATAAGAATTGTCAAGGAATTAAAAAAAAATGAAAAAAAGATTTTCTATGTTTATTTTATTGCATATTTACGCATTGACTTATTCAATGTTTTCATAAATTTGCCAATTTAGGGTACTTGACTTGAAAAGACTGCTACTCCCACCTTTCTTCTCTATTAGTAAGCAGGTGTGCTTGTAGATTTAAAAGCATGTCGTTCTTACGCCAGATCATCATAAAATAATTTTGAATGAATTGTGTAAGAACGAGATTAATTTTAATTGGAGAAAATCAATCATAGAATTCAAGTTTTAAGTACTTTGCACAGAATTTTACATTTGAAATAATTGCATTTGAAATTTGTACCAAAATTTTAATATAGATGTTCGATTTTTATTCCATTATTTTTTTATGCATTGACTAATTCAATGTTAGCATAAATTTGATAATTTAGGGCACTGGACTTAGAAAACACTGCCACCCCTAGTGGTGAATTCAGGGAGAGTCAGCGGAGAAATCCCCCCCCCCCCGGAGCATCGAAATGCCTCAAGATTTGGGATTTTATCCTCATTAATGGTCTAGAAATGCAATGTTTCTCACGGAACTCTACAGTGAGTCCCCCCCCCCCCCCAATTACAGAGTTACAGAAATCCCTCCCGGAGAAAAATGTCGGAATTCAACACTGGCCGCTCTCTTCTTTTCTCTCTATCAGTAAGCGGGGTCTTCTTATTGATTTAAAAGCTTATCTATTGTTCATACGTTTAATTCTCATAAAATCATTAGTTATTTATGAAGATTGCGTTTTCATTTTCGCGCTCGTAGTTCATAGAAAGATAATGCATGTGTTCTTTGATCGGAATTAATGTAGGAACTCTCTAAAATTTATGATCGATGTCAGAAGAGAGTTTGAGAAGAATTTTTGTCGTGAAATATTTTATTATCTTGAAGTATTAATTTATCATAATACTAATTTTAAGATAAGATTTTATTATCTTAAAGTATTATTATACACTTATTATAAAAAAGTAATAATAATTACTAGAGAAAATTAATCATTAAATTGCAGCGTTATTTGAATTGCATTTGAAATTTGTCACATAATTTGAACATATAGATTTTCTGTTTCTATTTTATAATTTTTCACGCACTTATTAATTCAATAGTATCACAAATTTGACAATTTAGTGCACTGAACTTAACACTTAAGAAAATTGTCAATGAAATCTTTTGTCTCAATTAGTAAGTAGCTCTGCTTATTGATTGAAAAGTTCTTGCGTCAGATAATCATAAAATAATTAATTGTTTTATGAGAATTACGTAATGAATAATAGATAGTGTAGATGATTTTTAAATTTAAAAAAGAGAGAGAGCTGTATTTTTTTTAATAAATTTTTTTTAATGATTTTTATTTATTTATTTTTTTTTTAAACGAATTTTTATGGGTTTTCTCGCTATATTTATTTGTATATAACATTTTTCTCTTTTTGATTTATTTTTAACTGTAAATATTTTATAGGCTTATTTTACATTTTTTATTTCTGTATCATTAATTGAATATAATTTGTATTTTATTTATTTCTGGCCGAAAGCGGCCTTTGTTTTTGTTTTTTTGTTTTTTTTTTCTTTTCTAGGGCTCGTTTAAATTTTTCTAGTGTAATTATTGTTCTGGACTTCGGCTACAGTGATAAATCTAAGATCCACATTGCTCTTACTAGAGATACGGTGACCAAGTCTCCAGGGACTCTGATTAATGAACTTGTTTCAAGTTCCAAGTTATATTTCAACTATTTTATACAACTTTTCTGGTTGTAATCGTTATTTTAGATTATTATTATTTTTAATGCAATGAAGAATCTAAATAAGGATATATCCGTCTGAGGGGAATATAGAGATTGAAAAAATATTCTTTAACTGCAAGCCGTGAAATTAAATAAATTCAGAGATATTAACTGAAGTATTTTTGAAGTTATAGAATACTCATAAAATCATTAATTGTTTTATAAGGATTATGGGGGGGGGGGGGGGAATTAATATTTTGTGAGTAATAATATACATTATCAAAGTCAAGTTATTTAAGAAAGTAATTCGGGTACGTAGTGCATTATTCCATTTTCATTAAAATCATTTAAGAGGATGATTATAAATTAAAAAAAAAAAAAAAAAAACTATTATTTGTATTGAACTGTGGACGAGTTCAGGGGCTTCCTAGGCCCAGGAGATGAATAAATTATGTAACACATCTTAGGGAGCCCTGAAAGAAATCTATCAATACTACAAAGATTAATTGAAATGTTTTACGATAGTTTTATATTACAAATATTTTACACATCTTTTCTGATAGTAATCGTTTCAGAATTTTTTTTCTTTACTACAATGAAAAATGTTAAGACAGATATATACGTATCAAGGGAATTTAGAAATTGAAAAAAAATATTTTTTTAACTGCATGCAATGAAATTAAGTATACATTAAAATGAAATTAAATATACATAAACTTTTTAACAAAAGAAAAGAAAAACTTCAAATCCTAGAAACAAAACCGGATAAAGAGGGAGAAAAGTCACCGGATAGCGACTTTCACACCAAGAAGAATATCGAGGAAAATAGGAAAATGAAATGTTTGAAAGATGTTTATTTATTTATTGTTGTTTGTTTTTATTGAATTTCTAAACAAAGTATTGTACCAATTTTGATAAAATTTAAATGAGACTAATTCGAGAGTATCCACTTTCAATTAAAAAAAAAAAAATCACATGAATCGGTTGCATAGTTTCTGAGTAATCGGTGAACATACATTAGAAAAAAAGAAAAAAAAACAAACAAACATCCTTCCCTTTTCTTTTCTTTTCTTTTCTTTTCTTTTCTTTTTTTTTTTTTTTTCGGAAGCTGCTAAAAAATCAGAGATATTAACTGAAGATTTTTTGAAATTATAAATGTATTATTGCATTTTATTTATTCACAGTCGTACCTTGTCTCAAGGTGAATTAAAATTTTCTTTATATTAATAGCATTTATTGTGAAAAGTAACTAAATCTCTCTATTAATTTTGACAGGGATTGCGAAAATAATTCAGGTTAAATGTAATTCACGTTATCAAAGATCGATTGTACTTATATATTTGTAGGAATAAATTTTACGAGAAAAATCGTTTATTCAAACGTAGTAAAAACACAAACTGCAAAATAACTTGCTTGCGTTATTTGAAATTCAGTTCATTAAATAGCAATAGCCAGTATTTCGAAGATATTAAAAAATATATATTATTTGAAACATTTTATGGTATTTACCAATATTTTAGAGTTACACTTTTAAATTTTTATAATTATGCTAAACATGCTACATAAGCACTTTAATTAAAATATTTAATTAATCATTTTTTTTTCAAATATGAAATAAAAATCTTGTTTGCGTTATTGTAAATATAATTTATTAAATGACATTTCCTTTTGCTTATAATTTTATATATACCTATATTAAAATTCCTGCATAAGCTTTCAGTTAAAACATTTAATTACTACTATTCGTGGTATTATTTTGCAAATATTGAATAAATATTCTACAGTGGGGTATGTTACAAAGTACTGATACATGATTTTTTTTTAAATCAAAATATTATTTCCACATGATTTTGCATATTTTGTGTCAAATTTAAATAATGTAATACTGCTATCAAATGTAAATTTTAAATATAACATTATAGGATATTACACCAATTACAATTATATATATATTATTCTTTTTCGTATTTTAAATTAAAAGTCTTAATTAATTTGTTATTCAAATCGAATTATTTTAATAGCGCTCTTAATATTTTGAGATTTTATAAATCCCATGTGTTATTTCTTATTTACATTAATTTTATGTTTATCTGAAAAAATATTTTTTTTAATTATGTGAGAAAAAACTCAAGACATTATATAAAAAAGAAACCTGACCTTTCTTTAACGGGAAAAAGGTACAAGAAACATTGAGGTCCTATTTTTTTTCAAAAGTATCAAAATGTTTCTAGTTTCATTGGGGACCCCTATAAGCATGAGAGTCGGAATGCAAAAATGTTTGTTAGCCTTGCATTCTTTTTCAAAGAAATGCATATTTTCCAACCTCCCGATTTTTTTAAATCGAAAAAGCATACTTTGAACCAAGAAATTTATTTAATTTTGTCTTCCATCTATGTGGTAGTCATTTGAAATCTACTAGATTTTATTTATTAAATAAAATTTCTAGTTCAAAGAATATTTTTTAATTAAAAAAAGTGGGATCTTGGCAATGTATGGGAATGAAAGAAAGAGTATTTATAAGTCCCACTGCACATAAATTGAATGCATAGTCAGAGGCCTGCATTGGGTTGGTGAATCCGATTTTACCGTATCCAACCGCTGTTCGGATCGGGTTTGCGCTAATATTTTTCGTTCAAGGTCAGGTTTGGGTTCGGGTTCGGGTTGACTCTAATTTCTTCGTCTTCGGGACGTTTATGGGTTGAGTTTTGATTCTTGCGTGTCGGGTTTGATTTAATCCTATTTTTTAAAAGAACGTCCAGAATAAATTTTCACATGAAAAACTATATACTTGAATATGAATAACTTTTTACATGTCCATTTTTCAACATTAAAAAATGAAATATATTTTAGAGATACGTTTATAAACTGTTTTTCTATAATTACATTAAGTTGTTGACCAATTTTCATTGATTGCGTGTTTCGGGTTGACATTAAATAGAATCTGTGATTTCCCCGCATGTTCTTATTAAAAGTGTTCAAACAATGAAATATGCCTATAAGAAATACAGCTTTATTGCACTATATATTAACTAGTGGAGCCGTGCGAGGATTTCACACTGCAGCCTAATATTTTTTAGCAATACCCAATATTTTTTAGATGCAAGTTTAAACTTCTAAAGAAAAATTAAGGATAAAAATATCTGCAAACAACATTAGTCAAGCCAGAATATCATCTGACTTATTCCATCAGAGTTACACTAAAAATGATCGAAGATAGCAACAATTTAATTTAATATAACAGAGCAAATTTTTTTTAGGCTACACGTGAAATACCATTGTTTTGATCGATGTTATATATGTGTCTTTTTCTTCTTTTGTAGTGTATTTTTCTTCTAAACATTTAAATTTGAATTTTGCTTTTTAATCATAAATATAAAATAAATAAACCCATGCAAATATGATCCACATTAACTTTTTTCTACTATTTGTTTTTTGTTTTATAATCATTGTTGCAAACGATATAATGCGGTATTTTATTTTTGGGGCAACACTGATTTGAGAAAATCTTTCATTTCATTTATGAAAACAAATCTTATTTATATTTTTAATTAATTGCAATTTTTAATCAAAAAACATGTTTTAACGAAATGTGACTGTACTTTGTCAGAAGCCAGCTCAATATCCGTTCGAATGATAGATATCTCATTCATTGTTGTGCGTTTTGCAAATAAATAGAAAAAGGGATGTTGACAACAGAAATAATATTATACGATTTAAAACGTCAACGTAATGAATGTAAATCGTAAAATTATAAATGTTGCATTTAAAATAGAAAAAACTTCTGTTAATTCGCAAAATTTTGATAGAACTTTACTAAAAGCTATCACGGCACACCTCAGATGTTTTCACTGCACACTGGTTGAAAACCCCTGCGTTAGATTTTTACATTCAAAGAAAAAATAGAACTTTCGAATATATTGATGAATGCCCTTTAACAATAAAACGACATTAAAGTCCATGATCTAAAATTAATTTACTAAAGAAATAACATCATAAAAAATTTAGCTGATGGACGTTAAAATGTTGTAACAGTTAATTTTAAATACAGTTTTCAATTCAAAATATCAATGAAAAGTTATATGAAAAAAAGTATCACTAAATACCTTCCTCCTAGACGAATCGATCTTTCTGGTTAATGCACTCCGCGAATTCATAGATCGATATTTTAAGTTAGTTTTACAAGCACTGTCTTCCGATGTAAGTGCTTAAATCATTTACATGAAAATTGTTTTATAAATGCTGCAATATCGATATTAGAGTTGACCTACAAACTGCTTCTTCCTGTCTTTAAATTTCCTAATCATCTTGACTTGTATTAAAATATTTCTTGCAGAACTATGTTTTAAACGTAAAAAGTGTTGATGAGAGCAAATACGCAAGATTGGAGAAATAGATATTAAATTAATATTTGCAGCGAAGGGATTTTTATTGACTCTGTATCAATGGGTGAGTCTGTACAGTAGCGTAATTATCCATATATGTGGAATGTCTGGTGCTGAAGTTCGCGGATTCGAATCTGCGCAGTGCATGTTTTTTCGAGGTATGCTTTGCTCCAGGTAATTAATTCGGGTTGTTTTTTTCAACAATCTTTTGCTAAGCAGTGTAGCCAAAAGTGAAGGCTACCTAATCGGGGGATATATCAAGACTTTTTTTCTCAGAATTATATATATATATTTGAAATGGTGAACGGTATTTTATACTTTAAAAAGTCTAATTATAATTTTGTAAATCTGAAATCATCCTTATGTTCTTGTTTCTGTTTGTTTAGATACTTTTAGCAAGGTCCTATATCTATAGCTAGATAAGTCCTTTGGAGATTTCAGCCTCTTTGCGATTGTCCGAATGATTTTAAAATTATTAAATTTTTGAATGGTTTGATTTGGAGATGAAAGGGGTCCGTGAATGATTTGTTTTTAAAGAAACAATTTTGGGAAGGTTGGAAAAAGATTTTTTGTTTTAAAATGATAAATTTTGTGAAGTGTACTGTTTTAAAATGAAATTGTTGCGAAGGGTTTTGTTTTTAAAAGAAAATATTTTGAAGGGTCTATTTTCAAGATGAAAAATTTTCTGAAGGGTTGCTGAAGGACCCAAATGCTTCCAAACACACTGCGTGTTGCGCAACTATTTTCTCTTTTTTTCTTTTAAAACAATTGTGAAAAAATGTATTTACTCTTTAGATTCGATATATGAGTTATACGAAGAAAATATTTTAAAAGAAATCTTAAAAACGTATTTAAAATTATATAAAGAACATATTAAAACTAATAAGTTGTGACCATCATAAAATTTTATTCTATATAGATCAAAAAGTATGCAACCAAAATTTAATGACATTCTTGACATATTCGTTCTTGAAAGTGATACCGTAAATTATTCCTAACCATTTGTTTAATTATTAATCATTTGATCCACCTAATTTAATTTTAGTTTTAAAGAAAGGTTAATAATCTCGCATATATTTGAATTTGGAACAATTGGCCAAATTTCAAAAAAATTGCTTCGGATATAAGTATATCCTATTTTCTATTAATATTTAAAGTAAGTTATTGTAGAAAAATTACAATATTTACTATCAGAAGCTTTAAAGTAACTAGTGTATGAGTTTTAATAATTGCAAATTATGATTTTCATAGTAATTTTTTTTTTTTGTTTAACAAAAGATGAACAAATTTTGTAATAAGAGAGTGATAAGGTAATACTTAAAGATCTTTTTTTTATTATTTACATTGTACTCAGATGTTAAATTTTATTTATTTTATTACTTTGTAGTTGACTCAATAAAATATCTCTTTAACTCAGTAAAATATCCGTGTAACTCAGTAAAATAACCGTGTTCCCTTTTGTATTTTGAATTCTTAAAGTACGGATAATAATTGATTTCCAAAACGTGGTTAAAATGTTCAGTGGAATGGAAAATACTGGGCTTGTTGAATATTTTATTTTTATTTTTACCTAAGACTAATGAAATTTATAAAAGAGAGAGATAAGGTAATATTTAAAGATCATTCTCTCTTGATTATATTGTGCTTATCTATAGGTAAGTTGTGTTTATTTTATTACTTTTTGTTTATTTTTCTACTTTTTAGTACACTCTGGAAAAAAAAAATTGTGCGATATTTTATTTCAAATTTTGAAAATACGGATAACGATCCATTATGCAAAACATGATTAAAACGTTCATAAGAGATGGAAATCATCGCCGTGTTGCACTTTCTTTTTATTTTTTATTTTTTGGTATATTTATTCGGAGTTCGTTTTCTTTGACGCTGAGAGTATTGTATTCTGTTTTCTGTTTAAATGTCTTTTTACATCTTTAATTAAATTAAATATCTCAATTAAACTAGGCAATCAATTGTGTGAAGTTAACCATTGGTTTTTATTTCTCATCTTCATTGTTTTAAAATAGGTGACTGACTACACTCCATTTATTTTCTATCGATTTTTAATTGCGTGGTCCGAAATCATCATACCAAGATTTTCATTGATGAGTTTGATGGTTCAATTTGAATCAGTGATACTGTTAATTTTTTTTTCTCACTTTGTGTAAGTGAAGATTTCAAAATATAGAGTGTTGGAGTTATGAGTTATTTGAGGACACTTCTTTTAGAAGAGACATAATTTAAGCGTGAACGGTGGAGACAGTAAAAATTTCAATACATGCGTTAAAATTAGTAGAGATGATATTGATTAGACATATCAATCAGTATTAGACATATTATATAATTCATTGGGTAATTATTTGGAAATTAAAAGATGTGGGCCAGGTTTAATGTCGTCTTTACAATTTTTATTCAACAAAAATAAATTAAGACTTTTTTTTTTTTTTAATGAATTACTCCGAACTAGATTTAAGCATCTTGTCGGGTAACCTGATTTAACCCGAACCCTAATCGACCCGATTGATGCTAATTGCGAGTAGGATTGACTTTAAATGTTTCACTTTCGAATTGAGTTTTGATTATTTCGGGTCGTGTTCAGGTTGACCCGATTTTTCAAAAGAAAGTCCTGATTATTTTTCAATTTATAAAAACTACACATTTGAATATTAATGTGTTTATATAGAGTATGTTCATTTTTATACAAAAAATATATAACTGATACTAAATATATAATTGTAGACTCATTTTCAACAATTGTACTAAAATATGGATTAATTTTCTTTCACTTCGGGTGTTTCGGGTTGACGAAATTTTTTGGTCGGGTACAACCCGACTCGTGCAGAAATATAATACGAACTTCCTCACATTTCCTGCTGCTTTTAGCAAAGCGCTCAGCAATGATCCACAAATATTATAGGTAATTTTCATTTAGTAAGCATAGATTTTTAGATAATTTTCGTCCTTACTCTGTATTATAAAATTGATTAAATATCTTGTAATTCGTGAGCTAAATTGGACGAATTTAGAAAAATTTTAAGCCATCTTCAGCGATCTCGCTCATTTTAAAAAAGATGCTTGGACATCTTCCAATTTTTCTTGTCTGATGACCCTCACTCTCAATAAAACATTTTCCCCCGACACACCTCTTGCGGTATTTTTAAACCTTTCGCTTGTATGTGACTGTAAGCAAAACACATCTGTGAAGGTAACAACTGTTTAAAAGCGCTGAAAAATAGAGAGGTTGGAAAAAAGTAGGAAATGTAGTTGTGTAATTACAGTGTGACTACTTTCTTAAATTACGTGAGGGGTTAGCTTGGCAATGTTTCGCTTCCTCTCTAGTGGTGATACACCCATTCCTTTATTACGTATTAGCCGTCTGGCGCCAGCTAGCACTTGCGAGTTGAATTTTTTTTTTACTTTGTGAACTGGAAAGAAAAGAAAACAGAAAGAAAAGAAAACCTGAGTTGCATCTTTTTCTTTATTAAAGTTTTATTCATTTATTATATCATTGCATAACTTGTTCAAGGAATTTCATTGGAAGAATATCGGAGGAAAATCATTTGTTAAATGAAGACAAGTCTTCGATAAAATTGCTTATTGTCCGAATAGCGCTTATCTAGAAAGTTTTCACAAATTATTTGTTGTAAATGACTTTAGTCGTTTAATATCGGAGTTTTCCAAAAGAAAGAAAATAATTGCAACTTTTTTTTCTTCTCTAATTAAAGCTTTGTTCATTCCCGTTTTAATATCTATTACATAATATATTTATGGGATGTTATTGGGCGAACATCAGAAGAAAATTATTTGTTAAAGGAAGATAGGTAGGTTTTCGATAGCATTCATTAAACGTTGCCAATTAGAGGCCTGCACGGGTAACACACTTCAATTCGAAGCCGACCCGAGCCCTAAATATTTAAAACTGGATCTGAATCCGAAATAGAGGAAAATTAATCCATATAATACAATTATGGTAAAATTGTCTACAATTAAATCTCTAATATCAATTTTATCTTCAGTGGGGAAAAATGAATATATATAATATTCAAACATACAATTTTTTATTCTGATTTTATATATATATATATATATATATATATATAAAATTGGGCCACCCAACCCGATACAGGACGCCAGTTTTGATTATTTCCTGCTTGCTCCAAAATAATCTAGTCTAGTGTATATCAGTAGTGTGGCCCGCGTAGCACAGGTTGTAAAATACTGGTTTATCACATATGCTATTTCGTAATTTTAAAAAATAAGGTCTTGGAATCATCAGATTAGTCGACAATATTTGGTGATTTGTATGTTCATGTGGCATTTTGTGCGTTTCAAATTTTCAGCATTTTATAATTTTATGCGCAATTTGTAAGCACTTCCTACGATTATATGTTGAATACGATTTTTTAAAAGTAACCTAACACCCCTCTCCCCACTTTTTTGTTAGTTTTTAAATGTGCCACATGTCACAGAGTTTCCTTCTACGTCTATTCATAGCATGTAAAGTACATATTTAGAGAAAAGATATTTTGCAAATTCATTCATATTTTATAAAAATTGGACTGAACAAAATATATAGCATATTGTATTTAAATTTTATTGTAATAATAACCAAAATAAAAAAAAGGGGCTGATTGTTTTTTAAATGCTTGTAAAAGGATTTCGGTTAATTAAAAATTTCTTTGTTAATATTTAAATATAATTTCGATTTTTTATTTTTGCTTAGAATCTAACATTTTTAATTTTTAAGTAAATTTTACTATTATTTTGTTTAAAAAAATAAAATGGTGAGTCATTTTAAGTTTTTATATATTAAAGTTTATTAATTTTAGTTTCCTATCAGTATAACGTTATCTTTGAAATCAGTTGCGCCAGTTTGCGTATTTTTGTCTTTGCAATAATAAATTGCCCTTTCACCTATTTAACTAGAAAGTGTAAAATAACACAATTTAATTGCATTTTCATTTACACAGGTGAACTGTATTTCTAATCTTTGAATTCAAATTAAATTTATAGTCATGAAAGTTGCTGTTACCGGAAAAAAAAAATCACTGAATAAATAAATTAATTATGATCGTTGAAAGGCAACATATTTTTAACACGAAAAAAATTAAACGATTGTCGCTCCGCTTTTCAATTTCGAGTAAATGATGACCTGTTTTCAATATTGTCACTAGATGGCGCAGTGTTGCTCCCTTGCATCTGAGAATCACTGAGCTCCGAGAATCAAAGGAAAAATTGGAAGTCTGCAGAGCAAAAAAGAAAACATCGCAGGCGATGCACGAAGTTCAGTGTACCCCTTCATTAATACAATAATAAACACATGATCAAAAATAAGTTTTAATACAAAGCTCATTTAACAGCATTTATTTTTAAGTTTTACCGTCATTTACCTTGTATTTCCGGTTTAATTAATGAATAAATATGAATTCCATAATGAGCACGACAAAAGTTGAAATCCTTCAACTGACAAATTGGTTTTTTTATTTATTTTTACAGAATCAATAGAAAATCTTTATTTTTAACACAAAAATTACAGGTAGTTGACTTGCTGAACATAGTTTTATAAAACAAAATTTTTCTAGGGTTTCAATTAATTATTTTTAAAGAATTATGTTTATATTTTACCATCTGATTTACGCACAACTTCACTGATTTTTTGTAGTTTTTTTCTTTTCTTCCGTACTTTTTCTTTTTTTTATGGCTTCCTTTTAATTTTCTTTTTTAATCTTACTTTATTTTCTATTTTTTTTTTTCTTTCATTCACGTATGTTATATTCAATTAAGTCTTTTGAAGTTTTGACTCGTACTCGTATATCACAAAATGGACATTTTTTTTTTAATAAATTGATAAGCAGTTCAAATAAGATTATTTAAAGAATTATTTAAAAATTCTACGGGAATCTTCTGTCGTCATAATGATTACAATAATAATAATAATAATAATAATAATAATAATAATAGTAATAATAGCGTTAATCTTTCTAAAAAAATGCTTTATTTTTCAGTCATTTACTGATTTGTTTCATTTTTTTATATAAATGTGTGAGGGTGGTTGGTTAGTTCGTTGATTAGCATCAGTTCATCCATGGGGCATAAATCATGAGCACTCGCAAGGAAGGACAGAGAAAGGCCTGTTTCTGGATTTTGAAATGTAATTAACTATTTTTTTTTTCTATATTGATTTAAAAAAATAAAAAAATAATTTATTTCTTCTTAATTATTTAAATACTTTAGTAGTTAAACACTAAGAGGAAAAAGAAATTTTTTGTCATGGGGGGGGGGGGGGTCCATCTGAATTCCTTGAACCCAATTTCTTTTAGTTCTGCTTTTCTTTTTATATTCATGTGTTAAAAAAATATTTGAAATGGAGAGGGTAGAGGAGCCCGTCCACTTAATGAAAAGTATAATAAAGTATTTTCAAATTTCTTTTTAAAAAATAAAGCCGGTAGAAGTTTATTTTTGAATTTTTAATGTCGTATTTGTTACATTTCTGTGTTATATATATATATATATATATATATATATATATATATATATATATATATATATATATATATATATATATATATATATGTATATATACATATATATATATATATACATATATATATATATATATATATATATATTAATATGGTTGAAATTGACAAAAAAAAATCAAAAAAAATCTTAGTTTTGTTTATTTTAAGTATCTTGCCCCACCCTCTGCTGGCGCGCATGCACTTAATATTTATAAAATATAAATGTTTTCAGTAGATCTAATTAAAAATTTAGCCGATTTCATCCTTAGTTTAAAATCAATCGTACGAAAATCTTGTAATGGACTGAAGCTTTCGTGGTAAACACTTTCGGGCAATCGATAAATTCTTGCTATCAATCCGCATTTGAATTTCTCCGCGTATTCTGCTTCTCTGTAAACAGTTTCTCAGCACGTGCCTATGCGGACAGCATTAGAACCTCCAAAAGAGTCTGACGTCACATTATCCCTACCCACGTATTTCTTCTGCACGCGTGGACGTAGCATTTTGGAGGGATGCTTTTTAAGTTTTTTCTGTCTTTGAATAAGAGATGATTGACGTAGGGGCACCATCTAAAAAGTTTCTTAGACAAGGAATAGGGGGGGGGGGATTTCTTTTGATTTTGTTTTGCTCAGATGTGAAGCAATCAATACAGTTTTCTCACATGTATTTTTTTTTTAACTATGCAAAGTACTCATTAATGATAAATGTGTATTACTTTGAAAATGTTGTATTAGCTAAGTTTTAGAAAAAAATGTTTTGATAATTATTAATTTCTGTGCTCGAAGTGTTCATTTTTATGCTAATATTTTTATTTTAGTTAAAATTGACAAATTATTTTTTTGTACAATTTCTGAAAAGATTTTTGTACAATTTCTGAAAAATGTTTTGAGTCTGACTATCACCTGGGACAGCAACCCCCCCCCCCCCTCTCCATAGCATTAAAAGAATAGAACACACACAAATTAACACATTTTACTCAGAAAAAGTAGAAAACTAGAAAAAATTTTACGAGTTCAAAATATTTTTGCTCGATGTGTCCAAGTTTCCCTCGTTAATAGCGAGTTTTCTACAATGTATTTTTAAATTAGGCCTAACTATTTCATTTATTTTTGTTTATTAAAATCGAGTTTTCGTGAAACCCGAGCTCGTTATAAGCAATTTCGACTGTATTAAACTTTGTGTAAAGAGTGGTTTGAGGCTATAATTAATAAGCTTTAACCTTAATATAGACTTTCTCGTTGGTACAAAACAGAGACATAAATCGAATTGACTTTTAAATAGTAATTTTTATAATGCATACGTTAATAAATGTATTTTACATAATACAGTGAAACGCTTTGTTTTATGATTATTCCACTTTCAAGTTAGGATGAGCTATTAGTGTCTTCGTATACTTGCTTTGTACGAAAGTTATAATTTTTCGTAGGATGGATTATACAAAAGTTTCTTACATACAACAATTTAATACAAAAATATTGTTTCATTAGAGATCAGAATGCTCGAAAAAAAAAAAAAAAATGACTCTGGAAATTTTGTGAAGAAAAAATAGGTTTTTACGGAAGTTTTCCAAAGGTTTTTTTTATTTAAAACGAAAAAAAATCGAAATTTCATTTATAAAATAATGTGTTCAAAATTTTATAACAGCTAAATTCTGATATTTTTTCTTTTATTTTTTCCCCTTTATTTTCAGTGTCAAGAAAATCTCAACTTGTAAAATGGATAATTAAATGCTATTTCTTTCATTAAAAATTGATATTTATATGTAAAATTAAATCAATAATACCAATCAGTGGAAATGTTAAGGTAGAAAATTATCTAATATGGGAAATTGAAAATTTTATTTATTTTTATTACAATAAGATGCAATTTTTCTTATAATTAGATTTCATATAGCCACCAGAAATATTTAACTTATTATTAGATCATTTTTTTTTTAAAAATAACAAGCAGTTGAAATGATTTAGTCTTTCCTGCCTTCAACAAATTCCCTTAATTATGAACATTCAATATACAATTTTTGATTTTTGAGCACTGCTATTTCGAATAGTAATCTTTGTCTTACTCAATTGTAGAAATACTGTGATTTAAAACGCTAAAAACTACTATTCAGAAATAGTAGCAGATAAAATTAAGGTTTGTACGTATCCTATATATGGAAGTATACGTGATGCTTTATTAGAGTGTGTTTCATGACTGTAATTTTGCATAGAATGTTATTCTTTAAATCTTTACTTTGAAAACACTTCATCTCTGATTTTTCTCTCTTCTGAAAATCAAGATAACGAGTGTTTTTTCACGTGCGATCGCTTTATGTATACCAACAGTGCAACAGAATATACATGAAACACATTTCATGTTTGTCTGTCATAGTTACATATTAAATTAATTCACGGACAACAGGAGAGGCGCGTGCAGATTTTGGTAGCTAAGGGAAATCGCAACATCAAAAAGTTTGAAATCCGTGCATAACACAAACTTTTTAATCACCAGCCGAGGTTCTGCACAAAAACGGATTTACAGGCAAACTAGATCTTTTATCCTCAAACAGCGTATGGTAAATCAGTTTCCTTCTAGATAGAAAGAGGGCATATTTTAAGGTTTCCTTTTTTAAACAATAGATAAATTCTGTTTGGTTTTTAGATTCAAATTACGAATTATGAGACCTTTACGTATTCTGTGTGGTAAGTTTTTTTCTTACTGTATTTTTATTATTTTTATTATTATAATTTTACTAAAAGCGGTCAGTTCTCAAAAAAAAAAAAAAAAAAAAAAAAAAAAAAATCCCCGTTTGTTTTTTACACATTACGAACGCTTTTTTCAAAGTGGCACTTAGAGGCATTACACTTGAAGTGATTTGGTATTTTTCTTCCATTTTTCGATAAATGGATTGCATCTTGAGTTATAAGCAATTGTAGTAACAGAACGACAGTTTCTTTCCCTTTCCCACACTCGCACATCCAAAAATTCAGTTCAAAACGCCAAATTTGACAGCATTTTCTGCCTTTATAAAAACAATGGATGAACTGTTCGAACATATAGTTTTGAATAAGAGCAACCGCAAGTTTAATGCGTTTGAGAACAAGAATGAATTCAGAAATATGTCAGAAAGTATCCAGTTTGGATTTGAAAACAGCCTTAAGATTTTATGTAAAGCCCTTTGTACGTAAAAAGATTTTTAAAAAATATGTAGTATGAAACGTTCGTTGTGTAGTTTAAAAAAAAATGAGAATGGTCATGGTGATCACATGTCTGTAATTAAGGGTTAAACCATGTCCCCATACTTAATTTTATTCTTTCTTCTAAAAGAATTTATACTCTTCCTCAATAAATAAATAACACAAAAGTTTGCTAATAAACTTTATAAAATCATTATGATAAATATTTTTGCAAATCCTTTCTTTCGATGTTTTAAATTTTAGGAATTTTAGGAATTCATAGCATATGACTTTCAGATGAATGTGTAAATGAAATATATAAGACTTGAAACTTATTATTTATTTTATTTTACTAAAAAAGTGCTAAAATACATAAAAGGTTTTTAAAACATAAAAACCGTCAAAAGATGTTAAAACCCAAGCGCTCTCAACTGTTACGAAACAACCGTCATGAAGGGAATTTCAGAGGTGCCTATGAAAAAAATTTCCCCCTGATTCACACCTCTGAAATTCCCCCTGATGACGGCTGTTTTATAATAGTTAAAAACATTTTGGTTTTAACATCTTTTTACATCTTTTGACGGTTTTTATGTTTTAAAATCCTTTTATGTATTTTAGCACCTTCTTAGTAAAATAAATCATAAGTTTCAAGTCTAAAATATTTCATTTAGTGAACATGACGACCGGAAATTGTAGTTAAATTATATTTTTATAATAATGAATGTGTAAAATTAATTTATACCCAAGTTTTATTTTAAAGGGAAAAAACTGAGATTTATTATAATATTAAAACACTTCGCAGCTTTTGATTTTTGAAAAAGAGTTTCGCATGAAATTAATTGTAAGCGCAGTTTTATTACTTACATCAAAAAAATCTCGTAAAAACTTCTTTTTAGAAATTTGATTTAGTTAATATTCTTTAGATTTGCCTTCTTAAAATTTTTACTTAACATATGAAACTTGTGCTGTTAAAAACTTGGAAATACAAATACATCATGCTTTTATTGTATGATATACCCTATAAAAAAAAAAAAAAAAAAAAGAAAAGAAAAGAAAAGGAAAAGAAAATAATTTTATGGAAGGCATTAGAAAAAAAAATTGCCAATTAATTATGCTTTATAATTTAACAGACTAACAGCAATTATTCAAAGCAATTAGAATCAAAATTTAATCTATCCATATTTTCTTTTTTTGTGTTTAATAGAAATAATAATGCATTCAACAGAACACTCTTGACTTTTTTCCGGTAGCTCAAAATATAAGTTTTTCATATTTCTTCAAAAGTTGTGGATTTTTATAAAAATTTGTACTTTTTCTCTGAAATTTAATTTTAGAAAACAGTTATTTTTTGGTCAGAAAATTTAGTTTGCATAGATCTTTATGTTATGATAAATTGCCGATGTTATTAAAGAGAACTTTTGGTAAACTATTTCGCTTTTAACATATTTACGTGAGAATGAAAAAATATATTGAAAAATTCACATTTCTATTATTTTTTATTTGTATTATTTATGCATCTGGTATGAATATAAGATGTAGAAAAAGTAGGAATTACATTTTTTTCACTGTATTATATAGATGGATTTAAAAATCTTTAAAATTTATGTTGTGAAAATTTATTTTTCTGTTAGAGAAATTCGTTAAAAGCAACGAAAATAAATGATTCTCATCATATAACAAATTTAAAATTCAAGAAACAAATATCAGACAGATGATTAAACTTATTGATGAATTATTTGCTTATATACAGGATGTTTTTGCTTGAAATCATTCAACTAAATAAAAAGGAAACTGACCAGTTAAATTGAGGGCATTGAGCTCACAGGCTATTCACATTAATTGTATATTATACCTTATTTCAAAGAATTTGAAATAAGGCCCTCGTCAAATAAAGAAATCCACAATATATTGGGGGGGGGGAATCATCCCCCCGTTCCCTCCTTATAATTAACTAATGAACCCCCAAAACTAGTCAGGGAAGCGCTTTATTATGCAATGAACGTATATACAAAATTTGAAAAAAAAAACCCGGATAATTCTGCATGAAAAATCTATTGATCTAAATTAAGGGGAGTATTACACCCCTCCCCCGTTACTCCCTTTATACGTAACCAATGAAACCCACAAAACTAATCAGGAAAGTGCCTTATCACAATTAACCTATATACAAAATTAAAAAAAAAAAACGGATAATTCTGCATGAAAAATCTATTTATCTAAATTAAGGGGGGGGGGGAGAATTAACACCCCTTTCCCTCTTTATACTTAACCAATGAACCTCCAAAACTAATCAGGGAAACGCCTTATCACAATGAACCTATAAACAAAATTTGAAGCAAAACGGTTATTTATATCAAGAGTTATCGCGTTACGTACATACATACATACGTACGTACATACAAAACCGGCGGGCTGAAAAGAGAAGTGCTACTACAGAGACAGACGAAAAATAATTACAGTAGAAAATAGACTCAAAATCCGTTTATTCATTCACAAATACAGGGTGATTAATTTTAAGCTGAACCCAGATTTTAGTTCATAATTTTAACAATAATAAAGTAACACTATTTCAACAGACATACTTTGCTTTGTATGGAATGCGATGGCCTTAGCAAGTAATGTTGGAAATGCACAGTAATTTAATCAATGATGCTGTCGGCACCGTTACAAAATATGTAAGATCTAGTCCAGTATTGTTTGGGTGCGGATAGTGGACACTTCAAATTCTTCGCGTGACTTCATGGTAATTAATCTAAACCAAAGTAAAATTCTTGAAACATCTCCTTGTATGTTAAAGTTATGAACGAAATCGAAGTTCGGTTTAGAATGAACAATCCGATCTTTTTAAATGAATAAATGGATTGCGACCCTATGTTCTATGGCAAATATAGCTCATCTCACTTTTTGCTATCATCCCTCTTTTTTTTTTTTTTTTTTCTCAATGAAAAAATTCGAGATCATTCTGTATTGGCCAAATTATTAATATTATTGATGAATACACATATGTATATTATCCCCTCCCCCCCCCAAAAAAAAAGAGAACAAACTGTGATTTATACATTTAAATATATAAAGATATAAAGTAGAATTCCTCTAATCCGGACTAAATTTTCTGAAATTCTGATATAAACAGAGTAAGAAAATGAGAAAACAAAGGGAATTATGTGTTAACAATGTTTCCTTTTTCTTCCCCCCACCCCAAATAAAAAAAAGAATAAAAAAATTTGCTTTATAAAATGTTTTCTTTTTAATTTTTAAGACTATTTAAAAAAAATAATTAATCTATCTATCTATCTATATATTTATCAAGACTCAATTAATCTGTTTTTCTTGAAATTTCAAATAAATTTCGGTTAAGATTATCCAAACTTTCGGATTAGAGGGGATCGGATAAGCGACGTTTTACTATACTAACGTAATCCACCTTTTAACTTTATACTTATTTATACATTTCTTCTTTTAATTCCTGTAAAACACGTTTTTCATTCATGTAACAGTTAAAAAATATGGAATGGATTCATAAACACACAAAATAAAATGTCTTCAAAATCATGTGTCTTTTCTTTCCCATTACAGTACACATGTTGTAAGCCATTCAATTAGTCTTTGAAATCCTTATCGAAAATCTTTTTATCATCTTTACGATCTTACAGTTAAAAGTTTAAACTCAAAGAAGAAGAAAAAAATTGTAATCGGTATTTCACTTGAAGAACGACGATAACCAACGTCATCTTTGAAGTTCATCGGCATCTTTTCTACCTACTTTCTCCGATGACTTCAGCAAACCCTTTTTCTACCGCTAAATAAAAACCTTGCTTTATTTAAATGTACTTTGGGTTACCTGATTCCTTTGCTTGCTCAGTCAGCCTTGGCCTGATTTTCTGACTTTCGCTCGCTTCTTTTGTTTGTTTGTTTAGCTTTCCCCATGACACGTTTTATTTTATTAGCTCTTTTTTTTTCTCTCTATGATTGTGATTAGAGCGCTTTTCCCCCCGCACTTAATCGTTCACGGTCGTTCATTCCTCTTGTGATGGAGGAATCTACAGCTCAACGTTTTGAGGGACGCAAAGTTGATGAACTGTCCTCCACTTTCTTCTTAAATATGAAATTGCTCAATGATAAGCAAGCCAAATTTGAGCTTCAATGGCATTTTTTTTTTTTAACTTTTTTTCAGCTGCTTTTATTTAAAAAAAAAAAAAAAAAAATTGGAGAGTTAAATGCAGTACCGTAACCAGAAGGGCCAGGGTGGGCTGCTACCGTCTTGCATGAATCGGGTTGTAACCGACCCGAACACGAAAATTCTGATTAAATTCGCTCCGAAACCTGACCTGAATCCGAAGTGGAAAAAAATTAACCCATATATTAATACAATTATGGAAAAGTAGTTTACCATTATTCTCTAATAACAATTTTATCCTTTTTGCATAAAAAGGAATATATATATATATATATATATATATATAAGCCTCATTAATATTCAAATATACAGTTTTTTTTTTCCAATTGAAAAATATTCAGAACTTTCTTTGAAAAATTGAGTGAACCTGAACCTGATCCGAAAGAATCAAAACGTAACCCGACCCGATTTGAATCGTCAGTCGGGTCTGTATCGGGTAAAGTCGGGTTACCTGACCTGATGCAAGGCTCTAGACTGAGTCCCCGCAACTTCTTGAACTATCCCTTGACTTCATAATACTTTAATAATCTATGTTATCATCTATGTTACATTTAAAAAGAATTTAAATTTTGTGATCAAACTTTTTATGACAGAATGATTTTCCGTTCACTTTTGTCAACACTTATTTTTCATTAAAACTCATAAAAAAATTAAAACCCCCCTGTGAGTTTGCGGATTTGCTACGGCCCTGGTTGAATGTCCCATGCTGCTCCCCTTTGCTGCCGTTCAGGGACGTTATTTAAAGAGCGCAGGGTAGGGCAGTTGCCCCCTCTGAATTTCAAACATTTTTATCACTACTTGTTTTTTGTTTTTTTTATCATTAATTTAATATTTTTACATTTTTTTTTACCAATATATTAAAATTTGCATGTAAATAAATCACATCACTGAAATGATTCCTTTAAAAATATGCATGAAAAATTAATGCAAGAAAAAATTAACAAAATATCTGTATTTACTTTGGCTAACAAATTAATTTTGTTCTCACCAAGTAAAATCTGCCCGTCTCAGAATACTTTTATATGCATTCATAAGAGGCTCCATGAAATATTATGAAAATAGAAGTTTATGTTGTCACAATATCAAATCAGTTTTATTTGCGTGTGTGTGTGGTGGGGGGGGGGGGGGGGGTAAAAGCTTTACTTTGAAAATACTTTATCTTTGATTTTTATCTCTTCTGACATTCAAGATAACGAGTGTTTTTTCACTTGCAATCACTTTATGTATACCAACAGTGCAACAGAAAATACATGAAACATATTTCATGTTTGTCTGTCATAGTTACATATTAAATTAATTCACGGACAACAGGAGAGGTGCGTTTAGATTTTGGTAGCTAAGGGGAGGCGCAACATCAAAAAGTTTGAAATCCATGCATAACACAAACTTCCTAATCGCCAGCGGTGGTTTTGCACAAAAACGGATTTACAGGCAAACTAGATCTTAAATCCTCCAACAACTGGTGGTAAATCAGTCCCCCTCTGGAGAATAAAAAAGCATATTTTAAGGTTTCCTTTTTAAAACCATAGATAAATTCTATTTGTTATTTAGATTTAAATTACGAATTATGAGACTTTTGCATATTCTGTGGGGTAAAATATTTTGAAACAAATATTTATATTCTTTGATTTTTATGATATTAATAAAATGGGTTCTAAAAAAAAAAAAAAAAAAAAAAAAAAAAAAATTCGCTTAACAACGTGAACTTTTCTGACACATTTACGAACGCATTTTTCAATGTAAAAGCATGGCACTTGAGGCATGAATATTAAAAGACACTCAACTGTAAAGAAAAAAAAAATTCCTAATTTACGAAAATATACAATAACCTCTTCCGAATTGCCCACGAATCGGAAATGCGTTCTTTATATTTAGAAACTGATATATCTTCGAAATTTAAAGAAGCATTTATGAAAACAAAGTTTCTTTTGCTGCACTATGCTTTTCATAAACGTTACCGAGTAGTTTTTATAGTGTATTAAACAGTTTTCTAAAAACGGGATACCAGTTTTAGGATGCTATCAATTCTGAATTAAACATTTTCAACTGCGCAATTGAATTTATACATGCGAAGTACTATTAATTTTAATTTTAATGTTAATGCTTTTCATTAATCCTGTTTTTCTGTAAAACATGTTTGTTGAACTTGAAAATGTTTACTTGAGAATGGATAGCATATCCGAAAAACGCATATGCCAAGTTGACAATCTAAAAAAAAAAAAAAAAAAAAAAAAAAAAATGCTCGGAAACGTTTCCGAAAATCAGTGGCATCAAAAGAAAAGTTGATTTTATAAATGTTTTTTTTTTTTTTTTTTTTTTTTTTAAATCTCGAAAATATATTAGTTATGAGGTTCCTAAACATAAAGAACGCTTCCCGGAATCGTGGGTAATTAGGAAGAGGTTATTGTGTATTTTCGTTTGTGTGGTTATATTTTCCTAGATTAAGAATCATTTGCCTTTTATTCATTACGGTTTCTAAATAAGTAAGGAATCCGTGTTTCTGTAATGCTGAAATTACACCGTGACAAATTTTAATTTGAATAGTTCTGTCACTGAGTTTTAATCGAAAATTAACTGAAGTTTTAATTATTATTTTTTTTTATTATTTAAAACATTGAATGCCTGTTTTATTAACATTGTTATGGGTCTCAAAGTATTTCCCGATGTACCATGCAAAAAAAAAAAAAAAAAAAAAATGTTGATTTTACAGTATAATACTGGCATCCCAGCTGCCCGTATTATATCGTAAAATTAACAGTAATAAACAGTAGAACAAGCATTAATACACTGCCGCGCGTGCGCGGCAGAATTAAAAAAGTGTTCTATAAATCGAGGTGTCTGCTATTTGGGAGTATCTATTGCGGAGGTTTTGCTGTATTTATATGATAAATTAACACCCTCTAAGCGTTTTGCCCGTATTTTTTTAGTTTCCTATAAACAACTTAAATCGGCTCAAGACAAAGATATTTTAACAAAATTGGTTTTTAAGATATATGTAAAATAAAGAGATACAAAGTGTATTTTACAAACAAACGGGGAAAGAAAATTTAAATTATTTTAAGTTTTACAAATATTTTTATGTAAATGCAGGAAAGCCCCCAGATGCTGAGAGGGTTAAAATTCACTTTCGTTAACTACATTTCCGATACTATTAATCTTTGATGCATTAAAATTTATTATATTTCAATCCTGTGCATTTTCTTTTCATATACAATGTGAGAGTGAGATTTCAAAAGCATGTGTTGCGGGTATTGTTTTATATTTGTTTAGAACGAAATGGCCGAGTATGTTTTGAAATGCTCTTTCTCTTTTGATAACGCAATATAAATTTGGTTAAATTTCTACTAAAAAGGTTTAAAAACCTATCTTAAACGCATAATAAAATTGGGATCAGTATAAAGTAATTTTTTCTTTTTTTCACGATTTTGAATTTTTGAACGATTATTTTGTTGTATAAGCCTAAAAAAAACATAAATACACCATGAAAAATCAATTGAAAATAATTATTTACTTTATTCAAGCAAGTTTTTTGCATTAAATGAAAGAAGAAAATGTGTTTTAATTAATGCGCAGTACTTAATTTATCCTCCTTAATTCCTTCTCTATACAATCTAAAAATGATTTCAATTTAAGTTTTGACCATTAAGTTTTTAATTTATTGAACACAAACAATTGCAACGGGCATTTTCTTCATATTTATTTGAAAGGTTGCCGTAATTACAATGCAAACTTTTTCATGGTACTTTCCTTTAATTCTGTGAATCGAATAATATTTGATGGAAAACGTCATAGTTTTCTTATAAAATCCATTTATAGTGTTGTATAACTCATATAAGTTCTGCAGCCAAGCCCATAATTTTATTAAAATTTATTTCAATGTCTTTTTTTCCTCTCCGTAACTCTTTTGTCTAAATTTTTTGTCAAATATTGCAATTTGAATGAGATTTAACCCATCCATAAACAACTGTCATTAAGCATCGTCCAATAAATAGGTCATTTCGACAGAAACGGAATTAAAGTATTTTGCTCTGCTGTGAGAGGTCGCTGATAGTAGTGAAAGTGCAACAACCGCTGCCACCGATAAAAACGAAATCGCTGCAAAAAACTCTCGTAATTTCTTCCGTATATTATTAGCAGTACATCGCACTTGGCGACGCATTTGGCGACCTATTAAAATGGCCGAGGTCACGTGATGAGTGAAAACGTAAGATGAGGTTGAATCCTTCCACAGAAGTTGGCATGTTGTTTCATTTACGTATTAGTGGTTCATTGAGAGTGGTTTGATATTCTCTTCGGAGTTCGTCTTTCTCACATGTTAATAACTGCTCACTCGTCTTAAATTTTTGATAGTGCCTATCTACTATTGGTGATTAAGCGCATATTATTGAAATTTATTTCTGGATACTTGTGCTAACTCTTCTTCATTTTACTTTGAAAAACACTCATGGTTTGGATTTATAACTTCATGTCTTCAAGTTGTGCTGATTCTGTCTTTGGTTGTAAGTAATAAAATTTCCATCACTTTTAAAATTGTATTTAAAAAAAAAAATAAGAAAGGTTATCAGTAATAAAACTTTTCATCACTTTTAAAAAACTTTTATAACGGGATTTTAAGAATGATTTTAAGTAATAAAATTTTCCATCACTTTTTTACTTTATTAAATATAATTTAAAAAAGTATTTTAAGATACAGCATTAAAAGAAAAAAAAATACTTTTGAAAGAAAATTTAATAATATTTTTTTTCTTCTTTTTCTTTTTCTTTGTCTTTATAGAAAAAAATTCAAAAATGTTTTAAGTAAAATATGCTAAGAAAATATTGGATTGTTAAGAATGTAATCAGTTTATATGCTATATTTTTGTTGTATATATTTTTCCTTTTAATGTGCTGTAACAAATATTAAACAAACTTTCTCGAATAATACTACTCAAAGTACTTTTAGAAAATAGGGAAGCGTTAAAGATTTATCTAGTTCATATGTTAGCTCTTATAACATTTCTAAGAAAGAAAGAAATTCAATTGCGCTTCTTCTTCTTTTTTGTAACAAGTATTTTCTTTTTTTAAATTGCTGTCTAAGATTCAAAGCAAATTTTCTTGAATGTTAATATTTATATTCTTCTTTAACTTTTAAATGTTAAATTTCTATTCATACTTAATTATAATGCGTGTCCAATAACCTTTTTACGAAATTCATAGTATTCAAAGGAGATATTTACAAAGAGAAATTTTCTTTAAGAGAAAAAAATATTACAATTAAATATAATTATTTCAGAAATATTTAAATGCAATTCATTTATTATTATTTTTTTTTCAATTTATTTATAATTGCTATAATATAAATTTATTTTTTATAAAAGCACCTATTTTCTTCTTCAAAATTACAATTATCTCCTCTTTATCAATTACTATGATTTTTTCAACAACCGTTTCACGAAATACACCCCAAAGAAATTATTATTTCTTTTTAGAGAAATGTATTATAATCAAATACTGTTGTTTGAGAAATATTTGAATTCAATTCATGTAATTATTAAAGTAATATACAGTCAAGTCTACTGCAATTAAATTTTGTTTGTGCATTTTTTCCAATATTTCTAAGTATGAATTATAGAGAGAAAATAATTTTCTTATGTTGAATTAGCCAATTGTTTTCAAAATTTCATCTGTATTAGTTTATTATGCTTAATATCATATTTAAAAGTCAACTTTCAATATATATATATATATATATATATATATATTGATATTAATTAAATATATATTTTCATTCTTATTTCTGTTACAAACTATTTTATTCATTATGAAAAATAATTTTCATTTTTATGAATATAGTTGAAAGACTCCTTTAAATTGAAGCGAATTTTTATTATTTTCTGAAAACGAAAACTCCGTGAAACGCTTTTTCTGCGTGTTTTTCCGAAATCTATATAAAATGTTGCATAGTAGCGCCCTCTACCTGATGCGCTTTGGATAGATTCGGAGCGGTCTTTCCAGTGTTAACTATAAATTTACCTGCATTCAAAAATGCCGCGCTCATTTAAAAAAAAAATTGGAAATATAGCTATCAGACTCTATATATTCATTATTATGAAATTTTCATTTATCTGTTTAATTTGAATTATAAATATGGTAATGTTGTAGTGATTGTACTTTTTTTCAAATTTTTCACATGTAAAGAGGTTGTCGCACTATTGCTAAAATAAAATGGTTTATTATTATTATTATTATTATTATTATTATTATTATTGAATGAAATGTAAACTATTATTTTGAAAATTACCCCAATACATAAATATCATCCGAAATTTTTAGTTCCACTGTATTAATAAAAATACATAAATAAGCTGTAAACAGATGGAAAGTTTCACCAATTTCAATATTATTTTTCTGTTTATTTCCTGTATGTTAATAATAATAATAATAATAATAATAATAATAATAAAGAATATACTCACGTCATTTTTATTTAATTTATATTATAATTTTTCATACCCCCATTCTCATTTTTGTCTTCAATATTTTTTTTATTGATTTGTTATAATATTTAGAGATAATTGTAGTTGTGTATTACGATTTTTGAAATTTATTTATCCGAATGAAAAACTAATTTCAAGTAAACAGGTGGATTTTAACCGATAATATGTTTAAATAATATTCTACTTTATTATCTCACTGATATATAAACTTATAACTAATTCAGAGTTCAGTATAATTAAATGGTCCTAGTAAGTAACATTTTTTAAAATTTGAATATTTAAAATTTAATTGCGTTGCAAAAGTAAAAAACACATTTGTACAAAATGAAAAAATATATGAAAATTTAGCTAATTAAAAAAAAATAGTTAAAAGAAAACTTAACTAAATTTAATTATTTGTTAGAGAGTGTTTGTTATAATTCTGGTACTGAAGCTTATTTAGTAAATAATAAGGAAACTGAAAAATATATAAGATTATTTATAATGCTTCTATATCATTCAGCAATAATATGAAAATAAATATAATATTTCTTTTCTTCTTGTTTTAAAATGTTTTTAATAAAGTATAAGGCCAAACATTCTGTTAACAGTGATGTTTGTAATATATGTTTTATTAATTCGAAAATAATTAATAATAATAATTCGAAAATAATTATTAATAAATTATACAGCAGTAAACGGTACCTATAATCTAAATGATAACGAACTGGATTAATGCAATTGACACCATCGTGAACACGCGGTATATGGTTATAGTTAATCAAATATGCTGGTAAAGAACAGGTGACAAATTCCTTTCCTTTTCCAGGGGCTACAGAGTCTTATGTTTTTTTTATATATATTTCTTATCACTATTTTCATACTTATGATCTTCGTGATAGATTTTTATTGCACATGTTCAAATATTAAAGAAAGCTAACACTAAGGTTTTAGGCTTGAAATAGTAGTAGCAAATATATAAAAATATATAGGCGCTGCGACCACCTGCTCTTCTGATGATGATAAAAATTGTAGGATTTCTCATAAGTAGCATTATATTTGAGCTAATGTTCAAGAGTAAATACGCTCGTTTATTAGCAGAAAAAAACATACGTTGAAATAAGAGGCTTTTTATTCAGTAAGAAGGAGTTTTATTGCGATCATAATGTAATGCAATAAAGCATGCTATAAGTAACTGATTGTATAAGACAAGCACGTAATTTATTATTAATGTTAGTTTTAACTATTAGTTCTTTATATAGAATAAAATAGGCAGTTTATTTAAATGCACGCTTTTTTTTTTTTTTTTTTTTTTTTTTTTTACGATGGGCGGATTAAATCATACCTGTAAGTGTCATTGGAAGTTTTATTATAAAATAAAAGGAATATAAAATTTAAAAAAGAGAATATGTTATATTCCGAGGTTTTCATCATTAATTAAGGGAAAGATACTTTTCTTCTGGGCGCCATTTGTGAGAGGACAGGTGTTGCAATCCCTGTCCTTCCATGCCTCCCCCCTCCCCCTCACTCCCAAGGAATTTGATTTTTCAGAAAAAAATAATTACTAGTCAGATTTACAGATCAGACTATAAAAAATTCAGCTTTGGCTAATTTTTTAAAAAGATGTGATAATAGAATTGTATCAATTGCTTCTCAGCTGTGTACAATAAGTTCAAATTAAATCTTACCCCTCACCCCTCCCCCCCCCCCCCAAAAAAAAAAAAAGAAAAGAAAAGAAATGGCGTCCCTGTTCTTTTTTTTTGCCTCAAATATTTTATCTACTTGTCGATCTTCCATGAAATAAATTCATATTAAAAGTTGAATGAATTTACAATAATTGGAATTTTTTTATCACTTGATGAAATTATTTCTCATGCTTTTATAGGGTACTAGAGATCATGTGCCCAACGTAATAAAGTGAAAAATAAAAGGGGCACAGACAGTTAGTTGTAATATTTGTTTATATATATAATAATAGTTATTTATTTTATTCACTTATTTTTCCTTGGTATAAGATTAATCTTGTTGCCATCGTTTGATATTACATTCATTGTGATTTCTGTTTTATGTAACAAACAATTATGTATAAGAAACTGTTATAAAATGCAATTGTTACAGTTACCATACCATACAATTACCATAACAACCAGCAAAGTCTCCCGTTTCGAAGCAACGTACCTTTTTCAGATTTGATAATGATAGTTTAACACTATCACAGTTAAAGCAATATTTGCTTATTCTTTCATAACGACAATTATGTATCTGTTTGAGCCTGAAGAAGAAGGATACATTTTTTTCGAAACGTGGAGTTTTCTGAGTTATTATAGATTTGTAAGAAGTTTTGTAGCACATTTTTTTTTAAATATATTCTTTTCAAACTTTTTATTAACGATGTTTGACAGATAAATAAATAAATAAAAATAAAAATATGAGTAAAATATGTTATTCAATTCATCTAGCGGCTAGCCTAATCTAAGATTAAGATAAATATAAAAATTCGACAATTTGCCGTAAAAAAAAAAAAAAAAAAAAAAAAAAAAAAAAAAAGTATTACTAGGTAAAAGAATTGAAAGTATTACTAGGTAAAAAGGAAAATGATTACAGAAATATGACAAAATATTTGCTTTGATTTAGCATTAAAGGAAACATAAGTGCACCCATTCTTTCATAATTTACTATTGAGATACCATCTCTTTCGCTTTCATATTTAGCATAAGCGTTTGGAAACCAATCTGTCATTTACAAAATAATATATTAATGATGCAATTTCAGTTCGCAGCTATCTGTTAGAAGCTAACCATGTTTAACAAGAACTTTTTAGCTTATTGCAGAGAAAATCAACATAAAATTTATATTTTCAGTTATTAGAAACAAAATCGTCCCTCAAATTCTTTGAACTGTTTGGTTTGTTGTCGAGAAAATCAACATAAAATTTATAATTCTAATTATTATAGGAGTAAGATCGTCCCTCTATTTATTTGAACGTTTTTGTTTATTGTAGAGAGAATCAACATAAAATTTATACTTTTAGTTATTAGAAGTGAAATTGTTCATCTAATTCTTAGTATTCTTTGTTTTAAAAGGCCCCTTTGCAAAAAAAAAAAAAAAAAAAAAAAATGCAAGGAATAAGTGTGATTTATGGAGATCTTTAAAAATTTCACTTACAAGGAATAATTTTTATCTATGAGATTAGATAAATAAACAAATAAAACAAAAACAGAGTTAAGTGCTTGATTATGGTATTATTAGAATGTCTCAGTAGTTGAATAATTGTAATTTATTAATCATTTCATGGTTTATGAACTTAACGATTAATTAAATGTATTTTTTAATTATGAATCATGAATATGAAATAAATTTTGCTGAAAAATCGCTACTCAAACAGTTGCTAACAGGTAAATTCAATTTTATAACCTAACTGCCAAATAAAAAATTAGCTTATATAATTATTGTTCCGTTTGTTAACTAACTATTTAAAGTTAACTCTTTCAAGGGCGGTGTTTGCAAGGCGCGAACGCTTAATTTTAATTCCAAACTGCCAAGTGGCACCCAGAAATTTTTTATAAAATTTTGCTTTTATAATATTCGCAATGAAAAGCTTTTAATCATTTTCAAATAGATTTGTTGTTAAATTCTGGTGTCATTCAAATATTTTAACATTTTAGTAAAAGAAGCACTGTGCCCTTGAAAGGGTTAATTAATGTTTTAAAATTAAATATTTGAAAAACCGGAAAAAGGGCAAAACGTTTTAGCTTATTATTTTAGCAATGTTTGACCCGGAAAAATGAGACAATATAGGAATAGGATCATTAATTGCATTTCGTGATTTTTTTTTACTGCTATTACCAGGGATGCCATTTGGGGGAGGCTAAGGGGTAATTCTCCCTCAAGGAATTTTATATTTTAGAATGCATCAGTCATAAACATGTTTAGGGCTCTACACATTGCAAAGTGTCTGGTTATCAACACAAAAATCTAGTTGCCAGTAAAAATATTTACTCCCCCCCCCCTCCCTCGTTCACCTTAATCAGTTTTTTTTTAAATTTAAACTGATTTTCAGAAAGCACTTTTTTTTTCTTTTTATGAATTGGTAGAAAAAAAAATAATCCTGAGCGTGGTAATAACATTTTTTGAATTGACTTAACTCTTTAATTCGGTTAATAAATTAATTTAGAAATATAATATAAACTAAATTTATCAACGAAACTTATCAGAATTTAATAACTCTAAAAAAATAAAATATACATTTTTACAAAGTTTTGATGAGTAAAATATGCAATATCAGAAGAAAAACATTTTTTGTTTAAAAAAATCGTTATTTTGCTTCAAGAAAAATGTCGAAAAAAAATTACTTCCGCAAAATAAATGAGCAGTATCATTATGATGTAAGCTTTAAGTCACTTCACCTGAAATAAAAATTTGTCTGACATAGTTCTTGAAAATCGGCATTTTTAAAATTTTGGTTCTTAGCTGAGAACATATATTTCTAGTTGCCAATTAAAATATTTCGGTCGCCATTGGCGATTTGGTGACTGCATTTGTCGAGCCCTCAACAACCCAGTCTCTCTCTCTTTTTTTTTCAGAAATTGCACAAAAACTAAAATAATTTCTCATATTTGACTAATATAGAAACATTATTATTAACTAAACAATTTAAACACAGAAGTGAATAATTATCACCATTTTTAGCTAAAGCCTTAGTATTGCAATATTCTCAAAGTGAGACACATTTATCATTAATGAGTAATTTGGCTAATCTAAAAAAAAAATCTAGTTGAAATTAAGACTTTATCTGTTTCTTCTCAGATGTGCACAACAAGATCAAAGTAAATTTTTACCCCCCCCCGCCCCCTCAACGAAAATTTTGCCTCCCCAAAAAGTTCCGAAATTGCGCCCCTGAGGCTGTCACACTCGAGTGATTACCCCCATTCCGGGCTTTCGCATCACATTTTTAAAACTGTTCATTTAGAGAGAATTAAAAAAAAAAAAGTCATATGTAATCTGTACTACTGATATAAATACTAAAAAAAAATTAAGATCTTCCGTGCTGTTACAATTCAAAAGAAAATTAAAAATATTTATCTGTTACTACCTGAGTAAAAATACATATTTTAAAAATGAACTTTATTATACTACTTGCAAATAATGCAATACCGAATTGCTTTCATATTTTTGATATGACGTCACAATGTGGTGCCCTCCCCTCCTCCCTGTCACATTTTGTGGACATCCTCTCCCCCCCCCCTCTGAAAGTCTGGCGTAACTAACGGATGATCCCTTACGTTATTAAAATAACATTTACTGCAATGAATTTGACATAAAAAACTTAGAAACAGGACTACTTTTATTAAAATACTTTAAAAAACTCTTGGAATTATGTTACATTTTATCCCCTACTAAAGAAAATTCCTTTTATGTATCTCCACATAAATATACTGTAACAGAAATACAGAACAATTTTCTGATATATCAGAAACGTTTACGAAAAATAACGTAACTTCGTAGTTACTACGTTTCTGGAAACCTTTCCCTTGTTTTCAGTAATTAAGAGAAAATACCAACATCAGAAAAAAAACTACTTTCCGAGGTTTATGGAAACTGAGGAAACTATTCTCAGGAAAAAATACATTCTTTTGCTGTTCGTTAATTTCAGAAAAGACTTTTCTGTTAATTTCGAAAATCTATTGGTTTGTGAGATTTCGATTTGTTTTATTCTTAAACGTTTCTGAAGATAAATGAAAAATTTCCAGAATCGTGGGCAACTGTGAAATTACGCTAAAGTTTCTCTTTTTTTTTTGTATTAGAAAACGTTTCTGAAAATGTTTGCAGTGGTTGCATCGATAAATTGCTGCTTTTTAGTTTTCGGATCTAAATATTATTAAATATTTTTAATTAAATAATATCTTGTTTCTTGTAAGTTGTTTTTTACTGTAATAACTACAAATTATTGTTTTATTATATGCTTTCATTTTTTTTCTTCACAGAAGTGTCTATGACTTCAAAATGATGATTACGGAACCTGCCACAACTAAGCCTAGACTGATTGAGATTCCATCATCGTCTCCAACGTATAGCTCTTGCACCACTGCTCTTACCATCCATACTCCTCAACCTCTATATTCACCTCTGAGTCCAGGTAACGACATGTCACCAAATCCTTACCCATCGCCTAATGGCCCTTCATCTGTCTCCTGGAGCAACAATTCAGAAGTTCCAGTTGATCTTACCGCAGCTCTGAAAGCGAAAGACATCTTCCCTGCTAGAAAGCAGCGTGAATTTATCCCCGATTCGAAGAAAGATGAAAGCTATTGGGATAGACGTCGACGCAACAATGAAGCTGCTAAAAGGTCTAGAGAAAAAAGGCGCTTAAATGACATGGTGCTAGAAACTCGAATGTTGGAACTTACTAAAGAAAATGCTCTTCTGAGAGCCGAAATAGTTGCTTTGAGAGAAAAGTTTTCTTTGCCCCAACAATCTCTGGTTTCACCCGAACAACTTCATCTGCATTTACCGTGCCCATCTGTCGATGTGAGGAACAGAAGAAGTAAACTTCTAACTTCTTTGTTACCGAAAGGTCAAGAAGGTCCTACGATGAATGGAGCTCCAGCTGTAGTTAGTCATCCCGCTGGTCCTAACGGTGCCCTACAGGAGCATCAACTTCATCATATGATGCCCCCTCTGCATATGATCGATCCAGCTCAATGGCAGGAATGTCACGAAAATGCTCTTAGAGAATCTCATCATCAGGCTATGTTAATGAATCATCATCATCACCAACAACAGCAACAGCAGTTGCATCAGCATGTCATTCAACGTTTAACTGCTAATGGAAACGCCAGGCACGATGAAGTTGACCATCCCAATCATCGAAGTCCTCCTCCCGAAATCATATCTCCCAGGGCTTCTCCTAGTGCTTCTCCTCATCCACCAGATGAATCTTGCTCATGGTCATCTTCAGATGAACCGATTCCGGTTCCAATTAACCCACAGAATTCTTTGCCGCTTAAGCTTCGCCATAAGACACTCATTTCTGACAAAGATAATTACGTGACACATTATTCTGACAGTGGTCGTAGCAGTGGTAGGGAGGACACCTCCTCCGATGGTGATAGCAGCACAGGTGGTGGGAAAGAAAGTCCGGTCCACATCAGTCAAGTTGAATCACCTGAATCAGGTCCTCCTCCTCGTAAAATGCCTAGGCTGTCTAGGAGAAACAAAGTGGGGAATTCAGAACTCCAAGCTGAGAACTTTCAGTTAAGGTTTGAACTCAAAAAGCTTGCATCTGAGGTTGCTGGTCTAAAAGATATGCTCCTTTGTAATAGGCCGTCATCCGTAGAACTTTCCAACAATGTTGATCCAACTCCCCCTAATAGTAACAGAACATCCCCAAACATCGTTGAACCATCAGAATCGCAGACTGTCATTGAACGAGGATAAATTTCTGTAAATTGATCTTTACGAGATCGGTTAATTCATTCTAACATTATCGCAAGTTGTATTGCTGAAATATCTCCTCCGAGCTACTAAATGAATTTTTGTCTAATATTACTTCTTGCTGAAAGCGAGCAAGTGTTGTTGGAAGATTGAACCTTCTATAGAACTAACTTATAGTCCAAGTTTAATCAAACAAAAAGTTGCAGTTTCTAAGGAAATTTTTCAATTATGCATTTGTTTTCGGCATATTTAGAAGAATTGGTTTTAAAATATCATATATGCTCGGTTCGAGAAAATAATCGTGCAGTTTCATTACATTTAAAAGCAACTTCAGTTGTTTGTGCCAAATTCTTTTAAGCAGAGACTTAATTGAACTGGAAAATGTAATCATGCTAAGTCAACTTTTTCCTGTATTCGAGAAAGATGTTTCATTCATCGCTTATCATTTGAAATGGTGATGTACTTTAACATGGTGAAATGATCATTCAAGTAATATAGGAAGTCATGAAGATTCAAAAGTTGTTATTTAAATTAGGATAAAACTGATCTCATTGTTGAAATTTTCTTTTATATTTAAATTCCAAATCAAAATTTTCTTACGTTATTTATATTTTCTAAAATAAAATATTGTAATTTTATTTTGTTTTAAGTGTACTAAGATGTCAACCAAAAATCTAACTTATAGCTAACATCACATTGCTCAAATGAACTTAATTAGAGCTTTATAAACCCCATCAGTATTTTAAACTATTCCATATTCTAATGTAATTGTGTAACATGGGAACAAATGCATGTTAAGTGACGATGTTTCATAAAAAAAATAAGTATTTAGTGATAATGTTTCTCAAAAAAAAAAAAAAAATCTATTATATTTTAATAATTAACAGTGTGATACTGTCTTTCTTTTGTGCATGTCAATTCACGTAAAGAAATTAAAAAAAATTCCATTTTTGTACTGAAAGCTTGTATAATCTTGCTGTATTTTCTACAAGTTAATTTAAATATTTAACGATTTTAAAAATTCCGTCTTTACTAAAACTGCAAATCGTTTTCATTTTTTCAAATTTTAATTTTTCGCCATTATTTAGTGGTTCTGAATTCAATGCATTCAAAGCTACTCTCCTTTTTCGTTGTCACTGTTTCCGAATAGTAATCGTCCCTGTAATTAATCGCGAAATTGTGATATTAAATGAGGCGAAGATTACTATTTACAAATTGTACTAATAAAAAAGCAAAAAAGTTGCAGCTGTGTCAATGCATCTAAAGTTAGAATGAAATCAAAAGTAATTTTTTTTAACAGAACCAAGAGCAAAATTAGTTTTTTCTTTCTTTTTCTTTCTTTCTTTCTTTCTTTTTTTTCATAATAAGAATAAAGAAAACCCTTCCTAGAATCAATAATGAAAATTTCCTTTTCTAAAACGTCGTCGGTTCAATATGTGGTGATAGGTTTTCAAGGTTGATGTATGTAATAAATTAATATTTAAAATAAAAATCTGATTATCATTTCTTTAATTTCGCAATTCAAAGCAGAATGTGTAGAGAATACCAGTTGAAATGTAGATAGTGGCTTTCAGTGTTCAAATGTTTATAATGTGGATGTGTAAACTGTATTTGCATGAATATTTGTTCACATTTCTATCTGAATTCTGATAAAACATGAACCTAAAATGCTTATTTTTTAAGTAGACGTATGCATCAAAGTAATTTTGTTCCATAAATTAATTTTTGTACAGATAATACTGCATTATTTAATTTCCATTCTGTGTGAGTTTTGAGCATTTAATACAATTTTTTTTTAAGTAAGTACTTATAAAGCAGCGGTTTTCAACCTAGCTATTGATAAAAGTAAATTCTACGGGTGTTTTAAATTTTTTAAATGTTTTTAATTTTACAAATGAAACTTTTTAAACGTGTATAAAATACATTTACTTTAGGAAAATATAATTATGAAAGTTTATTTCATCAATACGACAATCATACATTACAAAAAAATTATAAATAATTCTATTTTTACCTCTTTTAACCTCTTAAGACAAATATGTTCGTCTTTCGCATTCTTTAATGTGTAAAAAAAATTAAATATTATAGATACAAAAAAGAGTTGTAAAAATTAAAAAACAAATTCTCAAATTATATGGATTTTTTTTTTTTTTAGTTTTTTCGTTAATTCCTTGAATAAAAATTTGCCACTGTGAATGCAGTCTGGCAGCATGAAATAAACTAGCTTAAGAGGGTAAAATCTATGTGTATACAAATCAAAAGATAAATTGAAAAATAAAAAAAAGCTACTGGTATATTAAAATATACCAGTATTTGTGTCTGTAGAAAAGGTAATTCTCTTTGCACCTAGTGTTCAAAAAAGAGAATCACCATTTGAAAAAGTTCCTAAATTGAATCGTTTTTTGTTTTAGTATAAGTTGACGATCGCTGCAGCTGTTGAGTATAAGCACTTTGTTTTATTTATGGTTGTTTTTGTAAATGATTTTTCATTCATTATTTGCAACAATTATATTTATTTTTTTTCATAATTTTCTTATACCTAGTCTAGAAACCTGCAACGTGATGAAAGCCTTGTGCGTATGCAGTATTTGTTATTACTATTCTCTCTGTTTCCGTGGCTCTATTTGTATGTGATTCTTCTCAAATCACTTGGAATGTTCAATACTCTTTTACTCCCTTCAATCACAGTTTTATTCGTCTTTGTTGTTTCAAGTGTTTGGCATGTAAAAAGAAACCATTCATTTTATTTTCATGTGAAAAAAATCAATATGTGAAGTGATGTTGAGTAAATAAAGTATTTTATTAATGTTACAATTATTTCTTGTGTTCCTTTATTTTTACTGACTTTTTTTAAAATTATTATTATTATTTCTCTATGGGTAAATCAACTATCCACCAAAGACCAAAAAAGTAAAGATTTGATTTTAAACTCTTCGCCTATAGCGGAATCTCTGAATAAATTTTAAACATAGAATTATTCATTACCTTACCTAATACAATTATCAAAATTTGGTTTTTTTCACCATTAAAAAATTGATACCTAATACTTAAAGATTATGATTACAAAAAAAAAATTAGAATTTTAACTATTTAAAAAACAACAAAAAAAAAAAAAAAAAAAAAAAAAAAAAAAAAAAAATTTCGCAAGTAAAAATTAGAAAAAAATACTGTCATTTAAAGATATTTAAAATTGAAAGAAAAAGAAATATATATATTATCGGATACCGAGTTTCTGCTGGTGAAAACCAAATTTTGATAGTTATATTAAGTAATGAGCAGTCATGCGTTTAAGCATGCATTAACACTGGACTTCTAGAGGTGAAAGGGAGGAACTTATTTCCTTATAGAGTCCCTAATCCTTCCAGAAGGATATTACATTTTGGTACCTGTGAATTAAAAAATATATAAATAAATACCAGGACTAATTTTTGTGGCAAGTAAATAGTTTATATATTAAAAAAAAAGTTTTTAAAATAAAATGTCAGGGTCTTTTAACTAAAAAAGATAGATGTATCTTTTTAACGATAAGTATGGTTATTGAGAGATGAAGAAAATTTCAGTGTTCACATCGTTAATTAAGTAGCTGAGAAATAGAATTTCAAAATAATACATAAAATATTACAATTCCAACTGACTCATCAACGATCTCAAATTTGCGAAATCGGAGATTGAACTTTTTGCATTTTAAAACTATTTATTTTATAAACATTTTAAAAAGGGACACTCAAAAATAGAAAAAGTTGTTGAAAATACTCCACCAATGGCAGACTTATTTAGTAGTTTAATGTGTTTTAAGCAATATTTGTGTTAAATCTGACTTTTTATTAAGTTTTAAAATTTTAATTTTAAAGAAATCTGAAATTAGTTTAAAATGCCGTACTTAAGCCTATATTTCTGCACATACGAAATTACTAGTTAAGAACAAATTTTGTGTTCAATTTATTTCTTTTCACAAAGCTTTTACAAATTGAATGGATTTTAAAACCTTACGATTTTGAGTAAAGCTATTTTCGAATAATAATCTTTATTGCAAATTTTTGTCATTATAAAAGTCAAATGTTTCTATTCTAAAATAGCGGTTCTCAAAAGTCGGAACATTTGGTAGCGATGTAAAAAAAAAAACAACAAAAAAAAAAAAAATCAGAAAGTATCCCATCAATGAACTCACAATTTCATAACTAGTTTAAAAGAAACAGTAGATAGTTTCTCTTAGGAGATCAAACAATGAGTTTATAAATAAATTGTAAATTAGTTGAAAATTGATTGTTGATAAGTTGAAATTTACTATATCACGAATTCAAGAAATCTATTTCTGTATATTAGACATAAAAACAACTTTCGATTATTTAAATATCTAACAAACATTTTGTATCAAATTGGATTAAATCATAAAAGTTTTCTTTTTTGAAATAATAGTGGAATATTTTCATTTTTTTTTTCCTTTTTGAAAATATTCTTTCACACATTTTCAAAATATTTCCACAACAGAAAATAAAATCACTGATTGAAAAAAAGAAAGAAACATTTTGTGCTCTATCTATTTCACTTTAAAATTAAAGGGGAAAAAATAATTTTTAAATAAATGATAAATTATCTGAAAATACTCTGTAAAAAAATTTCAGCAATCTGTCTAATCATTTAACCGTTTGTGTAAATGAGTGTTATTTAATCATAATATGAAGTGTTCTCATTGGTCAGAATAGAGATAATTACGGTTATGTAATCGTTTTCTATAAAAACGGTTGAATGACTGGATAGTTCTCGGAAGATTTTTAACAGCATAGTATTAATCAGTTACTTAGCTTAAAAAATTACGAATAAAATACCGTGTTCACCATTTTTCTTTTCTTTTTTTAAATGTAAGGAGGGGATATTTTTTACTAATTATAAAAGTTATTAAAAATATAAAACAAAATGAACTCAGCTTTATAAAAATATTATTCGAGGAAAAAAAAACTTTAGCATCTATTTTTAAAATTAATATTTAAAAAATTATTTTTTTAAAGTTTTTTTTTCAAACAATATTTTTATAAGGCTGAGTTTTATTAGTTGAAAATGGCCTGCCTGCGGATAAGCTTGTTCTTTCAAAATATGTATAGAAGGAAATTATATACAGGATGTCCCAAGAGTGCGTTCCCAATTCCAAAATTCGTACAAGATTAACAAATTGTCGTACACTGTTAAAAATTTGCAGCAAACTGTCCAGCCATTTGACCATTTTTATAGAAAACGGTTACATAGCCGTAAATTAACTTCATTATGACCATATTATTGTCCATATTATGGTCAGAATAGAGTTAAATTATGGATATGTAACCATTTTCTATAAAAATGGTCAAATGACTGGACAGTTTGCTGCAAATTTTTAACAGTGTATCGAAGTGCAAGTGCAGTTTGCAGCAAACTGTCCAGTTATTAAACAGTTTTTATTGAAAACGTTTACATAACCATAATTAAACTTTATTATGACTGTTAAATAATATGATTTGATACATTTAATAATATGCTCAAGTAACCGTTATCTTTAAAAACGGTCGAATAACTGGACAGTTTGCTGCAGAGTTTTAACGGTCTACGATTTGTCGAAATGTCAGATGTTTTTGGCAAAGAAAAATATAGTTCAAAATTTCTCTGAACTATTTGTTGCTACAAAATTCCTTCCAATTTGCCAGGTCTTATGGTGCTACCCGCACTTCGATAGCACAATTTGTTAATACTAAATACTACATAACCTTAACTAAACTTTATTCTGACCATAATATGTCAATAATATTATTAGATTCGTTTAATAATATGCTCCAGTAACTGTTATCTTTAAAAACGGTTGAATAACTGGGGAATTTGCTGCAGAGTTTTAACAGTCTACGATTTGTCGAAATGTCAGATGTTTTTGGCAAAGAAAAATATAGTTCAAAATTTTTCTGAACTATTTGTTGGTACAAAATTTCGCCGATTTGACAGGTCTTATGCTGCTAACCGAACTTCCACAGGACAATTTGTTAATACTAAATACTACATAACCATAACTAAACTTTATTCTGACCATAATATGGTCCATAATATTATTAGATTCGTTTAATAATATGCTCAAGTAACCGTTATCTTTAAAAACTTTCCAATGACTGGACAGTTTGCTGCTTAGTTTTGACAGTCTACGATTTGTCGAAATGTCAGATGATTTTGGCAAAGAAAAATATAGTTCAAAATTTCTCTAACTATTTGTTCCTACAAAATTCCACCGATTTTCCAGGTCTTATGGTGCTAACCGCATTTCGATAAGACAATTTGTTAATACAAAATGCTACATAACCATAACTAAACTTTATTCTGACCATAATATAGTCAATAATATTATTAGATACATTTAATAATATGCTCAAGTAACCGCTATCTTTAAAAACGGTCGAATGACTGGACAGTTTGCTGCAGAGTTTCAACAGTCTACGATTTGTCAAAATGTCAGATGTTTTTGTTAAAGAAAAATATAGTTCAAAAATTTTTTGAACTATTTGTTGCTACAAAATTCCGCGGATTTGCCAGGTCTTATGGTGCTACCCGCACTTGGATAGGACAATTTGTTAATACTAAATACTACATAACCTTAACTAAACTTTATTCTGACCATAATATAGTCAATAATATTATTAGATACATTTAATAATATGCTTCAGTAACCGTTATCTTTAAAAATGGTTGAATGACTGGGCAATTTGCTGCAGAGTTTTAACAGTCTACGATTTGACGAAATATCAGATGTTTTTGGCAAAGAAAAATATAGTTCAAAATTTCTTTGAACTATTTGTTGCTACAAAATTCTGTCGATTTGCTAAGTCTTATGGTGCTAACCACACTTCGATAGAACAATTTGTTAATACTAAATACTACATAACCTTAACTAAACTTTATTCTGACCATAATATGGTCAATAACATTATTAGGTACGTTTAATAATATGCTCAAGTAACCGTTATCTTTAAAAACGGTTGAATGACAGGAGTATGGAAAAATTGTACGAGTATGGAACGAGTATGGAAATATTGGTTACGAGTATGGAAATAACAACAAAATCAAAATAAAATAATATAACGAATATGGAAATAACCAAAATGAAAAATATATAAATAACCAATAATAATTATCAATATATATCCAAATGTGGATAATATTGGTTACAAGTATGGAAATAAACATCAAAATAAAAATAAAATAAAGTGAGTAATCTGAGAGAGAATGTGAAAAACGTGAATGATGGCGTTTCAAATCATTGCATTATAGATCGTGCATCTGTAGAATATTTTCATTTTTTCGTAAAAATGGCTTTGGTGGTGAAGTTGAAACATGTAGACAGTTTGTATGTAAAATATTATTACTTTTTTTATTTACTATTTTATTTAACACCTTTTAGCAATTAATAAAGTATAAATCTTACGACATTAAAATAAAAATTATGAATATTGGAAATTTTAATTTACTTATGGGTCTCTTAAAACTATTTATTTCTTTTTGCCACAAAATATCCGACTCTTTGAGAAGTGTTATCGTGTAAATCAACACCTAATAAGTTGCATTTTTTTAATCAGTTTTTGAAATATAAACGGACTTGTGGGACATCCTCTCTTATTCTTTTAAACTCTTATTTGAGAAATAATTCATTCACAGAGAAAAATGTCATTTTAGACGAAAAAATTTAAAAATGAAGATAAAATTAGGAATTATTGCAAAAAATGAGGCTTGATAAATGTGGATATAAACATTAAGAATTTTCTGATTAAAAAAAAAAAGTTTTTTATATCTAGAAATAGCATTTATCAATGTGACGTCACTATTTATGGTTGCCACCGAAATTTTTAATTAATCTAAACAAAACGTTATGATTCTAGCAATTATTAAATTCATTTTATGAAGATACGTATGAAACTGTGATCATATGAAAAAAATGTACAAACACCTCTTGGACAAATTCTATAAATAATTTCTTACAAATTCAAAGTTTTTTTTTGAATAAATAAAAAGTTTCACAATTTAAGCAAAATATATTTGATTGTGAGTGTGATACTGTTTGAATAAAATCCGAAATCATGCAATATTATTTCATTATCTTAAAATTATAATATACTAACGACTTTTTTTTAAATCCCCAGCTGAAACTGTCAAATCACAACTCCCTCATATTTTCCTCTTGAAAAATGTTATCATAATTTTTATCACTTGACTTTGAAAACATTGTATAATTCAAAAGATCAACAAATAGAGAACAGTGTATCTGTTCGGGTTATTTTCGAACTCACGATTATGATAATTTTAACAATCCGATGAGGTGTTTTCGAGAAATTGATAAAATGTGTACTCAAACTGATCACCTTTCAAGGTGAAATAACAGCGGTAAGAACATGCATACTTTCATAATTTTTTTTATTTACTTTTTTTTTCATATAATATCAATGGGCGGCGTTAGAATAAAATTATATACCAGCTGCGTTATGTAGATGCATGCATTTTGAGATCCTTGTAAAATGCCTGAATTGCTTATTGCTTCATCCATTTGTGTTCTTTACGACTTTTATGGTCGCAAAGCATTTATACATGCCATATAGTGATCCTGGTGCTAACGAATTTTTTAAGGTTTGAGATTCATAAACAGCGAGTTAGCCAACTTGCCCTAGTGATCTCAAAAGTACGAATGAATCTCCTCTTTCTTCTCAATCATGCAAATTTTCGACTATAAAAATTGTACGGATTTTGTTAAAGTTTTTTTTTTTAATTTTTAATAATTTTTTTATTGTCTTAATTAATTATAATTATGAGTATATTCGGGAAAAATTCTTCATATATACTTCTGATAGAATCGGTAGAGAAAAATGGAATCCCACTACCCTCAGTCAGTTTTTAACACTTTCAAGCATCGAAAAAAAGTGTTTATGACTTCCGTTTGTCTGACTGTCTGTCAAAATGACGTGACATTTTGACACGTCAATGTCATGTCTTTTGTCATTGACAGACATGACAATGACATGAATGTCCGTGCCCTAACCAGGGATGTAGAGTAGAGTTTTCGATGGTATACGCCGTATACCTTCTGGATTTGTTTAAAAAATCCGTATAGCCTCTGTTTTTCAAATAAAACTAATATAGTGTATAGATTCTATAAAACTGTAGCGTAAAGGATATGCTTTCTACGTATACTCTCTGCCTATAGCGTATTTTTTCTTTCTTTTCCATGACTACATCATTGGCTCTACACTGTTAAAAATTTGCAGCAAACTGTCCACTCATTTGACCGTTTTTATAGAAAACGGTTGAATAATTGCAATTTAACTCTATTATGACCATAATATGGGCAATAATATGGTCCGAATAGCATTAAATTACGGTTATGTCACCATTTTCTATAAAAACGGTCAAATGACTGGACAGTTTGCTGCAAATTTTTAACGGTGTAACTCGCGTAACTATACTTGGATTGCCATGTAATTGATATATGTTATTGAGGTTTACTACTTCATGTCCGGTATTGAAAATGAAGTGTGTAGCATTTATAGTTCGTTTACAGGGGCACTCAAAAGGGTTTCTGGTCAATATGGTCTGTAGGGAAAAATTGTTTTCAGTGTATTTTTATGACATTACACTATTTCAAACATATTGAAATTGATATACACTCATGAGGTGCACTACGAGATATTTTCTGTAGAATAGGGTGAGCAAGCACCTATCGTTCAATTACAGGAACACACAAAAGAATTCAGTTACAGTACCGTCTATAAGCGAAGATTGCTGGAAGTGCGTTTTCAGTTGTGGTATACGTTTTTAAATGTAACTAATTTTTTGCATATTACTTGGAGTGAATAAATTTTATAGATTATATACAAGACTGCACAAAATAATTTGAGTACATTTCCGTTTATTGACGAAGATTGCTGAAGAGGAATTTTCAATTGTATTATGCGTTTCCCAACTAAACTAAATTTTAGCATACTATGTAGCTCAATGCTATGTAAAAAATCTATAAATCACATATAGGGCTGCAGATAAGAATCTGGATACTTTACCGATTATAGATGGTAAATGCTAAAATTGGGTTTTTAGCATGTGTTATGGGTTTCGGAAAGGTTTTCATAGCTATCACCTTTCAACTTATTAAACGGTGAAATTTTGGAAACGGTGTTGTTATTCTGAATGTGTTGGAACTTTCATAATCTATGCTATGCATAATCTATGTATATATATATTTTCTTTTATCGTAAATATACACAGAAAAACATGAATAAAGTCATTTGACTGGGAATTACATCTTCTTTAAATTTATGTTACAAGAAAGCTTAGAAGTAAAATTTTTAAATTTTCAATACCATTGATATACTGTTGAGATGGATATCGCTATAAACTGCGGATTGGACTTTCGGATTGTTTTCGAAATATGAAATATTATATAGTTTACTTTTTTTCAAAAAGTTACAAACCTTTGCGCAGATGATCGAAGAATACTCACCCCCCCCCCCCCATACACACACAAGAATATGAATGTTTTGGATTTTAGATGTTATCATTAAATATTCGAATAATTTCTTTCGAATATCTGATTTGTGAGCAAAGTGCATTTACTTTTCTAGAATGTTACAATCCAAAATATAATTAATTTTAAAATTTCAAAGAAAATATGGCATATTTAAATACTTTTTTACGCTACTGAATCTAAGTGTATGATATATATATAAATAAGTCGATCGGCAATTTAATGTGAAATCCCCTTTTTATAATGGTTTTTTGTTCTCTCTATATTTTAAAAATAATTTTCGCCTTTTTTAATCGCAGATGTCTGCAATTAAATAAGGCGTCGATAATTTTTTTTAGAGGTGCTGGTTCAAAAAAAAAAAAAAAAAAGAAAAAAAAAAAAAGGGCAACACTAATGAAAAGACGAATAGACTAGTCACCAGTCAACAATACGTTAAATATAAAACGTTCAGTGTGTAAATTATTATTAACCACTCTGGTGTATAAAGAAAATTTACTAATAAAGCATCTTTTTCGTCATTTATCAATTATAACATTCCTACTCTCACACTATATATATATCTTGTTGGAATTTTCAATCGTTAATAAAATATTTTCTATTCATCCATTCAAGTTCAAATAAATTTTTTAAACTTGTACTGGATGACAATTGATGTTAATACAGTTTTTTCAAATATTAATTCATTAATTAAATTTAATTAATTAATTTTAATTTTTATATGGGAGAAAAAAAAATTCTCCAACTGTTTTCATAAATGAAATGAAAGATTTATCTCAAATTAGTGATGCCAACAAAAAATAAAATACCGCAACGATGATTATAAAATAATGTTCAATAAAGATAACGTGGGACATTAATGCTGCACGGGTTTATTTTATATATTTATGATTAAAAAGTAAGAATTGACTTAAATTTTTTTATATAATACTTGTTTTTCTATTATAATGCCATGCACCATTAAATGATATATGTTTACAATTTTAAAAAAATTGTCTGATTCATTTATTTTATTTTTTAAATAACAATGCAAAACCGTACTTCTTTTCGTTCAGGAAAATATGTCCAATTAATTCCTCGCTCTTCAAGTAGAATAAAACTTTAATATGCAGTTAAACTTTCAAACAGAATTCAAACAAATTATTTTATTAGAAATTTCCAGTGAGCAAAAATATCGGAGGAGCACGAATATCGTTTTCATGTGCCTTACATTCTGTTAACTTTAATTTCTACATTTCTGTTTTATTTTACGAGGTTGTTTTTCTGACTCAAGTGTACCACTAAAACGCTATCTTGAGTGCTCTGTTTTAGATTTAAATTAATAGCAAATGTAAATAAATTAGAACTTCTATTTTCAAATGTACAAGTTTCACTCTTACTGAATGTAAACAAAAGCATTCAATGAAAACATGCAAGCATGTTAAAGTCATAGTGTTGTAAGTCACCAATTTTAAATACTGATACTAATGCACGTAGAACATTTAGAATTTAAACAAACCAATATAAAGAACCGTTTAAGTTATAGCAAAATTACCTTTGATAGCTGCTGAAGTTATCCTACCATATCAGAATACATTATAACGAGTCTGGTAACTCCTTTGTTTGTTAACCTTAAAGAAAATGTGTCTTACACCACTGTGTCTTAAACCGCCTCATGTAACAGTTGATATTTCATTTTATGAAAACGTATTATTGTTATCTATAAAAAAACTGTAACATCGAACAAAATATATGTTTAGTTATAGAAGTAAAACTGGAATAATATAAATGCAGCAACGTTAGTAAATAATTAGTATGTATAAAGTATATTTTTATAATAATAAATCTATTCATATTCATTGTTCTAAAAAAGTAGTATATAATATAACGTTTCAATAGAGGCATTCAGGTTAGGTTTTAAGCTGGCTTCAAATGTATGCTAATGGCATGTAATAATCATGTACGCTAATGGCGCCTGGTGCATGATCCCACCATACGTCGTGGGTGTAAAGTCCTCCAAGTTCCCTGTGAAGTACACCTCTGGGGGTGCCTAGTCAGGTAAAGGTCTCGTCACCAGATCAAGGTTCTAAATTACGAGACCAACTCGAATAGCGATGGCATGACGTATGGATGAACGATGCAGCGAGGAATTAGTAAATATACCAGCATCTCACATCCGTCCGGCATAACTTCGCTACACTGCGAAATGCTGAACCATCTCATCCAAAAACAATTAGCATCCGGCCAACTAAGAAAAGCAATTAAAGCAATAAGACGCACTGAAGCCACGTCGGCCATAGATTTATCAAACACATCTTCGCCTAGCGGAGAGCAGGCGAATCCTCGCCCTGTTGCCTGGTATCAACTCGTTAAGCTGGGCAAAAGCCTGGCTGGTAGGGGCCTGGTCAGCGGTCTAAAAAAAAAATAATAATAAAAAGGTGCCTTCAAATGAAATTTTGGGTTCGAGTTGTGTTCGTGTTACACCCGGCCTCTATACCTGTTACTTGATGTGATAATGGATCATTATCGTGCCTTAAAAATTCCTTACGAATTTTGGTGTAACTAAAATTATTAAAAATTTGTAATAATAATTTTATTTTTTATTAATTACGCTCATTTCCTTATTTTATATAATTAAATAGATTTTTCTAATATCTGGGCAGTTCAGAAAACGTTTTGCACCATTAACATGCAAATTAATAAGTATTTGTGTTATTATTAATGGTGATCGAAGGTCCCTTGATTTCGGCGACGTTTAGTATGGTATTGTTAGCATTTTAGTTTAACTAATTTATTTTGTTTTAAAAAGTTAATACATTTTTAAAAAATTTTAAAGGTAAAGCTTTTTTTTTTATTTTTTTAAGGTAAAGTTACCGGGAGGGATACTATGCTCTACAGACTTGGTTTCCTTGTCTGAGCAGTTCCTCTTAGGCAATCAAATCAAATCAAAGGTAAAGCTTAAAAGTTGTAATTTTTAAAATTCAAACATTTTTAAAATACGATCACTTTAGTTGTTATGCTAACACATTAGGAGTTAACATCTAATAAATTCGATCCACCGCCCCCTGAATACTAGGCCTGAGCGCTGACACAAAAATCGCGTCTGTCGTAAGCGGAATTTTTTAAGCGTGTGTACGGTGCCATGAAATTTAATACAAATAATTTCTAAAAGTTCTTTCCGCCTTATTTTTCTGCGATTCAATAAGTCAATAAAAACTTTTAGAAAAGTCTTGTATGTAAAATCAGGGGACCGTACAAACGCTTAAAAATATCCGCCTACGACAGCCGCCTTATTTGTGTCAGCGATTAGGCCTTGTATTCAAGGGGCGGTGTTAGATATATTAATTATGTCACGCAAATTTCGTGGTTTTTTGTCCGTCTTATGTCACTTATGTCACAGGTTGTCAAACTCGAGTGATATCCCCACCCCCGTTGTGACGTCACATTTTCAGCAACTATTAACACGTTCGCTACCGACGATGCATACGTGGCGTCGCTTAATAACTCATTTGAATTCCATTTTTAATCCAAAATTACGAACTCATACCGGAAATTTCGAAGGAAGAATTTTTATTTTATGTAATCACGAAATGTCTCTCATTAAATGAAGTAAATATTGCCATTAGTATTTTCTGATATGAATTTGAAATTTCTGAATAAAATAAAATGCTATTAATTTTAACCCGGTAGAGAACGTGTTAATTTAAAGCTAACTTTAGGGGGGGGGGAGAAAACAAAAACAGGCACACGATTTATTACTTCCTGATATAAATACTATAAAACCATCAAGATCTTGGATGATTTTACTTCAAGATTTGAAATTGAAAGAAAAATGGAATAAAGTATTTATTACTACTCGGATTAAAGAAAAAAAATAATAATGAACTTTATTATACTGCTTTAAAATAACTACATAATTATTTTCATATTTACGGTGTGCCGTCACAAAATGCTAATCCACTCTCTCCGACTGTCACATTCTGTCACACTTTTTGTACACCCCCTCCTTTTTATTGAAATGTGACGTTATTAATGGATGACCCCTTATGTGATCGGCTCTGTTTAAGATTTAAGTTTTACAGTATCGAAGAATAACAAAGTGCAAAATACTTCCACAAAGCCTGCTTATGTTGAGACAACACAATAAAGATCCTTTCAATTTGGAAACCTAGAAGAATATTTTTAATTGTGAATGACTAATGTTCGCTCAAGAACAAATTTTTACCTTGATTATTGAACTTGAGCCAAAGCCAAAGTGCAAGTAACCGCAATGAAGTCTTGTCAAAAATAGAAAACCACAAGACTTCTTTATATTGATAATAATAAAAAAAGAAGTCTGTTGCTTTGTAGGTTATCTACAGGTGATGCATAAAAAAGATATCATTCTTGAAAACTAATCAGAACTATTAAGGAACTTACGTAAATGTCTTTCTAGGAACGAAGAATGAATATTATGTAAACCTTATTGTTATATATCAGGTGAGAATGTTAACGAAACCTGTATCAATAGACAAAATTTTATTTTAAAACAACCGGTTTACTTCTAAGATAAAAGAAACGGTAAAATACTAAAAACTAGATGCAATTGTACAAATCGACCGATATTATGAAAGAAAATCCACATTTAAAAAGTGATTTAGTGATGGTTATCGGAAGATATTGCGTATTTACTTTCATAATCCCCTCAATATTTTTCACACCTTTTACTTTTTAAAAGAGATTTCTAGAAAGAAAATGGTTTCGGATCATTTTGTGCATCAAGAATATTAGACGATTTGAATTAATGGAATTAGATTTCATGCAAAGTTAACCATATGCTGGCTGGAATTTTTCTTTTTTACTTACCAATCATACGTAGTATAGGGTAAGTCTTGTAATCGTTTTGAAAATCGAAAAATTTTTTTTGACGGATTTACACGTTTCAGACACTAAAGATTCCGAAAAACATATTTTTAGAAATAAAATTTTGCCGTCCGTCTGTCTGTAAACGCTCTATCTCCCGAACAAATTGAGATAGAGACTTGAAATTTGTTATGTATTTAGTATGTAATAATGAGAAGAAGCTTATTGAATTTCAGTAACCTTGATTATCCGAAACTAGTTTTTTCGGACTCTCAAAATATTCGTTCTGATAAAAAATATATAGAAATTTTCGAAATTGTTTATTTTAAAGAGTAAATATAAAAGTCAATAAAAAAACAAATTTTTCATAAAGAATGAAGTCAATCGGGTAATTAGTTGCCGAGATATTTGTAATCATATTTTCCACACTCTTCGATTTTTACCCTGTATTTCATTCAAATTTCAATTCAAAGATATATTTTAATAGGAAAAGAGGCGCTTAATCCAACGCAGTAAACTGTTAGTTAATATGATTATTATTTTTAGAGTTATAAGGATGTTTCTTTTACGCAATTCAGTAATAGAGCATTTAAAGTTTAAGGCGTCATCAAGTCACGAGCATCAATATTCCTGGCAAATATTGGTTGATTCTAAAGATTCGTCGATGCTATTCCAGTAGGTTTTAAAATATAAAAATTGTACTTCATAGACCTGTGAAAAGGAAACAATTGAAAAAGAAATAGACGGTAGGAGTGTGTCTAATTCGCAATCGAACAGCCGCCGCCTTTCGGCTCGCTTTAAAAATAAGCGGCTGAAGCTATCGGCAATTTTTGTATAGTTATAATGTACTCAGCTCCTGAATATTGCGATGTGTACTTTACTTTCGGTTTAGCCGGGAACCGTGGCGTGTTCCTGTAATTCAAGCTTCTGGGTGGCCGAGGCTACGGAGTGGACCGGGTTCTGTCCTTCCAATAGACCAGCTTGACTCACCATTAAATTTATTTTCGGTTTGTGCAATGGTAATGTACTAACAAATTGCCAGAGTGTAAGTAAAGTCATAATTTTTCTTTTGAATTTTTCTCGAAAACTATGCGTTGTCGAGGTATGGTTCTTTGGACAACTATATTATGTACTCATAGCGAAGATTCGCGTTTTGCACAGTTTATCGGGTGGAAACCGAACACCCTGTATTTATAATTTCTCGAAATTTGAATAAAATTGATACTATTATCCGTGAGGCTTCTGCACAATTGTAGAAGAAAACGGGAACAATGAGATATTTATTGTCATTTCTGCATTACAAAAGTGGTCAGTTTACTGTAGACGAATGTACTACTCATCATTGAACCCGGTTTTGCACTGAATTAGAACAATGAATACAGTTTTCTGTCGAGTAAAGATGGCACATGTTTTTAAGCGTTGTTCTAGTATCCTTCATTATTATCCTTCTATGTACAATGTATTTTTTCATCATTTAACCCGTCAGCACACGCGCCCCTTTCCATTACGTTACTACACGCGCGGGATAAATTTTACCCCAATGGGTTTTCTTGTGTCAATTTTCCCCCGGTTAAATTATAAACAAAAATTTATATTTTGAAATAAACTGTAAATCAATAAAGAACATAATTTAACTTAAAATAAGAGGTTCTTTTTATATTTAAAGCAAAAAAAACCAAAATCTAGCACTAAGATTTTTTTCTGCATATCATTACATACAAAGCTTTTACAATCCAAATTCAGCCATGAAAATACAAAAAAATATAAAACTGATAATAAATCGTCGTTGACAAGACTGAGTCAATGTGAGATGAGATCATCTTCCTTATTGATAGACATTTTTCATTTCTTATTCAAAGCTCCATTTGTTTACTATAACTTTTTACTGTACGAGTAGACATTCGAAGCTCTCTATTTGTTATGCAAATGACACAGCAAAGTGCTATACTATCTAATTCTAAAATTTGGAATAAACTGTCGAATCATTTCAGATTCGGTCATAATTTTCTTTTCTCTATTATAACTTTCTACTGTACAAGCAGACATTCAAAGCTTTCTACTTGTATGTAAATGACAAGGAAAGTGCTATACTATCTAACTTTGAAATTTTGAATAAACTGCTGAATCCTTTCAGATTCAGTTCTAATTTTCTTTTTCATGATTATTTTTTACCAGTTAGCGAAGGACATATTACTTGTTAAATTTCATTTATATAATTATTTTTCCCATCAATTTCATTTGCTTTTTTTCTGCTGCGATGAATTATGAATGGCATCTTACTAATGCAAAGTGCAATGTATAACAAACAGTTCGTAGAATCTTTAAGCATCAATATAAATTCGTTTATAAGTTACACACAAAGAACATGTTACACCTTAACATTTGTAGGTCCGGCTAACACAAAAGTAATTTTACTTTCAAGGTTTCCAAATATTTTAGAAAAAAGAAATTACAATAAACATATAACGTTACATCACAAAATGGTAATGTGCGTAACAAAAAAAAAAATATTTACATTAAAATATTACGGTCGGTCAATGTTTGTCTATAAATCAAAATATAGCAGATTTTGACAGCCGAACAATTTATTCATTAAACGTTTAAATAGAAATTATGTCCCATGAGATATTGATAATTATTTATACTTGCATAAAAAATAAAAACCTAATTGAAATGCTAAACAAAAATAATTAGGATTTCTCTTGAGAGATGTATTATTTATACTTTATTTCATGATGGTTAGTAAATAGATTAGCGATAATAAAAAAGGTGAATTTCATATAAATAAAGTTCCATAAAATGAAAATGCAGTGAATGTTGTTACAGCAGAACAAATACAAACAATGTAAATGTTGTAAAATATTGTAAAATACCTGGAAAATTTAATTCAAATGCAACAGCTCTGTGATTCCAGGTTTCTGAAAAGATCTCCAAAAAACTCTGGACAATTTCATTAAAAATCTATGAATGAAAAGAAATATGTGATATGTTTTTAACTATGAAAGTTGTTGAAGTAAAATTTCAAAAACGTCTTTTTTATTTTATTTTATTTTATTTTTATTTTTTTGCATCATACAAATATCTAATAAAATTGTTTTAAGTAGAAATTGGAAATCAGCTGGAAAGTGTTTTAGTTTGATCGCATTATAAATATGGGTAGGTCTTTAAAATAATTATCATTGGGAATCGCGAAATTATTCTTAATACAACTGATGATTATTTAACAATTTTTGCATTTTATTTTAATGATGTAAATATCACGCATTCAACATCATTTAATATTTTTTACTTTAGTTTGAATATGTAATATAAAAAAAAAGTATAGGCATAATATATTATTGAAAGGTAGTAATACTCTTTTATAAAGACTTTGGTGCTTTTTAAAATTGCTTTGACGCAGTTCAAGGTTACGACTGTGAGATTTCTACGCATATATTTCATGCCAAATGATATCCATATAGAGGATTGAATTATTAAATGTGTTCACGTCAGAAACATACCAAATACGCATTAATAGTATTTTAAATTGCTCTGGAAAAGAAAATAAACTTTTGAAGATCACTTATTGTTTATAAGGCAGAAAATCTTTAGAACTGGAATAAAATAATTTTTTTGTTTTTAAACCGAAATGCTGAAACATGAATCAAAAATGAAACCCTAAAATATGTTTCTATGTTGGATGTTACGTTGTCTGATTTAAGCTTAACGTATATGTTTAAGCAGCTTATCATCTTGAAGTTATTTAAGCGAATCTTTTACAGCACGAATTTTAACGTATTATATTTGTTTTTAAGTACCGTTGCTAAAGTTAACAATGTCAGAAACATATTACTTATTAACAATATATATATTACAAGTACATGTTGCGTTTATATAAGATTTTCTAAGATTCCATTAGTACCCTTTTTCAAGATTTTATTTTGTAGAGTCGTGAATATAAACCGGAAAATTATTTTATTTTAATACAATGTTCAGAATAAAATGAAATTACTCTTAAAAAATATGACTACAATTTTTGTTTTATTGTTCAGTAAAGATTTAAAAATACTTAAGTATATATATAATACAGGGCGCAAAAAATGTTTTGGTGCATTTGGTTTTTGACCCGATGGGCTGGTGCCGACTACTGCAGGAAAAAAAAAATAATTAAGTACTTTTGGACCCATGGCTTTACAAAGCTTGTTCAAGGGCAAATTCTTCACAATATTTTTGATTGATTTCCAACACCAGTTTTCACAAAAACAACTAAAATTTTTGCATAAGATGTTGCCCTATTCCAATTCATCCCAGAAGTTGGGATGTGCAGATCACTCAACAAGAGTTTTTATTTTTTATTTCATTTTTTAAATAACTGTTTTTTGTTTTTGTTTTTCAACTGAAAGCAGATTTTAATCTGCTCCCAAAATATTTAACTAAATGCTATGAGACAACTTTTGTCCTTCAAGATTTTCGATTCATACTTTTACCTAAGATAAGAAACAAAAATTCAATGAGCATTTAAACCATATAGCTAAATACCTACGTTAACATATAACAAAAATATTTTTTTCAATATTTAAATATCTCAACGAAGGAAATAATATTTTCTGATGCACGAAACTTTTTCTGCACACTGTAAATCAGATACAATTTATTATAAATAACAGTATTGTAAAAATTGAAAAAATCCTGTTACTTTACTACTATCAACATTAAAAATATTGTTTGTATTGTTTAATCTTAGTTGTAGAAATTACTAATCTTACTAAATGCATAGTAATAAAATTCATAAATTGCAATATATGCTTTTGATTCTTATTTTTTTTTTGTCTTAGATTAAGATTAAGAAAGCTTCATGTAAATAATAATAACAAGGAAAAAAATGTGTTTGCACGTGTTTTTGTTTTCCTTTTCAATCTTACATATACATACATAAAAAAAACAAATGCAGCATTTTTTAACTCTATCTAATTACGAGTAGGGTGAATTACTTCTAGCTGTTCAACAAGGCTATTTCTAGGATATAAATGGATTTATGACACTTGTATGTTTGCAGATACACGCAATCGCAGCCAGCTGGATGATTATAGAGCAGCATCCTCTTATTCTGAGTTCATGCAAACGCATTTAGATTGCTAATTTAAAAGAGAAGTTGGAATTTAAATTTTTTATTAACAACTAACGAAAACAGTTTATTCTCACGGTCAGTAACTTCCGTCACATTTCATTTTTGGTGAATAGTAATACAGGATGTCCCAAAAGTTTCCGTACAACTTCAAAAATTTATTACAAAAAAAAAAAAAAAAAAAAAAAAAGATATGCCTACAGCAAAAATAATTGCAACAGTGCATAATGTAACTTAAAAAGTTTTTTTCTACAGCCTTAGTAAACTTCAACATGAGATACTTTCGTAGCACAAAGAATGTCAAGACGATATTTCAATTCAATCCACGAACGTTTTTCATGCTAACATCAACAGTAGCTACTGCTGTTTGGATCTTTTGTTTCAATTCCATGAGACTATTAACTTTTATTCAGATTTCATCAAACAGTTGTAACTACTGTTGATGTTAGCATGCTTGAAACGCACGTGGATGGAATTGGAATATCGACTTGATATTCTCCGTGCAACGAAAGGATCTCATGTACAAGTATACTAAGGTAATAGAAAAAAACTTTTTAAGTGACTCTATGTACTGTTGTAATTATTTTTGCTGTAGGCCTATTATTATTTTGTAATAAATTTTTGAAGTTGTACGGAGACTTTTGGGACACCCTGTATATTACTACAACTAGAAACAGTTTTGATATTACAGTTGCAGGACAAGACGACCAACTAAGAAACTCGGAAACTAAATCTTTAAGAGGGCATACTACCGCTAAATCTTTAAGAAAAATTCGGCTTTTCGAAAAAATATAACAACGAAAGAATAATATTTTCTAAACGTTTTAAACTACAATGAACAAAAAATTCCCTTAATTACACTAGTTATGACGAAAAACGTGTCAGGTGTACTCAATGAGCAATGATTAAACTGATAATTTAAAGAAGTTTATCTCAAAATGTGAAAAACGAACTTCTTTTTTAAATTGCACGCAAGAATTCTCTTGTACTATACTTAGCATTTTTACATGTAGTTTTCACGGATTTATAGATTGTATCGATGTCTTGACATCTATATCTTAAGACTGAACTTAAAGTTGTGCATATTTTAGCAAAATTTCTATTTTTAAAATAAAGTCGAAAATATTGCATATATTTTCGGTGTTTATCTATGCATACTTTTTTGTGTATCTGTGTATGTGACTGGAACAAAGTACGAATTTAGGTTCAATCGTAAGATATAGATACAATCTATAAACCTGTGAATATTGCACGTAAAAAAATATATCTATTTTAAGAGAAATCTTGAACATAATATATAAAAAAGCACGTGTTTAACATTTTAAGATAAATCTCTTTAAAGTATCCTTTTAATGATTGCTTACAATCAGAACACCTGACACTTATTTAACCATAACTAGAATAATTATAACAATTTGTTTGGGCAGTTTCTTTTAAAATACTCAGAAAATATTGCTCTTCTTTATCTATATGTTTCGAAAATTTCCCACAAAGTAAGGCTAAAGATCCAGCAAAATCACACAGAAGAGAAATAGTAGATTTTAAAAACTTTATTTATAAAGAAAATCCAGCTGGATTTTCTTTGATTTCGTGATTGCCCCAGGGTTGGTAGCTCACGGAAAATATTCCATCTTGTGCTGCGTTTGTAGCTTTGCCAACATGCTATAGTGAGAAAGTTCCAGGCTGAGTATCGTTCTCAAGTGGATCCGTTGGTAGAACGTCAATGCGCTATACTGATGACCCGGGTTCGAGTCCGGGATTGGGTAGTTTTTCACTATGTTGGCTATACGCCTATTAAGCAATTAAAAAATATTGAAGTTTTATTCTGTCTCTTTTTATCGACGCAATATAATATGGAAGAAATATTAATGGGATATGCGTTAAAATTTAGCACTTGAGTAAGAGCGCAAGGATCATGGAGGTCAAGAACAAAATTTAGCACCTCGTCTAAATATAAATTGGTTTAAATAATAAAAATGGGGACTTATCAAACAATTAAAAAAAAGATTGAATGTTGTACTAAAAAAATTCACACCGTAAATTTTATGGACGCAGTTTAATATGTAAGTAACTTTATTACGGCTGAGTAATAAAAATCTAGCATTTGAGAAACTTCGTAAAATTCACTAAAATAAAAAGATTTAGCATCTTATCTACTTACATCGTACTATTTATTATCTACCTGTTATATAAAAGGTTTTAATTAAAGAAACCAAATTGTAGAAAATGCCGTAACAGAAATATGATATAATAAACCATTGAAACTATTAAATAAAGAAATAACTATTAAAATATTTAAGAACTATTGAATGTTAGAACCACTTTCAGTTCATAAAAAATGGAATTTTTTTCTGTCTTTATCTATGGGTAATAAAATAGAAAATTTATTAGGGAAAATAAAAGGTAGAATTTGGTAAACTCTACATGGTTCATGAATATCAAGGAAAAGACGTAGCGTCTCATCTAAATACTAATCTTTCTAATCCATCTAAATACTAAAAATGTGTTATTGTTAAACTATTTAAAAAACCATTGAGTTATATACAAAAGAACAAGAAAACTATTTCGGTTAGAAATAGTATTGGAATTTTATTCTCTTTTTACGGACGCAATATAATATGCAAGAAATTTTAATAGGATAAACTTTAAAATCTAGCACTTTAGTAACACAGTAGGATTTACGGATGTCAAGAAAAAAATAGCGTCTAAATACTAATCCATCTATATACCGAAAAGGATTTGTCAAACTATTAAAAAAATAAAGATTGAGTCTTATACTAAAAAACTTGACACCGTTAAAAGACATTATTAGAATTTTTTGAATGCAATTTAATATGGAAGAAACTGTATAAGGGCTGGGTAACTAAAATCTATAGTATTTGAGCAACACAGTAGGATTCACGGAGGTCAAGAAAAAAAAATAGCACCCCGTATAAATATTAATCCATCTAAATACCGAAAAGGATTTGTCAAACTATTAAAAAAAAAAAGGATTGAGTGTTATACTAAAAAAAACTTGACACCGTTAAAATCATTATTAAAATTTTTTGAATGGAATTTAATATGGAAGAAACTGTATAAGGGTTGGGTAACTAAAATCTAGTATTTGAGCAACACAGTAGGATTCACGGAGGTCAAGAAAAAAAAACATAGCACCCCGTCTAAATATTAATCCATCTAAATACCGAAAAGGATTTGTCAAACTATTTAAAAAAAGAGGATTGAGTGTTATACTAAAAAAACTTGACACCGTTAAAAAACATTATTAGAATTTTTTGAATGGAATTTAATATGAAAGAAACTGTATAAGAGTTGGATAACTAAAATCTAGTATTTGAGCAACACAGTAGGATTCACGGAGGTCAAGAAAAAGAAATAGCACTCCGTCTAAATACTAATCCATCTAAATACCGAAAATGATTTGTCAAACTATTAAACAAAAAGGATTGAGTGTTATACTAAAAAACTTGACACCGTTAAAAGACATTATTAGAATTTTTTGGACGCAATTTAATATGGACGAAACTGTATAAGGGCTGGGTAACTAAAATCTAGTATTTGAGTAACACCGTAGGATTCACAGAGGTCAAGAAAAAAGATTTAGCATCCCATCTAGTAACTGCCCTACTTGTTACATCAAACTAAATATGGGCCACAGCCTCTTTTCCCCCCCATATGACCAGAAAAGCAGTCAAGGGCTTCACGAAAACTCATAGGGTCAATGCTAACCTCTGAGAGATCATACTACAGAATGCAACAGTTACGTCAGGTGTTAGATCACGAAAATAGACCCCGACTGGACAGCCAATGGCAACAGTTCATGGTCACGAGGAGCAGGTTACATCACGATTTCCAGATTGTCGGTTAAGGTTGCAGTTTAAAACTGACTGATTAATGAGATTCAATTCCGTTATGAATACATTTATGAAATGAAAACTGTTACACAACTTTAACGCTGAGACATTGAAACGGATGATGAAATGGAATAAGGCTATTCTGAAGATAAGTGAGGAGAAAATGAAGTAATTGTACGTCTGTATAACGTAATTAATTCGTGTGTTTATTAACTGTTATGCAAAGAAGGTATTATTATGGATTATTGCAAATAGTTAATTAAATATTAGATATAATAAGAGTTTTTCAATGTCTTATGTCTTGAGAAACCACTGAAATTTAAATGTGTAATTTTTACATGACCAATATTATATTTCGTGGGAGGTCGAATGAAGGTTTACTATTAACTTTGTGGGGAGTTTTATTTAAAGTTTTAATTTTATAATAAATATGCTAACTGAAGGAAGAAATACTAATTTTTCATTCCGAATTTCTTCATAAATTATGGGAGTGGCATCTGCATGAAATATTACCGCCTTTATAGTGCCTCTTTTACATTATTTCCCCAATATAGGCATACAATAATATTTAATAAAAGCGATGGATTATATTTAATAAAATTTAACATTTTAAATTGCTTATTTAGATATCTCATTTCATTATATGAAAAAGTGAAATTTATGAATAATATTCTGCCAGCATGTTGGAAAATATTCTGTCTTATGCATGATTTTTCGTTATTGTTTATTTATAGCTTTTAGATGAAGTTGTATTAATAGTATTTTCTTTTTCTTATTTAGAGGACAAACTATCTAACACTGGATTTAAATTCTTCAATAAAGTATGCATAAATGAAAGTGTAAGATTTAAACTGATCCTTTGTTTTTATTAACATTTTTAAGATTGAATAAACTGCAAATTTATAGAAAAAATGTTTGGAAATCATTAATGTAATTTCCAAATTTGTTTCTTTATTCAAAAATCGTCAAAAATAATGTCTGCATTATTCAAAGGGCACGAGAATGAAACTTTATACTTGAGGCTGTTAGGAGGTGTGTGTGAGGGATGTCACAGTTAGAGGTTTGCACGAAACAATCGTTTAAAATCCAGGCTCGGCCCGGCACCAGCCGGTATATAAGCTAAAAATTTGTTCCGAGACAGCCCATTTACTTATTTATCTTTTTTTGTAGTTCATAGACCAGACGTCTGATTTAATTTTCTACAAAAAATATCATCATTTCTATACCAAAAATTAAAATTTGTATAAGAGCCTTCCATAATATAAGTTTTTTTTAAAATTTCTATTTGTATAAGTTTCCATAAATATAATGCATTTATATTTATGGAATATGTACAACATTTCTTCAAAAAATCATTGCATTTAAAAAGGATAGAAAAATATTTTAAAGAAAAACATAAATCTAAAGATCTATGAAGAAAAGAAATAGATATAAAAATGTTTTTTTCTTTTTAACCTTTTAAACCAAAATAAATTCCTAAAGATTCCATTAACAAAACTGCAATATCCCTATTATTTTTCCTTTAATTACATAAACAGCCAGATACTGTAATTTTTCATTTAAATTCCAATGTAAAAACTTTAATGCATTTACAGTTTGCTATTCAGTTCATAAAAATATAGGAATTTAAAAATAAATAAACATCTTCATAACATCTTCATCATAAACATCTTCAAAAGACTACTTTTTAAATTCAAATTTATAAAAATTACATTTGAAATTCATTTGAAGTTGATTAAGTTATAATGAAAGAAAAATTAAAAAAACAATCCCCATTTGCTTTCAGAAAAGTGATTACGTCTTAAAATAATTTTACATCGACGAAACAGGAAAAAAAGGGACGATTTAATTTTCTCACATTTAAATTAATTAATATTCAATATTTTAAATAATTCAGTGCTCAAAATTTTGCGTTAGAACATTAGTTCTTGGCCATTAGAAAAATTCAGCTATCACAGTTTATGGCATGAAACATGAGACACCTTCCTGCGTTCCAAAGGGTTTAAAATCGGGAATATCCCTAAAGCCTATGAGATCTAGTACAGTGAGGACTTGCCGAAAAAATCTAGATTTATTGAAGCTTTTAAGGCAAAAATTTATATTGTTTTATAATAACATTACAATTAGGGAGTTTACATGTAAGATTTCGAATGTCATACAGTATGCGGATACAGAAATATGTGTGTTATACAGAATTTTCATTTTTAAAATCATTTCATACAAAACGATTATTTTGGAAGTCGCGCAGCACAGTGGCAAAATTTCTCGAAATGCTGGCCAAATACTGGAAATAAAGATCACACTCTTTCTACGAACATGTTTGCATAATTGTATATCAATGGCCTTAAATTATGTTTATCTCACCTTTATGGCGTAAAGAAAAACCATCACAGTTTATTTTAGATCATAGCATCGGGATTTTGAATATTTTTTTAAAACGATGTTCTGAAAATAATTCTTTTCAGGAGATAATTTTTCGGATTACATGACTGTGATTTAGGGAAGATGTATCAGTATGTTTTGATAGAGAGCATTTACGAATTCTTCTAAAAAATCACAAAATCACAAAAATACCTAACATATCTTTGTGTAAAAATTTTAAAATCCAATCGAATCCGCACTGTTAAAAAAAGACAAGTTTCTTAATCTAAGAAAATATCATATTACAACGAACGAAAAAAAAAATTTCTTCCGAGTTACCCACGATTTCGAAGAACGTTCTTTATCATTAGAAACCTCAGAAACCCATATATTCTCGATATTTAAAGAAGCATTTATGTAAACAAAGTTTCTTTTGCTGCCACTGATTTTTAAAAACGTTTCCGAGAAGCTTTTTATAGTTCATTAATCAGTTTTTTCAAACCGGAATATGGGTTTTTCGGGTGCTATCCATTATCAATTAAACATTTTCATGTTCAACGAACAAGTTTTACAGAAAAATCATGATAAGTTAACAGCATTAACATTAATATTATTTTGTTACCCTTACATGTAGAAATTCAGTTACGCTGTTGAAAATATTTAATTGAAAAGTGATAGCATCCTATACCTATATTCCATTTATATTAAAGATATTTAAAGAAACAATTATTAAACAAAGTTTCTTTTACTGCCACTGATTTTTTAAAACGTTTTCGAGTAGGTCTTAATGTTCATTAACCAGTTTTTTCAATCCGGAATATGGGTTTTTCGGATGCTATCTCCGTTTTCAATTAAACATTTTGATGTTCAGCAAACAATTTTTACAGACAAACATGATAAATCAACAGCATTAACAGTAAAATGAATATTATTTTGTTACCCTTGCATGTATAAATTCAGTCACGCTGCTGAAAATATTTAATTGAGAAGTGATAGCATCCTAAATACCTATATTCCTGTTTGAGTAAACTGATTAATGCGCTATAAAAAGTACTCGGAAGCCTTTTCGAAAATTAGTGGCAGCAAAAGAATTTTTGTTTTTATAAATGCTTCTTTAAATCTCGAAAATATATTAGTTTCCGAAGTTTCTACATATAAAGAACGATGTTTGGAATCTGGGGAACTCGGTAGAGGGTACTGGAATTTTTCGTTTGTGGTTATATATATTTACGTTGATAAAGAAACATTTTTCTTTTTTTAAAGTGCAGTGGGATTATTGAATGGAGAAACAGGCTGCAATATTACCTTTACAACATGATTCATTTTAATTGTTATTTTAATGCGCGAAATGGCTTGAATTTCGCACAGAGATTCATATAATTAAACTATATAGTTCACATGGAAACTTTACGTTTCTTAAAACACCACCCTTCCCCTTCCTCCAGTTATTTAGCAACACAATTTTCCAGTTTGTTTTCGAAGGAGAAAAATATTCGAATTTAGGTTAAGATTTCGAATAAATTGGCCATTCCGAAACGACAAATATCCACGACTAGGTAAAAATTAAATGAATTTTCCCAAAGTTTGTCAAGTATGTATAGTTGTTCTATAAATCGCACAGCATGAGAAACCTACTGTTTTTTTCATTTACATACCGCCTAGTTCCGTTTTTAGGGTTTCGTTCATCTCACGAAACCCTATTACTCCCGCTTCGTTGTCTGTCTGTCACAGAGCCGGTTCTCAGGAACTATATAACTTACAGGTATAACATTTTGTGTATATATAGCTGAATACCTACTATGAAGCTCAAAATCATAAAATTTGAAAAATCGTATTATTTTAATATAGAGAGATAAAAAACGAAACACCTAACAGCCTTTTCCTATTACATTTAGACATTTTTCGTTATAGTAGTTGCCAACAATTAAAAATCCACAATAAATTTTTTTCTACAATAATTAATTTTCTATTGAAAGATTTCCACATGGAAAATGAAAATTAAATAAAAAGTTTCACCAATTGAAAAAAAAGATTAATATGACGTCATATTGGTAATAAAGCGGAAATTTTCAAAGATTTCTCAATAATATAAGGAGTATGAGTATGTGTAACTACAGAAAGCAATTTAATATGACGTCATTTGAGAATTAAAAAGAAAATTAATTTGATGTCATATTTGAAGTATAAGGGATTTTTCAAATGTCTGAGAGTAATACAAAGAGAGTAACAATATGAATAATAGAGAATAGTAAATATATGAGTTTGAGGAACGTATTGAATCATGATAAAAACCCGATTATAGAAATATTGGCATATTTTAACATTTTGAAGGTCTCTATACAACATGTTTAATTTTGAAATTGTTTTTTTTTTGTTTTTTTTTTTATCGCATTTAGTCCACATGACAGATATTATTATGACAGAGTATAATAGCTGACTTCGCTCGCTATCGGACCGGTTCAGATTTTCGAAAAAACAAAAAAAAATAAACCGGTAAATTTTTACTTTTTTTTTTTTTTTTTTTTGGAAAATGAAATTTATTTGGATTTATTAAAGAAAGGATAAAGTGTTTAGAAAGGAATATTAAACGAAACCCTTTGTGTGATCTTCGATCACACTTACCCCCTTGTTAGAAGGAAATGTATAGAGAAAGTGGGAAAAACAGGTGAAAATCAAAAATGAGTAACTGATGGATTTTTTTTATATTGTAGTAATAATTTTGAGGATTGAGAAACGTTAGAATTACATGCGCCCAGGGCGACTTTGACAGTTAGCGGTGTTTGATTGAATGAAAGTCCACGTAAAAAAAACATGCTTCTGCACCAACCCCATTAAAAAATACGAATAAACGATTTGAGATTTTTGAATTAAAAATGTACAAAATACACGCTCTGTATAAAAGTAGCAAAATTTGCCGTGATTGAAAATTGTAAATTGACTCGATTAACACTGAAAACCGCTTTTTCTGTACGAGGTTTGCAAAAAAGTCACTTCGTCACAAAATGCGACGTGAAAATAGCTGACAAGAATTTCATGAAATTCTAACAATTTGCAAAGTAAATGAATGCGTGACCTAAAATTTTAATCGTTCAATTGATTTCCTTATAATATATTTATTACGTTTTTAATATCTTAATATCTTTTAATAGCTTAATATCTGTTCTATGTAGCATAATTATTTCAATTTTATACAACAGATATTTTGCTTCTTTTTAAATGTTTAATTTTGATTTTTTTTAATTGCATCCATTGCGCGCAATATATCTCGAAAACTTATTAGGCAATTTGTATCAAACTTAGCAGACACATTCACTTCAAATTCAGTACTATTATAATTGCATTGGTTATGAAAAGCGAGCATTTTTTAAACAAAAAATATTTTAAAAACACAAATTGCACAAATTGTGCTTATTAGTTGCTAAAATCAGTGTAAAAATTGTTTTAAACTCATAAAAGAGCTAAAATCCTACATGTTTCGGCTTTAAACTTAAAGCCATCATCGGGGAAGAGGAACAGCACAAACGACTACTGATCTTTTAATTTTCGACACGAGAAAATTGAAATCAACAATATGGTAAAATTTAAATAAAATAAGCGGGCGCTGTCTGTTGCCAAAGAGCGAAAAACAAAACCAAAACTAACCCCGATGATGCCTTAAGTTTAAAGCCGAAACATGTAGGATTTTACTTCCCCGATGATGGCTTTAAGTTTAACGCCGAAACATGTAGGATTTTAGCTCTTTTATGAGTTTAAAACAATTTTTACACTGATTTTAGCAACTAATAAGCACAATTTGTGCAATTTGTGTTTTTAAAATACTAGTTAACAGTGTAGTGTCCAAATGGATTCAATTGTAAAAAATATTTTTTTTTAAATTTAAAATTTTAATTTTAATTTTAAAACAATTATGTTTTAATTGATTAAAAATGAGGTAACGTTCAAGGTACATTAGTTTTACATCATTATCTATGTTATTTGGGGCCCTGGAACCAACAGCTTTGCTACAGTCTTGCGCGCAGTGGATGCGAGGCAAAAAACAATTTTAAAATTTTTATCCAAATTTAAGGTTTAAAAAAAAAAGTAAAATATCAATTGTAGAATGTTGAGAGAATTATGCTACATAGAACATTATATTAAGCTATCAGTGGTATTAGTTTTATGCATTTGTGTCTTATAGGGAATGAGAAATAAAATTAAATGTGACATGATGTTAAATTTCACCTTCAGTGAAAAAGTAAAAATCCCAAAACCCCTTAAAGGATGTCTCTTTTTTGTTAGTTGTCAAAATATTTCTAAAATGTATACTTACATTTATGTAAAGTGTTCAAATCTTACTCCGTTTTGCTAACATTTTGACACATAAAATTATAAATGAAGTATATATTTTAGAACTATTTTGACAACTAAAAGGAAAAGAGACATCCTTTAAGAACAATACACAAAAAAAAGTAAAAAAATATTAATTTCCTAAGAAGATATTTTAAAAATACAAATGCATTACACGCCCATAGGTTTAACATTTGCGAAGGGAATTTGAGATCTCATTGACCAACAGTCTTAAGAAAGTAAAATATTTTTGAAGGAATAAGAATGGTTTCTTTTTAAGGAAAAAATGAAAATGTGGCATGAAACAATTTTTAATCTCATGAATGATTTTTAAATGATACGCAATGCATTACTAATCTCCAATGAATGCATAACTTTAGCAAACATGCCAACTTTCAAGATAATTGTCTTAAGATTACTTTGATTTTATCTCTGATGCAAGTATTAATAAAAATTACAAAAGTTACAGAAAAATGAACGTTTGTGTTAAAACATTTTTTTTTCAATATTGTAAATTAACAAAATAAATCTATATTATAATGCTCATTCGTGTCCATTAGTAATCTTGACAAAGCATGCAAGATAAAATATGCTGATTGGCCGTCGACAAGATTATAAAGCTTTCAGTATAGTTACATACATTCACACATTAGCTAACTTCGGCATTAAAATGTTTAACGTCTGCTAACATAGGCCAATTACGTGAAGTTCTAACTGCAATATATTTAGTGTAACATTTGTGGAATTTATTTCTCAATCTTGGTGAGGGCACCACAGGGTAAATAAAGTAGCAAACATACTCACATCAACCAATTTTAAACTGAAACATTCAGTGTTCCCAAAATTCTTTGATTTTGCGTACCACCTTTTTTCAAATAGTAATATTTACTTTATGTAGGGACAAATTTTGCAACTAAATAAAGCAAAGATTACTATTTGAAATGGTGGAATACAAATTCAAGGACAATGTGAAGCAAACTCTTATTGCAAGACGGGAATTCTTTTTCCCTGATGACAGATTTTACTTTTAAAAAACAGGAATTCTCATCTCAAAATCCGAGTGTACTAAAATTATTTTATAGATTTTCTGGAAATTTGTTTTAGTAGTGAGTTGTATACACTGTAAATATACAGGATAGCAAAATTTCGTACTTCTGTGTTACAGATGCTTTGAATTTGGCGAGAAAAGCAAAATTTTCAAAAGAACTTACCATGAAAATGTAATAAAAGTTTTATCTATTTTTAATCTAAAACAATATCTTATGAGCGTGTTCATATTTTGAAAATACATAAAAACAAACAAATGGAAATATGACATTTATTAACAAGAAAATAAAATACATAAAAATCATATTCTGAAATTTTATTCAACAAATTACGAATTAAGGAGTTATCATTTCTTCACTTCTGGATTCATCTTCGAACTTCAGTTGGGATTTATTTCAATAAAACATCTGTAAAAGAAATATTTTTACTTCAGTAAATTACAAAATAATAATAATAAATAAATAAATAAATAAAAAATTTTAACTTAACAAATTACAACAACCATTGGGAAAATGTTCCAAAAGCATAAAAAAAAAATGTCCTTTGATTGTAAGCAATGCGCCATTCTATCATCGCATGTTGATGTCGCAGATGTTTCAACCAGCTAACGATAAACGTTGCGCTATACGTAATAATATTTAACAACGACGAACAACTGTGTAAAAACATTTCGTCTGAACCATTGCCGAAGTTATCATAACCGTTGCATACTGCTACAAATAAACACATTTTCCATTACTACAGTTGAAGACATACTGGCATTCTCTGATCTCGCAAAATTATTCGTCGGAACCATCTACACAATACACATTTTCCATTACTACAGTAGAAGTGATCCTGGCATTCTCTGCCATCGCAAAAATATTCGTCTGAACCATCCACACAATCAATCTCTCCATCGCAACCCTGACAGCGTTGAATGCATTCGTCATTCAATTGTAAGCAATGCGCCTTTCCATCATCGCATGTCGATGTCGCAGATGCCTCAACCAGCAAACGATAAACGTTGCGCGATACATATTTAATAATATTTAACAACATACTGTCTGGAAAAATTGTTTAAACGAGTAGGTTGAAAGAGAAGCAACTGAACGCTATTGAGTAACATTAAATCGTGCAAATAAAGGGAAAGTGCTAACCAATATATGTTAACCAATATACCTTAATATTTTATCGGGTCCTTCCTACAACTAGTAAATCTACAGATCAGGAGCCTCAACATCAGCTCAGAAAGTCAATGTTTTTTAATCTCACTTTTCATAATATTTAATTAATTTTTTTTAATTACTGCATATATATATATTTATATGCATATAAATTAGTTCGAAGGTTTCAGAAATTAGAAACGTTAAATTAAACACGATTTATGAAATAATATTCTGACATTCTTATGAACATCTTATTCTATTTTTTAGATTAAAAAAATACATTTCTTAAAGGGGGCTCTGCCCCCCTGAACCCCCCTGTAATCTTATTAAATTTATATTCCTGATTTCCTATTGTTTGTGTGAATGTTTCTAGTATATCTTGGATTTCGTTCTACACAGTGGTTTTATTAGAATTAGCAAAAATTTCGAAAATAATTTCATGTTATCCTAATACCTAAATAGCGACATTTACTTACCTGCCAACCATGAAACACTCGCATCTGATAGATAAGTTGAATAATATATCGTGTGCAAAAGCAACTTATGGAAATGTAAACTGAATCGACTGTATTTCACTTATATATATTGCAGAAATCTAGTGTTATTACAATTTTTGTTTCGGAAAAACAGTTTTGATGGTCATTTTATAATATTTATTTTACCTAGGTACATCCTGATCTAACTCGATGGCACTAGCATACAAAATCCCCCCAAAATAGCCTTATTTGGAAACTGTTAAACCATTCATAATCGTGCCTACTGCCAATTCACTAAATAGCAACCGTGATTTGGCGCTATAAAGTTTTTTTTTTCTTTTTATATAACTTTTTATGATCTCAGTTTCCAGCAATTGTGCAATTTCAGGCTGTATGGATGCATATTTCTACGCTAATTTCTTTAGATTAACCATCTTGTTGTACGAGATATTATAATCTATTTTAAAAATAATACTAATTTTCAACCACGAAAAATCCACATCTCTACCAGAAAATGAATAATATCTCATGTAAAAATGTTTTGGTTATCAGTCTATAATAGTTAAAAGGTAACTTGTATCAAAATAAATTCTCACGTATTTCAATAAAATATTAAATCACTCAAAAATATTTTATTTTGCGAATAAAATACTGTACCAAATAGTCTGAGTTTCTTGAATTTTATTATTTTGATATTGTTTGAAATATAGTTGCTAGGTTACGGTTAAATTAAAGAGGAAAATAAAAATAAGTGCATTTTAAAATTTTCAAAAAATGATAAAATAAAATGTATTATATTATTAGAACGGATGTATAAAATTGCACCAAAAATTATACACCTAATTTAAAAAATCTGACGAATGTATTATCAAAATTTCAAATTAATTTGAATAATTTAAGACCTGACTTGATAAATTTTAGCCTTCATAACTTACTGTTTAAATAGATTAATCAAATGTGCCATTTTGTTTTCGACGAATGAAAAATTTCAAAATCGTCTAAATTCCCATAGAAAAGCATTATGACCTAAAAAGAAATGTTCTATATTTTCCGAACGAATGAACCAAATGTAACTAAAAACTATACAGCTAATTCCGGGTACCTCACAAACATACCTATCAAAAATCAAACTAATCGGATCATTTTTGCGGCAGTTATCGCGGAACACACACACAGACAGACAGACAGAAACCAAAAACTTTTCGGGTCTCCACAGTGAGCCTCAACTGACGTTTCGGCAATAACTTTAACTTTTGTTTAGATTGATGTCTGAGCTAAAGGTATTTTGAGGAAATTAAAGTTGAAGACCACGTTTTTCGTTTTATAAGACGTTTTCTCATCCGACGTCCATTTTTGTAACGATTTTATGCATTTCTATTGCCTATTCAAAGAAAAATTCTTCTAAAGTTATAGAATTTCGTTAAAAATTCTTCTAAAGTTACAGAGTATCGCTAAAAATGCTTAAAAAAATAAAGTGACGACGCCAAGAGGTCCATTCTCGACCGAAAACAACAACTATTTTCCTTATGGTTAATAAAATAAATTGAAATAAATCAAAATAAATTAAAATAAAATAAGATTTTTTCTTTATTATAAATGGATAAAAGAAAATTTTAGCAGAGAAACAGTCATATGAATGCCATAATATTGAAATCACAATTTCAAAATTTATCAAATTCATCTTTCGGATATTTTAAAACAGTTTGTCAGACTCTGGTACTCATACGAGAAGTAATTTTCCAACTGGACGAAAAATGTCCGGGCCAGGATACTCATATCTATAGAGTTATATGAAAGACCTAATAAAATATGCACAAACAGGTGTCTTAGGGTGCCTACCTCCTGTAATTCCTTTCCTTCAAAAAAAAAAAAAAAATCCAACATTTAAAATGTTTTTGAATGGCGATTGTTTTTATCAAAACACTAAAATTAAGGACTTGATAATTTGGGGGTTCACTCCTATGTATACTGCATTAGTTTTGGCACCATGTAGGACCAGACAGGCATAATGGTCTCCTCGCTGGAAGCTAAGATTCTGAGTATTGAGCCAAGATCCCCCCTCCCCTTCTCCCATTGTTACATAAACTTTTCCAATAATTAAACAGGAACGAAAATTCACGCGTCAAGCATAGATTATCTAGCACTTTCCAACACTTCCAAAATAATTTTACAAATATTTACTGTCTAATAATGTGAAAGATGATATCTAAGTAAACAAAGTCAAAGTCAAACCGGGCGGGGAGGCCTACCTTTTGGATTAAGCTCAACTAGTCCCGCCCAGAAGGTTTGTTTACTACGTGGCAAAGCCTTACAAGATAATTATTAAAGTTGAGAGAAGACAATTAATACAAAACAATTCTAATAGCTCACTTATTGAACGATAAACAATTAATAAATTAATAATAATAAGACAATTAATAATAATAAGACAAAAGAAATAATCATAGAATAAACACAAATCAAATACCACCATGAGATTAGAGAAATAGTACTGAAACACAAATTACAAAAATTCAAATTTTGATGATATAATAACTGAGATTTTTAGGAGGAGTAAATTTTGATAATTTACTAATTATACTGAGCAATACTAAATAATACTTTGTGATACTAAGCAATAATTATACTATGTAATACTGAAATACGAATGCCGAAATTACAAAATTCCGAAAATACAATTTACCAATTATACTGAGCAGTACTAAATAATACTATAATACTATGTGATACAGCAATGATACTACCATGTAATAACACTGTATGATGCTGAAGTAGATAATAATATTGGATAGAAGTAAGTACTAAATGAACAATAATGAATGAATAATAATACTAGAGTAAACAAACATAAAATATAAGCAAATTAAAATGTGCAAGAAATTTTAATCCAGCTGGGACCAGACTTAATGCTTAAAAGACGTTAATATTAATATACGTGAACAAAGTTAACAGAATTTGGAGAAAGTGCTAACTTAATATAAGAATTAAAGAAAATTACCTATGCTGTTGAAGGGCCCAGCTGGAAAGGTATGTAATTACAGAATAACAAAATGAAATATTTAAATGTAAACAAAATAGTTTCAATACAAAATAAATTTACAGAAAATTAAACTTATATAATAATAAATTATCAAATTGTATAAGTACTTTTACACCTGTTACTGATTTTAAATTTCAATTTAGTACTACTAAATCTTTCTGAATTCCTTATTCTTACAAATTTGATAGTCGGTTTAAATTACAACAGACTTTAGTAAATTTTAGTAACTTATTTTTGAAGAATAACTCCTCACCCTGAAGATTTCATTTTGAAATACTTCACAATTGTTGCTGGATGCTGCATGAATGGTTGAAATTGGTGTAAAGTCTTTTTCATACGAATGGGAACTGTTGTATCTTACACAATTTATACATTTATGACAATAAGAATTGTGTTGAAGTTGACATTGTCTGGACTCTGGAGTCATGGGAAGATGCAGAGTATGCACATCTTAAAGGATTACTTTCAGAGCATTTATTTGCTACATGACCGTAGCGCTAGCATCGGAAGCACCTCTGTATATAGGAACTCTCTGAAGACTGAAACACTGGATAATTTGCTCAGAATTTCTATTGTTGGACCCACCCTGACAGAGTTTGACCCTACAGCTGCGATTGACAAGTGATATTTCAGTGCAGATAGGCAGCGCTACACAAACATGAAGTTCTAAAAGTACAGGAACTTTTTCTTTCATGACTTTTTAGTGGTATGTGACAATTTTTGTAATCATTGAAACCTTATGGCAACCTGATTTTGAGTTAATATTATATATTTATTCTTTTGCAATAAATATGTTTCGATTTTTCAATTTCTACATTCTTTTATGATTTCGGTCACCAGAAAGTTCTTCAAACTACATCTGTTAACATTTTTAGAAAATGATCATATTTTTCATGAATGTATAATATTATGGATTTAACAGACAGCTCCTTCTAACAGTGATCAATTTAAATTCAGTTTGTCATAAATAGTTCATCTTCTGGGCAGGTGTGGTGGCCGATGTTGCTGTCTGAATGAATATAAAATACTGGTGAGCAAAAATTTTAATCTGGCTAGTACCTTTTCAACTGAAATTTCATGCCCTGCATTAAAGCCTATAGTAATATTCATCATCGTCTTTGATTACAGTTTTTTCTTGTTCTGTTTTTAGCCTTTATAATCGATATTGGTGTCTTAATGTTATTTCTTCACTAGACGACTATTTTCCCGTGCCTATTTAGTGGCAACGGATATGTAATTTTTGTCTACATATATCAGACTATACATTCAAGGACATGTTTGTAAAAAAAATGCATTTACTTTTGTACAGTTTATAGTATAGTATAGTTTATAGTGTAGTTTATAGTATAGTTTATAGTATAGATTATAGTATAGTTTACAATATAGTGCAGTTTATAGTTATTTACTTATAGGACTTATGTATAGTTTCGAAATGACTAGTTTATTTATTAAGTAAAAGTTCATTGTAAAAAAAGATAATTTTTTTTTTTTTATCTACGAAAATATAATGTAACCACAAACGAAAATATACAATAACTTCTTCTGAGTTATCCACGATTCCGAAAAGCTTTCTTTACCGTTAAAAAAATCAGAAGCCAACACATTGTTGAGATTGAAAGTAGCATTTATAAAGCCAAAGTTCCTTTGCTGCAACTGATTTTTTGGAAACGTTTCCGAATAGTTTTATAGTGTATTAATACGTTTTCACAAACCGAAATCTTGGTTTTGCTATCAATTCTCAAAGTCACATTTTCAGCTGCGTAACTGAATTTATACATGCAAGAGTAACAAGATAATTTTGATTTTAATGTTAATATTAATGCTGTTACTTTATAATTTTTTCCTGTAAAAATTTTTGTTGGACATTAAAATGTATACATGAGAATTGAGAGCATGCTAAAATCCGATACTCCGGTTTGAGAAAACCGGTTAATACACTCCATAAACTACTCGAAAAAGTTTCCTAAAGTCAGTGGCAGCAAAAGATGCTTTGTTTTTATAAATGATTCTTTATATCTCAAAAATATATTGGCTTCTGAGTTTCTTAAAGATAAAGAACGCTTTTGAGAACCGTGGATAACTCGGAGAAGATTGTTGTATATTTTCGTTCATTATTCTATTGTATTTTCCTATATTAAGAAGAGTTTGCCTTTTTTTTTTTAAATGTGCCAATGAACGGTAAAAACAATAGTTAGAAAAAGAAAACACAAGTTGCATTGAAAAATATATTGTGATAATTTAAATCATGGGGACATAATATCATTTCCTTAAATATATATACAAATATTACGCATTTAGATAAAATATTAATAAAAATAAATAATAATAATAAATAATAATAAATAATAATAATAATAATAGTAATCTGATTAATAACTATAAATATTTCTGTAGACATAATATCCTGCTATCCTTTATATACTACTTTGTTATTTAGATCATAAAATCAATTATTGATTGATTGTGCTTATTGAAGTACCTCTATTAGAAATATTACTCTTTTATTTAAGTAACTAAGTAACTAACAAAAAGTTAACGTAACATAATTATTTTATTTTATTTTTGTTGTGTAAACGTAAGGCTTTTCTTCCTCTTTCAAAGAAAAAAAATATCCTTATAGTTATTTCACAAAACAATACCCTATTTATCAAAGTAAACTGAATTGTTGTGTTATATAAAGTCAAAATATAGTTAGTTTTACATGAGGAGAATAATATTTGAAGATTTAGTTATTGTTGTCTAGGTTAAAATAGTTTATGATTGTGTTATTTATTATCATATACTATAACTTGTTAAAACTTTCCGAAGGTCTTTGAATAAATGTAGTTCGTAATATCTGGTCTGGTACATATATTTCTTTTGATGTCATAATCAGCGCTATATTTTGGCGTCTCGACAACATTGTATGTCACATATTACGTATAAAGATTGCTTGTATCGTATTGTTCTTTATATATTACGTATGCAGTTTGTACATTGTACATCAGTTCGATATCATTTTGAATTATTGTTACAGAGTAGCAACACTTACGCTCTTTCAAATGCAAAATTACCTATACAGTAATCGTCTGTACTTCAAATTGTTTTGTTTCAGAAAAAACAAGTTGGAAATTGTGCGTCAAACGTGACAAATGAGGTGCGTTCGTTTCGTGCTATAACTAGTTTTACAATGTAAAAAATCAGCGTTATTATTTTAGTGAAATAAATTATATCGTCTGCTATGAACGAAATGAGGATGCCTTTTTTCTTTCTTATTACGTATGCCACGTTTACAGATGCGATTTTTTTGTCGACTCCAGACAGCGCTGTAAATTCACCATGGAGATCTTGATTTGCGAATGATTACCTCCATGGTTAATATTTCAATGACTCACGATGAATGAATATTTTATTTATTTACTTTAATGGATTGAGATATTCGGCTGTTAACCTAATTTTCACTGAAGTTATCTCAGAATCTATACATTTTTTTAATGTAACTCATCTCTCAAACAAACAATTTTTTTGAACAATCTTTCTAAAAATCTAACTTTTATACAATTTTATTCGAAAAAATAATTTTTAATAAAAATGGCCGCTTGGTATATGGAAAAAGATGAGGTTAGCCCGTATTTGTTTTCCTCAGTCACATGATTTACGCTTTTATTATATAGCTTACATATGATAGGATTTAATAAAATGAAGAAAACTTTCATTAATATCTTTTTAAGTTTTGATTCGATTTTCATAAAATTCGAAATGACTCGACAAAATTCTGCATCGATTATATATATTACATTTCAAACCATTCGGTTGGGTAGTTTTTGCGCTGTTACATGCGGACAGATGGACAGACGGACGGATCAGACGACAACTGTAGGTGCTACGTATTTATATAATTACGAACGCACCTAAAAATCAAAAGTCGAGGTAAATGGAAGTTTTTGAAGGAAAAATAAAATATAAATGAAAAGAAGTTAAAGGGATAATTATTAAATAATCCAATGATTATACTTGTTGCAATAGAGGTTTTAATTTGAAATAAAAACAATATTTTATTGTCCTTTTTTATTGTAAACGTGTTTTATGTAGATAATTCGGCATTTCGAAAAGTAAATTTTCTAATAATAGTAATTTTTTAATTGTTTTTACTAACACAAGCTAAATATTTTTAAATGTATAAAAATACATATAAATAAAAAAAATCTTTTTAATAATTTTTTAACATAAAAAGTGGTTTTTTCTCTGCTAAAGATTAAAGTTTTTATATTTTGAAAGAATTATTTTAATTTCCATGATTACTATTAACTTCTATAACACAACAACGAAACTGCCAGACCCAGAAAGTAGTATAGTAACTTTTAATAAAACGCATGTTATAAAGCAAATCATTTAATTAAAAAGTTAATTAAAAGCTAAATTATTCGTTTGCTATGATTTTTTACAAACTGTAATAACTTAAAAAAAAAAAAACAGAATTATATGCAGTTAAACATTTATATCAGACTATTACTTTTAAGTGTATATTAAGAAAATGGGCGTGCTTAATACTTCTGGCCAAAGCTGTACAACAAGTTGAAGAGAGGATATTTTATTTTACAAGTTAAAAGTACTTTTGAAAACCTATTCTGGATGCCAGTGGCACAGTGACAGATATATACAACATTTCATGTGGCATCGTTAAACAAAAAAAAAAATAAATAAAAAAAAAAAAAAATAAAATAAAATAAAAGCAGAATAATACATTTTATATGCCTATTTATTTATAAAAGACTATAAGACTTAAAGAATAAATACATTAATTAAGCAAAATATTTCACTCCCGATAATTAAAAACGTTAGTAATTAACTAACTATTTATCACATTTCATGGGAGACAATACGGTATTTTTTGGCATAGGGACCTTGACATAACTCAGTCTTAAAAAAGTGAAATTTTAGCCAAATAATCACGAAATTGAAATTGCAACGAATGCAAAAAAGAGGGCCAAATAAAATCGTGGAAATAGACGAATTGGGTAAAAACAAATGCCAATTTCACCTGATAAAACAATTTACTTTTAACGCCTTTGTGAAACGTTTTAACAGCCATTATTAAAAAAAACATTAATTGGAAATAGTGTATGCTTTTTCTTTAAATTCAATTCTGCCTCCTTGGCTTATAGTATATCTGAAACAAATCTTTTTTTCTAAATGACAGTATGTTGACAGGCAATTTTTGTTCTCCAGAATAAATTGATTCATGAAGTTTGAATATGTAAAAATATGTTTTTATTTTTTGGATAAATTACTGAAATCAAGATTTTGTTTTCACCATCTATTCAAATTGAAAATGAATTCTGTTTTTCAGCTTTAATGAGAAAATGGTGTAAAAAATATACTGATCTGTTTTATTTCTACTTTTTTATACACAAATATGGAGTAATTTACTTTCCGTTTTTAGAGAAACTTTGTTAAAATTAACAAAAAAAAAAAAATCTTGTCATCTAATTTAATTTTTTTAATTCTGAGAGTTTGTGTGACATCCTCGGATCAATGATAACAGGTATTAAGTATATCGCGTTGCGTTCGATAGTCTAGGAGTAGTTGCGAAATACAAACATACGGTCAGATTTTAGTATAATAGATTCGTGTTCATTTTCCTTTTCTTAAAATTGTGATGCGATTTTTAGCGGAAAACTCTCATCCGTATATAATGGATACTCATGCTTAATAATCAGTATAGATAAAAAGAAAAAAAAACATTTAAATTTTTCGTTATAAATATGGCGTGAAACTCATCTACTTTCTATACTTACTGATCCTTGTATTATTAATGTAAGGAATTGATTCACACTCATTTTAAAACATATTGGAAAATTCCCGTTTTATTTCAAATATGACGTCTCTTTTTCCCCCAGAGAAATCCCTTTTTAATGACATAATTCTTGTTAATTTTCTTTTTCAATTGATTTCAATACTGGCATAGGGGAAATTATGTTACTTTAACGAAATAATATTTAGGTTAACGAATAAATCTTTAGGTTTTATCAACAAAAATGGAACTATTAACATTCGCCATTTTTTTTTAGGCAATCGAGTTATTTCTTTTAGTTTTAAGAATGAAAATAACTATTTCTGGCTATCCGTGACATCATTTTCGACATGGATAATTTTGTGGGGCATATTATTGACATTTGCTAACCATTTCCTTTTCAAACTTCTTTTTACTTTTTTAAAATTTAAATAAAAAATACTGTATAGTTATATTAGCCGTGCGCAGACGGTAAAACGCCAAGAATTATTACCATATAAAAGAAAAAAAGTAAAGAAAAAACCCAAGATCATTTTATTTCACCATCAAAGCATATCCGCTTTATTTTCGATGTATGACGTCATATTCGCCTGTTTCCTATGGTTACGCATATTGAAACCTTGAATTATTATCAAAAACTAAAAAAAGCACGTTTTAATTCTAATAATGTTATGTAATCTTCTTTTTAATTTTTTAATTTCATTTTCATTTTTCACGTGAAAATTTTTCAATTGAAACTAAATTGTTGAGTAAAAATTATTATTCCGGGTTTTGATTCAGTTTTGGCAACGATAAAGTATTAGCAACTGTAAAGTAAATGTAACCATTTTAAAATATTATACGAAAAAATGTCCACTTATTCTCTACGAAAATAACGGAATTTTTAATTATTAAGAAAAATATTTGAATAAAATAAACAAAAACCAGCCTATGTTCATTTGAGAGTTATAATCAACCTATATGAAAAGATTCAGAATCATTAAATGCTCCATTTTGGCGCTGGCTTCAGCCTAACATTTGCACACAATCGGATTTATAATATTATTAGGATAGGATTAGGATTTACTATTTTAAAATTAAAGCTCTACTTTTGTGGTAAAACCTACACAATGATAATAATAATAATAATAATAAAATGTTTCTTAATCTATGAAAATATAATATAACCACGAACGAAGATATATAATAATCACTTCCGAGTTACCCGAGATTCCGAAAAGCGGCCTTTACTTTCAGAAACCCCAAAAACCAACATATTTTCAATATTTAAAAAAGAGTTTCTTTTGCTGCCACTGATTTTCGGAAACAATTTCGAGTACCTTTTATAGTGAATTAAAAAGTTTTCTCAAGACGGAATATCGGTTTTCAGGATCACTGCAAATTCCCTGCACACATTGGGAACACATTTGGAATACTTTGATTCAAAAAAAGTGTTCCAATTACCTTAATGTGTGCTGAAATGTGTTCCGAATATGCTCCGCTTTAATAGAAAGTGTACCGAAAGTGTTCTGCTCAGGATATTTGTTAAATCTAAACTTGGGAACATATTTGAGAACAGATTGGGAGCACATTTGGGCACACATGTAAAATCACCGCTTTCAAAATGTGCGCTAGAAAGTGTGCTGAACAAAATAAGTGTTCTCAGAAGTATTCTAAAAACTGTTCCGAAATGTGCGCTTCAAAGTGTACTATAAAAGGTGAGAAAATAAGTCTTCTAAAAAGTGTTCTGAAAAGTGTATAAAGATTTCCAGTGATGCTACTAATTATAAATTAAACATTTTCAGCTGCGTAGCTGAATTTATATACATACAAGAGTAACACATTAATATTAATTTTAATATTAATGTTAATGTTATGTATTAATGTTATGTATTAATATTAATGTTAATGTTGATTTGTTATGTTTGTCTGCAAAACATGTATGTTGAACATGAAAATGTTTATCCGAAAACTTTATTTTCCCGTTTGAGTAAACTGATTAATACACTATACAAACAATATGAAAATGTTTGTGAAAAGCAGTGACGGCAAAATAAATTTTTTTTTTAATAAATTGGTTTTTAAATTTCAAAAATATATTAGTTTCTGAGGTTTGTAAAAACAAAGAACGCTTTTCGGAATCGTGGGTAACTCGTAAGAGTTCTCAAATTCACTAATTTCAATACAGTGTACCTTTCTTTCTTCATTGAACAGTAACAGTTAAATAATTAATGAAAACTGTTCGTTGTTTTCCTATTCTTCGCCAGCAAGAATCGGCGTCAAAAAGACCAAACGCGACCAGTAGCATTCAAAAAAAAAAAAAAAAAAAAAAAAGAAAAAAACATGCGACTATTTTTGGATTAAGAAACATTTGCCGTTTTTACAGTGTAAACTAACCACATTTAAATTTCATATATGCTAATTTTAGTATTACAGTGATTTTTTTTCTTTTTTACAGTGTATCTGAAATTTATTTGCTATAAGATAACTTCGCTTATATAAGCCTTGTGCACGGCGAGAATTTTGTCACTATTCTTTGACGGAAAAATCTAAAAAAAAAAAAAAAAAAAAAAAAAAAAAAATACTGAAACATTTATTTTGCCGAAAAAAAGTGTAAAACAAAAAAGTTTATAGTAAAATTTTGAGATAGTATTTCTAAAACAGATAAAATTGTGACAAATTTTCCATCTCTACTATTTGTAAAACTTTTTCCTGAAATTTGAAAATTGAAAATACTGTCCAGTCTTTCTATAACGAATTTTTAGCAGGAACGGTCACTTTTTTCCACGATTACATTAAAAATAATTTCCATATAGCGAAAGATCTATCTTCATATAACGAATTTTTTCAGACATTTTTCTTCATTTGTACAGAAAACGCTTCAAAATCACGTGGAATCAATTTTCCTTCACTGATTCCTGGTATATATTTCAAAGCTGAGTACCTCTTATCTTATTCTTTATTTTGTTTATCAAGTTCATTTCACAAAAAATTTGCGAAATTAGTTTATTTATCATTAATTATCTTGAAAATGCTACCGATTGAGTGCACGAAATTAGTTGATTTGTTTATTAAAAGGTATTTATAAGCATTTATGTGTACTGGTATCACTTTAAGCATATACATTTTCACTTTAATAATAACGAGCAGGGAAGACCGAGCTATGCTCGGTCAAAATTAAATTTGAGTTCAAATATCATGACCCATGACCAAAATGACCCACTAATTGAATTTTCTCGAACATGTGACTTAGCCCAACAGTCTTATCGTGCCGGAAAACCATAGGATGCAAAATTTTGTGTAAATTGAGCCGCTTTTTAGATATTCACCCACCATGACCCAGAAATGACCCACTAATCGAATTTTCTCAAACATGTGACCTAGTCTAATGATTTTCGCGTGCCCGAAACTCGTAAAATACAAAATTTAATCAAAATCGTTAGAGCCGTTTTTTAGATAAAATTAATTTGACCCACTTTGACCCAAAAATGACCCCCTAATCGAAAGTTCTCGAACATGTGTGTGTGTGTGTTTATAATCTACAAAAATATTATATAATCACAAGGTTAAGTATAGAATAACCTCTTCCGAGTTACCCACGATTCCGAAAAGTGTTTATTATCTTTAGAAACCTCGGAAACCAATATATTTTCAAGATTTAAAAAAGCATTTACATATATAAAAAAAAGTTTATTTGGACTACTACTGCTACAGATTTTGGAAACATATCCGAGTGGTTTTTATACTGTATTAATCATCTTCTTCAAACCGGAATATCGGTTTTTGCTATTCTATTAATTCTCAATTAAACATTTTCAGCTGTGTAACTTTAAGAGTAACAAAAATTTCAATTTTAATGTAAAGGTTACTGTTGTTAATTTATCATGTTTGTTAAACATGAAAATATTTACTTAAGAATTGATAGAATACGAAAAACCGATATTTCGAATTTTAAAAAAAAAACTGATTAATGCACTGTAAAAACTACTCGGAAACATTTCTAAAAATCAGTGGAAGCAAAAGAAGTTTTGTTTTTATAAATGCTTCTTTAATTCTCAAAAAAATATTGGTTTCTGATGTTTCTAAAGATAATGCACGCTTTTCGGATTCGTCGGTAACTCAGAGGATGTTATCGTTTTTGCTTGTGATTATATTACATTTGGCTAGATTAAGAAACTTTTCTTTTTTACAGTGTACTAAAACTTTTTAAGTATTGCACAATAAACAAAACTGTATTCATATAGTATATATATTTATTTATTTTTACTAATTTAAAATTAAAGCGTTATTGTGGGATAAAATCATATGTGAATCAAATTATGTAATTTGAAATATGCTGATTTCAATATTACAATCAATTCTCTCAAACTTTGAAAGAATTCAGATTCCCGCGGGTTTGTCTCTTCAACGTTTGAAGTTTAATTAGTAATTTATAAATGTGCCAGACCTATTCCCCTCCCCCCTTTTTATGTCAGATCAATGCATACTAATTGTTAGGTGTCTCTCTAAAGCTGTTGAAGAATTTGGATCTTGTTAGTTTTCTTTTTAGTATTTTAACGGCCATTGTAATCATAATTTTTTTTTTTTTTTTTTACTAAGCTAGTAATTTATCTTAATGTGTTTCTTATTTTAACTTATTAAAGCTTTTGCTTGTTTCTTTTTTAATTAATGTAATTGAGATATGTTATTTAACTCTTTAACAAGATCTATTTATTAAATTGGTATTCAGAAACAGCTTCTTTGATAAGTGAAATTAGTGAAGTGATTGTTAAATTTAAAGAGAAATACCCAACATATATTTTAATTTTACTAATTTGAAATTAAAGCGTTAGTGTGGAATAAAATCATATGTGAATCAACTTATGTAATTTGAAATATGCTGATTTCAATATTACAATCAATTCTCTCTACATGACTTAACTGTAATTCAAGATTTATTTATAACATTATCTATTATGAGCTAATTTCGGTGATAAAATATAGTGATCACGTCAAGAAATATGTCTAAAATACAGACTTGTATCAATATTTCGTTAACGCAAATATTCTCGAGAAAAAAAAACATTGTAATATTTAATCGACGAAAAAAGAATGAAGGAAAAAAGTTAATAAAAAATATGAGATAATATTTCCAAGAGAGATAAAAATGTAACAGTTTTTCCATGTGTTATTGCTTCTAAAACGCTTACAGAGATTTGAATATTCAAAACAGTGAAAATTGATAAGTGGTTGATAAGGTACAAGTGGAGTATTGACAGCTTTTACTGTTAGAAATGTGACAGATTAAACGTGGGTCTTATCTGGAAAGCATTGCTTTCCTATACTTTTATGAATAACTTTCAATAAAAGTTTTAGATTCGTATTGAATTAAAGAGCGATTTTGTGAATGGTATATGCATATTAAAGAAATATAAATTTTCTGTATAAATTTTTCGATTAAAATATCCGTTTTATACATGTGCAGCTGTAAAAAAGTAAACAGTCTTTTGAAAGAATTTTTAAGTTATATTTGAGTATACACCAAAATCGGATGTGTTAGATTGTCTAAAAAATAAGTTTGGTTTGTAATTCAGGACTCGCTCGCTGTTTATTTTTGAGTACCACTCTTTCAGAAAAGTAATCTTCTCTTTATTTAATGAAAAAAAAATGCAATTAAATAAGACAAAGATATAACCATTTGATAAGAGCGATACTAAAAGTAAGACCTATTCGAGCTTTGAGTTACAAATCGCCATTTTGTTTCTTTTTTTACACAACCTAATATACAGGGTGGTCATAAAGAAATTTTGCCGATATATGAATCCCTAGCGACCCTTCTGTTCAACTAACCAACATTAAATGTGAGATATAGTTATTTGAAAGTATGTGCTCGAGAGTGTGGTAAGCAAGAACAATGGAGCTTGCTTACATGGTTACGGTTACAGAAGAAAAATTTCGAAAATTTTGAATGTCCATATCCACTTTTTTCCATCCCAAATGGATCAGCGCAATGAAAAACCCTAATTGGCGCTGGAATGGTACACGTAGCGCGAAAAACGGCGACGTAGTACGCATGCAAAGAACAGCAAACAACCAATAGCAACAAAGAAAGGAGGTGCACAAGCACCAATCATAGAACGCCATTCGCAAAAGATAATTTGCGTGTACGAATAATTAAAACGCGTCTGTGTTTTAGAAATATTTCTTGACGTGATAGCTAAATTTTATCACTGAAATTAGCTCATAGTAGATAATGTTTGAATAAATCTCGGATACATTTAAGTCATGTAGAAAGGAATGATTGTAATACTGATATCAACCTATATATCAAATACACAATTTGATTCATATAGGATTTTATCTCACAATAACACTTTAATTTCAAAAAAGTAAATTTTTTTTAAATAGTTTTGAATATAAAGTGTTTTATTATGCAATACTTGAAAGGTTTTTAGTACAGTGTAAAAAGAGACAAAAGCAACGTAGAAAACTTTTATCTCAGATCTTATATTCTCGCCTCTGTTGTTTTTGATTGTTTACAATGCTATTATTTACAAATATCCTACGTCGTCGTTTTTCGTGCTGCATGTACTGTTCTAACGCCCTTTATGATTTTTCAATGAGCTGATCATTTTGGGATGGAAAAAAGTGGGTGTTGACATTCAAAATTTCGAAATATTTTTGCTGTAACAGTAACCGCCCAAGTTCCATAGTACTTGTTCACCACAATCTGAACGCATACCTTCAAATAACTATATCTCACATTTCATGTCATTTTCTTAATTTCAAGCCGATAAGGATTCGGCAAAGATGACCATCCTGTATATATATGTATAAATTAGCACTTATTTATTATTAGATTTTTGTAGAAACAACTTAAATATAATTATATTGTATGGTAAATTGCATATTACTATTATATATGTTTATTTAAATATATGGTATATTACACATGGTGTCCCCTCTTATCTTTGTACAATAGTTAACTCCTAAATTGCTAGCTTTAGAGGTATAGTTACAATTACAAAAATATTTGAAATTTTGCTGCTCATCATATCAAAAGACATTTATGTAAAAATAGGTTTTTTTTTTGTAAATGTTACGAAATTTAACTTTTTAAACAATGTCAGGGTAATTAGGAAAACTTTCCAAATGATCTAACAAGTAAAACAACAATAACTGCACTTTCGTGCAATCAAAATTTACTGAGTTATGATACTTTAAATTTATGAATTTTTAGCGTTTTCCTAGCATTAAAAATGGAAAGACTCGTTCATAGCGGCAAAAAATACCGCAAATTTGTAAAATTCAAAGTGTCGCAAATTGGTGAATTTTGCTTAAAAACATGAAGTAGATAGATTAGTTATAACTTGCGTTAGAATTTTTTCTTTTCCTTTTCCTTTTCCTTTTCTTTCTTTTTTTCTTTCTTTTCTTTCTTTCTTTCTTTTCTTTCTTTCTTTCTTTTATTTTTTATTATTTTTTTTGTATTGTGCATTTACAAGATTATCGCACGAACATATTACGCCGAAAACTTACATTAGGTATCTGTTAAAATAATAAACGGAACAAGTAAATATTGCGTTTAAAATATTCTATGGATTTTTGGCTCCAATCTCACATTTTCTGCTATTGAGAAAAACCCTAGAAAAGTTTTTAAAATATTTTCAGAAAGGCATTTTAATATCATCTCATGCTTTAAATCAGTATTAGAGTAATCATGTTTTAACACATTATTGACCGACAATGTTGCCATTTTAGCGCGTTTTTTTTTTTTAAATATATACCAGAGTTTTGCAACAGTAATATCTGCTTTATTTAGCTTTATTTATGCACAGACACTTTTCTTTTCTTTTCTGTCTTTCTTTTCTTTCTTTCTTTTCTTTTTCTCTTCTTTTTTGTACTGTGCATTTACCAGATGATCGTGGTACCTTTTATGAATCTTTTAGTTAAAGATTATTCGTTTTTTTTTTTTTTTTTTTTTTTTTTTTTTTTTTTTTTTTTTTTTTTTAAATATCCACAGAATTTTTGGAACAGAAATTCCATCTGTATTTATTCACAGAGACTGCACTTTTCTTTTCTTTTTGTTTCTTCTTTTTACTTTTTTTTAATTCTTCTGCTACACATTTACCATAGATGATCGCATGAAACCTTTTATGCATCGCTTACTTAAATATTACGCTGAAAAAAATACAATAGCCATCTGTTAAAATAATAAATGAATAAGTAGATATTGAGTTGAAAATAATCTATTGATTTATGGAAAAGTCTATTGTGCATGTTCTATCTTCGCATTTTATGCTACTGAGAAAACCACAGAAAAGTTTCAAGAATGTTTTTAGAAAAGCATTTTGATATCATCTCATATTTTAAACCAATAATGATAGTAATCGTCTCTTAATTCTTTATTGACCGTCAGTGTCGCCAGTTTAGCGCGTTTTTTTATTCAAAATATCTACCAGAATTTTTCAACACAAATTTTTGCTTTATTTATTCACAGACGTTTGTTTGATATAAGAAACCACAGATTTCATTCATTCGAAATTCGATTTTCATTCGAAATTTCTGATAGGTGTTTTGAATGGAAAAACGCACTAAATTGTTGACAAGTACACTCGTCAGAATTAATAGCATCCGAAAACCATATATACATTCTGGCTTGAGAAAACAGATCAATACTGTATAAAAAGTACTCGAAAACGTTTCCGAAAATGAGACGTAGCAAAAGAAACTTTATTTTTAAATGATTCTTTAAATTTCGTAAATATATTGGTTTCTGTGGTCTAATGATAAAGAACGCTTTTCGGAATCATGGGTAGCTCCGAAGAGGTTATTGTATATTTTCGTTCTTGGTTATATTATATTTAGTAAATTAAGAAACTTTTTTTTTTCTTAACAGTGCAGGATACTCGTGTAAAAAAAGCAAGCACGCCCACTGAAAGTTTAAATATCCGTATAAACGATATAAAAAAAAAAAAAATCGCTCTGCAACTGCTCGTATCCATCTGTCTGTGTTTTTATGCATGATTTAGGAATGGCCGAACAAATTTCGAAGTATATTTTCTGTTTGAAACAGTACATTTTTTTAGATTGTCTTCCTGCATTTTTTTGTATTTCTTATTTTGACAATATGGCAAAAATTATTTATTAGAATAACTTACTAAATAAATAGATAGACACATATTCTTTAACCTTCCTACCCTGTTGAAATTTTACTCAACCTTGATAAAAACATTTCACACCAGAATTCTTATTTAAGACTATTTAAGATATTTATTTTACCTAGTTATGTCGATGTTTTATTTAACTTACTTTATGAAAATTTTTCTGGTTCAAATCGAATGACATCAAATATTCAAACGGGTCGATTAGACCCATTCAGGGTATAGGAAGGTTAAAATATAATCTGGAGACTGAATAAAAATTGTGCTATTTACGTCCCTCGTCTCGTATTTTCTGCTACAGGAACAATATAAACGGGATTTGTAGACGTTCAAAAGAGTAAAAAAAGCTCATTTTTGTTTTGTGCTAAAATTTATTATTAAAACTTAAAAAATATCAATATTTTAATGTATTGTCATATTACTTGGCAAAAAGTGTATTTCCATATATATTATAAATATAAGTAATAATAATAACATGTACTAATGTATTTCAAATGAATTTTTCTCAAAAAAAAAAAAAAAATTAGTATACTATAACACTGTATCAATTTTCAATTTTGGAACCAGTTGGAACCGGTTCTGAAAGTGAAATTACCCTCATATAAAAAAACTGGAACCAAAATCGAAAAAGTAAAAACTAACAACGTTAGAGATCGACCTGAGCTATCCTATGCAAAACAAATCATTTAAAAATATTAAAATGCGAGCGAGAAATCGCCTTCCCATAGACTTAACATTAGCTGGAGCGGTTCTTCGCGTGACTAGCGTAGGCTCTGAAGGTATTTTCTGCAAATTTTGCAAGAAAAATCTAAAAATAATATTGTTCTACGAAAATACCGGTATTCAAAAAGGGGGACCATTTAGGAGCCCTGGACACTCTATAAAACTATACTCCTTTAAAGTGTTCCATGCATTTTAATTTTTGTTCAAAATTTTCAATATCGCTAAAGGACGATTTTGATACATACTACTAGAAATTCGTGCATCTTTTTTTTAATCCGACGAACAGTTACTAAGACCCGTGATAAGGCAGTGGGGACAAAGGAGACTTTATATATTTTTTTAATGACGTTTATTCATGTAACTTATATTCTTACACTTTTAATAAGGAATAAATTTATATAGAAGTAAGAGAGTACACTTACCTATTGAGGAATTTGATGTAAAAATTATATTTTTACTATTATATAAAGTTCCAAATTTTAAAATATTTTTGCGGGAACGAAATTATTTACATGTTAAAAACATGCATTTATCAAGCAGGGCGGTCGCTCTGCCAAGCCAAGCTTAAAAAAAAAAAACGCCACACAAACAACGCCAAGAACTGGAATAAAGACCGCTAATGCTTATATACAGAAAGCAACTTCGCAATGTTAAATCGACAAAACATGCCAGATTAAAATATCAGATATCAAACAAACCAAGCGTCGTAGAAAAAAAAAACGAAAACTAGAAGAATCTAAGGAAGAATTTCTTCAATTTAAGACCAAACTCATCTTCATAAGTGATTTATAAACAGAGATATAGCTTTTTTTTAAAAACGTCGAGTTACTTAAAATGATCACTATTTTCTTCGTCAACCTTTTTTTTTTCAAACAAGCTACAGGCCTTAATATTGGGCAGAATAAAAAAAGGATTGCATTTTTGGACAAGTAATTACGTAATCTATGTGCTTTTTTAAAATTCAGTGTAAAAAAAAAAAAATATTTTCTATCCTTAATTAGCAAAAAACTGTTAATTAACTTGGCGATTAAAAAATTATGCCAAAACAGAGATAAAACCCGCCAACGACCATGTACCATCTGTATTAAAATAGCACAAATCAGTTACAGGTTATAATATAACCACATCAAATTTCATCTGCAAGTCAGCCATTTTCTTCTGAAGATATATATTTTTTTAAATAAAACTTCACAATTATAAGAACACATATTTTTTCAAATAATTAAATATGACTGCAAACTGTGGCAGATGATTGTTTCTAACATGAATAAGTATGAGAAATTGCCTGTTACGGATATGGATCTGGGTAGCTCAGTCGCAGAGCGTCGGCATGGTACTCATAAGGTCCCAGGTTCGAGTCCAGGCCCAGGTCAATTTTTCACTCATGTTTGTTTAGTGTATTTAATTGTCTGATAAAATGCGTGTTCTTATAAATAAGGTAATCAGACGTAGTGTTTATGTTTTAAATATATAATTTACGTTTTTAGAAAGATCTTTAAAAATAAATTAGTTTTTGAGGGAAGATGTACCTTCTAAAATGTATACATTAAGAGTTATCGCCATTTAAAATTTCTTTCCAAACGTAAACAAAAATTTTGAAATGAATTAAATGTGATTCATTTATTTCTAAAAATAAAAAAACACGGTAAAGGACAGGCATTTCGTTCGCAGGAATACCTTTCACGTCATCTACTATATATACGAGGGTAGCGAAAAAGAAAGGCTACCGCTGTGCTTTACGCGTATCTTTTTTTACAGACCGCGGGAATCACGTGAGGCTCGAATCCACCAATGCAGGTGTACGAAAAGAGCATCACGTCACTCTAGCGGTCTGTAAAAAAAGATAAGTGGAACGCACCGCGGTAGCCTGTCTTTTTCGTTAGCCTCACTATATATATAAAACACAAACGGAAATTTCGTTCCGTTCCTTTATAACTCGAGATCTGCTGAATGGAATTTGATGGAACTTGCACTGTTCGAGAGATAATTTTTCAGGGAATGTTTTAGTATGTAACACAACGTTCTACGCATATTAGCTATCGAATTATGATAGAAAGTTCTGTTATTTTGGCCGAAAAGGTTACCATTGCTAATTTTTTGGCGATCATTACTGTTGCAGAAAGAAATGAAAAGGCTATACATCTCGAAAAATAAAAGAAAAACTGTTACTAATTTTATTTAAAAAAAAAAAAAAAAGAAAGAAAGAAAGAAAGAAAAAAAAAGAGTTTTGATGAGAGAATATTATAAAACGAAAATATTTAATTTAAACATGATTAGAAATGTTCATAATGCTTAAAACATTATTCAAGGGGCAAGATTTCTATTGAAACAAATTTGGCGATTTATCTTTTGTTTTTGGCGATTTTGATTTTACTTTTGACCCCAAACAATTTGATTTTAAGCCAAAAAGTGTCTTTTTTTGTTGCAGAAAGGATTGAAATGGCTATACATCTGGAAAAATAAAAGAAAAAACTGTTACTAATTTTATTTTTTTTAAAAAGAAAGAAAAGAAAAAAAAAGAAAAACAGTTTTGATGAGAGATTTTAGGCCAAAAGGTGTTTTTTTTTCCAAGTATACGACTGCATTTTCGCAGTATTTTTTTTTTTTTTTGGTACTTTTTGGTTAGCCGGGCGCCAGTGATACACATATATACACATATATCTACACAAATATATGTATATACATACATATATATATATGTGTGTGTGTGTGTGTGTGTGTTCATATATCACTGGTGCCCGGCTAACCGAAAAGTACCTTTGTTTATTCAAATGCAAACTATATTAATGGCAATATACTTCTATTTACTTCTACATATATGAAATTTCGTTCCGGCTGCTTATAACTCGAGTTCTGCTGAATGCATTTTCGTAGAACTTAAACTAAGATAATTTTTAAGGGAAGGTTTTAATGTATAACATATCGTTCTACGTACCTTAGTTATATAATTATTCTGGGAAGTTCTATAATCAGATCAATCCGATTATGAAAGATTAGCCTTTTTAAAAGATTTTGCCGAATGTATTTCGATGGAACCTATACTGTTAAATAATTTTCTAGGGAACGTTTTATTATATAACGTTGCTTAGTTCTAGAATTATAGGGGGAAATTCGAAAATCGGGTGACCATTCTTTTTATCAAATATTAGCCTTTTCAATATTTGATTCCGATTATGAAAGATTAGCCTTCTAAAAAAGTTCTACTGAACGGATTTTGATGAGAATTGTATTGTTAGTTAGATGCTATTTCAGAAATGGTGTTAATGTACTATATATTGTACTACGTTGCTTAGTCCAACAGTTATGTGTGAAGGTTATATAGTCAAGTGAACCCGATTCCGAAATATTAGCCTTTTTGATAGTTTTTACTGGGCGTATTTTTTGCGACTTGCATTGTTAAGTAGATAATTTGTAAGGATTGTTTTAGTATATTTTATATCGTTTTGTTGTTTTAGAATTATGTGGAAAAGTTCAATAATCAGATTATCAAAGATTAGCCTTTATAAAAACTTCTTCTGAATGGATTTTGTTAGTTAATTTGTTTGCATTGTTATTTCGATAATTTTTAGTGATGGTTTTAGTATATTGCATATAGTTTTATCATTCTTTAGCAAACCCTAACTGTAAATGACCAAATAAAAGAGTTGGTCCTTAACAGCTAAAATTTTGACTGCACATTAGAAAATATAATAGCGCAATCGCGTCATTTTTCAGTAATGTGGAAGGATATTCCACGTAAATATACAGATTGCTTTCAAATACAAGGTCAAATTAAACGATATATTTCGTTTGATTCAGGGTTCATTTGTAGAAACCGACCAGCGCAGCGGGCGTAGCTTGCTAGTTTTCCTATAAATTAATGAAATCCAGTTGTTAAATTATTTTTGTTTTAGAAGTGAAGTTTCCATTTAAATTTATTGTAACAGTACAATGTTTAATTGAATAAAATAAGGTAAATCTAAGAAATTGCTAAGAAATTCCAAACATGCACAGGGCAAAGAAAAAAAAAATAATAATAATAAACAACAACAAAAAAAAAATAGATAAATAAATAAATAAATAAATAAATAAAAATCAGCTTTCAGAAATTCTAAAAATTGTTCCGCTATTCATATTATGTATCTTCGGGGTCCATCCTCCCACTTTCAGCCCTCCCACCCAAAGGGGGCACTTTTCTAAATTTTGCCGACACCTCTCATGTGATATATCGTTGGAAAAGTCTGTGAACGCTTAATCATAATATGCAGGAGGGGGGGTAGTCCAGTCAAATAGTCAGAAAAAAGAGCCGATAGATGCAAAAATTCAGGTAGAAGATTTTATGTTTTTAAACTGTTTATGGGGATGCTAATAACAGAAATTAATGGTTTCCCAACAAAATATCTCGAGGCTAAACTTTTCATAGCCAAAAAACTACGAAATTTTTTAACTTATTTCAGTTTTTTGCTTATAGCTTAAAAATTATAAACTTTTTGTGTACAATACTTAATTACAAAAAGAAAGAGCATTAAATTCTCTACAAAATTTGTTATAAAAACCTTTTTCTAAAGCCATTACTAAGCGCACTACGGCGTTTTGAAAATGACTTTTTTTTTCAACTTCACAGAAATTGGGCTAATTTTTCGCCTCCTATCCCGAAAAAATTTCTTTTTGTCATTTACTATGGAAATGAAGAGTATCTATTCATGAATAAGAAAGGGGGCGGTCAGATAAGAATTGGTCTGGGATTTGGACTGATATGGTGATTGAACAGACGTTAATGAAAACTATGAAGAGCATTGGAGGACTAACACATGGACGTGCAATGACAGACAGCGTTTTAGCGAGATGGACTCTGGGAATGATTCATATGCAAAACATATGCGATAAAATAGAGACATACTGTGAAGTAGGTTTTGAAGTTTCTGAACAGCACGTGGATGCCAGAAGTTCCCGCATTTATAGAGACAGTAATGACTCAAACAAACTGTGAGATTGGTTGTTAGTGCATCCTCCTTACCCCGAAAATGATAACGCAATGTTCATCAGTAGTGGGATTGTTGGAGGGGCTGACGTTAACTGCTATTTGGCTAAAGAAATAGGAGAGTCGGGAGTCAAAAGGATTGTTGGAGATAATTTCGAGATAATTTCAAGAGTGTGAAATTCAAGAAAAAGGATAAGGTAGTAACTTTGGCTTCTGTTGTCAGCAGTTTAAAATTCGGAAACATTACAGTTACTTCTGTTCATCCATTGACTCTCTTCCAAAGGCTTTGTTTAATGAAACAGAGTGATGAAGACGTGCAGAGTCTACTAACATATGAACTTGCTCCATATCCGATGTCTCTGTTCTCTGACGAAGGGGTGAGAAAAGGCACGAAATCGTCATTCTACAGTGCATTCATCCCATTAAACAATCTGGATATCATCGGAAAAGATAAGTTTTTTGTTGTTGATGGGGGGTAACTTCTTCACAAAGTAACTTGGCCTCGAAATGTTTCCTTCAAATCTATTGTTAAAAGTTATGTTTCTTGCATTCAAAAAAATTTTGGATCACAGGTCGTCGTTGTATTCGATGGGTATCCATCTGAGGGAGAACAAAATGGAACGAGAAGTTCAGAAAGAGTTCGTCGATCTAGAATGCACACTTCTACTGAAGTCATAGTTTCAGCAGAAATGTTAAACAGAGTCCCTCAGGACAAATTTCTGGCCAATGACAGCAACAAAAACCGCTTCATTTCACTACTGAAAACAGAGTTTCAAAATTAAAAAATTCAAGCTGACCAGGCAGAAGAAGACGCTGAAGTCATGATTGTTACCTCAGCCATTTCGAGAACTCAAACTTCTGAAAGTGTCGTAATTGTTGGAGAAGATATTGACCTTCTTATGATCATGACGGGCTTGGGACACAAACACAAAAATCTGTTTTTCCAAAAACCCGAAAGAGGTAACATCGAAACCAAGTGGTTTTCCACAATGTCGTACAAATACAATTACAAAAATGTTCTTTTTACTCATGCAACCAGCGGATGCGATACAACACCCGCTCTTTTCGGACAAGGAAAATCAAAGTTTTGTAATACTTTGAAAAAACATGAGCAGCTTGAGTAAATAGCCTGTGTGTTTAATACACCAGAGACTACTCGTCAAGAAATCATCAAGGTTGGGGAAGAATTCATTATCGCACTGTACAGTGGATGCATAGGCACCACACAGACATTGAATACCTTGAGGTTTCATTTATTTGCGAAATCTGCCACAAAAAGCAAAGTCCATCTTGCAAGGTTACCACCAACGCAAAAGGCTGCACAACATCATTTCCTCCGATGTTACCATCAGGTGCAAGCTTGGCTGGGAAACAACATCCCTCCTGAAGAATTGGGGTGGGTTCGGAGGTCTGACGGTCTCTTACAGCCAGTTAAAATGTGCCAAAACCCAGCACCTGAATCCTTGCTGCATGTTGTTTCATGTAGCTGTAAAAAGGGGTGGAGTAAGGCATGCTCTTGTCGAAAATCAGGACTGAAGTGCTCGGCAATTTGCAAAAACTGTAACGGGGTGAACTGCGAAAATGTGGATGACATTATTTACCCAGAAGAAGAGGATGATGAAGCTGATGTCTGGGAAACTGTCGACCAAACTAACAACGACGATGGCTTCTACGACTATGTTGATGATGTCGCAAGAAGCTCGAAGAAGATCAAAGCTGTTGAAGAACAAGCAACCTGCTCGTCTGCTCCACCAGCTGAGGTTGACGAACCAGACCCATCAAACCAGCAAGCGCTCCTGACGTTACTAAGTATAATAAAAATGTTACTGTACGTATTTTTTACTTAGATTCATGTAAATACTTATTACTAATGTTCTCCACTTAAGTTCTAAATAGAAAATATTTTACAATCTTGTCAATTTTTTTTACGTTACATTTGCAATTAATCATTATAGATATCATGGAAACACCTGTAATATAAACAAGTGTCGTTAAAGAGGATAAAATGAATGGAACATTGTGTCAAAAGTTAGTTTTTACGTTTTTCCAAAAAGTTAAAAAAAAAGTGTCATTTTCAAAAAGCCGTAGTGCGCTTAATAATGGGTTTAGAAAAAAGTTTTAATGACAAAATTTGTAGAGAATTTAATGTTCTTTCGTTTTGTAATTAAGTATGGTATACAAAAAGTTTATAGTTTTTCAGTTATCAGCAAATAACTGAAAAAAGTCCAAAAATTTCGTGGTTTTTTGGCTCCAAAAAGTTTAGCCTCGAGATATTTTGTTGGGAAACCATTAATTCCTGTTATTAGCATCCCCATAAACAGTTTAAAAACATAAAATCTTCTACCTGAATTTTTGCATCTATTTATGACTATTTGACTGGACTAGGGGGGTATTTTCTAAATTTTGCACATACCCCTCATGTGATACATCGTTGGAAAGGTCTGTGACCGCTTAATCCTATTATGCATCTCCGGTGTTCATCCCCCCTTTTGCCCTCCAAGCGCGATTAGCTTTCACCACCAGGGGACGCTTTCCTATATCTGTTCCTACGAGTCGGATCACGACGGGGTATGGCTCATTCGACTCGACATCAATAGAGCTTTCCGATTTTAGTTCGTTTTTTCACCACCAGGGGGCACTTTTCTATCTCTGGTTCTATGGGCTAAATCACGACGGGGTACAGTTCATTCGACTCGACATCTATAGCCTTAACGATTTCAGTGCCCGAGGTTCATACAGAACAGATTGCGCTACCTGGTGGTGGAAGATGGAACTTGAGCGTGCGCAGCACGACTGCTATACGGTGCCGAAGGCAGCGGGGACCCGTGTCGGAAGTTAGTTTGGTTAGAGGTTTATACTATTCGATGTGCAAATTAAGGGATTATCCGGTGCCGAAGGCAGCGGAGAACCAGGTCGGAGGTTCGTTCGGTTCGAGGTTTATCTTATTCGAGGTTTTACAAGATTCGAGGCCCCGATATAAATTAGGGGTCCGCTAGCGGGCGAAGCCAGCTAGTGCTAATAATAAAAGAGCGTGATATCACGTTTGATTTCAAATGCAGCGCTGGCACGCTATGTACGTATTGCATTTTTATTCATTTCATCGATAAGTCAGTGATATTTTTTAACGGGTGATAACAAGTATTATAACAAGCCACATTTAGTATGTTGTTATTAGTTTAATTTAAAAATCTACTGGTATTTCTAGTTAACCTTTTAAACAATGACTGAAAGTAAAATGTAATTTTAAATTATTTCTCATGTTTAGATTATTTAAATTATGTTTATTCTGTTTTAAAAAAAAGAAATGATATCTACAAAAACAACTTTTCAAAAGTAAAAAAAAAGCCAAGCGTAAAAAAAAAAAAAAAAAAGTTGTGGCTAAAAAATGGTGTGATATCAAATTTCCAAGCTATTATATTACTTTTTTAACTTTTTTCCATTAAATAAGTTATCATCTATATAAGTCGAGTGCCTACGTATATGTTAATAGAAATCGTTTTCTCCGGTACTAAATACATCCTAACGAGTTTCTGAAAATTCAATTTTTTTCAAATTATGCATGATGGGCTTGGCGGCCATCTTTTCATATTTCTAAGCACCCAAATTTCTAAAGTAAAAGCGTAATATGTTTGCAATGTAATATGTTTATAACAATTTCGAACTTCAGATTTTAACTACGGACAGATAAATTAGATAAGACTGATATTTTGAGAAATTGATTTTTACTAGTTTGAAATTATTAATTACTGTAAAAAATAAATCATAAGATGAATCTTTAAGATAAGTCATCATTATCTTAAGACACAATTTTCAGATCATACAAATCTATAAATGAAACGCTTAAAATATTTGCTTAAATAACAATTTTGAACTTCGGATTTTAACTACGGATTTGGATGCTTAGAATTTTGTGAATAATATGCAAAGATGGCCGCCAAGCCCATCATGCATAATTTGAAAAAAATTGAATTTTCAGAAACTCGTTAGGATGTATTTAGTACCGGAGAAAACGATTTCTATTAACATATACGTAGGCACTCGACTTATATAGATGATAACTTATTTAATGGAAAAAAGTTAAAAAAGTAATATAATAGCTTGGAAATTTGATATCACACCATTTTTTAGCCACAACTTTTTTTTTTTTTTTTTTTTTTTACGCTTGGCTTTTTTTTTACTTTTGAAAAGTTGTTTTTGTAGATATTCATTCAAGAACTGAAGATTCTAGCAAATAACATGTAATTAAAATAAGAGAATTACGAAATCTTTCATCTCCTATTGGAAGATCTGGTTAATTTCACTGCTGCTAAATCAACAGATACTACAAGAGGTAGGATGTGTTGGCTAAATATATTTTGAAAGTAGAAAATGTCATTGGTTCTGGTTGCTTGATTTTTTGAGTATTTTAGACTTGATTAATCATTAAACAATATGCTAAAAATGTTTCTTTGTTGGTTTTCGAAACTCTTTCGTTTGTTTCGATAATTTGAAATTTTTAAAGTATGTTTGCTGTAAAAAAGTTTCAAAATATTTAAAGTTATAGAACTTTTTATTAAACGATTATGAGAGTAAGAGGATGGGGGGGGGGGTAGAAAATGTTAGGAGGGGCTCAGCACTCCCTGCTCTCACCTGGATACGGCATTGTTATTTTTTTTTAAGGCAAAAAACTGACACGAATCTGATTTTCCATTGAAAATACACCCGTTAATATTTTTAATATTCGGACCTTAATAAACCAATGTTCCAAAACGAATGCGCAGATAAACTGCTACAAACTACTTTTGAACAAAAATTAGAACTCGTGGACCATTTTAAATATGTATAGACTGCAGAAAATGTATTCTTAAAAAAGGTGCATTTGAAATGTGTTATTTTTATTAATTTCTTTTATAAGAAGCATCAAAATACACTTTCTGCTAGGTGTATGGAAACAGACGGATTTTTTTAAAATTATTTAAACAGTAAAATTTAACACAAAAACAAAAATTCGTATTTTTGCTCATTTCAAACTCTACCGTCTACTGTTTGATTTCTGATATTTAGAATCTAACGTTGCTAAACACTTTGCAAATGCAATTTGTACACATCGTCTATAAATTAAAAATTTTGTAACGTGGAATGCAGAAACGATTTTTTCTAAATTCATGTTTATATTATAAATTGTTTTGTTTCTGACGCTATTTCCAGACTCTTTGGCGCAAACGATAAATCTGCAAATTGAACTGAAAATATTCTTTTTGTTTATGAAAGAGTTTGTTCAATGTTTTGGTGAGCGAGAAGCACGATACTAAAATAAAAATCTGTAGAATTTTTTTATGTAAATATTCTGGGTATGTATTGTACTTGTGTACGTCTTCTGTGAATTAAATGTGTCGTTATGTATTCCTTCAAATCCACGTTCTGAGGTAAGGAAATTTTATGAGATTTACTAAGTTACGTTGATATAGAAAATTATTATTTTTTTATTTCATAAATAGCAGGCAGTCCATACCGGGGTACCCAGACTATAGATGCCCGGATACCCTACCCGGTGTACAGAACATATCTAAAAATAATTTTAAATTTAAAACTAATACTTTTTTTTTACATTTAGTATATTTTCTTATATTGCCTAACTGTTACACCAAAAAGTATTTTTTTAAATTTCGTATTAGTCGCGAAACATTTAACTGTTTATAGCAACCTTTGGGATTCTGATTATATTAGTGTTTACATGTTTAGTTCGATAACACATCTGTTAAATTCGTGATTTTATTTATTTATTCGTGAAATTTTAATTTTAATTGGCAATTTTGTTACGGAATATTGCAAGGGGACAAACAAATACTGAATTATTCACATTGTCTTAAGTACAAACGGTTTGAACTTTCTTAAAAGGGTTAAAAATATTTATGATTGAAAATTATTTTAAAATCCATAAAAAAAAAAATCAGTAAATTTAAATACAGTTTTCAAACAAATTGCATATGAAAATACATTTTATTTTCTATTCCTCGAATATAGAAATTTAATTGTGTTTAGAAGTTTAAAAAATCGCTTTAAAAGAGAAAATTATTGGTTAGGTCGTTTATCATCGTTAATATGACGCCAGAGTTACTCACGGAAATGTTTTTGCTTTGTAACATAGATATAATTTTGTAACTATAAATCTAACGATTCAGTCAGATCATTTCTAGATTTTTAGCGATTATACATCTTTGAATTTAAAATTCCGGGATGAGGGTATTATTAAATAAATACATAAATATTTATTTTTAAATTCTTACTATTAGCTCACACTCTATATATATATCTTGTTCAAATTTTCAATCGTTAATAAAATATTTTCTATTCATCCACTGAAGTTCAAATACATTTTTTTAAACTTGTAGTGGATGACACTTTATGTTAATACAGTTTTTTCACATATTAATTCATTAATTAAATTTAATTAATTAATTTTAGTTTTAAATGGGAGAAAAAAATTCCTCCCATTGTTTTCATAAATGAAATGAATGATTTATCTCAAATTAGTGATGCCACAGAAATAAAATACCGCAACGATGATTATAAAATAATATTCAATAAAAATAACGTGGGACATTAATGCTGCATGGGTTTATTTTATATATTTATGATTAAGAAGTAGCAATTGACTTAAAAATTTTTTTATATTACTTGTTGTAATTACGATTAATTTATTATAAAAAATATCTTGTTTAGAAATTTCAAATATATTTTCAAATAAAAATTAAAATACATGCTCTCTTATAAATTCATTATTGCGAAAAACGAGCCCATCGTGTGTGTATATAACAAAATTTGAATTTTCATGTGAGAAAATGTACAGAAGAATTACTCAAAAAAATATAAAACCAGGACAAACACATTCTAAACAATAATATTTCGTTCCACTTCTAGTTTTTAAGCATTCAAAAGCCATGGAGAAATATATCGGTATTTAACCCCTTTTTAAGACAAGCATTTAACCTCAAACCTTACAAACGAAGCTTATGAGCGTATATTTTCAGAAGATATGACAGCTGAATGTATAGAAAAGTCATATCCATGATACTACAAAGAGAGATGGCAGTTTGCAAATTTCACGATTACCAAATCGTCGCCAATTTGGCGAAATTTATAGCCGATGAGTCTATTGTTGGTAATCGTGAAAGAAATTGTACGAGAGTTGCGACAGCGGAATTATATATTTCAGCGCTGAATTCTGAATATGAAAACAATGTGAGGCAACTCTTTCTTATAGATGGAATAATTTAAAGATGAATGAACGGAGAAGGAGAACACATATTAAAAAACTCACAAATAAAATATTTAAGGTTATTACGTCCATTCTTTATTCCAGATGTCTCTTTCTCAAGTGGCCTTCTTAAAAATTGTTTTTATTAGTTACAGTGAAGCCCAGTTACTGGAACAACCATTTTGACCAAAAAACAAAAAACAAAAAATTCTATTAACCTGTAACTGGGAAGGTGCAAAGTGAAACATAACATATGACGCACAGTCTCAGGGACTGCTTTTATTTATGTATACAATAAAAGTTTCTTATTTAAATGTTAGTTTTAAATGGTACAGATATGTACTTTCGGCCAAGTTACGGGTAGTCTTTTTAAACGTAACTCAAAAACTATTTGGTGGAATGGCTTGTAATTTTGGATTCGTATATTTAAAGCTTCTAAAAATCGATTTCTGATAGAAAAAAAAATTAGGTTACTATTCATATATATTTTTTACATTAATTAATATATATACATATATATATATATATATATATATATATATTCGGAATAAATTTCCGGAAAAAATACGAATCGTAAACTATGACTTTTTTAACAGAAATCGATTCTTAAAAGCTTCAAATATTCAAATTCAAAATTACAGCTCATTCCGCCAAGTAGTTTTTTACTTATTTTTCAATTCCTACTATTAGCTCACACTCTCTATATATTTATATATTTTGTTCAAATTTTCAATCGTTAATAAAATATTTTCTATTCATCCATTCAAGTTCAAATACATTTTTTTAAAACTTGTAGTGGCTGACACTGGATGTTAATACAGTTTGTTTTCAAATATTAATTCATTAATTAGTGTTAATTAATTTTAATTTTATATGAGAGAAAAAGAATTCTCCCATTGTTTTCATAAATGAAATGAAAGATTTTCCTCAAATGAGTGATGCCACAAAAATAAAATACCGCAACGATGATTACAAAAAAAAAAGTTCAATAAAGATAACGTGGGACATTAATGCTGCACGGGTTTATTTCATATATTTATGATTAAAAAGTAGGAATTGACTTAAATTTTTTTTTATATTACTTGTTAAGAAAATACCAGCATTGCAATCTGTTTTGCATGGACTATAAATGAATTTAATGTTACAAGTTCCAAACTTTGAACCTTTATCATTTTTAAACTACTTAATTGAAAGAAGACTATTTCCAGCCAAATAACAATTTTCTTTTTTTCTTTCTTTTTTTTTTGGGGGGGGGGGCAGAGCAGGATTTTAATTCATTGTGAGCAAAATATGACTATAGCACACCAAAACTAACCAACCAGTTTACGACGGCACAAAAACTAGACAGTGTCCAGGGAACAAAATCACCATAGATAGGCCCTGGTGATAGTAGAGCAGTATTAATAGGATTGGATAGGTGTATTGGAACACATATTTTGACAAGATAAATTATTTTTTTTTATTGGAATTTTATGTTATCTTAGATCATAGTTTTTAAAAGTAATTAAATTTCTTCACGATAAACTATTTTTAAATAGTTCAATTCAAATATTCAAATATAAGTCCGGTTATTGGAACATCGATTTTTAGAAAATAAATTATTTCATTAAATATTTAAAGATAAGAATATAAAGATAAGATAAAGATATTAAATTAGTCTGGATCACAGGATTTGTTTTTAAATAATAGTTAAAGTTATTAAAACGTAAAGTATTTTAAATAGTCCAATAAAATTGTTATTCATACTACTCTGTTGCATATGGAATAATTTAATGATGTGTGAATTGAGAAAAAGTCCATACGATAAAAACCTCTAAGCGATTGGCAGTATTTTTGCATATCTGTTTAACGATTAAAAATATAATAATACGAACAGCATGAGGATTAGTATTTGAATATCTAACATACATATTTATCTTATACACTGGAAAATTTCAATATGCATTAGAAAGTTTTAGAAAGCCTTAGAAGTAAGAAGTTACATGACACATAAAGACAGTTCAAACACTTCAAGGGTTAAAAACCTCATAATGATAATATATTTAAAGTTATTACTTCCTGTTCTTTATTTGAGATGTTTCATTTGAAAATGGTCTTCTTCAAAATAATTTTTATTATTTATTAACTGCTGGTGGTACAATAATTTTGGCAAAGTAAATTATTCCCTTAAATAGGGTATTGCGTTAACCGTAATTCCATTTCTTAAGAATATAATAACTAAAATTGTAAAAAAAATGAAATAGCTTAAATAGCTTAATTAAAGTATTATTGTGACAACTCTCTAGAGGTAATAATTTAAAGATTAATTAACGGAAGGGGACACATATTCAAAATTGCTCTCTAATGCTCGCCAACCCCCGTGAATTGCGACACAATTCATTTCCGGATCACGTAGCTGCGGATATTGGGATCGCGTTGGTTATGTAAAAAAAAAAAATTATAGCTAAATACACAATTTTTTTTTGTACTATCCGATATGAATATATTATATTTAACATAATTCTGGAAATATCGTATATATTCGCGCATAAGCCCACATCACTTATAAGTGGACTCCCCTACTTTGAGAGGAAAAATTCTGAAAATATAAAACATTCGCGTATAAAGTCTCATCCTCCTCCCCACTACTTTGAGAGGAAAAATTCGAAAACACAAAACACTTGCGTATAAGTCGACTTCTCTACTTCGGGAGGGAAAAAAATAAAATAAAAACTCGCATTTTAAGCCGACCTATTTTACTCGTCATAAATGTAATCAGAAACAATAAAATGTGCATTGATTTTGAAAAGGAAAAAAAAATCTTAATATCTTAATTTGTATTTCGATTGGCTTGGTTGAGGAAAATAAACATTTCAGATTTGGAATTTTTCTTGGCTTCGCGTATAAGTCGACCCCTACCCCTATTTCATACCCTCAATTGTTTTGTTTTTTTGTCCAAAATTTCTCCACTGATACGCGAGTATTTACGGTAATTCCAAAATTACAAATTAAGTTACAAATAATGATAATAGTAACTGTAACAATAAAGGGTATTTTAAGCTATTATTGTTCATTATTATTACTTCGAATTCTATATTAAATCTCAATTAAAATTAAAAGATCATATTTCCGTAAATTTATTTAAAACTTTATTAAACTTTACATTGCATAATAATTACATCATATATGACAATATTATTTATAAACAATGCCAGGGAATACCGCAGGGAGGGACCGCTTCTAATATTCTCTCTGACCTTTACTTATATTATTCTGAAAGAAATATTGGTCCGAACAATGATTATGTATTTTATCGCTATATTGATAACATTTTCATTTTTTATTTCAATGATAAAAATTGCACATCACCACTCAATTTTTATCCTAATCAGCTTACATTAAGCGAAAATGATTTGTTTAATAATAATATGAATTTTCTTGACTTAAAAGTTAATATTAATGATAATTATAAATTAACATTTGATATTTATGATAAAAGATTTGACTTTCCATTTAAAGTAAATATTTTTACCAATTTTGCTTCATGTTTACATAAATCAGTTTATAAAAATATAATTATCAATTACCTTCATCGTATAAAATATCTATACTCAGATATAAATAAAAACAAAAATATTAGATTTATACGAAATTAAGCAAAACTATATGGTTATCCTATTTTTTTGATAAATTCAATTATCAACTCTTTTAAATAACATTTATTACATTATATAAATATAAACATGTTATGTAATAATTTATTTCGTTTTAGTGTGCGATAAAATATAGCAAATGATATAGCAAATAATACAATTAAAACATATATATGGACTATTATTAAGCTGGTTGAACAATGTTTACACTTTATATAGTCATGGTGAATGTGCGTTTAGCCGATCACCTTTATATTAAGTGATACTAATGATCAGTTATAAAAAAGTCTATAAAATGTCTTGTGATGTTCACAGAATTTTGGATAATTATTGTGAGTAAAATATTTATCTATTCTTTACAAGTTTTTTATTTCCAATTTTGCTATTTCCAATTGTTTTCTGGTAATAATAGAGTATACCTGGATGAATATACTGATCTTAGCATAAATGCCAGTATATTTATGAAATACTGTATTATTTTTAAAACACGTGTGGATACATCCAGGCTGATGATTATATCTACACGTGTTTTTTTCATATCCAATTCTAATTTAAATCTCTTGTTATCCAATTTTCCATTATATTTAGTTAATATTTCATTTCAAAATTCATTTGTATTCACTTGATATCAACTTCAAATTATTAACATTTTATGGTTTATTATATAATTTTTTTTTCTCTCTCTCTTTTTAAATATTCTTCATATTTTCAGTATTTTTGGCCAATTACCATTGAAGCAAATGCTATGGTAAAATTATGATTGCACTTGTTAATTTATTAACTATGTGGTATTCTGTCTACACTTTATTACTAATTATCTCTTAGGAGATTTAATTAGAATGTTACAAGAACTTGATATGTTTTTTTGAAATTCAAAGATATATATATATATACATATTTAAAATTTTAAAATTGAATAAAAAGAAAACATATTAAATAATGCTAATCCGGAGTCTTAGGCTCGTGTCCCTCCATCAAGTCCGGTTTTTGAACATCCATTTTACACCTTTGCGGCAAGTGTCCTTTACAGAAGTTTAGATCTTTTATTGCCGTTCTTTAAACTAGAAATTTTTACCTAATCTCAAAAATGCGTCAATTAAATAACGGAAAAATTTCAGTTAACATTATCGGATAGTGATTAAGGATTTTGAACACACTTTATGCGTCGAGTATATGCATGCAATCGAGTATAATGCGAGTTCGATGAGAAGGGGTTAACAGGGGACAATTTTTGACAATAATTGAAATGTAAAAGAAAAAATAAATGGTTCAGTCCAGGTATTAGTTAAAAATATGTAAATTGTCACACCAAAAAAAGTAGGGCAAAACTGCTATAGTCGGATGAAAAACGGTTGGTTAAGGCTGACTCAATTTAAGCAGCCGTTTAATGGCTAATTATTGAAATACTTAGATCCATGTAAGGTTAAGAAACAGCCCATACTGATATTTATGTGATTTCTGTATAGGAAAGTGTACTTATTTTATGTTATGTCATTTTATGTTTTAATATTTGCTAGTTTTTTAAAATCTATTCATGGAAACTTTTTATAATATTGTGCAGCTTATTTAATAATGATTTATTTCCCACAATTATAGGTATCATTTATATGTGTAAAACTTGCTTTGCGACCCTTATTTCTTTGTGGTGAATCCTACGTGGGATAAAAAAAAAAGGACATTGGAAATGAATACTTGAAGAACCCGTAAAAAATGTTGGAAATAAAGGTAATAAAAACTACATGGGCAAGAGTGATTTTAATTTTTATAAAGCTGATAAAGACGTGAATATTTTTTTTCTGTAATTTTTCAATTTGTAATGAAGATAAATACTTTTTGTCTTTAAATATTAAATCATTAGACACAATATGATTGAAATAGTATTAGTTCTTTAGTTTACATTGTAAAATAAAACAAATTGTTCCTTTTTAAAAAGAAAGTCTAATCTTTTTCATTTCGTGTAAAATTAATATATCCAACCAGTAGGGTAGGGCCGTATGGTTTGACTTTCTAGTAATAATAATTTACTTTTAAAAATGTGATGAACTAATCGTATATTTAAAATGATATTATGATACAAGGATAAATGCAGAGTATGTACGCAAAATTAAATTCAGGCTTCAAAAAGCAATTAATAATAAGGTATAAGATTTTACCCCATTCTCACTTAATAATAAATTTGAACGATAATTTATTCTTGTAATTTTTAACACTAGAACTACCGTGTTTCTTGTATACCTAGAAAGAACTAACTATGGTGTGTCATAAGGACTTTAGTGATGTTATTCTTGTTTTTTTATGGTGGATACTGGCACACAATAAGGTTTGATGTTCAATGCAATGGTTTTTAGTTAATGAATAATAAAATTTAGCTTCCAGAATATTACATAATATGAAATATAATAATCCAATAAAATCAATGACAATTTCTAATTTCTAATTTCAGAATAGATACTTTGAGATTTTGACAGCTCGTATGAAATGTAAAATAAGAAAATATTTCAAATAATGCACATTTAATTATTAATGTGAATTTCGTAATAATGTTTCGACAGATTACTAAGACATATTAAAACTGAATAAAAATTATATATATATAAGGTAAATCCAGGAGAGATGACGAAGTCGGAGAGATTGCGCACATAGAGGTTCAGGGGGAAGGAGTAGAGTGTGAGCGCAGCGACTCCAGGTAGTTGTAGAACAACAGTAGTGGAGTGTCTACTTGAAAGTGCACGTTGATTGCTTTGAGCGTCTAAGATAAAGTATTGCTATTTTGATTTGTTTTCCCAAAGTAAGTGCTTGAATTTTCACAGCTATTCATCAGAATTTCTATACAATGTCAGTAGTACAAAATATTTTAAACTTAAACGATTTCTCATAAGCTACTAATCTAGATTAACAATGGGAACATAAACGGTTCGTTTTAGTAGCGGCCATATTTAAATAAAAGGCTGCGCAATCTCTCCTACCGAAATTGGAAAGTTTGCGCATCTGCTATTTAGGAGAGATGGCGCAGTGTTCCCATTAGTTTCGATGTTAGGAGAGATTACGCAGCTTATTGGTAAATTTACATAAAATAATAATAAATGAAAATGGACTAATTTTAAGTTAAACGTGTTATTAAGTTACATAATTTTATTTTGTAATCTTATCTGGACTTGCTTTTTCTGATTCTTTAATTTTTTTTCCTATAATTAAAATTTTTTAATCGTTTTTAAAATTATTTCCTTTTTCTGATTCTTTAAGCATTAGGTTGAAATATTCACTCCCAATACAATAAAATTTGTTCACAAAACCCTTACAGCAATGTCATTTAAGTGTAATTATTATTTTTAACAATTTAATTGTAGTTATTATTAATAACAAACTCTCCTACCCATGTGCGCAATCTCACCAACCCTGTAAGGAGAGATTGCGCAAAATAACTTTCTTGGTTTTATTACAACTGTGCTATTAAATTGCAACATAACAACAAAATAGCAATGGAAATGCAGAAAAAACAAATGAAGTAAGAAATATTCATGGATAGTTTAGCAAAAAAATAATATTTAGATCTTTTATTGCAATTCTTTTGAATTGTGCGCAGACTAGCCTAGCTTTACCTTATATAGTTCCACGATTTTTTACTTACATTTTACGCACGAAAGTATAGATACAAGGTATACAGACTTGTAAATAAAAGGATTTCAACTAAATTCGTGTTAAGGTATTATAGTGCAATATTTAGGAAAAGTCAATCGCAATTTAAAATTTTTAGTCTGAAAAACAACAATGATGCGAGCAAAAAATTACGTCTTGGGGTATGGTTGACCGCCTCGGTAATTATAGTGTTAAATAATTTCTTATAATCCTGTTTTTTATTTATTTTCATTGTTTGAAACTTACTAATTGAACTCCTACTATAATTTTTTAATTGATACCCATCTGATTAATAAAATCAAATTATGTATAGAGTTTAGACTGTATGCAACAAATGACACTGCAGAAAAGAAAACTATTTTTTTTAATTATGTAGAAATTCTGTTAATCCAGCAACTCTTATCTACATTGACCAACTCTTAATGGGTCATTTAAGAGTAACGTTTGTTTAGTAAAGGGTTCGTTAAATACACCATACTTAAATTAAATATGGCGGTAATGTAACTTTAATCTTATTTGATTTTATATATATTTGACATTTTTAAAAGATAAACGATTTTTCCATAATTTATGTTGGGTAAAAAATAGTAAATATATTTTTAAAAATAAATTATATTTCTTTTTTTAGCAATTTAGTTTTCTTTGTCCAAATATTTCTAAAATATGTGCTTAATTTATAATTTTATGTGTTCAAATCTTAGCGAAACTGAATAAGATTTTAACACTTGACATAAAATTAAGCACATAGTTTAGAAAAATTTTGACAACTGAGAAAAAAAAAAGAGGCATCCTTTAAGAAGAGTACACCGAAATTAGAAGTTAAAAATATTAATTTTTCTGAGGAGGTATTTGAAATATACGAATGCATCCTACACCCATAGGTTTAACATTAGAGAGGGGAATCGGGAAGTTCACTGACGAACAGCCTTATCATATTATCTTCTAGTGGGGTTCTGCAGTGAGTTTCATTCACATAAAAAAAACTATAGTCGATAAGTTTTGAAAGCAACTTCTTTCAAAGATAAACATAAAAGTTCTTAAAATTTTTTTTTTAATTGTTTATTATATTTATTTAATATTATATAATATTTAGGTACTTTGAAATTGTTAAACAGAACATTTTTAGTAGCAAAACCTAGCAATTTTTAACATTTTTACAATTTTTTTTCATATTTTTACTATTTTTTTCATATTTTATTTATTTATTTCAATACTAAGTGAACGAAGTTACCATTTTAAATTTTGTATCAGTTTATGTTAGGGATATAAAAATTAAAAGAATATTAAAATAAAATTGGTACCACAATGCGTTTATACTTGAAAGAATAAACTATTTTGTTTAGAAGATATTTAAATTAAATTATATTATATTTTGATGTATTTGTTGCGTAGATTTATATATAGTTATATAAAATTATACTTATGTGATATTATTAAATAAATTATATTTATCTAGTCAATAAATAAATAATTTTACTGCAGTATCAATTTGTATTAAATCATGTTTAATACCCACTATATATTATATACCTAGTGTTTTTTGAATAATTTTAGTTGTGTATCGATAGTTATAATTTTCTTTTTCATGACATACTTTAAAATTAACATGAATGTCGCAACTTTCAACATTGACAAATTTGTAGGGGGAAGGTACAGTGGTATACGATGGATACTTTCTGGAATTTTTAAGACCTCTATATACCATCTATTTCCCAAAGTAAAAATAGCGTTTACTTATATGCATATATTCTTTGCTTATAGCTCTGGTTTATTTACGACTACAGCACTGTTTATCGACTCTAATACGATGAGAGAAAACTGTGTTATATTTCTATGTTCCATCTGAGGAAAAATCGTCCAACTTTATTTTTATCATCCTGTCCCACTATTTACATCGCAAGATCAGATATTGCTATGTTCATTTCATGTTTACATTCCTATTTTATTTCTATAATTATGCATCTCACGTTCTTCTTCTGAAAAAAAAAATGTCAAAAAATCATGTGAAAAGGAAACCGACATAACAAACAGCAAACTGTAATCTCACTTTTCCTGCAGTTAATTTTTATTTTACATCCACGATTACCTCAAAAAATCGTAAAAAAAAAAAAAAAAAAACAATATTTGAATACAGGGTTTATAGTATCTCACGATTAATGATAAGCTTTACATTACAATCAAACTGACCCGTAACCCACTTTCACTTTTCACAGTTAAGTAGTTCAATGGCGGTGAAAATAGAGCAACGACAACTTGAACTTCACAGCATTTGTTAATCATTTATTTATAAGTCCTATTCTACTCTTCAAATAATGAATCATACAAACAATAAATTTTTAACGCATCCCTGACAATTTAGCTATGAACTTATGAAATTTTCACTCTCGAAATGAGCCTAACATAATTGGCAGAATCACACACATCCGTCAAAATAATTCTATTTCGAAATTATTTACCTGCTTTTGGCAACAAACAAAACTCATCATATTCATCAATGCGGAAAAATGCACGCTTCTGCACAAAACAACAGACGATTTTCACGCGCTAAATTAAAACGTTCTTTTGTTCTTCTTTATCTGCCATCTTCGTGCAAATGGAAAAAAAAAAAGAGGGGGTTATGATTAAGAAATACCCGGATTTTTGAGTGGATGCGCGTGCTAGTGGGTCAGGGCTAAATCAAAATTTGGAAATTTTAAGAATTAGGCCGACACTAAAAACAGTTGAAGAGAAGAGATATTGTTTTGGGGGTTATTTCCTTTTATTTGCTACCTATTGTCTCTTCTGGACATAACTTATAACCAAAGTTTTATTGTATTACTTTCTGAAATTACTGTTTACTCGATTTATGGTTATTTCAAAACATTCATAGATTTCCGTGCATATCCAATGAAGGAAGACACATTATTTTTTAAGTTGTTTCGTAACTTTTAAATTTATGTCATTTTGTAACATGTCAGAATTTAAATATTAAACAAGATCGAAAAATCATGCGTGAAGCAGGGATTATGCAACATTTTCCAACACATCCAGAAAACTATAACGAAACTTCACCGTTAAATAAGGTGAAAGAAGATATGTAAGTAAACAGTTTAGAAAACACATAACACATTGAAAAAAAAAAGTTTTCAAAATTACCTTCCACTGTCAAAAAAGTAATCGAATTATTTTGTGAAGCGCTGTGTATTATATATAGATTTGGGTATATACTACATAGCATGATAAAATTTAGTTCAGTTAGAAAATTCACATTTAGCAAATTTCGGCAATCGTGGCAATGCACTCGAAATCTTTTGTACAGCTCTGTATATTATCTAAAGACTTTTCTACATACCACATATTAAGCTAAAAGGTAAAAAACGCATTCAGATTTAAAAAAAACGAATTAAGGTAAAAAACGCATAAGGCAACTTCACTGAGAAAAATGCCACTTTCAAATCTGAGTAAATCGATCTTTTCATTTTGTTATGAAACTTTTTGTTCCAAATATGACGACCCCATGCTTTCAATTCTGAAATACCAGAAATACTCATGAATATCAGTTACATACAGAAGACAGTTTTCTGTCAAAAATGACGTGACAATTAATAGGAAAATAAAATGAACAAGAATTATAATCTTAAACAGAGATTTCGTTTGGAAAAAAGTGATATCATATTTGAAATAAAACTCTCATTTCCGAACTTTTTTTTTATATAACTAGGGGGCTCTGCCCCCTACGAGCTGCGCTCGCCAACCCCCGTTCTGACACCGCATGATTTAAAAACACTCTGATTTGATCATCTCTAAAACGATTACGGAAGATTGTATTATAATTAAACAACCAGTGGCGATCTGCTGTAACAGGGTTTCCATTCATTTTCCTTTGACTGAGGGATTTTAAGGTCGAATCAACTGCTGTTGAAACAGATTACAACTGTAACTGTCACCAAAATATATGATTTAGCGCCAAACGTGCATAATCGTGGCGTCGCGTCACTTTCAGTTGACATCAGATGCGTTACACGAGTTAGTTTTTTCATCGGGGAATTTTTAATTCAACGCTTATTTGTCTTTTGATACTTCTCCATTACCCCGTCAATCAATTTTCATTAAAAAAAAAAAAAAAAAAAAAAAAAAAAACTATCGTTAAACTGTAACACCAAATAAACAAATAGAAGAATTTTGACATTGGAAAGGAAATATTATTATTTACGCTGTTTTAAAATTTGCAATAATGGGTAAAAGATATGTCGAAATAAATTGATCTCTCATAAAAATTTAATAATTAATTGAAATTGTTTGGAAATATTGTTTTTTTTTATCATTTTAAATGTGACGTGAATTTCCCTAGTTACTCGTATTTCTCTTTGTAATATTCACGCGCAAGTATATTTTTATTACGTCATTTTCTACATTTATTGCTTTTAACACGTGATCATTTAAATATTATTTTAAAGTTTTATTTCTGTTTTTAATAGTCTCGTGTAAATACATTTCTTAATTGAAAGGGAATCTTATTACGTGCGCTATTTTACAAATTGGCAACGGTTCAAATAATGGAATTTATGAAATATGAAATAAATCTTCGTCAAAATAATGAAAATTTTGAATAAAAAATTGGCAACGGTTCAAATAATGGAATTTATGAAATATGACACAAATCTTCGTTAAAATAATGAAAATTTTGAATAAAAAATTGAAATATAACCTGAAAAAATTACTCAAATTAAAAAAGTGATTGCAGTCTGCACTCCGCAAACTTGTCAACTATATCCTTACAAATTATGGTTAAATTCCTGCGGATAGTTTTCGTTCCTATAAAACTTTTTTCAAAAAACTGTTTTGACGAACTTTGATTTTAAATATCTCTTAAAATAATTCTTCGATTTAAAAACTGTTTGCTTCAGCGTGTTTATCGAACATTTCTTTATAAAACTACCAATTTTTAAAATTTTACATGCAATAGTTTTCTAGATATTAGTCCAGAAAGACTTCAAGGCACAAAATCTTAATTGACAGCGGCGGCAGCGGTGGTTACTTTTTTTTAATATAGAGAGATATAGAGAATAGGAATAAGTACAGAAAAGTTTTTACTGCCAAAAATGACATTATGATAAACATATAATGTGGATTTTAATCATACTTTGATAAGTTATTTTAATTTTTACAGTAATTTGAAATATTTAATTTTATTTCTAACATTATTACTTGATATCTTCGATATGAATTTGATTCCGTTTCTTTCTTGTTGCCGCAATTTTAGATCAAACTGAAATTTCGATAACCATCCATTAAATTGCAACTTTTTAATGCAAGGTTTTTGCATGAGAAAGTAACATCATAAGTTGCATTTTCATTTATAAAACATGAATTTTTAAATTGCTTCCAATTTAAAAAAAAAAAAAAAATAGGATTATATTCATTTAGGCTTATATATATATATATATATATATATATATATATATATATATATATATACTGCCCTAAAAATTAAAATATTAAATTAAATAAAAATTAAGAATTAAGAGAAAAAAATTAAGAGAAAATTCAATAAAAAATCTCGTTACTATTCATTTATCCTTTCCTAATACTTATATAATTCCTTTAAATTTTAAAATATCTAAATCTATAGTTGAAAATATCTTTGCAAGGTAATCGTTCTCCCCAATTGGAGTGTATTCCTGCCAAATTTCGTATCTTCCATAATGCTAAATTAGACCATAACAATGAACATGACAATGTTTATTCATAGTCGGGGGTACTTTTTTCATACAAAACAATTTTTTTTTCACGATTGAAAGCAATAAGCAATTCTATAGCTTAATAAAAAAGCATTTAATCTTTGAAAGTCTTTGGGGCGTGACAAACATTTTGACATCTTTGGTGGATCTACAACTGTGAAAAATATCACGGTATATAAAAATACAATAAATATATGAGAATTAAATATTTTTTTTTCGTTTTTGAATAATTAATTTTGAACATTTATGCTTCACCACGTTTTAATTTTCTTTTTAAATTGCTTAAAAATTCCATTTTGTTCAAAATATAAAGTGTTTCGGAACATAAACATAATGCTGTATATTCATTTTTTGATTACTTGAATCATCTCAAAGTCATGCCTGAAGTGACCTGTTAATTAATAAATTTACCCAAAACCATTTATTAACATAGTCACTTTAAACAATATGCTTTGCCACGAAAACATAAATTAAATCAATATCCATGAACGAAATAAATGCAAAATAGTGTAAATAGAAATGATAAAATAGAGTAACAAGGTAGTAACTATTTTCAAGACATTTAATCTTATAGAAGTTTATGAAATTTCAAGCAGTTGAAATAAATGTAAAATATCTTTTATATAAAGACATAAATATGCACATTGGGATAATCAGAAGTATTTTTTGCTATAAAATGTGATAAAGAGTTGGTTAATTGTATATGTTTTTAAATAACAGGGGTGATGTTTTTGCTTAATTAATGCATTGATTCTTCTTTAAATCTTGTGTGAATGAAGTCACAGGTAACAACTAATGTTAGTATATAATGTGGTATGTGTATATTTTGTGGATTAAATACAGGGCTTCACAAAAGAATTGGTAATGCATTGCCGTCTGTGTGGACGTAAATTGTTCGAAGTATATTTTCAAATTTATTATATTTCTCCCAGCTGTATTGTAGTATACTATGAGAATTTGTAGAATATAAATAAATTCCTGTACAGGACTCCGCAAAAAAATCTGAATACATTACCGTATATGAGTTGTAAATGCTGAAAGTATATTTTTGTTGTTTTATGCGTTTTCTAGTTGATACGAATTGTAGTATAATAACAACAATGTACAAAACTTCTAGTCATACACAGGGCTGTACAAAAGAATTCCAATGCAACTGTCAATGATTTTCAACTGCGTTATGCGTTTTCTCAATTACCTTACTTGAAGCGCTCTACAACCACTCCGGAATATGCTATATTTATCACAATATTTAATATAACATAAAATAAAGATTGACTTAACATAAGAAGGTTGCAAGGGTTTGTCGCTCAATGGTTAGTTTTCTGTCCTTTAATAGTTTTCTGTCTTTTTTATCTTAAAATAATAATAATAAATAAATAAAAATAAAATATCTTTTTTTTTTTTTTTTTTTTTTTTGTGTGTGTGTGTGTGTGTGTTTTTAGATGTTTTATCTCACATTTATGGGTGTGACAGTTATTTTTCATTAAGGTATAAGCACAGCTTCGGAGGGGATTTTTTGAAATTTTGAAATTTTTCTCTCTATACCAATCAATTTTTTCTACTGACATTTATTTAAGTTCAAACTTTGAAAAATATATAAACATTTTAGAAATTACAGAAATGATTTTTTAAAAGTGAAAAATAGTCAAAATTATGTGAAAAATTGACATTTGCGCAAAACATGATAACCCAAAATCAAATTAATGCATTCACATTTTGTAAATTGCATAATAACTTTCTCTAGGACATAGACTAGTCGCATTATAATAGCATTTCTATCACGGATGCTATGATACTTGAAGTACTAATGTAATGAAAAATTCGTAAATTTCTTGCAACTTTTTAACTTATACCAGTGTCAATATAAAACTAATTAATATATTATCATAATTGTAATCTATTCCCTCAATAAACATTTGTAAAATAAGTACAAAAAATTTCAAGGAATTTCATGCATAATTTTTTGGTAAAGGATGTTTTGTGTACAATACAAATCTGAAAAACTTCATTTTGAGAAAAAGCTAACAATAACTTTTTAACGTGGCTCTTGCTATAAAAATAATTATTATTCTTTAAAGGTTAAATTATATACTCCATGTATTTTCTTGGACATATAATCCAATTTAAATGCTAAATCTCGAAAAAGAAGAATGTAAACATACATTTCAGCTTAATTCTGGTTTGCAGAACGATATTTCCGGTTGTAAAATTCTTTGGCAAGCTATAGCAGTTGTAAATTTAAACGGTTGTAACTCAGGTTCTAATTAAGATACAGACACAATTAAAGCAGATTTCGATAGATAAAGGATCGGATTTTAATATTATCGCAAAAATAAAAAATCGATATTTTAATCGAAAATGACGTTTTAAAGGTGTATGGATACCTTAAAAGAGACAAGAGACCTAGAATTTGATTCAGGACTATCATAAATAAAGTACAAGAAGTATACTGTAAAACTGTAATTTTCTTTTGCATTTCTTTCGTAAGACATGTGCAGAAATCGATTTATTTCATCAATCGCTTTCTATGCTTTTGAATAAAATTAAAATATAACAGTGTCTGATTTTGTTTTAGTTTAGTTGTTTACAGAAAATATATTGTAATATCTTTAGAAAAGGGGAAAAAAAAGATAATTGGAAGAGAAGTTTTTTCCTTAATGCAGACAATCAGAAATAAAATATCTATTTAAAAACAATTATAAATGACATATTATAAATTGGGAAATTAAGTTTGATTTGGTTAACCTTCAGTTTTCCATTTACGTAACAACTCTATAACTATTAATTAATTTAAAATAATTACGGTTTTTATCGTCAAAGAAAAATAGTTGCAACATAGTATGTATTTTTCAGCTTTCTTTTAATATCTTTGATAATTGCGATGATTAAGATTATAATATTATTATTATTAAATTAGCTGTAATTCCAGCTTTTTGTCCTTCACATTTAATAACTGTTACTCTTTTTAAAATTGTATAACTATTTTTTATTAAGTATTATTTATTTATTTTTTTCATTGATTGAAAAAAAAAATCTTATAATAATAACCTTTAAGTATGACACGTTTGTCCTTTTAGGTTTAATTGGATTAAATTAAGATTTTTTTTTATGAAATAATTATTGCTTGTTGAACAATAATAATATGATTACTTTACACATCCGATGTAAAAAAAAAGAAAAAAAATCGAATTTAATAACTCGATAAAAAAAATACTTGCAGATAATCTAGAAGTTCAAACAAAAGTTATATATACGGATGCAAATACAATTTAAAGTACTTATACATACACTATAAAAAGGGAAAAAGGCACAAAATGTTTTGACAGAAATAATCTTTCTTTTTCAGGCGCAAAATGACGTGCAACACTTTTCAGTCTTGCTCCTGGTGTCAAAGTGGTAGCAAATCCTTTTGAGACTAATTTCTTTTTTTTCAATGGGCTGTATTTTTTATTATTCGAACACATACTGCACATTGTAATCATGATTTGTGTGTATGTGCGTGTGAGTGAACGTGATAACTTTCAAACGGTACTTCCGTTTCCGAATGAGCTTCCATTTGGCGAATATGATTATAGACCACTACCAAAACAAGTGTATAGATTTACATAAAATTCGGACGACGAATTAGGTATTTAGTTCATTTTTAACAATTTCCAACCTAGTTGAAAAGTGTTTATGGCTTCGGTTTGTTTACCGTCTTCCGTCCGTCTGTACTCTAACTCTCGGTAATATACACGGATTGCCCTGAAATTTGTGTATGTTATTGACGCCTACTATAGCAAGATCCTTATTGAAAATGAAGTGTGTAGCATTTATTGTTTATTCACAGGACCTGTCAAAAGTATTCTGTTAAATTACAGTCAATGTGAAAAAAATCGTGGAAAAAATCGAAGTGAGATCATCAAAAGTGCATTTTGATGATCTCACTCCATTTGAAACATGATGAAATTGATATACAATTATGAAGCGCACTAAAACATGCTTTAAATACAATATAGTGTGTAAAGCACTCATTATTCATTTACAGGGTCTCACCAAATAATTCTGTTGCACAATGTTCTACGGGGAAAAATCGTTTGCAGTGCAATTTAAATGATGTTTCACTATTTTAAACATAATGAAATTTATTTGTATTACTGCGGTGCATTATAAATTGGTCACCGAAAAGTATGATGTGCATTACGTTTCTCGTTCATTTAAAGGGACACACAAAAGAATTCGGATACATTACTGTATACGAAGTACTGTCTATAACTGATAATTGCTGGGTGTCTGCGCTTTCAGGTAGGTAGGCGTTTTTAAGTTGAACTAAGTTATTGCCTACTATGTGGTGTGTATAAATATTATAGATCGTATACAGGGCTACACAAAAGTATGGTGTGCATTACATTTCTCGTTCATTTTCAGAGACATACAAAATAATTCGTTTACAGTCTTAGTGCGATAATTACAGTGTATGTGTGATAAGTGCGTTGGCAACTTTGGTTTGCGTTTTTAAGTTTAACTAATTTTTTGCCTAGTACGTGGTGTGTATAAATTCTGTTGATCATATACGGGGCTACACAAAAGAATCCGTAATTTTTACTAACAATGGGAGTGAATTGCTTAATGGTATTTTTAGTTGCATTACGCATTTTCCTGCTGAACTATATTTAGTATAGACTAATATAGGTTTGTAGAATATTAATAAATTCATATACAGGGAACCGCAAAGAACAAATTACATTGTCGTTTATGGTCGGTAATTGCTGGAAGTGAGTTTTAAGTTTCCCCATGCGTTTTTTATCTGAATTAAATTTTAGCTTAATTTCTGGTGTGAAAGAAAAGTCTTTAGATAATATACAGCTCTTACAAAAGATTTCGTGTGCATTTCCATCGGTTGGTGAAAATTTCTAAATGTGAATTTTCTAACTAAACTAAATTTTATCATGCTATGTAGCGAATATCCAAATTCGTAGATCATATGAAGGGCTGCACAAAATAATTCGACTACTTTTTTGCAATGGAAGGTAATTTCGAAAACTGTATTTTTCAATGTGTTATATGTTTTCTAAACTGTTTAATTGCATATCTTATTTTACTTTATTTAAAGGTGAAGTTTTGTTACAGTTTTCTGGATGTGTTGGAAAGTGTTTCATAATCTACGCTTAACGCATGGTTTTCCGTTCTTGTTATTTTAAAATAATTTTCAAACCATTTTGCGAGTATTTTATTTTTTATAGGAGAAATCATCAAGAAAATGTGACAGAGTATAAGTGATAAATATTGAAGATGTAACATCAAGTAATAGTGGCGCAGAGGTGACGTCTCCGTTTCAAAACGGGGTGGGGGGGGGGACAGTGTTCGAATCCAGTAGACTCCATTCAGTCCGCAATTTATAAAAATTCCTCTTTATTTATTTATTTATTTATTTATTTAGTTTGGACACAAACAGCAGTATTCGGAAAGTCGAGTGGAATCATTCCAGCTTTTTTTTTTTTTAGTTTGCGATGCATCAAAGAAGTTTTTTCTGTTGTAAACAAGAAGTTCTTCGAAATTTTAACCTCTAAACTTTTTCATTTGCGGTTTTTATAAATTTTAAATAAAACTACAATAAACCACTGAAAAAAAGTGCATTTCTAGTTGACAAAAAAAAAAAAAAAAAAAAAAAAAAAATGTATTTTTATAGAAAAAACATACTTTTTTTTTTCTTTTTCTTTACAAATTTTCACCTTTTTTAAAGATCGATTTTTTTTCTCTTTCTTCTTTTTTCTCTTTTTTTACAAATATTGTATTTGACTGTTAAATAATTAAAAAATCCGGATAATAAACAGTTTTTAACTATTCATTTGAAGCTGGATCCTGCCAATCTCTTTAGCTTTACTATTTTTAATACATAAGTAAGTATATAAAGCTTTTTCAAAGTTTTTTTTTTTTTTTTTTTAAGTTAAATTTTATGTATGTATAGAATTTGTGAGCGCGTGAAAATTTCTGTGCAATAACTTATTATTTTAGAATATACTAACGCTTTGAAACTATCTAAATTTTGAAACTATAAGGGGTCGAGTTCGAAAAATAATAGTTACTTAGGAATTGGATAGAACGTGTTTTTTAAGTCCCTGAAATTAAAACAATTATATATATATATTTTTTTCTGTTATAAATTTAATTTCTGTATTATTTATATTTTTTAAATAAAATATAATTCCTTTTGAAATTTTACTTGCTTTCTTCACGTATGAGAAATGGGATATGCTTGTAAAATAAAATTAAAAGAAAAAAAATCATAAGAATCTTTTTTCATGAAACAAAAACTAAAAGAATATTTTTAAGTCTACTATGCGCATAAAAATCAGGTACTAGGTTAACAACAACAGACACAAATATACGAATTGGCTTTTTTTTCCCAATTAAGTGAAAAGTGCCCATTCCGACAGTCAAAGACAGAAACTGTGACTTTCACCAACAGGTAGTAGAGAGGTAATGTCGGTCCAGGTAGCTCAATAGATAGAGCATAGGCAATTAAAGCCACATGTTTTGGGTTCGACTCCAGGCTTGGGCCCTTTTTCACTCAGCTAGAAGGTCAATTCGTATGACATGTTTGCCAATCAGTATGATTGAATTAAAAATAATAAAATTCATCATCCTTTAAAACAGTTTCATTATCTGTGGATTTCGTTTGCACTGTTCAGCTATTTCAGGTAACTGACTAGATTCTTTTGTTAAAAGCTTATCTGAGTGAATCTGCGCCGGCCGGTTGTCGGTCCAAGTAGCTCAAGGCAGAGCATTGGTAATTAAAGCCACAGGTTCTGGGTTCGACTCTTGGTCTGGACACTCTTCACACAGTTCAAAAAATGTCAATTCGTATAACATCTCTGCATTTGAGCTAAAAGTAATAAAGACACAGATATGTTTAAGAATTTTAAACTGTTGAGGAACGTTTATTAAGTGAATGAAAATTTTTATTAATTGACATTTTTGTTATTTTGTTCCATAATTTAATCAGTAACAAATACACAGACAAACAAACCCTCTCATACACTCTTGTAACTTCAAATAAAACAATATGGTGTGTCCCAGAATTCCTTCTAAAACCAAGGTATGCGTTATTCCTCCGAAAGTGTTGAAAATTTTTTTTTTAAAGTCAATTCGTATGATATCTCTAGAATTGAATTAAAAATAATAAAGACACAAATACATTTAAGAATTATAAACTGTTTGGGAATGTTTATTAAGTGAATGAATAATTTTATTAATTGGCTTTTTTGTTACATTTGTTACATCATTTGTTAAGTAATAAATACATAGACAAACAAACATTCTCATATACTCTTGTAACTTCAACTAAAAAAGTATCATACGTTTCAAAAATCCTTCTAAAACCAAGGTATGCGTTACTCATCCAAAAGTGTTAAAAAAAAATTACTTTAGATTATTACATAAAAAGTTTATTTTGTGGGGAAGGAGAGGGATAATTTAAAAGGCAATTTTTCCTCTTACTTAAAATATTTATTTCCTACTTAAAAATGCCCGTAACAATAAAAGACATAAATTAAACACGTGTTTAAGCTCTACTGACCGGCCTAACAGTTTCTGTCTACCTTCCAAGTATATGAACTCAAATTAATATAGGTATTCTAAGTTGAATTTTGTATACTTTATACACCAGTAATACGAAAATCCTTCATTTTTATTCACAGATGATCTTAAAAAATTTCGCAACATACTTGCCATCGTCTCATGCTATACGAATGTGCTATGGTGGCTGAAAATCCATGATTGAGAACAAAAAATGTTTTTCAAATGTTTATTATTTATAATATGATCTGTGCCCTTGTATTTCTTACTTAAATATCTATTTATTATATCACGATTCAACTGGGTATTTTCAAATAGTACAGGAAGAAATGCAAACTAAAAATTTGCCAAAACTTCACACATGTTTTCTCTATTCATTCATTCACGAAATAACATAAATCACACAACGGATTTCCCACCAGACGATCGTTTTATATCGGATATACGATGTTAACACGTGAGTAGCAGCCTCACACGAGGGATTAAAAATATATTGAAACTTTAATATATCCCATTGACCCCTTGTAACGGTGAAACACATAAACTAAGCACCTGTTTGTGCCTTGGTTACGGGCATAACACTATAAAATTCTTCTTTCTAGCTGATAAATATTTAAACTCGAGCCCGATATAAAAAGTATTTTATATTTTATATAATGTATTACTACTAATACTAAAATCCCCCAATTTTATTCAGTGATGATCTTAAAAAAAAGAAAAAAAATCGGGACACACTTGAGATCACGGCTTCCCAGTGTTCTGTGACACAGTGGCTGAAAACCTCTGATTTAGACTATAAGGTATAGCATTCAAAATGTTGTAATTTAAAATGTGATCTCTCATTTAACTTAAATTGTTTATTTCCTACTTATATATTTATTTGTTAGATTGAGATATAAATGATAAATTTCAAATAATACAAATAAATAAATAAATAAAACAAAAAATAAAATGCAAAGTAAAAATTTAATAAAAATTCACACGTTTCCTAAACTGTTTAACTGTTCATTCACAAACTGACGACATAATTCACACAACGGATTATCCACTACATGATCGCATTATCTGATATATGATATTAGCACGTGAGTAGCTTCTGCGCACGGAGGATTAAAACTACATTTAAACATTGATATATTCCCTTGTAACAGTTGAACAAAGCACTTGCTTGCACCCTACTTACCGACCTAACTCTATAAAACTCCTCTCTACCTGATAAATATCTGAACGTCACACGCACACACACACACACACTATATATATATATATATATATATATATATATATATATATATATATATATATATATATATATATATATATATATATATATATATATGTTTTGCATATTTTCTGCACCACTAATACTAAAATTCCTCAAACTTATTCAAAGATTATCTTAAAGAAAATTCGGGACACACCTGAGATCGTTTCACGGCACCCCAGTATTCTGTGACACAGCGGCTGAAAATTCCCGATTTAGACATTAAAAACTAGTATTAAAACACAGTATTGAAAACTTTCTAATTTAAAGTGTGATCTCTTCCCTAACTTAAATCATTTGTTTCCTACTTAAATATTTATTTGCTAGATTAAAATATAAATGATAAATTTGAACTTCTACCAGAAAAAATTCAAAGTAAAAATTGAGTAAAAATTCTCACGTGTTTCCTATTCAAAAACTAATATAATTCATACTACGGATTTCCCAATACACGATCACATTATCCGACATAGCTCGTGAGTAGCAGCTGTGCATGGAGGATTACAAATACATCGAAACTTTGATATTTTCCCTTGTAACAGTGAAACATATAAACTAAGCACCCGTTTGCGTCCTACTTGCCGACATAACACTATAAAAGTCCTGATAAATATTATATGAATTCGAATACGATATAAATAAATACTTTACATTTTGCACACTCTATGCATCGTTAATACTAAAATCCCTCAACTTTACTCCGAGATGATCTCAAAAAATTTTCGGTACACACTTAAGATCTTTTCACAAAACCCAGTGTTCTATGACACAGCGGCTGAAAATTCCTGATTTAGACTAATATTCAAAACTTAAAATGTACTTTAAAATGTGACCTTTCTCTAAATTAAGTTATTTATTTCCTTCGTAAATATTTATTTGTTAGATTAAAATACAAATCATAAATTTTAAATAATACCAGAAAATATGCAAAGTAAAAATTGACTAAATATTCACAAGTTTTCTAATTCCAAAATACTGACGGCTCCATTTTGCCTCGCAAGTCAAATTACCTCTAACCTGGAATTTCAGTTGGTAGCAACTAGATATTGCAAGCTGCTAACTACATTGTTCCAATTCAAAAAAAAAAAAAACATAATTCACGCAACGAATTTACAACTACATGATCACAATATCGATATATGATGTTAGCAATTGAGTGGTATCTGTGCATGGGGGATTAAAAATACATTAAAAACTTTCATATATCCCCTTGTAACAGTGAAGTGAAACACATAAACTAAGTACTTGTTTGCGCCCAAGTTACCGACATAACACTATAAAATTCATCTATATCTGACAAATATCTGAACTCGAACTACAATATATATATATATATATATATATATATATATTACCTACTCTATGCACCATTAATACGAAAATACCTCAATCTTATTCAGAGATTTAAAAAAAAAAAATGGACACACCTAAGATCGTCTCGTGACACCCCGTGTTCATGCAGTGACACAGAGGCTGAAAATACCTGATTTAGACTATAAAGTAGTATTAAAACCTTTGTGATCTACTATGTGATTTCTTTGCTAGCTTAAATTATTTATTTCCCACTAAATTAATTATATTAATACTATATTAATTTCTCAGATTAAAATATAAATCATAAGTATAAATGATAAATGTGCAACAGTAACAGAAAAAATGCAAAATAAAATTTGACTAGAAATTCACACATGTTTCCTATTCAGAATTATATTCACAAAATAACATAATTCTCACAACGGATTTCCCACTACACGATCGCATTATCCGATATATGATGTTAGCACGTGAGTAGCATCTGTGCATGGAGGATTAAAAATACATTGAAACTTTGATATTTCCCCTTGTAACAGTGAAACACATAAACTAAGCACCTGTTTGCGTCCTAGTGACCGACATAACACTATAAAATTCCTCTCTGATAAGTATCTGAACTCTGTGATATTAGAAAAAAAAAAGATTTTACATCTCTGAGCACCACTAATACGAAAATCCTTCAACTTTATTCAACGAAATCAACTAAACATAAATACGAACGATTTTATTGTAATGGACAATAATGGTGGAAAGTAAAAGCTTGTCGGGGGGAAAAACGAAAGAAAAGAATTTTCACTTTTTAACTGTTAAGAGTACAATGAACTGTTCCATTTTAGGATGGCATTCACCTAGTTATCTTCGGAATCACGTGATGGCCCAAAACATTTTTTTTTCTTTTTTTTTTTTTTTTTTTAATCTGTTCTTAGCAAAGTGTTCCTCAAATAGATTAGGATGGCAGTAAAAAAAAGAAAAAAATCTTTAATTCGGGAAAAAATGTTTTGGTTGTGAAACAAAGTATTTATTATCTATAGGGGAAAAAATGTATTTGTGAACAAAGATGTGATTCCGAAACTAATGGGCAAATTTTAGTGTTGCGAAAGTTATGGTATTATAAAAATATTTTGTTCGCGTGGTAAAAGAAATATAAAAACAATAAATGAATAAATAAAATAACAATTATTAAAAATTATAATTTGAATTAATTATAAAAATTACATTAATTAATTAAAGATTAAATTAAAAAATTAATTAATTAATTGTAATTAATAAATTAATCAAAATTTAAATATAAAAAATTTAATTAAAAATTTTAATCGCAATTAATTAAAAATTTAAACTTAAAAAAAAGTCTTGGTTATGAAAATAAACATGTATTATCTATAACGAAAAAAATGCGTTTGTGTTCAAAGATGTGATTTCTAAACTAATGAACAAATTTTAAAGTGTTGCTTAAGACTTGATGCTTTAAAGGTCTCGTATGTTAACGTGGTAAGGGAATAAAGGACGAAATAAAAAAGTAATATATATTTTTTTAAGAGGGCAACAACAATAATATGCAAAACAGCTGATATTGACGTATATTTTTCTCGGGAACTTACTGAAGCCATTTCTTTGTTTCTCTCTCTCTCTCTCTCTTGTTTTGTCTTACTTTTTTTTTCTTTTTTGTATTATAATAGCTATATTTTGATAATATCAGCTGTTTTCCACAGTAGTTCTCCAGTGTTGTTCCATTTAAAAAATGGAAGAGAATGGAAATTTAACTTTATTTACATATTTTGTATGCATAATTCACCAACGCATAGACATATTTTTCATTATTCTTTATTTTATTAGAATGGACTATTTTCTTTTCATCTGCTTAAATTGGTGAGAGTCCGAACATGGTCTTGTTTCTCTGTCTAGCTCTTAAAATTTCCTAATAAAGCTCGGATCACTGACATTTTAAGTATGCACTAATAAAGAGCTGTACAGCTTTACGGCCTTTGAAGGTTCTCTTGGCGCTTCTCCGAATGTATGTTGTTAGTAGTTTTAATTTTTATTAAAATCTATTTTAAATGGTGCTTTGCTTTAAACCCATTAATGTTTGCATTTTTTTTAATGATATGAGGCATTAAAGTTTGAATACATATATACACTACTTGACAATTGCTAAAGAACAACTCGTTTTTTCAACGTAGCATTCCCAGCAGCCAACCAACTGTACTAAAATTAATCGTAGGAGGCGTACATAAGGTAGGACCTGTTATCTGCCTGAAAGGTAGTGCACGGGAGCTATTTATTCATTCTAAAATTTATGCAGTTAGGTGTTTGGAAATAATAGCACCTTAGGTTGTTGAACTAATTTCTGAGAAATTCCGTGTGGTACGGCAATAATTAAGTACAAAATGCCTGCAAGACATTATTTGAGTGCTTACGATCATGGACGAGCAGTTGGACGGCTCGAAGCATGTCTAAGTGTCACTACTGTGGACACAGCAATGTGAGTGTCAAAAAGTGTCATATCGTGACTAAAAAAGGCCGGTGAATGTGACATGCTATGCGAAAGCATGCTGGTGGTCGTAGAAAGAACACCACACCTCAAGAGGATCGATATGTATCCGTAGTGGCAAAAAGGAACAGAAATCTCACTCCTAGTCAGATAGCTGCAGACTTTGTAACCGCAACCGGTACACGCATATCTGCCAGAATTATTTCTCGGCAATTAAATCAGGCTGGTTTGTGTGCACGGAAGCCTGTTCAATGCATCCCACTTAAACCGCGTCATCGTCGAGAAAGATTGCGTTGGTGTAAGGAACGTATTGTTTGGCGTCAGCAACAGTGGTTCAGAGTGATGTTCTCCGACGAATCCCGCTTCACTGGGACAAGTGATTGTGGACATCAGTTAGTGTGGAGAGAGAGAGAGGAACACGTCACGCACCACAGAATGTTCATGAACGTGATCGATATGGCCAAGGCGTGATGGTGTGGGCAGGCATTATGCACAATGGCAGAACACCGCTTCATATCTTTGAGCGAGGTACCGTAACATCACAACGGTATTGCAGAGAGATTATTCTGGATCATGTTCGTCTTATTAGTGGTGCGGTAGGTCCAGACTTTCTGTTTATGGACGACAATGCGCGTCCACACAAGATCGCTGAAGTATCGGACACACTAAAATGTGAAAATATTGAACGTATGGAATGGTCTGCTTACTCTCCAGATTTAAATCCTATAAAGCATGCCTGGGATGCTCTTGGCAGACATGTTTCTCAAGAATGTCACACTCCCGAAAGATGCAAGAGCTGATAAACGCCTTGGGAGAGGAGTAGGACAACATTCCTCAAGGACTCTTCAATAGTTTAATAGACAGCATGAATAACAAATGCAAAATGTGCACTAGTGTCCGAGGAGGCTATATTCCTTACTGAGAGACTGATATCTCTCATCCTTTCATCTGAAAAAACTTTTTTCTGCAACTCCGAAATTTTACAAAGGAGACATTTCTTTATTTTTTTGTTATCCCGCTTTCGCATGTGGTGCGATCTGTACCATTTTGCATGATATAAAAATATAACACATGATATATTAAATATAACACTCTACCTCTATTACATATGTTCTTAGTTTCATTTCTTCAATCATTGCCTGTCATTATTTATTTCAAAAAATCTCTCTGTTCCTTAGCAATTGTCAATCAGTGTGTATATATGTATCTACAGAAAATAACTTTTCAAAAGTAAAAAACAGCCAAGCTTAAAAAAAAACGAAAGTTGTGGCTAAAAAATGGTGTGATATCAAATTTTCAAGCTTTTATTATAGTACTTATTTAACTTTTTTTCCATTAAAGAAGTTATCATATATATAAGTCGAGTGCTACGTATATGTTAATAGAAATCGTTTTCTCCTGTACTAAATACATCCTAACATGTTTCTGAAAATTCAATTTTTTTCAAATTATGCATGATGGGCTTGGCGGCCATCTTTCCATATTATGCACAAAATACTAAGCACCCATATCCGTAGTTAAAATCCGAAGTTCAAAATTGTAACTTACGCAAATATTTTAATCATTTCGTTTTCGTTTTCGGTTATCAAAATATTAGTCTTCCTCAATTTATCTGTTCGTAGTTAAAATCCAAAGTTCGACATTGTTATAAACATATTACATTGCAAACATATTAACGCTTTTACTTTAGAAATTTGAGGGCTTAGAAATATGGAAAGATGGCCGCCAAGCCCATCATGCATAATTTGAAAAAAATTGAATTTTCAGAAACACGTTAGGATGTATTTAGTACAGGAGAAAACGATTTCTATTAACATATACGTAGCACTCGACTTATATATATGATAACTTCTTTAATGGAAAAAAGTTAAATAAGTACTATAATAAAAGCTTAGAAATTTGATATCACACCATTTTTTAGCCACAACTTTCGTCTTTTTTTTTTTTTTTTTTTTTTTTTTTTTTTTTTTTTAAGCGTGGCTGTTTTTTTATTTTTGAAAAGTTATTTTTTGTAGATATCATTTCTTTTTTTTTAAATAGATTATACATAATTTAAATAATCTACTCCATGAAATTAACATGAGAATGTTATGTAAAATTACATTTCACTTTCAGTTATAGTTTAAAGGGTTAAGTAGAAATACGAGTAGATTTTTCAATTAAACTAATTACACCCTTAAAAACAACATATTAAAAGTGGCTTGTTATATATAATACTTGTTATCCTTCGTTAAAAAATATCACTGCCTAATCCATGAGATGAGTAAAAATGGAATATGTACATAACGCATCAGCGCTGCTTTTGAAAGCAAACGTGATATAATGCTCTTTTATTATTAGCGTTAAATCGCATTGATTGGCGAATCTTTATAAAATGTAGTTAATGGTGAAAAGTAACAAAATATCTTCGCAATTTCTTAAATTTACATTATTTTATTCAATTAAACACTGTACTCTTACAATAAATTTAAATGGAAACTTCACTTCTAAAACAAAACAATTTAACAACTAAATTCCATTAATTTATAGAAAAATGATGTCAAAGAATTCTCAGCCTGCGAACGAAATGCTTGTCCTTTACCATGGTTTTAGAGAAATAAATTAATCACATTTAATTCCTTTTCGAAAAGTTTGTTTACGTTTGGAAAGAAATTTTAAATGCCGATAACTCTTAATGTATACATTTTAGAAGTGAAACCTCATCTCTCAAAAATTATTTTATTTTTAAAGATCTTTCTAAAAATGTAACTTTTATGAAGTTATATATTAAAGCATGAACACTACGTCTGATTACTTTATTTTACAATATTATAAGAACACACATTTTATCAGACAGTTAAATGCACCAAACCAACATGACTGAAAAATTGACCTGCGCCAGGTCTCGAACCCGGGACCTTCAGCGTACCGTGCTAACGCTTTGCCGACAAGCCACCCAGATCGATAGCGTAAACTGGCAATTTCTCATTCTTATTCCTGTTGGAAACAGTCATCGGCCACAATTTCCAATCACATTTAATTGTCTGATAAAATGTGTGTTCTTATAATTATGAAGTTTTATTTAAAAAAATATCTTCAGAAAAAATGGCTGACTTGCAGATGAAATTTGATATGATTAACCCGTAACTGATTTGTGCTATTATAATACAGATGGTACACGGTTGTTGGCAGAGTTTTATCTCTGTTTTGGCATAATTTTTTAGTTGCCAAGTTAATTAACAGATTTTTGCTAATTAAGGATAGAAATTTATTTATTTTTTCACTGGTCCAAAAGTGCAATCCTTTTTCATTTCTGCCCTATATTTTTGTCCGTAGGTTGTTTGAAAAAAAAAAGTTTGACGAAGAAAAAAGTGATCATTTTAAGTAACTCGACGTTTTAAAAAAAAATCTATATCTCTGTTTATAAATCACTTATGAAGATGATTTTGGTCTGAAATTGAAGAATTTCTTCATTAGATTCTTTTAGTTTTCGTTTTTTTTTTTCTGTGACGCTTGGTTCATTTGATATCTGATATTTTAATCTGGCATGTTTGGTCGATTTAACATTGCGAAGTTTCTTCCTGTAAGTAAGCAGTAGCGGTTTGTAATGCAAGATCTTGTTTAATGTATTTTGAAATTTAAAGGTATTGCAATTATATATATGTACTAGCATATGCCATCGTCAAAAATGACGGAAAAGTGTTATTTTAAGCTTACAACGTCAAGTTCAGAATATTGACACATTATTTCATTTAAACAGTTGATATAAATTGAACTATAATTGTTACTGTAATTGGTATGTAATTGGTATTGCTTGGCGCAGTTGTATTTGACCTAGCCCGGATAATACGTAAGTACCAAATTAACAATTGGGTCTTAAAAAGGCCTAAAGAGGGCGCTAATCGCAGCTGTCGGGACGGGAAAAGGTTATGATGTCTTAAACTCAGACGCTTTTTTTTTTTTTTTTTTTTTTTTTTTTTTTTTTTTTTTTTTTAAGGTTTTTTTAAAAAAAAAAGTCACCAAACTTTCGGGATTTTTTCTTCTAATGGCAACCTGGCTATTATGCTTGTATTAAGTAATTGGAAATTTTGGAAAGCGCGCCAATAAGTAAATCGTCAAACAACGGTGCATGAGTGTAACACATCTGTTCCTAGGAAAATTGTTCCTTTAACTAATGGTAAATTGCCGTTGAAATCATTATTTAATGTAAATGCGTTTGAAAGTGTTAGATATTCAAATTCGGATAATTTTTACCTTGTCATATAAACACAGAACGTTGATCTCACATAAAATCTGAAATTGCGCAAAAAAAAAAAAAAAAAAAAAAAAAAAAATGATAATCATTATGAATAAATTAAAAAAACATGTAATGCAATGGGCTTACAGGGGATTTTTTTGAAGCAAGCAGTTTTATCTTTTCTCCTCTAGATGGCGTATTCGAGCGCTTGAATCGTCAATTAACTCCATTTTTCACGTATTATTTTAATGAAACGTTCAAAGAGTCGTTCATTTTTCTCTAGATTTGAAATTTGTGGTTTTGAATGACAACAATATTTGTTTGTTTATATATTTTAATTCATAGTTTATAATAGCTGGTTTTCCGTTATTTTTAATTTAGACCTTAAAACATTATAATTGGATAGTTTTTGAAGGTTTTAGAGAAAATAATGAAGAATAGATGTGATACAAAGCAGATTATGTATATATTTCTATAAGTTGAACAATCGGCATACTTACGGCATCGGAATACTTACGCTTAACATGGGCCCGATACGTTTGCCTTTTATCTAGGATGTGGAAGACACGGAATCGTCACCTCACTTGCGTATTATATAAATAAGATACGATGCATTAAGAATTTTGGCTTTTTGAAGTTTACCTTCTCCTAAGAAAAATCTAATACTAACTTCTATTATTTATGTTTTTCTGCATTTTTCTTTTACATGGGCTACACTATGAAGCGTGTATGTGTAGTATACCTATGTGTACATCTCCACGTAAAATAATATTGGTGTATTGGTATATGTTCGCAACGTACATAATGCCGCCCGGCGTTCTTTAGTTAATATAAAAACAATATTGAGCCAATATTGGCTGTATTCTGCTAAATATGGGAGCATTGGTTAAATATTGGCATGAAATATTCCCCCAATATTGGAGGGTTGATATTTTAACAACATAATGCCAATATTGACAAGAAAGTTTTAACCAATGAAATGCCAACAAACCCAGTATTGACATAATATTGGCATTTCATTGGAAAATTTTTCAATGTAAAGCCTCAATAAAGTTATGTATGTAACCAATGTAAAAATGTATATTGGCATTGGGATTATTTCCTATGAAACACCAATAATGTACAAGATTGGCATTTCATTAGTTTTGTTGGCTTTACATTCGCAAAACGCTCAAATATTGGGAAAATATTTCATACCAATGAATGCAATATTGACCTAATGTTAGAACAATATTTATTGGGGTGTTTATTTAAATATATTCAATTAAGCCGAGATTTTTAGATAAATAGTTTATCACTGAATAACAAGGAGAATGTAAGCAAATATATCAAAATTTGTGTCTATGTTTTCATATATCGACGAAGACAGTGGGAACGAGAAAATATAGTCTTAATGTCTACCACTGATTATAAATGTGATCATGTAATTATGGTAATGTGTATATGTGCAACTGTCAGACATTTGTTCCAATAAGCAAAATCAAAATTAAGAAGATATTTGTTTAATGTGTTGAAATCGTTTCAATTTCCATATATTCTACACGGGAGCGGTAGCTTACAGAAAAAGGTTGGGGTACGTGGGGGTAAAATACTCTGAACCTCTACGAAAATTACATAAGAATTATTGTAGTGGGACCTGATGAAAAAGGGCCCCCGATACTATGATTGTCATATAATTTTATGGGAACCTTTTTTTTACGGTATGTTCAAAGTACTACTTTAAATCTGAGAGAAATTAATCCGATATGGCCCGGAAAATTATTATTATTATTTTTTTTTTACTTTTCAAACTTTAGTTTCCAAACGTTTGGAGAGTTTTATTAAAGAAGACATGAACAAAGCTACGAATTTATAACTTTATCCGGATTTAAAAGTCTTTATCAAATATAGTGGATGATATAGACCGTTTGGAGAACATTCTATACATATTTTTTAAAAAAGTGACGCACCATATGCAATAGCTTTACGATAGCTTCGAACTTGCCTCTACATTTCATAATACAAAATATACTGTTACATGGGCATATTATTTAAATTTTACTTTACACAGTCAGTCGTAAATATAACATTATTATCGCTAATCTGAATTGAAAAATAAATAAAGTACACAAATATTTCTTAAAGATTACGAATTTATTAAATAATATTAATATCCTATAATTTTTTTTTCTTCTTTTGTATGAATAAGCATATTCAGTTATAGAGAAGAACACTTATAGTAAAATTAATAACAAAAATTTAATTACGAAAACATCTACTGATACTATTTAATTTAAACACAAGTTATAATAAACATATAAATCAATTGAAAATTAATTTAAAGATTACGAATTTACTAAACAGTATTAATACCCTATAAAATTTCCTCTTCTTTTTTACGAATAAGAATAAATGAACCCCTACATAATTTTATCCCCAGGCCCCAGGTTGCGCATCAGCGTGGTGGTGAAATTTTTAAATAGTTTATTTATTTTCGCAACGTATTTCGCACATTTAAATTTGTATAATCCATCTGGTGAGAATTTTTTAAACTTCAGACAAAATGGTTTTTATACTAAAGAATTGAATAGGATCTTATTTTTTATTATTGTCTAGCCTCGCAAAAATGTTTATTTCACTTAATTTAGTAATATTTAGCTACTCCCAAAATGACATTTTAATACTATTATATGTCTCATGTTTGTAAATAATAATGGTTATTACGAATTTAATATTAGCGTTCTATTTTTCCAAATTGATATAATAATAAAAAAAAATACTATAAAATAATTAGGTCTGTTCAGTGGTTAGCGGAAAAAATTCGTTCATCACTTTCAAGGTTCTATAAATTGAATCATTTAAATAAATTGAGATTATGTCTGCCTGAAACTGGTTTCTGAAAGAATCAACAATGCAAAAACATTTTATGAGAAAGCAGAATGTTGAATAACTTCTTGAAAATGAAATAAGAAAAAAAAAATGAATGATACAGAAGATATATAACAAACAGACTTCTCGATGCTTTAATTTCTTTTTATCCAGAATAGGTTTTAGTTTAATCAATTCAATAAACCCTTACTACATTAAAGTCGTGGGACGGAAAAGAACCGAGCCCGTAAATTTTATTAGAAGTTAACCAGAAATCCGACATAAAATCTTTCGTTGACCCGACATACGTCCAACATTAATCGGTAGGAAACCCGAAAGGAAATAAAGTTATTATTTTTTTTTATATAAAATTATTGAAAAATAGTCTACTATTTTACCTCTAATATCAATTTTATCTTTTATGCTAAAAAATTAAGTACATAAATGTTATTTCATATTCCGACATACACTTTTTCATATGAAAAACTATTCGGAACTTAAAAAAAAAAATCACTTTAACTATACTCAACATAAAATAATTAAAAACCAGCTCGAAACCGACCCGACTCCAAAAAAATTAAAGTCAACGCGACTAGCAACCGTACTACAGCGCCTAGAATACATAGTGTGGAAACCGGCAAATGGTGTAATGCTTTAAAAAGTGCTAAAAAGTTGTAGCCTATAAATGTGCAACGGTGCTTCTACGAAGCCTACGATAATGTTGCAACCAGAGACAAAAAAAATGCGTATCACGTTTTTTAGCCATGCTTTCATAATTTTTTTAAAAAAACTTATAAAAATCACTAAGTCAGAGGAGAAAATGATATAATTTAAGTATTTAAAATACTTACCACCAGCCGAAACATTCTAATACAATGTCAAGAGCTAGCAGATGGCGCTGCGAACCCATCCTAATATTTTCAGCAACGTTGTACATTTACTGGATACAATTTTTTAGTACTATTTTGTAGCCGGTTTCCACACTATGTATTCTAGGCGCTGTAACCGTACCAAAACGAAAAATAAAATAATTTAAACCTTCCTGGACTGGAACCATCGGGTTTGGTTCCGGTAAAATCGGAGAACTAAAAACTGCATTAGGACAAATTCTCCTATTCGTTTTACTCAGCTTCTATGAAGAGGTGATTTAAAGATCCCTTGAAGAAAAATGAGTTAACCAGTTAACAATACCGAATGGAAAATGTCGTCTGCCTAAATAAATGTCCCATCATACCATGCAATGTTTATTATTCAAATATTGTTTATGCTTTTTAATTGTCTAAGAGCAAAATTCCTCAAAACAAATTAAAATTATTCAACCATTGTCCATTTGTTTAAAGTAAATTTTACCAGCCTGTGTTTTGCGATACTAAAGTGTTGATTTTTGTGTTGATATTTAAGAAAATATATTTTCTACGAAGTGTTCTGTCAAAAAATTCTTAACTCAGCATATTTCACGTATATATTCTCCATTTTAGAAAACGAAAGTTTAAGAAAGTTTTCGTTTTGCCGCCGCCCATGAAACGTGGGTAAGTAACATTTCTATAAATATTACATCCGTATTATAAAATAAATTTAGAATAGAAAGCTGTTTCTTATTATTGCTTTTTTTTTTACTGGAATACTTAGAAGAACCAACCTTTTAACAAGCACAGAAACTATCCAAATCGAAAGCGGTTTTCCATATGTTTTTCCCTCACCTTTTTGAGAAAGGAAAAATGAGTTTTTAATAATTATTAGGAGAACCTTAACGACGTACTGGGTTAATTTCGGCTTCACCTGCATCTCACCAACTTACCATGTAATTTGTTCCATGTATACTCATGTAGCTTGGTTCATAAAGTAAAACATTACTTGTTTTTACTCCTGTTTTACACGAAGTAATTATATTTTGCTTATTATTATTCCTAGAAAAGGGTCTTAACCACCAAATGCATTCCTTTTGTGTTTGCCTCTGACCTTGACTATTACCAACCTCAGGTATATATTCCCAGTTATGTCTTTCCGAGAAACGTTAGATAGTATTATTTCTTTATATGTTATTTTCTCCATGAACTGAATGATAAAAGAAGCTATAAATGATGAAACCCATCGTTGCAGAATATTGGTACCATGTACAATACAGTAAAAAGAACACAAAATGCATGCAGGTTTTTATTTCAGTTCCTAACTGGTTTGCAAGAATGAAATAAAAGTATAGTTTTGATTTATAAAAAAGGTTCTTTATAATGAAGCCTGTTGAAGTCATAAGTAAATCAATGAAGTAAATCAATTTAAAAAAATTGTCGCTAAGTGCCTGAATCGAATCAGAAAACGAAGGCAGAGGGAGCTTTAAAGGCTTGTGTTTTTCCGTTCCTAGAAGTCATGTTAAAAGGGCTGAGGACACAAATATTTTTAACAAAATATTTTTTTAACCGTATATAGAATGAGGGGATATGAAAGATATTATAGCATCAAACTGTGATTAAAATATTTATATATATCCTGGAATTTACAAGCATACTTCTGAAAATATAGGAAAACATTCAAACGCTGAAAAGGTTAAACCTTTTTGGTGGGTATAATTCACGTGCCTTTTTTCTTCCACTTATCCACTCTCACAAAGAATAAATTTAGATCGAACTAAAGGGCCAGTACACTTCCTATCAAGGATTTGGTGTAAAAATTATATTAAAATTTTAAATTGAAAATTGTTAATTTTCCCTTTAAAAAGCTATTAGAGGAACTCTTTTATTTATATATTAAAAATACGTGCCTATATCCGTACAATGTTTGGGGATCGTAGCAAATAACATGTAATTAAAATAATATACTGCAAAAAAGTCCTTCCGGCGTGTACCGGGAAGGAAAAGGTAGTTTTCATAGTCCATGTTTTTAAAAATTGAACTTATTTTACTTAAACACCCGAAGGAACCCGATTATAAAATATTCAATCCTGGTTTTTGTTAATACTGAATTTGAATGCGCATTTCAGCATGAGAGTTACAGCATAACAAAAATCAGATTGTTTCAAAATGTCAGCCAACCTAGAATTTCAAACTGCCATATCTCTGCCATTTTTTTAAGATAAAGCGAAAACAAAAAATGTTTCGGAATCCATGTATCACAATCTAACACTTAACGGGAACAACTTTTTAACTTCATAATGATCTGGTTAGTTTTTGCCTTAGTACTAAATACCTTTTGAGGGTTGAAAGCGTCGCTAGTTCTGACTGCTTGACATTTAAAATATACGCCTTTATGATGTATAATTATAAATCACAATATCTAAAATGTAAGGATATTTAGACATATCTATCTCTCAATAGCAAAAACAATAATTCATCGCAAAGCTGCCTGTTAATCAGGCGTGCTCAATCTTTTGATTTCCTCGAGACATATTTGTCCATGTTAGAGGCTTTTTTGTTTCAAAATTTGTCCCCTCGGCAGAAAAAAATTGTCTCTTGCCACACATATTGCATTAAAGATAGTTGTTAACCAAAAATGCCATGTAATATTTCACTTCTTTTGTAATGGTTTACATGATTTTTAAAATTATTCAGCAAGTAAGCCATAATATTAAAACTAGTCATGTAATATTGTGTTCATTCAACTTTCACATGAAAAACACTTGTATTTCTTCTTAGAAAATAAACTAAAATTCGTTAATGAAAGTCCAAATTTACCTTGTCCCAAATGTTAAAGAGCAAGCTTATTAAGTTTTCTTCAAATTTTCTTTAATGAATGATTCTCAGATAACTTGGGTTTTAAAATATTATTTTAATGAGTTTTTATACTATTTTGTATGGGGTTAGCATTGAATCTTATTTGGTTAAACTTGGCTGATCAGTTTTAAATACTAATAACATTAATGTGACAAATGAGCAGGAATCGGTGCCTATTAATATCATCAAAAGTGAAAAATCCCACTATTCGCAATAATGTAAATGCCATTGACTGTCAAAGGGAAGATGAACAATTAATTCACCGCGACACTGCAAACAATTACAGAAATCCAACGAAAACAGTCTTTTGTTAGCAATTTATTCTTGACTTAAGATTAAATTTGAAAAATGCGGTGATAAAAAATATTATATATATTTTTTTCTTGATCATTAAAGATACACACATTAAGTTTTTGTTAAACTGTAGGTTAATACATTAATATGAGTTAAGTTTACCTTTTAAAAGATGTTTTATGTTGAGTTTTTACACAAGGTGTGGTTTTGTGTGAGGTTTGTTTAAGGCGTTTCATTCAACCTTATTCACTTCAACCCGTTTGATAAGTTCCAAATGCTTAAAAAAAAGTGATGTGAATGTGGCATATAAACAGGGATCGGTGCCCATTATTTTCATCAAAAGTGAAAAGTCACACTCATCGTGATGTTGCAAATATAAATAAATCTTACTGTGACCGTAAGGACTTACTAAATGACTGTAAAAAAAAGACAAAGAACATTAGACAAAAAAGACATAATTGACGGCGGCCCGATACTAAGTTTTAGAAATTCGATAAAGACAGTCATTCATCAGCAGTTCAGTCTTTGCATAGAATACTTTCGGAATATATATTATAATGTTTAATTAAACATAAATGTATCAAGTTTCTTTTACATTATCCTTAATACACCGTAAAAGAAAAAAAAAACAGATGTTTCTTAATCTAGGAAAATATAAAAATATAATATAAATACAAACGAAAATGTACAATAAGCGCTTTTCGAGTTACCCAAGATTCCAAAAAGCGTTCTTTATCTGTAGAAACCTCAAAAAACAATATATTTTGGAGATTTAAAGAAACATTTAAGAATTTTTTATATATATATTAGTTTCTGAGGTTTCTAAAGATAAAGGACGCTTTTCGGAATCGTCGGTAACTCGGAAGTGGTTATTGTACATTTTCGTTTGTGGTTATATTATTCTTTCCTAGATTATGAAACTTTTGTCTCTTTTTACAGTGTACTAAAACATTTTATGTATTGTAGGATAAAACAATTTATATTCAATAATAATTTTTTAATGATTTTTTTAATGAATGAGTTCAGATGCGTAAGGGAGCAGTCAGAAAGGATTATCGCTCGCTGACGATGGCCGCGGTTGGCGGCCGAAAGTACTTGGACGGTTTTTAAACATTATAAACATCTATTTGTGTCTTTTAAATGTCACTTATTAAGTAACAGTGGGATCTATCGAATCCCATATTAATATTTTATGAATATTTCCTTTTTTACTATTTTGAAATTAATACGTTACCCTGGGATAAAATCGTATATCAATCAAATTATGCATTTGAAAAATGCTGATTTCAGTATTACAATAATCTTTTTCTATATGAGTTAAGTACATCTCAACTTTATAAAACAATAACTAACATGAGCTAATTTCGTTGATAAATTTTAGCGTTCACAGAACGAAATATTTCTAAAACACAGGCGTATTTTAATTATTCGTTCACGCAAATATTTTTTTAAAAATAGAATATTAATATTTAATCAACGGAAAGAGAATGAAGAAAATTAGTCCAGGCATTTGGTAGAAAATAAAGGAAAGTTTTGGTGTAGTTTTTTTTTGGGGGCCCCTTTATGTTTTTAGGGTCGCTGAACACGAATCCGAGGTTTTCCAACAAAATTTTTTTCGGGAAATATGTTTTTTTTTTACAAAAAACGTGTAAAAAAACGGACTTTTTTCCGTTTTTTCAAAATAATTCCAAAATTATGCATTTTACGTGAAAGTCGGCAATATATGAATTAAAGAAAATAAAATTTCTTTCATTTTATGTATTGAAAGTTTTTTTCTCTGATCAATAGTTTAGCCGTGAGAGTGCCTAAAAAATGTGTGGAAAAAACAAAAAACTGTAAAAAAACGGGAATTACGGTACTGTATGTCAATGTAACTTAGAAACTAATCCTTTTACGCAAATGTTAACTATTAATGTTACAAAAGATTATATGTTTGACTATATTTTATGCATTTGAGGTAGAGGAAAAGCGCGGATCCGACACCAGGGGAAGGTGGGAGCAGTGGGGCAGATCCAGCTACTCTCATGAGTCGAAGGTGCTACTCCTCCGGAGAGCTCGTATTCTAAGAGGCGGTAACATTGTAGTCCAGTAGAAATAGCATTTTACCTTACAAAATTTCGGGTAGTTCTGATTTTTGGGTATGTTGTAAAGGTTGATCCTCTAATAAAAAAAACAAGTTTTCGATCTTCTAGACCTTGTGCATTTTTCACAATATTGAAAAAACCAACATTTTTCGGCACTTTTTTCGATTTTTCTTAAATAACTCAATTTTAGTGTATTTTACAGAAAAAAGCACTTTTACCGTTTTGTAGAGCATAAAATTCTCTACAACATGCAATATTCAAGTTTTTAAATTGTCCAAATAGGGGGTAAGATACGGAGCCGGAAAAATAGGGTAAAATTTGCAAAAAATGTAAAAATCCATAAATGACGTTAGTGTTTGCTTAATAACCTACTTTTAGTGCGTTTTAGAGACAAAAGCACTTTTACCATTTTGTAGAGCATAAAATTCTCTACAACATGCAGTATTCATATTTGTAAATTGTCCAAATAAGGGGTAAGATACGGAGCCGGGAAAATAGGGTTAAATTTGGAAAAAATGTAAAAATCCACAAATGACGTTAGTTTTTACTTAATAACCTACTTTTAGCGCGTTTTGGAGACAAAAGCACTTTCACCATTTTGTAGAGCATAAAATTCTCTACAACATGCAGTATTCATGTTTGTAAATTGTCCAAATAGGGGGTAAGATACGGCAAAAACTAACGTCATTTGTGGATTTTTACATTTTTTCCAAATTTAACCCTATTTTCCCGGCTCCGTATCTTACCCCCTATTTGGACAATTTACAAACCTGAATACTGCATGTTGTAAAGTATTTTATGCTCTACAAAATGGAAAAAGTGCTTTTTTCTGTAAAATGCACTAAAATTGAGTTATTTAAGAAAAATCGAAAAAAGTGCCGAAAAATATTGGTTTTTTCAATATTGTGAAAAACGCACAAGGTCTAGAAGGTCGAAAACTTGGTTTTTTTATTAGAGGGTCAACCTTTACAGCATACCCAAAAATCAGAACTACCGAATTTTTGTAAGACAAGGCCCTTTTTTGCGCTATTTCTACTGGACTATTGGAACTGCTCCACTGCTCCCACCTTCCCCTGGCGCAGGATCCGCACTTTTCCTCTACCTCAAATGCATAAAATACAGTCAAACATATAATCTTTAGTATCATTAATGGTTACCGTTTGCGTAAAATGGTTAGTTTTTATGTTACATCGACATACACTACCGTAATTCCCGTTTTTTTTACAGTTTTTTGTTTTTAACACCCTTTTTTGCGGCACTCTCACGGCTAAACCATTGATCAGAAAAAAAACTTTCATTACATAAAATATAGGAAATTTTATTTTCTTTAATTCATATATTGCCGACTTTCACGTAAAATGCACAATTTTGGAATTATTTTGAAAAAACGAAAAAAAAGTCCGTTTTTTACACGGTTTTGTAAAAAAAAAAAACATATTTCCCGAAAAAAATTTTGTTGGAAAACCTCGGATTCATGTTCAGCGACCCAAAAAACATAAAGGGACCCAAAAAACATAAAGGGACCCCCAAAAAAAACTACACCAAAACTTTCCTTTATTTGCTCTTTTTTATCCCCTAATGCCTGGACTAAATATGTTAATAAAAATTGAGAGATAATATTTTCAAGAAAGATAAATAAAAAATTAACAGTTTCCATCTATTTTTCTCTTATAAAATGTTTACTGCTCGCAATAATGCATTCATCAAAAACCACCAAATAAAATATGGAAAAGTAATTCAACCACGACACGGCAACAAATTATAGAAAATCAGTAATACACCCATTCATTAGCATGTTATTGTTGGCATAAGAATAAATTCAGAAAATGTGTATATCCATAGTATAAATACAATATTTTCTTTCTTTCTTTTTCTGACTCATTAGACAAAAAATTTATAAATTTTCCGTAAACGATTGCTGATATGGTAATAAGAATTATATTAAGCTTTTTATACATGATTTAACTTAAGTTTTTACCTTTTGTTTAAGACGTAGCATTGACCTTCATTCGGTTCAGTGCGGTTGATAAATTCCAAACCACTTAAAAACTGAATTTGGCAGATGATCATGAATTAGTGCCCATTAATATCAGCGAAAGTAAAAAATCTCACTTTTCGCGATAATGCAAATAGCAGTGACTGTCACAAGAAATATAAACAATAAATTCCACCCACAACGCAACACAAATTATAGAAATTCAATAAAAAGTAGCCGTTCATTCGCAACTCATTCTTGAAATAAGAATAAATATGGAATATGTACAATAATCACTGCATAATACAATTTTTTTTCTAATCTGGCTTTAATATATTAATAACTGTTGAGTTGAACTTTTAATACATGCTTAAAGTTGCATTTTTATCTATTGTTTAACCCTTAATTGCATAGTGATGTAATTTTCCATCACTTTTTATTTAACTTTTAATAAATAAATCAACTTCTTCGCCACCACTATATTTATATAGAAATATTAATCCAGTAAATTTTCCGTGAACTATGTTGCTGAACAAAGTTAAAAATCTATCTTAAAATTTCTGGTGTCTAATATTTAATATATGTATAAAAAAACACAATTGTAAAAGAAAAACTCATGCAAAGAAGGGTTAAGGTGTGGCATCGAACTTTATTAAGTTCAATGCGGTTGATTAGTTTCAACGCTAAAAAACTGAATGTCGCAGATAATCAAGGATCTGTGCTCATTAACACACGCGAAAGTGTATAACCTCATTTAAAATGGGAGGATATTAAGGGAGGCTATTATTTATACACCATTTAATAAAATCAAATTTAGAGATATCAAACATGCAATTGGCAGATTTTCAAATTGGGGAATTTACAAGATATCTTGCGAACAGGATAAAAAAGTATATAGGTCAAACGAAACGACCTCTTTAGGTCCGCTTGGTGGAACATAAAAATCAATGTTAAAACTTGTGACATTAAACGCTCCGCTATTGCTAACCATTGCTGGTCTAACAATCATAATTTTAATTTTTCCGAAGGTTCAATAATTCAGAGCTCATCGATTTACGATCTTGATTTTTGGGAAGCTTATAATATATGGAAGAATTCAAACAACTTGGTCATATGTCCAGTACACCAAATTTTTCAATCGTCTGTTTACATTTCCTCTAATTTACACTCTTCACATTCCCTCCTTTTTCTTCTCCCTGCTTATGTTTGTCCAGACTGACGAAGCAATTCTTATTGGTCTTCTCCGTCACATAGGACTCACACATATTACATTACTAATGTGTACTATCTTTAATGTAATAATGTAATGTAATATGTGTCCTGACTCCGCTGTCTGTTTTTTCGATATTCATCGCCATTCCACCTTGGCCGCGAGCGGAGACGCTAGCATGCATGGTTTAAACATTTACATCTGTTTTTAATTTTCTGAACCTTGGCACTGATGATGGAACTTTAGAAGCTCCGAAACAGTTGTTTGCCATTTTATATGTATTTTATTCGTGCTATTTTTTACGTTGTTCATTTATTTTTAATAAAACCTCATTGTTGACGTTAAATCACTGACCGTCAAAGGAAAGACTAAACAATTAAATCATGCCAAGCACCAAATTATAGAAAACTAATAAAATACACCATCATTAGCAATTTATTCTTGACATAAAAAAAATCGGAATATATATCAAAGTATAAATTTTCGTTTTTGGCTCAATAGACAAAAAGTTAACACTTTTTTTTTTTTTTTTTTTTTTTTAACTGTGTCTAATATAACAATAAAAACGTGATTTAAAGTGAATTATTGCACTATTGAATTTTATTCGATTCAATCCGGTTGATCAATTCCAAAATCTATAAACCGTAATGTGATAGATGTTCAGGAATCGGTGCCAATCAATGTAATCGAAAGTAAAAAATCTCACTGTTCGTGATAATGCAAATCTCAGTGATCGTCAAAGGAAAGATAAACAATTAATTCAATCAAGACACGGCACCAAGTTACAGAAATTCAATAGAAAATAGTCGTTAATTAGCAGTTCTTTTTTCATGCAAAAATAAATTCGGAATATGTATCATAATCAAAACAAAATATAATATTTTTATTCCTTGCGCATTAATAATACAATTATCAAGTTTTCCACAAAATGACCGTTAATATGTTCCTAACAATTAAGTTAAGCTTTTAATACGCGATTAGTGATTAAAGTTGAGTCTTTACACTATTGTTTAAGGCGTGCCATTGAACTTTATTAAGTTCAATCCAGTTGATCAGTTCCAAACCCTAAAAAAACTTAAAATGGTCGATGAACACGGGTCGGTGCCCACTAACATCATCGAAAGTGAAAAATCTCACTATTCGCGATAACGCAAATATCAATGACCGTCAAAGGAAAGACGAACAATTAATTCAACCATGCTAAGCACCAAATTATATAGAAATTCAATAGAAATTATTTGTTAATTAGTAGTTCTTTCTTAAAGTAAGTATAAATTTGGAATATGTATCATAATTAAAACATAATATAATATTTTTCTTTCTTGAGCATTAATCATAAAGTTACCAAGTTTTGCACAAAATGACGTTAATATATTCCTAACAGTTAAGTTAAGCTTTTAATATAAGATTAAAGTTGAGTTTTCACACTATTGTTTAAGGCGTGCCATTGAACTTTATTAAGTTCAATCCGGTTAATCAGTTCCAAACTCTAAAAAAACTGAATGTGGCAGATGAACAGGGGTCGGTGCCCATTAACATAATCGAAAGTGAAAAATCTCACTATTCGCGATAACGCAAATATCAATGACCGTCAAAGGAAAGACGAACAATTAATTCAACAATGCTAAGCACCAAATTATATAGAAATTTAATAGAAATTATTTGTTAATTAGTAGTTCTTTCTTAAAGTAAGTATAAATTTGGAATATGTATCATAATTAAAACATAATATAATATTTTTCTTTCTTGCGCATTAATCATAAAGTCACCAAGTTTTCCACAAAATGACGCTAATATATTCCTAACAGTTAAGTTAAGCTTTTAATATGAGATTAAAGTTGGGTTTTAACACTATTGTTTAAGGCGCGCCATTGAACTTTATTAAGTTCAATCCGGTTGATCAGTTCCAAACACTAAAAAAACTGAATGTGGCAGATGAACAGGGGTCGGTGCCCATTAACATCATCGAAAGTGAAAAATCTCACTATTCGCGATAATGCAAATATCAATGACCGTCAAAGGAAAGATGAACAATTAATTCAACCACGACACAGCACCAAATTATAGAAATTCAACAAAAATAGCCGTTCATTAGCTGTTTATTCTTGCGTGCTTTTTTCCTCTTCATTACTTCTAAAAAGAGAGTGAATCTCTTCTTACTAAATGAAGTTACTTCACCCCGGCGTCCTTGTACCGTTAATGCGAGAGTTTGAAACGGCACTGCGATCTATAAACACTTTCCTTGATCTCTCGCGTTATGCCCAAGTGGAATCATCAAATAGTATTGTGTGTAACGCAACGCCTGGGGGACAAATGAAAGTGTGGCGCAAATGCTTTAACTGGCTTGTAAAATATGCAAATTTCATAGATTTTTTTTTCCTCCGTTGTCATGGATTGCTTTCGAACTATGCTGATATGTGAAGGTTGAAGTTTTTACGTAATTATATGCAGACAAAAATAAGAGTTGCGCTTTCATCATATTTATTGACGTGTTTAATAGTGCTAATATACAGAAAAAGGAAATATTAGTAAGTGCATGCTACTGAATATCGCATATAGTTAAAACCTTAGGAAACCTGACATTCAAAACCTGGATCGTCATTCTCTTTAAAAAAGCCAAGGGCTAGGAAAATTTTGAGGCCATACGGAAAAAAGAGCATTTTTTGTCTGGTTGCGTCTCTTACAAGCCTATGAATCGGACGCGGGCCTGGTTGCAAAATTTTTAGAGGTTATAATTTTTTTTTAAGTTAAAACAAAAGGTCCTTTACTCTTGTTTTGTACCTCTGCGATTTATAAATAACTTTCCTTAATCCCTCTCGTTATACCCAAATGGAATCATCAAACAGACAACATCTGGGGGACAATTGAAATTAAAAGTGTGACACAATTTTGAATTGTAAAACATGCAAGTTTAACCCTGATAGATATTTTACCCTCCTTAACTATGGATTGCTTCCAAACTATGCTGATATGTGAAAGATGAAGTTTTGACGTAATTGTATAGAGAAAAAAAATAAGAGTTTCATTTTCAACATTTTTACTGACGTGCTTTGATAGTTTCAGTACACAGTAAACGGAAACATTAGTAAGTTGCGTGATACTGAATACCTCGTTGTTAAAACCTTGGAAAATTTTGGCGTTTAAGATTAAATTAAGATCTTTATTTCTTTTTAAAGTGGCCCAGTGGCAAGAAATTTTTGGAATCCCAAGGGAGACAAAAAAACATATTTTTTTTTTTTACCGCTGGCTTCTTCTACACGAAATCTACCAATTAATCACGTCACACCTCAAGGGAGGGGCCTCGACTCTCATTCTAGGGATAAAATAATTTTCAAAGGTTAAAACACACACACAGAGAGAGAAAGAGAGAGAGCACAGATCATCTTCCTAGCCTCCTCATGTCACAAATCAATTGGATTTATAAAGTTTAAAACAAAATGTCCTTTACTCTCATGGAGAATCTCTTAAGCATATGTATTTATTACCAATCACACCCTCCAATCTTAATAGGCAACTCTGTGTAAAACTGACTTGAATTAGTTTAATTATTTTTGAAATCGTAGAAGTAAAAAGGAAATTTACAAAACTTTGCAGAAAGTAAATTAATTTTTTATTAGGCTTTCAAAAAATAAAAAGCACTGAATTGTGGAATTTAATCTTTCAATTTTGATTACAATACATCAGAATTTGCGACAGTCATTATTTTGAAAATTTATTTTTGGATATCTAATTTTAATAATAGATTGAAACATTAAAATTCAAAAGTACATGAAATGTTGAATAAAAAGGCAAAAATAGAAGAAATTTACAATTACATTTATATTTTCTTTCAGCCCAAATATTTATAAATGCAGAGAGAATTTCGCAAAAGACAACTTTTACATTAATTGATTCAAAAATATCACTATCATTTGTAATTTTCTTATTTTTACATAGAAGGAAATATGCATAAATGTAACTTTTACCATGTATTAGTTTTTAGCCAAATAATAGTCATAAATAGCATAATTAAATGCTCTGACTTTAATATCCTTGGCATAGCGACAATCTATTGCCACACATTGACATTTAAATATTTTAAACATTCTTCTATGCCAGAAGGAATGTGAATTAACATATTGTGCATACTATTTAAATTATAATCATTCAAAAACAATCAATAATCAAACAATCTCAAAAACAATCAATGATATACTCGATATAATGATAATTTTGAAACAAGAAACTACACAGCCTAAAAAATTCAAAGCGATTGAAGCATTTATTTTTTCATTCATTTCGAAAATATGAACAGATAATTATTGATTTGTTGGAAAAATATCTCTTTCAGGGGGTCATGACGTGATTGATAAAGCCGTTTCATTGAAACATTTAAATTATCAAGCAAAAAAAAAAAAAAAAAACTTACGGTTCATTAAACTGTTTTTTCAAAATCATACACATACGAGGGTTACAATGAAACTTTTAAGACAGGGGCAGACGATATGTGTTAAAAACCATTATTGGTCGGATATTTAAATTTGAACTCTTTTATATCCACAGACGATAATTTGTGGCAACAATTGTAAATTAGCTATCGTAAGAATAAATTTTGAAAGAAGAGAAAATGGGATTTGACATCTGAGCATTATTGATTTATGATTTTTTAGGATTTTAAAGTAGGACTAAATCAAGAAGAATGACCTCAACGGCCACAATGGGAATATTTAACTGAAGGTCCATCTCGTACCACCGTATTCAGAAGGTTTAAAGAATTTAGAAGAGGTCGAAATTCTCTCCTGGATGAAGGACAGGAAGCCCTTTGTCAGCTGTAGTCCCAGAAAATGCGTTGGACATACGGAAAGTATCAATATCAATCTAGGATAAATGCTGTACCTTATCAAATGATACAGAAGGAACTTAACATTAGATCCGCAGCTTTTCATAAAATTATTGAAGAACTGCATATAGTGAAATTAATTTGTCGTTGGGTCCCCCGTAAGTTAACAGAACACCAAAAAGTGGAGCGAGTCGTAAAGAACCCTGAGATTACTTAATGATGATATGCACCGCATTATTTCTAAAATTATAACTGGTGATGAGACGTACATACCTTTTTTTCACGTTTCAACACGCCAACAAAGTAAAGTATGGGTCTTTGAAGATGACTCCAAATCAACAATGGTGAAAAGACAACTGGCAATGAAAAAAAATAATGTATGCTATGTTCTTCAGAAATGCAATGCTGATCAAAGCCATACAGCTAGAGGGATAAAAGACAGTTTCAACTAACTGATATATCACTAAGGGTCTTCCAGAAATTCTTCTAGAGGTGAATGTTAAGGAACTCGTGCTTTTTACCATGACAATGCATCTTCTCATTCAGCAAGGATTACAATCGAATGTCTTGAATAAAAAACATTAAAGTGATAGAACATCCACCCTATTCTCCTGATCTTGCTATGTGTGGCTTTCGGTTATTTTTTAATCAAAAACAATTACGTGTTCGTCGTTTTTCTTTCCGCAAATGAGACTGATGAAGCTATAAAAGCATATTTTTCATTTATTCCAAGAAATTGATGATTTATTATGAATCTTTGTAAAATTTGCCAACAAAAATGCATCAATCTTGAAGGGAATTGCTTTGAGCTCTTCTAAGAGTTGGTAAGTTTAACTTATACCATTTAGCCGTATCTCAAAAATTTCAGTGTGACCCTTGTTTTATTCTTTCCAAAGTTATTGCGCTAGAAAAAATATGCACGAAAGGAAATAATATTCTAAATGAATAATAATCTTCCTAATCCTGAAATGTGCTTTCAAATCAATTTGGTTCTTTATTTTGTTATATTATTATTTATACTACCGAATTTTGGAACTTTTAACAGTAAATAGTAAATATACATTGACCGTATCTATTCTAAATTGATTTCATAAAATCAGAAATTTAAGGATGTTCTCAAGTTTCATATTTTCCCTGGAAAACGATTCAAATCATTCTAACTCTTTATAGGGCCATTTTCGCACAAAAATACATGAAAATTGCAGACTTTACTATTCAAGTAGGGCAAAAAATCGGAAAACATTTTTAATAGTTTTCAACATAGTTGAAAAAATATTTATGACTTCGATTTGTCTATCTGTCGTCTGTCCGTCCTCTAACTCTCGTAAATGCACTATTATTGCCATATAATTCATATATTTTTTAGGTTCACTATGGAATGTTTGCTAGTGAAAATGTTGTGTGTAGAATATATAATTCGTTTGCTAGGAACTCAAAAAATTCAATTACATTATCATCTATGGGAAAAAATAATTTGCGGTTTATTTTAATGATGTTACACTATTTCAAGTAGATGTGCATTTCTGAGGTGCACTAAAGCATGCTTTCTGTAGAATATGGGGTAGTAGCATTTATCGTTCATTTAAAGTGTCACACAAAATTTTTCGGTTACATAATGGTCTAGGGGAAAAAAACTGTTTGCAGCGTATTTTAATGATGTTATATTATTTCAAACATAATTTAATTTATATATATTATTGAGATGTACTACAAGTTGCTTACTATAAAACATGACGTGCTTAACAGTTATCGTTCATTTACAGAGACACACAAAAAAATTCGGTAACATCACTGTTTATGAATGTGATAAATGCTGGAAGAGCGTTTTCAGCTGTGTTATGCGTTTTTAAGTTTAACTACATTTCTGCATAATACGTCGTGTGAATTAATTCTGTAGATCATATACAGTGCTACACAAAATAATTTGTAAGCATTACAATGTAAGTGCGTGCATTTCTTAAAGGTGTTTTTTAAATGAGTTATCCATTTTCCAGCTGAACTATATTTAATGTACGAATAAATGTTTGTAGAATACAAACAACAAGAACAAAAAAAAAAACATATTTATAGGGTTACGCAAAGAAGTGGATACATTGCCGCCTATAGATGTTAATTTCTGAAAGCACGTTTGCAGTGCTGTTATGCGTTTTTTTCTTCTTCTTCAATTGAATTTTAGTTTAATACGAAGTATTCAGAAAAATCTGTATGAATATTACAAGGCTATACAAAGCTATTCGAGTGCATTTCCGTCTATTGATGAAAATTGCTGAAGGTGAATGTTGATCATGTTCTGCGTTTTGTAACCCCCCCCCCCCCCCTTCCGCCTTCCAGTGACGATCTTTTCCCAGTTTTTGCATGCCGAATATCGATTTAAAATCACAAAACGTTTTAATGTTCTTTGTATTTATAGGAAAATAGAATGTATTGTTTAATTTATTTGTATTTGAATAGTTTATGCATTTAACAACGAAAATAACTTCGTCAATGTGTCAGAAAGTAATAAATTCAGACTTTAGAACGACCTCAAGAACACATATGACTTTTCGAAAGTGCGAGCGAAGCAGATTTATACAAATGCAATTTATTTATAACGGGCTGACAAGAAAAAAAAATTCTTACTTAAATAGACTTATTTTATTTTTTATATAACACAAAAAATATATGGTATATACTATATACATATTTTTATTCAGTGTAACTGTTAAATTTTTACTTATCTTTGTCTAAATATCTAATAATTGATCAGGTTAAGTAAGTTTTTCTGAAAAAAAAAAAATATTACGGACAACTTATTCAAATCGTGCATGAATGTTAAAAATACATAATTTAACCCTTTAACGGATAAAGCATTTCAATTGTTAAGATGTTGAAATAAATGATTGACACCGGAAATTATGAACAAATTTATTTTTATATAATAAAAAAGCGATATTTCACATATTTAATAAATGAAAAACATTTCTATTAAAATTCTGCTGTCATTGTTGAGTTTCGTAATTAAAGTTTTGTGGTTTCGTGGGGAAACCAATGAACGTTAAAGGGTTAATAATAAAAAGAGGCGTTTTTATTTTTCTTAACATGTTGACCATCCAGCATAAAATTGATTATTTTTTCGAAACTACCCAAACCCTTTATGCATTTAATTTCCCACGAGCATTAATTGTTGCCTGCGAGTTGTGCACAGGCTCGGTAATTTTGTACCATAATAATCTGCCATGAGACCGTATGATCTCCACGGTGCGCAGAATCGAAGTCATGCATGAAACCGTATGGACTTGTGGGTATGAGACCATATGAACTCATGGGGCGGTCAACGTATTAAAAAGAAAAGAATTAAAAAATATATATACTGAAACTTTCAGAAAATCACGGTTATAAAATGTATGTACCCGTTTAATGTAAAACGTTTATTTCTTTCACTATATCTTCTGTAATATTATAGTTACATTTATAATTTTAGATAGTTTTGAAAAAGATAAGTTATACAAGCATGGGAAGTCTTTAGATTAAATAAATTTTATAAAAATTGTACTACTAATAAAGTTGTACTAAATTGTAGTAAATTAATAAAAGTTGCAAAAAAAGACATTCTGAAAAAACTTTTTAAAAAATTTACACACACATACGATTCATTTTTCGTTTAGAATTTCAAGACTTTGTTTGGGTTTATGTATTGTAAACCTTAGTTATTTTTCAAATTATCTCAGTCTGCTGTATGTTTTAAGCCCAAAATTGAAAATTCGTAAAAACGAAGCAGTTTATTTCTTAAAAGCCCTTAAGCAATGCCCTGTCGACTGAACATTCATGACAATTCTTCCTGTGTTTTCCCTTTGACCGTATCGTGATCAGGAAAATACATATCTGTTTGAACCTATATGTTTACTCACCTGAATGTATCATTTTAATTAAATATGTATCCGCTAATTTGTTTACTTGTCGCCGACAGTGGGGAAAGTATCTATTTATAGCACGGTTATAAAATGTATGTACCCGTTTAATGTAAAACGTTTATTTCTTTCACTATATCTTCTGTAATATTATAGTTACATTTATAATTTTAGATAGTTTTAAAAAAGATAAGTTATACAAGCATGGGAAGTCTTTAGATTAAATAAATTTTATAAAAATTGTACTACTAATAAAGTTGTACTAAATTGTAGTAAATTAATAAAAGTTGCAAAAAAAGACATTCTGAAAAAACTTTTTAAAAAATTTACACACACATACGATTCATTTTTCGTTTAGAATTTCAAGACTTTGTTTGGGTTTATGTATTGTAAACCTTAGTTATTTTTCAAATTATCTCAGTCTGCTGTATTTTTTAAGCCCAAAATTGAAAATTCGTAAAAACGAAGCAGTTTATTTCTTAAAATCCCTTAAGCAATGCCCTGTCGACTGAACATTCATGACAATTCTTCCTGTGTTTTCCCTTTGACCGTATCGTGATCAGGAAAATACATATCTATTTGAACCTATATGTTTACTCATCTGAATGTATCATTTTAATTAAATATGTATCCGCTAATTTGTTTACTTGTCGCCGACAGTGGGGAAAGTATCTATTTATAGCACATTGTGATCTAAGCGATCACGCATTCTTCTCTGCTCTTCCAAGCATATCACTCTCCCTCTCTATATCGCCCTTGACCCGCCTCGCTCGGATAACTCTTACTGCGGCCATTTACCGCAACAAAGTAAGGATTCGGGTCAGGCCTTTTCGAGCCCTTTTTCCCTACTCACTCTCTCTGCTCGCTACGATGTTGAAGAAGAAATTATCCGTGCGCGATGTAGGTGAATGCCAGCGAAAGTGGGTCGGTTGATTGTTTGGGATCAACAGGATTATGACTGAGTTGATTGGAGAGATGATGTTTGGTCGGGAGGGATTAAGCGTTCGTAATGGTTTTGCAGTATTCAGAAAGGTTTATGGACGGATCAATTAGTCAGAGAGTTTTGGACTTTGGCCAAGTGATCATCAAAATCCTGTATTTTCTCACGCTGCGAACATTGTGGTGATAAAAAAAAAAGTTTAATAATGTAGAATTAATAAAGGAGAATAAAATTAATAATAAAATAAAATAACTATGAAATGAAATAAAAAATGAGTAAAACTTTGAATTTTACACATACAACCATAGATAGATAGATAGATAGATAGATAGATAGATAGACAGATAGATATATTGTTTGGGATCAACATGTTTATTGCTGAGTTGATTGGGGAGATGATGTTGGTCGGTATAGATATTAAGCGTTAATAATGGTTCTGCAGTATTCAGAAAAGTTTATGGATGGATGGACGGTTGGTTGGTTAAATGACGGTTTAATGACACAATGGGACATGCTGCGCCAAAAAAGTTTATGGACGGATCAATTAGCCACAGCGTTTTGGACTCCGACCAACTAGTGTATTTTTTCACGTTGAGAATAATATGGTTTTAAAACAACTTAATAACATAGAGAAAAATAAAACTAAAAATAATGAAAAGTTAAAAAATACATAAAACTTTGTTGTTGTTTTTTAAAACATACATATATGGATAGACAGGTAGTTTGTTTTATATCAAACGATTATCAGGGGCGTGCACAGAGGGAGAGATGAGGGGACAGTTGTACAGGGTCACAGCGGCCGATTTCATATAAAGTATATTCATATACAAGGCAGGTATGTAAGCGCCCATAAATGTAATCTCTACCCAGTTATATGTACCACACTATACGATTTTTATGATAATTCCTGATTATATCGTAACTGAGACGATTGGAAAGAGTGGGAGGCATTAAGCGTTCATAATAGTTCTGCAGTATTCAGAAGGGATTATGGACAGATCAATTGGTTGGAAGGTTTGGGACAAATGATCATTAAAATCGCTTATTTTATCACGCTGAGAGTAATATGGTGATAAGAATAATTATATATAATAAAAAAATTATAAATATTTCATAATGAAATGAAACGCTATAAACACTAAAAAAGTTTACTTTTACAAAGATATATACACTGCAAAAAATAACTGTTGATTTTACAGTATAAAACTGGCACCCAGCTGCCAGTATTATACCGTAAAATTAACAGTATTAAACAGTAAAATAAGCAGTAATACGCTGCCGTGCAAGCAGTAATACGCTACCGCGCATGCGGTAGCATGCTCGGTCTATTAAAATCTATTACTGTTAAAGATTTAAAAATTTGAATCCGTTCAAGCATTTGCAAATTTTTCAGCTATTTGAATGAAAATAAATTTTATTATGTATGAATATCCAACTAGATTAATTATGTTAAGTCTTAATTGGCTTAGTGTAAATTAACATAATGTGCATTATAAAATCAATGAAAGTGGGTTGGTTGGTTGTTTGGGAACAGCATAATTATGACTTAGTGATTTATGACCTAGACAGATGAAACTGGTCGGGATGAGTTCCTCTGGACGCTTCTAACAGTTCTGTGGTTCAGAAAGATTTATGGACGTATTAATCAGAGAGTTTTGGATTCCGATCAAGTGATCATCAATATCGCGTATTTTTTCACGCTGATCTCTAATAAGCTGTGTAGTAAGTGATAATTCACATTCTTTTGTTATATTCATTAATTTTATAGTATTAAGATGTCTTTTTCTTTCAACGTGAGAAAGTGCGTGATTTTAAAACTATCTATTTATGAATCCGTGTCTGTAAAAAATAAATCTTTATTTATTTTTAACGTTTCATTTCTTTAATAATTTTCTCATTTTATTCTATTTTATTGTGTTTTTAACCTATTTTTATCGCCACATTATATATTCATTTTAAAACATTTCATCTCGTTATTAAATTTTTCATTTTGTTCTATTTTATTAATTTTATTCTCAGCTTGAAATACACGAGGTACTTGGTCAGACTCCAAAATACAATATCCTCTCAATAGCAGCTTGTTAGAAATTAACAGAATAATGACTGAATTGACTGGACAGACAGATTATGATGGCAGAGAGAGATTTTGCGTTTCTAATGGGTTTTTTTTTAAAAAAGAATATATATATATTTGGACGAATCAATTAGTCAAAAGGTTTTGGAGTTTGACCAAGTACTCCTCGTGTACTAGGAGTATAGGTGCTACGTATTTATATAATTACGAACGTACCTAAAAACTGTATATGTGAATATGAATGAGTCTTTACGTGTTCTTTTTCCTACATAAAAGATAAAATTGGTATATTAAAGATATGATTGTAGGCTATTTTTCCATAATTGCATTACATTATATATAAATTTTCTTTGATTTTGGGTTTTGAATCAACGAAATTGTTTTGTTGGATTCGGGTCTGGTTTCGGGTTGGCTTTCAGCAGAATATTCGGGTTCCTGCCAGGTATAACCCGAGTCGCTCAGAAATCTTCCTGAAGCTAGGTATGGCCACATATTGAGTCTTTGATAAGTTTTCCAAAGTTTTATGTATTTTATACTCTAACGAATATCTTTTTTATGATCTCAAAGATAAAACTATCAAATTCTTTCAAAAGTAAAATTAATAGTATTTTCTATGAATTTCGAAAGATAATGTTATAATTTGTAATTAAATGTTAATATAAATGCCTTAAAAAAAATGCATTTGTAAATTAGTATTCAGTTTCAACTAACAAGGAGACCGCCAAACATGATGCGCACAGATTTTGATGATTTTAAAGTATGTTGTAGGGATCATACCCCTAACTCTTCAGGTCAAAGGTTTCTTTCAAATGGGCTTTAGTTTTCGAGAAATTTCGTTTTAAAGTTAAGCATGCATTTCAAATGCCATTACTTTGCGGTCCTGAACAAGGTCTCAGTGGTTCAGTGGTAGCGTTCGCGATTTGAGAGCCGCAGATGGGTGTTCTGTCCTCTCCTGTGACTTACTTTTTTTAAAACACATTTTATATATTTGTCGCGTTATAAGTTGTATGCAAAATTATGAATTCTGTATCTTTGAACTTTTTGATATTTTCCTAATAAATTCCATTTACATTTTCAAATATTTCGTAAAAATTTACGGCTTTTTTTTTTTTTTTCTTGTGCAGTTTTGAAATTAATATTTCTATTGACAAAATTCCAAACTAACTAATTCCAAAAACACATCTTGAAAGGAGTAATAAAATATTAAAGCAATAACGATTATATCCAAGTTTTAGCCAGTTATATATATATTTTTTATGTTATTTAAATACATTTAACTGTAAAGTTCAAATTCACCGTCATTTTTGATTTGCACAAATAAAAAATAATGTATTACAATTAAATTTTACAGTCTAACAAGTCGATGCCATACAGAAAAATTCAACTAGAAATGAAAAATAGTTTGTAAATTACAATACATATAAAAAATATCTGAAAAAAAAAATCGTCTGCAACGACTTTTACGGTAATATCAGAATAAATAAAATTTTCTTTTTATCAATTTCGTTTCGCTTCCCTTGCAGACAAATACCACGTTTGAAATAATCTCTTTTTCAAATTTAATGCATTTTTAAATATATTTATCACAATTTAAATATTTAAAGAATATATAACATGCTAATTTATACATTCTTCCAATATTTTTAAAACAATTATTTAAAGGCGATTTTTAATGCGAAATTTGTTTAGAATATTTTTGCGATAGGTATAACACAATTAGTTCCATATTTAATAAACTAAAAATGTCGATGTCGGTGATGATAAATATTTTAGTATTTCAGCAGTTAACATATTTCAATATATTTAGAACAAATCAAATATTAAAAGGATATATTATTTTGTTAATTTTTTCTTAATTATTTAATTTTTTTTAAATAGAAAATGTAAATTATAAAAAAATGTATTATTTCATAAATACAATAAATAAATAAGTAAATATACATAAATGTAAACAATAATCATTTTAAAAAGACGAGATATCAAGACAAAAATAAGTTTGGATTTTCGTCAGCAGAAATATTCGAATAAAAATTGCACAAAAACTATAAAATTTCACGCAATATTCGAAAATGTAAATGGAATTTATTAGGAAAATATCAAAAAGATCAAAGATGCAGAATTCATAATTCTGCATACAACTTATAACGCGACAAATATATAAAATTTGTTAAAAAAGGTAAAAGTCAGGAGAGGACAGAACACCCATCTGCGGTTCTCAAATCGCGAACGCTACCACGGAACCACGGAGACCATGTCCAGGGTCGCCAAGTAATGGCATTTGAATTGCATGCTGAACTTTAACCCAAAATTTCTCGAAAACTAAAGCACATTTGAAGGAAACCTTTGACCTGAATAGTTAGGGGTATGATCCCTACAACATACTTTAAAATCATCAAAATCTGTGCACATCATGTTTGGCGGTCTCTTTGTAAGTATGTTTTTCGAATCACCATTATTTGGTTATTTACTTTTTTTTAAATCCGCACTCAGAAAAAGAAACTGATTAAAACTACAAAACATATTTTTTGAGTACATTTCGTTGTTTTAGCAAAATTGGAGTAAAATTGAACCATTTTACTTCAATTAACAAAACATTTTTCTGACGATACAAATTTTTTTTTTTGGAATTGCAAAAAAAAAAAAAAAATTTTGTTGATTCAAACAAAATTTTTATTGACCCATATTTAAACAAAAATTTTGTTTAAATATAGGTCAATGGAAATTTTGTTTGAATCAACAAAAAAAAAATTTTTTTGAAAACCACTTTTTTTTGCAATTCCAAAAAAAAAAAAAAAAAAAAAAAGAAAGAAATTGTATCGTCAGCAAAAATGTTTTGTTAATTGAAGTAAAATGGTTCAATTTTACTCCAATTTTGCTAAAACAACCAAAATGTACTCAACAAAAATGTTTTGTAGTTTTAATCAATTCCCTTTTCTGAGTGCGTGTTATTTTGTTATTTTTTCGAAAGATAAGGTTATATTTTGTAACTAAATATTAATATAAATGCCTATTTTTTTAAAATAAATGCATTTGTGAATTAGTATTCAGTTTCAACTAGTGTTTTTTGAATCACCATTATTCGGCTATTTACTTTTTAAAAATACGTGTTATTTTGCAAGCACGTTACATTTTTATTTTCATATCATGTTGTTTAAAGAAAGTAAGAAATAAACAAAACAAATAAGAGAAATTCGTATACTGCTGTTAATCCTTATATACAGACGACAAAAATATAATAATAGTTTATAACAGATATACAAGAATGTTAAAATTTTAAACCTGTATTTAACTGACTTTTTTTTATTTTTTTTTATTTTTTTAAACTGAATTTCATGTAAAGTTGTTTAATTGCAACCTGACATCCTTTTAAAAATAAGAAGTTATTTTTATTATTCAGTAAATGTCATCATAATCAAAGATCATAATATTAGATAACTGTAACGAGTTTTTGTTGTTATTATAATTATTAAAATACATTAACGCAAAAAAATATATATCAGTCAAATGGTTTTAATTGTTAATTACATAGTTAACTGAAGGTTCAGTCTTAACAAATCAGATTAAGACTATAAGATCTAGGGGATGCAATCATAATGATTTCGTTTGTAGATATGTTTACCAAATTTTAATATCTCGAAATTTTTTGTTATTACGCTGTTCCCCAACCGAGTCCCCAACCTACACGGGTCGGGTTGCATCCAACCTGAACCCGGAATTTCTGCTTAAAGTCACCCCGAAATCCAAACCGAACTCGAAATATTGAAATCCGAACAAGAAATGAAAGAAAATTAATCTATACTATGGAAAAATTGTCTATAATTATATATCTAATATCAATTTACCTTTTTCTGAATAAAAATGAATGCAATCATTAATATTCAATTATGAAGTTTTTTCATTGGAAAAGTATTCGGGACTCTGGAAAAATCGGCTCCCGAACTCGACCCGAAAGATTGAAAGTCTAACCCGAAACGAACCCGAATCCGAAACATTTAAAGTCAGCCAGACCCGAAATGAAAAAAAAAACGTCAAACAGATCCGACCCGAACAGCGGATTGGGTAGGGTTCGGGTAAAATCAGGTTACCCGACTCTATGCAGGACTCTAAATCGAGCCCTTAAATTACAAATTATTTTTATTTTGTTTATATCAACTTTAAAAATTTCTTTCACCTATCACAATTAACAAGATTTCATATAAATTATAAAATTTAAATTATAAACATTTATTTAGAAAATTTGCGTTATTTTAATATTCAATAAGCAAATTTTAGTTAATTGTTACACTGAAAGATTTGAACGTCTCTTCTCTCATTTTAAGGATTTAACTTGCTTTTTATTTATTTCAGATACAATATAATAAGCTGATAGACATTTAAATATTTTCAAAATTTCATTTTATTAAAATCCATTATACCGAGTCTTATACAATTTAATAAAGCAGATGTAACGTACAGAAATGAATATTGATAAGAATAAAGAATAAAATTCATGCTATCCAATAATTCGTGTCAACAAAGTTTATTGCGTGAAAATACTGTTTGATAAAATCTTTATGTTACAAAATTGAAAACATTAAAATATATTTCCATGTTATATTTATATGATTTCTTTTATTTGGAAAATTTGTATGTTACAAATGACTTGTTATAATAATTTGCATTATACTTATATCACATCATATAGTAGTAAACTTGATTAAATATAAGTAGATAAAATGTTAAAAATCTATTGTTTTGTGTAGATCGTATTCATTTAAAAATCAAGTTATTTCTATAATATATGCCACCTTATTTTGTTATAATGGAGGCCTACAATTTATATTTTTTATTTATGTCTGTTCATGTTAGATATATTTATTAAGCATTTATTTATGCAATTTTCATACTACTATAATTAATAGGTTTTAAACGAAGAAATACACGATTACTTTTAAGAATGTTTTATTTTACATTTATAAAATTATTATGAATAAGTAAGACTTTTTTAAAACTGCAATATTTAACGCTATTTGGAAGTTTTGTAAAATATGGATTCAACTACATAAATAAAGTGCGTATTTGTTCTTGTCTCATGTTTTAAAATATATGCTGAGTTTTATGAAATAGAATGTCATTAAAAATATCTAAGGTAATAGCAAGAAGACTATAAAACATTTGAAATATTTGCGATTGAACGAAATATATGTTTATGTCATGGTGACTATAACGTATAACAAAATGACAAAAACTATCTCAAAGTTTGCTTTAATTTTATGCACCTAAATTTCCAGCATATTTTTCTGCAAAATTTAGCATGATTGCAAATTTTTCAGTAATGATTTTCAGTAAAAGTAGCATGATAGCAGTATTTTTCGATGTAAAATTTCAAAAATAAAGATAGTTACGTTACTTTGCAATTTTTTACAGTGTATTTTGAATTTAAAGTACAACTTGACTGAATGCTGTTAGTAATATGTTAAAACTTCATTCAGTTTGGCACACTATGTGAATGTATGTACCGGGTCCTCCAAAAGTTCGTGAATACATTAAAAAGATATTAAAAAGAAACAAATCATGTTAAAAAAATTCCGTTGAAAGAATGGGATTAGAGGGAGACCGTACTTTTTTTAATAACAAAAAATGTTGGTTAAAAAATTACTGATAGATGGTGTTACATGCATAATATGAAACAGATTTATGCAATTCAGGTTGTCAATAAAATCCCTCAATGCACACAGGATCTTTATTCGATGCCAGCAGTATGCTACCGTTACCACATCAAGCGTTGTTGGTTAAACTCTTTTACAAGAACATGGAATCGGCAACTGGCGCATTGCGAAAATTCTGCACGGCAAAATGACTGAAGACGAGAAAAGAACCCTTTTTCATGTGCTGGGATACTGAAGCTTGTCAGACGCTTCGATGAAATTCGCATTTTACTATAAGCCTAATTTGCCTACATCTGCTTCATATTACGCATACCAGCGCTAACTATCAGTAATTTTTTTAAGCAAAATTTTTTTTTTATTATTAAAAGAAATCTTCCCTCGAATCCCATCCCTGCAAACCGCAAGTTTTTAGCATAATTTGTTTTATTTTAATAATTTTTTTAATTTTTAACGCACTTTTGGCACACCGGGTATATGTCTACACACAAATGAGTAATAATGTAAATGTCAGTATATGCTACCATGGGAAACTATATTTCATCGCGCATAAGAAAAAAAACATGCAAAAGTCTATTTAAAATATCATTGTATCTCAAATATTCTCGCATTGCGTTTCATGCTGATATGCGTTTTGAAACAATATCATCTATGGTGCTACCATTAAGAGGAACAGAAAGGTTTGAAATGGTGAAAAATTAATTGAAGTTTGATCGTAGATTAAGAAGCCTATAATTAATTTAGATTATTAATTATTTTTGCATTTATCTATTTATGTTTTATAGAATTAAAAAATATATTTGTTAAATTGTAAATAACAGTAACAAAAATTTTAATATTGTACGACAAGAGTAATGTCGCAAAACTAGCTTTGCCACGATTTAAAAAAAAAAGATTCCATATTTTTGAGTCGTTATTCCTTCTTCATACTGCTTATTACGCTGCCTCTCGATTATACCTTAAACAGACAAAAAAAAAATTGTAAGAAATTATAACAAAAAATTCAAAATCCATAAAAAACTTATCATATTTTTTGTTATAACTTGAAGAATTTTTTTATTATTATTATTGCTTATCAAGTATAATTTATAGAGAATTTAATTTCCTTTGTTGTTTTGTTTTGTTTTTTAAGAAAAGAAACGAGTAAATCCGTTAATTGTTCAAAAGCTGTCGTGGCAAAACCGTTGAAAAACAGTGTTTCGAGCGAATTGAATTTAAAGTTTTGTCTTCGCAAGTATTGCCGATCTGCGCGGCTTAACGTTTATGGCTTGTACGACCGTAATTTTAGGAATTTTTTTCTCGGACCAACTGTAGGACTTTCTTAAAGGTTCAAACATGTTAAAAATTATAAGAATAAAAAATACTTTTTCCGTACTTTCAAACTTTTCTGGTTCCCTTAACTAAAGTAAGGAGTGCAAGGTGCGAACTTTGCTTCAAATACATGCAAAATAAGTGTCAAAATATTGTTCAACTTGATGGTTACAATCGCCTCCATTATTTTGTAAAAACATGGAATTTTCTAACAGAACCAACTACATGACATTCCTAAAGGTTCAAACAATGCAATAAAAATAATAAAATTTAGAATTTTCGTTCACTACTTTACCATAATGAAGCTATTTTACCAATATCTTTAACAGACTTAATTTACCTTTTGTAAAATGTAATAGATATCACGTGAAGTCCACTGTATTTTGGTCACTGACCCATATGTACCGTGTTTTGAATGCCAAATTATGATGTCTTTATGTCAGTATTGTTTGGGCGCAGATAGCAGCCATTTCCAACAATTCTTGGGATACTATCACATATAATAGAAAACCAGATATTCCTGTTGAAAATTTTGCAAAAATAATTTTTTTAGATGAAAACTCGAGTTTAACTCGCTGTGAGACACACTGTATTTATGACTGAATCTGTGGATTGTGACCCAGCTTCCCTATACAAAAAATGTTTTCGTGAACTGTACCACACCTTAAAGTTTATACATACGGTATCGAATTACCTCGTATACATATATATATTTAAAAAAGTATTGAGGAGGAAAAAAACCCAGGCACAAATGGGTTAAATTGAGACATGAATACCTGTATATAGCATGCAGTTCGAATACTGCTATTGTCACTCTGCCTGTAAAGCTGGTTTTACAACAAGGATATGCCAAGGGAGGAAAAACATAACTGACCGGTGCTAATTTTTACCTAATATTTGGTCTCACCTTCTCCTCAGATCAAAAACGCCTATATACAGACACATTCAAAAACTTTTTTTTATTCGTAAAAGCATGATATTTATACTTTTTGTATGGGCGCTTAAAACGGGAGGGCAATTGCCCCTCCCCGAATTCTTCTCTTTACATAAATTTCCTCTATCTGTGAAAAAAAAAAATCTTTCAAGTTACTTAAAACACATAAACAGTAAGAGAAACAAGGAAAATAAAATCATGCGTGAAGCATAGATTATGAAACCCTTTTTAACACATTCATAAAACTGTAGAAAATATTACCGTTTAATAAGGTGAACAATTTGGAGAAAACTAAGTAAACTAAGTAAACAATTAGGAAAACTCATAAAACATTTGAAAACCCGATTTCAGCAAATTCCATCTATAGTCGAAAAAATATCTAAATTATTTTGTGCATCCTTATATATAACTAGTTGTTACCCATGACTTCGTTCATGTAACATTTGAAGAAAATTAATGTATTAATTAAGCAACATATACAATTAACAAACTCTTTATCATATTTTGTAGTAGATAATTCTTCTGTTAATCACAATTTGCGTATTTTTGTCATTTAAACTTTCATAAGCTTAAAATTTTATACTCTTTCACTTAGATGAAATGTGGAACACATTTTTTTCTTTTATTCTTTTTAGCATTTCTATTTATTCTATTTTACATTTATTCCGTTCATAGAAATTGATTTAATTTAAGTTTTCGTGTAAAAAAATATTTTTCAAAGGGATTATATTGGTAAATATTTTTGAGGAAATTTATTAATTAACATGTCACTTTAGATATGATTTTTATTTGATTGGAATAATCTAAAAATCAACATAAATTATGTTTATTTTCCAAAACAATTTATGATATGATATTATTATATCATATTTTAATTTATATGACATTTAAAAAAGAAATTAAAACGTGGTGGAGCATGAAAGTTTAAAAATAAATTTTAAAATGTAGAAAAATACCTTTAACTCTTGTATATTTATAGTATGTTTATTTCACAGTGCCACACTTTTAACTGCATTAACAGCTACCAATAAAATCAAAATGTTTATCACGCTCGTAAAACTTTCAAAGCCTAAGTGCTAATTTGTTAAGCAACAGAGTTGCTTATTTATTTGAATGAGGAAAACAATCTGAAAAAAAGCACTCCAATTATGGAGCTTTATGATATAAATTGTTGTGTTCTAGTTTAGGATTATGGAAGTTTCGAAATTTGACAGGAATGTATTGCAATGAGGGGCAAAAATTATCCTGTAGAGATATTTTTAAGTATAAATTTAGATATTTTTAAATTATAAGTAATTATATAAGTATCAGAGAAAGATAACTAATAATACCTGGATTTTTAATTGGCTTTTCTCTTGCTGTTTTCCATAATCGTGGTGCTTTTAAAAATAGGAGGGGGGATTTTCTTGTTTAATTAATGGCGTCTTCTTTAAATTTCGTGTGAACGATGTCAAATGCAAATTCCATTCTCCAATGAAAATTGCATATGCAAGCAACTTTTACATCGACTTTATTATGCTTATTACATTTTACAGAAATTTAATATTCCGGAAGATCGTACGGTAAAAGGATGTTAAACTTATACTTCAGCGACCAATACATTCTGTGTAAACTCAGCTACTTTGTGTAATTGCTATAAAATACTAATGTTTTCTGAATGAAAACAGGCACGTGATTTAAAATATGACGACAGTTTCACTAGGGATAGATTTTCCAATGAAACGATACTTGTCTAGTTAAAAAAATTCATACTTCATTAATCCTGTACCAATATGGATTTATATTTATATAATGTGCATGTTTGTCAACTTAACGTACGCAAAACGTTTAGCTAAATTGCTTGAACTTTCGCTAAGTTTCTCGTAATTTTCAAGAAATTAGAATATATTATATTATGGGCAGGAAATAATTAATTATGAATTACTAACTCTGCAAGAATTATTACTTTTCGCCTATAATTAGTTGAGAAAACGCCTTTAATTGAGTGCGTGACGTCGCATGCACATTATCTATTTAAAACATGAAAGCGTTTAAAGAAATCCAATACTACTCAATAATTTATAGAAAAAACATTATTTTCATTAAATACTAAATTGAACTCAGAAATTATATTTACAATGTAATTTAAACAGAATTTGCTATAATTGCGTTTTGAAATTATGTTATTTTTGATGCAAAATACTATTTCTCAAAAATGTAAATGTCTCAAAAATTCTTTTAAGAATTGGATAATAATTTTGATGTTGTAGAAATGCAAATGTTGCCACTTTGTTGAATATATTAGTTTTTACAATTAAAATGAATGTTTTATATTTAAAAAAAAATACGTCATTTTTTTCCGATAAACCATTTTACTTTTAATCCCGTTTATTTTAACACCCATCTGTAAAGAATTATTAATGGAAAATACTGTATTGTTTTCTTTAAATCCAATTTTTATTAATAGTTGGCAATTATTGTCCACCTAAACCAAGGAGCTTAAATAGGTCTTCTTGGTTGAAACTCATGCTGAAAAAAGTTACAATGTAATGATTTCTAAATCTCAATATTTGACAGACGATTTTTGATTATGCAGAATAAATTGAATCATGAAGTTTGAATACTTAAAAATAAGTTTTCATTGCTTGGAAAAATTACTTTAACATTAACAAACCAGTGGAAACAATTTACCTTTGTAAATTTAGGAGCTAAGTTATTTATTTTTATCTCCAAACACATTTCAATAAATGCACTATGTCGTTTAAATGCACTTCTAGTAATCTTTGTAATATGCGAAAAAAAATCACATTATCTGCCCAAAATGACGTCAGTTTCAGATTTCCAATTACAGTGAAAGAATCTTAATGTTTAGTGGTTTATAAAAATGTTGTCCATACGCAGTTTTTTTAATAGCAACAAGGAAAAAATTCCATTAGAATTTTTTTAAAAAATTGTTTCTGTAATGATAAATTATGGGATATGTTTAAAAAATGGTAAAGAATGGTCTGAGAAATTTTTAAAGTTGACAGTAATTTTACTCGTGTTCTACAACGTGTGTACATCAAGTTTCGTTCAAATTGGATAAAAATTATAGATTTGTATAAGGAACATACACACACACATACCAAGAATGGCTTTTATATATACTATAGGGAATCGAACCCGGGCTTCCCGGGTTACAGAACATAGGCGAAAAACCTTTTTTTTCTAATTCTAATAGATTTTTAATATTTAATAACAACGTAATTCATTAACAACGTAAAAAAGTATTTTTATAAGAAAAATATCAATATTCAAATAAAATTTCGATATTTAATAAAGCGATACTTTTGTATTAACCGCATGCCAGGACTTAACGGCCAAAGGAATAGTCCAAGATTTCGCTGTTACTGCAAGTTTTTAATTCTGAAAATTTCAACAGCTTAAGCGCGTAGTTCGAGAACATGTCTGTTAAATTAGCATTTTATTTATATTATATTATTTTTTATAGTTATATTTGGATGAAGTTTTAACTTCGTTCTGTAATATTGGCAGGGATTAAATGCGGATCTATTTATATTGTTTTAAATGCAAACGGATTAGTCTTCCGCAATCGGACTGCACGTGATAGAGATAGATTTAAAATCAATTCATGCTTGGAAAGCATTCCATAAATCATAAAAAAACAGTAAATTCAAATAGAGTTTTCAAAGAAATTGCATTTTTTTTTTTCGATTTGACGGTGTAGAAATTGAAATTGTGTGATGTTTAGAAGTTAAAAAAGATGCAGTGAATGCAAAATTTAATAGTTCGTTGCTACCATAAAACTGACTTCAGCAATAATCAGAAATGTGTTGGTTTATAGGTTTATAATATAGATTTTTATTATTATTAAACACTGTTATTGACAACATCATTTATGTGTAACTCTCCCTTGACATGAACCCGATTACGTAAGATTAGCATCAAAATTTAATAAAAGAATTTTATTCTATACGTTTGAATCAAGGCAAAATTTGGCTAAAGTCGCCAGCAAATACAACTACTATTACAACAAATAACGCATCATTGTTTTTGTTTTTTTTATGTATTTAACCATACAGTCTACACATTCAAATAGTAATTTGCTCATCAAGGGGGCTTCATCCCAGACTATTAAGTTCGTTTCTCTTATTAATTCAGTAAGGTCAGATTGTTTACTAATGGCACACGTAAATGTTTTCTTTTTCAAATTCAACGGTATTTTGAATTTTGAATGTGCTATTCTACGTTGATCTAATAACAAAGCTGCGATCCCAGAAAATGCAATAGCTAACGCAACCATATTATATGATCTCATCATTTTAAAAACTCATTAAGTAAAAATGTTTTGCCAGTCCTGGAACGCCAATAAAATAAACCTTAGAATTTTCATTTAAAACAGCAAGCGAAACTTCACCATAAATTGATTTTTGAACGTGATAATACTGACACAAACAATAAATAGACAAATATTGTTTTGAGTTACAATTTTTACATTGAAAAAGATTCTTAGGTATCACAAACATTCCTTTGGTTTTTAAATTAAATTATTTTGATTTATAAAATTATCGCTCATCAAAACGTTTATTATTATTATTATTATTATTATTATTATTATTTGCATTTTATATAAAATCAGTAAAAGTTTTTTTCTTTTTACTTTTAAACGTGTCTGTATTAAATTTCTAACTAATAATACTAATTTTAATTCTTTAATCAACGATAATATGCTATAGGTAGATATATGCTATACGATAGGTTGCCAAAAGGGAAACAAAATTACCAATGGCAACCATTAAACACGAAAAAAAGTGAAAAATACCAATTTTTATTTTAAAAAGCCATAATAAATCAGCGAATTAAGATACAGTTTTCAAAGAAATTGCATTTCAAAGTAGATTTTTTTTCTTATATAACGGTGTAAAAATTAAAAATATGAGATGTTTAGAAATTTAAAAAATTGCAATAGTAAAGATCGCAAAACCAAAATTTCATCGTCAACTGTTGCCATTTGCAAAATGACGTCAGCGTTACCCACGGACACGTTTGCCCTTTATAATATAGATAGATGTATAAATTACATAGTACATAAAGTTACTTAGTGCTCAAAAATTTAGTCCAGTTAGGAAACGCATAACACATTTGAAAATTTCCCTTCAGCAATTTCCATCAATAAATGGAAATGTACTCGAAATCTTTTTTGCAGGCCTGTATATGCAGGGTCCGATTTAGACTACAGGATCGGCAAGCATCATTCTGGGGGGGGGGGGGGGGTCCCCCTTCTATCTGTCCTTAGAAATCGGTCATGAATTATGATTAAGTGAGTAATACTAAACTTCATACCTATTGTATATATACCTAAATTTTGTACCAGGCACTATTCACATCTGTACACAGAGTATCACAAGAAAGATGATCACAACTTTAAGAAAAATACTTGTAGGAAACAAGTAGATAAAATGATGGATTGGTCAACGAGTGTATTTGTTTGAAAACTTTCTCATTTCTCATCTACATATGTCAAAATATCTAAAAGAAAAATGGCCGCAATTGGTCAGCGGAAATGGTCTTACCTTGACTCGTTAATAGGAAAATGACAATAATGAATTTCTCTGAAAACAATGGACTACTAAGTTGTTATGATAAAATTTTAATCATCGGTTTTATGATGATGTAGCTCGTACTTCTTTTGGGGGCAGGGGGGGGTAGGGTACAAATAGCAAAGCGGGGAAGGGGAGGACTGCAGTCTCTTCCTAAATTTTTGAAAATGTTTTTGGTCACTTTTGTCCAATTTTAAACATTTGGCCATTTAGCACCCTCTTAACGAAAATTCTTATTACTCCCGTGGGTCCCCCTAAAATGGAGGGCCCGGGGAAGCTGCCGCATGTGCCTGCATTAGTCATGCTCTGTAGTATATGATCTATAGAAAGTATACAAACCAAGAAATCAGCAAAAAATTAATTAAATTTAAAAACGCATCCTCAGTTCAAACCGCACTCCCAACAGTTAATGCTCATAGACAGTACTACAATCGAATAATTTTTTATGTCCCTGTAAATGAACGATAAATGCCATTTCCATCATATACTATAGTAGGCATTATGTAATGCACCTCAGTGATGTATATAAATTTCAATATATTTGAAAGTGTATAATATTAATAAAACACACCGAAAACAATTTTTCCAAATAGACCGTAATGTAACGACATTCTTTTGAGTGCCTCACTAGACGAACTAGAAATGCATACACACTTCATTTTCAATACCAAACATACCATGGTAAATACCACATATCAATGACATCGCAATCCGAGTTTATTAACGCGAGTTAGAGCGTGGACAGACGGAGAGACGGCTTGGCAAACCGCATTCATAACATTTTTCAACTATGTTGGAAAGGGATAAAAATTAATTTTCGCACAAATAGTTTGAACGTGGCGGTCCTAAACTCCAAACACCAAATCTGAAACTCCTGTGATTTTCAGGCACCCCAAACGATCGTTTAGACGGGCGAAGCCCGACTATTGTAATACTGCTAACTTAATTTTTTTTTTCTAGGTTTCTAAAACATTTAACCAGGGTTTTACAATTGAAATTTCACAATTTCATTTAAATATCAATTTAAAGTAACCAGCAAAATGTTCACCTTTTAGAAAACTGTTTGAAAAAGAAAATCCTACTCCAATATTTATTTATTTTTGAATGAAAGTATTGTAAAGCTTCATATAAAACGAATAAATACTTGAAATAATAATACAATTTTATTATATTTTTAGATCAGTACTCTTTTTAATTATTTAACAAGTATTTTAAAATAGACACTTCTAATTTTCATTTAAATATCATTACAAAATTTTCACTTTCTATTTTTTATTTTATTTATTTTTTGTTTTTGAAAAAAAAAAATTAAAAAATTCTAGTGTTAATTTACACTTTATTTTTTTAAACATGAATGTATTTTAAAGTTTCATATAGTAACATAGGTTCCAAATGTTACGAATTTTTAATACCACTATAATTTAACAAGTTGGAAATTGTACGTCAAACGTGACAAATGAGGTGCGTTCGTACTATAGTTAGTTATATAAATATTCAGATCTTGATGATTTTTAATTCTGTGAAATAAATTATATCGTCTGCAGATTAATTTCTGTAATAAAATAAGTATCTCGGTCGCTTGACGATTAAACTTCGGAAGCTCCTATAACAAGAAAGCACCGATTTTTTTAAAAAAAATTCAAATTTCTTAATAAATATTTTTATTAATATCTCCTAAAGTTTTGATTCGATGTTTATAAAATTTGAAATGCCTCGACAAAATTCTGCAAAAAAAATATATCTTAAATTTCAAACCATTCGGTTGGGTAGTTTTTGCGTTGTTATATGCGGGCGGACGGACAGACAGACGGACGGACGGACGACAGACAGGCGGACGGGCCAAGAGACGACAATAGGTGCTACGTATTTATATAATTACGAACGCACCTAAAAATACGTCTTCATTTCTTTTAATCGCACATTTCTACACTTAAGAAGATTTCATATAAATTATAAAACTTAAAAAATTATAAACATTTATTTAGATATATTAATAACTATTAAGATTTAGTGGTATTCAAATTCGTAACTCTTGTCACCTATGTATAATAATATTAAATATAACTTTAATTATTTTTTAAGTCATTTGCCCCACAAATATTTAACAATTGTTTTCAAATAGACTTCTCAAAACTTCATTTAAGTGTCATTGCTTCCAGAAAAAATAAGAAAAAGAAGCAGGGTGATATGCTTATAGATTGATTTATAAACTATTCCTTTATTCATTTGCTTTTACAAATATTTAGAATTAAATTTTACTACGCACTTTATATGCTTTATTATACACACTTTATACACACTTTACTACACACTTTATATACTATATTAAATGCTTTATTTTCAAGAGGATGAATCACTAGTAATTAAAACACACACTGATGATCACCCAGGACTTGAATTTCAGGGCGGGATTGTGGGATTCGCGCCGAAAATTTAGAAATCCCGCCCAAAAAAAGATCGTGGGTGGGAGCCTCCCGCCCAAAAAATTTCACCATTTTCGGAGAAATTTGCGTTATTTAATTTACCTGCAACCGAACGATAAATTTTGATTTTTTTTCCCGCAACCGATCAACGAACTTTGCGTTTCTTTTCCGCGACTGATCAACGAACTTTGCGTTTTTTTCGCGACAGATCAACGAACTTCACGTGTTTTTCGCGACAGATCGACAAACTTTGCTGTTTTTCCGCGACAGATCGACGAACATTGCGTTTTTTAAGCAACTGATCGACAAATTTTGCGTTTTTTGTGGACAGATCGACGAACTTTGCGATTTTTCCGTGATCGATCGACGAAATTTGCTATCTTTCCGCGACTGATCGACGAACTTTGCGTTTTTTCCGCGACAGATCGACGAACTTTGCGTTTTTTTTTTCGAGATTGACCGACGAACTTTGTGTTTTTCCGCAATCAATCAACGAACTTTGTGTTTTTCCGCAATCAATCAACGAACTTTGTGTTTTTCCTCAATCAATCAACGAACTTTGCATTTTTCCGCGATTGATCGACGAACTTTGCGTTTTTTCCGCGATCGATCGGTAAAATTAGCATTTTTTCCGCAGTTTATCGACAAAATTCGTGTTTTTTCCGCGATTGACTAACTAACTGTGCGTTTTTCCGCGATCGATCGCCGAACTTTTCGTTTTTTGCGCGATCGATCGACGAACTTTGCGTTTTTTCCGCGACAGATCGACGAACTTTGCGGTTTTTCCCGTGACAGATTGACGAACTGTGCGTTTTTTCACAACTGATCGACGAACTTTTCGTTTTTTAAGCGACTGGTCGACGAACTTTGCGTTTTTTAAACGACTGATCAACGAACTTTGCGTTTTTTCTGCGATCGATAGACGAAATTTGCTTTTTTTCCGCGGCAGATCGACGAACTTTGCGTTTTCCCCCAACGACAGATCGACGAACTTTGAGTTTTTTCCATGATTGACCGACGAACTTTGTGTTTTTCCACAATCAATCAACGAACTTTGCGTTTTTCCGCGATCGATCGACGAAATTTGCTTTTTTTCTGCGATCGATCTGCGAAATTTGCATTTTTTCCGCAGTTTATCGACAATATTCCTGTTTTTCCCGCGATCGATCAACGAAATTCGCGTAATTTCTCCTTTTTTTATCTTTCGATAGATTGACAAAGTTTGTAATTTTTTTTACCTGTGTCTGACTGACAAATTTAGATTTTCTTCTTTGGTTTCGACTGATGAATTTCACGATTTATCCCAGCGACCGACTGATGAATTTCACAATATTTTCCCACGACTGATTGACGAATTTCGCAATATTTTCTGAAGTTTCTCTTCAGAAAATATTGCGAAATTCGTGTTTTTTATATGACCTTCAACGAACTTCATGTTTTTTTTTCCTTGACTGAATGACGAACTTTGCGAATTTTTCCGTAACTGATTGGTGAATTATTCAGTTTCTTCTGGTGACAGATTGATGAAATTCACTATTTTTTTTCTCGTGCCTCACTGAAAAACTTCAAGTTCTTTTTCCGCAAATGACTGACGAATTTCGTGTTATTTTCTTGCGACCGATTAACAAACTTCGCCATTTTTCCCGCGAACTGGTCGACGAATTTAGCGATTTTTTTTTCTATGAACATAGACATAGATAAGGACTTCTAATAAAATAGCTTTTTGAATAAGAAAATAGTCTCTCGAAAAATGTTTCAAATGCAATGTCTGTGTAGAACAGTTTTATTAGTTCATCTATCTCTTCAAATCCTGGCGGGTCCCTCTTCGTGGTCCTGACCCGACTCCTTCGGTGGAGGAGGTGACCGGGAGCGAAGCATTGCGCGGATACACCGTCAGGTGACTTCGAATCGGCCCTTTGAGTAGGAAAGAAGACCGAGCGCCTAACATACGGAGTGTTCGTCGACACGACGGGGACAGGAGGTCACTGGTCTGGGTTCCTCATCGTTGGTCCGCCAGTGGGAAAGGAGTCTCTGTTGTGCCGGAGTCGCCACGCCTTGACCCATTGTGGTTCGCCCTTTTGGGTAGTGGGTTCGTGGGTCTCCTCCTCGCAGGCGCAGGTTCTCTGCGACGCGAGCATAGCCTGTGATCGGAATTTTCCGTAAGCGGCAGACAGACGACTCCGTAGGCCAATCCTAAGGTTCACGTGGATCTTGGGCAAAGGCTAGCAAATGCCAGCCGGATCACTCCAAAACTTGACTAAGGAAAAAACGGAAGCACGATCGATCTCTGTAGAGCACGAACACGTGATGACTCTGTTGTGCACCGATCGTCGGGAGATACGGCGTGCAGCAACTATCTGCGAGGTGAAATAGTCCCAACACGAGTCCCACAAACTCGTGGACGATGACCTCACGAAATCCACTGCAGCTGGAGAGTTGTGAGCCGACCTCAACAGTCACCGCAGGAAGTGCCCGAATCGAAGAGACGATCACCATCCAAAGGCGGCCGTGTCAGGACCGCCAGGGACGCGAACGTTCTCTTCGAGGAAGGGATAAGCCAGCTTTCTGCCATGTGATTACGAGGAACCGGGCCGGAGGCTGCCGACTAACGCGGCATCGATCAGCCGAAATTCGAGACCTTGGTCCGAAACCCAGTCCGAGCACGTCTCTCGTGCAGCCAGGAGTTTCCACACCTGGCGGGCGGACTAGTGGCACATCTACTAAGCTTCTGTTACTAATCTCGATCGGGCCGTCTCTTTGGCACGCTTAGAGGGAGTTTCCACGTCCTCTAGAGTCCGATAGTGGTGTCTTTAGGTTACTTCCGTTTTTTTGAGTGATATGATATGTGGATGATCTCGTAGTTCTGGAGTTGTCGCTGGGTTACTGTCTAGTTCCGCCTAGATGGGTACAACCTCGCGCCAGACTGCGTAGGGACGACCTATCCGAATCCCGTCTATGGGAAAGAACCGAATTTCCTCGTGGTTCTGGGTCGGTGAGAGGCACCTTTCGCTCTTTTTTAGTGCATAACCATGTGAATCTCACGGCCGATGAAACCAGTAGCTTGTCCTTCCATACATGTCTACGATCGGAAGCCGTGAGAAAGCAAGAGCCGTCGGAGTAACTCGACATATGACCGAGGAACCGTCTCCCCCTATGGGGTTTCGCGAACGAAGTCGTCGGGGGTTCTTCGGCGGTTCGTCAGGTGTCTGTTCCACACGGAAGTTTCCCATGAATGGGATTACTGGCGCAACGACCTAGAGGTCGACACCTGGTAGAATGACCTGGGGGTCCGCAGTGGGGAGCGGCCTCAGTCCGATCGCAGCGCCGGGCGAGACAAAGCCGTGGTGCGTTATAAGCCCTTTAGAGGCTTGGGCGCGATGGTCGTTTACGCGCGTTTGCGACCCCCGTGGGCTCCTGACGGCGTAGGATAGTTTTACCCTACCTCTTCAAATCGTCTGCTTGACAGCCATCGTCTGGTAGGTATAATAGATTTATTCTATGGTATTTATCCGAATTGTTGTTTGTAGATGGCGTTACCTTAGCACAGTTGTACACTGGCTGCCATGAAGTCCCAAAGTCGCTAATCGATATTAACACTATTTTGTTAGAAATCCTTCACTATTTCTGTTCATGCGTAAGACGAATTTCATTATCTTATTCCTTCAACCAACTGACTAAATTTACAATTTTTTCGAACGACCAATAGACGTATTTAAAGATTTTTTTTCCTGCGACCGAAAAGAGGGAAAAGAACAAAAAATGGCAGTAAGAGCCATCGGTCACTGCACCCTGTTAAATTGGCTTACAGTCAGCACTAAACAAAAATGAGATTAGAAGAGCTGCAAAGATCTTATTACTTTTACTCCTTGAGGTAAAGGAGTAAACCTTTTTAACCCTTGTCTTGTGAAAGAGTAAAAGTGTACCTTGTGAAAGAGGCTTCAGCACCCCTCAATCAAATAATATCTAAATTCAGAAATTTATTTAACAACCTAATTGTTAAGGGTCCCTAACACATTTAATGGAACTTGAAAAATACACTGCATATATAAAACTTAACTTTCTTCCCTTTTTTATAATAAAAATACACATTTTACATAATCATTCTCAGTTGACTTAATTTTTTCAATGATATTTTGTCATGTCTGCATTAATGTAATTCTTTAAATAGCACGTAAAATAATACAGGGGTTTAAATATTTTTTTCTCCCTCCCAAACATTACAACTCCCCTCCATTTAAAAATGTTGGTAGGGAGACTCCCCTCCTTGGAAAAATTGAATTTCGAAGCCCTATACACATTTGTAATTCTTACGCAAAAAATATGTAACTGTATAGAATAAAAAACTGCCATTTATTTCTTCAGAAAGTTAAAAAGGTTGTTTATTAAAACAAAATGATTTATTGCAAATAGATTTCATAACCCCGAAGAGATTGCAAAACATTCTTCTCAGAATGTCAGAATACACCATGAATTTTTTTCGATGCAATCCTTAAATGATAAGCATAATCAAAATTTAATAGATAAACATATAAAAGCAATTTGTTGACGTAATGCATACTACAAAAAAAAAAAATGCTTCGAAAAAACGTTTTATGAAAACATTTTAATTAAAACCTTTGTTCAGACGTTTTTAGCAACGGTTAAAAGATACGAATTACGCGGTAAAATGCAAGATATTAATGGTAGTTGGAGAACGACTGTAAAAATGGAATTTCATTTGCTAAATAAACTAATTAGCTTATTTATTTTTAATTTGTGGGTAAAATAATGATAAATGAAATTATCGATTTGTTATTAATGACTTTTTTCCAGTGATATTGGATAATTTTTGCATTCTATAAATGGGGAGCATTTCATAATTCAGAGAAACGTCATTTATTTTATGCTTAAGGGGACGCGTATCTAAAAAAAATATATATATTCATTTTTAATTAATTTAATTTGCCATTACTATAAAGTTTATATAAAATTAATGTAAATAATAAATTTTAATATTAAATTTTAATAATAAAATTAATGTAAAATATAAAAAATTAATGTAAAATACTGATGAGCACTATGATACTAACATCATTCGCGAAATACACAGAAGCCCCAAAAACAAATATGAATATGAACACCGATTCCAGAAAAGAACTTAACCCCTTAACGGTCGCGCCCGATAAGTGCAGGCTACTTTTTTTTTTGATTCAGACTGTTTGATCGCCCTCTCTTTTTTGAAGTAGAAATATTCACTAATATCATTTAATAGCGGATAAAATAATGACAGAATAAAGCCAATTGCGCTGTTTTAAAAAACTGGTGGGAATCAAGCAATCTGAATTTTTAAAAAGTATCCTACACAGCTCGTGAATATCACGGGTACGACCATTAAGGGGTTAATAAATTATAAAAGATCTATATTTCATAACTTTGAATATATTAGTCGTACATTTATCATCTATTTTAATATATGTATGTTATTTTTAATAAAGAAATATTCAAAGGCATTAAGAGTTTGTTTACGACATTACAGCTCAGGTGGTCACTTTACCGTAGACAGCAACAAAGCAATAATAAGCAGCAGTCTCCAAAAGGGACAGGTTTTAGCTAGGGCCACAACAGGCAAATGTATGATGCTTTTAAGATATTGTATGACCAGACCAGATATTGCTCTCGAAAAAAACATCACTGATGGTCATGGGAAAAAGTGGAAGAAGATGACCAGAAAAGGTAAACGCCAACTCGAAACGATACTCTTATCAGATTCGCATATGATCAACTTTCATCCATTAGAAGCGACGGCAGGAGGAGCTAGTTGGTCCACATCGAAGAGTAGTAGCTGGAAAGTGACGACAATAGGCCAATAAATATGCAAATTTTACGTACAACTTTACTTTTGTATTTTGTGTATGTTTTCAGTATTAGTATGACTTCAGCATTAGTATAAGTATTAGTTCAGATGTTATAGAGGCAGCAGCCAAAAAAAGTTTGAAGTATCATGAATTTTAGTAGACGTGATTTTAAGCTTCTCTAAGGATTAATTCTATGCAGTGCTTAATTTGCGCCAGAGCTCAGCTCCAGTACTTCTTTGTTTTTAGTGAATATTTAAATATTGATCAAAATCCACAGGAGCTCATAAATATTGCACTCCGGGGCCTACCGGAACATCTCTCTGTATTGTGATTTGCTAGTTGACACAAAGAAACCTTTGGCGAGTAGGATTTTCTGAAAATTCCTTACTTCTGATTTTAATATTTTTGCTCTATTCGTTTATTAGATTTTATTATTATATAAATGTATATATATATATATATATATATATAGTCAAAATATATTAAAAAAAATTATTTTGCTGAAGACGAAATTGCTTTAAATTTTTCATTTAATGTATAGAATATAAATATGCGGGTATGGAGGAGACACGATTGTTATTACTGTAGCATATTAGAGCTCCGGTACTTTTTTTGTTAGAAATTAAGCCTTGATCCTATGAGTAGCAGATATAGCTAGAACAGCCATCAGTTAGAGTTGTTAGTCCTTGTTTCTAATTTAAATACTGACTGTGCAAATTACTATAAAATTAATATTATACTTAAATTTTGCTTAAGATGTCCTACACATATAAAAATTGTAACAATCTCGAAAATTTTCAAATCGAACCCCTAATTTTGACAACAATTTGGATTTTTTGGTCATTTTAATTCTGGACATAAAATGGGAAATTATTCAGTTAAATATAGTTTAGGAATTATGTAAATTTAAAAATTTTAACTTTGAAGCTGCGCAAAATGCGAAGTGACTGACTGAATTAGGAGGAAAAAACGGCAATGTGAGGATGCAAAAGATTTTGCTCACAACTCGGGATAAGGTACTGTTAGGGTGATTAAAATTACACGAAGACATTTTAATTTGCGAAAAACTCTTTCACTCTTCATACTGAAATTGCATAAAACCCTGAAATGTTCAATCCAAGATCCAATTTTGACAGAAAACGTGGATTTACGGTAGATTTTATCTTCTAATACTAAACGTAAAGCCGTTCGGTCAAATAGTTTAAGAATTATGAAGGTTTAAAGGTTGAAACTCTTCGTGTTGTTAAATTCATTTTTGATCGTTGCAAAACAAATTGTTGCTGGTAGTTCTTTAAACATAACTCAAGGACTACTTGATGGAATGATCTGTTATTTTTGAATCGCATATTTGCAGCTTCTAGAAATCGATTTCTGCTTTAAAAAAATCATACGTTAGTCATATTTTTTCGAAAATTAATTTCGAAGTTATATGTATTGTGAGATATTAAGCTCATTTTACTCAGAAAAGTTAAAAAACGGTTTTCTCAGGCTGCCCCGCATTTCTCTCCCTAAGAGTGAACTTTCTGTAAATAACTTTTTATTCGCAGACTATAAAATGTTTTCGAGTGTTCGACTGAACCATAGTTCTGACAAACTCAAGAGTCATAATTCTATGAGCACTTGGAAATTGTAAAGTCTCATCCGACATAGGAATGTAATAATTTTCCATGTGCTTGAGACCATATGGTAAGTACTCAACATCCACTCGAAATACAACTGGAAAACCGGGCGATATATCGTCTGAAAGATACCACACGAGGACTTGAACTCGAGAGAGCTAGCAGTAAGCATCTCTTAACTTATCGCTAGTGAGGCGAGCTGATGAAGCCGGAACTTTAGGCTCGTTTCCACAAGATAGGTGATGTAAGAAACTGGGAAGAAGGTTTCTAAATTTTTCAGGAGAAATATTACGTCTCCTGGAACTTTAAAGAACTTTTGCTATAAACTTTAGAAAGGCCAAACCCACGGGCAGAGTGCGAAACTGCCTACAGACTAATTTAATTTTAGTCTAGATGTACAAAACATGCCTAATTATTCTGTCTGTGATTGTGATGTCCTGTCACTGAATGTAATAACAACATCTTAAAAGCCACCCTGACTCAAGTTCATTTGGTCGTGACGCTACAATATTTTGAAAGTGAGTTTTAAATATATATATATATATGAACTGTAATCTAAAATGTTTTTAACAGAAATCGGTTTCTAAAAGTTTTAAATATACGAATTAAAAATTATAGCTCATTGCGGCAAGTAATTTTTGAATTATCCTTTAAAACTACCTGCATTGCAATCTGATTTGCAACGATTAAAAAGGAATTTAACATTACGAGTTCCAAGCTTTAAGCCTTCATAATTCCTAAACTGTTTGATGGAATCACTTCTCTTTATGCATCTGAAGGTAAAATGCACCGCAAAAATCTAAATATGCTGTTAAAATGGTGTAATAGTAAAGAAAATTTTTGATTTTGGTATATTTTGAGTATGAAATTTTGGTATATTTTCGGTATGAATTTCAGAATGGCCTTTTTTCTTTAATATACAATTGAAAGAAGACATAATTCTTAATGTAATAGTTATTTTCGTAAATTAAAACGATATTTTATTCCTACTTTATTTTTTTAGTTTTAGTTTGAATTCTTTATCTGCTGTCAGTTATAATAAAGTCAACAAATGTAAGCTTAAGATTTTGTTTGACAGAATAAAAATATTTTGAAATTTGAAATGTAACCACATACAAAAAATTAGAAAAAAAAAATAATTGTGATAAAAACTGTGAGTTGATAACAACAAAATGAGTTATTGTAAATAGATTACATAACTCCAAATGATTACAAAACATTCTCCTGGGAATACATAGCGAAGTTTACACGATGTAATACGTAAATGACAAGCATTATCTAAATTTAATAATAAAACCCATAGTGATTTGTTAGCGTAGTGCATACAAAAAAAAAACCCTTGAAAAAAATCTTTTGTGGAAACGTTTTAATTAAAACATTTGTTAAATCATCTAGTTGGTTAGAAATTGAGAATTATGCGGTAAATTGTAAGATATAATGCTAGTTCTAGAAAGACTGCAGAAAAAAATATCATTTGCTAAGTACACTAATTAGATCATTTATTTTACTTTCTCAGTAAATACATGATAATTAAAAATAACCCATTTGTTATTAACGGCTGTTTTTCAGAATTATTGAACAATTTATTGCACTTCATAAACTGAAGTTATTCATATTTCTGAGTTCTATGCACTTTCTTCTTAAATAGGTATACTATTTAAAAGAAAAATGATTTTTTTTGTTACCCCCCACCCTCAAGATATATATATATATATATATATATATATATATATACTATTAAACGAATTTGAAAAAATATTAAATGTAAAATACAATTAAAGTTTTGTGATTTATATTTTTCAAAAATCAAGTTGTCACTACAAGTTTTAAATCCCTACTTCTATTTTTTTTTAATTATTTATATGATAGCTATAAAAATATAGTTAAAAAATAAGTAACAAATTTTACTCAATGGAATTGGTTATCAAAAAATAAAATAAAAGAAAATACCGGAAACTACAAACGTATGCAAGAAAGTATAAAAATAAATGACTAATCACGTATTGGATTTTTTTAAAGAGTTTTCAATATATTACAAGTTCTCTTACATATCAGGTAACCAATATAATGCCAAGGTCAGGAAAAATTAAAAAACTCATTTTTTTCCCTTAGTTACTTTTTATTTGACGTGTCTTTAAGAGTACATTCAACATTTTCTTAATTATAGTCAATATTAATCAAAATATGGTGTCGGTCATCTGTGACCCCAAACATTTATTTACTTCCACGAAATTCAGATTTTTGTACTCAGTCGATAAATATTTTTCTGCATTTTTAAATAATCACTCACGAATTAAGAACTTTAAAGGTTGATATTCTGCTATCTAAACAAATCAAAATTGATTTTTTAAAATCATCTTCCTGAAAATCATCATGCCTACGTAAATAGGTAAAAAAAAAAACATTATTTTTTTTGCATTTTGAAGAAATTTTATGAAGACATTTTTCTCGCTTTTCTCTACATGCTTTTAAAAGACAGACAAACCAAATAAAACATTTCAACGAAGAAAATAAAATTCAAAGTCGTGGGTCATATTATTAATCCGTATGGCCTAAAATGGGTAAAAAATATTTAAAATCTTTCAAAGACCATAGAAGACCTTCACGGTTTTATATTTAATTCCATCGATAATTTATAACTTTTTGTTTACATAAAGTTAGTTCTAAATTAATTGCTGCAAAACAATGTGACGTTACAACAGGAGAGGTATTAGTTAAGTGCAACAATCTGGGACATAGAGAGTGAGGGGAAGGGGATAAAAAATGACACCCTAACGTGCATAATACGAAATCTAATCTGAACTCGTTCTTCTAAACTATGGCAACACAATCAGTTCTCCCATTGACGTAAGTCACCCATTGGTGGGGAACTCACGCTGAAATTCGCGCGATACGTTTTTATCAGACAAAGCAGACCACCTAATTAGACCTCCGTTCTATACTGAGTGAATGACTTCTGATTGATACATTTTTATTTCCGAATCGACGAATCGAGATGCAGCATTGCCAGAAGTCTAAAAGTAAACTTTAACCTAAAAATATGAAATAATTCCCCCAAGTTTTCCCCCCAAAATTTCCCCACTAACTTGTTCCCAAAATAGGGACAAAATCTCCAACCTGGCAACACTGGATGGGTGCAAAATTCATATGTACAAAAGTCACTATAAATTGAAACCTATTCAAAACCAAACGGGAGCAAGAACGCTTGAATTAGATCTGGTGTTTTTCTCTTTACAAATTTTCTGGTTTCCAATAATTTCTACATCAATCTATGAAACGTATTTTTATGTAATGTTTTAACTCCTTCAGGATGTATGTCACATGCTTTCCACGCGTATGGTTTTTATTTTTTTAGTACCAGAATATTTTAGAGTTAATCTTTTCCTTATCTAATAACAGAATTCTTGGTTTAAATAAGACAAAAAAGTACTATACGGAATTGCTGGTATTAAAAATTAAAACGTAGGTAAACGACGCCTATCTTGAAGGTGTTAGTAGTGACTTCTGAAATATTCATCTTTAACAAAAAATTGTTTTTATATACAGAATGATTATGAAGCCTATATATAAAGGATAAAAATAAATAGCTACCACATTTATTTTAATTGATATCAATCAAAATAAGAAGATAATTATGTATAATGGTAATTTATTTGAATATTTAATGTAGGGGAGATGGGGGATGAATGGGACATTTTCACAAAAATATTTATTTTAAATATTTTATATAACTTATTATCAATATTATATATCACATGTCAAACTGTAAGTGCTTGACTACATCTTATGCACAATATTTGTTCAAGATTATTATTATACAGATATATAAATTAAATTTAAAAAAAAACGTTCTTCTATGTCCCAATCATCCCCACAGCAGGGATGAATGGGACACAAGCATTTTCCTCCCCGTTTTCAATGTTAAGGACTAAAAGCTGAACAAAAATGCCGCCTTGACAAAAGCTGAGAGATTATAAATTGAAATATGATCTCCAGGATTATTTGTTAGTCAATGATCTTGGACTCATCTCAGCTTTGCCTTAAAAGGCCCATTAAAGGTGGACTGAAGACGATGGCTACAAAGAGGATGAAATGTTAAAAGAACAATTACCATAAAGTATTAATTTATCAACATATATAATATTATTTAGTTAATAAAAAATTTTCAGTATCCTCTAGGAACAAAAGAAGCAGTCCCATTCATCCCCATTTGAAATGTCCCAATCATCCCCATGATGCATATATTCAATTGTCAGCTATTTTGTCTCAGAAATTATTTTGTCACAATGGTTAATATGCATTCATTTTAATTACCAATATTGAGCCTTTAAATAAAAAACTACAACATATCTTAATTGTTTATATTGCATAAGATATTTAAGTAACTTCAAATGTAAAAAAATTTACTTTTCAGCAGAGTTTTCAGGAAATGCAAATTTGAAGAAAACTGAAAACAGCCATGTGCTCTAGCTTTTGGTTCTGAAGCACACGATAGTAGTGAAATCTATGAGGATAGGAAGCAACTAAAAAAAAATGTTTATTGACTGAAATATTGAGAGCGTCTCATCCATCCCTTGTCCCATTCATCCCCCATCTCCCCTATAGCAATAAAATCAATATACATAGCATAATTCTAACACCCAATATCAAAAGTTCTAATGGAACACAACTGTTCTAAAATCTATTGGGAGCAGGACAAAACTGTTAACTAAATTAAAAAGTAACCCTAATCTAAATTAAAATCTAAATTAAAAGGAGTTTTTATTTTTAAAAAAAATAATTTTGAAGTCTATGTATGAAAGGAAAAAAATAAATAGCTACCACGTTGTTTTTAATATCTAAATTATATTATTTTGATATCTTAATTTTGATATCATTTTAAAATCTAAATTAGAATCTAAATTAAAAGTAGTTTTTATATAAAGAATAATTACGAAGTCTATGTATGAAAGGATAAAAATAAACAGCTACCACGTTTATTCTTTTTATATCAATCAAAATAGGATTATAATTATTCATTATGATAATTTATTTGTATATTTAATGCATAGAAGTAAAAAAATATATATACATAGCACAATTCTTAGAATAATTCCAAGTTAAAAAAAAAGTTCCAGTGGAATACAACTGTTCTAAAATCTATGTTGGAGCAGGAAAAAACTGTCAACTAAATTAAAAAGTAATCATAACTTGTATAATTTTTCTTTATTTTTTTATTTTATGTTTATAATAATTTACTTTGATACATTCTCGTACATTGGAATTAAAAACTACCTTAATGAAATATTCATAGATTAGCAATGCATAGATCACCATGCTTAATTTCTGGAATACGAAATCATTATTTTTACGAAATTAACCATTCCTGTTAATCGTGATAAGCGACCTAGTCCACTAAACTGTAAAAAAAAAAAAAAAAAAAAAAAAAAGAGGCAGTTGTTTCTTAATCTACGAAAATATATTATAACCACGTACGAAAATATACAATAACCTCTCCCGACTCACCCTCAATTCCGAAAGACGTTCTTTATCTTTAGAAAATCCAAAAAGCAATTATTTTCAAGATTTATAGAAGAATTTATAAAAACAAAGTTTCTTTTGCTGCCACTCATTTTCACTCATTTTCGTAAACGTTTCCGAGTACTTCTTATAATTAGTTTTTTCAAACCGGAATATCGGTTTTTAGGATACTATCAATTCTCAATTAAACATTTTCAACTGCGTAATTGAGTTTATACATGCAATAGTAACAAAATAAAATGATTTTTAATGTTAATGTTAATGTTAATGTTGTTACTTTATCATGTTTGTCTGTAAAACATGGGGTAAAACCGGGTTAGGCAAACTGATTAATACGCTATAAAAACTACTAGGAACAGCTTCCAAAATACAGTGGCAGCAAAAGAAAAATTGTTTTTATAACTGCTTCATTAAATCTTCACGGCATATCAGTTTATGAGGTTTTTAAATATAAAGAACGCATTTCGGAATCGTAGGTACGCTGCAAAGAAAAATTGTTAATTTTACGGTATAATACTGACACCTCAGCTGCCAGTATTATACCGTAAAATTAACAGTACTAAACAGTACCCAACGAACACGAAATTTTTGGCCACATGCTGTAAACGTTATGGCCAAAAAAGTTTGTGGCAATTTGTATCCAATCATTAATGTATTTTAACTGACGCGCCAGCACACCCACTGTCTATCGTCAAATCTTTAACGGGCAAATGGGGGGGGGGGGGGAACTTAATGCAATTTGAGTGCCCAATAGCCATTGTAAGTACGTTTCCGGTCAGGATGTACAAATCTATCATCGTTTGAAAGTCAGTGGCCCTGTATAATCTTCTCGACAATTTTATTATAAGAAATAAAAAGTATTTTTAATTCATATTTTATAAGATAATTTTCGGTATTTTAAACCTGGATTTATGTGAAAAGATTAAATATGCTGCATTTCAATATTTTATGCAATAAAAAATACACAAAAAGTACCCTTATTTAATTTAAAGAGTTTTTTTGGAAAAAATATCATAAAAACTGTTAATGTTTTTGCTTTTAAAGTATGCATTAATATCTTTAAATGAATATTTTTTGCAAACACCTAGAATGAAAATGAATAGTGGAATCTTTAGACATTTTATATAAACATATTGAAAAAAATTAATGATAAATGGGAATTTATTTATATTTCAATTTCAATGAAAAAATATTTGTCAAAAGAAATAAATGCCACTTTGCCAAAAATCAGTTACTGTTAAACGAGAAAGGATTTTTTTTTTTTTTTTTTGGGGGGGGGGGGGGGAGGGGGTGATTTTATATTATTTGTATATTATCTATAAATCCGTTCCAAGAAATAAATTATTTTCATTTTTTGAAACTGTCAAAATTTAGATTTAAAAGAACAAAATATCCTAAATAGCAATAATAGCAAATGCCCATCTACCCCTTGATTTTACGGTATAATACTGGTAGCTGGGATGCTAGTATTATACCGTAAAATCAACAGGTTTTTTTATTTTATTTATTTATTTATTTATTTTTGAAGTGTATTGCATTTTTTCATTCGTTGTTGTATTATATTTTTCTAGATTATGACACATTTGTCTTTTTTACAATGTAGAGATGTCTAGTACTTTTTTTTGTTCTTATTTATATACTCATAAACTAATTTATAAACTTTTAATGCTCTTTTTAAAATTTTTCCAGTAAAACAAAGTTTTAAAAGGACGTAATTATATCAATTTAGATATAAATGAAATTTTTATAATATGATTCTGCGAATTGCTGTGTATATTATTCGATTAAAAAATATATATATTTCACTTAATTTTTTTTCAGAATTATTTCTTGGTTTGTTTCTCTAATAATGGAACTATTACATCGTTTTTTAATTTCTTACATTTTTAACGTTATCCCCTCTGAAATATTTTAATTAATTATTTCATTTTAAATTTTTTTATACTGAATTAAAATAATAAATTCAATTTCATCTGTTTATTTCTTAAATAATTAAGACATAGAATAGTAAATAGATGATAAAATTGATCCGTTAAAAAAATGCACATTTTTCTTAAGTATACTTAATATATGTTTTTTCTTTTAAAATGCAAAACCTATTCCCATGCCTAAATTATCCCTCTTCTTTAATTACAAAAAAGCAGTTAATTAAATATCATCATTTTTTGACTTTTTGTAATAAAAAGGAAAAACATTTTTTTTCTTTCAAAATAAACACGTTTGAAAAAATATTGAATGTACCTGCAATGTCTGTGTTTATCGGATTTTACCTTATTTTTTCTTTTTAGGATAAAACAAAAAACCGTTCACAAACTTCACAGGTAAATGGAATTAAATAGCTAAAAAATTAATATCATAATAAATATCTCTCATAAAATTTTAATTAAAAAGTTTTGAAAAGAAAAATGTTTTGAAATTACATAAACATAAAAAATAAAAAATATATTGATATTTTTAATGTTAATTGGGAAAATAAGTTAAATTGTGAAATGATATTAAAGTTACTCATAGGACAATACGAAATAATTCTTGCTTTAAAAAAGGTTTTCATCTGTTGTAATAATTCTATCGACACTGTAAAAAAACATAAAATACAATTTTTTTTTGGTAGATTTCGTAAGAAATACTACCTATTACATTCTCAACTAAGTTGGAAATTTTGAAAAATTTTTGCAGATCTACGCCGATCATGACTCCCAGAACCCAAAACCACCCCCAGTTCAAAAGTTTATCTATCTATCTATCTATCTATCTATGTCACTTTTTTCTGACCACGATAACTGGAAAAATTCTGCATAAATCTCTTCCAAACTGATACATAAAATCAAGGGTCATAAAATCTCGGTCAAGTTCGTTAATGGGCAAAATCGAACCAAGGGGGGGGGGAAATGGGGGGGCTTTTTGTGAAAGCAGAAAAAATCTCATACTTTCTTTATTTTTATACGTATCGAATCCGTTTGAAGTTATTATTACTTCTAGGAAAAGGGCCGAAAAGTTATGTATGACAGATTTTTGATATAATTAAAAATGGCCCCAAAGGGGGGAAAAAGGGGGGGTTTTAGAAGAAAAAAAATCATAGCTTCGTCAATTCACAAGATATCAAATCCGCGTAAATTTATTATTAATCCTCTTAGTATTATCTAAACCTTTTCTATTGACAAGTTTTTTATAGGACCAACCGTTATAGCGAAAAAAAATTAAAAACAAAAAAAAATCCCTGCCGGCTCCGCTTGCAAACAAGTTATTTTTCGAAGTAGGCGGTTCCAACTCCCGCATCTTTTCGATACTGATACATAAAATCAAGGGGCATAAAATCTCGGTCAAGTTTGTTAATGGGCAAAATCGAACCAAGGGGGGGGGGATGTGGGGGCTTTTTGTGAAAACAGAAAAAAACCCATAATTTCTTAATTATGATACGTATCGAATCCGTTTAAAGTTATTATTACTTCTAGGAACAGGGCAAAAAACTTATGTATGACAGATTTTTGATATACACTGCTCAAAACAATTAAAGGATATTGCAGTTTTAGGTGGATTTTGTATCTGGGAAACTTTTTAGCTGATTGATACATGGTCGACAGACATAGTAGGTTATATGAGAATAAATTACACATGTTTGGCAGAAAAAAATGCATTTTATTGCGCATTTGTGTACAAAAGGAAAAAAACACAATTTGTGCATATGAGAAAAAAAGAATAAGAAAAGGTGTTTTCTTCAAAGAAAATCATTTTCAGTAGGGGGTATGGTTTCCACGGGCGGCCAGCAACGTTGAACACCTTTGAGGCATGGACTCAATGAGGCTATTAATGACGAGTTGGGGTATTCTGCCCCACTCTTCCAGAAGAGCTCTTTCCAGTTCTTGGAGAGTTTGTGGGGGTTGTTGGCGGCCAGAAACTCGTCTTCCTAGAGCGTCCCAAACGTGCTCGATTGGATTCATGTCTGGAGAACACGCTGGCCATTCCATTCGAACGATTCCTTCCTCGAAAAGGAAATCCTCCACCAGGTTTGCACGATGTGGCCTGCAGTTATCGTCCATTAAAATGAAGTTATCTCCGATTGCTGCAGCGTAAGGGACTACAATAGGTCTGAGGATCTCATCCCTATATCGGCGACCAGTCAGAGCTCCATCTCGAATGATGTAGAGTTCAGTGCGCCCGTCAATGAAGATGCCACCATACACCAACACTCCTCCACCGCCAAATCTGACACTTTCGTGCACGAACGCAGGATTATTCCTACTGCCACGGTCCCTCCAGATGAAAATACGCCTATTATCCGGATGCACAGAAAAACGGGACTCGTCAGAAAACAGAATATTGCTCCATTCATTTCTCCTCCAGTTGACATGCTCGGTTGCCCACTCCCTGCGGTCGCGACGATGCCTTGATGTTAATCTAACACATACCATCGGTCGGCGAGCATACAGACCTACAGCATGGAGCCAGTTTCGGACAGTCTGAGTTGAAATCGTGGTGCCTGTAGCCGAGCGAAGGTGTTGTTGGAGAAGAGTAGCGTTCATGTTTCGGTGTCTCCGAGCTGTTAACGCTAAATACCGATCTTCATTGGGCGTTGTTGCCCGTCTACGACCTTGCCCTGGTCTTCGGCCTGCACATCCACTCTCCAAAAAACGGTTCCAGACCCTGTAAATGACACTTTGTGACACTCCAATGGCTTGCGCTACTTCGGCTTGAGTTTGGCCCCCTTCTAACCTATCAACAATTCTCCAAGCTTCTGAATCTGTCAAATGACTTCGCTGAGACATCGTACTCATCGAAACAAAGCAATCACTGAATGCCGATCATCCTTGTCTTCATTCTCTTTTATCCAGTTGAAAGTCAAATTTCATTCGCTGCCGCTGAGGCGACGTTTTTGACGTCGAACTCAAAATTTGCATACTCCACAGTTTGAAAACCAGAAAAATTTGCATTTGTGATTCTCTTCTTCTATTTTCGGCAAAAAAAATTTCGTTTATATCTTTATTTTATATAAAACTTCAAATATCCTTTAATTGTTTTGAGCAGTGTAATTAAAAATTGCCTTAAGGGGGGAGGGAAGGGGGGTTTTAGAAGAAAAAAATTCAGAACTTCGTCAATTCCCAAGATTTCAAATCCGCTTAAATTTATTATAAATCCTCTTAATATTATCTAAAACTTTTATATTGACAAGTTTTTTATAGGACCAACCGTTATAGAAAAAAAAATTAAAAACAAAAAAAACCCTGCCGGCTCTGCCTGCAAACAAGTTATTTTTCGAAGTAGGCGGTTCCAACTCCCGCTTCTTTTCGAAACTGATACATAAAATCAAGGGGCATAAAATCTCGGTCAAGTTCGTTAATGGGCAAAATCGAACCAACGGAGGGGAGGGGGGGGGGAATTTTTGTGAAAACAGAAAAACCCCATAATTTCTTAATTATCATACGTATCGAATCCGTTTGAAGTTATTATTACTTCTAGGAGAAGGGCCGAAAATTTATGTATGACAGATTTTTGATATAATTAAAAATTGCCTTAAGGGGGGGAGGGGGGTTTTAGAAGAAAAAAATTCATAACTTCGTCAATTCCCAAGATTTCAAATCCGCTTAAATTTATTATAAATCCTCTTAATATTATCTAAAACTTCTTTGGAGACATGTTTTTTATAGGACCAACTCTTATAGGGAAAAAAAAAAAAAAAAAAAAAATCCTTGCTGGCTCCGCCTGCAAACAAGTTTGGTTTCGAAGTAGGCGGTTTCAACTGCAGCATCATCGCAAAAAGGTCATTTCTTCCGCAATTCCCGACAAACAGGCGCCCCACGGTCTGCGTCTTCGAAATCTACCTGTGCCTGTAGGCCGAGCCGTCAGGGATTTTTTTTAAATCTAGTTCTTATTTTTCTGAAGGTTTACTAAAACAAATATAACCTCTTCCGAGTTACCAACGATTTCAAAAAGCGTTCCTTTATCTTCATTAACCTCAGAAACGAAAAAAAAAATGTTCTAGATTTACATATGCATTTCTGAAACAAAAGTTTATTTTGTAGCCCGTAATTTTCAGAAGCGTTTCCGAGTAGTTTTTACGGTGTATTAACACTAGAACCGCGGAAAATTTTACTCAAGTTTCATAGAAATATTTCACACCACATTTTTTATTTAAAACTTTTAAATTATTTATTTAACTTATTTTTGTGCGGCATATATTTAACTTATTTTATGCATAAATTTCTGGTTCGAAGCGACATTTCTTCATTTGGTACGTGTAAAAATGACTTCTCATCGCGGTTCTAGTGCTAATTAATTTTATTAACCTAAAATATCGGTTTTTCGGATATTATACAATCTCAATTAAACATTTTCATGTACAAGAAAAAATATAAATTAACAGTATAAAAATTAATAACATTAAAAATAACTATTTTATTATTCTTGCATGCATAAATACTGTTACGCAATTGAAAATGCCACTTGAGAATTAATAGCATACGAAAAACCGATATTCTAGAAAGAGAAAACTGATTAATACACTATAAAAATTACTCGGAAACGTTTCCGAAACTTACGTGCAGCAAAATAAACTTTTGTTTCAGAAATGCTTCTTTAAACCTCGGAAAGCTGTTGGTTTCGGAGGTTTTTTAAAGATAAAGGAACGCTTTTCGGAATCGTGAGTGCCTGGGAATAGATTATAATATATTTTTGTAAACCTTAAGAAATATTATATTAAGAAATCTACATTAAGAAATATCTGTCTCATTTTTACACACTATAAAAAAGAGAAATGTTTCTTAATCTTGGACCTACTTAATACACAACCGAAAATACACAATAGCCTCCTCCGAGTTCCCACGATTCCGCAACGCGTTCTTTATCTCTAGAAACATCACAAACCAATATATTTTCGAGATTTAAAGAATCATTATTAAAAACAAAGTTTATTTTGCTGCCACTGATTTTCAGAAACGTTTTCGAGTAGTTGTGTTAATCAATTTTCCCAACTTGGAATAAAGGTTTTTTGACTGCTATCCATTCTCAAGTAAACAATTTCTTGTTCAACAAATATGTTTTACAAACAGACTTGATAAATTAACAGCATTTCTATTAATTTTAAAATTGATCACAAACCAATATATTTTCGAGATTTAAAGAATCATTTATAAAAACAAAGTTTATTTTGCTGCCACTGATTTTCAGAAACGTTTTCGAGTAGTTGTGTTAATCAATTTTCTCAACTTGGAATAAATGTTTTTTGACTGCTATCCATTCTCAAGTAAACAATTTCTTGTTCAACAAATATGTTTTACAAACAGACTTGATAAATTAACAGCAATTCTATTAATGTTAAAATTGATCACAAACCAATATATTTTCGAGATTTAAAGAATCATTTATAAAAACAAAGTTTATTTTGCTGCCACTGATTTTCAGAAACGTTTTCGAGTAGTTGTGTTAATCAATTTTCTCAACTTGGAATAAAGGTTTTTTGACTGCTATCCATTCTCAAGTAAACAATTTCTTGTTCAACAAATATGTTTTACAAACAGACTTGATAAATTAACAGCATTTCTATTAATGTTAAAATTGATCACAAACCAATATATTTTCGAGATTTATAGAATCATTTATAAAAACAAAGTTTATTTTGCTGCCACTGATTTTCAGAAACGTTTTCGAGTAGTTGTGTTAATCAATTTTCTCAACTTGGAATAAAGGTTTTTTGACTGCTATCCATTCTCAAGTAAACAATTTCTTGTTCAACAAATATGTTTTACAAACAGACTTGATAAATTAACGGCATTTCTATTAATATTAAAATTACTATTATTCTATTGCTCTTGCATGTATAAAATCAATTACGCAGCTCAAAATGTTTAATTGAGAATTGGTCGAGTCCTAAAAAACCGATACTTCGGTTTGAGAAAATTGATTGATACATTATGAAACGTACTCGGAAAAGGTTCGTAAAATCAGTGGCAACAAAAGTAACTTTGTTTTTAAAATTGCTTCCTTAAATCTCGAAAATCTATTACTTTCTACGGTTTCTAAAGAAAATTAACGTTTTTCGAAATCGTTGATAATTCGGAAGATCGTTAATGTATCGTGTTGGGATCGGTTTGCGTCTCGATATTGCTATTTTTGGGGGTTTGGACTAATTTCAAATGAAATTTTCAGGTTTGGGTCGGGTTGCATATCGACGGGAATTATTTTTGGTGTTCGGATCGGGTTACAGTTCGATGGATTTTTTGTATCAAGTATGGGTCGGGTTGCGGTTTAGTTTCAAATGAAATTTTCAGTTTCGGGTCGAGTACAACCGCGACATACCTACGTTATACACGGCCGGTGCATGACGTTTAAAACGTCACATGGAGTGGATTATTTTTACACGGTGATTGGTGCAAAACGGTGGGCGCGCCGCTTTGCACCAATCACCGTGTGAAAATGATCCACTCCATATGACGTTTTAACATCATTCACCGGCCGTGTATAACGCAGGTCGCGGTACAACACGATATTTGGTCGAAATCAGGCTGACTGAGAAACAGTTGTTAATTTATTAATTAGCCTAACGCTATCTAGGCTCTTTGCAAAGAGCCGGATTGCGCAATTAGCCTACGGCATATACATTAGTACGTAATTACACTATATAGCCATTAATGACCGGCAACTTTCAATTTTAGACATTTTGTGGAATAGTTTAAAATGTACTTGTCAGATTCTTCTGGAATTTCAGAATTAAAAAGAACAGGTTTGACTTTATATTTATCTACGTCGATTTGATAAGGAGTATAATTAGTGGGCCAAAAAAAAAATTAAAGAAAAAAATAATATTTGAGATCACCCTGTAAAATAAAATGCACGAAATGATCTATCGCTACAGAATATACATAGACAGACATTGTACAATATGTGTATTCATTTGTGTAAGAATAGCATGTATATTAATAGAGATATAGCGATTTTTTTAAAAAATTAAAAAAATTCTTGCATGTTTTTTCTTTATAACATACAGGGTTTTTAACCAAATTTAACGCCAGTTTCAGAAAAATTGACAAAATATAGTAGAAACAATATAGTGCAATTGAAATGTAAATATATTAAATATTTAAGGAAATATGGGCAGCTTTATAAAATATTTTTTATCTGCGCATGCGCGTACGATAAAAAGGAACTTTTTACATAGTCAACTCTATGGAGCACTTATTAAAGAAAAATCAGTCAAATATCGTAAAAATTCAGAGAGATATCGGCGTTAGAGTGAGCTTTTTTTAGTTTCTCACTAAAACTCGCTAAATGATAAGGGATTGTCCACAAATTTTCATGTTTAATTTTTATACTATATTTCATGTTTTATTGATACTTTAGTTCGCCTTGGAAAACTTTATTGCACCAGGTTATAATACTTTTGGAATGGATCCTTTGATTTTGATAATTCTTTTTTTGTTCAAATAAGCTCGTTAGGGTAGTTTTTCAAAGAGAACTGAAGTATCATTAAAAATTGGAAAATAGTATAAAATAAAAAATGACAATTTGTGGAAAATCCCTTATCATTCAGCGAGTTTTAGTGAGAAACCAAAAAACAGCTCACTCTAACGCCGATATCTCTTTGAATTTTTACGATATTTGACTGATTTTTTTTAATAAGTTGCTAAATAGAGTTGACTATTAAATTATGCAAAAAGTTCCTTGTTATCGTTCGCGCATGCGCAGATAAAAATTATTTTATACAGCTGCCCATATTTCCTTAAATATTTAATATATTTATATTCCAATTGCACTATATTGTTTCTACTACATTTTGTCAATTTTTCTGAAACTGGCATTAAATTTGGTTTAAAACCCTGTATGTTATAAGCAAAAAACATGCATGAATTTTTTAAATTTTTAAAAAAAATCGCTATATTTCTATTATTACACATGATATTCTTACGAAATTTTATTTGCGCAATGAATACACACAATGAATACACACATTGTACAATGTCTGCCTATGTATATTCTGTAGCGATAGATCATTTGGTGAATTTTATTTTACAGAGTGATCCCAATTATTATTTTTTTTCTTTAAATTTGTTTGGTCCCCTATTTGTCCTCTTTATCAAATCAACAATGACAAATATGAAGTCAACTAAAATTCCAGAAGAATCTGACAAGTATATTTTTAAATATTCGACAAAATGTCTAAAATTGAAAGTTGCCGGTCATTAATGGCCATATAGTGTATATTATATTTTCGTTTTCGTAGATTAAGAAACATTTTTTTTATATTGCAGTGTATACCAGTATATATATATATATATTTTTTATCTAATAGTATACTTGAACATGTGGTTAAATTCCCGCGGCATACTAAAATTATGACGATAAAAAAACATATGAAAGTTATATATGCCTTTTTATGTTTAATTAATAACACAAACAAAATGCTCCATCGCAGTCAAAAAGAAAAAGAAAATTAAAATTTTTGGTATAATTAGTTATACATATTTTTCTTAGAATATATATTTTTTTCAAGGCAGAATTTTTGGATAAGCGGACTAATTTAACTTTTTCCGATGATCTAGCTGAGATTTATTATTGTTCTTAACGCAGTTCGCAGCAGAAAAGCTCATTTATCATAAAAATGCTTGTAAATTTATAAGAGAGAGAGAAAACCAATAGATTTTAATATCAGTTTCATAACCGATTCTCCGGTATTTCTTGTTTGTATTAGCTTCTCCTCTTCTAGTAGTACTTAAATTTGCTGACATGCATGCATACGACATTTCAAACAAGAAGTTTCTTTCCGAAACCAGAGAAATGGCGTCAATCATTTGTGAGCAAAATTGTGTATATTTGACAATTTTTATACTAGAAATTAAAAGTTTGTCAATTTTGTTCAGTAAGGCTTTTGTCTAGTTTGCACTTTATTACTAGTTCGAACATTCGTTCACTTCAATATCTGTTATTAGTCTTTAACTTCCATTGGAATATTTTTCACATCAAAGTTTTAGCTTTTAATATGGTTAGTTCATTATCATAATTGAGGGGGTCGGGACAAGAAAGTGCTAAACCACATTTTTGGTGAAATAAATCTAACACTGTAATCTGTTGCTTAATATTGTAAATTATAATATCAAACATATAACTTGTTTCTAATGTCACTTGGTGGCAACATATGTGACAGGTTTCGTTTATGCCCCCAATGCAGATACCTAATTTACAAAAAGCGTAGTATCATTAAAGTAATGCCATATTGTTATTCAGAATATCTCAAATGTTACTAAGACATTGGCGAAAAAACTTTAGGTTATATATCTTGATTTGAGTATTTGATCAAATTTTTAAATTGAAATATCTCAGAAGTTCAAAAATGTAGCTAGGCACTCTATTGCCCCGACCACCTTAATTTCTCTCCATATTCTCATTAAAAGTATTAAAGGGGTGGTTTACGGTGGACTCGCTACGTGTACTTTCAACGAATTTGTTGAAGCAGATGAAAATTTAATCACATCTCAATTGCGGGAAATTGGAGACATTGCAGCTGAAATGAATGGTGGCGACAAAGATGAATAGGGGGACGATGATGATGAAGAAGATGCGGCAAAAGTTCCCCCAACTCACACAGCAGCGTTAGAAGCATTAGAAACGCTGCGTGGCTATTTTCCGTTCAATTCATGAAAAGAAGGAACTTTTTTACGTCTTGATGAACTTGAAAGGACTCTTTTTGAAAAACCACGAAAATAAAAATAGTCGTTATTTTGTGAGAAAGTAATAGCAGTAAAACGAAATTTTGGTATGTAAACATTTCCATTTTCTAAATGTTCTTAAAAAATAATTAAAGGAAGCTATACAAGTATTTGCATTTTGAAACTCATTTAGATTTTTCAGTAGTACATACGTAGACTTAATTAAAAATATATGTAAGTTGTATTGATGTTTCACTTTTAAGCTCACTTTTGTGGTTTTTCACTTATGCGCGTTTTTTTTCGCTGTCCCTGCGTCCGTGTATAAGTGAGAGATCACTGTATTCTTTTTAACACTTTCCAACATAGTTGAAAAGTAAAATAAACTTGAGCTATGAAAAAACAACACTGATTTGAATCTGTATTCGCCTTTGTACTATAATTATTATTTAAAACAACACAAATGTCACAAACACATATGTATCATTTAATAAAACTTTACTTAAAGTGTTTTTCAAACATACATAACTGTATTCACAATGATAAAAACCTAGCGCTTTCGAGCAACCTTAGCTCGTCATCAGGGTTATAAAACCAAAACGCAGACATACACAAAACAAATAGTCTAAAACTAGTAAAATATCGTTTTCTGTTGAAGAATGGTCAAACCATTACAAACAGGTCATCACTAGGGGTGGGAAGCATTGGGAGGGATGTGCTAATTTTATTCAGTCTTGAACAATCTGCAAAAGTTTATGCCACAATTTAGGGATATTATAAGATAACGACGAATCATTGCATGTTTTATCTTTTCTGGTAAAACTTTCTATGGATTAATTTATTATTGCTTGATGAAAGAAGGATGTAGGTTTAATTATTTTAGCTTTACAAAATCTATTTTAATCGACTACTCTTGTTTTAATCTGGAAAGTGCCGTTTTACTTCTATGATCATGATCATTAACATAGTGATGTTTCTACATAAGCCAAAAAATTGTCCATTAATTCCATAATTTTAAATTATTATAATATAAACTTATATTTAGATTCGAAATCATCATTAAAACAAAAATAGTTACCGTTACATTTTCTAATTTAAAAGCTTAAAATTTATTGTATCACGATTTAAAATAAACAAATGGAAGTATGAGCATCTAATAATGCGTTTGAATAATATTATTCATTTGTAGTATTTAGATATTTGTTGTAGGTTGTAAGTTGTGTAGGTGGATTTGCATATTATTCCCTCATTAGAAGATACTAAAAGTTGTTAATGTATAGACCAAAATTAACTTTGAAACGATATTTATAAATACATATTCATTTACAAAAATGTTAGAAAGAAAAGGCATCGTATTTTCCGTTATTCATGGAAAAAAAATATCCTTAAAATGTTTAATTCATTGACTTTAGAACTATACATTTTTTATACTATTTTATTTAACTAAACTTGGTTTTTTATGTAAAAATGGAACTTTGTAATCGATTTTTCACTCACTACCTCATATGCTAGAAAAATGCGTACAAATTTGTATTTCCGATGATAATATAACGTTTTAAGGTACTTTCGTGTTATAGCAGCTCTTACAATTCTGATTATACCAAGGTTGCATCTATGATTTTGTCAAGATCATCGCAAAGCTAATATATGCATCATATATACGCATTATATTCTTCAAATACTCCTATATGTGCCATATACGTAATTTTATGTATATTATTTACGTTTTATATGCCATATATCCATCACATGCGTCTTAAACACATGCCATATATATACATCATATATGCATTATATATGACTGTACCTTGGCCATATACGCACGATATGTTATATACATCTTATATTATAATGTCATATATGCTTTATAGTTCGGCGATAAATCTTGGTCGCTTGGCGATTCATCTTTGGAGGCCACTATAACACGAAAGTACCCATTTTAATGTTTTTAGAACTTAATTATAAATTAATAAATTAATTTTAAGGCATTTTTAGGTTAGACCGCCACAGATGATAAATCGCGAAACATTCTCTGTAACTCGCACAATTGTTTATGAGTTGAATCAACAATGGATTTTATGATGCGCCAATAAACGCTCGCCAAAATAGGCCAAAAAGGCAAACATTATTTATGGTTACAATTGTGTAAGAGTTACAACAACAATGGATTTAATTATGCGCCAAAACAGTCCAACTGGTTGTGAAGCTGCAACAAGAAAATATTTTTAAAACTATAAAGTAGAAAACATAAATAAAAAAATAAAGAGTGTAATATGTTTTTTTAATTGCGTTTTAATCAATAAATAGTTTCATATTAATTAAATTATGATTATACGTGGAAAAATCTATTTAGAAATCCTAAAAAGGTAGTTTAAACGTCGTTTCATTTTTCCTTTCCGGTTGCTGTATCTTAAAAAAGAGACAGAACAAGAATTTTATTTATTTTAATAAATTCACTAGTTCACGCTACCAACCGTAAGAAAAAAAAATCTTCGAATTTCCATAATTGAGCTCAATGCCAACGCAAAATTAATGTATTGGAACGGAATTTTTTTGGAAAAATTATGAATTGCAGTCATAAAATTAGGCGTGATTTTCAAGATAAACATTGAATGCTTATAAAAAAAATCTGATTTTTTAAAATAATTTGAATCTGTATAATTATTTAAACAAAGAAGCAAGCTATATCTGTCCATGATGCCTCCTCTTATCACAATGTAGTAGCTAAATCCCAAACCGTTTGTTTTAGAGGTGTACTTCTGATTTCAAAACTATTTCATATGTTTATCTTCATAATATTAAATGACATTTATGTCGAAATATTTTTTATAAAGTTTACTAAATTTAATTTTTTATACGGTAGCTGGACGTTGTAAATTATATTAAAAAATATATTATGCATACTATAACAAATTTTAAAAAAATGTTTTTCAAAGGCCAAAAATTACCAAATTATTATACTTAAAATTTTTTTGCATTAAAATTAGAAAGATTCATTTTTATTAATACACATTATTAATACATATTATTAACATAATCTCCCCAACATTTTCGATAATTATCTGTTATGGATCATAGAAACTTTAGTAGCCAAACTTGTCGCCAAGATTTGTTATCATATGGACCGATACACTGTACCGTCATTTACAAACACCTGTACAGCTATCTCTCCAGTTAGGACAATGCCCGCTAGAGGAAGCCAATTTGGATATTTTGCAACACTGTTTATCATATATTCTAATACGAGCAAATCTTGTGGGTGGTTATATATATATATATATATATATATATATATATATATATATATATGCAAAAATTATCTTAAAAACGGCTCTAACGATTTTGACGAAATTTCGTATCCTACCGTTTTGGGGCACCAGAAAACCATTGGGCTAGGTCACATGCTCGAGAAAATTCGATTAGTGGGTCATTTTGGGTCATTTTGGGTCAGGGTCTAGCTAATTGTATCTAAAAAACGGTTCAAACGATTTTGACGAAATTTTGTATCCGACCATTTTCGGGCATGAGAAGTCAATTGGGCTGGGTCACATGTTCTAGAACTTTCGATTAGTGGGTCATTTTTGGGTCAACGCGGGTCAAATTAATTTTATCTAAAAAACGGCTCTAACGATTTTGATTAAATTTTGTGTCCTACGAGTTTCGAGCACGATAAAAGCATTGGGCTAGGTCGCATGTCCGAGAAAATTCGATTAGTGGGTCATTTCTGGGTCATTGTGGGTCAAGATCTAAAAAGCGGCTCAATTTACACTAAATTTTGCATCCAATGGTTTCCGGGCACGAGAAGACTGTTGGGCTAGGTCACATGTTCGAGAAAATTCAATTAGTGGGTCATTTTGGGTCATTTTGGGTCATGGTCAATCTAAAAAACGGTCCGAACTATTTTGACGAAATTTTGTATCCGACTACTTTCGGGCACGAGAAGACTATTGGGCTGGGTCACATGTTCGAGAACTTTCGATTAGGGGGTCATTTTTGGGTCAAAGTGAGTCAAATTAATTTTATCTAAAAAACGGCTCTAACGATTTTGATTAAATTTTGTATTTTACGAGTTTCGGGCACGCGAAAATCATTAGACTAGGTCACATGTTCGAGAAAATTCGATTAGTGGGTCATTTCTGGGTCATTGTGGGTCAATATCTAAAAAGCGGCTCAATTTACACTAAATTTTGCATTCTATGATTTTCCGGCATGAGAAGACTGTTGGGCTAAGTCACATGTTCGAGAAAATTCAATTAGTGGGTCATTTTGGTCATAGGTCATGATATTTGAACTCAAATTTAATTTTGACCGAGCATAGCTCGGTCTTCCCTGCTCGTTTCAGATTATATGTCAAAATAAATTCTAAAAGTGATTAAATTCATATGTTGTTTTCTAACAACTATCATTAAAATTAAAATTAAAGAAATTTAACTTTAATTTGATATTTCTTTCTGTTGAAATAATATGTAATTTATGTGAAAATTTTGGATTCTTCCCTACAAAATTTGTTTTAATTTCCCATGGTGTATATACAATACAGGGTGACCATAAGTAAAGTTACAGTATTCAGCGTGCTGTGTAGCACGATCTAATTGCGGAAATGCCCAACCAGTGGCTGAGAGGTTCAGTTCTCAAAACTGGTAGACGGGAGGTATTGGGTTCAAGCCCCTGTTGCGCTCGTCGACCTAACCGTTCGGAGTTTTCCGTGGTTTTCTTCGAACCTTGCTGTAAATACGGGTTAGGATCCCTTAGAAAGACCCCCACGGAAGGCACTCCCTCTTAGGACCTATATCCCAAGAGTAGATAATTGGCCGTCATAAATCAATCAACCAACCAACCAACCAACCAACTAATTGCGAAAATAGAGTCAAATTTTGTATTATGACTAAACAAGACGGGGGACGAATGATTCCGCGAAAAAATAGTTCCAGAAGTCGCCGCTAGGTGGAAATGTGGCACTGTGTAATATAAAAGAGAATTTAAAAAATACGGAATCAATCCTAAAATAAAATTAGCTTCAGTTTAGCACATTTAACGATTAAAATCAATCTCAATATCACAACAATTCTATTACACAGCGCCACATGATGGCCATAATTAAAGAGACAGTACTCAGCGTGCTCTGTAGCGCGATCTAATTGCGAGAATAGAGCCAAATTTTGTATTACGACTAAACAAGACAGGGGACAAAGGATTCTGCGAAAAAAAGTTCCAAAATCACCGCTAGGTGGAATTGTGTCGTTGTGTAATAGAAAATTTGCTATATTGAGATTTATTTTAATCGTTAAATGTGCTAAATAAAATTTTATTTTAGCATCGATTCTGCATTTATAAAACTGTCTTTTCTATTACACAGCGCCACATTTCTACCTGATGGAGACATTTGGAACCATTTTTTTTTTCAAGGAATCCTACATTCCCCGTCTTGTTTAGTCATAATACAAAATTTGGCTCCATTCTCGCAATTAGATCCCGCTACAGAGCATAGTGAGTACTCTCATTTTAATTGTGGCCACCCTTTATTAGGTGCGTTCGCAAATGCACAAATACGTAGCACCTATAGTCGTCGTCTAGTCCGTCCGTCTGTCTGTCTGTCCGTCTGTTCGCATATAACAGCGCAAAAACTACCCGACCGAATGGTTTGAAATTTAATATATAAAATCGATGAAGAATTTTGTCGAGTCATTTCAAATTTTATGAAAATCGAATCAAAACTTAAAAAGATATTAATAAAAGTTTTCTTCATTCTATTAAATCCTATCATACGTAATCTATAGTAAAAGTGCAAGTCATGTGACTGAGGAAAACAAATACAGGCTAACCACATGTTTTTCCATATGCCAAGCAGCATTTTTATTCAAAATTATTTTTTCGAATAAAATTGCATAAAAGTTACATTTTTAGAAAGATCGCTCAAAAAAATTGTTTGCTTGAGAGATGAGCTACATTAAAAAATGTATAGAATCTGAGATAACTTCAGTGAAAATTTGGTTAACAGCCGAATATCTCAATCCATTTAAGTAAATAAACAAAATATTCATTCATCGAGAGTCATAGAAATATTTAACTATGGAGGTAATCATTCGCAAATCAAGATCTCCATGGTGAATTTACAGTTCTGTCTGGTGACGAAAAAAAATTAGCATCTGTAAACATGGTTTACGTAATAAGAAAAAACAAGTTGGAAATTGTACGTCAAACGTGAAAAACGAGGTGCGTTCGTACTATAGCTAGTTATATAAATATTCAGATCTTGATGATTTTTAATTCTGTGAAATGAATTATGTCGCCTGCAGATTAATTTCTGTAATAAAATAAGTATCTCGGTCGCTTGACGATTAAACCTCGGAAGCTCCTATAACAAGAAAGCACCGATTTTTAAAAAAAAATTCAAATTTCTTAATAAATATTTTTATTAATATCGTCTAAAGTTTTGATTCGATTTTCATAAAATTTGAAATGTCTCGACAAAATTCTTCAAAGATAATATATCTTAAATGTCAAACCATTTGGTTGGGTAGTTTTTACGCTGTTATATGCGGACAGACGGACGGACGGACAGACAGACGGACGGACGGACCAGACGACGACTATAGGTGCTACGTCTTTATATAATTACGAACGCACCTAAAAAGTCATCCTCATATCGTTCATAGCAGACGATATAATTAATTTAACTGAAATGATAACGATGATTTTTTTACTTTGTAAAACTAGTTATAGCGCAAAACGAATGCATCTCATTTGTCACGTTTAACGTACAATTTTCAACTAGTTCTAATTATATATCAGCAAACTATCTTCGATCTTCCCAGTTCCGAAATTCTTTTTATGCTGCTCTTTTCTGTTTGTATTGATTTGGGTGCAGATATAAAATATTGTTAAAATATTTATCGCTCGAGGCATTCTTACCTATCCAATCTGCTTTTAAAAAAAGTTTAGATTGGGAGTCATTTAAGAAAGATATTCATTATTAATATTGAAAACACATGCGTAAATTTTGTAATTTAAATTTACTCAGAATCAAAGTTATGGTGTGTCTAATCGTTTCTATTGGTTGATATTAAAATAATAGCAATTTGGTATGGTCTTTCAGCCTTGGTGAGGCAGGGTTCCTAGATTTGAAAAAAGTCCTTAGCGTGCTGCAAAATTACCATATTTTAAATTTATTTTATGATGCTTATTCTTTGTCCTTTTAGAAACTGTAAAAATGTAAAACTTAGACAATTTCAAAAAAGTTTTCATTTTTTTTTTCTTTACTGCTGGCATTATTTTCTTGTTTGCGCATATTAAGAGGCAAAAAAGTCAACCTCTTAAGTCAACCTCTTAAGTCAACCTTTATCTGTGACTGGGAATGACTATGTTTGTTTTCAAAAATAGGACAAAAGGACTTAGTATTCAGCGATGTTACAACATAATGCTGTCATGGCTGTAATGCTGAAGAAACCATAGTTGTGACTACTATAATTGCAGTGCTTTAATAAACTCTTTTAATCCACGTGGTTTTACAAAAGCATCATCATATTTGTAAGAAACGATATTCATCTGCTATAATTAATCGTACGTATGTACATAAATAATGAAAAATAATGTGATAATTTTCCGAATGGTTAGCAACACCGTGATATAAGATAGAGAATGGAAAATATACTTTTTTAAGCCTTGCAAATTATCTTTTTATCTATCCCGACACAACCTATCTAGTCTTATCTACTTGTACATTCCGATTATAAAGTTTCATTTTCGATTCGTTCTGGACAAAGAAAGAAGTACATTCTTGTTTGCATATATTAAGAGGCAAATAAAAACCTCTCAATTCAACCTTTATCTGTGACTGGGAATGACTAAAGGTTTGTTTTCAAAAATAGGACAAAAGGGTAGTATTCTTACTTAATATTCAGCGATGTACAACATAATATTGTCATGGCTGTAATGCTGAAGAAATCACGGTTCTGTATACTATAATTGCAGTGTTTTAATAAACTCTTTTAATCCACGTGGTTTTACCAAAGCATCATAACATTTGTAAGAAACGATATTCCTTTGTTATAATTAATCGTGCGAATGTACATAAATATCGAACAATAATGTGATAATTTTCCAAATGATTAGCAACGCTGTGGTATAAGATAAGGAATGGAAATTTTTAAGCCTTGCAAATTATCTTTTTATCTAGCTTGACGCTACCTATCTAGTCTTACCTACTTGGACATTCCTTAAGAAGATAATGAAGTTTCATTTTTGAGTCGTTCTGGACAAGGAAAGAAGTACAAAATATACAGATAAAAAAAAACTCTGAAATCTAATGAGGAAAATATTTACTCCCTTCATAAAGAATGAAATTTCGTCAATCAAGAAAATCTTGAACGTGACAGGGTCTTCTCACAATTTCAGAAGACCCTTTTGCACTAGAAAATCAATTTTATATAATTATTTGGGTCATCTTCAGTTTCCGTGTTACCACATCGGAATTTTTGATCGCTAATGCTTTCATTTCAGTTCAGAACACGTGGATAGATATTACTCTTATCCGTTTCTTTATCGATAACCGGCTGATTCTTTTTAATATCAAACTTATGTAATAATGTCATCATCAACAGGAAAAAATACGGATGCGTGTACGAAACAGAAAAAAAAACATTGTTGCTTAGGGAAGTGTTTCGAACTTTCTGCCTTTTCATTGCATTTAGCTGTGTCGAGTAATACAGAAAGCTCATTTTCTGAATAAATGTACCAATTTATAGAAACTCTTTAACCTTTTGAAGGGCGGTGGGATACTATATATCTCACTTAAGTTTATCCCAAATGTGACAGAGGCACCAGAATTTTGGAATAAAATTTTGTTCTTATAATGTACGTGAAGAAAAGCTTTCACTTATTTTCAAATAAATTTGTGAATCAATCATTTCAGATTTTTAGAAACAGAAGTAATTTGCCCCTGAAAAGGTTTAAGGGTCTCATATCATCTAAAGATCCATAGTGCGTTCAAAAATTGTCTGCGTCGAATGATCATAACTTTTTAAATATTTATTGAAATTGTACAGAAATTTGCAAGACAGTTAAAGCTTATTGCAACTTTTACAAGTTTCAAAAATAAACACTCTTAATAGATTATAATAAAAATATAGCATATTTAATATAAGAGAATTAAACAAGTGCGAACTAGTCGTTGGGGGCCACCGTAATACTTACCCATCATGGATATGCATAATATAAAATATGAAAATAAAACATGAGTAAACTACTTATAAAATGCATTGCAATTCGAATAAAATCGTGGCTTGATGACGTCATAAACTTTAAATGCTCTATTACTGAATTGCGCAAAAGAAACATCATTTATAACTCCAAAAATGATAATCATATTAATTAACGGATTATTGCGCCTGATTAAGCGTATCATTTCCAATTAAAATATAAATTTCAATTGAAATTTGGATGAAATGTAAGGTCATGAAAAATCAAAGAGTGTGGTAAATAGAATTACAAATATCTCGGCAAGTAATAATCCGATCGACTTCATGCTTTATGCAAAATTTATTTTTTTTATTATCTTTTATATTCACTCCTTAAAATAAACAATTTCGAAAAAAATTGTATACCTTTTATCAGAACGAATATTTCGAGAGTCCGAAAAAAATAGTTCCGGATAATCGCGGTTACTGAAATTCAATAGGCTTCTTCGCATTATTACATACTAAGTAACATACCAAATTTTAAGTCTCTGTCTCAATTTGTTCGGGAGATAGAGCGTTTACAGACACACAGGCATACAGAGACACACAGACGGACGGCAAATTTTTTTTCCTAAAAATATGTTTTTGGAATCTTCAGTGTTTGAAACGTGTAAATCCGTCAATTTTTTTTTTTTCGATTTTTAAAACGATTACAAGACTTACCCTACACTACGTATGATGGGTAAGTAAATACCCTATATTATGTGTGATGGGTAAGTAAATACCCTTTGCTACGTATCATGGGTAAGTAAAAATCATACACTACGGCATAGATTATGAAACACTTTCCAACAAGATCGGAATATTTTTAAGAAATGTCATTTTTGTTCACACGATGAAATGGGATATCTAAATAAACATTAAAAATTAACCACAACGCAGTAAAAATTCATTTTCAGGAATTGCTGCCCGTATCCGGTTTAACGTGTGCGAATTCTATATCGTGCAACCCTGTATATGAAACACACACCTCATAATGCTCTAAAAATAAACATTTTAAATGAATATCACAGCTTAAAACTTAAATCCAACAGTTATGGCTCTTAGCCAGTTCTGTAACCGAAATCTTTAGAGTGTCTCTGTAAATAAACGAAATATTCTACGCATTCAATAAATCTACAGAAAACATGCTCTAGTGCACCTCAGTGATATAATCAATTTCCTTTAAATACACTATAAACGATTTTTCCCCATAGATATTAATGCAATGGAATACTTTTGTGCATACCTGTAAACGAACTATAAATGCTACTTTACGCTATACTCTGTATAAAACATGTTGCCAGCCCCCTCAGTGACGCATATAAATTTCCTTATGTTTGAAACAGTGTAACATCATTAAAATGTACTGCAAACGATTTTTTTCCATTGACCGTAATGTAACATGTCTTTCTAAGTGTCCCTGTAAACATGTGCATACCTGTAAACGAACTATAAATGCTACTTTACGCTATACTCTGTATAAAACATGTTGCCAGCCCCCTCAGTGACGCATATAAATTTCCTTATGTTTGAAACAGTGTAACATCATTAAAATGTACTGCAAACGATTTTTTTCCATTGACCGTAATGTAACATGTCTTTCTAAGTGTCCCTGTAAACATATTATAATTGCTACGTATTCTATGCTCTATAGAAAACATGTTGTCGTCTACCTCTATGACGCATACCGATTTTGTCATGATTGAAATAGTGCAACATTATTAAAATGCACTGAAAACGATTTTTCCCGATTGACCGTAATATATAGGAATACTTTTTGTTGCCCCTGTATTCTAACCATAAATGCTACACACTTCATTTTCAATACCGAATATGCTATGATCAACCTCAATAACATACAGGGTCCTTCAAAAGGAATCATACAAGGGTTTTGGTAAATGACTTTATATGTACCCTATTTATATTCGAAATTTTAATGTCAAAATGAAGCTTGGAATATGCATAACATTATTAATATGGTTCGATATGTTCACCTCTCATGTCAACAACCATTTCAAGTCTTCTCTTGAAACCCCTAATAAACTCAAGAATAATAAAAAGCTATGTGTTGCTGACGACTGGGTTTTTCGCTAATCGTTGCCACAGATTAATCTCGGAAAATGAAACATTTGAAGTTACTGAAAATATTAATAGCTCGAAAAGTGTTTGTCAGAAAATTGTTAGACAAACTGCGTTAGAAAGGTAAAAAATTGTAATTTTCTGTATATAAATTTCAAATCTAATGATTATGCTGTTTTTCAAATATTGAATTTCAAAAATTGCCAAATTTTACAATGGAGTACCATATCGAAACCTTCACGCATAAAAAGATAATGATAACGGCAATGTGTCCTGACGTATGTATACTGACTATAGCACGAGTCCCAAATTATAGTAGCCTTATTATTCTGTTAAAATATGTGCAACATCCAGAAAAGTGACAACCACCAGTAACAAAAGTTACAATGTGACAACCACCAGTAACAAAAGTTACAATGTGACATCCACAAGTAACAAAAGTTACAATGTGACAACCACCAGTAACAAAAGTTACAACGTGACAAAACCCGCGATAGTGACATAATAACCAGTGGAACTCTCGAAAGAAGACCAAGATTCAAAATGTGAAAACCAGCTCTAGCACAAGCTAGATGTAAAAATATATCAAGAAAGAGACAAAAAACCAATGAATGATAGACAAAAAACAACCCACAACAGGGGTGAGCCTATAAAAACGCTAAAAAGCCTTGACAGAGACAAATACAACAAGAAGTGAAATCAGCCCATAAAAGAGGCGATAAACACTACAGCGACAACCCACCAAGAACGTGACAAGCCAACAGACATGGTAAATATGTAAATCTATGTACGCTAATGGCACCTGGAGCATGTAAAATCCGTCGTGGGTGCAAAGCCCTCCAAGTTACCTGTGAATAATACCTCTGGGGGTGCCTAGTCAGGTGAGGGTCTCGTCACCTGATCAAGGTTCTAAATTACGAGACCTATTAAATCTGTCAATTCAACAAAGTTAAACAGAAACCTTGAACCGGCAAACAAAGATAACGGTAGCAAATCACAAGAGATCAAGCACAGCAGCGATGTGAACAAATCTATAGTCAGGTGGATCACAGCCATGCTGTGATCAGGCGATTTCCGCTCCGCACCCAGGTACTAACCCGTTAAGCTAGGCATTCATGCTGAGCAGGTAGGAGCCTGGTTTGCGGTATAAAAAAAAAAGTGAATTATGATGTCACGAGTGCATGATTTTTATTTAATTCTCGACAAATAGCATATTTTAGTCCATCTCAGTGAGGCATATAAATTTCATTATATTTGAAGTATTGTAATTTTATTAAAATCCAACGGAAATGATTTTCCCCATATACACCATTAATGTAACACAATTATTCATTTTTTTTTAAAGCTGACCTATTGCATAATAGAGTCTACAGAGAATTGGCCTAATTTGGAACGAAGTTTTTTGGATACCTTTTGGTACTTTTCCGTTATACCAACATCATGCCAAAATGTATGCTAAGGCGTCATTTATCTATGGGGGAAAGTTTTATAATCAGATGAACCCGATTATGAAAGCTTAGCTTTTTAAAAATATTCTGACGATTGGATTTTGACGGAACATTCACTGTTAGTTAGATGAGTTTTCAAGGATGGTTATAGTATATAGAATATCGTTTTATCGTTCGTTACCAAATTCTACTGTAAATGATCAACGAAAAGAGTTTGTCCTTAACAGCCCAAATTTTGTCTGACACATTAAAAATGTAATAACGCAATGGCGTATCGTTTTCAGAAATGCAGAAGGGCATTCCAAGTTAAGGTCCATATGGTTTTAAAACACAAGGTCAAATTCAAGGTCAATATTTCGTTTGATTAAAGGTGCGTTAAGAGAAATTGACCAGCGTAGTCTGCTAGTATGGAAATAAACAGCCAAGCAAAAATGAAAAGTAACATGCGTAATTTTAAAAAGTACATGAAAATTAAATGATAGCATTTCAAATAATAACTCAAAGACCGTGCAATTATAGAATATTCACATTTATTTTTGATAATGGCTCGGAGTGAGGCGAAACATGTCAAAATTTTAATAAAAGTTATTTTAAGTTTACACCTTTTAGCATTTAAAAGAAATATAAAAATTTATCGTCAAACTGTAACGCCAAATAAAAAGTGGAAGAATGTTGCCATTGGACTCTAAAACAATAAATAAATAAATAGAAGAAATTTGGAAATGCCCAATCACTAATGGGTCAACTTAGTAGGCTTAATCAATAAAATTTACAATATACCAGTGGACCGTGCGAGGATTTCACAGTGCAATCCAATTTTTTAGCATTGTATTACTTTTGTTTATATAGATTTAAACTTCTAAAGAAACATTAAGAATAAAAAAAACCTGTAAACGACATTGGTACAGATGTCGCAAACGCACGGGATTTCTTTTTTGGTGCCAAAATAGCGATTTTTTTTCCTGGCGGGGTAACCTGGTGACTTTGGCTTTGCATGGCAACCTGGTATTTTATAATAAAATGAAATGTGTATGTAAATAAATTAAAAATAAAATAATATAAAAATAATTAATAAGTAAAATTAAAATATGTGATATAAAAATAATGCGTGTGTTCAATAAAACTGTGTGTAATAATAAAATTAAATGAGTGTGTTTTAAAGTAAAATTATAATACAATTTTATTATAAAATAAAACTAACGATGTTTTCACAAGCTAGGCCTAACAGGTATTCGAAAATGGAGTTTTCTCGCCAAAATAGCACCACAAAAAAATCGCGCCAACCCCGGTGCGCCTGCGATATCTGTTCCCTAAGATTAATTAGTCAAGCTGGAATTACCCGAGAAAAAAAAAATAAATAACAATCTTATTTTAACTGCATCAAAAAAAAAAAAAAAAAAAAAAAAAAAAAAAACATGGGACAATCCATGGTGTATTTTTCTCCTAAACATTGCAATTTCAATTTTGCTTTTTAATCATAAATATAAAATAAACACGTGCGGAGAATTCACACTTTATCTTTTTTGTGCTATTTATTTTTTTATAATCATTGTTGAGCGTGATATAATCCGGAATTTAATTTTTGTGGCAACACTAATATGAAGAAAACCTTTCATTTCATTTATAAAAACAATGCCGATTTAATTTTTAATTATCAGCAAATTTTAATCTAAAAACATGTTTTAGGAAAATGTAAGTGTACTGTGCCTGTTTAGAATCCTTTCATATGTAATCTCATTCGTCGTAAGCGTTTCGTATTTTCTTAGAAAAAGGGATGTTGACAGGAGAAATAATATATACGACCAGAAGGAGCCGTGCGAAGTTTTCGCACTGCAATCTTTGAGATTATTTCCTGGTACATTTTAGCACTAATTTTTAATTAACTGATTTTTTTTAATCAAACAACGTGTTTTAGAGAAATGTGAGTGTACTATGTCAGAAACTTGTTCAAAAACTTTTCGAATGATACCTCATTCATCGTTATATGTTTTGCATGTGCATAGAAAAGGGGATGTTGGCAACAGAAATCATGAATGCTTGCGTATAAGAAAATGGGAATCGATTGCCAGAAAATTTGTTGCCAAATTTTCTTCTCTCGCCAAGGTCATTTCTCTAGGTTGCCAAGACCCACTATACTGAAAAAAAAAGGAACATTGAATCAGACGTTTAGTGAATTCATATGAAAGCATTTCCTAAGATTTTGCACACCTGTTCCAGAAATGTCTTATTCATTTGATTAATCAATATTCGGTACACAATTTTTTTGCAAGCCTATGGGAACTTAAACAGGGGATGTTCAAACTTTGTGGACCAGCAGCCATTTAAGTGACGTCAGACTTCGCTCGCGTATTAACAGCTTAATGAAATATTAAAAAATAAATACTTACTATTTTTGTAAATCCTAATCTCATCAAAAAGTCACTTGTAAAAAATGCAGCCAAGTCTCGTAACTCATTTACCGTAAAAAGTACTGAGATCGTATAAAGCCAAGTTTAACTATCTTATTAACTCTGAAATTTTCATTCACAAATCACTCCTAGTCTCTACATCTTTAGTTAATTATTATTTTGTGACTTGGCAATTACGTAGCACGAGAATGTGATATATATAGTTAGTCTTTATCATATAATACTATAACATATTAAGGTGTAATAACTTCCCTGTGCGTATATAATTTGCCTTAATTAAATTATCCCATCCCATAACATAGTAAGGTGTAATAACTTCCCTGTGCTGCGAATTGCCAAGTCACAAAATAATAATTAACTAAAGATGTAGAGACTAGGAGTGATTTGTGAATGAAAATTTCAGAGTTAATAAGATAGTTAAACTTGGCTTTATACGATCTCAGTACTTTTTACGGTAAATGAGTTACGAGACTTGGCTGCATTTTTTACAAGTGACTTTTTGATGAGATTTCACTTCTTTTTGTAAGTAATCCTCTTTTTCTTGATTTTGGGTTCTTTTTTGGAAATCATCCACTGATTTTTGCTAAGCCCACACTCTGTCCCTATTATTTACAGGTATCAAAAATTTGAAGTTTTAGTTTCGTTTGCAAAGTACTGTAGATAAAGAGATTTCTGGTTCCTAGGCAAGCACTAAGTTATGGGAGGGGGGAAGTCAAAAGTACTCTCAATTGCTTCCAGGATAGGTGCTATCCATCTGAGATATTACTCGCAGCCCTAGATACTTGATATTTAACATAAAAGAACTTTTCAGTATAAAAAGAAAGCCAAAATTAAAATTTCCGGAAATTTCCAATAAATCCAACTATATTTCTTTTTTCGATGTTTTTTTCTCGTTTTTTTTAGTCTTTTTTTTTTTATTATTATTTACGGATTTTTTAATTTTTCCTTACTTTGTGTACTAAACCCTGCGTTTCTGCCAAATGTCAAGCTTCTAGGACTACAAAATCGAATTATTTTCAAATTTTCGACTTTTTATAAATTTATTGATTTTTCGATTTTAATTACCTGATTGTCATGCCAATATAGTAATTATTTGATCCGTCTTCTTAGGATCATTTAGGTTCAATTTAGAGATAAATCAAGTGAATCTTAGAGTCACCATGATTTTATTTAGAAAGGATTATCAAGCCATAACCAGCCAGTGATGTCGGGAGGGTAGGGGGAGCTGTGAAAATTTTTGTGGGGCTAACATCATTTAACAATCCATGTTTCATATGTGAAGTAAATAGAGTACAACCTGTGAAAGAAAACAAATCTGTCTATAAAGAAATCGCGTATATCGTAGCCAGTCTATAGCGAAACTTTTCTATAACGAAATTCGTAAACGAAAGAAAAGAAAACCATAATCCGGGGGAAATAACATAAAACAATTAGGGGCGTTGTACTAGCTAATAGGACAATTATCTTAAAACTAATGTTTCTAGCAGTACAAAATCAAATTGTTTTCGAATTTTCGATTTCTTAAAGATATTTCGATTTTTCGATTTTATTTTCGAATTTAACGAATATTTTAATTGTTCCTTTTATTGAATAGTAAATACTACCTTTACAACAAGTTTTAAGTTTCTACGACTACAAGATAAAATTATTTTCAATTTTTGATTTTTTCGAATTTTTTTTATAATTTTCTGGATTTTTTAATTTTTTCTTATTTTGTATCCTTTATTACAAATTTCAAGTTTCTAGGTCTACAAAATCGAATTATTTTGAAAATTCCGATCTTTTTGGTGTTTTTTATTCTATTTTCGAATTTATTGTGTTTTAATTTTTCCTTTTTCTGTATCCTAAACATTAAGTTTACGCCGAATTTTAAGTTCTAAAGCTACAAAATCGAATTTTTTTTAATTTTTCGAATTTTCGAATTTTTTTTCTCGAATTTTACAGATTTTTTATTTCTTTCTTTTTTTGTATCCTAAATACTACCTTTATTCCAAATTTTAAGTTTCTAGCTTTACAAAATCAAATTATTTTCAAATTTTCGTTTTTTTTTTCGATTTTTTTTTTATTTTATTTTCAATTTTTGTTGTGTTTTTTATTTTTTATTTTTCTGAATCCTAAACACTATACCTTTACACCAAATTTTCAGTTACTAAGACTACGAGATCATATTATTTTCAATTTCTCTCTTTTTCTTTCTTTCTTTCTATTTTTTTTTGTTGAAATTTTCGATTTTTTTTTTAATTATCCATATTTTTTAATGTTTCCTTATTTAGTATCTTAAATATTACCTTTATTCCAAATTTCAAGTTTCTAGCGCTAAGAAATCGAATTATTTTCAAAATTTCCTTATTTTTCGATTTTTTTTATTTTATTATCGAATTTTATTGCGTTTTTATTTTAACTTATTCTGAATCCTAAACACTATCTTCACCGCGAATTTTAAGTTTCTAAGGCCAAAAGATCAAATTATTTGAATTTTTTTCAATTTTTTTCGAATTTTCTGGATTTTTTAATTTTTTCTTATTTTGCATCCTAAATACTACCTTTATTCCGAATTCCAAGTTTCTAGCGCAACAAACTTGGATTATTTGAAATTTTTCGATTTTTCTATTTTATTTTCAATTTTTTTTTTTTTTTTTTTTTTTTGTGTGTATTTGATGTTTTCTTTTTCTGAATTCTAAACACTACCTTCACACCAAATTTTAAGTTTTTAAGACTACAAGATCGTGCTATTTTCAATTTTCAATTTTGTTCGATTTTTTTGAATTTTCGAATGTTTTTTTTTTTTTTTTTTAAATTTTCCGGATTTTATAATTTTTCCTTTCCTTGTATCCGAAACACTAGCTTTATTCCAAATTTTAAGTTTCTGTGGCTACGGGATCTACCCAATTTTTTTGATGACGCGAGAGTGAGTGAGTGTGTGAGTGACAAAAAAATCGAAACTTTGAGTTCATACATCGTCTGCACTAATTTATGGGTATTTTTTGAATTATCCATATTTTTTAATTTTTCCTTATTTAGTATTTTAAGTATTACCTTTATTCCAAATTTCAAGTTTCTAGCGCTATAAAATCGAATTATTTTCAAATTTTCCTTATTTTTCGATTTTTCCGATTTTTTCGATTTTTTTATTTTATTTTCGAATTTTATTGCGTTTTTTATTTTAACTTATTCTGAATCCTAAACACTATCTTTACTGGGAATTTTAAGTTTCTAAGGCTAAAAAATCAAATAATTTTAATTTTTTCAATTTTTTTCGAATTTTTCGAATTTTTGAATTCTCTTTTTCGAATTTTCCGGAATTTTTAATTTTTCCTTATTTTGCATCCTAAATACTACTTTTATTCCGAATTCCAAGTTTCTAGCGCAACAAAATCGGATTATTTGAAATTTTTCGATTTTTTTCGATTTTGCTTTCGATTTTTTTGGTGTTTTTGATGTTTTCTTCTTCTGGATACTAAACACTACCTTCACACCGAATCTTAAGTTTCTAAGACTACAAGATCGTATTATTTTCAATTTTCAATTTTGATGGAATTTGTTGAATTTTCGAATGTTTTTATCCGAATTTTCCGGATTTTATAATTTTTCCTTTCTTTGTATCCTAAACACTACCTTTTTTCCAAATGTCAAGTTTCTAGGGCTACGGGATCTACCTAATCTTTTTGATGACGCGTGAACGAGTGAGTGAGTGAGTGAGTGACAAAAAATCGAATGTTTGAGTTCATATATCGTCTGAACTAGAAAAGACAGAAAGTTGTAATTTTAAATTTTGGCCCTGTGTGCCAAATACTCTAGAAAAACGAAGTTTAAAATTTTTGGGATACTCCAGCGCGGAGATACAGGGGGTCAAAAGTGCCCTGAGTTGCTTCCAGAAAAGTATGCTTACGGCTGTCCTCTCTCGACTTGGCGGAGGCGCGGAGGCACTACCGTGCCTCCAGATGAGCTGTATATCAATTGGAAGATAATCCTTAAATTACGTAATTTACTGGTGTTTCGATACAGTACGCATATACACAGCCATGATTAAACAAAGAAATAAACAATAGTTGACGTACGCGTAAAAATTAAATAAAAACCCGATTAAAAGCTCGATATTTTTTCAAAAAGTACGCACAAGATATAAATTAACAATCGTATTTTAATTACGTTAGAGGATGACGTCATGCGATAATGCGGTATTTTATTTTTGTGGCAACACTCATTTGAGGAAAACCTTTCATTTCAATTATGAAAACAATGCCGATTTAATTTTTAATTAACAGCAATTTTTAATCGAAAAACATGTTTCAGGAAAATGTAAGTGTACTATGTCAGAAGCCTGTTCAAAATCCTTTCCATATGGTATCTCATTCGTCGTTCTGCGTTTCGTATTTTCTCAGAAAAAGGGATGTTGACAGGAGAAATAATATATACGATGATTGATGAAAACAGGAAAAAAAAATCTTGGATATTTATTTATTTACATTATTGTTAGGTGCGTTCGTAATTATATAAATACGTACCACTAGTCGTCATCTGGTCCGTCCGTCTGTCCGTCTGATATTTATTTATTCATATTATTACTTTCATCTACCTATAATAGAAGAAAGTATTGTAATCAAAATTTTTTTCGACTTCCAGTTTTCGACAGATTTATACGTTTTAGGGTTCAGAGATTCCGAAAAACATGTTTTTATAAAATGTCCGTCTTTCTCTCCTCATTGTATCATCGAAAAGTGTATGAAGTTATGCTTGAAATTGAACCAATTTTTTTTTCTATCTTTCTGGTCATCGCCAACAGGTTCCACTTGAATTTGGGAATATTTCGACGAAATAGGACGCTGTGTTCGCGATTTTTGTTCCATTTTTACTATTGTATCATCGAAAAGTGTATGAAGTTGCGCAGATAATTGAACAAAAATTTTTGGTGTATATTTTTGACTATAGCCTGCAGGTCCCAGTTGAATTTGGGATATTCCGACGAAAGGGGGCACTACGATCACGATTTTTGTTCCATTTTCACTATTGTATCATCGAAAAATGTATGAAGTTATGCAGATAATTGAACCAAATTTTTTGTATATGTTTATATAACTATAGTCTGTAGGTCCCAGTTGAATTTGGGGGGTTTTGGACGAAAGGAGACGCTACGATCGCAATTTTTGTTCCATTTTCACTATTCTATCATCGAAAAGTGTATGAAGTTATGCAAGTAATTGAACCAAATTTTCTGTATATGTTTTTGACTGTAGCCTGCAGTCCCGGTTGAATTTGGGGATATTGCGCCTGAGAGGGTGCTATGACAGCCCTTTATAGATTTCAATTTCAAAAAGTTGTACAAAAAAATTAGAAATCCTAAAAACGGTTTGCGTAAAATGTTTGGCCTTGATCCAAGGATTCCGGAGCATTTTTTGTTTTGTCTCTATCTTGAAAAATGGCTGAGATATATCAGTTTGAAATTATAGGGTGGCTGACATTTTGAAACAATACAGCAGAATTCTTCCAAAAACAGGTTTAATTTATGAGTTTTAGTGAACATGGTTTCGCCAAATTTTCTTTTATTGTTGTAACCATGGTTTCAACACTTACATGCTTAACACTTTATATTTATATTCGCCAACGTCAAATTCTTGTCAAGCTTGGCGACAATTGTTGAAATATCGCCAAATTTGGCAACAAAAATACGTTGCTATATATAAAGCCATAGTTGGCTATGTCTATCTAATTTGGTGATATTCTCATTCAAATTCAATACTGACTAGAACTGGAAATGACTTTTCTGTAATCGGGTTCCGCGCATTTTAGCTTCGTGTATTTTCAGTAGAATTAGCTAATATCTCAAAACCAAGCAACAGGGAGGCTATCTTTTCCTGTCAGTACAGGCCAGAAGGACTTTCCGTAGTTTAGTGTAATACATCGACTGCTCACATCCAGGTAATCCGACGATTCGCGAGCAGCTGACGTACAACAGAATAACGAAAAATATTGATTTTCTTTGGCGGTGTAATGGCGAATTTTGAAGTATTAACATGTATGAGATAGAAAAAACTTTTGGAATTGGCATATCCGACTAGTTTTTCTTAATTATATCCTTCTCAGCTGGTGAATAAATGTTTGTGACGTCAGTTAAAACAGATCTAATTTACGTAACTATACATCGCAACATTTTTTCAATGCTTCATCTCTTTTTAATATCATGACACCGCCGTTTAAGGACATAATTATTTTAATTAACAAAATAACTAATAAATCAGTAAAACACAATGAAAAATATAGGTAAATGCCGAATTAATAACCATTTGATGAATTATAAAATATGTGTAAAGCTTCTGACGTCAAGTGAATGTGACGCCACGGTCAAGCCTTTTTTACCTTAAATCCTATAGTTTCGAGATAACATTTTGTTTTGAAAAGTGGTCGACGGGATAATGGAAAAGTGCTGCAATTTTTTTCGCTTTAATAATTTACTGATAGTTGACGCTTTATTCAAATGGGTTTCTCCTTTTATTTATTTATTTATTTATTTTAAGATTCTGATGGCAACATTCTTTTATTTGTTTATTGGCTTTGGCGTGATAGTTTGGCGAAGTTTTTATTTTTATGGAAACTGGTCGACGGAATAATGGAGAAGTACCTATTTTTTTACAAACATGTGTAAAATAGGGAAGAGTTCCATATCCTGTGCTGGTTGGCTCGATTGGCAAAAAAATACAAAATGGCGCCAAAAGCGTGTGGCGTCACGTAGATAAAGTTCATTCCAGTAGTTATAAAGCAACCCCGAAGGCTATAGATCGCAACCACATCAAACATTGGCAAAAAAAAAAAGTACAGGATACGGAACCTTTCCCGTAAGTTGCATATAAAAACAATAATAATAATAATACATATAAATACAACATTAATATATATAAACAAGCATAAAATGCATTACGTATGTTTTCGTATCTGTTTATATCACTTGGCAACAAACCTCACTTTCTAAAGCTCGAATTACGGAAGCTTAAAAAAAAACGCCAAGGCCCCTACGCTGGAAAAGTACCTTTCATTTAATATTTTGAAATCGGGTGACACGCCAAGACACGATCATACATAAGCGATACGTGCAACAAGGTGGCTTAAGGTGGATACCATTTATTGAATCTGTCCCTGTCTGTAAAATTGTATCTTCAATATTATTTATATTGATATTAAGGTATCAATATTCATTTCAAAATTAAAATATCATAAAACAAGAACACAAGAATAGGTTAGGCTTACCTAAACGGTCCTCTTTCGGGAGATAAGATATCTTAAATTACTCTAACTTTTCGAGAATAAATGTTCATGTTGTTCAAAAAATAATTGAATCTACACAAAGTAGACACACAAACAAATATATTGACGATCACGAACACAATATACATAACATTTTTCGCGCACATCATAAATATTACATCTTATATTCCGTATTACATTTTCTAGTTCATTCATAAAAGTTCTAAGACAGATCCATTTTTTATCAACAGAAAAACATCGTCTGCGCGAGGCGCAAAAAAGAAACGATTAAATTAAAACCATGGAAGTAGCGATAAAACGCAACACACTCCCACCTTTGAGTTTCGAATTCAATGAAACTCAAACTTTACTTTGGGTTTATATAACCGACCATATCGGGATCGTTTTTCAGGTACAGTCACCACAGGAGAGTCACTAGCACCTTTATGGAAAATAGGTTCAGTAGATTCAGTATCTAAAAAGCAGTCTTTAACAGAATGTTGGATCATCGGCTTACTCGTAGCAGGGTCTAAATAACAGTTTTTACCAGTCAATTTTATCGTCGGTTTGGTAGGAGCAGGATCTAAAGGACATTCTTTATCATCCGACTGAACTGTAGAATGGAGTTCAGTACCTCTTTCATGGGTTACTTCTAGAGGAATCAATCTGAGAACAGGACGTAGAAATTCGCCGCCTTTCATCTTTACCTTTACCAATCGTACATTTCCATCTTTTGAAGGATAAAGTTCAATAACTTTGGCAAGTGGCCATTCAAGTTTTTTAACATTCTCACTAGTCACAAGAACAACGTCACCAATCTGGACAGGTCTCTGATTTTTGTCAAATTTCGAGGATTGTTTTAAATATCCCAAATATTCAGTCCGGAATCTTTTTCGTAAATCTTGTTTTAGTCGCTGTCTATAAGCATGTCTCTTATTAATAGACGATGAATCAAAAATGTCAAGATCAGGAATACCTGATTCTCTAATGTCTTGTAAAAACATAGAAGGAGTAAGTGGTATTAAATCATCAATTTCCTCTGAAACATAGGTCAAAGGCCGCTGATTAACAATGTTTTCAGTATCGCAAATAACAGTTTGCATTTCTTCTAAGTCCAAAGAGCTTCGTCCTAAGACTTTTCGAAGGATCCCTTTTATTACGCTTATCAAACGTTCCCACCATCCACCCCACCACGGCGCAGATGGAGGGTTAAATTTCCAAGTGATCTTCCGAGCTGTGCTGTACTGAGAAATAACATCCCAATCAATTTGCTTAAGTAAATTTTCAGCACCCGTGAAATTTTTACCGTTGTCAGAATATACTATCGCAGGTCTACCTCTTCGTGCTATAAATCTTCTAAAAGCTTGTAAAAAGTTGTCAGTCGATAAGGATGTGGCTATCTCTAAATGTATGGCTCTGTAGACAGCACATGTGAAAATAACTATCCAAGCTTTCTGACCACCTCGAAGAAGTAAAGGACCGGCGTAGTCAGTCCCTACAACCTCGAATACTGCAGCTTCTTTTATACGATCTTCCGGAAGAGGTGCTTCTATAATCGGTTTAGGTCTTGAATTAAATCTTTTATAACGTACACAGTTTCTAATTACCTTTCTAACAGTCTTCCTGCATTTCAAAATCCAAAAGTCTTCTCTTAAATTACTCATCAATATCTGGGTACCAGCATGATTTAAACTAAGATGTCTTGTCCGAATAAGTATTTCCACAACTGGATGGCTACAGGGTAACAGTATAGGAAATCGGAAATTTCTTTTATCTTCTCTCATCAGAATACGTGTCTTTACTTTAAGTAGTCCATTCGATTCTACATAACACTGAAGTGATTTTAAGAGTTTATCTTCAGTTCCTAAAAAGGATTCCTTTTGTACTATTTTTAACAAAGATATTTCAGCTCTATTTATTTCTTCTAGAGTTAAGAGTCCAGAAATCCGGTTGGCACGTTCCACTTTACAGTTAGTAAAAAATCTATAAATCCAGGCAATAGTTCTGATCAGTTTGTCGTACGACGGAATTCTGTTATAATTTTTTTCAGTTGATTCTTCATGATTTGAAGTGCTAACAACAGTTTTTCTCTTTTCGGAATATACTATGTTGAAATCAGGAACAACGTTGGATTTTGGCCATTCTTTTTCCGGTCTTCGCAACCATTCCGGGCCCTCCCACCATTTCGATTTCACTAAAGTTTCTGCATTACAACCACGAGAAGGGAAGTCTGCTGCATTTAATGATCCAGGGATGTGATACCAATTATCAGGTTCTGTCAAAGATCGGATTTCTTTAACTCTATTGAAAACAAAAGGAGCCCAATTTTCAGTTCCCTTGATCCAATATATAGCATTTGCTGAATCAGACCAGAAAAATTTCGGGATATCTTTCAACTGAAGATCGTGTATAACACTTTGTGCCAGTCTAGCTCCTATATTACAGGAAAGTAGTTCCAATCGAGGAATAGAAATGGTTTTCATTGGAGCAACCCTGCACCTAGCCTGTACAAGCTGACAAGATATTGTATTTTCAGTCGCACATCTTAAAAATATACATGTAGAATATGCATTCTTGCTTGCATCGCAGAATATGTGCAAAGAAAGATTTTCTGGCGTTTCATAATTGGAAATAATACATCGAGGGATTTCTATTTCCTTTAATTTAGAGACATCCTTCCGCCATTTTTCAAATTTCTTGGTAATAGATTCAGGCAATTCAGCATCCCACGAAACTTTCAATTTCCAACATTCTTGAAGGATAATCTTTGGCCCCAAGGTGACAGGACACGTGAAGCCAATGGGGTCGAAAATTCTATGAACAGCACTCAGGATTGCTCTTTTCGTTACAATAGTAGAATCTTCAAAACATTTTCGTAAATCTATTTTCACAGTATCAGATTTTACATTCCACATCAGTCCCAAAACTGGAATATTCTTTTCTTCTAATAACGGGAAGTTTTCTGCTTCTGTTTTGTTGAGATTATACTCCCACCCTCGAAGATCAAATTTAGCATTTTGGAGAATAATTGTGGATTCTTCAATACATTTTTCAAGCTCCTCATAGTTTTCAACACTAGTGACGCAGTTATCTACGTAAAAAGACTTTAACAACTTGTCTGCTGTTTCTTTAAATCTAGAAGGCACATTCTTCAGATGATATCGGATAGTTGCACCAAGTAAATAAGGCGAACATGTAAGACCGAAAACAACCCTTTTATGCTGGAAAATTTTGAACTTTTTGGGGTCACCTTCCTCACACCATAAAAACTTCAGAAATGGTCTATCTCGCTCATTTAAACCAATTTGTAGAAAGGCTCTTCGAATATCTGCAATCACGCCTATTTTCTTCAATCGAAATTTATTGAATATAGTCGGAATGAGCTCTACGATATTAGGACCTTTCTCTAAACAATCATTGATCGAAGGTGAATATTTTTGTCTAGCTGAGCCATCAAAGACTGGTCTAACTCTGGTGGTAGAATTTTCCTTGATCACAGCTCTGTGTGGCAAGTAGTGTTCACTTTTGTCATTACAGGAGTTTTTAACTTCTTCAATAACGCCTTCTTGTATCCATTCTTTTAATACATCTTCATACTCTTGTAATGTTTCGGTTTTCTTTAGTGATTCAACACAATTTCTTAATCGTCGTTCAGCGATTTTTCGACCAGTTGGTAAGGGAGGATGGTTTTCAATCCATGGGAGGCTCACTTCATACCTTCCTTCTGCATCTATTTTTATATTTTTATTAAAATGCTCTTCAGTTGCTTTTTCTATTTCTTGTCTGTTTCCGCTTTCGCCAGGATCGAGAATTCCAAGTGTGTCTAGCCGCCATAAATCTGAAATTTTTGCATCATTTACATGAAGTGACATGACGCTGCTTGTGCTATCGGATATGTTACATAGGTCAGTTTTTCCCATCCAAAGTCCAACCAAGACGTGTTTCCATCAATACTAAGCCAGAAATCAATTGTTTGATTTTTCCGGTGTACAATTTACCTGCTACATCAGCTCCTATAAGCCCATGAATTTCGTTAGGTGAAAACTCATATAGCAATTCAACCTGGTTATTCAAATCAGAGAGAAAGATTTTTTGTTTCTTAATTTCACTCATAAATGAGCCACGAGGAATTTTAGGAATGTCCGAACAAATTTTTTCTTGATCTAATACTTCGACACAACAGCGATAATTATCAAAGAAGTCGCTCAGACTGATCAAATATTTCTTATGTGATAATACAGTCTCCGTGCCACCGAATAAACTATGTGTCAAATTATCTTCCCCAATGCATTCATATCCCATCTCGGCCAATGCAAATGATGATAAATAAGATTTACTGCTACCTGAATCAATTAATATTCTTATGTATTTCATCTTATTATTACATCTAAGACGGACAATAAGCGTTTGTAAAAGTACGCGACGAGAACCTGTTTTATTGGATAAAGCAGTGTCTTTTTTAATTTCGATATCTGACTTTTCCATAATCGGGTTTTCATTATCATTTTTTGCTGGACACATTATTTTGAAATGTAATTTACCGCAATCACAGGGTGGTATTTTCGTTCTACAAAAACGTGATATGTGTTTTCTTATCTCTAAACATTTAAAACAAGCCCCTTTTTTCATTAATATTTGTTTTTTCTCTTCATGAGATAAACTATTAGCATGTCTACATTCCTTACTTAAATGTGACTTGTTACAAAAAATACACGTTTCCCTTTTCATTTTTGATGAATTATGTAATTCCGTAGCCGTTGAAATATCTCTTTCTCGCCTATTTGACACTGTATAAATATTTTTGTTCACATTTTCTAAATTAAACCCACTTCTAGCCAAACGGACTTTTTCTTCGCTTTCGATTTCGTGCTGCAAAAATTTCATCAAAGAATCTAACTTATTATTACTTTCGTCTTTTGAATTTAAAGTAATAGAATTTAAGTTTCTTTCCCAAATTCTCAATATTTCAACTGGTAAGCACGATTCAATCAATGGATAAAGAATTGCAGAATAATGTTCGCTTGAAACACCTAACATTTTTAATGATCTTAAATAGGTTTCAATTTTGTCGTATAATTTAAAAAGAGGAATTCTTGGACCTTTTCCTGTAGCATTATTCATCATTAAAGCGAGCACTTCTCTTATATATACTTCGATTAACATATCAGTACGACCAAATCGAGCCTTTAAACATTCAATAACATTTTCATAACTATCACCAGTAGCGGGGTACGACTCGACTATTTCTCTTGCCCTAGAACCCTTTAACGTTGCTTGTAACAAGTACTGATATTTATCTTCTTTCGCGATTTCAGAATCGTTATGTATTTTTTTAAACTGAGCCCAAAAGGCTAACCACTCCTTAATATCTCCCCCAAATAATTTAAATTCTATCTTAGGAAGTTTAAACTTCCGTTTCGTGGTATTTTCAGTTTCGAAAACCTTTAAAATCTTTTGAACTTTCGTTTTTAACTTAATAAATTTCTCTTCATACACGCTAAAACCTTCGTATTCCTTATCATAATTTTCTTGAGAACATGTTTTATCGTTTAAAAGAAGATCTAACATTTCGTTTTCTTTTGGTTGTAGATCTGTCCATTTTTCACCTAAGTGAGCATATAAAATCTCAATTTCTTCAATATCTTTATTTTCATCAGTTAATTTGTTCTCAAGTAAATTAGCAATTCGAGTAAAAGCGCTTCTTAATGGAGTACGCAATTTTTTAATCTGTTCCATTATCGTATTTTATTTTCTTAAATAATATAATATCCCGGTAGAGAGATGCCAAAATAATATTGAATCTGTCCCTGTCTGTAAAATTGTATCTTCAATATTATTTATATTGATATTAAGGTATCAATATTCATTTCAAAATTAAAATATCATAAAACTAGAACACAAGAATAGGTTAGGCTTACCTAAACGGTCCTCTTTCGGGAGATAAGATATCTTAAATTACTCTAACTTTTCGAGAATAAATGTTCATGTTGTTCAAAAAATAATTGAATCTACACAAAGTAGACACACAAACAAATATATTGACGATCACGAACACAATATACATAACATTTTTCGCGCACATCATAAATATTACATCTTATATTCCGTATTACATTTTCTAGTTCATTCATAAAAGTTCTAAGACAGATCCATTTTTTATCAACAGAAAAACATCGTCTGCGCGAGGCGCAAAAAAGAAACGATTAAATTAAAACCATGGAAGTAGCGATAAAACGCAACACCATTAAAGAGTTGCCACAAAACTGTATTGCACCAAACCACACTCGCCAACATATGCCAGTTGACGTAGAACACTATTTTGAAAGACTAGCCGCCACTGGCGACCAGTTTGGTCTCCCTTAAATGTATGTTAAACATTGCAACACGTTACATTTATTCATAATTTAATTTTCCCTTAATCCTTCGCCAAATCGGAAGATTCTAATAGACGAATCATGAACTTTTGCGATCATGGTAGCATTTCGCATATTTTTTGGGCACAAATGTCACATACGCACGTTGGCGCGATCCCCCCCCTCCCCCGCCAATTTGGCGAAAACTTTGTTATGGAAATTGTTGTTTATTTACTTTTATTTTTTATTTTAATTCTATAAATTATTTTTTATATGTATATCAATATTTATTTACAACAAACTATCATTTATTTATTTTTATTCTTTTTTTTAATTATGAGTATTTTTGTTAGCTGGGAGCAGATGATAATTCGCCAAATATCGTTCCCATCACCGTCATTCATACTACAATTAATTTAATTTTAAATTATAAACCTGTCACTCATTTCATTTAAAATACTTAACTTTAATCTAAAATGCTTATATTACATAAATTTAAAATACTTCACACTTTTCATTTAAAAGAGAAAATAAATAAATAAATAAGAAATAATATCATAAATCAAAACATTTGATTTCAAAATCAAAGTATCATTTCTAATTTGTACACGCGATAAATAAAAGCTGTATTAGCGATTTTAAAAATGCTAAAAATCTGATTCATTAAATATTATTACATGAGTTCAATTTACGTCAAGAAAAGGTCCGAAAGTTGAGTTGTATAGCACATAATTATGGTAAACTTTGATTGTCTCACTGGTGCGAATTATTTTTTTGACGCGAGGCAGCGGTCCAAAAATTCATTCGCGGAGAACTTGCTTTGCGAATGATTACCTCCATGATTTAATATTTTAAATGTTCACGACGAATCAATCTTTTTTTTGTTTACTTTTATGAATAGAGAATTTGAACTGCGAATCTTTCGACTGAAGTTATTGCAGAATATATACATAATTGAACGCAAGTCATCTCTCAAATATTAATTTATTTTGAACGATCTTTCTTAAAATGTAACTGTTATGCAGTTTATTCGAAAAAATAATTTTGAATAAAAATGGCCGCTTGGCATATGAAAAAGCGATGCGGCATCCCGGAACTGTTGAGGACAGTCACATGACTTACAGTTTTATTATAGAGATTACCTGAAATGTGGGATTACTAAATTTTCTCTTTGTATGTGTATTCTATTTGTATTCTCTTGAGTATGCTCCAGAGCTCACCAATTTGACATGGTCATCAATTGTGGAAAATTCAGTTGCTTACCATTTAACGGAAAAGGAATACTTAATATTTAAATTCAAACTTTGGTATTGTTGTAGAATTTTTTTAATTAGTTTAAAAGGATAATAATAATTTAATATACCAAATCAAACATTTAAAAAATTAAAAATACACTAAGAAATAATTTTATCAATAATTTTAGAAAAGGAAATGCTTTTTAACTTGAAGATAATGTTACCTAATTCGCTTTCAACTATTGTATTTTTAATCCGGAAAAGTTAATATACCAGCATAACTAACAGATAAAAAGTTAAGTAATAAAATATAACTTATTATAGTCATAAAAATTTTAGTATAAAACAGGCAAGATATATTTCTTAACTTTTATTACATTATCACGATGATCTGATTGATCTAACTTTTATACAAATTAACAATGTACTATGATTTATAGCAAATCATCTTCTAAAAATTTTGGAGGAGCCATCTTGAAGAAGTTACTCCTGTTCTTCAGGCGTTTTTCTACGTCGTCTTGATCGTCGTCTCCGGGAAGTGGAACGCTTGCGTCTTCGTCCGCTGCTCGAACGCTTGCGTCTTCGTCCGCTGCTCGAACGCTTGCGCCTTCTTCCACTGCTGGAACGCCGACGTCTTCTACTTCCAGACCGCTTCCTGGATCTGGATCTGCGTTTGGGCTTGGCACCTGAGCGACTTCTACTGCGCGATTTCCTGCGCCTTGCAGTTTCATTGACTTTGTACTTTCCATTAGCCAACTTCTTCAGAAGTCCCTTGTCAACAGCATTATTAAGATGCGATTGGGTGATGGTTTCCGAATCTGCCATATTCAGGCGTTTCTTGGACGACAAATATCGCCGAATATCGGCTAAAGAAGAACCTGTAGTTTGACCAAGATCACTAATGGCCTCCAAAATTATTTTTTCGATATCTGTCGATGTTTTTCTTACTTGCGACATATTTTAAACTTATTCCGTATAAGGGTTAAAAATTTCACAAGATTTCAATAAAACTTTCGAAAAAAATCAAAATTTCCGATGTATTAAAAAGAGAGAAATTTAGATTCCAGGCTAGAATACTTTAAAAAATGAAGGAAATGTTTTATTCCAGAAAATTTAACTTTATCGTTGCTCGTGGTCACTTGCACGAAAATAAAATTATGATCAGGGAGTTTCTATGAAACCAAGCAACCCAACATTAATTACACCAATGGTTTAATAATGTGCAAATGATGATTGTTTCTTTATAAAACATCGTCAGAAAATCTTAGTTCTGGAGGAATGAAATATTAGCGAAAATAGTTATAATAGAAATAAATATTACAAACAGCAGCAGCAAAATTGACATAAAAAAATAAAATATTTGAAAGAACTTTAAAAAATACGCGAGTAAAGAATGTGGAATTTCGATTAAAAAACCTGCAACCAATAAAATGTAACAAACGTGCCAAGAGGATGATAAAAAAATACCCCAGTTACTCAGCGTAATTTCACCCCTTCTCTCTGCAAACTGTGCTGTATAGAAATAAAAAGCTGCAAAACCGGGTCCTTTGGGTCAAACCACAGAGTAAGGACAGAGACCCAACTTCGCCTGAAAAGAGCGACTGCGGCGGATGACTTAAGAACTAAATCATCGCTTTGGCGATTTTTATCTTCGTGATTTCCGTTTAAGTGTAACCCTATTCTGCTTGGCGTCTTTTGATGTTGTCATTTGTGCATGTGCAAGTTTTCGGCGTTCGCTAATTGATTTTCCAATCTTGTTTAATACTTATTATATTCTTTGAAGATCAAATAGTTGATTATAATTATTATAATTCTTCAAAATGCTACGAAGAGAGGAGTGTATTGTTTGGAAGAACAAGACGTCAAAGTTATTTTTTATTCCTAAGAATCGGCATAGGCGTAGCCTCGGGGGGGGGGGGGGCACGTGCCCCCCCCCCCCAACTTTCTGAACATCAATTTCTAAAATATGATACAGTCAATTAAGTCTTGTCTTGTATTGACCCAAAATGGAAATGAAATAACTACTTTAATTTTTATTATTTTATATTTCTTCATTTTTATTTTACTTAATCAGATGCAGATCAGTATAGATAGCTCAGCTCTTTTTCTTTGGTGATGAATTTGGTAGCAAAAATTGTGTTGTGCAGTACAAACCCTGATACGAACATTCATTAAACGAATGTTTGAACTATCACTCTCTTACAGCTGTGGTAATTTCAATGTGTCAGCTGTATATATTCTCCAATAACTTCAGTTGAAATTAGCTTCGCAGTTCAAATTCTCTATCCATGAAAGTAAACAAAAAAAAAAAAAGATTCATTCTTCGTGAAGGTTTAAAATATTAAACCATTAAACCATGGAGATAATCGTTCGTAAAGTTAGTTTTCCATGAAAGATTTTTTGGAGCGCTGCCTGGTGTCAAAAAAATAATTCGTACAAGTGACACAATCAAAGTTTACCATAATTATGTGCTATACAACTCAACTTCATTCCTTATCTTTTCTTGATGTAAGCTGAATGTAAACAAATACAACTCATGTAATGATATTTAATGAATCAAATTTCGAAACAAATTGTCAGTTAATTTGGTATTTATGTATTATACGTGAAAGAAAGAGAGACCACCGAAAATGATTGTTAATCACCAATCATATTTACCATTATTAATGACCAATCGCTTTCAAAACAGTAATTTAATATACATTTACAAAATACATAACATCATTAAGTACTTTTGTGTTATTTGGGCGCAAATCTCGCCAATAGAATTTTTAAAATCGCCAATACCAGCTTTTATTTTTCGCGTGTGCAAATTAGAAACGATACTTTTATTTTGAAATGAAATGTTCTGATGGAACAGCTGTCGTAGACGCACCGGGGCACTATATTAACTATAGAGTTGCAATATATAGAGAAAAAACGGGTTGCTGTAATTAGAATTATAGGCGGTAATGTTGGTGTGACATATTTACGTGATTATCAAAACTGGCTTCCAAAAGTTCAATGTTTCACCAAACCATACCCGAAAATTACGTGTTATAATATGCACTCCGATTATGTCACATTATTCAAGACGTTTTAAATGAGAATAATGATAGATTTTCTTCTTGATTCTCCCGTAATCAAGTCTACAGCCAAAGTTAGCGAGAAACAAACAAACAAACAAAAAAATATTGGCAACAATATGGTTCAGTGTAAATGGTGGATATCATTAAAGACTTTCACAAAATAGACTTCATTGCACTAAATCGTATTAACTAAAATACGCCATTTGGCAATGGATCCAATTACGGAAAACTACTTAATATGTTTAAGAATCTCCTCATTAGCAAGCATATTGCAACTGATAAGCAAACGGATATGAAGCATAAATTCTTAAGTTGGTTAAGCGGTTTTTGTCAAGAAAGATGAAATACATAACAACAAAAAATATGTGATATGCTACCATGATCGAAAAAATTTTTGATTTGTTTATTAGAATCTTCCGGTTTGGCGAAGGATTACGAAAAAAAAATAAATTATGAATAAAAGTACCGTGTTACAGTGCTTAACATACATTTAAGGGAGACCAAACTGGTCGCCAGTGGCGGCTAGTACTCCAAATAGTTTACCTCGCAGAGCCCTTTAAACACTTCCACTTTAATTATGTCAACCTTGTACTTTGCAATTTAATTAAGTTGAAATCTATTTTATTGTACTCTAATATTACTGAGTGCGTATTTTATTTATTTATTTTATTTTATTTTATTTTATTTTATTTTTTTGCTGCATGTGTTTTAATCCGGTTGCCTACGAAAATCTTCCGTCAGTGAAAATGACGTCCGCACTTAACTTTCGTCATAACTTTGGCATACGTGAAAAAAGCAGTTAATTCGAATATTTAATTAAGTTTATTTTTTAACATATTTTTTTACATTATTTCCAAGCGGTTTGAAACTTATTCTTCGTAATAGGAGGTTCTCGTTGTCACCCTCATGGGTACCTCCTGAACAAATAGAACGAAATGAAAGGTTTTAATATTTGTTGTAATACAGTCGAACCTCGTTAACACGAAATTGAAGGGACTGTGAATTTTTTTCGTGTTATCCGAAAATTCGTGTTAACCGTCACAATAGTGGCGCCATCTATGTTAGATATGACAATTACATGAATTAAACTACAAATAATATGCCTGTTCTTAAAATCATAAATTAATAAGAAATAGAAAATTTAATTAAAAAATAAAACAAATTTATCATCATTTTGGGCAGTAATAAATTTATTTACTTGCTTAATATATTTTTTAAACAGTCCGTTATTGAGTCCATCAATTTTTGTTCAGTACCTCTTTTAGGAACATATGGAATTTATCTAATTTGTCCAAAGCACGGGAAGCATCCTGTTGTTCCATAACGAAACGTTGTACAGTTTTCAGTGCTACGGTAGATTTATTTAATTAAACTGAACTTCTCCGTTCTGTGTCGATTTCTTCATGCACTTCTTACAGTTGTGTCTGGTGTTGTCATCTTCTTTTCAGTTAATGCAGCATTTATTTCTTCGTCGAGTATCACATCCAAAATCAGCATATATTCATTTATGCAAATGTACTCGGAAAAGCAAGAATTCCCATTTTTCGATTGTAGATAATTCTATGACGCTCTCTGAATCTTATCAGTCATCCATTAAAACAAGTGAAATAGCTCCCTCTGAGAGCACCAGCAAAAGCGTGTGCTTTCTCTTGCAAAACTGCACCAGTTAAAACAATGTTCTGGCTTCTTGCCTGTTTCATTCACAGCAAGAGAGCAATTTCTTATTCATTCTTTCTTGTACACATTCGTTTTGTTACTGGTTCGAATTGACTCACAGAATAACCCGCTTCAATCTTTTCAGGATTATAGAGAAAATCGTAGAGAATGTGCTGTTGGGTATCCCATACATGGCTGCAATTTCTGATATTTTTTAGCACTTTATCGCTGACTTCCTTTTCAAATATTTTGCTTGGTTTCTAAAGATGAGGTTGCTGACTTTTCTTTCATAGAATTCTACAGAACAACTGCGAACAGAGTTTCAATTATGTAAGTGAGTTGGTAAAGTAAGGATTGTTACTTCTTTCACCCGGAAATAGAGGATTTCAGAAATCGGGTTTATGGTTTATGTCACTGTCAATACTGTCAAACAGGTAATGGAACATTCATTTTCAAAAAAGAAATTCCTTCACTCAAACTTTCATTGTGATTGATGATCTATAGCTGATATGTTTAGTGTGGGGAAACTTTCGCATATCAAAGGACAAAGAAAAGCATGGATTAGTCAGGAATTTCACAACTATTTTCTGAAATCCTTTACCACTTTAAGTATTTTTCAAACCATCAGAAGAATTCCATTTTTAAAAAGATGTGACATATAAGTTTCAAATATTGAAAACTTTGCATAAGGAATCATGTTTGGACTTTGGAGTAAAAAAAAAAAAAAAAATTCGCGTTAAGCGGAATTTTCCGAAATTTCATTTCGTGTTAAACGAATTAATTAACATTGATTTCCAAACTGATCTGACGGGACCTCAGTATTATTTCGTGTTAAGCGAAATTTCGCGTTAAGCGATTTCGTGTTAACGAGGTTCGACTGTATATGTAGGGCCCCAACTAATCTTGCGTCGTGTATTAGTCTTCTCTTCGCTGAGACAGTTACAAGAAGTAAGAAGCTGCCTATTGCAGCCGTCCGGAGGAAAGCAATCCCGGAAAATTTCGGTATGCTTTCACCGATCATGACCCCCCGCAGACCTCAAAACCAGACTCCGTTCAAATGTTGATGAACCGATTTGGATGTGACTGAGCATGCAACCACTTAAAAATTTCAGAAAAAAAACCCTCACAAAAATTAGAAATACATACAAATGTTAACCTTAAGTGTTCGGCCTTGATACGAGCCTTCCGGAGCATTTTTTGTAACGCCTTTATCTTACAAAATATCTGAGATAGCAGTTTAAAATTCTAGGGTAGCTGACATTTTGAAATAAGACAACAGAGTCAATAAGACAATAAGTCCACGCTTCTTCATGGAACTTCAGCATCATACTTTCTTTTTACATATACACTCAATGTTTTGATGTTTATAGATGTTTCATTACAATATGGCTAAAAATAAAATAAAATACAGTTGCGACTGGGATTATCTCTATTTTCCTTGCAGTAAAATATATGTTTCTTTTTTAATGAGTCTGAAATGTATGCATAGATTAATTAGTAATAATGATACTAATATTTCCGCGTTTTTATAGTTTTTCGCCAGACTGTATGAAGGACGGCTGATACCTAAATTGCCTTATTATAAACTAAGTGCTGCTGAACGCTTATGTGTTTGTTTATAAATATTATTTAATAAAATTTCAATATTTTTCGCATTTTTTTTTATACAAATGCAGCATTATATTTTTGTTTTAATTATATCCACAGTAAAAACCTGCATCTGGCCGGATAACTATAGTTTATCCGACCGGCTCCTCTGCTTGAGCCAGGTTGATACTAATTTTTATCGTTGAGGATCGGGTTCGGTTCGGGTTGACTTTAATTGTTTCCGGTTCCGGCCAGTTTCGGGTTGAGATTTGACTCTCGACCTTGTTTAATTTCATTTATCAAAGCAATTTTTCATTTATTAAACAAACTTTAATTTTAAAAATATGTTTATATGTTTATTATACAAGGCGGTGAATGGCTGCTATGAAAATGGTGACAATAGCATGGGAAATTAAAACAAATCATTATTATAATCTTTTACTATTAGCATTAATAAAAACTTGGCGCAAAATTTTTATCAACATATACATTTTTTTTTACTTCGAGAGAACACATGAGAAAAGAAAAGAAATTTGTAGTCAGTTTGATTTGAGATATATGTTTATTTCCGATTTCATAATCGTGTTTTAGAGAAGATTCTACACACCGTTATTAGAAGAAAAATGTGGGGTTAATCATATCTATATTTTAATCTTTCAATGAATCACTTATATTTCTCGGTCCAATAAGACATTAGAATTTGTTTGAGAAGTTTTAAGGACAACCAGTGAGGGAAAAAATAATTTATTTTTCAATTAATTGGACGTATGTTTGTATCAGTACAAAAACCCTTAACGGGTTAAAAGTTGTGACGCAGCACTTTCTTTTGGCTCTAAGAATTTCAAATATGGGTCTTAAAAGTAATGATATCAAATTTGAGTGACGCTATGTTAATTTTTTTTTAAATCATCATTTTCTTTTTAGTTTTATTTATATTCACAGGTGCAATTATTATCTTAACATGAAAATAATATAAAATTTATTCGCTAAAGCTTTTTCATTCAGATCTCTCAGGAATTCAAAATATGGGTTTTAAAAGAAATTATATCAAAATTTGAGTGACACCTTGACGTGAATTTAATAGGATTGTTTTAAATTTAAATTTAAATTATTTTTTGTTTGTCTTCTAAAGTATATTTACACATACAAACAATACTTTTAATTTTTCAATACACTGTTAAATATATTACTTTCACTGAGCCTATATTATGTATTGAAATGTATTTATTTCAATAGACTGATTCATGTTTTATGCCACGGTATCCAAAATCATAAGTAAAATTTATGTAAATGATTAATTTGCGTCATAGTATCTACTTGCATACATTTTCCTTTGTTTGGATACTATGACGCAAATTAATCATTTACATAAATTTTACTTATGATTTTGGATACCGTGGCACAAAACATGAATCAGTCTATTGAAATAAATACATTTCAATGCATAATATAGGCTCAGTGAAAGTAATATATTTAACAGTGTATTGAAAAATTAAAAGTATTGTTTGTATGTGTAAATATACTTTAGAAGACAAACGCAAAATAATTTAAATTTAAATTTAAAACAATCCTATTAAATTCACGTCAAGGTGTCACTCAAATTTTGATATAATTTCTTTTAAAACCCATATTTTGAATTCCTGAGAGATCTGAATGAAAAAGCTTTAGCGAATAAATTTTATATTATTTTCATGTTAAGATAATAATTGCACCTGTGAATATAAATAAAACTAAAAAGAAAATGATGATTTAAAAAAAATTAACATAGCGTCACTCAAATTTGATATCATTACTTTTAAGACCCATATTTGAAATTCTTAGAGCCAAAAGAAAGTGCTGCGTCACAACTTTTAACCCGTTAAGGGTTTTTAAACTGATATCATTACTTTTAAGCGGTTATTGATGAAAATTTCTTTCAGTCGCAATTAAGCATTAGGGTATAAATTTTTAAGAATAAAACTTAGTGGCTTCGCCCGCTAGTGGGCCTTCAATTTACATCAGGGCCTCGAATCTAACTGAATTCTCCATTTGTACGACAATCCCTTAATTTCCACATGGAATAGTATAAACCTATAACCGAACGAACCACCAACCCAGGTCCCTGCTGCCACCGGCACCGTATACCGGTCGTGCTATGCATGCACCGGATAATACCTTAATTTTCACATCGAATAGTATAAAGCTCTAACCGCACGAACCTCCGGCTCGGGTTCCCGCTGCCTGCGGCACCGTATAGCTGCCGTGCTGAATAATAAGATTAAGTGGTCACAGACCTTTTAAACAATATATCACATGAGGGGTGTCAGCAAAATTTAAAAAGTGCCCCCCTGGAGGGGGCAAAGTGGGGGGATGGACACCGGAGGTGCATACTCTAACTAAGTGGACACAGACCTTTCCAACGATATATCACATGAGGGGTTGTGCAAAATTTCAAAAAGTACCCCGTTGGGGAGGGGGGCAAAGTGGGGGTACGGACACAGGAGATGCATAATATGATTAAACAGTCACAGACCTTTCCAACAATATATCACATGAAGGGAGTGTGCAAAATTTTAAAAAGTACCCGCCTTGGGGGGCAAAGTGGGGGGATGGACACCAGAGATGCATAATATGACTAAGCAGTCACAGACATTTCCAACAATATATCACATGAAGGGTGTGTGCAAAATTTTAAAAAGTACCCGCCTTGGGGGGGGGCAAAGTGGGGGGATGGACACCAGAGATGCATAATATGACTAAGCGGTCACAGACCTTTCCAACGATATATCACATGAGGGGTTGTGCAAAATTTCAAAAAGTACCCTCTTGGGGGGGCAAAGTGGGGGTGTGGACACAGGAGATGCAGAATATGATTAAACAGTCTCAGACCTTTCCAACAATATATCACATGAAGGGTGTGTGCAAAATTTTAAAAAGTACCGCCTTGGTGGGGCAAAGTGGGGGGATGGACACCAGAGATGCATAATATGACTAAGCGGTCACAGACCTTTCCAACGATATATCACATGAGGGGTTGTGCAAAATATCAGAAAGTACCCCCTTGGGGGGGGCAAAGTGGGGGTGTAGACACAGGAGATGCATAAAATGACTAAGCAGTCACAGACCTTTCCAACGATATATCACATGAGGGGTTGTGCAAAATTTCAAAAAGTACCCTCTTGGGGGGGCAAAGTGGGGGTGTGAACACAGGAGATGCAGAATATGATTAAACAGTCTCAGACCTTTCCAACAATATATCACATGAAGGGTGTGTGCAAAATTTTAAAAAGTACCCGCCTTGGGGGGGCAAAGTGGGGGGATGGACACAAGAGATGCATAATATGACTAAGCGGTCACAGATCTTTCCAACAATATATCACATGAGGGGTTGTGCAAAATATCAGAAAGTACCCCCTTGGGGGGGCAAAGTGGGGGTGTGGACACAGGAGATGCAGAATATGATTAAACAGTCTCGGACATTTCCAACAGAATATCACATGAAGGGTTGTGCAAAATTTTAAAAAGTACCCGCCTTGGTGGGGCAAAGTGGGGGGATGGACACCAGAGATGCATAATATGACTAAGCGGTCACAGATCTTTCCAATGATATATCACATGAGGGGTTGTGCAAAATATCAGAAAGTACCCCCTTGGGTGGGCAAAGTGGGGGTGTGGACACAGGAGATGCATAATATGATTAAACAGTCACAGACCTTTCCAACAATATATCACATGAAGGGTTGTGCAAAATTTCAAAAAGTACCCTCTTGGGGGGGGGCAAAGTGGGGGGATGGACACCAGAGATGCATAATATGACTAAGCAGTCACAGACCTTTCCAACGATATATCACATGAGGGGTTGTGCAAAATTTCAAAAAGTACCCGTTTGGGGGGGCAATGTGGGGGTGTGAACACAGGAGATGCAGAATATGATTAAACAGTCTCAGACCTTTCCAACAATATATCACATGAAGGGTTGTGCAAAATTTCAAAAAGTACCCTCTTGGGGGGGCAAAGTGGGGGGATGGACACCAGAGATGCATAATATGACTAAGCAGTCACAGACCTTTCCAACGATATATCACATGAGGGGTTGTGCAAAATTTCAAAAAGTACCCTCTTTTGGGGGGGGCAAAGTGGGGGTGTGAACACAGGAGATGCAGAATATGATTAAACAGTCTCAGACCTTTCCAACAATATATCACATGAAGGGTGTGTGCAAAATTTTAAAAAAGTACCCGCCTTGGGGGGGCAAAGTGGGGGGATGGACAACAGAGATGCATAATATGACTAAGCGGTCACAGACCTTTCCAACGATATATCACATGAGGGGTTGTGCAAAATATCAGAAAGTACCCCCTTGGGGGGCAAAGTGGGGGTGTGGACACAGGAGATGCATAATATGATTAAACAGTCTCGGACATTTCCAACAATATATCACATGAAGGGTGTGTGCAAAATTTTAAAAAGTACCCGCCTTGGGGGGGGTCAAATTGGGGCATGGACATTATCATTAATTTCGTCAATCGGGCATGAAAAAACCATGAATTTCGTTGATAGTGTATTTAAAAATCATGATTTCGTTGATCGGGTATGTAAAAATCTGTGAATTTCATCAATCGAGCACAGAAAAAACATGACTTTTGTCGATCGGGGGAGGGGGGATCATATATTTTGTCAATTGGGCACGTAAAAATCTTTGATTTTGTTTATCGATCGCATAAAAATCACGTATTTCAGCAAATAGATACATAAAAACGAAGAAATTCCTTGATCGGCACATGAAAATCTTTAATTTCATCAAACGGATGCATAAAAATCAAGAAATTTATGAATCAGGCACATAAAAATCATCAATCGGTGCGTAAAAATTATGAATTTCATCGATTAGGCACGAAAAAATCATGAATTTTGTAGAACGGACGCATAAAAGATACCAATTCGTAGAGTAGTCGCATAGAAATCACGAATTCATCAAGTGGGTGGTTAAAAATCACAAGTTCATCAAGTAGGTGCATAAAATTCACAAATTTCATCAAACGTTTGCATAAAAATCAATAATTTCATCGATCAGGTTCAGAAAAATGAAATTTCGTCGATTGAACATGAAAAAAATCATGAATTTCGGTGATCAAGTGCATAAAAATCTTGAACTTCGTTGATCGGTGTGTAAAAATCATGAATTTTGTCGATCGGGTGTGTAAAAATGATGAGTTTCAATAATCAGGCACAGCAAAAACATGAATTTTGTGGATCAGGGAGGGGGAGATCATAAATTTTGTCAATCGGGAACGTAAAAATCTTGAATTTTGTTTATCGATCGCATAAAAACCAAGAAATTCCTTGATCGGCACATGAAAATCATTAATTTCATCATACGGATGCATAAAAATCAAGAAATTTATGAATCAGGCACATAAAAATCATCAATCGGTGCGTAAAAATTATGAATTTCATCGATTAGGCACAAAAAAATCATGAATTTTGTAGAACGGACGCATAAAAATTACCAATTCGTAGAGTAGTCGCATAGAAAACACGAATTCATCAAGTGGGTGGTTAAAAATCACAAGTTCATCAAGTAGGTGCATAAAATTCACAAATTTCATCAAACGTTTGCATAAAAATCAATAATTTCATCGATCAGGTTCAGAAAAATGAAATTTCATCGATCGAGCATGAAAAAAATCATGAATTTCGGCGATCAAGTGCATAAAAATCTTGAACTTCGTTGATCGGTGTGTAAAAATCATGAATTTTGTCGATCGGGTGTGTAAAAATGATGAGTTTCAATAATCAGGCACAGCAAAAACATGAATTTTGTGGATCAGGGAGGGGGAGATCATAAATTTTGTCGAACACAGATGTAAAAATCATGAATTTTGTTTCTCGGTGCATGAAAATCATGAATTTTGTCAAACAGGCACATAAAGATCAAGAAATTCATTGATCGGCATGTAAAAATCATTAATTTCATCCATCGGGCATATAAAAATGATGAATTTAGTCGATCAGGCATGTAAAAATCACAAATTTTGTCAACGGGGCACATAAAGATAAAAAAATTTGTTGAACGGCATGTAAAAATCAGAAATTTTGCTGAACGGGCACATAAAAATCACGAATTTCTTTAATCGGCGCATAAAAATCATAAATTTCGCCAATCTAGTGCAGTAAAATCGTTAATTTCATCGATCTGGTGCAGAAAAATCACTATTTTCGTCGATCTGGCGAGGAAAATCATGAATTTTGTCAAACGAACATGGGAAAAAAAGAAAATCAGAAAATCCTGCATTTGGTCGGTTTTCTCCATATTTTTCAAGTCAGTTTTTCAAGTTTTATTGCCGAGTGGTGATTGGCGAGTGCCTATTTTCACCTTTACCCAAAAACGAATAACATCGAATTAAAAGGAGAAAGTTATTAACTATTTACAGGAAAAAAAACTTTAACAGCCATGTACTTAGCTGTACAAGGTCTTAACTCGAGCGTAAAAATGAGGAAAAGTGTTTCCTTACGGATGCTCAACTACTGTATAAAGCGTCGACAAAAAGGGGTGACAATCCCATGCAAATGAACTACGAAAACTTCCAAAAATGAGTGTTGGAAAAACTTCTTCCAAATTTGCAATCTAATAGTGCCCTATATATGGCCAATGCTCAACATCACATGCCTGTTGAAAACCGCACTCCTGCAAAGAATTCTATAGACTGGCTGAAAAACAACAAAATATACTGTGGCGAACAAATACAAAAAGTAGAACTTTTCTCTCATAGAGAGTAATCGTCCAAAGAAAATCATCTATAAAATTGATAATAAAATTCTAGTTTAGAAGGTATTATTTTTTTTTAATATTTTAAATGATAAAATTTTATCCGCCCTTCCAAATTATTTGAAAATACAAGCTGCAATTTATAATAGATAAAATACTCCCCCCCCCCTCCCCCAGGTATTTTGTTTATTTATTTATTGTTTTTTATTTATTTTGAATTGATGGTTCTCCATTTCAAAATTTTCATTTTATTTGATACTTTGATGGTCTATAGCTGTTTGTGAAGCTTCATGCATGTTTTGCTATTACTGTATATTAATTTTTCAAATTCATTTTTAATAAACTTATGCAAGTAAATAGTTTTAGAGCCCTATGTTGTTTTCAACATATTCAGACAATTTCAAACTTTGCACTCACCAACACTTAATTTATAAGATCTGACTATTAAAAATCATTGCGAAAAAATTAACAGCGGTTTTCTCTAAAAAAAAATTTTTCTTTCTTCTATATGTTTTCAAAATACACCTCTGTACAAGAAACCCTATGTAAAATATGGATATTTATGTAAGTTGTAATCAAAAAATTAAATGTATTAGCAGCAGTTGAAATTTAATAATTTTTCAGAATTTACTTTGAAGAACAAACACTTATTACAGTCAACAGTAAACAGTATTTTATACAAAAATTGGGAAATGTTTAAGATGATTAAATTTGTGAAGAGTTAATTTTTGGTAGGAAAAAGTTTTGTGAAGTGTCCTGTTTTAATATGAAAAGAAATGTGAAATAACCTGTTTTAAAATGAAAAAAAAAATGTGAGGGATACTGTTTTAAGATTTTAAAAAAATTGTGAAGTATCCTTTAAAGGTGTTCTTAATTCTTCTTAAACAGAGCCCTGCAATATACTTACTAAAGTTGTATTTTTTCTGTGATTTAAGCACATATAAGGTATTTCATACCTCTAAATTAGTAATTTTAAATGATTTTTAAAGTCACAGGTAAATGATAGAAAAATTGAAAGATAAAATAGCTATTTGTTTACTTTTTAAACTCTGAATTTAAAGTAAATAAGAACTTATTTATTCATTGTATAGTAATATTTTAGAGCTAAAAAAATCTATGTGGGTTAAAATGATTATATTCTTAAGTTTCGCGAGCAAATAGCAATTTTTTTACTGTATTTTTTAACAATTTTTAATGTAACATTTGACATTGAAACAATATAGTGCTTGAAAACTATTTAACAAGCTTATTAAAAAATGAATGTGAAAAATTAATATAAAGTAAATGCAAAACATTCATGAAGATAGAAGTTTGTCACACAACTGTTTGTAAATGTAATGAGAAAAAAAAAATGATAACAATGTAATAATACTGGCAATATGAATGCAATAAGGAAATGCCAGGGGTCGATCCAGGAAAAATTTGGGGCCTATTTAGGGTCCCTTCACAAAAATCTATTTAATAAAATGGGACCCTTCACAAAAATCAATTTGATAAAATGGGCCACTTCACAAAATTCTATTCCATAAAAACTTACTATTTATTATTTTGTGATGTTTTAAAATGTGTAATTTGTAAACAAACAAGTTTGCCAGAGAGGAAAACTTCCGCAAAAGGATTTAAAACAGGTTTTGTTTATAAATGCTTGGTTCGAATTTGATTAAATCGATTTCAACTTTCGTTACAAAGTGTTATTTTTCACAAAAATATAATAAATTTCACAAAAACAACCTTTACTTTTCACAAAATGGGCCCCAAGAAAAAAAACCTGCATCGACCCCTGAATGCAATAAGAAAAAGAAAAAAAAAACAATTTGTTTACTTTTCAAACTCTGGATTTAAAGTAATTAAGAACTTATTTATCCATTGTATAACATAAAACACTTAATTCAGAACTAACTTTCTGCATTTTCTTTTACAAAATAACATAAAAGTAATATTTTAAAGCCATAAAAACATGTAATTGGCAGTTGCTCTGACAAAGACAAACTAAGCACCTTACCAAAACGAAATTTTTAAAAAGAACCATCGAGTCATATAAAATAAAAAACAATGAATAAATAAACAAAATACCTAATAGTAAGTATAATATCTTTGATTTTCTGTGCCTATCTTTTCCCCAAATGCCTCTCGCTAATTTGTGCTTCGCGCATTGATACGATAATAGTTGGTTGGTTGTCTTCGTTGCGAAAGAAACAAAGAAATGAAAAATATTTTATCATTAGAAAATGAAAGATTTATTATATTTAGCAGTAAAATTGAATACATGTAATTAAAAAATATTTCCTCATTTTGAAAAAGGAATCTAAATAATTTTTCGAATATATGCATGTTTAAAATCTGAAATTATTTCTTTGTAACAAAAAGAGAAAACATATAAACCCCAATTGAATTTAATATGTTTTACATGTTTAGAGTATATAATTCATTGTTTTTGCATTTAAAAAAATATAAATAATTAGCCCGGTCACAAGCTTTATTGATAACGGCAACCGTACATCAAATTTTAACTGTAATTCCCGGCGGAAGAAGGTAGTGAATACTCTATTGCATTTGTACAGCTTGGCTTAAGAAAATAGTCCCATTTTTTTAAATCGGATTATATAAAAAACTAGAGTTTTCCTATTTAAGCGGATAGGTGGATTCACTTCATATAAAACCGATTAGTATCATATATTAATTTTAAAAAAATCCTTCGGGCGGTTTTCGAGATACGCTGTCTTACACCATGACACCATTACATGCAGAGCGAAAAACTTCCCATTTTACTTAAAAATGGATTTCCAGATCTTAAAATCTACTGCATGTAGAAATCTATAAATTTCAGGATAGAGTTAGACCGGAGATATAAGACAGCTGTCAAAAAATCAAAACGATGTACCTCATATTTGCTGAGATATTAAATGTCGGCTTTTCGCTTTTCCTTTGAACTCAAACTAGCTGTATATATGGAGTGACGGAAATCTTCGGTATTAAGCATTCGGTTTTCGTTTTTTTGCTGCGTCACTCGAGAAACTACCGTCTCTCATGATATATGTAGGGAAGAGTAAGGTAAAACCGGGTAGGCCGGTCAAACCATGTACCGTGTTTTCTCGCTGTTGGATGCTACCTTCCGGACAGCACCTGTCTTAAAGTATATCCCTTAGAGGGCACCTAGCAGTGTGTCATCGGCTTTTGAAGAGAGTTAATCTCTGTATTCCTCCGATGCTATTAGAAAGAAATTAACTTCAAAAGATGTAATTTTTCAACGTCTTTTCTTCTCTTCAAATAAATCCAGTCTGACGGATCGATCAGGGTAAGTAAAACACTGTTTTCTATAGCTTTCATACGATATTCTGATGCCAAGTAGAAGTGTGTACGTCCAGTTACCAAGGAGAACGGCCGTGTTGATGTTTGGTCGTCTGTTGGCGCAAAACCGGGTTTTGCATTGAATTCTGCAATGAATTACTTCTTCATTCAACAAGTGGTGAAGGACGGATACAATGTTCAGTCTGCAAAGAGTGGCAACATAATGAGTGTAGTAGATACGAAAAGTAAAAGCTGAGAAAGCCATTACATGACAACTTTATTCTGGACATTTGTGCTTTAACACCTGTTTTATTTATAAATCCTGATGAAGGCTGGGTTCACAGCCGAAAGTGCTAGATTTATTTTAATGTTTTAAAATCTAAAACCCGAAGCATTAAAAAAGATTTTAATAATGCTAAAGAAATATATCCTATGAAAAATTACTATGAATTAATAATTCGAGAATCTGTGTAAATTATAAATAAGCATGGAAAAGTGTGCAATGATGCACTGTCTTACAATATTCCTAGTATATGGCTTAATTTAATCAAGAAATAGTAAAATGTGATTTTTTACCCCTTTTACCTTCTTTCCTCACCTTTTATTACTTACCCATCATACATAGTATAGGGTAAGTCATGTAATCGTTTTAAAAATCGAAAAAAAAAATTGACGGATTTCACGTTTCAGACACTAGAGATTCCGAAAAACATGTTTTTAGGGAAAAATTTTTGCCGTTAGTCTGTCTGTGTGTGTGTCTGTAAACGCTCTATCTCCCGAAGAAATATGGATAGAGACTTGAAATTTGATATGTACTTAGTATGCGGTAATGAGAAGAAGCTTATTTAATTTCAGTAAGCTCGATTATCCGGAACTATTTTTTTTTTTCGGAGTCTCGAAATATTCTTTCTGATAAAAGGTATATAAAAATTTTCGAAATCATTTTTTTAAGGAGTGAATATAAAGGACAGTAAAAAAAAAAAAAAAAAAATTGCATAAAGAATGAAGTCGATAGGATAATGAGTTGCCGAGATATTTGTAATCACATTTCCACACTCTTCGATTTTTCATGATCCTGTATTTCATTCAAATTTCAATTCGAAGGTATATTTTAATTAGAAAAAAGACGCATAATCCGACGAAGTAAACCGTTAGTTAGTAGGATTATCAATTTTGGAGTTATAAGGATGTTTCTTTTACGCAATTCAGTAATAGAGCATTTAAAGTTTATGACGTCATCAAGCCACGATTTTATTCGAATTGCAATGCATTTTATAAGTAGTTTTCACATGCTTTATTTTCACATTTTATAATATGCATATCCTTGATGGGTAAGTATTATGGTGGCATCCAACGACTAGTTTTGCTATGCAATGGTACCGGGCGTTGGACGAATGTGGATGATTTGCACTGTCCCGCAGTACAGAGACATACTGTTTACAAGAATGTGATCTGGACGTTTGTGTTTTAACACCTGTTTAAATTATAAATCCTGATGAAGGCTGGGTTCACAGCCGAAAGTGCTCGATTTATTTTAATGTTTTAAAATCTAAATAAAGTTTTAAACATCTTTTAGGTCATGAAATCACATGTTTTTGTATGTACTTTTTATTTTAATTTGACAAAGATGAATTTAAGCATTCCGAACTTGTTTTATATATACAGCTAAAGCCGGGTACCTCACCAACATACCTAACTAAAAGTAACCTAATCGGATGTTTTTTTTATGGCAGTTATCGCGGAACAGACAAATGACAAACAAACAAAAAGACAGAAACGAAAAACTGTTCGGGGCCTCAACTGATGTTTCGGCAATTAATTTTTATCGCATACCTGCATGTATGTTTACCTATGTGCCTTCCACAATTTTTCTTTCTTCTATCTATAATAGAAGAAAGTACTGTAATCGAATTTTTTTTTCAAAACAGAATCAAAAACAGATTTTATCTATCCAAATTTTCAGATACATTTTTCTTAACCTGACGCAAATGATAAATAGCCAAATATGGTTTCAATTGCAATTTTTTTTTACATAGAATAATTTTTTAAGCAGTGCGAACATTTCCTTTCACGTTTAAATTAAAAAATTTCGTTTTATAATATTATCTCTTATCGTTTTTCTTTTTCTTTTTTTAAAATTTTAAATAAAATTAGTAAGTTTTTCTTTTATTTTTCGAGATGTTTGTATTATTTTCTAAATAATATAGCGCTTTCAATTCTTTCACCATCGATAATGTTCGCCAAAAAATGACTAATAGCAACCTTTTCGTCCAAAATAACAGAATTTTCCATCATAATTCTATAACTAATCTACCTAGAAAGATGTGGTACATACTAAACCCTTCCCTGAACAATTATCTACCTAAGAGTGCAAGTTCCATCAAAATTCATGCAGCAGAACTCGAGTTATAAATAGTCGGAACGAAATTTCCGTTTATTTTATATATATATCTAATAGTAGATTACATTTATGAGTGACTATTTACTATCTCGTCTTAAATCTGTCCTATGCCTGTTAGTCACCCATCAAAAGGTATCGTTGTTAAAATCTTCTAAAGGAGCACATGTCGAATGATGCTTTGTTTTTCCAGATGTTACGCAATGTCATCTATATTTTACGCTTGAGACGCTTCAGGAACCATGTCTGGGACGAACAAGGATAATGGTTGAATACTTTTTATTCATCGAAGAACTATTTGGCGTCTGGCACTTGAAAAGACGTTGAAAGAAACTTCTTTTGTATGAGCACGTCAAGTATCAAACGTATTTCTCAAAATACATCAATTTGTCAAAAGGTGAAGTTCGGCATTCTTATGTTAGTCACCAAAACTTTGAATGATTTAAGTTTTATTTGATGCAAGTGTTTCATAAATCGGTGTTTGATATGGAGAACAGTTTGAAGCAATAATAATTGAATTTCTTCAAAATGTACTTTAAGCAAAAATGATACCATTTGTATTTTTCTTTTTTTATCATTCAACTCAAATTTGACACGTTCCAATAATCCAGTTGTTTGAGTTCTTTGTTAAAGAACAGATATGCTCTTATAAAATATATTTATTGTTTGTCTTAAATAACAGTGTTGTTTAATCTTCTGGCATTATTTTTATAGCATATATTACTCGTATCTGTATTGTTTTCGCCCTCTTTTAATTTTTATATTTGATTCACGCAAGTATATAACACGCATAGCAATTCTTAATAATGTGATAAACCCTAAAACAAAATGTAAAACCAAATCAAGTTAATGCGTCCCTTGGCAACTGCATGTGTCAAGGGTCTGAAATTAGAGGTCTGCACGGGCCCGGGATAGGCCCAAAGCCCTATACTTCGGCCTGACCAGCGGGCCGGGTTCGGGCCTCGTCTTACTTCTTTTTATTAAGACTCTGAAAGGGGAGGGATTCGGTGCTGTTTCATAATCCATCATACCAAAAAGTACTGTAGGTAGCTATAAACAAAGCATCGAATATCAAGACAACATAAATTTGCCCGTGGCTTAAAAAACCTCATAATTCAATAAATTATTATGCTTTTTATGGAATAATTGTCTAAACGCAAACTACACAAAAATAATCGGATGAGTAAGATTATTGTGCCTATGGTAAAGATGGTCGCAAGCGACTTTTATACTTGATTCTTATTTTTTTCATTAACTTTTACTTGTTGCATTTTTTCCTAAATTTTTATTTTTATTTTTGACAAATTATTTATAAAAACTTGACATAAACAAAATCTAGCTTTATTCGTAAACAAAATCTAGTTTTTATAGTGCACAAAATCTTTTGTTTTACTCATAAACAAGTCATTCGCGAGCATCTCTGGCTGTTTTCAAATCCAAACTGGCTATTTTCTTACGCAATTTTTAATTCATTTTTGTTCTCAAACGCAAGAAATTAGCAGGTAGATTTTATTCATAAACTATGTAATCCAGCAATATATCTCTTTTTTTTCGGTAAAGGCAGCAGATCTTTCAGACAATTCTGTCAAAGTTGGCGTTTTGAACCGAAGAAAAATACTGACGTCCTGAGACAACAATCGCTTATAACTCAAGTTGTACTTCACTTAGCAAAGAATGAAAAAAAAAAACTATTCGATTACAAAGCATTTCTATAATAAATGACATGCTTTTACGTTTAAAATCAAGTAATATAAAAAAAAATTATGTTAATTCCTACTTTTTTATCATAAATATATAAAATAAACCAATTAATGTCCCACGTTATCTTTATTGAGCATTTTTTTTAAATCATCGTTGCGGTATTTTATTTTTGTGGCATCACTAATTTGAGGAAAATCTTTCATTTCATTTATGAAAACAATGGAAGAAATTTTTTTCTCCCATCTAAAACTAAAATTAATTAATTTAATTTAATTAATGAATTAATATTTGAAAAAACTGTATTAACATCAAGTGTCATCCACTCTGAGTTAAAAAAAATGTATTTGAAGATGTGGATGAATAGAAAATATTTTATTAACGATTGAAAATTTGAACAAGATATATAAATATATAGAGAGTGTGAGCTAATAGTAGGAATTAAATGAATCAGAAAATGTGTCCGAAAGTTTGCGTGAAAAATAATTTTTGGAGAACCGCAAGATGTTATCTCCATCATAAACCGGCGGACTGGTGTGATTTGAAATAGCATGTTCAAAATTGAGAAGATACTTGTGAGTTTGCCAAGTGTCTCAGTGCAATCATTATAAAAAGTTTAATGATTGTTTTGGAAGTGGCGTAGTTATTTTGAGTAGAACCCAATGAAATAACATCGCACTGATTAAAAGAAAAAAAAGTTTTGTCAGCTCTTAGTAACAGGTGAGAGATGCTGTTAATTTATCCTACAAAAGCCTAATTTATCCTGCAAGTTCGTTCAACTCATACAAATAGTTATTTAACACATTGATTGCAGTATGTATTTCTGAATGAATGTGCCTTACGATGGCTGACGCGTCGTAACCAGTATTGCTAATTTTGCGAATTTTTTATTCAAAATGTCTTCCGGAATTTTTTAATAGAAATCTTTTGTTTATTTAATGGGAGAGATTGCGAGATTTAAAAAAAAAAAGCAAAAATGACTGTTTAAAATTTGTGGTAAATATTTTTAATAATAATAAAAAAAAAACGAACTAACAAATATCAAGACAAGGTGGCGCTCTTTGTATTTTTTCTTGCCACCCTTTTAAATGTTTGGTGTTAATAGCGTTTAAAAAAATAAATACTAAGGACTTACGCAATCCGAGCTTCTAAATTACATAATATGGCTTAATTTTATTTATTTATTTATTATTATTGTAAACTCTAATAGTTTTTTTTTTTTTTTTTTTTTTTTTTTTTTTTTTACATTTAGTATATTTTTTTATATTACCCACTGGCACCCCAGCTGTAAAATACTGTAAAATAAACAGTAAAATAAGCAATAATACGCTGCCGAGCATTATACACTGAAAAAAAAAATTGTTGATTTTATAATACTGCTTTTTTTACTGTTTATTACTGTTAATTTTACGGTATAAAACTGGGAGCTGGGATGCCAGTATTATACTGTAAAATCAACGATTTTTTTTTCTTGCAGTGTAACTCATGGAACTCAGGGACCGTATAAAAATGTAAAAAAGTGTAATTTTTTGAAAATGAATGGCAGGACTATTTAATCAACACTATCTTAATTCCTGAACTTATTTTGAACACATTAATATTTTTGAACAGGGGTAAAAAATTAAAGCATGTTTCATACTTTTTGGAGACACCGTGTATTTAAGAAAATTTTTCGAATTAAACAACAAAGATATATCATTTAAAATAAGTTCAAAGGAAAAGTAAATTAAAAATTTTAATTGTCTGATGAGAAATTGGAAATAAACAAATGCATTTCATGCAAATAGATTTCAAATTGGAGAGGGGGATTTTAGGCCTGACAGATACACTTAAAATTGACAGTCCTATCAAAAAGGAAAAATTTTTGGATTAATTAGAATTTATTGTAAATAAATATTATTTTTAAAAATCTGACAAAATAAAGAAAAGTAAATGAATTTTGCAAATGATTTAGAAAACATTTCTTGAAAGGAAAACTTTGCATTGGTGTAAATTTTTTTTTATTTTTAAGAGCCTGCGCTAGTCACGCGAAGGAATGCTCAAGCTAATGTTAAGTCTATGGGAAGGTTCTTGCGCGATTTCTCGCTCGCATTTTAATATTTGTAAATATATATATATATATATATTTTGCATAGGGCAGCTGAGATGGATCTCTAACGTTGTTAGTTTTTACTTTTTTGATTTTGGTTACAGTTTTTTTTTATAAGCGGACATTTTCAATTTTGGAACCGGTTGGAACCGGTTCTGAAAGTGAAAGTACCCTTATATAAAAAAACTGGAACCAAAATCGAAAAAGTAAAAACTAACAACGTTGGACATCGACGTCAGCTATCCTATGCAAAAAAATCATTTAAAAGAATTAAAATGCGAGCGAGAAATCGCGCAAGAATCTTCCCATAGACATAATATTAGCTTGCGCGTTTTTTCGCATGACTGATGTAGGCTGTTAAGAGTCATTCCTTTTAGACCGGGAAGCGGCAGCACAGACAATCACCTCATCGAGTTCACCGCTGAAATTCTAGAATTAGTTAAAACTCGATTCGCATATTAAAACGCAATCAGTCTGCCAGGTCATATCTTGGTGGAAAACACCTTAAAACTCGTAAAAGTTTCATTTTAAAAAAGTTAAATTTTTCTCATATTTAGCTTTTCTTTAGATATTTAATGAAAAATTATTATACATCTTAACTTTCTGAATTTTATGCTAACTTTCTTTTAAATGCTTTAGGTTTTCTGCATTTATAAAACATTATTGTTTTATGTATTAAAGTTTATGTATTTGTTGTATTAAAACTTTTTGATGATACTTGTCACGGTAATGATGAATTCATGTTATTTTATATTTTAGTTCCATTTAGAATTTTATTAGTTTCAGAATTTTTCACTTTAGTTATGAAAATAATTAATACATTCATTTAAAAAATATGACATATATTTTAACATTAAAAGACTTAGTGTAGTCCGAAACGTAGCTATGTGCTTTTACAGCTCATTGATAGCATTAGTTTTCGAGATATAGAAAAAAAAAAATATGTTGCCAAGGTTTAAAGGGATCATCTCTGATTATCGTTTGCATACACAGAGAAGAAAATTCTAGACAGAAACCAGAAAAAAGATTGTGAAAATTTCTTTTATATAAAGCGAGTTTATTTTATTCTTAGATTTTATGTGTAATTTTTGTGGTTGCTAATTGTACTTTTTTTCTGAGATCTTAATTTTATTTTTCTAAACTAATTGATAAGACCTAATACATTTTTTAAAATAACTCTATGAAAATTTACGAAAAAGTATGTATAAAGTATACTTTTTTCCGGGATGATTTGATCCAAGGAACTTAAATATAGTGCCAAAAATGGGTGTTTCTATTTAAAAAAACAAATTTGGTACATTTTAAATATGTAGACGGTCCTTATTTCGGAAATTCCTTTTATATTCTTATATATTCCTCTTTTATATTCCTTGCTCTTTTATATTCCTTTTATATTCTGAAAGAAGACTTCGAGTTTAATGACACTTTTTTTCGTTTTCACTTTAAACAATCTGCGAATAAAGGGGAGTGATTCTTTTTTATTTATTTATTTATTAATTATTTACACGGTGCACTGTACATGTATATAGTTTTAGAACAATATTTATTAATGCAATAGATGACAAAAGTTATGATCTATATACATTATTCTAACAATCTATTATATGTTCTAATTGAAACCATAATTATTCTGAATCCTTGAAAAGTGCCTCACTTAAATAGTTGTATCTAAACTTCCTTGAATTGAAACATATAATTTTCACAAGAATCTTTTCTAGAGCAGACTTTTAAGTTTTCTTAAACGCAAACCTTGAGGCATACCTTTCTCACTATTTAAAATGGTTGAAATTTGAAATTACACTGTTAAAAATTTGCGGGAAACTGTCCAGTCATTTGACCGCTTTTGTAGAAAACGGTTACATAACCGTCATTTAGCTATATTCTGACTTTAAAATGAGCAATAATACGGTCAGAATATAGTTAAATAACGGTTATATAACCGTTATATAACCAAAAACGGTCAAATGACTGGACAGTTTGCTGTAAATTTTTAACAGCTTACATTAAAGTCGTATAAATAAGAGGAGTGAAGAAGTAAACGTGAATGTACATATTTAACTGGCACTGTTAAAACTGAAGGTGACAAAACCGTGCCGTTTCTGTCCCCGGGGTGAATAGGCGGTATCGTTTGGAACCCTAAGGCTGGGATGCTCACTGGGTGATTGAGGCTAATTTGGGTGCCGTTCACTACCTATTGCTCGAATTTTGGCAGCCCTGCCGGGCGACTTTTATCTTGCGCATGCTCTGTGACGTATTTTACTTTTCGCAAGTCACTCACAAGGGAGATCGTACAACATGGCTGCCTTTGAATTGTAGCGTATCGCTGCCGCTGCCGCGCGAGATTTCAATTGTAGTAATAACTAAATAACGCCATTTATTGCGAATAAATAAACCAGGGGAGTAAACAAGAATAATCCCAATTTATATACAGGTATGTGAAATGTTTCAGTGTGTTTGTATATTATGTTTTATTATTATATAAATTTGATCGATACAAATGGACTATTTTTGACGATACATAATGTACGATACATTTGAACGATACAAATGGCTCCATACATTATTTTCAAGACAAATACATTTTAAGTCATAATCTTGATGTGGAAAGTTGAAATTTTTATCTCGTGAAAGTAGAATGATGTCGCCTCACCAATTTGCTTGTGTTTTAAATTATTATTTATGTAAAGTTTATAATAATTTAATTTTATTCATAATTTTATCTAAGGAATTTTCTCACACAGTTTTGTTGCTTACCATCTAGAAATAAATTTAATGATGCATTATAATTAGAGATCGACCGAAACAGGTTTTAAGACCGAAACCGAAACCGAAACTGAATTTCGGTGATCTTCCCACTTTCGGCCGAAACCGAAACCGACAGTGTCAAAAAATTTAAAAACTGATTAATACATACATAACTGCATATAATTAAATTAATTAATTAATAACACATAATTAATAATTACTTAATAATAACTAATTACATTACTAATTAATTTATTAATTATGCATGTATTGAACCACATTTCTAACAAACAAACGTACATGTATATGTGTGTGTATAGGTTTCAAACAACAATGAATAAAACAACATGAATAATACAACTTTTATGTTTTATTATTTTATAACAACCAATAATTATAGGCATTTATCAATAATTAATTAACAATGCAGTTAAATAATGTAAAACAAATTCAATAATGAATATTTAATTTTTAAATATATTCATATTTTCAGTTCGTTAATATTTTGCATTTAAATTGTTTAAGTATACAGTTAAATATTGGTTAAGTAAAAGTAATCGGTTAAGTAAAAGTTTAAGTAAAGGGCACAAAAGCTAAAATAATTTGTTCAATTTGACTAAAAAAGGAAAATTAGCATTAGGACAACATTTTAAGCCTAGAAAATATTAATTATAAACTTTTATTTTCCATTTCAATATTCTCAAAGTGAGACATATTTAACACTATTTTGTTCTAATTTTAAATATATATATATAAGGATAAAAATGTAACAGTTGTCAATTTTCTTTTAGGATGTGCACAATAAGATCAAAATAAATCTTTGCTCACTCACCGCACATCCCCCCCCCCCTAAAAAAACTTTGCCACTCCCTGCCTCCCTAAGAAAGTATTGAAATGGCACCACTGTTTGAAAATTTTATCTCCGGTGCCAAGTTGACTGTCTGTGCCTCTATCCAAAACTATTTTTTGCAAAATAAAACGTAATTAATTTAGCAATACGACGGAAATAATTTCCGATTATACGAATTTCATCTAATAAAAAAAATATTTTAAGTATACATATATCGATATATGTTTTGTAATAAATTCCGTAAATCTTCATATGTTTCAACAACACCTTTCTCATAAAGCATTCGAAACAATCTGGAGTTTTAAAGTAAAAATTTTCTATTACTGTTAAGTTTTCAGCTTTTAATGATCACGTGATAAGCGTTTTTTAACCCTTTCCGGCACAGACAAAGTCTGTTCGTAAAATGAGAAATTGCTGACTGACACCGGAATTTACAAACTACTTTTTTAGAAAGTACGAACTCCTTATTTTTAACTTTCATTATAAAAACAAAATTTTATTAACACATTCTTGGTGCCGAATGCAAGTTTGGAATTAAAATTAGGTGTGCCCTGAGTGGGACCACTGTGCCGGAACGGGTTAAATTTAGTCATATATGCATTGCTTGCTTTATAATTTACACTCGCATCTTGGATCAGTCATGACCGATAATGATAAACACTGGAGTTCACAGCAATAAACAGTGTCTCATTTGAGCCGATACAATTCACATCAATGCCTAAAGTTGAAAATTTACGAAAGAAGGAACAATATTTTGAAATACAGATAGTTTCGGTCGAGTTTCGGTCATGCCGAAATTTTGGCAGCAGTTTCGCCGAAAACGAACATTCGGCGAAACTCCGATTTTGTTCCGAAACCGAAACCGAAACCGAAATTTAGGTCGATCTCTAATTACAATAATAATAATAATAATAATAAATGTTGAAACATAAGTTGTTATATTTAAAAAAATAGTTTAATTTCTTATTTTTCTGATATCTAAACAAACTATTTGTAAACAATTGAAGAATTTACAAGTGTTAAAGAGAATTGATTTTTACTAACTTGAAAGTATTAATTTGAATATTTGACAATTTTAAATTAATTGATTTGATAATATGAAAAAGTAAACTTGAAATTGTAAACTTTGTAACATAAGAAATAGTAAATTTGATAAAATATAAATATCTGCAGATGTTTTTATTAATCAAATACTTTTTATTTTCGAAATTTTTAGAGCTTGTGTTTGATCATGAAATGAACTAAAAATATACCTCATTACATATTATGAATTATTAACAAAATAAATAAATCGTAATTCCTGAATTGATATTTTGACATTTATACATGTGTCTTGAAAAATGTTTTGTGAGTCTCTTGTACTATAACATATTAATAATAATAAATCACTGGAACATTTCACATTGTGGCTGGATGTAAGAATGTCTTGGATGATTGAGTGATTTATGTAAATATATTTAATTCGCATAGCTAAAAGAATTTTTTTCCCTCTTAAAATAATAATGATAAGTAAATATCTCTGTACTTATCTGTATAACTTAAAATAACAATAATAGTAAAAATGGTAGTAAATACTAACCAGTTTTGAAGGTAACAAAAATCTTTATTGCTAATCTGAAAATATCTATTCACAATTTAGGCTGGAGTTACAAGCTGAAAACATTTATTAACAAATTTAGTTGTAAGTAAAATGACTTTTAAATCTTAAACAAAACCAAACATCTTAATCGGCATTTATTTATCTATAGAGTCTATTGGCTATTTACACCTGATGATGTATAATGCATTTCTCATATATATTAACCTACACATGGAGGGGAGATGCAGGGTTTTTATTTTATTTTATTTCAATTTTTCTTTTGTGGGGGGGGGGATGAAAAATAAAGGTTACTTTTGTGAAATTTATTATATTTTTCACAAAATGCCCCCCTCCCTTTGTCTAGCAATTGTATTGAAAAGAATTTGAAAATTCTTATACTTAAAAAAGGAAAAAAAAGGCTATACATATATAATTATAATGCAATGTTTAACTTTAGCTACAATAAACTGATCAATACTTCATTTTCTCTGCTGAAATTTATACAAAGTTAAAAGTTGACCATCTCATGTCAAGGGTCGATCCAGGTAAAATTTGGGGCTTATTCAAAGCTCCTTCACAGAGATCTATTTAATAAAACAGGCTCCTTCACAAAAATCAATTTAATAAAATGGGCCCCTTCAGTAAAATCTATTTAATAAACTGGCACCCATCACAAAATTTTAATAAAACAGGTCCTTTTAATAAAATAAGTCCTTTCACAAAATTCTATACCAGAAAAACGTACTATTTTTATTAATTATTTAATATTTTGTTATGTTTTTAAATGTATAATTTGTAAACAATTTTTCGAACCAAACATTTATTAACATAACAAAAACCTTTTAAAGTCCTATTTGCTAAAGTTTCCCCCTCTGGTGAACTTGATTGTTTACAAATTACACATTTTAAAACATAACAAATTCATTTTAATAAAACAGGTCCTTTTGATAAAATAGGTCCTTTCACAAAATTCTATACCATAAGAAACGTACTATTTTTTATTAATTATTTAATATTTTGTTATGTTTTTAAATGTGTAATTTGTAAACAATTTTTCGAATCAAACATTTATTAACATAACAAAAACCTTTTCATAAAGTCCTATTTGCTAAAGTTTTCTCTCCTGGTGAACTTGATTGTTTACAAATTACACATTTTAAAACATAACAAAATAATAAATAATTAATAAAAATAATAAGTTTTATGGAATAGAATTTTGTGAAAGTGCCTATCTTAGAAAAAGGAATTTTGTGAAGTCGTTTGTTTTATTAAAAGAAATTTTGTGAAGGGATCATTTTATCAAATTGATTTTTGTGAAGGGACCCATTTTATTAAATTGATTTTTGTGAAGGAGCCTGTTTTATTAAATAGATTTTTGTAAAGGAGCTCTGAATAGGCCCCAAATTTTACCAGGATCGACCCTTGACATGAGATGATCAACTTTTAACTTTGTATAAATTTCAACAGAGACAATGAAGTATTGGTCAGTTTATTGCAGCTAAAGTTAAACATTGCATTATAATTATATATGTTTAGCTTTTTTTTTTTCTTTTTTAAGTATGAGAGTTTACAAACTCTTTTTAATACAATTGTCAGACAAGAGGGGGAGGGGGGATGCTTTCATTTTTGGAGTGCCGATGGGCACCTTGGAGTAGAGGTGCCATTATTCTCCCCTGGGGTTCCATCCTTTCACCCCTTGGGGCACCCTGTATTAAGGTTGCCATCCTTTCACTCTAGTGCCATTCTGGCTCCCCTAGAGGTGTCACCAGTAATATTAATTTTAATGTTATTGTAATTCTGCTAATTTATCATATTTGTCAGTATAAGACATGTTTTATAAACATGAAAATGTTTACTTGAGAATTGGTAGGATACGAAAAACTTGTATCCAAGATTGAGAAAACTCATTAATACACTATTAAAACCACTCGAAAATGCTTAAACTATATTAAATTAGTTATAGTCCATGCCTAAAATTCATAAATCAAAATTTCACAAAATTTCACATTCTGTTTGTAGTCATTTTATGGCACTAATTTTGAAACTGTTTAAAAAATCGATTTAATGATTAATTTGATGATTTTTTTTTAAAATGGTTGTTTTCCAATTAAAAAAAAAAATCTAGTTTCATTTGGAAAAAACAAAACGTCGATAGTTTGAATGGTTTTAGTGTGAGAATTTACACCGATTCAAAGAAACTTGTTTCAAGATAAACGAGCTTTTGATCAGCTCTTTTGTCAACCGTGACACTAGTCCATTAAACTGGTTGTCATGACTTAAATATTGGGTGACACAAAAAAAAAATTTGAGGCATATTTTAGATAATTCAAAGGTTAAAAAAATGCGAAAAATAAAAAAAAATTAGTTTTTGAATGTTTACAAGGAGAAACCACCCTTAAGCCTTTCAGGCGCAAAGTAATAATGTTGTTCGATTTTTGATATATTTGACTGCTACCCGAAGTTACAAACAAATTGATTTGAAAATAAATAAATACTTTTCTTCACGCAAATTATAACATCAAAATTTTATTCAAACGTTCTGGTACAAATGTGACAGTTTAGGATTAAGTGATATAAATAATATATCACCGCCATTGAAAGGATTAAACAGTTGTATCGAAACTTTTTTAAATTGAAAAAACAATTTCTCTTAACTTAAAACATTGGGGAATACTAAGACTTATATGTATATCTAAATATATGGCTTTAGAAAAATATTGATTAGTGCAATAGATGACCTGAAATAATAGACGATGTAAATTATTAGAACAGTCTGTTTAAAGAAAATATTATATCCTTAATTATAATGATTCCTTAAAAACTGCTTCACTTAAATGGTTGTATCTAAACTTCCTTGAATTGAAACAAACACTTTTCATCGGATACTTTTCTGGAACAGGTATTTCAGTTTTTTAAAATGCAAATTTTGAAGAATACCTTTCTCTCTTAACAAGTATTTAAATTGGTTGAATTTACGTAACATCAAAATAAGAATAAATGAAAAGAATGAAGGAGCAACCACCTTTAAAAAGAAAGCATTAGTGATAAAACTATATACATGTATAAATATATAACTTAAAAAAATATTAATCGGTATAATGGATGACCTGAATGACGATGTAAATTATTGGAACAGTATGTTTAAAGAAAATATATATCATTAATTATTATGACTCCTTAAAGACTGCTTCACTTAAGTGGTTGTATCTAAACTTCCTTGAATTGAAACAAATACTTCTCATCGGATACTTTATTGGAACAGGTATTTAAGTTTTCTAAATTGCAAACCTTGAAGAGCGCCTTTCTCTCTTAACAAGTATTTAAATTGGTTGAATTTACGTAACATGAAAGAAGAAGTAATTAAAAGAATGAAGGGGCAAACACCTTAAAAAAGAAAACATTAGTGCTAAAACTATATACATGTATAAATATATAACTTAAAATATATTAATTAGTACAACAGATGACCTGAATTAATAGACGTTGTAAATTATCCGAACAGCCTGTTTAAAGAAAATATTATTTAATTATTATGACTCACTAAAGACTGCTTCACTTAAGTGGTTGTATCTAAACTTCCTTGAATTGAAACAAATACTTTTCATCGGATACTTTTCTAGAACAGGTATTTAAGTTTTCTAAATTGCAAACCTTGAAGAGCGCCTTTCTCTCTTAACAAGTATTTAAATTGGTTGAATTTACGTAACACGAAAAGAAGAAGTAATTAAAACAATGAAGGAGCAAAAACCTTAAAAAAGAAAACATTAGTGCTAAAACTATATACATGTATAAATATATAACTTAAAAAATATTAATTAGTACAACAGATGACCTGAATTAATAACTTTGTAAATTATTGGAACAGTCTGTTTAAAGAAAATATTATATCATTAATTATTATGACTCCCTTAAAGACTGCTTCACTTAAGAGGTTGTATCTAAACTTCCTTGAATTGAAACAAATACTTTTCATCGGATACTTTTCTGAAACAGGTATTTCAGTTTTCTAAAATGCAAACCTTGAAGAATGCCTTTCTCTCTTAACAAGTATTTAAATTGGTTGAATTTACGTAACATCAAAAGAAGAATAAATTAAAAGAATGAAGGAGCAAACACCTTAAAAAAGAAAACTTCAGTTGAGTAATACGGTTTCATAAGTTACAAGGTCGAATTGCGGCAAATAATAGATCTTGCGATCGCAGATCTCAGGTTTGAATGTCTACACGGGACATTTGCGTTTCTCCTCAAGTTTCAAATATCATAGTTAGAGTAAGGTTCTTAGTCAAAAATCTGGTCAAGGTTATTGATCTTACGTAACGTGGTTTTACTAATGCCTGTTTCGTCACACTTATGCGGTGTTAAAGAGGAGAGAACTAAAAACAGATTTGCAAATGACGCGCTTGCTCACGTTTCGGATATTCAGAATCTTAGTAAACTTCGTGTTACATATTTAGAACAATGTTAGGGTAATTAAAAAAGTCCAAAAAAAAAAAACTACGCATTTGATTGCTATTTAGGACAAGGGATGGATTACTTGGACTTGCCTTAAATGCTGGGTAAACAGTAATAACGTTATTTTAAAAGATATGAAACATTAAGATGTCATTGATTAATTATGATGATGTGTTAATGCTATAAAAGTCAGATTTTTCTGAAAATAATTTGTCTACAAAAACAGAAAAAATATTTGCTTTTTCTTAATGTCTAAATTTACTTAATAAAGTGTGGGTCTATTCAGTTCAGTGATTAAATTGCTGGATGCAAAAACATGAGATGATAGTCTTGAGAAAGTAGGTCAGTCTTCCAGTCTTTCATAAAATTGAGCATATTTTTGATCGTCTGCATTTAAATCTACCCGTTCGACTGTGTATCCCATGAATAAATTGTTGTGTTTTCTAGTTAAATCTATGTCATGATCTTCTTTCAAGTGAATAGCCATATTATTGCAAATATTTTCAACATAGGGCCACATTTAGCCAATATTGGCGTTTCATTGAATATATGACCAATTTACAAAGCCAATATTTGTGTAAAATTAAAAAGCCATTATTTGTGCAATTCCTTTTAAATTATGGAAATAAGATTGCAATACGGGTAGTACATAAAGCATAACTCAAAAATTGCTTGGCGTAATATTTTGGATTCGCATATATGAAACTGTTAGAAATTGATTTCTGTTTAACATTCACAGATTACAGCTCATATTTTTTCGAAAATTACTTTTGAAAAAATGTATTTTTTGAAATTAATTTAAAAAAATATATATATGAATTGTAATCTCCATATTTTTTAACAGAAATCGATTACCAGATGCTTCAAATACGCGAATCTAAAATTACAGCTCATACCGGGGTGTAGATTTTGAGTTATGCATTAAAAACTATCCGAATTGAAACCTACTTTGCAATGATTACAAATGAATTTGACTTCAAAATTTTAAATCTTCATAACACATTAACTACTTGACCGATCCATTTGGTATCAGAAAATCAGGGTCTGATTATCTAAAAGACACATGAAGCACGAGCTTCCGCTCTAAAAATTAGGAGGGGCTCCAAAATGACTGTAAAATGAGCCTTCTAATTCCCAATTTTATTTTCTTATTGTATTTTGAATATTTATTTATTTATTTATTGAAGAGAAAGTTTAGGTAATGTAAGAGAACATCCACACTACTACAGGAAGCTTACATAACCGAGAAATCTGAATGTGATCAATATGTTAACCAATCATATCATTACCAGTAGACCCTTGCGAAGATTTCGCACTGCAGTCTAATATTTGTTTTAACAATATCTAATATTTTTTAGCAATATATCATATTTTTTAGCAATATCTAATATTTTTAGATGCAGGTATAAACTTCTAAAAAAAATTAAGGACTAAGAATATCTGCAAACAATATTAGTCAAGCCAGAATATTATCTAACTAGCCGCCACTGGCGACCAGTTTGGTCGCCCTTAAATGTATGTTAAGCATTGTAACAAATTATTATTATTCATAATTTATTTTTTTCCGTAATCCTTCGCCAAACCGGAAAAATCTAAAAGACAAATCAAGAATTTTTGCGATTGTGGTAGCATTTTGTATATTTTTTGTTGTTATGTATTTCATCTTTCTTGACAAAAACCGCTTAACCTACTTTATAATAAATTAATCATTGTGTGTGTTTTTTAATAAAATTGTGTGTTTTTCAATACAAAATAAATTATTTCATAATAAAATAAAAGTACATGCTGTTTTAGTAATCTCTAATAGGTACCTAAAAATGGGATTTTCTCTCCAAAATGGAGCAAAACAAAAATCGCGCCAACCCCGGTGCGTCCGTGACAGCTGTTCCAATTTAAAATACATGACGTTCACATTTTTCTTTAAAATAGAAAATAGATAAACAAGAAATAATACCATAAATCAAAACATTTGATTTCAAAATTAAAGTATCGTTTCTAATTTGCACACGCGAAAAATAAAAGCTGACAATTCGTTTCGAAATTTGATCCATTAAATATTATTACATGAGTTCAAATTACATCAAGAAAAGAAGAAGTTGAGTTGTATAGAACAGAATTATGGTAAACTTTGACTGTCTCACTGGTGCGGATTATTTTTTTTTTTACACCAGGCAGCGGTCCAAAACATCATGGTTTAATATTTTAAACGTTCACAACGAATGAATCTTTTTTTTTTTTTTTTTTTTTTTTTGTTTACTTTCATGGATAGAGAATTTCAACTGCGAACCTAATTTAAACTGAAGTTATTCCAGAATATATGCATAATTGAACGTAAGTCATCTCTCAAATATTAATTTATTTTGAACGATCTTTCTAAAAATGTAACTTTTATGCAGTTTTATTTGAAAAAATAATTTTGAATAAAAATGGCCGCCTGGCATATGAAAAAGTGAAGTGGGCATCCCGGAACTGTTGATGACAGTCACATGACTTACGGTTTTATTATAGAGATTTATTCCATCAAAGTTCCACTAAAAACTGTTAAAAAAAATAAAAAAAAATAAAATTATCAATCGTATTTTAATTGCATTAGAGGGTGACATCATCTGTTTCGGAAAACAAAAATGGAATAACGAAAAATAAATTGAGCATTTGATTTTAAATTTGGTTTTTTAATCATAAGTATAAAATAAACCCGTGCAGCAACCATGCTCCACTTTATCTTTCTTGATTTTTTTTTTTTTTTTTTTTTTTTTTTTTTTTTTAACAATCATTGTTGCGATATTTTATTTTTGGCAACACTGATTTGAGGAAAATCTTTAATTCCCTTTATGAAAACAATGCTGATTTAATTTTTAATTATCTGCACTTTTTAAACAAAAAACATGTTTTACCGAAATGTGAGTGTACTATGTCAGAAGAGAAGCTTGTTCAAAATTCTTTCATATGGTATCTCACTTATCGTTCTGCGTTTTATATTTGCTTAGAAAAAGGGATGTTGACAACAGAAATAATATGGTTTTTAATATGGCTTTTTCTAAAGTATTGCTAATTAAATAGATTTTGAGTTGCGTTGATAAAAGAAATTTCGATTTTTAAAAGGTAACTGATCTCATAAAGCGGTTCTCAAAAAAAAAAAAAAAAAAAAAAAAAAAATCTCCGCTTAACAACGCAAAACTTTCTGACACATTTTCTGATTCATTTTTCAACGATAAAGCATAACACCTGTAAGCATGATTATTTAAGTGATTTGCAATCGAACAGTATTTTTCATTTTTTGATAAATGACTTACATATTGGGCTATAAACGATTGTTGTTTTACAACAGCTGTTTTCCCTCTCTCCTGTGCTGTCGCGGACGGATATTTGGTTCAGAACGCTAACGTTGGCCGCATTTTCTGAAAGACCTTTTTCCTTTACCAAAAAAAAAAGAGAAAAATAGTTGGTGTTAGGAATCGGTGAATTAATATTTTTATTTATGCAGACGACTTTTAGAAAACGCCGATAAAATTGTTTCTTTTATATTTTATTTTATTTGTTAAATACGGCTCGTTGTTATAGCAACGTAGTTGTTTTTTCTTTTGCCTTCTCTTTACATTTTATTATCTCGAGAAGAGGTTAAAAATTTAAGAAAAAGAAATTGGCATCAATTTTTTGTTGTGTAGTAAAAAAGAATGTTTTTGTGAGAAGTAGCTACGAAATGTGAATTAAAAGAATACCGTCTAATTTCCAGAAAAAGAATGACGGCAAGGAATAAAGTGTAACTAAAAGAAAATAATTTAGAATCCTCTTTTATTGGATATAGTACGATGATCAGAACCAAGGTAAAATTAATTTAGAATTTGTACATATGTAAATAATTGTCTAATATCAACATCTCGTCAAAATGTCCCATATCTGTATTTTATTGTGTAAATAAATTTTGTGATAGTTAAAATGATTGAATATTAAAATATATCAAACTCATCATAGTGTTTGATAAGATGCAAACATCTGGCGCCCGAACATGGGACTATTGAATAACGATGATGAGTTATTAAATTATTTTCATAATATATATCGTTTTCATTGAGCTCATTTCTAATACAACCTTCTATAAGATGAATCAGTTAAAGAAAAAACGTACACCGCTACGTTCATCGTTTACCAGGACCTTAAATATATTAAAAGAAAAAATAACCGGAGACTCGATAGATAAGGGTAGTGTTCTAGACAGTTTTGCGAAATTAGAAAATTTGATGAATGAAATAAAAGTGATAGATGAAGCTGTGATAGAGTCCCTGGTGAATGATGATAAATGCGATGAACAAGAAATTGAAAAGGAAGAAGTAGAAAATGAAGGTTACTCAGATGAATTTATTACCATTAAGCGTAAAGTTAGTGAGGTATTGAGCATAAATAAACATAATCAAGAAGATGGTAATGCTAGTAAAAATGATTACGGTTATTCTAAACCTAAGACTTATAAATTGCCTAAACTGGATATCAAGCCATTCGGTTCGCAGTTAATAAACTATCTTTCGTTTTGGTCCCAGTTTGAAAAAATTCATGAAGACATAAATTTTGATAATAGTGATAAGTTTCAGTATCTTATACAGTCGGTAGAACCTGGAACGAGTGCCAGGCGTCTTTTAGAAAGTTATCCAATGACTTCGGTAAATTACCCGAAAGCTGTGGAGGCATTTCAAGAATGCTTTAGGAATAAAGATTTATTGATAGAAGTATATGTCAGAGAATTTTTAAAATTGGTTGTCGCTAATGTACAGGCACACGGAAAAGATAAACTTCCTTTATCGAATCTATTCACAAAAGTCGAGGCATATTTACGATCTTTAGAATCCGTGGGTTTAAGTTTAGAAAGTAATTCCGTTTGGCTCTATCCTATGATAGAATCTAGCTTGTCAGAAGATGTAATGAAGTATGGCAACGGTATAATATTTCGCCCAGATCAAGCGTTGATAGTGCTAGTAATTCATTGTTAACAAAATCTAATACAGTAACACTGATGGAATTCCTGAAACAAGAAGTCGCAGGAGAAGAAAGATTAAAATTAGCTAAATCGGGTTTTGCAGAGTTAGTCTCTAAAGACAAACCTAAAAAAAAGTTCCGAAAAGGTGAAAATAAATTACCTACGGCGGCAGTGTTATTTAGCGCAAAGGAACGCCTATGTTTATTTTGCGATAAATCACATGAAAGCAAGGACTGTATTAGTGCTAGATCTCTTTCGTTTGAAGAACGGAAAGCTAAAATTAGGGATAAAAAACGCTGTCTAAAGTTTCTTCGTTTTGGTCACAAAGCTAAAGTTTTCAAAGTTTTTATTCGTTGCCATGTATGTTCTAAACCCCACACCGAGCTATTATGCCCTGAAATTTCAATGCGTAAAGAACCAGAAAATATAGCTAAGGCCACAGAAATAGTCTAAAGCACATAGCTAATAATAAGTGTTCTGGTGAAGTAGCTCTTATGACTTTAGAAATAGTTATTAAAGGTCGAATGGCAAAGAAAGTAAGAGCACTATTAGATTGTGGGTCACAAAAGAGCTATATTTTAAAAAGTACAGCCAAAGAACTAGGTTTACATCCCATTTCTTCTGAAGAGATTGTACACACATTATTTGGTGGTACACAAACAGAAGCCAAATCTCACAATAAATTCCAAGTTGAGTTAAGTGCTTACGGTAATCGGAACCAAACTGAAGAAGTCTTAGAATTTTTGGATCAAGATATAATTTGCAATAATATTCCTCGCATACCGAAAGAGTCCATAGTTAAGGAAGTTTAAAGAAAATAAGCTATGGATTACAGATATAGGAACAGAGAGTCCCAAAATTGAAATTTTGATAGGAAGCGATTACTATGGACAACTTCTCACAGGTCGAGTGAAACAGCTAAAGAGCGGTCTTACAGCAATACAGACGAAGTTTGGATGGACACTTTGTGGTCGTTTAGAAAGTACATCACAGTCTTGTTTAAATTATGGAAATATGCTGATTACGAACCTAGCGTTGAAAGAGATGAAGATTCCCGATTTATGGAATTTAGAGACAATCGGCATAACAGATCCCAGTCATACTTTGTCTAAAGTAGAAGAAGAAGAATTAGCTCATGATAATTTCATAAAAGAAGTTGATAGAAATAAAGAAGGTCGCTATATTGTAGATCTTCCTTGGATAAACGGCAAACACGAGATTCCTTCAAATAGACATATAGCTGAACGAAGATTGATAAGTTCAACGAAGAAATTAAAATCTATGAAAAAATTTGAAGAATATGCTAAGGTTTTCTGTGAATGGGAAGAAGAAGGTGTCATCAGTAAAGTTTCAAATCAAACACTAAAGATTCCAGGACATTTTTTACCGCATCATCCCGTCATCAAACCAGATAGTCTTACTACCAGTGTTAGACCAGTTTTTGACGCATCGTGTAAAGTAGGGAGGTCACCTTCTTTAAATGATTGTCTCTTTAAAGGACCAAACCTCATTGAACAAATTCCTGAAGTGTTAATAAGATTTCGTGAGAAAGCTATTGGGGTAGTGGCCGATATAAGAAGAGCTTTTCTTCAAATTGAAGTCAAAGAATCAGATCGTCATTTCTTGAGATTTTTGTGGTGGAAGAATCCTGACGAGTTCCAGGTTTATCAACACAATAGAGTAGTTTTTGGAGCCACTTGTAGTCCATTTTTACTTGGTGCAGTTATAAGATATCATTTGAGTAATGTTGATGAAGAAAATAAACAGATAGCAGAGAAACTTATGAAATCATACTATGTAGATAATTGCGTTACTTCAATCAACAGTGTGTCTGAACTAGAAAATTTTATTTCAAAATCTACAGAAATCATGGCTGACGCGAAAATGGAACTAAGAATGTGGGAATTCGGGCCAGTTAAAATAGAAGATAGCAATTTCTTTAGCAAGAAGAATTGCTCAACAAAAATGTAACTGCAACGATTCCGGTTTTAGGACTGAAGTGGGATATAATGGAAGATAGTTTGAGGATTGCTCATAAATTTAGTGATGAAATAGAAAATCTGTCTAAAAGAAAGATATTAGCTATAACTCAGGGGATCTTCGATCCAATTGGTTTTTTAGCCCCAGTATTGTTGCCAGCCAAACTGATAATTCAAGAGGCCTGGTCAACGAAATTAGATTGGGACGCTCCACGTCCAGATGAAATCCGAAATAATTTTCAAAAATGATATAATGAGCTCAAATATTTAAATAACGTGAAGGTAGATAGACGTGTAGGCTATGGTTGTAAAGAAAACTGGTCTATTCATACATTTTGTGATGCGAGTAACCGAGCTTATGCAACAGCAGTTTTCTTGCGTTGTGAAGATAAAGACAATTTTTGTACAACTTTTAGGAGCTAAGTCTCGTCTTGCACCAAAGAAAAGTATAACCATCCCGCGTTTAGAGCTTCTTGCTTGTGTTTTAGGAGTGAGATCGACTAACTTTGTTTTGAAAGCCCTTAATGGTATTTCCATACTAGTAAAGTACTGGACCGACTCTTCGACTATTTTCGCTTGGATTCGAAGAAATGATCAATGGGGAACGTTTGTGGGCAACAGAGTTCGAGAAATTTGCAAACTTTCTGATTCTAAACTATGGAATTTTGTACCTGGTCATCTGAACCCTGCTGATCTACCTTCTAGAGGATGTAATCCTAAACAGCTGCTGAAGATGAGGTGGTAGGAGGGACCAGAATGGTTAAAGTTTTCGGAAGAAAATTGGCCACAAACAGAAATAAACACCAACGAAGAATTAGTGATGACGGAAAAGAAGAAAACTTCAATATCTACTTTTCTATGTTCTAATTCACATGAATTTATGATATATAGTAGAATTTCAAAATTAGGTAGATTTATAAATATCATATGTTGGGTTAAGAGATTCATATTGAAGTGCAGAAATAGAAATAGATCTTTTCCATCAGAATTGTCCACCGAAGAGAAAGAAGATGCGGAAAAGTTACTCTGGTTTAGAATACAATCTGAAAGTTTTGGAGATACCACTGATGCAATAAAAGGATTGAAGGTTATGAAAGACCAAGAAGGATTGTTAAGAGTGAAAACAAAGATATTACAGAGAGATGACGAGTTTTCATTCAGATATCCAATTTTATTACCATCTAAACATCATGTAGTCAATTGTCTGATTCAAGAATGTCATTTAAAGAACTGTCATGCTGCACTTCAAACAATTGGATCCAATCTACCTCTAGATCGAGTCAGAGATTCTAAAGTATTTGAAGTTGTTGGAACTGATCTATTCGGTCCTCTTTTCGTAAAGCCAAGGTCTAAAGTTTGGGTGGTACTTTTTACATGTGCAATGTAAACAGAGCTACATGTGCAATGCTACATGTGCAAGTATACAGAGCAATACATTTGGAACTTGTATCCAGTAGGTTTCATTCAGTCACTCCGCAGATTTATAAGCAGAAGAGGAAGGCCAACCACTATATACTGTGATAATGGCACTAATTTTAGAGGCACAAATAACCTCTTAAAATCACTGGATTGGAAGGAAATAGTTTCTTCTGAAGAACTGTGTCCTATTAAATGGAAGTTCATCCCTCCAACAGCAGCTTGGTGGGGTGGATGGTGGGAGCGCCTGGTCAGATGTGTTAAAATTCCCTTGATCAGAACACTCGGTACTGCAACTTTAACTTTTGACTTTTGAAGAACTTATGACTGTTATATGTGATGTCGAAGCAATAGTAAATAAAAGGCCTCTAACCTATATTTTCGAAGAAACAGATAAATTTGTACCTTTGACTCCATCATCATTTTTACAAGATATTGAGGAAATAGGTGTTCCTGACTTAGATAGAATAGATTCAAGTAAACTTCAATCCAGATACAAACACTGTCAAAATATTCGGCAACAACTCAGAAATAGATTCAGAAACGAATATTTGGCAGAGTTGGTCCAGAAATCAAAAGAGAAAGGACAAGTTGTCAGACAAGGTGAAGTCGTCTTAATCGAATTAAACCAGAAGAGACTTCATTGGCCTATAGGAAAAATAATTAAAATTTTCCCAAGTCGAGATGGAGCGGCTAGAGTGGCTGAAGTTAAAACGAGTTCAGGAACATTAGTGCGTCCACTTCGCAAACGCTACCATTTAGAGATATCAAGTCCCGAGGATCCTATAATCCAGGTTGTGAAAAATAGTACAACTGAAGTGGTAAAGAAGTAAAAAGACCTGTGAAATGATTTTGTATGAATACGCTGAGCTGACCTTTTTCTAGAACTCTGAACTGACATTTTTCTAGAACTCTGAACTGACCTTTTTCTAGAACTCTGAACTGACATTTTTCTAGAACTCTAAATGTTTTCTTATTTGTTTGCGTTTAGTTGTTATTTTAATTATATTTATGCTATTTTATTTTGAGTTAATATGTTCTTTGATCATAAGTGATCGTAGGTTTAATTTGGCTTCCACCTAAATTAAAGGTGGGAGTATGTTAGGAATCGGTGAATTAATATTTTTATTTATGCAGACGACTTTTAGCAAACGCCGATAAAATTGTTTCTTTTATATTTTATTTTATTTGTTAAATACGTCCCGTTTCTATAGCAACGTAGTTGTTTTTTCTTTTGCCTTCTCTTTACATTTTATTATCTCGAGAAGAGGTTAAAAATTTTGGAAAAAGAAATTGACATCAGTTTTATGTTGTGTAGTAAAAAAGAATGTTTTTGTGAGAAGTAGCTACGAAATGTGAATTAAAAGAATACCGTCTAATTTCCAGAAAAAGAATGACGGCAAGGAATAAAGTGTAACTAAAAGAAAATAATTTAGGATCATCTTTTATTGGATATAGTACGATGATCAGAACCAAGGTAAAATTAATTTAGAATTTGTACATATGTAAATAATTGTCTAATATCAACATCTCGTCAAAATGTCCCATATCTGTATTTTACTGTGTAAATAAATTTTGTGATAATTAAAAGGATTGAATATTAAAATATATCGAACCAATCATAGTGTTTGATAAGATGCAAACAGTTGGATTACATAGTTTTTGAATAAAAGCACCATCTATTATTATTTATTTTAAAGATATTTTTTGGTGGCGGGAAGGGGGTGATATAGACTTTCATAAAAACCAATATATATATATATATATATATATATAAAAACTTATTGCAAAAATTAACCATTGAAACAGAAATAACTGACCAAATGCAATGAAATTATTACCCCAAATAGCTATGTCAAATTACACATTATAAAACATAGTCCTAACAAATGAAGTATTTATTCAAAAAGTGAAACATAAGTAAAAAAAAAAACCCAAATGCAAGCTTATAATGTAATTTACTTTTTCAAGGGCTGGGAAACCACATTATAAGCAAAGAATGATTGTTTTCTGTAACTGTCACAAGCTTAAAGCCAAAATTTTGTGACAATTCCAAGCCCTAACAATCACTGGAAAAAAATGGAAAAAAAAAAAAAAGGATACCTTTGAAAATAGAACACTACAAATCAAACGGAAGAAAATAAATCCATTTATAAACAAATAAATACAAAGGAAGACAAAGAAAATCTATACATTACAACATACATTTGTCCAGAATCCGAAGCCAAAAATGTTTTGTGCTAAGCACATGGTAAAGTGAATAAGTGAATTCAAACGTACAAGTTAAAATTACAGTTAATTTTCTAAAAGTAGCAGTTATTAATTTAACCATTGTGATTTTAACTATTTCTAATTTAAAATATGAAAATACAAATAAATAATATAAAAACTATAAATTCATTTACTAAAAATATTTTTTAACTTAAATAATTTTAATATATATATTATATTATTGGAATATTTAAAAATTTCACTTGTATTCCAAGTTTTCAGTTAAAAGAGAAAAAAAAATTGTGAAAATTTATATGGTGCTGCCATCTGGTTTTATAATAAACAATAACTAAAAAATAATACTAAAGAATAATAGTAATAGTTTTTTTAAAATCATTATATGGTGCTGCCATCTAGTTAAAGATTAAAACAATATCTAAATAACTATTAATTATTTTGATTAAGTAAATTTTCAGTATAAAATTATTTTATCTATTTATTTTTACATATGTCAACATTTAAATAATTTCAAAACATAAATAAACCCATAAAATCTAAAATATTATTGTAGAAGTCAAATTAAATTTTCATTTTATAAATAATTATATGCAAGCTTAAAAGATTTACCAATATGACTACATGCACTTATTGGAACTAACATCTTGCAAAATTTTATTAACCCTGAAAAATAAAATTAGATTTTCATTTTATAAATAACAATGCAAGTTTAAAAGAAATACCAAAATGGCTACACACACTTAATGGAACTAACATCTTGCTAAATATTATTTATTCTGAAAAATAAAATTAGATTTCACACACTGATAGCTAAAAATAACCAAACATTTCCAATATGTTAACCTCACGTATTGAATCTAATATCTTGCAAAAACTAAAAAATAAAAAAGTATTTAACTAAATTGTTAAATGTTCTCTACCTGGCAAGGGAAAAAAAAAAAAAAACATTAAATCTCCAATATGGCAACGCACTTATTGGAACAATATTATATTTAAAGTTCTCTCCCTAGAAAAAAAAAAAAAAATTAGAATTTACTATTTAAATTTTTTAATTAATAAAAGATATTTAACCAAAATATTCCCACTCAGCTCTCACATAAAGGAATTCATTCTTTAGCCAAATATATCAGTAATCAAAATGTAAGCGTTTTAACAGATAGAATGTGCAAACATATAAACTCCAGTGAAAGCAAAATTTATATTCGTAAAATTGACTTAACTAAATAAAAGGGATAGCCATATTCTACTGCATGTTGAAGAATAAGTTTTAAATTTTGAGTTTTAAAATTATTAGAACAAAGATTGTTTATTCTATGTGCAAAATTTAGTAAAATATTTACAAATACTGATTTATGTATACAAGACTTATAATTAGTAAATAAGTTAACTTTAAATGTAAAATCATTTCTTTTGTCATAAATGTCAAACAAAATTTTATTATCTTTAAGAATTATCTTAAGATCAAGAAAATTAATTTCATTATTATATATATATATATATATATACAGGGTGTCCACGTATAACCTGACCGACCTTTATTTTCGCAACCGTTGGTCTTAGATGCATACTTCCAATTACAAAAATGGTTTAAATAAGGTAAATAATTATTTTTAAAGTGATTTGGGTCAAGAAAAACATTTATTAAAAAATTACGAAATTTAAATTTTTATACGGTCCCTCGGTCCTATAAGTGATATTTAGTAAAAATTTACTGTGACACTAACAAGTAAGATAAAAAAAAAGTCCCATTCATCTGCAATTAAAACTGACCGAGTAATAGCTGTTTAAAGTTGGAGTATATCTTTTGTTGCGAAATAGGGGTCATTCACAAATGTAGTAGAAATATAAATAATCGCCAGATATATCAAAAAAAATAGTTGAGAGCAAAATTATGTGCATGTTTTTCATTGCAATCTAATATAAATGTGAAATCTATAATCATTCTGACATATTAATGCAAAATATACAATTTGTACTGAACATATAAGAGGATAAAAATAACAGAATTTTTGTTAAATAAAAGGATGTAAAACAACAGCCTCAATTAAGATTTTAAATTGCTGTTAGAATACACTGTCTTTCAAATTTTGGGTTGTGCCATGTTTTTTAGTTTTTGAAAATTGATTCTAATGTATTTTTTATCGCTGAATCCGAAAATGACCTTCATTTTAAACCATCACGTCAGGATTTTTCTCAAATCGAAAATTTCAAAGTTAAAATTGATCCCCCCCCCCTCTCCTCCCAACCTCATCGGACTCCTGAGCTATTTAGTTGTAAAAAACCCAGTATAAGCCAAAAAAAAAAAATGAATAAATCATTGAATTAAAATTAAACTGAATAAAAAAGTCTTACATCTATTTTATAGTATCAGATTTTTCGCTATTTCGCTATTTTTTAACCTTGAAATTTACGATTTGCGAAAAATCTTGACATGATGGTTAAAAGTGAAGGTACAGTAGAACTCCAATTATCCGAATCAATTGGGACCGGACCCTATTCGGATAATCAAAAATTCGGATAATTGGATTTTTTCGAAAAAATGGGTACATTTTAATTAATTACTCTATGTATGTAGAAATGGGAGAAAAAGTTGTTTTTAATGAAAAAGAGCTTTTAATTAATTAAATGAAAAGGCAACACTATTACATGTTAAGCGTACTTACAAGTGCTGTACATTAGTACTGTATGTACGTACCGTACTGTAAATGAAATTCATTACTTGCTGAACATCTCGGTCAAAGTAAGCTGTTTGACAGTCTTCACCCGTTTTCGGGGAGCCAAGTCGCGCATCCGCTTGACAGTCAGAAGTTGCATGTGGTCACACTCGGGCTGACGCTCCATCCACTTCAACGCAGTTTCAAGGCCGGCAAATGCTTCACTAGCTGATGGTCCCGTGTATGCTTCAACTTCGACATTAAGGTCATTTTCTTCCTCGACACTTTCTTCTCTCACACTTTCAATAAGTTCATCATCATTTTGAATTTGAAACCCAGGGTCTTCGTGGCGGGAAAGACAGTAGCGCGCGTAGACCAAAATCATTATTTTGGGAATCACAGTACGTTTCAGTCTTCATTTGTTTTCTCAGAAATTCTGAAAGCGATTCGGATAATAAGCTATTCGGATAGTTGGAGTTCGGATAATTGGAGTTCTACTGTACTTTTTTTATTCAGCGTTAAAAATACATAAAACGTAATTATAAAAGTTAAAAAACACAACCATCGCAGGTTTATGTTATCTAATCTAAAACGTTTTCTTAAACTTGTTGACTGTAATCTATCCGAATTTTTGTGTGTTATCCTCTAATATGAGTATTATTAAGATGGTAAGCCTCGGAAATCATAATAATATTACATTGTCATCGGATTTAAGTCAGTATGTAAAATTTAACTTCGATCGGACATTTGAAAGTGAGTTAAAGTTCGAGTACAAATTTCAAACTGGAAAGACGATCGTTGCAAGTTAAATAAAAACCTTTGAAAATAATATAATTTTTGTTAAAATAAATCATAGCCTCAAATCCTTACAAAACAAAACATATGATAAAATACAATTATTTTAACTAATCTGAAACTTAACTAATAAAATTTAAGTCAATCGTAATAGTTGTACGATTTCTTTCAAAGTGCAGATACCTTGAAATAAGTTTAAGTACGACCCCTGAAAGCACGGCCGAAATCATCTGTTTTGAGATGCAAAAAAGTGGTGCAAGTCATGCATTTCAAAGTTTCATAATTCGGTCAATTTTAATGTTAGATGAGTGGGACTTTTTTATCTTACTTGTTAGGGTCACAGTAAATTTTTACTAAATATCACTTATAGGACCGGGGGACTGTATAAAAATTTAAATTTCGTAATTCTTAATAAATGTTTTTCTTGACCCTAATTGCTTTAAAAATAATTCTTTGCCTTATTTAAACCATTTTTGTAACTGGAAGTATGCATCTAGGACCAACGGTTGCGAAAATAAAGGTCGGTCAGGTTATACGTGGACACCCTGTATATATATATATATATATATATATATATATATATATATATATATATATATATATATATATAAATTTAATTGTTCACCAGATAAATACAGTGGTAAAAATCGAAGGAGAAAAATGAGAGAAGAAAACCCCAGGGTGGGCGTCTCCATACTGAAATTGCAACAAATTGTAAAATTTTCAATATAAACATTTTGACATCATATTTCAGTACATCATCTCTTCAGTAAACTTTACCCTAGGATACTAAACGTGAAGTCATTCGGGGAAATAGTTTCAGAATTATGAATGTTTATATTTGGGAACTCTTAATGTTAAATTCATTCATAATCGTTGCCAAACAGATTGCAATGTGGGTAGTTTTTTAAGCATAACTCGGTAACTATTTGGTGGAATGATTTGCAATTTTGCATCCGCCTATTTCAAGCTTCTGCAAATCGATTTCTGTTTTTAAATAATGTATTGGTTACAGTTTATATATTTTTTGGAAATTTATTTCGAAAATATAAATTTTTTCTATTAATATTTTAAAAACTGTGAATTGTAAACTATAAATTTTTTTTAATCAAAAATCGATTTCTAGATGCTTTAAATATGCGAATATAAAATTATAGCTAATTCCGCCAAGTAATTTTTGAGTTATGCTTAAGATCAAAGATCAAAGACGATTACTGAAGAATGCTTACGTGGGGCGTAATGCCAACGTTTGCTTCACATCTAGATGAGAACAGTCTATGGAGATGGCATCAGAAGATTTTTTAAATTTTTATTATGATTTTTTGATCTAATATCTTATGCAAACAATTTATTTTAAATAAGATGCAAACAATTAGTTTATATAATATTCATATAATTAAATTATGTAAAATGCAAAGAAAATTAAGCATAGTTACAATTAAGATGCAAACACAACCCTCATTGCAATACGTTACAGATTTATTTAACATTAAGAATTCTAAATTTTTAACCTTCATACTTACTAAACCTTTCTGATCGAATGACTTTCCGTTTGTTAACCTAAGGTAAACTTTCCGAAAAAGTCAAATGTGATGTCAAAATTTAGGTGTTCGTGGTGAAAATTTCAGAATTAAGTACAATTTAAATATGCAGACGACCCCTAAATTTTTTTAAATACAAATTGAAAAAAAAAAATAAATAATTTCCAGTCTATTGGCTATTTCTATTTTTTCCGATAGAATTTAAAGTTTAAAATTTATTGTTTATTTTGGTCGCAACTATACATCTCTCATGTTATGTAGCATCACTCCAGAGTAGAAGTCGATTGCTTAATTACTCAATTTTCTACAATAGTTATCAATTCAGAAAACACCCCGTTTCAGATAAAGGCATACTTGATAAAACTACAGCACGGTTTTATTTAATTGAAAGCAGCACAGTACGTTATTAAAAGAAAGAAAACGTAGACAGTTTTAGGCTATCTTCTTTTATTTTCTTTCTCTTTTTTTTAAGGTTCTACACTGGCTTCTCCTTTAAACAAACTTTTTTCTTACTTTACGTTAAATTTTGAAGAATTCAATAAAAATTTTGTTAATTATCTGTTAAAGGAAACACTATTAACCAAATAATTTAAATTAAAAAAAGATTTTTCTCATCATCATCCATTTAAAAAATCATTATTCATTAATTTCTTTATTTTTTTAAAACAATTCTTAATTCGTGGTGTACTCTTTACATTATACACTACAAATTAGAAAAACCATGACGATTAAAACAAACTTCAGAAAATTATACACATTCCAATTTTTCTTCCATCCATTTAAAAACCATTTCACATGCAGAAACGATATTCTTTAACAATTAAAACTTTGTTAAACGTATTCAAATACATTATATATGCCTCAAACTTTTTTCTACAAAGCATTGTTATTAAACTTGTGCATATAATTTTATAAAAAAGTATGCAGAAAGATTTAGCAACAAATATATATTGCTAATTCCCACGATAAAGAAGAAATGTTTCTTAACTTCGAAAAAAAAGTTAATAAAAAAAGTGGCATTCGCCAATTGCATTATAGAATTAAACAGAAAAGTTGAACATTTTATTTTAAATTTAATAATTTTCTTCATAATATTCGTAACTCAGGATACAAATAATATGTAATTATACTGTTGTGTGTTTTAGAAAAATAAGCGATGGAAAAAAAGGGTAACCTTTGGATAATTTGATTTTCCATTATAACCAAGGTGAGCATATAAAAATCGACATTTTTAAACATTTGAATCTATTTTTGTAATTGTATTAGGAATGTTATGTAAGATAAATGTAAAAAGTTTTAAAGTTTAAAAAAATAATAATGTGTTATTTCACTCTTGATTTGATATTTGCAGTAATAAAATTTTTTTGAGTATCTGAAATCTCAAAAATGAAAAAAAAGATCACAGTAAAAATTGTTTTTATTTTCTTAAAACACTATTTATAAACATTCAATGTTATCTTTGAAATCATTCCTAATTTCATGACTGCAACTATTCTTGTTCTAAAAAATTCCAGCTAAAAGTTAAGGTGGCGGGTTATTGAAAATTCACAGTTTTGATTTACGCTTATTAAAAAGCGCAAACTAGCGAATTTATTTTAGAATATATAACTTTGTTTTGTTTCTTTTCTAAGACGTGACAACAGACAAAGAAAGCATTATTTAAACCAAAACTCCACTATCATAATTAATATGACAAGGGTGTCTTGATTTAAACTACCTATTATGGATTTCAAAATTGTTTTCTCAACGTATAATCATACTTTAATTAATAAGAAATTAATAAATGGTAAAAGAGCATTTAAAAAATATTTCACTACTTACTTTTTTATTAATATTTTGTACTTTTTAGTGTAAAACTCTGGTTATTTTTTAGTTTAGTATTTCGTTGTTGCAGTTTCAGAAACAGGTGGCATATTTTATGAGTGTTTGGTGCATAATTAATAATCATAAAGAACATTTGGTGATTTATCACCTGCGACGGGATAAAGGAAAAATGTCTTAAATTTAATTTCTTAAGTTATAATTAAGTTCTAAAAATATTAGAATGTTGTATTTTCATATGAAACACATATGTGTACATATTTTTTACTTTCTTCTATCTATAATAGAAGAAAGTATTGTAATCGAAAATTTTTTTTGACTTTCGATTTTCGACGGATTTACACGATTTAGGGATTAGATATTCCGAAAAACAAAATTTTACAAAATGTCTGTCTGTCCGTTTGTCCGTGTTTGCCCTCTTTGTATCATCGAAAAGTGTATGATGTTATGCCTAGATTTGAACCAAATTTCATTTATAAGTTTCTGACTTTGGCTGGCCAGCAGGTCCCAGTTGAATTTGGGGGATATCCGACGAAAGGGGGCGCTGTGATAGCGATTTTTGTTCCATTTCCATTATTGTATTATCAAAAGTGTAGTAAGTTGCGCAGAGAATTGAACCAAATTTTTCTATATGTTTTTGGCTAAGGCCTGGATGCCTCAGTCAAATTTGAGGGGAAATATCCCAGTTGAATTTGGGGATATACGCTGGAAGGGAGCACTGCACAGTGGGGCGTTTTGATGATCTAGGTGGACAAAACTCATTTTTCCGATTATCTCGGAATTTAACAAGACCGCGTATACTGGTAGCCGAATGTCTCTTCTGTCGAGATCCGTACGAGTTTCGTCGAAAAAATCCGATGTGTGGATAAACTACGACCGTAAAGAAGGCAGTTGATTTGAGGGAGTTTCAACAGTTGCACTATTTTTCTGTAAGTTCGAAAGCAAGTCGTGACTTTTCTGTTTTATTTGAAAGCAGGAGTTTACTGGACATATGTCACATGTTTGTCACAAGATTTAACCTATTGTTGTTTTAAAATAAGCGCCATCTTGTTTTCAAACTTCATCTTGAATTTTAATATAGTATTAAACATTATTAAGAAATAAGCATTTTTAAAAATCAAAGTACCATTCCTAAAGTATTGGAAACTTAACAAAGCTCCTGCGAAAATTTGCGAATCATTAAGTTATATTAACTTGAAGTGTGTGTTTGAGTGTTTAATTCAAATCTTGCAAGTCAATTTTAAACCACTTTTAATTATCCGATTGAACTGAAACTTTGAATACATGTGTAGTTTCCAGGACAATACAAAATTATAATATAAATAAATAATAATAATATGAATAATAATAATAATAATAATAATAATAATATAAATTATTAAATAAGCCAAATATTTATCATTGTTTGATTATTTTATTACTGATAGATTCGAAAACAAAGCAAAAACCTAATTAAATTTCAACGCAATAATTTTGTCCACCTAGATCCTCAAAACGTCCCACTGTGCACTGTGACAATCATTTAAAGATTTCAAATTCAAAAAGATGTACAAGAAAAATAGAAATCCTAAAGGTTTTTTCCGTTAAATGTTCGGCCTTCATCCCAGGATTCCGGAACAATTTTTGTTTTGCCTCTATCTTAAAAAATGGCTGAGATATAGCAATTTGAAATTTTAGGGTGGCTGACATTTTGAAGCAAGACGGCAGGATTCTTCCATAAAGGGTTTAATTTATGAGTTTTAGTGAACATGCTTTTTCGAAATTTTCTTTCATTGTTGTAACCATCGTTCCAACTCTTATATGCTTAACACTATACGCTCATATTCGACAGCATCAAATTCTCGCCAAGCTCGGCAATATTTAGCGACATAAAAGAAGATTATATCTAAAAGTATTACGTATTGTCTTGTCCAACTATAGCCACATGTCGATACCTGTATCATAAGTGATCGTAGGTTTAATTTGGCTTCCACCTAAATTAAAGGTGGGAGTATGTTAGGAATCGATGAATTAATATTTTTATTTATGCAGACGACTTTTAGCAAACGCCGATAAAATTGTTTCTTTTATATTTTATTTTATTTGTTAAATACGGCCCGTTGCTATAGCAACGTAGTTGTTTTTTCTTTTGCTTTCTCTCTACATTTTATTATCTCGAGAAGAGGTTAAAAATTTAGGAAAAAGAAATTGGCATCAGTTTTTTGTTGTGTAGTAGAAAAGAATATTTTTGTGAGAAGTAGCTACGAAATGTGAATTAAAAGAATACCGTCTAATTTCCAGAAAAAGAATGACGGCAAGGATTAAAGTGTAACTAAAAGAAAATAATTTAGGATCATCTTTTATTGGATGTAGTACGATGATCAGAACCAAGGTAAAATTAATTTAGAATTTGTACATATGTAAATAATTGTCTAATATCAACATCTCGTCAAAATGTCCCATATCTGTATTTTATTGTGTAAATAAATTTTGTGATAATTAAAATGATTGAATATTAAAATATATCGAACCCATCATAGTGTTTGATAAGATGCAAACAGTTGGATTACATAGTTTTTGAATAAAAGCACCATCTAATTTCATATGTTTGAGAACTAAAATGAATTAAAAATTTGTCAGACATTAGTCTGTGTAACAGCCTTAACGGGTGATGTCAGTGTAACGCCGTTAAATTAAGATAAATTTAGTGAGTGTTTGGAAGGGAGGGGGGTGATGACAGTATATTTTCAAACGAAAATTCCTATTAGATTAGACAAACTTTATACAACAGACTCCATAAAACTAAAATTAATCTGATCACCAGGAAGTTTTTGAATAAAAAAAACCATTCGTAGTCTCACTTCTAAATGCTGGGCACTGCTGCTTTGTAAGAGTTGTTCTGAAACAAAAAAAGAACAATGGTTTAAAAAATTTATACTGAATGTAGAAATCTGGTAAACCATTAATTTCATTAATATATATATATATTTATTAATGAAATTAATGGTTATATATATATATATATATATATATATATAATTATAATATCTATGAATTTCAAAAACATATCAAGTTCTAATATCATTCTACTAAAATCTACTAAGAGATAATTAATGATATTGTATAATCAGAATACCACATAGCTAATAATTAACTTGTGCAATCATAAAATTACCATAGCATGTGCTTCAATTGTAATTAGCCAAATTTACTCATACCTGAAGAACATTTAAAAAGAAAGAGAGAGAAAGGGGAAAAAATTATAAATTGGAGTTGCTATTATGTAAACACAAATGGATTAATAAATTAATTATGAACATTATTCAGTGGAAAAACTGGACCACAAGAGAACCAATCAAGAATTGGATATGAAAAAACATATGTGGATGTACTCGTCAGCTTGGCTGCACCCACATGTGTTTTAAAAATAATTCAGTATTTCATAATTCTACTGGCATGATGCTAAGTACAGTAGAATCAGCCAAGTATACTGAATTATTACCAGACAACAATTGGAAAAAATTTAAAATTGGAAATATGTAAAATGTAAATAAAAAACCATTAAGAAATATATAATATATCACTTACAACGATTATCCTAAAATCTTTATAAATCACCACACTATATAACCACCAGATATCATTTTTGAAATAATATTGGAATTTTGAACCCTTAAATTGTAGAAAAAATGTTTTACTCACAAGAATGATACAGTATGCTCAAAATATAGCAACTTCTTCATAATGATCAATTCCACATGGCACGTATCAAACATGTTGACATTCGAGTCGAGTTGAGAGAAATGATTTGAAAGACAAGTTGAGAGCTATTTTTTTTTTTTTTTTTTTTTAAACACAACTCGATCAAAAACACCCCAACACAATATAATTCAAAAACACACAAAACTATACTGTTGATAATACTCATATAACAAAATTATATCCGTGAATATATAATTACTCCATCTAATTTTAATTCCTGAAAGTAAAATTAATATACAAGCAATAGCTCCCTCTATAGTTAAATTCAAAATAATATCTATAATATCATCAACTAACTAAAACGTAAAGTGTCGCCATCTATTGGTATTATAATTATTCATAATTAATATTTAGTTACATATCCATATTATTATTAACATAATCACTTCATTAAATTTAATCAATATATAAATTTTAATAAACAATACTTCCTTGTAGTTTTAATATTAAATTCGAATAAAATCCTACAATATGAATAAATATACACAGAATTTATTCATCCTGCACAGCATTTCAGATATTCTTAACAAAAGTATATTTTGTAAAAGAGATATTATTTTAAAACAAAGTGCTTTGCTGCCAGCTGTGTTAAACCACTGATATATATTATAAACTTATAATTAAATTATTAATTTTTTATTGTTACTTCTACTTAAATGTATTTTAGACTTGTTATTAAATAATTAATGTATTGTTTATACTTATACTTAATTATATTTTAGATTTCAGAGATTAATTTAATATCAAATTAAATAATTATTATTATCACTACTGTGCTTCAATCAAATTTATGCTATGCAGTAATTAAAATTACTTACTAAATTTAATTTCATAGATAAAAATAAAAAACTATATATATATTTATACACTTTGCAAATAGATATGTTTGTGAGTTATAATAACCAATGTTATCCATGTATAATTTTAAATGTATGAAAACTGCTCATCAATGACACCCTAAACATATGTGATCGGCAACGCACAATCACATACTATACAGAGTGTATATAATGTTCAATCAAATTTTAAATTTCTTAATATGTTATAATTGTATTAATGTATGTTATAATTGTAATATTATATCTAGTGTTATATGTTATCGCACATTCAAACAAAAATTTATTACATACAGTGTTAATAATTTAATGATATAATAAATGTTATTTAAAAGAGTTGATAATTGAATTTATCATAAAAATTGGATAACCATATATTTTTGCTTGATCTCGAATAAATCTAATATTTTTGTTTTTATTTATATCTGAGCATAAGTATTTTATACGATGTAGATAATTGATAATTATATTTTTATATACAGATTTATGTAAACATGAAGCATAATTGGTAAAAATATTTACTTTAAATGGAAAATCAAATCTCTTATCATAAATATCAAAAATTAATTTATAATTATTATTAATATTGATTTTTAAGTCAAGAAAGTTAATATTATTATTAATTAAATCATTTTCGCTTAATTTAAGTTGAGTAGGATAAAAATTGAGTGGTGATGTGCAATTTTTTTCATTGAAATAAAATATGATAATGTCATCAATATATCGATAAAATACATAATCATTGTTCGTACTAATATTTCTTTCATAATAATATAAGTAAAGGTCAGAGAGAATACTAGATGCTGTTCCACCCTGCGGAATTCCCTGGCATTGTTTATAAATAATATTGTCATATATGATGTAATTATTATGCAATGTAAAATTTAGTAAAGTTTTAAAAAAATTTACTGAAATATGTTCTTTTAATTTTAATTGAGATTTAAATTCTTTAAATAATATACACATTGTTTTATGTAAGTCTTTTATATCAATGTTATTAAATAAATCATTAAAATCCAATGTTTTTATGAATTTTACCGGATTGATATTATGTATTTTATTAATGAGTTGAAAACTGTTTTTTAAGCAATGTTGGTTATTATGTTTTAACGTTATATCATATATCTGCTTTAAAATATTAAGTAGTAAATTACTTGCATTATTATTATATGTGTTACACCCGATGGTAACAGTGCGAAATTTTATAGGATTTTTTTGAAATTTTGGAATTATAACAAGATAAGGATAATTTAAATTATTACATTTGATTTTTAGTAATTTGTGATAATTTAATAATTTTCTATTATTTATTTCAATATTTAATTTAGTTTTATTAAAAATATTACTTGTGTTGATTGCATTGTGAATTAACAATTTATAGTATTCTTTACAAATGATAGCATAATTATTTGGAGATTTATCTACATAAGTAATTATAAATTTGTTTTGTAATTCTGATATATGTTTATTTATATTATTAAAAGCTGCATGTGTAATATGATGATTTATTATTATTTATTTTAAAGAGATTTTTTGGGTGTGGGAAGGGGGTGATATAGACTTTCATAAAAACCAACTTTTGTCAATATATATATATATATATATATATATATATATACAGGGTGTCCACGTATAACCTGACCGACCTTTATTTTCACAACCGTTGGTCTTAGATGCATACTTCCAATTACAAAAATGTTTTAAATAAGGTAAATAATTATTTTTAAAGTGATTTGGGTCAAGAAAAACATTTATTAAAAAATTACGAAATTTAAATTTTTATACGGTCCCCCGGTCCTATAAGTGATATTTAGTAAAAATTTACTGTGACACTAACAAGTAAGATAAAAAAAGTCCCATTCATCTGCAATTAAAATTGCTGTAATTGAGTAATAGCTGTTTAAAGTTGGAGTATATCTTTTGTTGTGAAATAGGGGTCATTCACAAATGTAGTAGAAATATAAATAATCGTCAGATATATAAAAAAAATAGTTGAGAGCAAAATTATTTGAATGTTTTTCATTGCAATCTAATATAAATGTGAAATCTATAATCATTCTGACATATTAATGCAAAATATACAATTTGTACTGAACATATAAGAGGATAAAAATAACAGAATTTTTGTTAAATAAAAGGATGAAAAACAACAGCCTCAATTAAGATTTTAAAATGCTGTTAGATTACACTGTCTTTCAAATTTTGGGTTGTGCCATGTTTTTTAGTTTTTGAAAATTGAATCTAATGTATTTTTTAGCGCTGAATCCGAAAATGACCTTCATTTTAAACCATCACGTCAGGATTTTTCTCAAATCGAAAATTTCAAAGTTAAAATTGATCCTTCCCTCCCCTCCCAACCTCATCGGGCTCCTGAGCTATTTAGTTGCAAAAAACCCAGTATAAGCCAAAAAATGTGCACTGTGACAATCATTTAAAGATTTCAAATTCAAAAAGATGTACAAGAAAAAATAGAAATCCTAAAGGTTTTTTCCGTTAAATGTTCGGCCTTCATCCAAGGATTCCGGAGCAATTTTTGTTTTGCCTCTATCTTAAAAAATGGCTGAGATATAGCAATTTGAAATTTTAGGGTGGCTGACATTTTGAAGCAAGATGGCAGGATTCTTCCATAAAGGGTTTAATTTATGAGTTTTAGTGAACATGCTTTTTCAAAATTTTCTTTCATTGTTGTAACCATCGTTCCAACTCTTATATGCTTAACACTATACACTCATATTCGACAGCGTCAAATTCTCGCCAAGCTCGGCAATATTTAGCGACATAAAAGAAGGTTATATGTAAAAGTATTATGTATTGTCTTGTCCAACTATAGCCACATGTAGATACCTGTATGCCGCATGCATGCCACATGTATGTCGTACATGCGCGGTAGGGTATTACTGCTTATTTTACTTTTTATTGCTGTTAATTTTATGGCATAATATTGACGGCTGAGTTGCCAGTATTATACCGTTAAATCAACATTTTTTTCTGCACTGTAGAAAAAACAAAAAGCCCTCTTTTAAAACAGCAGTTTTTCGAGATTCAGTCTAGAAACCGTTATGATAGCACATCATCATTTGTGGCACTGAATCTTTTAACTAAAATGCCATTATGCTAGATTGGTTGTGGTTAGAGCCCTACGCGATTCGGTGAATTCGAAACCGAAAACCGAAATTTTCATTTGAAATCATTCGCAAAACGCAATGTTTGCTTGCCCCACAAACCCACCAACCCAAAGAACTTTACTTACAATCCAAAGAACTAGAAACGCGAAAGTTACTCTATAGTAATAGTTTTTTCAGGTTAATATTCCCAATTGGGAATATCGAATTGAAAAATTCTTTTAAAGTTTAATTTTACCCACACTGATTTGAAAAAGAAAATTGCAGTTATAACTCAAAGTTGTTTTATTATTACACTCTTTTATATAACACAACCTGGTTTCTGTATGTAAAGATAGAATTTTGTAATCGATATTTCCCTCGCTTTCTGATATGCTAGACAGCGGTTCTCAACCTTTTTTCTTTCATGTACCCCTTGCTTAGACTTTTCATTTATGCGTACCCCTTCTCACATAAACCCATTCCAAATATTTTTGATTTCGTTCATTATTAGTAATGTCCTTATGCTAATTATCAATGTTAGATGTAGTTATCTTCAGAATTCCAATTTTCAACTACTTATCCTTTTTGAACCACAACATAATATCAACATAAAGTCACTCAAAACACCAAATATCAGTTAAAAATTTCAAATTAAGCTCTCACAAAGCAGGAATGAAGCTTTACACCCGTAATGAGTTTATGCTAATGCTGATCAGTCGTACACTAAAATAATGGCCTGCTTTCAAATGGGTTTCAACTTTTAAATGAAATCGCAGAAACCCTGAAGCCTTGATACGATTTATATTTTTTCTGTGTATTTATAGAATTACTAGAAAGAAAACAACAAAATAAAAGGAGGGACACATCCGAAATCGCAAGATAGGTGGAGCTGGTGGAGATAATGGTGACATATGATCGACCAATTACTATGTTTAGGCATTTTCCTTTATTTTATGCGAATAACCTATTTTAATTTTACACACAAGTCTCTCTTTATAAACGAAATAAATTATTTTTTCAGTTTGTTTTAATTTTTGCGTTTATCTGCCATTACCAATATAATTTTCACGTACCCCCAACTGTTTTACCACGTACCTCAGGTTGGGAACCACTGTGTTAGAATTTAAAAAAAAATTACCTTCACAGGTGAGTTTCCGATGACAATACAACATTTTAATAGTTTTAGAACTTAATTATAAATTAATACATTAGTTTTAAGGCCATTTTTTTATTAGCTCGCCGCAGGTGATAAATCGCCAAATATTCTCTGTAACTCGTACAATTGTATACGAGTTAAAACAACAAAGGATTGAATTATGCGCCAATACACGCACGCCAAAATATGCCAAGTGACTGTAAAACTGCAACAATAAAACATTTTAAAAGCTGAAAAGTAGAAAATAAATTATAAATAAAAAATAAAGAGCGTAGTACTTAAAAAAATATGCTTTTACCGATTAATAGTTTAATATTAATTAATTTACGATTATACGCTGAGAAATCAATTTAGAAATCCTGAAAAGATAGTTTAAATAATGTATAATTTTTTCTTTCCTGTTGCCATATCTTAAAAAAGAAACAGAGCAAAAATTATATATTTTTAAATAAATTCACTTGCTTGTACTTTCTATCAAGTATAAAAATGCAGTGAATTTACCATAACTTTAACCACGCTAAATTAATGTATTCTAAAGGCAATTTTAGAGAAAACACGCGAATTGCACTCATGAAATTGGGCGTGAGTTTCAAGATAAGCATGGAAAGCTTATAAACAAGTACACATATTTTTTACTTTTATATTTATTTTTGAGATAGTCATTACGTTTTAGCATAAAAGAAAAAATTTACAAAAAAGTACTTTTTGCTGTTTTTCACCGTGAATAATTTAAAAAATCAATATAAAATTGAAAAACGATGCAATGATTCTACAATTCAGTATCGGTACATAAATTTATATCCTTCATTTTAAAATACAACAACAACAAACAAAAACGTAAAGAATTAAGAAATGAATTTGGTGTAATTCGTCAAACTTTTAATATTACCAATTGTGAACATTGGACTGCAGCTGCAAGATTAATTTGCAATATGATAGAAAAAAATTAGGATGTATTCAAATTCAAATATACAATAGTATACAGGTGTAAATATAAATTTCATTACTTTTTCCTCAAAGATTATTTCAATTTAAATTTACAAAGTTTTTATTGGTGTCATATATGTGCTTAACTGTGAAATAATGTCAAAATGTCTTATAACTTTATTAATTACTTAATCTACTCATCGCTACATTTTCCCTTTCTAATCTAGTATAAAAATAATAATAGTTAGAAGCGGTCAATGTCCTCGATTATGGACACCACAAAAATTACTTTCGTCCAATTTTACATGACCGACATTTCTAAACGAACGATACCCAGCCGTGCTCCCCGGCTATTCTAGGAAAATAAATAAACAATGGATGAAAATTAAGATTAAAAACAAAAAGTAAAATAAAAATTAGAAAGCTACCAATTAAATTTTAAACAGTTAAATTAGATTAAAACAGCATAATTAATAATTAAAATAACATTAATATTACGTTCTCAACAGTTTATATTTAGCGGCTGTATTTTATTTTATGAATCTTATTATTGCTCTCAGTAATAAAATAAAATCTATTGGATGCAAATATTTATTATTATTATTATTAGTAAACTCTGAAAGATCTTTTATGCATGGTCAAGTTTTCATATTATCATATGTGTTGGTGGTAGTTGCGAATAAATAGAATATTATGGTAATTTTTAAGATATCAGTTTACCTTACATTCCCTTACTATATACTCCCTCTTTCTTTGTTCTTAACATTACTTCTCTTCGAAACACATTAATTTGAAAGAGATAGGCCTGAAGAGCTTCACCATAAAAACTGATTATAAAAAGCGCTCAGCTCATCCAAAATATTTGGAATCGCTGATCGAAATTAAAGCAGTAGAAGACGAAATGTGCAAATCCAGTTATATGATAAGATCCAGTTATATCATAAGATACAGATATATATAAAATATATCTGTATCTTAACATTTTGTTGACAGGCAATTCATTATAAAATTTCTTTTTAATAATGATTTTTTGTTCCCAGTATATTTTAAAAATAATCTTTTCCTTATTTAATCGCAGATTTCTGCGGTTAAATAAGATTAAGATTATTTTTTTTAATTCCAATGACGGAATAGCCGCGCACCAGTGGACCGATTGTCACCACTAAATTTTAATAGTATTCCTCGTCTTATTAAAGCTCAGAAATTCCGAAAATAAATAAGGCGAAAGTGTGAATATATTAAATGACTATTTAGATCTAGTGGTGATAATTGGCTCGCTGGTCAGCAGGTGTTACATAATGAATTTCTGGTAACAGAAAACATTTAATAAAACTTGGCAGCTATGAAAAGATGAATATATTCATCACCGGTCAAAAACGTGTTAATTCGATTTGTAAAGAGCTAACGTGAAGAATTATCGGGATACCCACAACCAAAACTGATTCCGCAAAAAAAAAAAAAAATCAGAGTAGATCGGAGCCAAAGTACAGATATAAATGGGACCTGAAATACTGGGTTTATCATTCAAAGGAGCGCTGGATAATATTAGAATTATAAAATAAAATTTCTGGCTCAAATTACGTGTATTTTATTTTTTTTAAGGGAAGGTTGGCAAGAATGTAAAAACAATGAGAAATTACCTAGAAAACTTTTTTTTAGGTAAAAAATACGAGGATTATTTTTTAAGTAAGGTCCGATTTGCAATAAAAAAGAATACTAGGTACATTTAGAAAAAATATATTTTTTAGGCGATTCTTTATAGATTTTTCTACTTTTAAGTTTCCCTATCAGTTGAAACATTTGTAACGCACAGCAAGTTTTTGTAACCCTTCTTCGCAGAAGGACACCGCCTGTGAGGAAATATGCTCCTTAACCGCCGTTTCCACTTCGTCAGTGTTGAATCGCTGGCCGCCGAGAAGCGATTTTAGGTATCGGAAGAGGTGATGGTCTCTAGGCGTAAGATCAAGACTGTATGGAGGGCGCTCAAATTGTTTCCACCCAAAATATTCGATGGGAGATTGTGTTTGAGCAGCCCGTGTGTGGGCACACATCACATTGGTGCCATACACCTCCCAAACTGGCAATGAATGTCCGCTGTTGTCATGTTTCCTGCTGTCAAAAACTGGATTATTAACCTTATTTCAAAGAAGGCGGGAGGATCAGTCGACTTGAACATGTTTACCGCCGTAGGTGCACAACTGCGTCTGCTTTAGTGCAAGGGATGCCGGGAGTCTGCGCGCATGGGATTTGCTGCAAGCGCGGGAGATTTAAATAGATATTTATTAACGGACCTTACTTTAAAAATAACCCTCGTAATTATGTGTAACGCATAAAACAATGAAACATTTTCTAATATTACGAAAATATTATTACGGAATCTTGATAATTTGGCACGGTTAAAAGAATTCTGAAAACAAACGTAGAGATTTCCCATTCAAAAAATACACTTTACGATTCACTAATCTTAAATTAATCACAAAATATGCGAAAACAACAATACAATAAGCTATTGGCCACAATTACAATCCGTAGACGGTAAATAATTGGTTCCAAATGTTTTGTATGACTCTATAAAATAACTTTACTACTTAACTAACTAACTTTTTCAATAAAGAACATATTGTATTGAATCTTAATAACATATTTAAATTCCGAGCAATTCACAGATATTTATGAAAGTAACAGCAGTGATAAACAGGCAGATAAATCGAAGACATAAGTGATTTTACAATATGTTGGAAAATGTAAAAAATAATGCACTTATGTCTGAGTTATTACATGAATATATACACGATATAAATGCAGATGCAATTTTTTCTTTTTTCGAATCAGTTGGTAATTTTTTAAAGCGTTTTATCATATGAATTAATTTCAGGTTCCGATTTCACTTTTCGATGGGTACCTTTTATTCACTATATTTTTAGCTCTATGAATGAAACAGCATGTTACAGCCGTACATGACGTCACGTCATTGTCGTCAGAGGAAACTTTTCATGATAATCGGATTATACCTGCATCAAGTATTTTATTTTTTCGTTTCCTGGCATTATAATAGCGATTACCTGTTTTGAAAACATGTACTATCCTATGGGATTTAGATATAGAAAATAAATAGGTTTACATGTTATTATTGTTATATTTTAATAAGAGTTACATGTGTTTATTAGAGTATATTCGAAAGAATCTCCACACTTAGTTATAATTAAACCCATGTATACGTTTGGGTTCTAAAATGTTTAAAACTCTTTTTTGAATGCTAGGAAATTAAATCAATATTACTCTTAGTATGTTATTGTGGATATTAACAGTAAAGCTATTAATTGCACATTGCATTCAAATGGTTTTATTCAAATATAAATTCATAAATATGAAATACATATTTGTTTTGTTTCTTCAATTACCTTTTACCAACATCTTGTCGTATTCATCCACACGTATTTTAAGATTTTGTAGATATCAAAAGTCAAAATATTTTGAACAAAACGAAAAAAAAACAGTCAAAACAAGCGAAAATAATTTCGTTAAAGTTTTCTACTACTTGTTAGTTAGACATATTTTTTTTTTTTTGTGAAATATTTTCTCAAAGAAAAAAAAAGCAACATTTTGCACTAGGGAGCGCACCCTATTAAAGTATAAGTTTTCTTTTCAAAAGTTATAAAGTTTTTTTTTGTCTATGCTGTTTTGCAAAGAACAAGCAAAAATTTGGACTAGGCATTGTTTAACCCGAGTGTCACTACAATAAGAACATTTGCACAGGACTTTTTTTTGTAAAAATTAGGGCAATTTTTAAAATGATTTAAGGAGCGTCCAAATATTTTTAATAAAACTGTAACTAAAAACGTAAATTGTGTAAAAACGTAAAAATCAAAATTCCAATTCCAATGATGCTATAATAATTATAATAAGACATCGTTAGAACGTATTTAGAAGATATTTTTCTGTGCTGAATCCAAATGAACAAGGAACAGTTTGAACTTAGAAGTCAATCCAACACACAACAAAAAATATAGCACCGACCCGACCCGAACCTCGGGACGAATTCGGGTAAAAGCGGGTTACCCAACCCGATGCAGGGCTGTGCATTACAGTCCCATCTTTCTTTGTTTTTTAAAAGTTAGACGTGTGTGTTTTTTAATAAAACACTGAAAGAATGCCAGAATAGAGTTTACGGGTAGAAATGATATAATTGATCATTGCCAGAACTCAATTTTGGCTATATCCTATGACATTATGAGGTTTCTGTACATGATTGTTTACCTCAAAATGCAGGCAATAAAGTAATATTCAATTGAAATTGCTTGAAGTGTAGCTTCCACTTCTAAGGGGATTAAAAAGGAAATTTGTCGTGGATTAGGAATCCTGTAATAAATTTAGACTATTACTTATTTTTTGCATTTATTTATTTATGCTTTATATATAAATAAAATAATGTTTGTTAAATGTAAAATACAATAACAAAATTTTCAATATTGTACGACAAAATGAATCTTGCAAAACTAATTTTACCGCTTTTTTTAAGTCCAGGTTACATATTTTTGAGTCGTGTTTAAACTGGATGCCATTACAGTAGAGTATTATACCCAACCAGAGCCTGAAAAGTCTATCTGAAGTCAGCCCTCAACCCGACCCGAAGCCGACAAAGAAATGTTCATTGACTCCAAACACGAAATACGTCAACCAGAACCCTACCCGAAACAAAAATAAAAGGAAATTAATTCATGTTTTGCGTTACGTAGATTATGAAAAGTAATCTACATTTATAACTCTAATATCAATTTTATCTTCTATATAGAAAAATGGTGATATCTATGTTCTTTAATATTCAAATATAGTAAAACCTCTCAGTAGCGCACACCTAGAGATCGTTGAGTAGAGTCCTGCATCGTCTCTATTTTCCTTAGAACGTGTCTTGCAGGTCAGATTTAGGTTTTTGGAAGTCAAGTTGTTGGGATTTTCACGAAAAGATTGAGCAGAACTATGTTTCCGAGGGAAATAAATACATATTTGAATATGAATGAGAATACATTCAATTTACTGCGTGAGAACTAAAATGTATATAAAAATGTAATCATATACTATACTTTCTTTATGGTACAATTAAAGAATCCTTTTTTCTTATCTAGGATTATGAAAAATATTAACAACAGTTCGTTTTTGATACATACAAAAACACATGTATCGTAATTGAGATAGTTTATGCACACACACACATGTGACGTGTGTGTAGATTCGAAGTGTCCACTATTCACACGTAAAAAGCGTACAAATATATAAGTATCAACAATTGAAAAATTGTTCGCTAAATTGAGGTGTCCGCAATTCGGCAGTGTCCGTTATGGAGGTTTTATTGTACATAGAGTTTTCATCTAAAAAAATATTGTGACCATTCTTTTGTAAAAATCGGATCAACCCGAATCTGACCCACAAGAATCAAAATCAAACCCAAAACCGACCCGAACCCGAAACAATAAGGGTCATCCCGACCCGCAGCAAAACAGTAAGTCAATCCAACTCGCAACAAAAAATATAGCGCCGACCCGACCCAACGATCGGGTAGAATTTTGGTAAAAGGTAAAAACTTTTTACCAACCCGATGCAGGACTACATTACAGTCCACTTTTTTCTCTGTTTTTTAAAAGTTAGATATAAGTGTTTTTAATAAAACTCTTAAATAACGTCAGAATAGAGTTTACGGGTAGAAATGATATGATTGACCATTGCCAGAACTCAATTTTTACTATATCCTACGACATTATAAGGTTTCTGTACAAGATTGTATAGCTCAAAATGCAGCCAATAAAGTAATATTCAATTGAAATTGTTTGAAGTGTAGGTTCAACTTTTAACGTTGATTAGAAAGTTTTGAAAGACGAAAATTTACTGAAGTTTGATCGTGGATTAGGAATCCTGTAATTAATTTAAACTATTTTACTTCTTTTTGCATTTATTTATTGATATTTTACGTAAATAAAATAATGTTTGTTAAATTGTAAAATACAATAACAAAAGTTTTAATATTGTAAGACAAAATAAATCTTGCAAAACTAATTTTACCATGATTTTGAATTCCAGATTACTTTTGAGTCTCTATTTCTTTTTTATGCTGCTTTATAACGTTGTCCTTAGATTATACATAAAACAAAAAAAATTGTAAACAATTGAAAAATTATAATATAAAATTCAAAATTCATAAAAGTTGATTATATTTCTTGTTATAAGTTGAAAACAAATATTTTCTTGTTTGTTTTTCAGGTATAGTTTGTAGAGACTTTAATGTCCTTTATTTGAAAAGAAAAAAAAGGAACATGTAAATCAATGAAATTGTTAAAATGTTATCGTAGCAAAGCTGCTGAAAAACAGTGTTTCGAGTTAAACTCGGAACAATGTTTTTTTTTTTTTTTTTTTTTTCCCTTTCAGGTTCTCACTTTCACAGAATTTTGCCTTCGCAAGTAACGCCGGTCTGAACGGCTTTACGTTTACAACTCGTACCACAGTAATTTTACAAATTATCCTACCGAACCAACGGTACGATGTTCTTAAGTTTTCAAACATGATAATAATAATTATTATTACTATTATATTTTTTCGTCATTTAAAACTTTACTGGCCATCTTAACTAAAGCAAAGCAAGGTACGAACCTTGCTTCAAATACATGCGAAATAGGTGTCAAAAATTGAGATTTACAATCACTTCTCTTACTTTGTATAAGCAGTTTACGAACGACTGTATAAATACTAACAAGAACGAAAAATCATGCGTCAAGCATAGATTATGTAACACTTTCCAACGCTTCCAAAATAATTTTACAAATTATTACCGTTTAAAAAGCTGAAAGGCAACATCTAAGTAAACAATTTGGAAAACGCATAAAATATTTAAAAACGTAATTTCAGGAATTCTCAACATATACAATATTCGGAAAAATATCCGAATACTTTTATTCAGCCCTGTAAATGATCTATAGATTTGTATATATACTACATAGGATGCTAAATTTTAATTTAGTTAGGAAACGCGTAGCACAGTTTAAAATTCTCCTTCTGGAGTTTCTGTCCATAAACGGAAATGTGTTCGTGAACTTTTGTGCTGCCCTGTATAGTTCCTACAGAATTTATACACACCCAGTAATAGACAAAAAGTGAGTTAAATTTAAAATCGCATTCAGCAACTTAAAACGCACTTCCAGGAATTATTGTTAACAGACAGTAGATAATTCTTTTGTGTGTCCCTGTAAATGAACGATGAGTGCTATACACACAATATTCTGTAGTAAGCCTCTTGTAATGCACCTTAGTGATATATATAAATTTCAATGCGTTTAAAATATTGAAACATTATTTAATTAAACCGCAAACGATTTTTCTCCATGGACGTAATGTAACGGAATTCTTTTGATTGTCCCTGTAGAGTAACTATAAGTGCTATGCACAGCATATTCCATATTAAGCTTCTTGTTATGCACTTTAGTGATATATATCAATTACAATGTGTTTGAAATTGTGTAACATCATTAAAAAAACGCAAAAGATTTTTCCCCATAGATCGTAATGTAACGGAATTCTTTTGAGTATCCCTGTAAAAAAACTATAAGTGCTACACACTTCAGTTGAAATAGGGAACATGTTATAGATAACGAAAATAACATATAAAAATTGCAGGGCAATCCGAGCATATTTACGGGAGTTAGAGCACGGACAGACGGCCATACGGCCAGACAAACCGAAGTCATAAACACTTTTCAACTAGGTTGGAAAGTGTTAAAAACGCTTTTGACATTTCGAGAAAAAACTTTTTGTCAATCGGTAAAAATCCTTTCACAATACTCAAAACATGCAATCTCAGTGGAAAGAAATTTATTTGCCGAGAAACAAAAATGGAATTGAAGTATTTGAAAAAAGATTCTTTCACAAGTGAAACAAATTTCCTAAACGATTTTGTAACGGCATCTGTGAAGTATAACAGGAATGGTCTTTTATACATCAACGGATGTAAGACATTTTGGAAAAATAAAGGACATATATCTGTCATGGATTTCACAAATTACGCAAATTGAAGCCTTATCACATTCATGTTATGTTGGCTCAAAGTTACATAATACTTAGAGTACACATTGAGATAGCATGACGTAAATTTCCTGTTTGATGTGCAACAGGTTTAAACTGTTTGTCGTAAAATAAATAAGAGTTCCTTTTACTGAGTTATCAAATTTGAAACCGAGATATGAAATGGTAAACTGATGCGCAAATTTTGTACACAGTGACCTGGAAACGAAAAGTATTTATCAAGTTTCGATTTGATTTTTTTTTACTTTGCCTGATAAGTATTACTTTCCCGTTCGTTACATAATAATACGAAACCATTTTGTTAAAACTGAACAAAATAAAATAAACTATTTAAAATTCACAAAAGAAATGTGTAGGTTGTTATAGAACTAATAATATTTCATAACAGTGGCGTAGCTATTAAAAAATTTTGGAAGGGACTCAAGAATTCATTTTCAGATGATTTTAACTATCAATAATTAAAAAAAAAGAATTCACAGAAAATAAACAATATTCGGAGCGTCTAGAGGACCGCTGTTTCTACGTTGCCGAAGGCTGTTGTGGTGGAGATTGAAGTTGGGCTGAAATATTTTAATGCATACGCATGAATTCGGATAGTTTGTGGCCGTACGTTTGTACAATTTGCGTTGTAAACAATTATCCATGGGTTCGATATCCAGGAAGGCAGATATCAAATATCCAATGAAAACGAAGACATCTCAGCTGAAAGTTATTTATTGATATATAGCAAGTATAAGATGGTAAGAATGGGGTGGTCTCGGATATTAGAGGCTAAAAGAGTTGTTGACAGACCAAGAGCTAGGGGTGATCTGCTGTTGGGCAATAGATCATTGAGCCAACAAACCGCAGACGCGCAAAAGAATTTATATGTACGTTAAGGATAATTAATATAAATGTTTTGGGAGAATGTAATGAATAGGCTACCACATTTGGCGAACCCGTAATTTTTGTGAATTTTAGAGGACACATGCGGGCAACCCGGTGGGAAAGGAATTTTAGTTAAAGGAAAGAGTTAAACTTTGTATCTGAGAAATTACATTACTAGCACAATTTGTTTATGAACAGAAAAAGGTTGGGCGCCCAAGCAGCTGTCAAAGAATTTCCGGAACACATAACATTACATCTTATATAACCGCATTGGAATTAAAATAGATTTTTAACGTACATGCTGCATTTAATAAAGATAGTCTTTCATATGAGAAAAGGAAGTAACATTTGAGGTTTTAGAATAAGAGATATTTTAGCGAAGAGAAAATTAATTAATATATTAAAAATTAAGTTAGGAAGATTAATAATTTAGAATAAAGATATGTATAAATGATTCTATATCATATACATATTCTCCCCTTCGACAAAATGAAAAAAATGACGCTGGCTCAATGTACATCGGCACAAACTGTTATACGTTCCTGGAAAAAGTTCAGTACTCAAATACACTTGGAGACCACCCAAAATTACACAATAAAACAAAAATACAAACAAACATATAGAAATAAAAAATATACAAGTACTTGTTTTCAAAATGTTGCACTTTCAGTATGTGTGCAAAGGTACCTAGAGTGATTTTTTTTTTTAATCATACAAATGTTCTGTTTATTTTTTTTTTTTTTATCCAAACAGCTGCAGCATTTAAAAATACAGAACAATATCATAATTATCATTTCAATAATACACGTCATAATTGACGGAGGCCTATATTATATTTTTCATACATATGTATATACATGTATGTGTGCACAATTACCAAAATTTTCAATGCTAGCAATTCTCATAATGATGATTGATAACATACATATCTGCAGATTTCTTTGATTTTAGCTAGCTTTACTTTAAAAAAAAAGGTTTATCATAATAAAAATTAATATAGCAATATAATATGACAACAAAAACTAGTTTAAATTGAAAAGTAAACATAAACAAATGCAAATGTATATATAGAAACAATAATTATGCATATATAGATAAAAGTTGAATATCAGCAAGTGTTTTCCTTTATTCAATTGAAAAAAAAACTATTAGGCAAAATTATGTTAAAAATAGAGTGATACTGTGCAAAGTATGAATACTGACAATGGGAATAAAATTAACGTGCAAAATTATGAATATTGCATAAAAGTATCATAAAAAAATTGTAATCAACATGGCAAAAGAACTGGTGCATATAAGCAAAAATTGGATTAAAAATTGTTTATAACATTTTTATCCATTAAATTGTAGTGTCCACAAATATGATTTATTATTATTTTTTTTAATGTAAAAGGTGTGGAATTTTTAAATAATAAAAAAATATAGGGAAAATAATCATATAAACTGAAAAGTAAACACCGTAGGTATTATGCGCTATCAGAAAGTACGTGTGTAAAATGTTGAAAAAGCAGTCCTACCGTCTACCATATGACTCATAGACATGTCATATGACAGGACTGCAAAAAGAAAATTTTATTTATCTCGTATATCTATATTTTGTATGTGTGTAGTGTAGAGTACTTCTAAAAAATACATCTACCAGATGACATTTACAAGACATATTTATAAAAATTAAATCCTATAAATGAAAGAAAAATGTTTTGTAAATGTGTAAACATTGCACGTTGATGAGAGAACATGAAGTAAATACGTGAAAAATGTATTAAAAATTTACCTATACCATTATTAAAATTCAATCCAAAAATATTGAATTTATGAATTCCATGATGTGAAGTTAAATTGATATATAAGCAGAATTTTTTTTCTTAAATACATGAAGTATATCATAATCATGGAAAGAGATGCGATGAAAAGTGTGAAAAAATAAACATTGTGATAGAGAAAAAAAAAATTTTTTTGAATAAATGTCATGTCAACTATCCATTAAAATGATTGAAATTGAACCAATTTGTGAAAAATCACAGTTCAAAAATGATGTAAACTATTAAATTTAAATGAACCGACGAGAGAGGCAACCATTGGAATTTGTGCATAAAATGAAAATGAATGTGTCTAAAAATAGTTTAAAAAGGAAGAGTATATTGCAAAATAAAGAGAAAATGAATATTGCTAACAGTATAGAGAACCAATGTAAACAATTGCATGTGTAACTGTGAATGAAAGACTACAATTTTGTATCCAAAGCATTCTGCGAAAAATATCATTGTAAAACTTTGTAGAAAAATATTCTATATACCCCTTTGTACTGAAAAAATGCTCTGAAAAATTGTAGAAGGGAGTATCATTTTCGAAAGGTCTATCAGCACTCAAAAGAAAGAACTTTGTAAGAAAATAAAACATTGTACGTTGGGCGCTAATAAATGACTTTCATGGGAGACACTGCGTATAATATGGAGAGACCAGAAAAATGAGAATATTCTGGAAAAATGCAATCGTAAACAATTAGAACTTGAGGAAATTGCAGAAATTTTTTTAAATTTTTGTACCTTGTATCAAAATAAGATACCTGTAAAATGTAAACGTTGACAAGAGAAGATAAATAATATTTGTATGACCTGCCAAGAAAACTGTTAAACAATATACATGGTAATAAATATTGAAATTTAAATATTACTTGAATATTTGTCCTTACAAAAGAATAAAAAAAAAAATGCGTCTTGTTACACATCGAAAACATGAAAAGAAATGCCAAGATTTCTCTGTATAATAGATAATAGAGCCAAATTAAAAAAAAAATGCAAAAATTTAAATATGAAACAGCAATAAAAAAAGTGTGTGTGTGTGTGTGTGTTTGTGCGTATACCCGACAAACTATTTGTGCCTAGGATGACGAGTACATAAGAATGTAGAATGTACGATGAAGGAAAATACAAGTTACTGTACTAGTTTCGATGAACAATATGAAATATGTATATTACCTGAATACGATGAATTTTCAGAACACTTTGAACCGAACATAATATAAATCGATGAGAGAGAAGAAAAAAAGCGTACAAACTGAGTACATGAAAGTACAAAATATCACGACCAAAATAAATTTAAGGCGTGTGTAAAAATTTTAACAGCATAAAAACCTATTGTACGAAGTGAGTAACACTATGTAAAATGGAGAACCCTTTTCAGAATTGAGCAAATTAAGACAAATTTTTACACCAGAAATTAAAATGAATACATATGACATTAAAAATTTTGAAAGGTGTAAGAAATATTTCACACATAACCACAGTGATTGGCCGGTCACCATGATTGAATGTGGAATAAACAATCGTTGACTAATCCTGCAGAAATCGATCAACGAAAAGATGTACTTACACTTAAAGTAGCTGTTAAAAATTAAAAGTGGAATTTTAAATTATTCCATGAAATATATATATGAGCTCCTTGAATCGAGAATTATACAAATGCATAAAATGTAAAGAAAAATTATAAATCTTGAACCTAAATTTTAAAATCAAATTTGTGTAAAAATGTAACAAGACGTTGAAAAAAATTCATATTCCAAGTATGTAAGTATGCCGAAAGACTTATTCTACCTAGAAGTTAATATTGCCTATGGAAATGATTAAAACATGAATGCCTTTCAGTCAAATAAATTATAATATCAGAACTGTACGAAGATGAGCATAAATAAGAAGAATGTTTAGAAAATTGATGTATATATTATAAAGTAGATAATATTTTAAAAGTTAAGTAGATAGCACAATGACATGACCAGCAAAAATATCTAAAAAATGTAATTAATATCTGTGGGAAGAAGAATAATCGTGTGTGCAGATAAAAACATCTCTAAAAGTGACCAAAATATTTAAAAACAAAATATACATGGCAACACTGTAATTAATTTTAATTTATTATTATTATTATTATTGTTTTAACCATGCCAGTATTCTTTTACACATATATATCTGAACTCTTTAAAATGTGAAGAAGTATTATAATTTCTCAGTTACTAGCTTGAGAAAAATATCATAAATTAAAATACTTTTGAAATACCAATTTACCTTTTCTTTTCCATCACCATAGATATCTCAACAGTGAAAAAAAATTTAAGTGGGGAGAATCGAGATATCGACAAATCTGAAAAGTACATACAAGAAGAGTGACAAATCAAATCCTAGCAAATCACTATGAAAAAAATTATATAAACATTTATCCCATCACAGATTTTATAGAAATAATGGGCCAAAAATATAAACACAAAAATTTTAAAATAATTAAAGTTTTTACGCATGTTGAATTTTTTATATATATATATAGAATTTATCATATAGGAAAACAACTTTTAATATGCATAAAAATCTAGAATATAATATTTAAAATATAAAATGCAGAGGAAAAATGTATGACTAAATTTGTCATCTGAGAGAAAAAAAAAATCCTACTCTGGTTGTACACAGTTATGAAAAAACATATATTACCATATAAATACATACATATAGAAAAAATTGTGAATGTTTGCATGACTAATTGACATACTGATTAATAAAAATTCAAAAGACAGTAACTTAACGAGATAAGTTTCCAAGGAAACCTGTATCTATATTCTAACAAAATTAAATTTCTAACTATTTATCTACTTTTATTCAAACCAAAGTAAACGATATGTGTCATGCACTCATCTAAAATTTAAATAATATACTGATGAAGTTATTTATGATCTTCATCGTTTTAAACAATTAACAACAAAAACAGTAGAATTTATAATTTAGAATAAAGATATGTATAAATGATTCTATATCATAGCTGTGGCACTTCCAAACCCTAGGTTCGTTTGGAAAGATTTTCCTTTAAAAACATATAATCATAGAAATCCAGGTTAGTTTTCAACAAGAACGAAAAATCATGCGTCAAGCGTAGATTATGTTACACCTTCCAACACTTCCAAAATAATTTTGTAAACCTTTACCGTAAGGTGTAAGATGATATCTAACTAAACAATTTTGAAAACGCAAACACATTTAAAAATCCAATTTCAGGAATTATCAACAATATTCGGAAAAATATCCGAGCTCTTTTGTGCAGACCTGTATATGATCTATAATATTTGTATATACAGTCAAAGCACCTTATAACGAAATCGAAAGTGCTCCAAAGATTTGCTCGTTATAACGTGCTTTCGTTAAAACGTTATAGCGAATTATTTCGTTAAAACGTTATAACGAATTATTTTGTTAAAACGTTAGGACGAATTATATTGTTATACAGTAACTCCAATTATCCGGACTAATGTGATCTGAACGTAATCTGAGTAAGCAGCAGCAGTGTTGAATTCAGGGGGTGACCCGGGGGGGGGACATTCCCCCCCGGAGCATTGAAATGTCCCCCCCGGAAGATTTCAGATTGTATACTTTTAATGGTAAAAAAGTGCAATTTCCCTCCCGGAACTCTACAATGTCCGCCCCTCATAGCCACAGAAATCCCTCCCGGAGAAAAGTGTCTGAATTCAACACTGATGCAGCAGTCCGGTTAATGAAGACAGTCATAAACTAGTCGTTGGAGGCCACCGTAATACTTACCCATCATGGATATGCATAATGTAAAATATTAAAATAAAAAATGTGTAAACTACTTATAAAATGCATTGCAATTCAAATAAAATCGAGGCTTGATGACGTCACAAACTTTAAAGGCTCGATTACTGAATTGCTTGAAAGAAACATCCTTATAACTCCAAAAATAATACTCCTGTTAACTAGCGGTTTATTGAATCTGATTAAGCGTAAAATTTCCAATTAAAATATATCTTTGAAGTGAAATTTGGATGAAATACAGGGTCATGAAAAATCGAAGAGTGTGGAAAATAGGATTCCAAATATCTCGGCAACTAATTATCCGTTTGACTTCATGCTTTATGCAAAATTTATGTTTTTTTATTGTCTATTATATTTATTTCTTAAAATAACCAATTTCGAAAATTTTTATGTACCTTTTATCAGAACGAATATTTCGAGAGTCCGAAAAAAATAGTTCCGGTTAATCGAGGTTATTGAAATGAAATAGGCTTCTTCCCATTATTACATACTAAGTACATACCAGATTGCAAGTCTCTATCTCAATTTTTTCGGGAGATAAAGCGTTTACAGACACACAGACACACAGACACACATACAGACACACAGACGGACGGCAATTTTTTTTTTTCTAAAAATATGTTTTTCGGAATCTCCAGTGTCTGAAACGTGTAAATCCGTCAAAATTTTTTTTTCGATTTTCAAAACGATTACAAGACTTGCCCTATATTACGTATGATGGGTAAGTAAAAAGGGCGATTTATTACATAAAGATATCCCATAAAATTGCTTTTGTTTAATAAAAAAAAACTAGGTCTTATGTCTTCATATTAAATTAAAGCCTTCGTAGGAAAGATCACATTTACAAAAAAAATGTGAAAAGAAGAAAAGCGTTAAATTAAAAAGTAATTTCAAGATAATTATATTTTTACAAATATATATGTATAAATCACATCATAAAATTAAAATTTTGTGATTATAGATCTAGATGACTGGATTTCAGATAATTAGAGATTTATTGTATTATTTTAACGGTATATATATATACATATATACATACACACACATACAATATCTATGCTACACATGAAAAAAACGGGCAAATTTAAATCTAAAAAAATATTATTGATTTAATTCTCTTAAATTGTAGTTTTACATACCTATATAGGTTTGAAAAATGAAGTTATCAAGCTCTGCTTTCTTTTCTTAACAGCATTATCTAATATTGTACGCTCTATTTTGTCAACATACATGGTAATTTCGTCCGTTAACAAGTTTTCATTATGTATGTAATACACAATTTTCTGTAAATACTCGAGTGCATCAGATGGTAAAAGTTTCTCGCCAGCTTTTATAAATTCTTCTTCCTCACTGACACTGCCATCGGACGACTCATTTTCTGCACTTTTTTTAACGATATTCTCTTCATTGAACTCTTCACTTGCTATTATGTATTCATCAACTTTAACGTATTGATCAAAGTTAAAGTCAGAAGTCGGGTTGAAGGACGATATCAGTTCATCTGCATCTTCCAATTCAGGTAAAGAAACAGTTTCATTACTATTTGAAGGTGATGGGAATATTCCCGAAACTGCAAAAGCGTTAACAATAGTTTCTTTCGAAACATCGCACCAAGCCTTATTTATCATATAAATTGCTTTCAGCACGTCTATTTTTGTTTCTTTATTGTCATGAATTCACGATTATTTTTTTTCACAAGCACCTTCCGGTATTTAGTTTTAAACGAATGAATAATTCCTTGGTCTAGTGGCTGTAATTTGGATGTAGTGTTAGGTGGCAAAAAAAGTAATTTTATACATTTAAGACGAACAGAACTCACAAGCGAGGATCATTGTCTAAAATAAGCAGAACTTTTCTTTTGGCTTTTTGCATCTCTTTGTCAAAATCTAAAATCCATTCTTGAAAAAGACATTTTGTCATCCAAGCTTTGCAGTTATGCCTGTACATTACAGGCAAAGCTTTCATTACGTCTTTTGGGACACATCGTGGATTCTTTGCTTTTCCAATTACAAGAGGTTTTCGCTTTTCAGAGCCGTCGGCACTGCAGCATAATGCTAATGAAAGTCGATCTTTGCTCCTTTTCTCACCGTGGCAAGTCTCTTTTTTTAAAGTTAGAGTTTTATCAGGCATCAAACGAAAAAATAATCCAGTTTTATCCATGTTAAATATATCTTTTCGATCGTAATCCTCAAATATTTTAGAGTTTTCGCTCTTCCATTCTTCAATTGTTTCTTCTGAAACAGAAGCTGCTTCTCCACATAATTTTTTACACACAATTTCATATATTTTTTTTTATTTACTCAGCCAACCATCACTTACATGAAAGTCTTTATATCCAAGTTTTTCGGCAAATGCATATGCTTTTTCTTGCAAAATACTTCCACTAATAGGGATGTTTTTGGATCTTACATCTTTAAACCATGAAAATGATACTTCTTCCACATCTGCATATTTCGCTGTGCGTATACGTTTAAACGATGAGGGAATTGCACCTTTTTCGAAAATTTTAAGAATTTTTTCTCGATCTTTCAATATTGTGCTAAGAGTGCTACTTGGAATCGCAAATTTTCTTGCTTCATCACTTTTTTTAACATTATTGTCGACGTATTTTATAATTTCCACTTTCTCGTCTAAACTCAAACATTTTCTTTTGCCAGACATAGTCAGTGAACAAAGAGTTTTAAAAATTAACACGCGATAAATTCACAGGAAAAGCAAATGTCAATGAAATCAGTCATCGAATAAAAAAGAACAATACAGTTCAGATAAACTGTCGCCTCTCTGTCTGTCTTAAAACACTGCCCCTCCCTCAAACCTCTCTTGGAAATATTGAAAATATGTGATTGGCCGTAGAGAAAAATGTTGAATATTATGTCATAGAAAAAAAGGTGGTATTTAAGAAATAATGTTTAAAAAAATAAATGTGCTATATCGTTTTTATTTCACTTTTCATGCTCGAATTGCTTTCGTTATATCGTGCTTTTCGCTATTAATATTTCGTAATATCGTTTCGAATTCAGTATTCTTTAGCACACAGACCAACTAAATGGTTATGAGTATTTCGTTATATTGTGCTTTTCGTTATATCGTATTTCATTATAAAGTGCTTCAACTGTATATTAAATTGAATGCTAAATTCTAGTTCAGTAAGGAAACGCGTAGCACAGTTTAAAATTTCTCTTCTGCATCCGACAATAAACGGGAATGTACTCGAGGACTTTTGTGCTGCCCTGTATACAATCTGTACAATTTATACACACCAAGTAATAGACAAAAAATGAGTTAAATTTAAAAACGCGTTCAATAACTGAAAAAGCATTCCCATCAATTATTATTAATAAGCAGTACTTTAACCGAATTATTTTATGTGTCCCTGTAAATGAACGATGAAAGCTATACACACAATATTCTATAGTAAGCCTCTTGTAATCCACGTTAGTGATATATATCAATTTCAATATGTTTGAAATACACTAAACATTATCAAAATAAACTGCATACGATTTTTCTTCACAGACCGTAATGTAACGGAAATCTTCTGAATATCCCTGTAAATAAATTATAAGTGCTATGCACACCACATTCTATAATTAGTCTCTTGTAGTGCACCTCAGTGATATATATCAATTTGAATATGTTTGAAATTGTGTAACATCATTAAGATAAACCGCAAATGATTTTCCCCATAGACCGCAATGTAACGGAATTCTTTTGAGTGTCCCTATAAAAAAACTATAAGTGCTACACACTTCATTTTCAATACCGAACATGCCAGATTAAGCCTTAATAACATATACCAATTGCATGACGATCCGAGCATATTTACGCGAGTTAGAGTACGGACAGACAGACGGCAGACAAACAGACAGACTGCAGACAGACAGACAAACCGAATTCATAAACACTTTTCAACTATGTTGGAATGTGTTAATAAAAACAGACCGGAGCGTGCGTAACACACCCGTTGTTCACTGTCAAAAGTAGCGGTGCACGACACGAGTTCGTTTAGAAAGATTTTGGTTAAAAAGATTTGGTTTACTGGTCTCCCGAATCCAGTTCGTGAACAACTTTGGAATACCCGCACTAATTTCGGACAGGAAGAAAATTACTGTTTCTATTCCATGAGTTCATTTCTCTTTTGCAAATATGTAATATAATTTAATTTACAATTTTTACAATAGAATTTAATGGTTAATATATTATAATAACCAATTAATTTTTCTCATATATGTGAAAATATTAAATGTAGTAGTTATTTTGTTTAAAATTTTGTTGTTTTACAAAATAAATTAATTTCTAACCTTTTTATTGTTATACTGCATAAAAATGAGAAGTGGATAAAACCCATTTTTGACACATTTTTCAGAAAAATATTCCACCAGTAAGGGGTTAATAATGTAAAGATTTATAAATAATTTAAAAAAAACTGATATAACATAGCCAAAATAAACATGTTATCATATCTCAGTCTGTTTGAGTATAATTATATCAATCAGTTTTATGTGCAGAGGTGGCAATTTGCCAACTATTTGAACGGCGAATTTTCACCTCGTTATTAAATGATATTATTTATAAAATAAAACAATTTGCCTTAGAATATAATAAAAAATTCTATTGCTAATTTGTGGTATTTAAAATAAAATGCATATATAGATCCGGATATCTTGTTAATTGTCGGATATTCGATGATTGAAACCCGATTACCTTATAATTTCCGATATTGCAAAACCTTCTATATATTACCGGATATTGGATATTTTACGAATATCCGCTCCATCCCTAATTTTCATTTATTAAATTAAAAGGATGTTTAAAAGCGGAAATTGTGAATAATTGAACCTTGTTAAATTAATATAATTAGGAATTTCCACATAATGATTCATTTAATGTTTGGCTGAGTACTTAATTACGTATTTCAAAATGGAAAAAATAAGTTATGCTTTTTTAGAAATTTAATCAAAAATTTGACTTAATAATAGTGGTCTATATTAACACATAAAATAAATAAACATGATCAATGGATCAAGTTTTGACTCCAAGGGTTAAGGGCAACGCAAAAGTGCCCTTTCCAAATTTTACTAGAAACATGAGGCTTAAATTAAATGGTCAGAATTATTGTTTTTAGTTATTTTTCATTAATTTTTTTTAAAGATTTTATTATGGAATAAACATGGATTATTTTATGCAATTCCAATACTACATTTTCTTTTATGTTATTTCTAAGTGACAAAATGCCTAAGGAAACTTATAACAATTCCTACAAGTTAAACTAACAGACAAGGATTGGTCGACTGACATCATGGCAGACCCATAGGAAATATAATATTGGTGAAATAAAAGGATGAACGTTTGAGGGAAGTCATTCTATCTTATCTGATAAAATGCTAATTGAAGAATCTGAAGATAATAAGTTTAGCAGTTATGTAATTGTTGAGTGTGAGTGTTAATTTCACAGGTACAGTTGTCACTATTAAGATAGATAAAGAAGTCAAAGTAAGCACAATGGTTATAAGAGGTGCCAGAAGTTGGAAGTAGCCAGAACGGTCTGATAAAATATTTTACGAAGTGAATAAAATTACAAAGATAATCTTGCCAATTTTCCAGTTTTTTTTAATCAACTAAAACAAAATTTTATAAGGAATTTAATAAATGCCGTACATGCCAGAGTATAACGCGCAATGATAGTGTATACGAACTGTCTGATTAAGATGTTTGCAGCCTTTCTAAACGCAAAAGACTTCGGTATACTACTATATATTACAAGAGTAGTTTTCTTGTGCTAATACTTATTGTTTTTGTCTTTAAAATTATAAAATTATAAATTTAAAAATATATATATATATATATATATATGTATTTCCTATGCTACTTCTTAAACTAACTGTAATTTAAACTTTATTTTTATGTATGGCAATGTTAAATGCCTTTCTTTTTTTTCTTTTTTCTTTTTCTTTTTTTAAGCTTTTTTTAAGCTTCTTTTTTAAGCTGATGTTTTCTTGCTTTCTCCTTGCCTTTTGCTAGCGATTCTCCATTGTAAAACTGTTAAAAAATCTTTTTTCTTCACTTTTTACTTATTTTCTACGTAATTTTTAAATTTTTAATGATTTTTTACCAATTTTTTTATGTTTTTCTCTTGCTGACAAATTTTCAGCGAAGCCCCGCCTCCTCTACTGTCAGTTACATTTGATTGGCTGATCAAGATATCAGTCCAATTTTTTAGTGTAAAAGTCCATCATTTAGTGTAAATTTTATTTCATAGTTTTTTTCTGATTCTTTTTAATATTTTTTTTCTTAAAAATTTGTTATTATGCTTATAATTACCCACTTTTTTAAATTTCCCCATAATTTTAACTTTTTATCTTTATTTAATGCCAGTTAAATTTGATTGGCTGGCTACTCTCTCCTGATTGGCTGATGAAGTTATCAGTTCAATCCTTTACTTTTGTTTGCCATTGTACACTGTTAAAAATCTTCAGCTTTTGCTGCAGACACACTCCACCGCTTTTAGAAAAAACGGTTACTTTACTATATTGTGGAGCATTTTCATTGGTCAAAATAGAGATATTCTATAAAAGCGGTGGAGTGAAAATGCAGCAAAAGCTGAAAATTTTTAACAATGTAGTACAAATGTGCTACAGCTATACTTTTTTTTCATGGCTCCTCTATGATGTGATATACATTTACTACTCTATAGGGAGTGGCGTACATTTGGAACTTGGAATCCCATTGAAACATTCAACTGTTTACTGTTTAACGCGCACTTTTAAAACAAAAAATTCATCAAAATTAAGATGTGTGTCGTATATAATGATGGAAGATTAAAGAGTATGATAAAAAGCGTAAAAATTGAGATTTCTATATTAATGATAAACAAAAAGAAGCTGCAATTAGTTGAATGAAACAGAATATAACTAACTCGAAACAATTTATAAGAATTCAGACATGTAGTCTTGACAGCATTGTATGTCCTCGCTTCGCATTTGCTCATTTTATTTCCTTTATGTTTCTACTAGTTATTATACTAATTAAAGTGTTACATTGTATTTTCATGCTACAAATATAATGCAAGCTTCCTTGCAAAGTAGGGTGTGTCCATAAAACGGCGATTATATCTAAAAATAGTAAAAATATAGATTTAAATTGTGGGTAGGCGTTATGCGCCGGAATATACGGTAACCATACAGAAACAACAAATATTTCATTATATATATATATATATATTATCGAATTATGCTTATTTGACTTGTAGGGTTAAAAAAATTAAGGGCTACAACTATGACATTACCACAATTGCTAAATTCCAAGAACAGCTACAGCGTTCCAAAAATTCCTAAGCATAGGAAATTTAGTTTATGAAATAGTTATGTAGAACATAGAGTAATAAACATTGCTTTGGTAAAAATATGCTGCAGTCGACATTCATCTGTTACTTGTTGTTTAGTCAAAGTTTAAAGGGTTTAAAGTATGAATGTTAAATGATTCATTATTTAATTATAATACAGTATTAAATATTTTAAAAACTGGTAACAAGTAAGTTAATAAAATTAAGATGAACTGACATGCATGAAATGCATTGTACATTTAGGTATTTTGGACATCTCATTACGTTTTAACTACTACTGTAAATATGACAAAAAAAATAACCTAAATGTTACATTGATATATTTTTAATAGATAACATATAGTAATTCAATTTCTTTAAAACAAATTAATTTTGACTTAAAAGCATAATAATCAATTTTTTTGGTATTTTATACTAAATAAAATGCAAAATGTATCCTAAATGTGTCAAACGTATAAAAAATCGTATTGTATTTAGGCACAATGACCTTATATCCTATCAGACACTACAGCATTCGTCCGTTTGCCAAAATGTAGTCATAAATTTCGATTTTTAGAAAAGAACTAAAGTGCATTCGCAAATAGTGTTTTGCAGGGAGTGAAACAAACGGTAATCTAAAGGGGCAAAGTCGGGTGAATACAGAGGGTGGGTCAATATATATTAACTATTTGCTTCTAGAGTTTCTTTGACTGATTTTACTCCATATGACTGAAAATTGTCTTGTTTGGAAACAACATGATCGTGATTTTCGGCGTATTCTGGACGTTTTTGCTTCAATGCTTATTTTAAATTGGTTAATAGTTGCTTGTAGACATTCGCCATTGTTTGTCTAACGTAGTTGCAACATTTCCTAGTAGGCTATGCCCTTTTCGTTCTATTATATGCAGTCAACGTATTGTAAGACCAGACAAGAAAATTCTAGAAGAATTTCTCTGGAAATTCCAAAAATTCCCCAGAGTTCTAATAAGTTTAATTATATTCGAATCCAAAATTCTACACATTAAGTACAAAGCAAATGCAAGAAATACATGGAATAAATTCATTCATGGAAGAGCAAATTTACCTTGAGAATTATTTGCTGTAACAAAACTTTATTCTAGTAAAATGTCAGACGAAGTCCCTAGACAAGATAATTAACGGTATGAGCAGAAGAGGGCGCTTATTCTTCATTTTGGTAGTACTATCATGTGATCAAGTTTCGGCATGAAATTTTAACATGTTATAGATATCGACTAGTACAATACAAATACTTCAGTCTGTCTCGTCATATCTTGGTGCGATATGAACAGGAGGTAGGAACAATTCGTCATTTTGATCTAACACGTCATGGAGTTTCCTCATAAAATTTTAACTTTTTATAGATATTGACCATTAGTACATTATAACTATTTAGTCTACCTCGTGTTATCTTCGTACAACATGAGAAGGAGGTGGCACCAATTCTTCATTTTGGCGTTACTATCATGCCATCAATTTCTGACATGAAGTTTTAACATGTGATAAATAACGACTAGTACAATACAAATACTCCAGTCTGCCTCATGATATCTTCATAGTTCATGGAGCCAGATCAAGATGAAGGAGTTAATTTTAAGTCAAATTTCACGTCATCGAGTTTCGAGATTAAATTAATGGCAAATTAAAGCTTAAAAAATGTGTTTTAAAATGCTTTTGTTTGCCTGTGCATAAAACATTTGAACCCAATGCCGAGATAGTACCGTCAAAATGGAAATGAATTGGCGACCACTTCTGCTCATGCCATACCAAGATATCACGACGCAGACTGAAATATTTGCATTGTACTAATTGATAATTATAACATGTTAAAATTTCATGCCAAAACTCGATGGCGCGATAGATCAAAGTGGCGAATTGACACCCCCTCTTGCTCATATTGTACAAACATATGGCGAGGCAGACTAAAATATTTCCATTGTACTAGTTGGTATCAATAACATATTAAAATTTCATGCCGCAACTTGATGACGTGATAGATGAAAATGACGAGTTGGCTAAACTGACGAATTGGCGCCTCCTGCTCTCATATCGTAAAAAGATATGACGAGGCGGACCAGTAATTCTTTCACGTACTGCCAATAATCTAATCCTACATCATTACTTCATCTTGTAACATGATTACGTTGTCATTTTTGTCGTCGCCTCCTGATCTGTCATCATTGGAGTGATATTTTTGTACTTGTATTAAAATTGATTATCTAACAGGGTATTCAGTAAAAACCTTTCTTGGCACCTTAAATTTCGAACGTCGACAGCTATAGTAGCATAGATAATGTCCAAGTAGTAAAGTATACATGAGTTTTTCGATGACATTTCTTACTGCGCCTCCTCGCGATTGATTCAGGAGTTAATCATGTGATCTCGAAAACTATATGAGAATGGAATCTGGAAAGCTATATAAGATATAGGGAAACAGTAAAATACAAAGATCTATAGCAGCATCAATTTAATAGGAAAAGACACCTTGTGCAGATTAATGCTAAGAATGGTACGAGTAGAACGTTATTTTGATTTTAGAATTTCCAATATTTTTATGTCATGAAAAACATCAAAAAGGATATATTATCAATTTCGCTAAACAACAACAACAACAACAAAAGATTGAAAGTACAGATTGGGCAACGATGCCAAATGCACCCAGTTCCTTTATAACGAATTTCGTGACGTAAAAGTTTTTCAAATCATGGACAAACAGAGTGCTGTACGCGTACTATTCTCTGCAGTTATATACCCAAAATATATTTTCGTACTAAATCGATGTTGCTGTACAACTTTGTAATTCACTACTTTCCCGCATCTATTCTAACTTTTAACATCATTACGCAATTTCCTTACTTTGCCGCTTGAAGACACTCTAAGAAGTCTTATCAAATAGGGCATGACCATTTTACTGTACATTGACACCATATCCATGGCAGCAGGAGTTCAAAATGTAAGTGGATGAAAGAGGAATTTATTGGACACCCTGTATTTGCATTTAATTATTGAAATCAGTCCTGGTAATCTTCATTAATTGGTGAATTATTGATTTGTAAAATATTTTCTCACTTTCGGATCCCCGCATGTATGACTTTTAGCAGTAGTTTTTAATACGAGCATTTATATTTTAATTTTTATGCTGAAAGAGATGTAATCAATTACTGGTGCAGCCTAGTCAATTACTAGTGCAATCTTATTTTCAAACTTATACTGTTAATAATTAAAATTGTAGTAATAAAAACAGGATTTTTTTTTTCGAATTAATAATCCTCATACATTAATTGGGGTTTACGCATATTTTCAGAAAAATATGCCGATAATTATATTGGAAAAAAAATAATAACACGTGAAGAAATTCCCACTAAATGGCCAATTACTAACGCACTCGCCTTAATTTTAACCTTTTTAGGTGCGTTATTAATGCGTACTTAATTATATGAATTAGGTGCGTACTTAATTATATGAATACGTAGCACATACTAGTCGTCTGGTCTGTCCGTTTGTCCGTCTGCCTGTATATCAGCATATATCAGCGCAAAAACTGCCCAACCGAATGGTTTGAAATTCAATGTATATAATCGTTGCAGAAATTTGTCAAGTTATTTCAAATTTTATGAAAATCGAATCAAAACTTAAAGAGATATTAATAAAAGTTTTCTTCATTCTATTAAAGCCTATCATACGTAATCTATATAATAAAAGCGCAAGCCATGTGACTGAAGAAAACAAATACGGGCTAACCACTTCTTTTTCCATATGCCAGGCGGCCATTTTTATTCAAAATTATTTTTTCGAATAAAATTGCATAAAATTTACGTTTTTAGAAAGATCGTTCAAATAAATTGTTTGTTTGAGAGATGAGTTGCATTAAAAAATATATAGATTCTCAGATAACTTCAGTTGAAATTAGGTTAACAGCCCAGTATATAATAGTAAACCATGGAGATAATCATTTGCAAAGAAAGATCACGATGGTCGATTTTGCAGCGCTGTCAAGTGTCACAAAAAAAAAAAAAAAAAATTCGCATCTGTAAACGTGGTATACGTAATAAGAGAAAGGAAAATTATGCTCATTTTGCTCATAACAGACGATATAATTTATTTCCCTTAAATAATAACGATGATTTTTTTACATTGTAAAACTAGAAACAATGCATCTCATTTGTCACATTTAACGTACAATTTCCAACTTATTTCTTAAGGCCACAGATGACTTCTCGACAAAGCAAGTGAAGCAGATTTAGTATCATGTTTGTAATACTGTAATTTATTTATAAAAGAACGAAAAATCATGCGTCAAGCATAGAAACACTTTCCAACACAGCTAGAAAACTGTAACGAAACTTCACCGTTAAATATGGTGAAAGAAGATATGTAATTAAACAGTTTAGAAAACATTGAAAAATTACAGTTTTCGAATTTACCTGCCAGTGTCTAAAAAGTAGTCGAATTATTTTTTGTACCCCTGATTATGATCAATAGATGCGGATATGATAAAATTTATTACATTTAAAATATTCACGTTTAGAAATTTTTGCCAATCGATAAAAAGGCACTTTCTTTTGTACAGCCCTGTATATTATCTGAAGACTTTTGTACACACCACATACTAAGCTAAAAGGCAACTTAAAACTCACTGGCAGCAATTACCAACCGTAAACGGCAGTGTATCTTTTTCTTTGCGTAGCCCTGTATATGAATTTATTTATATTCCACAAACTTCTATTAGTCTACTAAATATAGTTCAGCAAGAAAATGCGTACACACAATTAAAAACTACCCTTAGACAATTCACTCCCATAGTCTGTAACACTTACGAATTTTCTTGTGTAGCCCTGTATATGATCAACCGAGCTTATAAACACACACGTACTATGAAAAAATTTAGTTAAACTTAAAAACGCAAACCAAAGTTGATAACGCACTTATCACACATAGACTGTAAATATCGCACATGTACTGTAACCAATATATTTTGTGTTAATCGCAATGCACACAAGAGAGAAATTTATAGTGCATCTCGGTAATGCATACAATTTTCATTTTGTTTGAAGTAGTGAAATAACACTAAATTACACTGCAAACGATTTTTCCCCATAGAACAATTTGTAACAGAATTCTTTTGTTTGACCCTGTAAATGAATAAAAAACTTTCCTAAAAAAGGATTATATATAACTTCTTCAAATCATGCAGGAATATCCGAACATTTAATTTAATAATAATAATAAGTATTTTACATTTTTTTTTCTCAAAATTAAAAAAATAATTACAGAAAAATTCAGAAAAGCATAGAAACTAAATAAATTCGAATACATTTTCTGTAATATTACAATTATTTTCATGATTTTATATAGTTTTAAAAATATATTAGTTCTTACGAAGTTTCAACACTCTAGCTTTAATATATTTTATAAAAAGCGTATCTAAAGTTTTAAAAATTAAATTCTGAGAAAACCGAATAAAATATTTTCTTACGGATATTAGCATTGTTTATTTAGCACTGGAAAGTTCTTTTTGAGGTTTATATATTATGAAATCATATAAATTATATATTTTTGTAATTTTCTGAGTCTGCTTTATTTTTAAGAACAAAATCGAAAATTCGAAGCACTTCATGTCTTTTGTGTCCTTAAGTAATTGCATTTCATGTTTCTATCATTATTTATTTAAAATATTATCACAATAATCTCGTGCAAGTCTAATACCCGCATACTAAGTATTTTACATAATTTATTTATAGAATTTTTATTACAGCTTACCTCATAATAAATGTACAAAACTTTTTCTTTTCTTTTCACTATATCTTTGCATTTTAAATCATACTTATTCAAAATGCTTGGGTGCAAATATCGGAGCAACCCATTTTCACTTATTTTTTCATGTAATTTCGCAATCTTCCATTAAAAATGCATTATGAAATGTTACATTGTAGATTTTATCACTACACATTTTTTAATCTTTCTATATTCCTATTTTCTTACGTAATATTTATTTAAATATTCATGTTTAAGTGTAGTCATGTAATTCATGTTAAGTCTCTATCACAAACATTCCACATTTTTTAACACTTTGCAATATAGCTGAAAATTATTTATGAATTCTGTTTGTGTGTTTGTCTGTCCGTCTGGTCCGTCTAACTCTGGTAAATAGACTCGTATTTTTATGTTATTGAAGCTTATTATAAAATGTTCTGTATTGAAATTAAAGTGCGTAGCATTTATAGTTCCTTTACAGGGGTACACAAAAGATTTCCATTATATTCTGGTCTATAGAGAAAAATCGTTTGTGGTGCATTTTATTGATATTACGACATTACAAAAACTAGTCGGATGTGTCAATCCCAAAACTGTCTTCTATCTCACACAGGTTTCGCACACACTAAAAAGAATCAACACCAATTTATATCAAGGTCTAACTGAATCTAAAGTTTTATTAAATTCCGTACATTAGTTCTTGACATATGAATATTGCTAAAATCGTGTAAATCCTGCAAAATGTAGCATAGCAGCGCCACCTGTTGGGAGATTTAGACCAAAACCTAATCAACAACAACTCATGTCAACGTCTAACTGAATCTGAAGTTTGATAAAAATCCATGCATTAGTTCTTGAGATAGAGTTATCGTGTTAATAATGAAAAAGGTAGCATAGCGGCGCCACCTGTTGGGCTATTTACACCAAAACGCAAGCAGCATCTATTTATGTCAATGTCTAACAGAATATGAAGTTTTAGGAAATTTCGTGCATTCGTTCTTGAGATACAGCTATCATAAAAATCATGAAAAATGTGGTATAGAAGCGCCATCTGTTGGGATATCTACACCAAAACGCAATCAACGTCTATATATGTCAAGGTCTAACTGAATCTGAAGTTTGATGAAAATGAGTGCATTAGTTCTTGAGATAGAGCTATTGTGGAAATCGCGAAAAATGCAGCATGGCAGCGCCACTTGTTGGGCGATTTTCACCAAAAACTAATCAGCCCGAATTTATATCAGGGACTAACTGAATATAAAGTTTTATTCAATTTCGTGCAATAGTTCTTTAATAGAGCGCCCAAAAGTTTTGTCACATACATACCGACAGTGTCACAGACTCACAGACAGACATTTTCTAAAAACAGTCAAATTGTGTTCAGGACCTTCTAAAACGTATAAATCTGTCGAAAAACAGAAGTCGAAAATTTTCATGAATCCAATAATTTCTTCTTGTAAAAATAGAAGAAAGTAATAATAAGATTGATATGCATCACTGGTACACCCTTATGGGATATGCAAAATGATTGACATGGCCCCTCAGGAGTATAGAATAAGTAGCATTTATAGTTCGTTTACAGGGACGAGCAAAATATTTCCATTTCGTTATGGTCTGAAAGAAAAAATCGTTTGCTGTGCATTTTAATGATATTATGATACTTCAAACATAATGAAATTTAAAAGTTTCACTGAGGCACTCTACAAGATGTTTTCTATCGATTATGAAGTACTTAGTATTTAGCTTTCATTTTTCGAAACGCGCAAAAAAATTCAACTAAAGGATTGACCATGATCGATAATTGCTAGAAATGAGTTTTTCGCTTTGATATGCATTTTTAAATTTATCTAATTTTCCATGTATTGCTTAGGGTGTATAAATTCTATGCATCATATCCAGGTCTGCACAAAAAAATTCGCACGTATTACTTATGTTAGATTAATTTACGCTAGATTACGTTAGATTAATTTCAGTCTCTTTATGATTGAATTTTAACCGTTTGAAATCTCTGCCATGCACGAAGTTTTTCATCTGGCATTGATGATTCTACTAGAGGGTACAGCACAGCAGCATATTTATCTCTCGCAACACTAAGAACTTTTAATGCAAGGAGTTTTGATTCTAAATTATCGTATAAGTTCCTCAATGAAAAATTTTTATTAGTATTTTATAACAGTACTAAAGATAGAAGATCCCTTACATAAACCTCTATACATAAGATCCTCCTTACATAAGATCTCCCTTACCAAAACGCAGTTGAAGCTGCTGTAAATCTTGGCTGTACTTTCTCCTCCAGGAAGAAAACCTTTAATTATTTTTCAGCAGATGATACTTTTCCATTGACAGCAATAAGTATGTAAATTTGTTATGATCATCTAAAATTGGATCGATGTCTATCTTCTTACGTTGCCCCCAGAAACCTAAACAATTTCTCATATCACCATCATATGTCAGTAAATTTAGTTTAAAATAATGTAATAGAGTGCTCTAAGATACTTCTACGTTAAATGTACTATCATAGTCAACTATAGTAAGTTTAATTAACTTATTTTCTAAAAGTCTCCGCTCATCAATATAACCTTCTGATTCATCAATTTCTTTATGTAGTTCAGCTTCTGATAAATCTGAACTTTCACAATACAACTGCCTAACATTGTTCTCATTGCTCTCATTCTAAACTCTTTACTGAGCAATTTTATTTTCAACCGACAAAGCGGCTTCCGACTTGGTATATTCATTATATCATTTAGTAAATAACTTAGGATTACCTGAAAATGACATTATTTAAAGAATCCAGCATGATAAAATGAAAAAAAAGTGCTTACTTCAAAATAGCCCTGTCACTCGACGTCACTTGTTCGAAAATCACTCTAAAATATTCTCTCTTAAATGGTGATTGTGTATGAAAAGCTCTATAAAATAATTCTTAAAAATCTAGCTTCTATATGTATATATATATTAGGGTGGTACGAAAAAAGTGAAGTTTGTATTTCCGAGTCGCTATAGTGCGGAAAAATTGCGATTGGTAAATACAAGAAAAACAAAAAAATATATATATATTCAAATCGGACTTTATCTTCTGATCCCGCTAACCGCCTAAAAATTCAAAAAAATTGAAAATTTCCGATTTTTTCAGAATTAAAAAAAAAGTTTTACGTATATATATATCTTTATCACTATAGGGAAAAATATTTGCAGATTGTATTGCTTAATAATAATAATTAAAAAAAGTTGCGTTTAGAGAATATCTTCCGATCGTGCAAACCGCCTAAAAATTAAAAAAAATTGAGGATTTCCGATTATTTCAGCATTAAAAAAAAAAATTACGTATATACATTTTTTTATTTCTATAGTGAAAAATGTTTGCAGATTGTGCTGTTTAATAACAACAATAATAAAAAATTGCGTTTAGAGAATATCTTACGATCGCGCAAACTCAATAAAAATCAGAAAAATTTCAATTTTGAGTGATTTTGATGAATTAAAAAATAATCACATGAGGTAAGTTTGCGTTCCAATGTTAACAGTTGCATATAAATTGTACAGCTCTTTGCTTGTTTAGATATTTGATCATATTTAAACAACCCAGTACTCATCACGGGGAGGTGGTTGCACTTCGAGTCCCACCCACACCCTTGCCTCCATCCAACCAATGGGGGTGTTTGCTACTTACATTACTTAAATACATAATTTGTTATTTCATCTGTTTAAGTCTGACTTTTAGACGCAACTTTGTACTGCCATTTGGTGGTAAAGATTGGTATCATGGACCTTGATTTTAGTGTGGCCCTGATGAATCCATCTCTTGATTGGGGCCCACATACCTTAAGCGATGCTTCCGTTAACAATTTGACGCACAGCTCGACAGCTTGCATGTGACAGGGAAATGTTGTAGTATCCCAGTCTGGAATTTCAATTGATTAAACGAAGGAATGAATTTCTTCATTGGTTACTCTCCGCAAAAGAGATGGAGATGATATTTTTGCTACATTCCAATCAATTAGATCTGTATAGTCTGCCGCAGCGAAGTTTAAAGTAGGAGTGATAACATTTCTGGTGCCTTTACCTTTTGAAACAGTCTACCTGTCTTTTACCCTCTACTTAGCCCTAGCTCTCTATGTGCCTCCTCTTATCAAAGATCATTGCCATCAGTAGGTTTTCCGGGTGCGCAAAGAACGAGTTTCGTTCAATTACAGGGAATACCACTTTCTTCACGTCGTCAGGCAAGTATCGAGATGTTTGTATTGCTCTGTACAGATGAATAGGCCAATCTGTAATGTACTTACTGCATCTTATTTCAAACCAAACTGGCATGTAAGATTTTAAAATAAATGTCACTATGGTTTTTAAAGCATTCAATGGGTTCATGTAAACTCGAAAGACTATGTTTGCACAAGTGAGCCATCTGGCATGTGAATTTGTGCCGGGGTCACGCTTTGATAAGTCATTTGGAAAATTAACACTTTTAATTGCTTGATTTACGTCAAAAAGATATCTTTGATCCTTACTCAACAATTGTGTCTGCTCACTTTTTGAATTTCACAATCAATTAATTGAAAATTTATCAATGAGAGCTTTTCAAAACCAATGAGGTTCTGCCCAATTGGTCCACTAAATGATATTGGGCCAGTTGTTTCACCATCCAAATGTTGAAAAAAATTGCGGAAAGGTAATTCAACAAAATGGAATAAACAAACAATCATCTGAAGTGGTCGTCCGAGATGCACTTCCAGCTGTCTGATAGCACCACCTTTCCATCCTGTATTGGTATTTGTACCACTACAGCCCTACCAAATCTAAGTATTCTAGTGAAACCTTTGTTCAGTAATCAGCTCAATAGTATCAATTTACATTTAAATCATAACCTGAGACCGCAAACTGACCTCAGTTGATTATTTTCTTAATACATCAAAATTACTCAAAATTGAAAATTTCCCGATTTTTATTGAGCTTCGCAATCGTAAGATATTCTCTAAATGCAATTTATTATTATTATTATTATTAAACAGCACTATCTGCAAATATTTTTACTATAGCGATAAAAAATGTATATATGTACTTTTTTTTTTAATGCTGAAAAAATCGGAAATTCTCAATTTTTTTAAATTTTTAGGCGGTTTGAGCGATCGAAAGATATTTTCTAAACGCAATGTTCTTAAATTATTATTATTAAACAATACAATCTGCAAATATTTTTCATTATAGTGATAAAAAATATATATACGCAAAACCTTTTTTTAATCCTGAAAAAAAAGGAAATTTTCGATTTTTTAAAATTTTTAGGCGGTTTGCGGGATCGTAAGATAAAGTCCGATTTGAATATATATATTTTTTTTTGTTTTTCTTGTATTTACCAATCGCAACTTTTCCGCACTATACGATTCGGAAATAGAAACTTCACTTTTTTCGCACCACCCTTATATATATACTTATCATTTAATCACTATTCACAACATAAAAAAAAAGTAAGAACGCAATTTTCAACTTACATACAAAAACTAGTCGTTGGGGGCCACCGTAATACTTACCCATCATGGATATGCATAATGTAAAATATTAAAATAAAAATGTGTAAACTACTTATAAAATGCATTGCAATTCAAATAAAATCGTGGCTTGATGACGTCACAAACTGTAAAGGCTCGATTACTGAATTGCTTGAAAGAGGTTTTTCCTTATAACTCCAAAAATAATAATCCTATTAATTAGCGGTTTATTGCATCTGATTAAGCGTCAAAGTTCCAATTAAAATATATCTTTGAAGTGAAATTTGGATGAAATACAGGGTCATGAAAAATCGAAGAGTGTGGAAAATAGGATCCCAAATATCTCGGCAACTAATTATCCGATCGACTTCATGCTTTATTCAAAATTTATGTTTTTTTATTGTCTTTTATATTCATTTCTTAAAATAAACAATTTCGAAAATTTTTATATACCTTTCATCAGAACGAATATTTCGAGAGTCCGAAAAAAATTGTTCCGGTTAATCGAGGTTATTGAAATGAAATAGGCTTCTTCCCATTATTACATACTAAGTACATACCAAATTGCAAGTCTCTATCTCAATTTTTTCGGGAGATAGAGCGTTTACAGACACACACACACACAGACACACAGACACACAGACGGACGGCAAATTTTTTTTTCTAAAAATATGATTTTCGGAATCTCCAGTGTCTGAAACGTGTAAATCCGTCAAAAAAATTTTTTCGATTTTCAAAACGATTACAAGACTTACCCTATACTACGTATGATGGGTAAGTAAATACTACGTATGATGGGTAAGTAACAAGAAAAAGAAATATAACATTCTAGAAAAAAATAAAGGTTATGTTCACGATACGTCAGTCGGGTCATCAGCGCACAAGGAGATATCCTTTATGGAGTAGGTCTTGTCGGAGCAAGGAGCTTTGAAATAATTTAATTATTTCGTACTTTTATGGTTCAGAACAGGTGAAACCAACGACTGCATTTCCTTATTTTTCCAAAACAATGACACTCGTAATAGGAATACATGCCTATATTCACTCAGACAAAATCTAAAACATTCATGAAACACATCACGTGATTTGTATAGCCCAATCAACGTTTATAACCCGCAAATTTTTCGCACAAGCTTCGCTTGCTTGACCTACAGAAAACCTGTAGTTTGGTAGGTTGATTGATACAACTTTAGCAGTTCGATCGAAGATCCAAAGTATTTTTCAACTTTTTAACATTCTAAAAGAATTTTTAAATTTTCATATTTCCTAATTACCCAATATATAAATAATAGAGTACCGGAGTAAGATGTATATATATGTTTCAGTGACATATAAGTTGATAGCAGTTACATAAATGTCTGTACTGTACAAAACAATGCATATAATAAAATAAAGTTTAATTTTCTATAACGAATGCGTCTTTAACTAACGAGGAGAGGAAGTTCAATCACCGATTTATACAATGTTGGTTTGAACTAAAATTGAACATTGCCCTGAGCATAAACTCTCTCAAAAAAATTTAAATATATTACAAATACTGTTACGTACTTACAGTGTTTTGGGTCGCACTACACAGAGGAGCCTAGACGGTATGGATATAAAGCCCGTTCTCTGCTAATATTATAGATTTTTTTTTCTGTTTGTATTAACTTACAAATGATTAATCTGTTAATTTATATTTTTTGAGATAAATAGAATCTCCTTCTCTTTCAGATTTCTTTTCCCTATTTTCGTATATTAAAAAAAAAAAACTTATCAGTTGCTTTAAATTTTTCGTGATAAATAGAATACTCTTAATAAACCAAGACAGTTATATCAACATTTTATGAGACCTATTAGCAACAGAAAAATAAAATCTTTATTAAAATTTGATAAAAAGAGCTTTTAAGCAGTTCATTAAAATACCCTTTTCAATAACAGCATTGGTGAAACATAAATATCTAAATAGTAGAATTAATTTCTAAAAATATATTTTTCTTGAAATTAATTTTCTGATGTAAATTGCATTATTTATTATATTTATTTTCTTACGATTGCATATTTTAATAATGTGCGGATAATAGATCAATAAACATCATAAAACACGAAAATTAAATGGCACTCAAAATCATGTTAGTATATGCCTTACACTTACTTATATATGCAGTAGAAAATTTATAAACATTCTAACCATATTCTATTCATTACAAAATCAGACGGTAAACCACATGTATTTTATCTCTTTAGAAAAATACGTACCCTTATTTTTAGTTAAAATAATGTATATCTATCACATTTTATTTTTACAGTATTATCCATATTGATTTTTACATCGTAAAATATGCTTTGCATTCTTAATAAAAATTCACTGTTGAAATACTCCATATAAAAAAACCTGGAAAAATTGTCCTACATGTAAACGGATATTTTCATACAATACTTTTTTCTCATTTGCTAAAAAAAAAATGTAACGCATTTTATAATATTACATTGAAGTAAAACATTAAATATTCAAAGGCGCTATAATGTAAAATTTTAATCGTAATAGTTAATTTTATCGTATTTAAATAAGTATTTTATTTTAAATGACAGGAACACATCTCTACGTATTATTAACATCCAAATTTACTTTTATAAAAAATATTCAATTTATCATGAACAAGTTGGAAATTGTACGTCAAACGTTACAAACGAGGTGCGTTCGTACGCACGTTTTAGAATTAAATTCATGATATCCCGTGCGTAGAACGGGCTAAACAGCTAGTTAAGTATATATTTTATGACACTGTTCATACAAATATCTTAACTAGTTATATAAATATTCAGATATATATGTATCAGCTAGTTATATAAATATTCAGATCTTGATGATTTTTAATTCTGTGAAATGAATTATATCGTCTGCAGATTAATTTCTGTAATAAAATAAGTATCTCGGTCGCTTGACGATTTAACATCCATCGGAAGCTCCTCTAACAAAAAAGCACCGATTTAAAAAAAAAAATCAAATTTCTTAATAAATATTTTTATTAATATCTCCTAAAGTTTTGATTCGATTTTAATAAAATTTGAAATGTCTCGACAAAATTCTGCAAAGATAATATATTTTAAATTGCAAACCATTTGGATGGGTAGTTTTTGCGTTGTTATATGCGGACGGACAGACAGACGGACGGACAGACAGACAGACGGACGGACAGACGGACGGACCAAACGACGACTATAGGTGCTACGTATTTATATAATTACGAACGCACCTAAAAATGCAAAACAACCGATAAAACATTTTTCAATAAAATAATTAGAAAAAAAACCCCGGAAGGAGCGGAATTCGAACCCATACTCCCGAGGTACAGGCTGAACCCTTTAACCATTCAGCCACCAAGAACAACCAACAAATATCTTTAAACTCCAACAAAACATCATTAAGCGCCATAATCAGTCAAATTCATGATTCGAACCGCTGTCCTTCAAGTTCACCATACATACATCCATAGTAGAGACCCATTCCATGTTCCAGTCTCTTTTGCGTGAGTGCAACCCGATCGCCTTCGTAAACATAATCAAAATTTGGCTCTTGCCAAAGAATAAATAAAAGTATTGCTGCCAATCTCCTAACAATAGAAAAAACATACATGGAGAAAAAGTCACATGGAGTTAAACATTTTGAGAAATAATGCTGCTGATTAAGCTAATATTAGAGGAGTCGTTCAACAAATTCGAAAGCCGAAAAGTTTTGAGCATCATATTGCAGACGACATGGACATGATCATGAAAATTATTGTTATAAAAATGAGTATAAAATTAATCAAAGACAACAGCACTTTAAAAATAAATTTCCAAATAAATTAAATTATCGGGAACAATCGTCTGTTTGTTTAACTTGTACAGACATCGAATCACGTGATCAAATTCTTTGCATTTGATGGAAATGATAATTCAGATATGTAGTTGAGTCCAGTTAGACGAGAAGGACTAATTTAAACAAAAATGCGTTTGGCTTTAAAGTGACGGTAACGCACATCCATTGACCATATTAAAACTATACATTGATAATATCGTGCAAATTGATAATATTCCACATTTCGTATTTGGTATATCTTATGTGAAATGCATGCTAATTCTTGTATTTTGTTATTCTTCGGTGGTTGTGATTTATATGTAACTGCTCTGAAATCTTCAGAATGAAGCTTATTTACAGAGTGGTTGATATACATTTTAATTTTCAAATTAGCTTTATTTTAAAAGATCTACAAAATCATTTTTTGTGTGTACCTATAATACACATTTTATGATTAGTAAGACCATTAGTGAGACTAAGAGTTAATGTGTTTGTGATTGTCATTTGTTGATATATCACATGTATAGTTTTTCTATGATTTGACTTAAAAGTAGCGCTATAACTTTATAGCCAAGCACTAAATAAAGGCGTTTAAACTTCTCCTCGAAATTACTTATCTAACATTGTAACTGGTGCCTGTGAAATCAGTTCAATAAATGTTACGTTCCTTTTCCATATTTTGAGAAAATACATACAATAGGTATAACAACTCTATTTTCAGAAAATGAAAGTAATAAGGAATGATGATGAGTCTTCCATAATTCTAATCTTCTGCATAACAAATACTTTATTATAAAGATTTCTCAGCGACTATGTTGATTTCCGGCGATTGAAAGGAGTAAGCAAATTAACAACACTTTTTTCAGAAAATGAAAGTAATAGGGATTAATAATGAGTCTTCCACAATTCCAATCTTCAGCACAATAAATGCTTACTATAAAGGTTTCTCCACGACTAGGTTGCTTTCCGGCGATTGAAAGCAGTAAGCAACTTAACAACTCTTTTTTCAGAAAATGAAAGTAATAGGGATTAATAATGAGTCTTCCACAATTCCAATCTTCAGCATAATAAATGCTTACTATAAAGGTTTCTCCACGACTATATTGCTTTCCGGCGATTGAAAGCAGTAAGCAAATTAACAACTCTTTTTTCAGAAAATGAAAGTAATAGGGATTAATAATAAGTCTTCCACAATTCCAATCTTCAGCATAATAAATGCTTACTATAAAGGTTTTTCCACGACTAGGTTGCTTTCCGGCGATTGAAAGCAGTAAGCAAATTAACAACTCTTTTTTCAGAAAATGAAAGTAATAGGGATTAATAATGAGTCTTCCACAATTCCAATCTTCAGCATAATAAATGCTTACTATAAAGGTTTCTCCACGACTAGGTTGCTTACCGGCGATTGAAAGCAGTAAGCAACTCAACAACTCTTTTTTCAGAAAATGAAAGTAATAGGGATTAATAATGAGTCTTCCACATTTCTAATCTTCAGCATAATAAATGCTTACTATAAAGGTTTCTCCACGACTAGGTTGCTTTCCGGCGATTGAAAGCAGTAAGCAAATTAACAACTCTTTTTTCAGAAAATGAAAGTAATAGGGATTAATAATGAGTCTTCCACAATTCCAATCTTCAGCATAATAAATGCTTACTATAAAGGTTTCTCCACGACTAGGTTACTTTCCGGCGATTGAAAGCAGTAAGCAAATTAACAACTCTTTTTTTAGAAAATGAAAGTAATAGGGATTAATAATGAGTCTTCCACAATTCCAATCTTCAGCATAATAAATGCTTACTATAAAGGTTTCTCCACGACTAGGTTGCTTACCGGCGATTGAAAGCAGTAAGCAACTTTATAGTTTAAGAAAACACCCAAAACAACAGCATTTAACAAATTGCTGCATAATTATACAAAAATTCATTGAAATTTCTCTAAGTCAAAAGTGTTCGCCAAGAATTGACTTTATCTTTGTGTTTCTGGTTAGGGGTTCTATTTCAATTCTTTAAATGTTCGGATAGCTTTGTCCAATACCTGTGTTTTTTCCAATTCGGTATCTAAACCACTTCTGAAAAATTGCATAGGGTACGTGGAATACTTATTCATTTGTGTAATAACATAACGGATAAAAAACGTACATATCATAACAACAGATTAGAGAATTTCGAGATTCAATTTTGCACTCAACTTTATTTATTATACTCAATCTTTATTTCACGCGGGTCGCAATCGTATGGTAGACTTCGTTAGGTGGTCCGCAATACACTATACTTTTTTAATAATATTTAAAAAAAAAAGGTTATAAAAATAGTAAGATAATAAAAGAAGTGTAAGAAAGCAACATAACAAAATTAATATCATAAGTATTAAGTGTAGAAAAAGTGTTAAACGTGATATTATAATAATACAAAATTCCCGAGTTGTAAGGATGAAAAATCAGGAGACTTTCTTTAATAAATCAAACTTTTGCTCAACGCAGTACAAAAACATTAATTTTTTTTAAACAAAATATATAGTATAAATTTATTAATTTTATATAATGTTTGATTAGTATTGTATATTCAAAAAATATGCACAGCACTGTAACTCAATTAAGACTATTGCTAAAAGAACTTTGGACTAAGCAAGTTACATTTAGGCTGTTTCAACACAATTTTAAATAATTATAAATAACAAGGTAGATTTTGTCTTTCCATACAACTATCTAAAGCAATATTGAAGGTCTTAAATAACTTTTATCAGAATTTAAAATTTTTATAAATATGTATTAATGGCTGTGTGTTTCGGGCCGCGTACAAAGGGTTGGCGGGCCGCAGGTTGGGTATGGCTGGTCTAGACCTTAAAGTCTAATTCATTTTCTTGTTGCCGAAACGTCAATTGTGGCTTACTGTGGAGAACCGAAAAGTCTTAGGTGTCTGTCTGTTTCTGTATGTCTCGTGATAACTGTCGCAAAATGCAACCAATTAGCTTGTAATTAGATAGGTATTTGGTGAGGTATCCGGTATTAGTCCTGCATAGTTTTTGGTTACCTTTGGTTCATTCGTTTGAAAAATATGGAACATGTACTTTTACGTCGTAATACTTTTTTGCAAGAATTCAGATGATTTTCATATTTTATCATTCAGTGGAATAAAAATGGCACATCTGAATACTTGATTTAAATATTATAATATGGATGCTAAAATTTCTCTATGCCATGTCCTAAATTAATCAAATCAGTTTGAAATTTTGTCAAAAATTTTCTTGGTCATTCGCAATTTTCTGTATAATTTTATGGGATTAAATAAATTAAAAAAAAAATTACAATTTTGAAGTAATGTGTTTATTTTTGTCTTTTTTTTGTTTTTGTTTTTGTTTGTTTTCATACCACCTAGCAACTGAATGTTATAGCATATCAGAAAGAGAAAATTAAATAAAATCAGCCTAATTTGACATTAGATTCTTTAAAAATTAGATTTTCTGAATCTTTGGGAAATCTTATATACTAATACGTATTTAAGGGAAAATGGCACATCTAAAATCATATCTAAAATCATATCGTGTGAAGTGAGATGAAATTTATAATGTCTGGCGAGATTGACGTGGAGACCCCTGGCCTGAAGATTTACAAGTATAAATTATTACTTATTAACTATCAACGTGACTTCATGTGTGAGATTTCAAGGAAACAGAAAAGCACTAATTAAGCAAAATTTCGAACCATTCCCAACCGAAAATTTAAATTACATACCACAAACAATCTATCACTTTTCACTCTAGGCAACTCTCCTGGTACAGGTTTTTACGTACCTAAATTTTCAGGCTTGTACCCGATCCATAACTTTCAAAAATCAATGTAATCAGGCCTGATCCAGTTAGAACCAATTATATTTCTTTAAAAAAAAACTACGGTTCTTAATCAACATTATCCCGCAATTAAAGTTATTTTAAAAGGATAATATTCCATGCATATATGTGAACATTTTAAAATTTAAAGTATATCGATTATATGTCCTCAAGCCATGTAATATGGAATAATTGCATTAATTATCATTTAGAAAATTGCATTTAAATGAAAACTCATAAAGAAAATAATTTAGTTTTAAATGACAGAAAAAGATTGCTAAAGAAAATCATAGCTTTAAAGCTGCATTGTGAAAAATAGGTATTTTTAAAAATATTTGTCTGCTATTTATAAAACTAAAGTAAATTTCAAAAGATTCCATGCAATATCACTATTATCACTTTCCGTACACATGCAGTGTTGGAAAAGTATTGTAATCATGGTAATAACCCAATTATGGAAATATTGGTATGTTTTTAAATTTATGGTTTCCCGAATCCGTTTTCACTATTTTAAACCTATTCGCTATTCCACATGTATATGTGTCTGTATGCGTGTATATTAGAATTTCTTCACATTTTTAGGTTCTCAGAGCTTGGTTTTGGTGGCCTTTTCGATGATGTCGCTTTGTATGTACGTGTGTGTGTGTACAAGATAGCGCCAAAGCTATGCTTTTGATTGAGCTCCCATTTGGTGAATATGTTACGGGCCTATGTCGAAATAAATGTATAATTTAGAAGAAATAAACCGATGCAATTGGTATGTAAACCTTTTTTTTTTTTTTTTTTTACCATTTTGTAGACGGTAACCGATAAATATTTTCTCTTATATCTCAATTAAATTATTTTTATAGCTTACATTCATCTTACGTCGATACAACAACCACTACATGCGAACATTTTAAAGTATATCAATTTTCATATTATATATTCCTCAAACCATTGAATATGGAACAATAGCGTTAACTAACATTTAGAAAATTTGCATTTAAATAAAAACTCATAAAGAAAATAATTTTGCTTTAAATAGCAGAAAAGAATGATTCCATTAAACAATTATGCAATACCACTATTATTACTTTACGTACACATACAGTGTAATAAAAGTATTGTAATCATGATAAAAAAACACGATTGTGGAAATATTGGTATATATTTACATTTTTGAGGTTCCCTGAATTAGTTTTTACTACATTTAAACCTATTGCATATATATGTGTGTATGGTTCCTGATGTACATTAGAATTTCCTCACATTTTTAGATCCACAGAGCTCGTGTTTGGTGGTTTTTCGATATAGATAAGCATGTACGCATGTCTGTCATTGTACACAATAGCGCACAAACTATGCTTCCGATTAAGCTCCTCCCATTTGGTAAATATGTTACAGGACACTGTTGCGAGAACTTTCGAAAAAAAAAATGGCCAGCGGAATTACTACCTAAATATTTTTTAACTATGTTTCAACCATTCTGCGAAGATAACTGATGAACATTTTCTCTTATATCTCAAATAAATTATTTTTTATTAATCACTTTCATCTTATGTCGATACAACAACTATGTTTGATTACGTAATATAATTTTTTTAATTATTATTCTTTAACTCACAGCAAATTATTTGTATTTTATATTGTAAGAAAAAAAGATTATACTAAACAGAAGTGCATGGAAGTTGATGTAATAATTTTGTTGAAGAAGAAAGAAAAAATATCTACATAAAAAAAAATACATGGGAAAAATATACAAAATAATACTCATAAGGCCCTTTTTTGATGAAAAAAAAGAGTTGCAATTCCCATACACTTAAAATTAATTGTTGCCAGGATTGCTCATGTTTGACGCCAACTTTAACTTTGAATCCAATTGCGGGATATTAGCTCTATAATTGAAGTATTTTAGTAGAACAAATTGTCTATATTGCGTTAGATATTTTTCAGTTACTTTTGAATTATCTGGTATCTCAAACTGAATGCAAAATATTCTATAAAGTGTTCGGAAAGTCAAGTGAAATCACTCCAGATATTTAAAAAAAAATTATTGTCAAATCGTTTTCTAACTATCTAAAAAAAGGATATCCCATTAATTCAAAGAGTGAAAGTAACTATAAAAGTTCATAAGCTGTAAGTTAACAGCCGGTAAGTGCTATAATGCTTTTAACTTACTTCACTTAATGTTTGATTAACACGTGAAAGTTATTTTAATGGATCAAGATTACGATGCGTCTTACTTATTTGTTTATTTATTTTAAAGATAAAGCTTACAAAAATCAAGAGTATTACTTTTATTTTCACTGTTTTTAAATCTAAATCCATATCTCACGTTAATATACTTTTAAGAAGAATAACTGACACCAATTCTAGAATAAACTGATTATTTTATTTTTTATAGACAAGTTTTAATACAATAAGCATTTCCGTTTTTAACACTTTTCAAGATAGTTCAAAAGTGTTTATGAATTCGATTTGTCTGCCCCTCTGTCTGTATGCTTGGCCGTGATCTGGCTTGAGTAAATATACTCGGATTGCCATATAATTGATATGCAGGGTGAATCTAAACTCTTGGGCAAATTTTTAAGGGGCGATAGTACACATCAAGGCAAACAATATTAAATAGGAAAGTAAGGGTCCCAAACGTCTTCCGAAGGATATAGGAGGCATTAAAGTTTAGAGTCCAAAATTGCAAATGATTATAAAAAACGGAAAAATTGGTCGATTCGTTTGCAGTTTTCGCTAAAACTATTCTTTATGTCAGTATTTTCTTAAAAATAAATTTTAAAGATAAAGTTTAAAAAATGCCGATAGAGGGCGCTTTAGAATTTGGAGTAAAGAAAAACTATTTTTTACCGTTATTTTTTGTGTCTCATTAAATGCTTTCAAAAGCTTAGACTTAAATTTTGAGCTCAAAATCTGAATCGTTGGGAGTGATTAAGTAGCGCAAACTGAACTGCGTTCAGGAGATGAAATTTGAAACACCTCCCTCCCCTCCCCCCCCAACTCCTGAACACAGTTCAGTTATTCCTGATCTTGGTGTCGTAGACCAGGCAGAAACAATATGAGTTGTAATTTTGCAACTGGACAAAAAATGTCCGGGCCAGGATTCGGACCTGGGATCTCTTGAAGCTGCCATGCTCTACCAACTGAGCTATCCCGGTTGAATCTGGAGGGCATAATTCATCCAGTTCATGCCGGAATAGCTCAGTTGGTAGAGCATGGCAGCTTCAGCCAAGAGATCGCAGGTTCGAATCCTGGTCCGGACATTTTTCGTGCAGTTGGAAAATTACAACTCATATGATTTCTTTACCAATTTGAATAATTGTGTTAAAATTAACCCAGGCAGAAACTACTACCCCCTACACGTAAAATAAACGATAGAGTAATGACAAAATTAAAGAGAAAATTTATTCATAACAGACATGAGCAATTTCTCCGCGCAAAATAAAAATAAAAAATTTAATGTATGCATGTAGTGCGCAATATAAATGAAGGTTGACACGTAGAAAATGGTACACGCATGATGTTCGTGAGGAATCACAAAAACTGCTCGAAAGAGTGCCCACCAGCAACGATGCAGGCCTCACGCCGCCGGCGGAGGGACTTGCGAACATTAGTGATTCCCCCGGGCATCTCCCGGATATCGCCTGCTACGACGGCAATCCTCGCAACCAGGTCCTCGTCGGAGTCGACGGTAAAAAATAGTTGTTCATTACGCCAAAGTCTAAAGCGCCCTCTATCGGCATTTTTTAACTTTATTTTTTTTAATAAATTTTTTATTTAATTTTCGTCATCCCTCTATCGTTTATTTTACGTGTAGGGGGTAGTAGTTTTTGCCTGGTCTACGACACCAAGATCGGGAATAACTGAACTGTGTTCAGGGGAGTTCAAAGTTCAGCTCCTGAACACAGTTTAGTTTGCGCTATTTAACCACTCCCAACGACTCAGATTTTGAACTCAAAATTTAAGTTTAAGTCTAAGCTTTTGAAAGCATTTAATCAGATACAAAAATAACGGTAAAAAATAGTTGTTCGTTACTCCAAAGTCTAAAGCGCCTTCTATCGACATTTTTTAAACTTTTTTCTTTAAAATTTATTTTTAAGAAAATACTGACAAGAGTAGTTTTAGCGAAAACCGCAAACGAATCGACCATTTTTCCGTTTTTTATAATTATTTGAAATTTTGGACCCTAAACTTTAATGGAGCCTATCTCCTTCGGAAGACGTTTGGGACCCTTAGTTTCCTATTTAATATTGTTTGTCGCGATGTGTACTATCATCCCTTAAAGTTTTGCCCAAGAGTTTAGATTCACCCTGTATATTAGTGAGGTTTATAATGGCATGTTCGATATTGAAAATGAAGTGTGTACCCATTTAGGACTAGTTTAAGGGACACCCAAAAGTTTTCTGTTACATTACGGTCAATTGGGAAAAATGGTTTTTAGTGCAATATATTGATGTTACATTGCACTGCTCTCCAAAAGTTAAGGCACAACCATTTTTTTTACACTCACTATTAAAAGAATGAAAATAAAGGTTTAAAATATGGTTTATATGAATGATCATAACTTCAATAAAATTTTATGAAAAAATTATACCCATTCAATTATTTTAATGTATTGGATACTTATATGTTTGTCAGGAGGAACTTCGAATATCCCACTTTGGGAATTTGCTTGAAATTTTTTTATCGTTGATGATCTTGAATTATATCGTTGATGATCTTGTTGGTACTAAAATAGTGTTGTCCATGTCTAGGAGATGTCGTTTACTTGATTCGTTAAGATGGCGGACAATCCACAAGCTGGTGCTGCTAGACGTCTTAATGTGTCTCGTAATGTGGTCCAAAGGCTCTGAGATCAATTTTAATCCAAAAATTCAGTATCAAGAAGGCTTGTTCCAGACCACTGATGGGTTACAACCCCTGTACAAAATCACTTTCTAACTCTTTTGGCCCGAAGGAGGAGCATCACTACTGTGGCTTAGCTCATTTCAGATCATCGTAAAGCAACAGGGATGACAATACCTGGGATTACGATGCATAGATGTCTTCACAATTAAGGACTCTATGCAAGACGACTCTTTGTGTGTGGCTCTCTTAATCGACCACACAGAAGTGCCTGTTTATGTTGGCCAAGAGAGCACGTTACCTGGAACCCGGAACACACATTAATGGGCTTCCGTATACTGTTCACAGATGAGTCCTAGTTTAATTTGGAAAGTGATTCAGTTCGTGTGCTCATATGGAGAGAACAAGGCATCAGATTCTACCTATGTAACATTGTTGAAAGACACAGCTATAGAAGAGATGCAATCATGGTTTGGGCTGGAATCTCTCTTTTGGTCACAGTAAGTTCCATGTGTGCCATGGAAGAATTCTAACTGATATATCAGGACGAGATCCTTGCTCCGTTTGTCCCACCGTATGGCGGTGCTACTGGTGATGAATTAATCTGAATGGTCGATAATGCCCGATCGAATTGAGCTAGAGTCGTTGATGAATATCTAGAGGATCAAGATTGATAGCGAATGGAATGGCCAGCACAATCTTCGGTCTTTGATCCTATAGAGCATCTTTGGGACTATCTCAGCAGCTGCCGTAAGTAATCCTCCAAAGTCGTTAAATGAGCTGGAACAAGCGTTGATCCATATATGGGAGTTGTTTCCCTTCCCATTGTTCTACAACTTATTTGACAGTATGGAAAGTCGATGCCACAAATTCATTACAAGTAGGGCCGGACACATGCCTTATTAAAATCCATTAATTTAATATTTTTTACAAAAAACTGCTATTTATTTTTTTATCAAGCAGTGGACTTTTGCAAAAAATGCAACTTTTTATTTGTAAATCAGGCTTGATATTAAAATTGAGTAAAATTCGATAAATAACTGTTTAAAGCACAATTCTTCTAATTTTCATGTTTTTATCTTCATTTGCTTTCAAATTAGACACAAAAGACTAGCTATACCTTAACTTTTGGAGGCCAGTGTATTTCAAACATAATGAAACTGATATGTATCTTTGAAGAGAGCGAGAACATGTTTTATGTAGCGTATAGAAAAAATAGCATTATAGTTCTTTTACAGGACACTGAAAAGTATTCTGTTATATTACGGTCAATGGAAAAAAAAAGTTTTCAATATATTTTAATAACGTTACAGTATTTCAAACATAATTGATATGCATCACTGAGGTGGATGGCAACATAGTTTCTATAGAGTATAGATTGAATGTTCGTTTACATTATTATAGTTCGTTTATAGGGACTCATAAAATAATTATACATTACAATAATAAACTATTACAATATATGATCTATGAAGGGGGGGGGGATTTTTTGCAGAGTGTTTTAATGATGCTACACATTTTCAATGAAATTGACATACATTACTGAGGTTCATTGCAGCATGTTTTCTATAGATTATTGAGTACAATTTATCGCTTATTTACAGAGATATTCAAAGGAATTCGGTTACAGAATGGACTATAAACCTCTAGCTGCTGGATGTTTGTTTTCAGCTGTGATAGGCATTTTAAGCGCATTTAAGCTAATTTTTAGTGTATTACGAGATGTGTAGATCTTATACAGGTCTGCACAAAAGAATTCACACACATTATCGGCTATGGAAAGCAATTGCTGAAATTGAATTTTTACTGCATTGTGTGTGTGTGTGATTTTAATGTGTGTTTAGATATCTCATTTCATTGTATGAATAAAGAATGAAATTTTATAACAATCTCCCGATATTGTTGGAAAGTGTTTCATTATCTGTGCCATGATGCATGATTTTTCGTTCTTTTTAGTTTTAAAATCTAGAAAAACGTTTAAATGTTTCTCTTAACAATAAGCCTAAATAGCTGTTTGATAAATATTTTCTAGAATAATTTCTGAACTGTTATCATTAATATACTTTTAATTAGTCATTATTTTTTATTTTATAGATTTTTGCTGAAGAGGCAAGTAACGGAACAGGCAACAATCGTGTCAAGGTTCTCTAAAGCAGTTCAAAGCTTTCTTTAAGAGTAAAATGTTTACCAGTGACAAAAAAAAAATACTTAATCAACAAGAGTGATTATTTTTTTGTTGTTATTGTTGTTGTTTTTATTTCTGTTTTTTCCATTCTTTTACGTCTGATGAACTTATGAATCAATAGCATTGTAATATGATTTCTTACATTAAGATAGTTAAGTGTTAGATCAAATATTTTCTTTCATGTGTTCTGGCTCTCTTTTTAAGGATATTTGATCAGAGATATTACTAGAACATTTTTCTCAAGGACTGAAAATATGCCTTGACTTATTTTTGAGATGTGAATTTAAATTTATTAAAAGCTCATAAAAACGAGCATAAAAGTTACACATGTAAAAAAGAAAAAAAAGTACTGAACTTTCACACACAATAATGGGAAGGGGGGGGGGGAAACGCCTATTATTCTAAATTATATTTGTTAGCATTTGCAACAATAAAAGAGACACATATATACCAAATTTTATATAACAGGAGATGACTAATTTGAAATCGACAATGTCCAATTTCCTTCACTACGAACTATTCTGCAGTCATCAAAAAATCGTAGTTCAATTTTTAGAGATTGACAAAAACCAGTTTCTATTTTCAGAAATACATAACGATGGTGGACATAACCAGCCCTGTGGCTTTCGCTTTTGTTGCTCGTACAACACTTCTAAAATTCCTATGATTTAAATTTTTACATCATAGATTACTAAAACAATGCACTTTCGAATGAAATTAGTTTAAAAACTGTTGTTCGATGTCGTGACATTTTATGGGTTTTTAAATAATTTTCAACCACGTTTTTTCTTCTTTTAACCCCTTGAAGGGCTGTGAGGTATATTATATCTCACTTAATTTTAATTCCCAAACGCCACAGTGACACTGGAATTTTGGAATCAAATTTTGCTTTTATAATATACATGAAGAAAAGCTTTTACTTATTTTGAAATAAATTTGTTGTTAAATCCCGGTATGATTCACTGATTTAAACATTTTAGAAACATAAGTACTTTGCTCCTGAAAGGGTTAAATCTATTTCAACAATGAGCATTTGTTTGTTACATTAAATGTAAAGTAACCAGTGACAGAGTTGCCACAATAGGCAATTGGTTATCCAGAGCAAATTAAAAAGCATTTCGTTATTCTTTTTTTTTCGCAGTCACCTTCCGTAATAGAGTCCACTTCAGATTATTGCCATCATGGCTATAATGCGATTTAAAGTTTTGCCCGGCCCCAGTCCGGCTTGTTTACTTTTTCGCATTTATGCCAAAGCCCGTGCAAAAATCAATCTGCCCCGACATGGTAAACTTCAATTTCTGCAAAAGTTTGCAAATATTCTTAGAATTACCATTATTCTACATCTAAGATTCTTCTTAAAGGATTTCGTGTACATTTCTATGCAAACATTTAAACTATAGCATTTTTCAAATTTTAATGACTCCTAGCAACGGAATTTCGGATTAACAATATTAATGATCTCTTATTACAATTAAATAAAAAAGGAAATTCAATGAAAAATAAATGTAGTTTTTAAAATGTTTTAAAAGTACCTTAAAATCTCAATCTTAAAACCAGCGGTTAGAATCTTACGCGATTCGGTGGATTTCCCCTTATTTAAAAAAATCACCTAAACGCTACACCATACCGAAAATTTTCTTCCGCTCTCCTTTGTCTGCTTCAGCACCCAAAATATAAAATCTTTAAAACTCCTTACTTTTTTCACTTTCTTTGCCCTGTTTGTTAATTTATTATAACAATAAAAAAAATCAATCATCTAACTTCCCCCTAAAAAAAATACCGCTGCCCTTTTTGGTGCCACTTGTACTGATAACACAAAGTTCAAACTCTTTAAAACTCTTTCATTTTTAAATATGTTTCTTCCCCATTTGTTACTTTGTAAGTGACAATAAAAAAATCATTTGAATTACACGTCTAAGTTTAATTAGTGTGAGGTGTGTTTAGTGAAGTGTGAGTGCAGAAACTTTCTCACACTAAAATTTCCGCTTCTATCCCCCCCCCCACCACCTGTTCACGAAGTTAACAAATTAAAAAATCTTTAAAACCTTTTACTTTTTTTTCTGCCTTTTTTTTTCACTTTGTTGTCCAGCAATAAATAATTAAACATCTAAATCCTCCCCCTTCCTACTGAAATTTCCGATTCCCCGATTGTCTTTTCCCCAGGCTTTAAAATTTGATTTACTTTGAAATTGATACATTACAATCGTTTCGTTTATGGAATATTTATATATCTGTCGCTATATAATGCAAATTTTGTAAGCATTATAATATCCGAAATACAGAGCCAGTTCAAACTTAATTTTGACAATGTATTGATCTTGGACGAGTTCATTAACCAAGTATGTAGCTCATGCAGTTTATTTACAGGGACACACAAAAGCAAAAAAAACATGCAGAATTTGTCATCATGATAACGTCCAAAATATTGAACCAATTATAATCTAATTTGCCCAGTGTGTTGATCTTGAAGTATCACTGATGAGTTCGTTAATCAAGTATGTGGCTCAAACAAAAAGCATCCAGCATTTGTCATCATGATATCGTCCGAAATACTGAACCAAGTCAAATTTAATTGGGACAGTGCATTGATCTTGAATATATCTTGGATGAGCTTATAAATAAAGTATGTGCGCTATATATGTATACAAACTATACTTTTATAGTTTGTTTACAAGGATAAACAAAAGCAAAATACTTGCACAATTTGTCATCCCGATAACGACCGAAATACTGAATTAATTCCATTGTCATTGTGGCAGTGCATCTTGCAAGTATCTAAAATGAGTTAGCTAATCAAACATGTAAAACTTATACTCGTTTACAGGGAAACACAAAAGCAAAAAATGCAAAATTACGTTAAAAATTACGTTAACGGCCGAAATATTGAACCAATTCAAACTTAATTCGGCAGTGTATTGTTCGAGAAAGTATGTTAAATGAATTCGTTAATCATCAATAGTTGCTGTTATAGATCGTTTACGGGACACAAAAAATATTTCGGTGGCATTCATATTGAATAGTTTGTGTTATATTGCATCCTATGGGCGATTTTAAAACTATTATTTCAACAATTTTTTAGCATTTTTTATATGATTGCTTCATATCCATTCAATTACATTTGGTAAGACTAATTTAACACTTCCATGAAACATACTTTCCCAGCTAAAATAGCGAACTTGGAAGAAATCAGACTATTATGTTCAATATGTATTAAATATAATATATGTATCTTTAAAAAAAAATCACAAAGAAAAAAATCTATATTACTTTTAAATGCTAAAGGTGTAAAATTAACAACTATAATATAAATTAAAATAACTTTTATTAGTTGTTTTACATGTTTCGACTCTTCTGAGTCATTTTCAAAAACAAAATGAGAATATTCTAAAGCTGCACGGGCTTTGAAGTTATTATTTACACGTACTTTTAAAAAAAATTACGCACGTTATCTATTATTTTTTACTTGATTGTTTATTTTCATATCTTTGAGCATGGAGTAATTCTAGCCACAGAAAATAATACTTGAATCAAAAATCACTTGAAAATAAACAATCAAGTAAAAAATAATAGATAACGTGCGTAATTTTTTTTAAAAAAGTACATGTAAATAATAACTTCAAAGCCCGTGCAGCTTTAGAATATTCTCATTTTGTTTTTGAAAATGACTCAGAAGAGTCGAAACATGTAAAACAACTAATAAAAGTTATTTTAATTTATATTATAGTTGTTAATTTTACACCTTTAGCATTTAAAAGTAATATACTATTACAAGGTGTTAAATTTTTTATATTGAAAAAAATCTACTCTTCCGGCTGAGTTGGAGGAATTTGTTTTCATTCCCAATTTTTTACTCACTAGCACCAGTTATCTAAATCTTTTCACCTTCTACTCTTTATTAACTACTTTTAGCAATCCTTGTAGTAAAAAAATGATGAAGACAAAATATAACAAATCTTTTTTATTCAAAAAAAAAAAAAAAAAAAAAAAAAAAAAACTTAGTTTATCTAACAATTTAAAACTTTTTGTCCCCTTAAACATCTGTTTAAATGTCCTAGATTTTACTTAGATTCCTACATAAGATTTCAGTACACATAAAATTGTAAAAGAAAAATCCGTCATTCACAGTACTCTGACAAAATATCTTTCATGATATTTACCAAAATATAAAACTATTTAAAAAAAAAAACGCAAATAAATAAATAAATAAAATTAAATAAAGATCGTACACTTTCTCTACTATTACATTATAACATCAATATACAACAGTTCATAAAAGAAAACTTATCTCATAACTAAAACTAAATTCAATATAATAAACAGATACTTTATGTTTAAATTTAAATATTTCTTCAATAACTCAACAAAATTCAACTATAATTTATCAAAATTCCAATGCAATCCAGGAAAGATATAATTTAGCATATTTCATTAATTTATTACGTAATGTTATTTAATTAGAGCACGCATTCATTAAAAAAAATCCTATCAATTTCCATGAAAAATTCTGGCATTCAAAGTTAAGAGCGGAAAAAAACCAATGACTTAAATTTTCATTAAATCATGCGCAATTTTTCAACTTCAGCAGGCACTTGACACAAATACTTTGCGACATTCACAGCCACGAGAAAATATTGAATTTTTTACGTATTTTTGCCATCAACATTTATAAGATGAATGAATGAGAATTTTTTTTTTTATCGAATGTCGTCAAAATGTTGACATTAAATATCACTAATATTTATTAACGCTTTTGGTATAAGTACAAATGGTGACTGTAAATAGGAAAATCTCAATTACGTTAATAACTCATTTTTCGTCTAAAGAAAGCGAAAAGCTTATAACGCTATTTAATTACTCAAAATTAAAAAGTGAAATTTCATTCTTGTGATTTTCAGAAAGTTTCTAGTTACAAATATAAAATTTATTGATACTTCCCATCATACCCTTTTTTCAGGCGTATTCAAATTTTGTTTTTTGAGCAAGTTAAATTTCAGTAAAAATTCAACTATTAGCGAATATTTCTTTAAAACATATTATTTAAATATCGGCAGGCTAATTAACACCACAAATATTCATAATTGACATTTCTTTTCTTTGTTTGGTTGTTTTTTTAATTCTTTTATTTATTTATTTATTTATTTATTTATTTATTTATTTATTTATTTATTTATTTAATGACAGAGTATAGCTAAATATGTTAATATGAATTTCTAAAGAGAAAGAAGTACAAAACGTTTAAATATGTTAAAATTTTGAGGAATCATGTCTTTATTCCTCAAAAAATATCATCTAAATAAATTACTTATTGATATTATGAACTATGAAAATTTTATAATAATATTAATTGTACGCAGTCGTAGTCGGCCAAAAAATAAAGAAAAAAATAAAAGCGAGAACACCTCATACATTTTAATCATTAAATTTTTCCAGAAAAAAATATCATTCAACTATTTATGTTGAACAAAAAGGTTTAGGGGGTCGTCTTCATACAGAATTTGTACCAAATTCTGAAATTTTCAATTCGAACACCCAATGCTAACATTATATTTGGCTTTCTCAGTAAATTTTACCGGAGGATACCAAACAGAAAGTCAAGTAATTTAGGAGTTATGAATGTTTAAAATTTGGAACTCCTAATATTAAATTCATTTGAAATCGTTGCAAAACGGGTTGTAGTGGGGGTAGTTTTTAAGCATAACTCAAAACAATTTGCTGGAATGAGCTGTATTTTAAATTCGCTTATTTGAAACTTCTAGAAATCGATTTCTGTTAAAAATTCACAGGTACGATTAATTTGTTTTCATAAATTAATTACGAAAATTAATTACGATATTATTTAAATAAATTTTCGAAAAATTATGAGTTGTAGCCTGTAAGTTTTTTAACAGAAATCGATTTCTAAAAGCTTCAAATATGCGAATTCCAAATTACAGTTAATTCCAACAAGTAGTTTTTGAGTTATGCTTTAAAAACTATGCGCATTGCAAACTACTTTGCAACGATTATAAATGATTCCACTAGAATTCCAAACTTTAAACCTTCATTAAAGTTCGTTACTTGACAGAATGACTTCCCCTTGATATTCTAAGGTAAAATGTATCAAAAAAGCCAATTTTGATGTAAAAATTAGGTATTTGTACTGAAAATTTCAGATTTTAGTAAAATTTCAGTATGAAGACGACCCCTTAAGTCTTTTTGTTTAACATAAATTGAAAAAAGTCCAAATTTCCTGTCGAATGGCTATTTTGTCTTTGACAATTTGGTGGTTAAAATATATCCTCTTTTTTTCTGTTTTCTTTTTCTTTTTTCTTTTTTTTTTCTTTTTTTTTTTTTTTTTTTTTTTTTTTAGGCCGACTGTACTTAGTATTTTTAAGTGTTACTATTAGTAGTAAGAAAGCATTCGAAAAAGCCACACTCTGCTAAAATAGGATAAGTTTTTGGCTGGTATGCAATTCTTGACGTTAAGCGTCGATAGATACAAGCAATATAACCAATACTATATCTAAAATCATTATTCCCTTTTCACTAATATCGCGTCAAATGCAAATTGTTACCACAATATATAACCGAATACATTTATTCTGCCGATACAAAAATATTAATTAAACTATAATGACTTTAACAGCATTGATGCACAGCTCAGTAGCTGTGAGCAGTTTACATCATCGTTGACATTTGCTTCATATACGAGTCGCAATCAACTTCGGAGAAATAAAACCGCTTTCTTTCCAAAAATCTATCTCCGAAATAATCGTAAAAGTAGACTAACATCGTAAAGTTCTAGATATAATTGTTAGTTTCAATTTAGGGTCCCGTGTAAAATATTACGCTGAAGGAACCGTCCAGCCAGTACTCCGAGAGGCAGAGTCACATTCTTGTAACCAATTACAGCGTCGATAATTTTAGCATAGATAATAGATTAGTTGTTACAGATAACAAAACTGCCAACCAGGTGGTGTACCAGCGAGGAAGCGGTACATAGCAATATCTCACAGTCCATTGTAATGCGATATGAATGTCAACCCAGTTACTGATATTACTCTTACTCGGGATCGCCACCAGTAATCGGGATCCTTTGATGCTCCAAAGAAAAACACCTCCGGGCTACCCTCTGAGTTCAAGATTGTTTCTGCATCGATAATTATAGTAAGGCTTTCAAGAATTAATATCGATATATCATTTTTCCAATTGGTATCTCCTTACCACTCATACCACGTCTAATGTGATTGTGGCCTTAAAATATATATGATATAGAATCATATATATTTTATGTTTTATTGTAAAATTTAGTTTTCGTATCTTAAATTTTTCTATTACAATAAATTTCCTTATTCAAAATCATTTTTATTCTTTAATCCAAAAAGCAATAATTTCTTCCTATCTTAAAATGTTCCCAGATATTTTCATCGTAACATTAAATGTACGTTACTTTTCTGTGGTTTCAATTCGGAATATTAATGTACTATGCAGATGGTCTTAACATATGCTGTTTTTCTTTCTTTCGTATCTTGTATTAAATGCAGGCGCCGTTTTCATTGACTGCTGCATATATGTGCAATATCAACATTTTGTTCTCGCTTTCTAAAAATAACCTCGGGTTGTACGTTAAAAATCACTAAATTGATATCCGCCAAATATGGCATGCCTTTCTCATTTCTCATTCAAAAATTTCAATAATTGTTTATCTCCAACAGTCAAAATTTGACTGGTAGTGCTTGGCGAGAATTGTAGTGTTTGGCATATTTTCATTTATGTGTTGGTGATAATGCATCTGAAAAATTATATCAGATCTTTTCTAACTGTTGCACAAGAAGGTCGATTATTTAGAGGTGTAAGAGGACCACCCTCGCCTTTCCCGATGTGTCGAAATGTCCTGAATAAAGCAAACTTTCACATAAACGTCTTTGTTTCAACTTTTGTATTTTTGTAGACTTTCCTATCAGGAGGGGAATCTAGGATTATAGCGATGAACGCAAGTGTATTTAAAGATTACGATCACTTTCATCTCTGATAAGCATTCTCCGATTTTGCCAGCGAACCTTATCACATCATCCTTCCGAAAATATATTTCCGAAATAATCGTAAAAGTATGCTAACATCGTAAAGTTCTAGATTTAATTGTTAGTTTCAATTTAGGCTCTCGTGTAAAATCATACGTTGAAGGAACAGTCCAGCTAGTACTACGAGAGGCAAAGTCACATTTTTGTTAGCGTAACATCAATTGCCAAATGTATATTTATTCTGCCTACACACAGGTTCCTGACAACAAAATCAAAAGTATTAATTCATCGAGTCATTCTCCTTTGCAAAATCCATTTCTAAAACAATCGCATAATAGGCAACATTGTTACATCCTAGATGTTAGATTCAAACATTAAAAAAAAATAATAGAATTTTATAAAGACAGTTACTCCTGTAAAAACAAATTTCTGCGCAAAACTTCTGAATTCGTTAAAACTTTACTTAACATATCCCTTTGCAGTTAGTATGCAAGTTTATTACAAAATGATAGTATGCACTATGGGAGGAAATTCCAAAAATAATACCCTATAAGTGCTAAATTCTGTATTAACGACATGATTCTGCGATTAAATAAGGCGAAAATTACTATTCTAAAATAATGATAACAAAATTCGCTTGTTGCACCTGTCCTAACTACGGTCCAGGCTATGGCAATACATTCAAAACAGCCATAATCTGCTAGCATACACTATATTGCCAAAGGTGACCAGTCACTTGCGATTTTAGACGTTTTGTTAACTATCTAGAAAAATACATGAGGAATTAACCTGAAACTGCAGGTGTGTAAACAGTATAGTATAGGTTATATATTTCCGCGAAGATTTTTTCACGAAACCCCATAGGGGACTGTCAGCAAATTGAAAAAGAACAAATATTTTTTGGATAACCCTGTAAAAACTAATGTAGCAAAGGCATTCAAACTCGAGATTATTAATAAGTGGCTTATTGTAATATACTGTGTTCATTTTTATGAGGATAGCATACTCGTAGAGAAATTAAGGTTTTTATAAAAACAGTCCCAAATTTCGCCTAGTTTTTTGCTTATAATTTGCAGAGTTCTTAATATAAAAATTGCTTATAATTTGCAGAGTTCTTAATATAAAAAAAAAGTTATTTTCAGAAAATATGACAAACAACATTGTACATAATACTCTGTAATCAGAATTAAAAAATAATAAAAATTGGATAAAAAATGAGTAGGTTTACTAAAAAATGTTTCACTGCGAATGCGCGAATGCAATCAAAATATAATATGCATAACGTATTAGCTAAGTATATAGAGCAACTTTTGTGAAAGTCTCAAAATCATAGCTTGAAATTTCTGAAAAGTATCGTCGATAGAATAAGCTCGAAATCCGTTGTTTACAAAAAGAAGCAAAAAGATAAGGGGTTGTATCAAATATCTGTTGATTAGTGCCAAGATAGCGTACACAATATTGCACGTACACTGTTAAAAATAAATCCTCAAATTCACGGTAAAACTACTGGCAGCAAAGTAGCCGGACTTTTTCCGTTCCGTTAGTAGATTTTCCGTTTTGAAAGATAAAAGAAGGACAAACTCCGTTTGCAGAAGCGGTAACTTTCCGTTAACGATCTCAGAAATCACGGAAATATACCTGGCAGCACTGGCAGGAAAGGAAATTATCCGTAAAGAATACACTCGGCTTTAAAAAAATTACCTCTCTACATGTGCTGCCATCTGTCGACAATGACTATTGTAGGAGTATTTGCTATCTGATACACTTGAAGAATATTTTCCGGACGACATCGGTTTGAACCAGGGATGACCACGTCTCGAGTCAAGTGTCTTGCCCGTTAGACCAGTGAGCGCTTGTTAGAGTAGCAGTTTTAAAGGATGATAAGGGGTTTTTCAAAATGGCGGCTTAGAACTTGGAAGCTTGGTAATTTTGAAGTTAATAGCGGGGAGATTTCGTTATGAGATGATGTTCATGTTTTAAAATTGTAATATTAATAGAGGATAAAAATATGAATTATATATATTCTTAATTTGATTGTTAGATGTAAAATATGAATGTTATATTTTGAAATAAATTCGATAAAAAATGTTTGCTTTTTTGAGAAAATCGATTTTTTTTCAACTATTATATATTTTTAAAATGTGTTCGCTTAGAATATATTTTCAGTGCGAGTGCTTTTTATTACTTTAAAAAATAAATTTCGAATAATTTTAAATGAATGAGAAAACTGTTATTATTATTTTTTTTTTAATTCGAAAGCATTATTATTATTATTTTTTTTATTAAAATCGATTTTTTTTTTACTTAATTTAGCTTATTATATATTTTACTTAATGTATATTTTTTAATCTGTTTGTTTAGAATTTATTTTAAGTGCAAATATTTTCTTATATCTTTAAAAAATAAATTGCAAATAATTTTAAAAGTAACAATTTTCCCATTAAGAATGGGAAAATTGTTACTTTTTTTTAATTCGAAAGCACTATTTTGTTGTTTTAAATAAACTCGAAATTTTAATTTATTGAATTTTTAGTTTTTCTGTGCAGCAACATGTCAGTTTAAAAAATTTTTTTTAAACATGCAGCAGATAACGGAATATCTCCGTTGGCCCCTTTCGTCTCCGTCCGTTCTGTTGTTTTCAGGAAATATGAGAAAATTTTCTGTTTTTTAACGGAAAATACCCTTTTATCGCGAAAAGGGACTTTTTCTGTGAAATTCAGGAAAAAAATACCCGTGAATTTCAGATTATTTTTAACAGTGTACTACTATATTTGGATACAACCCCTCATATTTTTGCTTCCTTTTGGGAACAACGGATTTTGAGCTTATTCTATCGACGATAATTTTCAGATATTTCAAGCTATGATTTTGAGACTTTCACAAAAGTTGCTCTATATACTTAGCTAATACATTATGCATATTATATTTTGATTGCATTCGCGCATGCGCAGTGAAACATTTTTTAGTAAACCTACTGATTTTTCATCCAATTTTTATTATTTTTTAATTCTGATTGCAGAGTATTATGTACAATGTGGTTTGTCATATTTTCTGAAAAGAACTTTTTTTATATTAAGAACTCTGCAAATTATGAGCAAAAAACTATGCGAAATTTGGGACTGTTTTTATAAAAAATTTTAATTTCTCTACGAGTTTTCATGCTATCCTAATAAAAATGAACACAGTATATTACAATAAGCCACTTATTAATAATCTCGAGTTTAAACGCCTTTGCTACATTAGTTTTTACGCGGTTATCCAAAAGATATTCGTTCTTTTTCAATTTGTTGACAGTCCCCTATGGGATTTCGTGAAAAAATCTTCGCGAAAATATATAACCTATACTATATTGTTTACACACCTGCAGTTTCAGGTTAATTCCTCATGCATTTTTCTAGATAGTTAACAAAACGTCTAAAATCGCAAGTGACCGGTCACCTTTGGCAATATAGTGTAGAATGAATGTTTAACAAAAGCGCAATGTTTGATATTACACATCGATAGGTACAACAAATAATCATATATACTATTTCTTCTGTCAACATCCCGTTTTCTAAGCAAATAAAAAACGAGAACGATAAATGAGATATCATATGAAAAGATTTTGAACAGGCTTCTGACATAGTGCACTCACATTTCGTTAAAACATGTTTTTTGATTAAAAATTGCAGTTAATTAAAAATTAAATCATCCTTGTTTTCATAAATGAAATGAAAGGTTTTTTTCTCAAATCAGTGTTGCTACAAAAATAAAGTACCGTATCAATGATTATAAGTAAATATATATATATATATATATGTTCAATAAAGATAAAGTAGGATATTGTTGCTGCACGGGTTTATTTTATATTTATGATTAAAAAGCAAATTTTAATTCAAATGCTCTATTTATTTTTCTCTGTCCCGTGTTGTTTTTTTTTTTCGAAACAGATGATGTTACCCTCTAATGCAGTTAAAATACGATAGATATTTATTTTTTATTATTTATTTATTTATTTGCGTTTGCTATCTTCGGTCAGTTTTTACAGTAATTTTGATGGAATAAATGAGATATTTCTACTTGACTAATGTTGTTTGCAAATATTTTTATCCTTAATTTTTCTTTAGAAGTTTAAACCTGCATCTAAAAAATATCAGATATTGCTAAAAAATATGATACTGATTGGGGGGGGGGTCTACAAAGTGTGAGATTGTGTGACAGGAGAAGAGGACTGGGTTAACATATTGTGACATCATATCTAAAATACAACAACAGTTAGGTGTAGGCATATTTACAAGCAGTATAAAACTATATAGTAAAATCTGCTAAGACAGAATCGGAAGGAAAAAGATAAAAATTCCGTTTTAGATAGATTTCTTTCTTAGCAAGTATGTTTGTATAGTGTTCCTATCACCAGGAATTGTTTTCGTTTAAGGCAGAATTTCATCATAGACAAGATATGTTTTCCCATGTTTTCCTGTGTGTATTTTTACTTATGCAGAACTGATTTTAATAGGGTTGTAATGATTTTAATGTGAAGTTCACATTATACATACACAGTTTACACATTCGTAAAAGGTTTAAAAAATAGAGAAACAATAATCGAATTCTAGTTTTAATCAACACTTCCTCTAAGTTAATAGTTGCAACTCATACCATGCCAAATGTAAATTATTGTAACAATAAATTACCAACGAATATGTACGTCCCTCCTCAAGTGATACTAAAGGAGGGAGCTTCATTTGATTGTGACAGTCTGTGAGATAAGAAGACGGATGGGTTAAAAAAAAATAAAAAAAAAACTACGCAATTTGCGTGATGTCATTAATGGGTGACCCCTTACCACTCATATGATGTCAAATGTAAAGTATTACTGCAATGAATTTCCAAATATACTTTTTATGCCGACACAGATTCTTGCTAAAGAAATAAAAAATAATAATTAATCGAGTATGTCTTCAATAGCTCTGATACGCCACTCTGTGTCTGTGAATACAGTAGCTTGCATCAACATCGCAAATGGTTCCATGCGCGTCACAATCAACCATACGTGTCATCGCACAAATAAAGCCGCTTCGCTTACCAAAATCCATTTCTGAAATAATCTCAAATAAAGGAAACATGATAAAATGTAATAAAATTTAATTAACTTTTAAATTACTCAGACTCATTCAGAAACAGAAGATACGGCTTAAACCAACATAAGTAGAAACATAAGAAAAAGCTTACAATTTAATAAGGTAAAAGTGAAATTGGATTGTGGCATAATTTAAATTACAAGGGCATTTGAAAAAGTTGTAATTGTTTTGTCTGTTCAATAAATGATACATCAATTATTATATGGATTAAATGAAAAATAAGATGAATATTTCATTGTGTTGCTGTAGCAGTGCCACTAGGAGTAAAAGTTTAAAAACAAAACACATGCTATTTCGTAAATTAAAAAAGCTTTTAAGACTTTTTGAATAAAACTGAGTTTGACAAAATGTAATTTTAATAATTCTGTTTTCATTGTTCATAATTCTTTTCTTTATTAGCGGAAATTTACAATTTCAAATCCAACGCATCTTTTCGTGCGACAAAGACAAGTGACCTTGACACGATCTCTTAATGTATGCAAAATGGCACACAACAGAGGGATTTTACAAGAAGCATTACACCTTATACAAAAAAATTGTGAATGTCCTTGCTATATAAAAATAAAAATAATTAAATTCCTTACGCTGAGGGAAATGACTGCTTAAGCATTCATTAAGTTCCATTTTAACAATCTTACGACACCAATAATTCACAAAAACAACATTCATGACGAAATTAGTCTCCGATAAGAAATTTTATCCCTAAATAAAGGAAAAAAGATGAATTCACCGTTTAAAGAGAGCAGACTTCGTAACACCGACTGTTGAAAGTGTTACAAGGGCACGGAGAAACTAACATCCAGGATGTTACGATGTTCGCCTACTTAGCGATTATTTCGGAAATGGATTTTGGGAAGGAAAGCGGCTTTATTTGTGCGAAGGAAGTTGATTGTGACGCGTATGAAGCAAGTGTGATGTTGATGTAAGCTGCTCACGGCCACTGAGCGGTGCTATTAGAGCTGTTGAAGTCATACTCGATTAATTATAATACTTTTGTTTGATTTCGTTGTCAGGAATATGTGCATAAATATATCTCATAACTGTTTGTGGTAACAGTTTATGTGATGTGAGTGATAAGGAGATACCTGTTACAGCAACAGTATAGCGATTTATTGTTAGTAGTTTCTACCAATGCGTATCATTATGCAAAACATTAACGTAAAATTAAAATTTTTAATCATACTTTAAGAGTAACATAGAATCAAAATACGCCCTAATTTAACGAATCTATAACATTTGTTAATCAAAATGAATTGGTGTATTAGAGCTGTCGAAGTCATACTCGATTAATTATAATACGTAAAATTTTAAATTTTAATCGTACTCTAAGAATAACATAGAATAAATAAGCACCCTTAACGAATCTATAATATTTAATTAAAATGAGTTGGTGTATTAGAGCTGTCGAAGTCATACTTCGATTAATTATAATACGTAATTTTTTTTAATTTAAATCCTACTCTAAGAATAACATAGAATAAATATGCACCCTTAATTAACGAATCTATAATATTTCTTAATGAAAATCAGTTGGTGTAATAGAGCTGTTGAAAGCATGCTCGATTAATCCTTAAATGCATAGTGATGCAAATATGCATCCCTTTTTATTTAACTTTTAATAAATAAACCCGAATCAGGAAGTTCTTCGCCACCACTATATTTATACAGAAATATTAATGCTGTAAAAATTACATAAATTATGCTACTAAACAAATTTAAAAATCTATCTTAAAATTTCTGGTGTCCAATCCTTAATATAAGTATAAAAAAACACAATTTTAAAAGAGAAAATCATGCATTTAATGGTTAATTATAATACTATTGTTTGATTTCGTTGTCAGGAATCTATGCATAAATATATCCCGTAACTGATTGTGGTAATAATTTATGTGATGAGTGATAAGGGGACACCGGTTGTAGCAACATTGTAGCAATATATTGTTTGTTGTATCTATCGATGCGTAACATTACACAAAATATTAACTTAAAATTTAAATTTTTTAAACTATTCTAAGAGTAACACAGAATCAAAATGTAACCTTATTTATCTTATCTATAAAATTTCTTAATGAAAATGAGTTACCGTATTGTGAAATTTAAATAATCTCTAATCAAGTTAGTAATGGTATTTATTGTTAATAGTACTATATAATATTTTTACACATCTAAGAAAAATCTAGGAAATATTTTATATTTTATCGACGAGCTAGAGTGGCCTAGGTGTCCTAGGATACTCTAGATGTGCTAGGTGTGCTGAGTGTCCTAAGTGTTAATTTTTTGCAGTTATTTTCCAATAAGCGGTTTAAGAACTTCTTATATTACATCTTTATACGAAAATTATGTAATACATTGTATGATGCCAATTAATACTTATTTCAACTCTATTGTTTTATTATGCAGTGGTGGAAATGATGCGAGGCTGTGGGCCGGTTGTCATCGCAAAATTTTACTTCGGCTTATTTAATGACAGAATTTTTGAGATTTAATGACGAAGAATACTAAAGAAATTTAGTGGTGACAATCACTGCTGCGCATTTTTTGCATCACTGAATTATATTATATTATGTGTCGGATCTTAAACTGTAAATTTTCGTTAATAAATAAAATAATTATGAACAATGCAACAACTGTGAGTTATTAAAATTACCTTCCTGGAAAATGCATACTTAAACAACTATTTTTTTTTAAATACTGTATACAAATTATACGAGCTACCTGATAAATATGACTCATTTCATCTTTATATTGATTATAGTTAATGAATTATTTGGTTTTGAAATTGGGTTATTCTTTAGGAAAATCCTGTCGTAATTAAACTTTCATTTTTAACAAATCATTCTATAACAACTTTCATAATTCTTTTAAAAACTCCTTAGAGAAAAATTTAAACAACTCATAATTCTTTTAAAAACTACTTCTAGAAAAATTTAAACAACTCATATTCTTTTTTAATATTTCTGGTGATGATTTATTAAATACAAATGCAAAATCCAATCTGTGTGAAATTTTAAAATTAAAGCATTTTTAACTACCAAATAATTTTATTTTAAAAATGCAGTGGAACGATTTTTGTGAATTTATTTATATACTTATTAGTCTACAGAGTGACCGAAAACGTACCAAGATTAAATGTCAACTTCTCATATACTATTATTACATTTAATTATTTCAAAATTATGTGACATGTTTGTGGCATCAAGGCATTTGTTTTAACATATAATAACCAACCTAGTGAACAAATTCGGAACCATATCTTCCGTTCTGAATGACACCAGCAGCACAGAAGAAAGCTGTCCACATCGAATGTGTACGACTGCTAGAGTGAAGTGTTCGAGAACATTGGCGAAGTCCTGAAAACCTTACAAAGTTCGCTGGTTATTGTATGTGCATTCTAACTTTGACTCCAAACCTCTCTATTACATGAATTGAATTATATTAGAAAACGTACTTATTCTTCTCATTCGTTCTGAACTTTCGGTCGAGAATATAGTCTTCATTTATAAAATTACGTTCGTTCAGATCATTTTTTTTAATCCTTCTAAATTATATAAGTAACATGTTAAGCAAAATGCCAAAAACATATCACACCATTTTCAAATATTCACACTTAGTTATAGCTGAAAAATTGAAGGTCAATCTTGTTAGGTATGTTTAGGTCACCCTGTATAATAGTGGTGTGAAATTCATCCCTTACAAAACATAATTTGAGGTTTAAAATTTTTGAGAAAAAAGCAAAAATAAAATATTCTTTATAATAAGTGAATATTTTTCTTTCATTTACTGCATAAGACAGATTATCACTTACAAGACATGGAAAAAATTCTCTGAATTTAAACATTCATTTTGCTTTATAATATTACTGAATTTTAATATATTTCTAGTGCGCACTTTAAAATTATTTGCTAAAATTAAAATATTGTTAAGTTGTAGCAGAATTATTTAAATTTAAATTCAATTTATTTTGCAAAACGACAATAATATATAAGAAAAATAAGCTTAACATATAAAATGGTACAACAATTAACTCAAGTAATGTAGTTTAAAAAAAATAGTTGAATCTTTAATTGGTAATTATTTATTCTTTTTGTATAAATATTTATTTTCTTTTTGAGTGAAAATTGTAATTCTAAAAGTATGTGATAATCTAAATACTAAAAGCAGCTGTCAATTGTTAGGAATTTGTAAGTTGACAAGTTTCTAAAATTGACCAGTTTTGTCTAAGAAAGGATGAGTTTTAAAAACCTAAAAAGTGTAACTTTTTGAAAACTAATGACATAATTATTTTATTAACATAATCTTATTTTCTACCTTGTTTTGAAAACTTTTGGAATTTACATTGCTTACTTATCTGAACATGTAAAAAAATTAATGCTATTTCAACTTTTAGACGGTACACTCTACAACTGTAATGCTAAATAATGTTAAAAATAACTTTCGTTCTCTGGACATTGTTGTAGTAACTTTTACCAGTTTTGAATTTTAAAATTGCATTTTTCCTAGTGAAAGTAACACCACTCTTAGATGAGACAATATTTTCTACAAGAACTAGCACTATGTTTTGTTAGGAGCTAGTAAAATTAATTTGTACTTTATAAAAATTAACACTTTTATAATAAACTAGCGGCCCTCCCTCGCTTTGCTTCGGGTTAACCTTGAAAACCTTCATCTCTTTGTGTTTTCTGTAGACCTTTTTAATGTGTACAATAATTAGTACATTATTTTGATAAATCTTGTAGGGTTCAGCCTGCGTTTGCAATGCATAAGCGGAAAAAATGAAATTATTTACGACATCACATTAAAAACCTCAAAAATAACAGTATTTCTCCACTATTTAATGGATATACATATAAACCTTCCTCTTGAATCACTCTATCTATTAAAAAAACCGCATCAAAATCCGTTGCGTAGTTTTAAAGATTTAAGCGTACATAGGGATATAGGGACAGAAAAAGCGACTTTGGTTTATACTATGTAGTGATTTAGATAATATATGTAAAACTTATTATTCAATTGATTATGATGCTCCGCAGATTTAAAATTTGAGAAACAATTTTTGTTATGTAATTTTGCCTTTTATTTAATTGTAATGCAATTTGATATCCATGTCATGGTATAAGAACCATATATTTTTATTCAGTCGTAAATAACCTATATTTAATTTAAATTATAGCATATACTTTCCCTTTTTTTCATTATAAATCTCATTCGCATCACCTTAATGTTTTGTCAGCCAAGGTGTACACTCAGATATTAGATCAAGAAGCATTGGATCATATTAAATTTGTGAAGTTATTGGCATGTTTACCTTCGACTATTAAACTTCAAGAGGAAGGTATTAAATCATATAATAAAGCCATTGATAGAGCCCAGACTCTTCAGGACATTTTTATTCAAGATAATGTCTTATCTGCCAATGCTTCTTGTAATGCTAGTTATGCGTTACAATCACAAATTGCAGAATTATCCGAAAGGATAAACTTGAATTTTGCACTGCCTGCTCAAAAAAAAAAGATGAATCACCACATGTCAGACAAAAAAGATTTCATAACAAACAAAATTTTCGTTAAAATTTTAAGACTCGGTATTCATCTCAATCATCTCATAGACAACCAAAATTCAGAAATCAAACAGACCGTTGTCAGCTTTGTTTTCGCTATGGTCATATTGCAAAGAAAGGGGACCACCCGTACGATTTGTATTTTCTTCGTTTACGATTTCCATCGGCAGTGAAAAATAAAGACTTGTGCTTTTAAAGTGTTTCTTCTAGTTACCTGTTTCCTCAACTTCACCCAATAGTCTCTGGTGTTATTCTTTATGAAAATCAACGCAGTGTTCGTTTTTCCTCTATGATAATTAACAATTGAATTCATATCATGCCACTTCACCATACATGTGATAAAAAGAAACTTCCTTACATAATTTTGCCAAAATATAAATTTAAAATAAAACAAAAGATAAAAAGAAACGCTTCATTTTTAATCATTAGTTTTAGCCAATAAACTATTTTTTTTACGTTCACCTTCAAAATAACAATAATGATGAAATTTTAACCTATTTTTGACTTCAATTGAGAAAGAGCAAGTAATGAATGCGTAAAGAGTTGAAGAACGATCGTTACACTATCTTTTTCAGGAGGTAATCTTTGCAACTTTATTTACAAAACCAAAGAACCGTGACCATCACGCAATTAGCCTTATTTCTTTCTTTTTTTAGAAATTCAACTTAAAATATAAATATAATTTATTATTGAAATAATAACTGTGGTTTTATAAAGAAAAAACAATAGTTAAACAAATAATTTGAACAGCAAAATCTAACAGCATCAACTCAAATATCTAAAAAGAAAAAAAAATGTGGTACAATCAGGGATGAGATTTCTCCGCTTTTTTGCATACCAGTATAATCTTACAGAAAATGTTTTATTATTTAATCGGAACATTCGGCGATTTAACAGAACAACATTTTCTCAAAGATTATACTGGTATGCAAAAAAGCGGAGAAATCTCATCCCTGTTCAATGAATGCGTATGTTAACACCAAAGTAAAGAGAAACATAATTTTCAAAAAATATTTTATTATTATTTGAAAGAAGTATTCGTTTCAAGGTTTCATACAGGAACATCTTCATACGGGGAAAAAGAGAAAGAAAAAAGATTGAGAGACAAAAACACAGATTTATGTGCAGAAAGCTTAGCTTGGCAACTTTCAACGGGAAAAAAATATACCGTGCTTTAAAACGTTTGACTAGATTAATATGAGAAGCACAGAGATTATAAATATTTCGTGTTAGCTGTTACTCATAATATTTGTGAAGATAATTAAAATCTTAACATACGCACACACATAATTTAATAGTTCTACAATTAGCTGTTGTAATTACCTCAGTGATAAAATGAATATAATATGAATTATTTGAAATAGATTACCTTTTGAATGTCACTTTCTTTAGACCAGTGATCGCCAATCGGTGGTCAGCGGGCCCCAATAGCCCGAGAAAAAAAATTGGTGGTCCGCAGAAAAATGTGGACATTATTTCCGCTTTTTAACTCTTTCCAACCTAGTTGAAAAGTGTTTATCACTTCGGTTTGTCTGCCATATGGCCGTCTGCCGTCTGTCCGTGCTCTAACTCCCGTAAATATACTCGGATTGCCCTGAAATTTTTATATGTTATTGTCGTTATCTATAGCATGTTCCCTATTTCAACTGAAGTGTGTAGCACTTATAGTTTTTTTACAGGGACACTCAAAAGAATTCCGTTACATTACGGTCTATGGGGAAAAATCATTTGCAATTTATTTTAATGGTGTTACACAATTTCAAATACATTGTAATTGATCTATATCACTAAGGTGCATTACAAGAAGCTTAATATGGAATAGGGTGTGCATAGCACTTATAGTTACTTTACAGGGACAGTCAAAAGAATTCCGTTACATTACGTCTATGGCGAAAAATCGTTTGCGGTTTAATTAAATAATTTTTCACTATTTTAAACGCATTGAAATTTATATATATCCCTAAGGTGCATTACAAGAGGCTTACTACAGAATATTGTGTGTATAGCGGTCATCGTTCATTCACAGGGACACACAAAAGAATTCTCTACTGTCTGTTAACAATAACTAGATGGAACCCGTCAAAATTTGACGGCAAAAAACTTGATAGTACCATAAAAATAAAATTCATAGCTGCTTTAAAATGTTTGAAACTTTTGCAGAATAATTCAAATAAATAAAAAACCCACTTTGAATTAAAGCTAGGTTGAAGAACAGCAATTGGCTAAGTTTCACTGGCACATGCACTCGCAGAATTTCTTTCATCTGACACATTTAGCGCTGTTGTGCAAGTAAATGGAAAGTGCCCCCTTGAGGAGGGGGAAATGGCGGGATGGACCAAGGAGATGCATAACATGAATAAGCAGTCATTCAAACGATACGTAACATGAGGGGTGTGTGGAAAATTAAAAAAGTACCCCCTTGGGGGAGGTAAAGTAGGGGATGGACAAGGAACATGCATAATATGATTAAGTGGTCACAGACCTTTCCAACGATATATAACATGAGGGTTGTGTGCAAAATTTAGAAAAGTACCTCCTTGGGGGGGGGGGGGGCAAAGTGGGGAGATGGACATCAGAGATATGCATATGATTAAGCAGTCACAGGCCTTTCCAACGATATATGACATGAGGGTTGTCTGCAAAATTTAGAAAAGTACCCCCTTGGGGAGGGGGGGCAAAGTGGGGAGATGGACATTGAAGATATGCATATGATTAAGCAGTCACAGACCTTTCCAACGATATATGACATGAGGGTTGTCTGCAAAATTTAGAAAAGTACCCCCTTGGGGGAGGGGCGGGGAGCAAAGTGGGGAGATGCTTAATATGATTAAGCGGTCACAGACCTTTCCAACAATATATGACATGAGGGGTGTCAACAAAATGTAGAAAATTGCCCCCTTGGGGGGGGGAAATTGGGGAGATGGAGATTGGAGATGCATAATATGATTAAGCGGTCACAGACCTTTCCAACAATATATGACATGAGGGGTGTCAACATAATTTAGAAAAGTGCCCCCCTTAAGGGGGGGAAGTGGCGGGATGGACCCCGGAGATGCATAACATGAATAAGCAGTCAAAGACCTTTCCAACAAAACGTAACATGAAGGGTTTGTGCAAAATTTACAAAAGTACCCCCTTGGGGGGGGCAAAGTGGGGGGATGGACACCGGAGATGCATAATATGATTAAGCGGTCACAGACCTTTTTAACGATATATAACATGAGTGGTATGTGCAAAATTTAGAAAAGTGCCCCAATTGGGTGGGGGGATGGACCACACATATGCATAACATGAAAAGGCAGTCGCAGGCCTTTCGAACGATATATCATATGAGTGGTGTCAGCAAAATTTAGAAAAGTATCCGCCCCGTGTGGGCAAAACATACTCCCCCCCGCCGCCATAATTTTTGATGCGGACTCATTTTTAAAATTCGTTCGCACCCCTCTTCTCCCGCAAAATGTTGTGAATTTTAAAAACTCCCCTTCGAATTTTTTTATACCAAAAGCGCTTATGTCCGTCGTCTGCACGCAGAGTTTTGCGCTTATAGACGCCAGACACACCAACACACACACAGAGAGACGTTTACCAACATTAATAGTATAGATGATACTCAGTGCCTACACATTTCACCCTTTATAATTCAGCCAATGAGTTGAAGGTTGTTCATTTCCAGAAACGAAACAATAATTCTTTAGGATGAATTTTGTTTGTTTGATACACCGTGGCAGAATGCGTGCAATGCAGCGACAGGCGTCACAAACTTTTTAGGGCACCTGCAGACTAAAAACATATAATCAATCTTCGCGGGAAAAAAATCCTAGATTTCGTCAAATGATCACGGGAAAAACACTAATTTCATCAAAGGATCATGTAAAACGTGAATTTTGTTAAAAGGCCACAGAAAAACACGATTTACGCAAAAGATGAGCAAATTTTGTCAAAGAATCGCAAAATAGGAAATTTCACCAAAAGATAGCGCTTTTTTGCCAAATTTTGTCTAAAAATTGCGGAATAAAATGTATTTTATCAAAAAATCGCTGGAAAACGCAAATTTCGTTAAAGTATCGCTGAAGAAACGCAAATTTCATCGAAGGATTGCTGAAAATTCATGAATCTTATCAAAAGGCAGCAGAGAAAATGTGATTATTATCAAAGCATTGCGAAAAAAGAAAATTTCGTCTAAGGATCAGAAAAACGCAAATTTCGTAAAAGAATCGCGGAAAATAACGCAAATTTCGTGAAAAAAATCGCAGAAAAAACACAAATTTCGTCAAATTATCGCTAAAAAAAAACACGAATTACATCATAGGATAGCTGAAAAAAATGTGAATCTCGACAAAAAAAAGATACAGAAAAAAATGCGAATTTCGTTAAAGAATCACGAAAAAAAATGCGAATTTTGGTAAAGGATTGCGCAAAGAATGTGAATTTTTTGAAAGGTTCGTGTGAAAAATGAAACTGTCTTTATTAAAAACAGCACACACACAAATCTCAATACACACAAACATATTATTATAGGTATAGATTTAATCTGAAATAATATACTGAACTAACTTTTGAAAAATCGGGTTAACCCAAATCCAACTTGCAGAAATCTACACTCAGTCTGAAATCGACTCGAACCATAAAGACAGTTAACCCAACTTGCAACAAAAATAATTATTGCCGAGTGAGCATTTACCCTCTCTCCGTGTGCTGAAACCTTTCAGAAATTTTTCTGATTTTTTCTTTACTCAGAAATGATGTAGTCATTTTGTCCCCCAATTTTGCCCTTTACAATTCAGCCAATGAGTGGAGGGGGCCAAAGGAGCGTTCCTCATCACAAACGAAAGATGAGATACGTTCGTTTGATGTCGTTGTTGAAAATTTATGGATTCCTATTATTAAAGTATTTTTTTCATTTTACCGTATTTATTTTCTTTGTGTGTTGTATGTATTTTGCTACTTTGAATTTTTTTAAACTAACCCCTTTTTTTAGAGAGTGAGTGAGAGAGAGATTTAGTAATTTGGTGACACGAAGTTCCGCAAATTCTTAAAATCCACAAATCGTTTCCGATGTAAACAATGAAATTTACAATTAAGTTGCAAGTGCAAAATTTCAGTTTTTTAAAATTTTCATGTCATTCTGTACACATTTTAATATGTCATTCTGATCATTATACTACATATTTAGTTATGCATTATTAATTATTTACTTGACCTTTACTTTTAATATTTTAAATATTTCAAACTTACAGCTGAATGTAACTATTAAAACATTTGAAATACTGCATTCGAAAAATGAAATTTCAGCTTAGAAACGCGACAATTACTATTAGGTTAAAAAAATTTTAAGTAGAAAAGTTCTTATGATATAAAAAGAAGAAAAAAAATACACCAGAATGTATCTCTATTACAAAAGCGAGAGAAATGATTTTCTGTGCTATACGAAAAGATATCCAAATAACTCAATCATGAACATAGAAATAGGTATCGGTTTCTATGTTCATGTGCACTCAATCCAAACTTGAAACTTTTAAAAGGTCATTGAATGAATGAAATTCATCTTCGACTTTCACCTACAGGGAGAAATCCAGAAAACTTGCTGTGTCGCCAATCATGTTTATATTTTATCTATAAAAAAAAAAAAAAATCAGGCACTTTTCCGTTATACGGACACTATTGTCGTCAAACATACATTTAATACATACATACATACATTTTGGCATAGTGTCCATATAACAGAAAAGTACTAAAGTTCATGGTTTAAAATCACAATAAAATATCATGAAATTTATTGATTGGTTGTGGGAAAATATCGGGGAAATAATGTGTTTTTCATGAAATTTTTTGTTTTGTTAACAATTTGGTTAGAGAGCTTTTGTAAGACAATTTATTTGTGTTTAATTGTAAGCATTCATTATAATTTTCAATGCATTATTAAATTCAAATTTTTGTTTAAAATATGTAAACAAAACAGTGCCAACAAAACAGACCAGTATGTAAACAAACCAGAAACCTGCAAGTTTCTAAGACCTACATAAACTCCGGTTTTAAGCTATGCAGATTTAAGGGTATATATACACTCTCAAAAATAAAACACTCAATTTTGACGATTCCGCAATCCTCAGGCCTCATTTCCTTATTTTTGACAATCATTTCGTCACTGAGTCACGTGGTTTTTGACGAAACGCGAATCCTCAAATATCTTGACGAAACTGTTTCCTCGCTGTCAAAAATAAAACTCTCACTTTTGACGATTCCACAATTCTTAAGCTATATTTCGTCATATTTGACAATCATTTTGTCTCAAAATTAAATGATTTTTAATGCAATGGAAAATCTCAAATATTTTACAAAAATGTTTCCGCATTCCCGGCCAGATTATTTTTGTTACAAAATCGTTAAAAAAAAAAAAAAAAAAAAAAAAAAAAATTACACGAAAGTATTAAATTTACGATATAATTAATGAAAACAGAAACAAAAATATTTCATCCTTGGGAGCCGCTATAACACGAATGTACCAAATTTCTACTTAATTTTTTATATCTGATAATTTGCGTCTATCCTTTTTGTAAAGATTTTATGCATTTCTATTGCCGATTCAAAGATAAATTTTTCTGAAGTTACAGAATTTCGTTAAAATCGCTTAGAAAATTCATCTAAAGATACAAAATTTCGTTAAAAACGGTTAAAATAGTAAAATGCGAACATCATTTGGTCCATTTTCGACCGCAAGCATCAACATTTTCCCAATGGTTATAATAATAATAATAATAATAATAATAATAATAATAATAATAATAATAAATAAATAAATAAAAAATCACAATATTAGGTGCTTTTTTTATTTAAGAAATATATTCATATAACAATCAAATTTAAAATACGTATAACTGACCTTTCCCCTCTATAAACAGTAATCTTATCCGCTGAAATTGATGAACTCGCCTCCAAAATATGCACTTCAAAATTAATTATTTCTGATCAACAAATTAACTAGAGCATATTCATTGAACAAAGGAAATTTTTCTAATAAATTATATTAATCAAGCCATTTTCTAATTATTTATTAACCATAATAATAATCTAGCCTTATTAATTAAAACATGCAGAAGTTATAACAACACCGATAAAAATACAATCTGCTTTCTAAAAATATAAACACACATCAACATCTGGTAAATACTTTTGAAATCAAACAATTTCGAAGTCCCGCTAGCTGAGAGGTAAGACGCTGGGCTGTCAAGCTAAAAGTATCGCGTTCGAGCCTCACCGAAGGACGATCTTATTTTGCCCCAAGTCAATTAAAAAAGCTTCTAAAAGCTCCGACAGATGGAACCACCAACCTTTTTTTTGGAACTTTCAAAGAATCAATTTGACGAAACCACTTTCTTCGTAATTTTGAGGATGCAAATTTACTCTATTTGACGAAACGTTTACTCGGAGCATATTTCAAGAAACCGTTTCGTCAAAAACGAAGAAAATTTCTTCAAATTTGAGTATTCATTTTTGAGAGTGTATATATAAATAGATAGATAGTAGTACTTTTAATTATTTGGTAAAAATACTGTGATCGTCACTGAGAAAACCTGAATTTAACCTAAAAGTAATTGTCTAGTGTTTAAGCTGAAATTTCATTTTTCGAATACAGTATTTCAAATGTTTTAATAGTTACATTCAGCTGTAAGTTTGAAATATTAAAAGTAAAGGCCAAGTAAATAATTAATAATGCATAACTAAATATTTATAATGATGAGATTTTTATTTTTTTCTTGAATTATTCAGTGAAACTCGCCTTATAAATGTACGCAAATAATTCACATCAAAATCTTAAAATAACAAAGTTTTCTTTCGTGTTTAGCTATGCTTAATAACCAGAAAAGCTTGATTAATACAAAAATTATTTGGTAAAAATACTGTGATCGTCGCTGAGAAAACCTGAATTTAATCATATCACACAGAATTACATATTAAAATGTGTACAGAAGGACATGAAAAGTTTAAAAAACTGAAATTTTACACTTGCATATTAATAGTTACATTGTTTACATCGGAAACGATTTGCGGAGTTTCGTGCCACTAAATCTCTCTCTCTCTCAAAAAAAAGGGTTAGTTATAAAAAATTCAAAGTAGTAAAATACATACGACATAAAAAGAAAATAAATACGGTAAAATGAAAAAATACCTTAATAAAAGAAATCCATAAATTTTCAACAATCACATGGAACGCACGTATCTGATCGTACGTCGTAATTCAAATACGCTTCTATAGAGAGGAAAAAGCCCTCACCTCATTGGCTGAAACATCCCGGAATTCAAGTCTGTCTCTGGACAGTAAAAGCCTCTAGCTGATTGGCTGAATGCTCGCGCATGCGTATAAAACCCATTTTTGCACGAATTGATGAAAAAACGGGTTAGCTTTAAATAGATGGATTCCTGGAAGTGCGTTTTAAGTTGCTGAACGCGATTTTAAATTTAACTCACTTTTTGTCTATTACTTGGTGTGTATAAATTCTGTAGATCGTATACAGGGCAGCACAAAAGTTCGTGAATGTATTTTCGTTTATTGACAGAAATTCCAGAAGGAGAATTTTAAATCGTGCTACGCGTTTCCTAACTAAACTAAAATTTAGCATCCTATGTAGTATATATGCAAATCTATAGATCATATACAGGGCTGAATAAAAGTAATCGCATATTTTTCCGAATATTGTTGGTAATTCCTGAAATTGGATTTTTAAATATGTTATGTGTTTTTCAAAATTGTTTAGTTAGATATCATCTTACACCTTACAGTAAAGATTTTCAAAATTATTTTGGAAGTGTTGGAAAGTGTTACATAATCTATGCTTGACGCATGATTTTTCGTTCTTGTTATATTTTACAAGCAGACACACCCAGCGTTGCCATAGCCCGCGATAATAACCTTAAATATACCTAAATTCAGATATTTTTCTCCTTGATGGATTTCTACAGCTTGGGGGGGGGGGGTTGTGTTCCGTGAGGAAAATTGCCCTTCTAAGCTATAAATAAGTATAAAATCCCAACTCATCTCTTTTCACACGTCGAATTTTAAAAAAAAGTTCCCGACAGTGATGTCACCTGCGTCGGCATGGTAACGGCTTTTGGCGATAAAGAGCGTTTCTAAGAAACACACGCTGGATTTTTTTTCTTTTTCCTTCGCGTTTCAGAGAAAGAGTCAATGGCCTTACTTGTAATGCTTTAATAATTAATTTAAAAGAAAATTATTTATTTATTTATTTATTTTACTTTTTAAAATTGATTCCCGAAGCCGAAGTATAAAATATAAGATTGGATGGATCAGGTATCAAACAGATATTGGTTGGTAAAAAACAAACTTCTCATTTTAGGAAAAATGGGTATTTTTAACACTAGAACGGCGGAAAAATCTTACCTACTGGAACGTCGGGAAGGGGTCATTTTGACCCCTCGATGAAACTACTGAAATAACAACGATAAAACAATTTTAAATGCCATACATGACAAAAAATATGTAATTTACGTTTATTTCATCATTTATATTTAATTTATATTTGATATTACTTGATAATTTATTGAATTTTTAAAGTACTGTAAATGTAACCCTACAGGGTGATCAAGTGGATCATACTATAACTACTCAAATAACTCATTAATTTGATATAAAAATTGATTGGTTTCACAAACTTAAACTAATGCTAACTAAAATAAAACACAATTTATAAATTAATATTTTTTTCATCAATATTTCATATATATATATATATTCAATATTGTGCAATATTTCAAAAACTAACAAATCTAGAATGCTTATTTTTTGTTTAAATACTAGTTACCTAACAACAAAATAAGATCACTAAATATAATTAAAATTTAGGGAAAATGCTTAAGTGATACTAAAATAAAACAACAAAAGGCTTATAAAGACCTTTTTAATTATTCAACATACGTTTCAACGCTCTTTGCGGCGTCATTTTCAAGAAAATATATTGATAAATAAAATATTCTTGCAAAATTTCAAAAATAATTATAAAATTATTAAAATTAATAAAATTATTTTTCAAATTTTGCAAGAATATTTTATTTATCAATATATTTTCTTGAAAATGACGCCGCAAAGAGCGTTGAAACGTATGTTGAATAATTAAAAAGGTCTTTATAAGCCTTTTGTTGTTTTATTTTAGTATCACTTAAGCATTTTCCCTAAATTTTAATTATACTAGTTACCTATTTAAGAAAAGTCAAGAAATTTCTTCCAACCAAACAAAAGTAATCAACGGACAAGAGTGCTCAGGGGTCAAAATGACCCCTACCACCGTCCTCGTGTTTAAAAAAATTTCGCAAAAAATTCAAAAATCGTTGTCGAATTTCGAAAAAACTTTATAGAAAATAGGACAAAAATTACTATAAATTGGGCTAAAAGATTAAACTTAGATTGTTGTTATGAGTGGTTCAAAATCATCGTGGAACTTGCACAATCATTTAAATAAGCAAATCTTTCTGTTCAATTAAAAATAACAAAAGTTCAAAAATGAATAATAATAAAAAGTTCAAAAAAAAATCTAAAATTTTCGCCCCAGGGGCATTCTGACTTGTATTCGTCTACCTGTAACCAAATTTGTAGACTTCCACGTACGATAGATTTCCTCAGCAATCCCTCACAGAAACACACATAAACACACAAACACACATATTTCTTTTATTAGTATAGATATTTCTAAAAAAAATTCTTAGAGATTCTTATATTTATAATATTTTTATATGCTTATCTTTGAAAATTTAAACAATAGAACAATAGAATGCGTTTACAACTAACTGTGTTAATAGATGTTATTTGTTATTTATTTATAAAACATGCATTTTTTTTGCGGGGAGGGGGGGGGGGGGAGGTTTTTCATAAAAAAGTAAATACCCATTTTGAGTGGAAAAGAAATGACATTTTTTAATCCGTTTCTCCAGCAACACATTTGTGTGGAAAAACATTTTCGTCTGTAACAGCAATAAAAATTCGGAACTGGTCTGGGCTTCAAATAAAAACAACTATCCGTCTTCAGTAACATCATTAGAGCTAAAAAGACACAAAACATGAACTTATTTCAAACAAGCAGGAACAACTGTTACACCAAAAATGCACAATACATATACTTAAAAAAAGCTTCAATTAATTTTCTAATAATTAAATTAAATTAAAATAATTTTATTAAAATTAAACAACTTTTAAAAATTATCACTTTGATTAACTCTTCGAAACAGCGTATCCATACACGAATGTTATACAATTGAAACCACTTTTTTTTTTTCTTTTTTTTTTTTTTTTAACAGTTACCTATATTTATTTAATGATGGAAATGCTTTATTTAAATGAGGCACATATTACTTTTCTGTATTACTGGTGAAAAAAAAAGAAAGAAAGAAAGAAAAAAAAAGAAATGCATTCACTTTATGAGGCTGCATATATGCACCCATGGTACCAAAAGGGTTAAATAGGCACTTGCTACTTTTTTAAATAATAAAATAAGCATTTAATATTTTATTATATTAAATTTGTACATTTTTTTGATGAAATTTAAGTTCTCTATTCGTTATATAAATGTATTTATATATTTAAAAAAAAAAACATATTGTTGGCTCGCAGGATTTAAAATTATGAATTTATTGGTCCGCGAGGTCCTAAACGTTGGCGACCGTAGCAAACTGCACTGCAAAATGCGCGGTAGCGTATTACTGCTTATTTTACGGTTTAATACTGTTATTTTTACGGTATAATACTGGCAGCTGGGATGCCAGTTTTATACTGTAAAATCAACAATTATTTTTTGCAGTGTGTACAAAGCTAATCATCGCATTTTTCCAATGACGTTCATTGAAAAAATCGATGAGTTTTTATTGCTTGATCGGAATATACATTTATGAATTTCTTATACATCCAAGTAAAATGCTGAAAACCATTTTTGTTCATTTTTATCATTTAAATCGTACAATGGTTAGTATCTGAGGCATATTTAGCTTGGAGACCGCTGACCAGGCCCCTACCTACCGGGATTCGACCCAGTTTGACGGGTTTGAGTGCCTGGAGAGTGGGGCGAAATTCGCCTGATCGCCTCATGGGGCGATTCACAATGACAAGTACCCAGGTCGGCTGACCTATAATGTCCGGATTTTACTGGGTTGATTACTCCTAGGTTTTAGTATTCTGAGAACTGTTGCCGCACGCCACATACTCGTCATGATAGTTGGAATGGGACTGGACAATTTAGTGCCGAAACTATGGTACTCAACTTAGCTTGAAAAAGGGGGGAGAATTTTGAGGGAGGACAATTAAAACCACTGAAATTATTATTATTATTTATTTATGTAATTTTTGCCAATAACTAAGTCATACCAGCAAGGAAAATTTTGGGGCCGAATAGCAAGGCAGACGAAAACGCTGCGGGGGCTGACGGGACTGCGCCTTTCTACCGAACCCCACCTGGTAAAAACTGGCTCCGTGGACTGTCCTATTGGAGCGGGTCCGGTAGCTTGTGCGGACAATGTCCATTTGCACCTAATAAAGAGGCGAACAGTCAAAAATAAAATGAATAAAAAAAACTGCTGCTAAAAAAATCCTTTGTGCTACCACTTGGGCCCGGCCATTGGCCCGTCCCAACCGGCGGCACGAGGAACTGCAAGGGGAACCTGGAAGAGAAGAATGTTAGTAACATTTAAACTGAACTTATTCTGAATTATACTTTAACTACATTATTGAAATTAATTTACTTTTATTGTGCTAATTGACTTGGTTACCCGTCCTTTGGGCCCAAGAAAGGTTGTTAAATAATTAACAATTTGCAATTTAAAATAAGTACTATTGTCGTTAACTGACTAAACCATAAGCCCAATCGGTTGTTGTTGTTGTTGTTGGTTTGGCCCAAGGCCCTGTTTTGTAGCTTTTTATTTCTATATAGTTCACATGATCCATATAACTGTGAAACTAGTCTAGGCATATTTAGCTTAGTGTTAGTCTAGCAGGTGATTCGGGCGAATTTTTACTTTCGCTATTACCGTTTTCTTGGTTGTTCGTGTAGACAACTATCTTCCAAAATATCTTCCTTTGTTAAAAGTCCTCCACTTTTTATAAATTTTACTATCAATTTTAATGAAATCTTCTAAAGAGCAATCTTGAAAAAATGAATAGATATTTTGCTCGTAGTACACGTAATTCTTTTTTCTTTTATTGCTCATAAAAGGCGTGAATAATTTAATGCAGTTTAAATTATTAACCATTCTCACCTTTTAAAAACACGGATGGAATACTCAGTGAGCCACTCGGTGAAAGAACATCAAAGAATTCCAAAATAATTATTTTATTAACACCTACAATTCATTTACTTTCTACCCGAAGATCCCTCCGTGTTCAATCAATGTTTAAAGAATAAAGCTCGCAATTTTTCTGCTCTGTTTCATTATTACTTTCCTCTACCTTTACAAGAAGAAAGTATTGGATTCATGAAAAATTTCGACTTCCGGTTTTCGACGAATTTATACGTTTTAGAAAGTACTGAACACGATTTGACTGTTTTTAGAAAATGTCTGTCTGTGAGTCTGTGACTCTGTCTGTCTGTCTGTCTGTATGTGACAAAAATTTTGTGGGTGCTCTCTATGAAGTACTAATGCACGAAATTTAATAAAACTTTATATTCAGTTAGTCCCTGATATAAATTGGTGTTGATTCGTTTTTGGTGAAAATCGCCCAACAGATGGCGCTGCTATGTTGCATTTTTCGCGGTTTTCTCAATAGCGCTATCTCCAGAACTAATGCACTTATTTTCATCAAACTTCAGATTGTGTTAGACCTTGACATAAAAAGACGCTGATTACGGTTTGGTGTAGACATCCCAACAGGCGGCGCTGCTATACTACTTTTTTCATTATTTTTACGATAACTATATCTCAAGAACTAATGCACGGAATTTCATCAAACTTCAGATTCTGTTAAACCTTGACATAAATAGATGCTGCTTATGTTTTGGTCTAAATATCCCAACAGGTGGCGCTGCTATGCTGCATTTTGCAGGATTTACACGATTTTACACTGCAAAAAAAAGTGTTGATTTTTTCTTTCTCCGTTTCTGCCTCATGCGCGGCAGTGTATTACTGCTTATTTTACTGTTAATTTTACGGTACAATACTGGCAGCTGGGATGCCAGTATTATACTGTAAAATCAACACCTTTTTTTTTGTAGTGTAGTAATAGTCATATCTCAAGAACTAATGTACGGAATTTAATAAAACTTTAGATTCAGTTAGACCATGATATAAATTGGTGCTGATTCGTTTTTGGTGTATGTGAAACCTGTGTGAGATAGAAGAAAGTTTTGGGATTGGCACATCCGACTAGTTAATATTGGTAAGCCACCACTGGCATACGAAATACGCCACCCGTGTCTTCTCCGTTTTCTTTCTGAATAAAATTCTTCTTTTTTAATAAATTTGATGTTTATTACTTTTATACTGGTATTACAGATTACAATAAATAAGAATATCATCAAAAGTTGATATTAGGCTTTATAATGCGTTGGGGAATGGAGCACACCACCCGTATTTTTAAGTTACAACAAATGTTCTATTAATTCTAATTAGTCTTTTCTTTTATTAACTTGAAGTTTATTACTTTTACACTACTACTAGACATTGCATTGGACAAAAAAATTATTAAAAGTTGTTTTTAAGTTTTTAAGCTGGCTTGTCTCATATACGTAATATGCCGCCCGTATTTTTATGTTGCTATTTCAAATTGTCCGTGATTTTAAAGGTTTACCAAGTTGAGTGCCACCATATATATGAATTAAGCTTTCACATGGTGCTATTATTACATTAACAGGGCTGCCACTGGCGACTATTTTTATATTCTATTCGCACCACTACTTAAAATAAATAAATAAATAAATTTTGTAGTGTACTAAATAAATAAATTTTGTAGTCTATTGCACATGTTGTCAAAGCGTATGTGAAAAAAAAAATGTTTTGAGAAAGTGGTGCGAGATAGAATTAAGAAATAGTCGCCAGTGGCAGCACTGCATTTAGCGCTAAACTAATAAATTTAGTGACATTTATTACAAGTGTAAGTAGGATTTATAAAAAAGGTGCTTTATACATCACCGGCTATAGTATATTGTATTTATAATTATCATGAAGCACTCTTGGACGTTATGTAAATTATTATTGTTTAAAACAAAAAATGTTTTTTTTTTTGTTTTTTTTACAAGTGCGAAAATTTTGCATTTTTATTCAATAAATTTTGTCAAGAATATCATTTGTCTTATTTTTTTTGTTTTTTTCATAAAATAGATTTTAATTATCAAATTATACCTATATGAAATAATATAAAATTTTAAAATTAACAAAATAGTTTTTTTTTTCCGGATGTGTTATTTAGATTAATTAAAGAATGTGAAGCATAAAAATATTTTTATTTCAAATGCATCTCTGGTATCAGTTTTATTTGTCAGTATTTCAATAAAGTATAGCAATCATAAAAAATATATATGTGTACATAATAATAAAAATAGTTCAACAAATCTATTCCATATTTTATAGTTAAGATAATATTTAAACATTTCTTTAAAAAAAATTGCTGCATCTTCAATCCCACTAGACTCTGGCGGGAGTCCTAACTACCGTGCAGGCTACTCTCGTCACCAGCGTTTGTTGGCTGTTTCAATATTTTCCCAGTTTGCTTTGCGCTAATCAGCTGTTTGTACGATAGTTAAAAACAAAAGTGTCAGTTGTTTATTTCGTTGAAATTTATGTCAACTCTTAGCTAGTTAATATAATTATGATAACTGAAGTGTTATATATCTTTCAATTATCTTAATTATGTCTGCTAGCTGAATTACACTTAATGTAATGTTCCTGCTTTGGTTTTCATAAAAAGTTCTTCCGTCTATTTTGAATAGTAAGTGCAGAAATTTTTTGAGATTTATATTAGATCTATTCTTCATATTAACTTGTTATTCTCGAAGAATGTATTGTTTGCTAAATTTTAAACTGGATTTATTTAATATTTTTTCTGACTAAATTTATTAACAAATAGATATAATTAAAGTAAATCCATTAAAAATTGGTGTATGTTTTTTTTTTCTATTTTTTTATACTTTAAACCCCTTCAAGAGTGGTGGTTAATTTTTGGACCATTTAATTTAAATGCCATATTGGCACCAGAATTTTAGAATAAATTTTTTCCTTTCGTTAAGTACATGAAGCAAGGCTTTTTCAGATAAATTTGTTTGTAAATTCTGGTGTCATTCAATCATTTCAGCATTTTACCAATAGAAGTACTTTGCTCCTGAAACGGTTAATGCGTATACGTATTTCGAATAGTAATTAAGTAGTTATGAAGCTTTACAATATACTAATTTGATGAAAAGCTGTACTTGATTCCTCATTTATTATTAAGAGTTTTACACATTGGAATGATTTATAGTTTTGTTTTGCAACATTGCTCAAACATAATGTCTTTGCTGATATGATTTTTAGATATGTTCTTGTTTTCATTTATTCAACATAAATTGAAAGGAGACACAATTTCCAGTTGAATGGCCATTTACATTTATTATTATTTTTTTCTGGGACAATTGGGTGATTAAAATGTATGAGGTGTTCTTGTTTTTTTCGATCGACAGTACATATGAATATGGTATAAATATGACTTACATACTATATTATGAGTGTTTGTTCATATATGGACGACGCAATGCTAAAACTAGCTTTCTCATCACATGGATTTTGCCCCCATCCTCCCTGCATCGCAAAATAAATTTACAAAGAGAACTTTACAAAGTTTCTAATAGCCAACTTATTTTTAAATTAAAAATATGTAATCATAAAATATGTAACAATGAACTAAGTAATCAGCTTTGTCAAATATTTATTCAATAAAACCAGTGAAACTGAAATCAAAAGGAAAAGGAAAAAATTCAGATTTATATAGATATCTGTGTTAGCATGTATAATTGTTGATATACTTTTTGTTGGGACCAGGGCTTGACAAATGCGGTCATCACTGGCGACCGAATTATTTAATCTGGCTGAGTTTTTTCCTTGGTACCTAAAACGCCAGTCCCCTTAAAAAGTTTTGAGCCCCCCCCCCCCCCCCCCCCCCTCCACTCCCCATGGGAAAGATTCCAAGGTCATCAAATGAAATTCTGTTAAAAATCGAACTTAGTTTTGCACAAAACTAAATTGTAGTACCGTAATTTTGTGCGTATACGCCGCATCTCAGACAATTCGATTTCCTACCACAATTTATTGTAAATAAAATGTGACTTACTTCTGCTTAGCACTTATTTGACTTCTTATTTTCAATAAAATTTCCAGTTTGAAAAAGACTTAACTAAGGTGCGGCACATACGCACAAAATTACGGTATTTGTATAAAAACTGCAAATAAGTGTTTTAAATTAATTTAAATAACTGTTTTAAAAACAATTTTAAAATGCAAATACATTCTTGATTTTGTAAATGTTTTATATTATTTATAAAGAAATTAAAGGTTGCGACCCTTTATGAAACAAGTGAACTGTAAGTTATTTATTGTTGACATCATCACTTGTTATTTCACCAGTATAATTGTACATTAGTTATACACTGGAAATTTTTATTCTATAGCCTTTTCTTTTCTTAGTATAAAATTAAATTATTATAAACAGTTTAATAAGAAATATAGTATCTACAATATGAATATGTACTATTTTATCTTTCTATATACAATGACCTCTCACTTATAGGCGATGTCAGTAATTACTTTTTCATATCACTATTTTAAAACTGTAAAATTTGACTTATAAATTCTTTGATTAAATAAGAAGAAAATTATTTAAAAAAGAAACTGGTGCTGAAAAATAATTACCGTCTATCGCGTATAAGTGAGAGGTCACTGTATTTCTTTGATCACATATATCTGTGTGTGTTTGTTTCTGCATGCATGTGTCAGAGAGAAAAAAATGAGCCCCCCCCCCCCCCATTATTCACTGCTAGCTACAGCCCTACGTCAGATACACTTTATCAGATATAACTTTATATTCAAAGTTACAGAAACATTTTCTTATCTTTTGTTTATATTAAAGCACATTACATGTACAATACCAAAGATTGCATACTTTTTATAGTTCAACCTATTAAAAAAGAACACAGAATCTCTTAATGTAGTTTTATTAATGCAGAAATTATATTTTCAAAGACTATTTCTGTAAAATTGTAGTTTTATTAATGCAGAAATTATATTTTCAAAGACTATTTCTGTAAAATTTTAAAACACATATACTATAATACATAAAATGTTCAGTATATAAAATATCAAATCATTAATAGATGATCATTTTTAATTTTAAAGCTATTCATATGCTTATGAACATATAGAAGATTTGCAATTACTGTTTTTTTCCTAATAAAAACATTGCAATAGATATTGTCAGCTAAAAAGTCCTTAGAGAGCATTATACAATACAGGAAACTTTGATTTTTCACAGAAACATCTATTTATTTCTACACATAGTTCTTGATTTAATGCAGCAGTTTATAAAAATTGTAGATAACTGAAATTCTGAAACTTTCAAACTTATCTTTGAATTGCTAAGCTAAAATATTTTGTTTATTGAACTTTGGGTTGTTTTATTTCTGAGCTGCTGGATGATATATAAAAAATAATTCTTGGACAAATGGATCTAATAATTTCCAATATAATGTAACAGACACATTAAATATGTACAAGAAATGATTATCCTTAATGGCACATAGAGCATATTTTCTCCATTAGCATGTAGGTTACTTTTCTAAAATTGAAAAGCTTTCACAGAAGGAACAGATTTTTAACAATGTTTAATGGTTTAAAATTGATATGAAATAAATTGCATATCAGCAATATTATTGCAAGAACCTGTGCAAGGAAGTACAGATGATTATAAAAGAAAAATAGGAAATTATATTGTAACTAATTACATTTTCTCAAACATTAGTTGACATTTTCTTTCTTGTAATATAATAGCATTTGTAGCATTTACTACAAGTAAATAAGTCTTCAAAAATTTTAACACCATTCTCTGTTATATAAGTATAATTTGTAACCATATACTAGTTATTTTGAAACCTAACTATTTTTCAGCAAAAAGTTATTAAAACTGAAACATTGGATCTCCAGATTATTAGTTTTTATTTATAAATGCATCATTAAAAATGCATTTTATAAGCAAAGAATTCTGGGGAAAAAATCAGTTTGTACAGTCTACCTTTATTTTTTGTATTTTATTTATCAGATGCCAGTTTCTGGGCACATTTAACTTCTAAATGTTTATAATGTTGTCATATCAAATTCATAAATCATTTTATTTGTGTTTACTGGATTTGCCATAAGTGAATAAACTAATTCATTCCCTGAATTATGGGTTTAATATTTAACAATATGAATAATATTCAAAAACTTCTATTTTAGCATTCTAGGATATATACATACAAATGCAAATTAGCATTTTCCAAAATTAATAACACTGATTTGCCATTATTATGTAATATAAAAATGAAAAAAAGTCATTTTCTTAATCAAGTAGTTTTTTTTTTCCTGTTACTCTACTCAATTTCTTTCTTTTTTTTTTTTTTTTTTTTTTTTTCGATAAGTATAAATGATTTCTTGTCATCTGATAACTGTTACTTATGCAGCATAAATTGTAATGGTTTAAATTGCAGAAATATTTTCCATAACAAGGTAATATTATTTTCAAACAGTTGATCTTTTTAAGGTACATAGAAATACTTTCATTTTATTAATGAACACTTACATCATACAATTGCAATTGTAGGGTACTGAGACAAAAATGATTAAAGAATGTTACTTACAATTTTTCTTTGTAAGAGGAAAATATAAAGCAAACGAATTATTTTCTTATGACAAAAATATGACTGCAGCATTTTCTTTATGTCACAGTACTGAATTTTGTATTTGGTTTTTGAAGTTGCTGTAACAATTTCACTGAAAAATCAGTATGAAATGGTAGAAAGGTGCAACCTTTTCCTATAGACACATATATTTTCACCAGACAGCTTGTTCTGAAAACTTTTTTTTTTTTCTATCAAATCTATTTTAGAATCTGTTTACGCTTCTATCATTGCACCATGCGCTTTCTGATTGTTTCTAATAGTATAAAAAGAATATTGAATACAAATTTTGACTGTTGTATATATAGTATTGCACTTTTGAATAATAAATAATTTTCAGAAGAAAGTTTTATAAACTGTTTTTGCTGAATGAATTAAAAACAAATGAATCACTAGGAATATATAATAAAATGGCTATGCATAATACAAAATAAATTCTTATATCTGACAAAAGCAATCACAACACTACTTAAATTAATGGAAACCTTGTTTTAAGGTTTCCTTACTGACATTACATATTTATGTGGATATTGCATAGATTCTAGGAAATGCTGCGTATGACTATGCATATTTAATTTATAAAAGGATGTATGAAATCTGTTACAATATCATAGTTCATAAAATGATGGATTCTGGATAACTTGTGTATGTTGTAACTCAAATAAAAGAAAAGAATTTGTTATATATTTAAAAGCTGTAGCATTACATGATTTCGTTTTCTTTTTTCAAAATATAAAATTATTTTACACTCAGTTTCACATATTGAATGTTGCTTGATATTATCTTTTCTTAAGCAATACATTTAAACAACATTAATTCAGAATAAATAAATATTTATTGTAGTTTTCAAATCAAAGCTCTTCATTAATGAAACATGAAGGTTGATTTTACTAACTTTCATAATTATTTATAAATCCTATAAGATATTTATAAATCCTCTTCATAGAATTTATCGCATATCTCATGTTTGTAATTGGTTAAAATCATGAACATTTTAATGCTTAAATAACAAATGAATGATTGAAAACTAACTATTAATCTTTTATTTTTACCTGCTTTTAATGGATTTTCATAAACTTTTGTTTATTTAGGATGACCCATTTTGTCAAAATTTATAAATAAATAGCCATTTGATAAGTTTTAATATTTTTCTCTTGCATAGGATGTGCAAATTTTATGACATTCATTTCTTGACATAAAAATTTATGTATTTCATCAAAATTAAATACAGTATAGAAGAACCATTTATACAGAATGGTTGAGATGTATTCTGGGTAATTAGTTTTTCTGGATAATTGGTTGAGCATTATAGCAACATCCATTTGATCAGATTTGTAGGATATATATGTGGCTGTGATGGGTTTTTTTTTCTCCTAATTAATTATTAGATTACTCAGATTATGAATCAAATTAAATCAAGATCAAAGATTAATGAAAGTTTGAAAGGAGGCAATTTATGAGAATCTTTTGTAAACAACAATTCTAAATAAAAATCAAAACACATATCTAAACAAATATGCTTCTATTTCAAATCCTAGGTGTTGGCATCAAGTTATTCCATGCATCTCGTAATGAATCAAGTAATGGCAATATCATTCTGGATAACAGGTTTCTGAATAAAGATTCCACATTGTACTATGTCATATTAAGCCATATAGTAGGCCTCCCTACTTGTTTGAATTTATAGCATGTCAAACATTTATTATATCTGTATGACAATAATAAAAAGGCCTTGATAAGAGATTCCTCTTAGCTTGTCCACAAAAAAAAGTATAAATAAATGCATTTGACTTGTGAATTATTTATGTTGAAAAAGTTATCTATTTTTACATATTTGTTACATATTTTAAAAATGCTATTTATTAAGGTTCAAATTGGCTATAAGAAGGGATAAAATTGTTGAAATTAAAAAAATATGTACATCGAAATGATTTAGCATTTAATTTTTGTTATTGGTGAATTTATGTTTTATTGATTTACTAATTTTAAAGCTGTGTTGGCTAGGTTTTTAGAATTAAGTGCTTTTTTGATTTGGGAAAGTTTTTTATTTACTTTTTTTGTTGTGAAGAATCTTTGTGGAATTATTTTTTTATTGGCTGATGATTTATCTTTTTGCTATTAGTTTCCGCTTGTACTTGTTACGTATGGCATTTAATTTGGCTCTGAATGTGATGTTATTTTCTTCGAGTAGTTTAATTTCTTCTGGAGTAGATAAGCTTGACATCATTTCATTTTTTTCTTTAATGAGTTTTTCTTTTTTATCCAGAAAAGATGAGCTGGGATGTTTTTGAAATATATCTTCTATTAGAATGTGCTTCTCGCTGTCTCTTGTATCTTCTGAATTTGTTTTTACTGAATCATCACTGGATGTTTTGTTATTGTTGCTATTGAATATATACCTGCATAATAAATGGATATGTTTGCACATGTTTGTTCTTATGTCTGCATCTAAACAAGTACACCTGTATTGATGCAGGCAAGATTTGCATTCATTACATTTTAATCGGCATGAACATGAATCCAGCACTTTACTAATTTTATACATTTTAGTTGATGATGTTGATTTAATGATCCAGCCATCTTGTTCTGGGGTAATGTTTCCTGTCGATAATGTTTTGCTTATATCATGTCTATTTCTTAAAGTTTTTAACTTTGCCGTTAATTTGCCTTTGTGTAAGGAAATGAGCCTATCATGTTTTTTGTGTTGTATGAATTTCATTAAAGCATCAATGGCTTTGTCTAGACGTTTATTATTTTTTCCAGTTATGTAATAATATTTTAAAGTTTTGTGAAATCTTTCTACATGCATATTTGTGTTAATTCCTGCATTTAATCTATAGCAGTATGCCCAGTATTGTGCACAATCAGCATAAAACTTCATGAAATACTCTCCAAATTCATTAAGATCACTATCATTTGTGAAATCATGTATGAGTGTTTCAAAACTAGTATTAAATTTGTTTACATCTGTTTCTTGTAGCAAATTCCTCAAAGATGCATACAATTCTTGTTGTTTTTCCTTTTTTACTTTGCTTTGTATATTTTTTTTCCATGCTCTTATAATGTGCCATGTGCAATATAATCTATATTCAGGTTCATTATTAACTGCAGCCCATGCATCAAAATATATGTTTGTTATATCTGACATAAATACTCTTGTAGTGATTTTACCCATCCTTTCTTTTATTTCAGAATAGAAAATTTTTAAAATGTCTCCATCTTCTCGATTGCAAATTAGAAAGGCACAAGGAAATCCTTCGTTTAAATCATCTACTGTCAACAATGTGACTAGGTAAAAATCATACGCATTGGTGATATGTGTACCATCAATGCAAATATGTTGAGGGCCAAACTTTTTAAGCATTTCGGCTTGAACATTATCCATAATGATTAAAATGAAATCATTTTGTTTTAGATTTGGATATTTTTCCAGTGTTGATCCTTGGGATTTGTACAACAAAACACAATTGTTTTCCTGTGCTCTCATTTCATCAACCCAAATTTCTACACTTGTGGCGTCATTGGGATGTCTAATGCCATCAGATTCAAGATGATAGCTCGTTTGTATGTTACGAAGATCTTGTGCTGTAGTGAGTGTCAATCGACTTGGACCGGCATCACCTGGAGAATTGTGTACATCACTTAAAATAGTTTTGAAAGGTATTTTCATGGCTATTTTTGTTGCTATTATTTCCTTATCAGCTGTAGGAATTGGTAAATATTCTATATCATGGTTGTGTCCAACATGTGTTTTTGAAAATTGAACCTCGCATTTACCATTCTCAAATATTTTCACAAAAATTTTTGATGGACAGTGGGCATTAATCTTGTTTGATCCTTGATATTTTATTCTTCGTTTACCTTTGCTCTGTGAATTAAAAAATCCAGATCTATTACACAGAAATGTGTATTTAGAAATTGTTCCTGATTTTTTCACTGCTGTCTTTCTAATATATTTTGATGCTGAGTCTTTTTCCATTTTCCCCTTCCATTCTTCAAACAAAGTAAATGTGTCAAAATTTAATGTTTCAGTGTCTATATTTATGCCATGACATTTTTCCAGATGATCAAACATTTGGGATTTTGTTAATTCACGATTGCAAACTGGGCATACATGAAAGGTTTTTTTTGTAACAGTGTCAGTATTACTATTAGTATGAATCATTTTTATATGATGTTTCAATGTAAAGTTGTGATTAAATTTTTTATCACATTGATTACAGGTGAATTTGTATGTTTTTTGATCATTCAGTGTAGGTGCAATATCTGATAGTACTTGATCAGGATGAGCACTTTTAATGTGCCTCCTTAGTGATGGATTGCTAGCATAAGACTTGCTGCAAATTTTGCAGCTAAATTTTTTTTCTTTACCCTCCATAATAATGAAGGTTAGTTCTTAAAAGAACTTTTTTGGCAGAGTGATTTTATACATGTGTGTTAAAGAAAAGAAATATAAAAATGACAGATGCTTAAAGTTTAAAAAAAAAGGTGAAAAGAATAAAATAATAAATTATTAAATTGGTTTCAAAATTTTTAAAAAACAATAACGGTAAAAAAAAATATAAAAATGTCAGACGTTCAAAATAAAAAAAAAGTGAAAAGAATAAAATAATAAATTATTAAATTGGTTTAAAATTAAAAAAAAAACAATAACAATAACGGTAAAAAAAAGACAAATTACAGAAAAAAAATGCTACTAATAAAACGGAAATTAATTACAATAAAAGACAGATTACAGAAAAAAATGCTACTATACGATAATTAATTACAATAAAAATAGGCCGTAAGAAAGTAAACAGAACAGATCAGCGTCTGCATTTCGCGCGCGTGACGTTCGTGTTGCGTCATTCGTCACGTGGTTTTGTTTTCTTACGCGAAGCTGCTAAAACGCTGGTGACGAGAGTAGCCTGCACGGTAGTTAGGACTCCCTCCAAAGTCTAGTCTTCAATCCCCCCCCCCCCCCCAAAAAAAAAAAAAATTGTTTTAGATTACTGAAAATTGGATTTTAAAATAAAGAATCTCGATTTTTTTTTTTCGGATGCATTATTTATAGTAATTAAAGAATGTTATATCCTATGCAGCATAAAAATATATTTATTTAAAATGTATTCCTAATATTGGTATTATTTATCAGTATTTCAATAAAGTAAGGCAATCATAAAAAATATATATCTACCCTATATATATAAAATCCTAATGAAACGAATTTGTGAAACGATTTTATGAAACGAATTTATGAAACGATTTTATGAAACGACTGATTAAACGACTGATTATGTTTCAGGGCTATTTTTAATAAAATATTAAACGCTTGATGGTGAAATTAATACCAATTGTCCATAAAAATCCGCGGATGTCAAAACTGGTAATAGAATTTTGAAATTGGAATTAGTTATCGAGATATTAATTTTTTTCTAATTTTAATGACATTTCTGTAGTGATGGCAACTGATTACTCAGTTTTTTGTGACAAAAAAGGGAAAAAAATTGAAAAGGATCCCGATAGGGATTATTGATTTCTTTATATTCGTCATTTTCAAATTGAAATTGAATTTATCTTATATTTCAATCGATAATGAAGACAAGATTCTGATTAAATTATGTTTTTCAGGAAAATTTGAAAAAAAAAAAAAAAAAAATCACATTTCTATCGTCAGGATTCAATCGTCTGTCAGCATTTAATTTAATTTATAAACTGAAAATATTTTGAATAAATTCGTCCAAATGACGTCATTTATGTAAACGCAAAAGATTTAATAATAATAAAGGAATTAATAGTAATTATTATTTATTGATATTATTTTGTTATTTTTTTTTGTAAAATTTAATTAAACGAATTTATAAAATCACTAATTCGGATATTTGAAAAGAATATATAAAATAATAATTGCCCAACTGAACGGAAGAAGAATAAAATATCCTGCTTGGTTTTCTATCCTGCTTGGTTTTTTCCGCCAAGCTTTTTAAAAAAGCGTCAAGACCCCTATAATAGAAAAGCACCAATAGTTCATTGGGTTTGTTTTCATAGCTTTTGGCAACAAATCTATGTATTTTAACGAATCTATCCCTTTTTGAAGCTCGAATTACGCCAAACCTAAAAGCAAAGGATCCTATACTGGAAAAGTACCCGATTTTCTTATGGACAATATTCAAGTGACATAACATGGTGTAAAATTATCGTGGATAGCAAATTTGTTTAAATATCTCATCAATTGATGCCGAATAAATGCAGGCTTGCATGCACAAAATATTTAATTAATTTTGTATGATAAATAATTATTAGAAAATTCGTATATACATATTAATTAAAGTAAATAATTTACATATTTAAAATAACATGAAAATGTGCATGATGGTGCACTAAAATAGAGAGAAAATTAAAACCTGTTACTGAAAATGTCTATAACATAGTACATTTCAATACCGTGGTTCTTAATGTTATTCACAAGCAGATGGATTTTTCTCATCCTTAAATGCAACGGAAGAATAGAATACAGATCGTTGTTATAAAAGTCCGAGAGGTAGCCACAATTTAAACCTAACCATTTTATACAAGATGGTTTTCAAGTTGTAATTGATTTTACTTATCAATCCCGAAAACAGTCGTCAGTTGTCGCAACAGCTGGTGTATGAGGCCATGGTAATCAAAAAATGCCCCATTAAAACGTTAAAAGCATGGCAACCCAATTACAGATTTACCAATATTTTTTAAATAAAGCACGCTGTCATGTTTTTAGAGGCCTCGAAGTCTGAGCGGGGGTTGGCGAGCGTAGCTCGCAGGGGGTAGGCCCCCTAGTGTGTACATATAATAAAAAAAATAGTTCAACGAATCAATTTCATATGTTATAATTAAGATAATTTTTAAACATTTCTTAAAAAATAATTTTGCTGCATCTTCAATCCCCCCCCCCCCTCCCAAGGAAAAAAAAAAGAAACAAACAAACAAAAGCATGTTTTTCAGATTACTGAAAATTAGATTTTAAAATAAAGAATATAGATTTTTTTTTTCCAGATGCATTATTTATATTAATTAAAGAATGTGATATCTTATGCAGCATAAAAATATCTTTATTTAAAAGGTATTCCTGATATGGGTATTATTTTTCTGGATTTCAGTAAAGTATAGCAATCATAAAAAATTATGATGAATGAATTTCCTGATAAAATTATTCAGTTATGAAATTATCCCCACGATATAATATGTGTACATAATAATAAAAATAGTACAACAAATCAATTTCATATGTTATAGTTAAGATAATTTTTAAACATTTCTTTAAAAATTTTGCTGCATCTTTAAGCCTCCCCCAACCCCCCCCCCCTCCCCCCCAAAAAAAATGTTTTTCAGATTACTGAAAATTGGATTTTTAAATAAAGAATCGAATTTTTTTGCTGCATCTTTAAGCCTCTCCCAACCCCCCTCCCCCCAAAAAAAATGTTTTTCAGATTACTGAAAATTGGATTTTTAAATAAAGAATCGAATTTTTTTTCAAGAAGCATTATTTATATTAATTAAAGAATGTGATATCCTATGCAACATAAAAAAATATTTTTTTAAAGGTATTCCTGATATTTGTATTATTTTCCTGGATAAAGTATAGCAATCATAAAGAATTATGATAAATGAATTTCCTATTAAAATTATTCAGCTATGAAATTATCACCACGATATAATATGTGTACATAATAATAAAAATTGTACAACAAATCAATTTCATATTTTATAGTTAAAATAATATTTAAAAATTTCTTAAAAATTTTTGCTGCATCTTCAATTCCCCCCCCCCCCCCCCCGACAAAAAAAAAAATTTAAATTACTGAAAATTGGATTTTTAAATAAAGAATCGAATTTTTTTTTCCAGAACCATTATTTATATTAATTAAAGAATGTGATATCCTATGCAACATAAAAAAATATTTTCTAAAGGTATTCCTGATATTAGTATTATTTTTCTGGATTTCAATAAAGTATACCAATCATAAAAAAATATGATAAATGAATTTCCTATTAAAATTATTCAGCTATGAAATTATCACCACGATATAATATGTGTACATAATAATAAAAATAGTACAACAAATCAATTTCATATTTTATAGTTGAAATAATATTTAAAAATTTCTTAAAATTTTTTGCTGCATCTTCAATCCCCCCCCCCCCCCCCCAAAAAAAAAAAAAAAATCAGATTACTGAAAATTGGATTTTAAAATAAAGAATCGAATTATTTTTTTTTCCCCAGAAGCATTAATTAAAGAATGTGATATCCTATGCAACATAAAAAAAAAAAAATATTTTGTAAAGATATATTCCTGAGAATTATTTTTCTGGATTTCAATAAAGTACAGCAATCATAAAAAAAATATGATAAATAAGTTTTCTCTTACTTAATCAATGCAATATACGAAATGTTCGCCTCTTACTGCTGACGTCACCAACCAGTCAGAAGGCTTTCTACTCTAGGTGGCAATGGTTCAGCCCGACCCCGAAACGGGCTCGGGCTAAACATGAGCATTTTATTTATTCGTTAATTGAAAAAAAACCCTTAATATTTGAATAACAAAAATGTAGTCTAGATTTCATAAAGTGTTTTAGAATATATTAAAATCACTTTGAAAGGAAATAAAATTCTTTTTTTTTTTTTTTTTTTTTTTTTTTTTCGGATAAAAGGAGAAATATTCTATTTGATTCTGAATCCTTTGTTCGGTCAGTTTTTGTAACATAAAGAAGCCGTGGGATGAACAATTATATATAAAAAAAAATAAGAATTGTAAATTTTGTAGATATCTTCCAGTGATTGAGTGTAAATAACAAATTTGCTATTTTAAACAGACTTTAAGAGACGGGAAAATCCCAATACGCTGTCACGATTGAGTATTTAGGATTAGTACTTATTTCATGTAAGAAGAAATTTTTTAATCAGAAAATTTATTTCGAAATAATTTTAAAATTTTATTAAGAATTTTCTACTGCGTACTTTCAGTATCGGGTTCGGGCTCCAATGACACAAAATTTTTCGGACTCGGATTTCAAATCGTCGTGCTTGGGAGGATTCGGACTTCGAAAAAAGATCTCGAACTCATCTCTATTTCACAGCAATTCGTCGCAACACGTAAACAAATCAAACAAAGTTAATTGTTGCGTTTTCGTAAGTGGATAGTTTCACAATGTCAGTTATACATCAAAGACATTGTAACGTTGTGCAATTAACATTCTTTTCCTGCTAAATATCAGAAATTGAATAATGACATCTTCCTCTCGTTTTTCTCCTTGTAACACTTTCATTAATAAATGTGTGAGCCGCAATTCCAATTCCCTCTGTTTCAGGATAATTTCTTCTTCATTTTCCATATTTTTACTCATTTTTCTTATTTAAAAATTCTGAAGATATGAAAAATTTTCAGGAATCACAGTTGACTAAAATGTTGCAATGAATCTGGTGATTTAGATGGTCATGAACCACCTTCATTCACCTGGTGTCAGTTTGTGTTCACTTCATCTTATATATTAAAGCGAGAAGCAAAAGTCATAATTTTTCACTGCAAATTGGACCTTACTGCGCATGCCTCAAAATTTTTCGAATGGTGCATAAATTAGGAAATATAATTAAGAAGAATCAAGAGCGCTGGGGAAAGAATAGCTCGCCTATTGGCCTGTACTGCTCGCAACCCTACCGCTAGGAAATACTCCTTTTTTCATTCTTAATTCTATACTTATTTCCCCTTTCCGGAACAAGCAACTTCCACCTGCTTTGTTTGAGAGAGAGGTGAGCAAAAAGAATTGGCGATTGCAATGGGAAGGGTGGGATTGAAAAGGGAGGGAAGCGCTTTCACTTTTTTTAAGGCAGGAATGGTAAAGGAGGTGGGAGGGGCAGTTCTCCCCTTCTATAGAATTTGATAAAGGGTCTTTTTCCCAGGAAGAAATCATATTTATTTTACAACCAGATAACAATATTTTTGACGTAATTTTTACACGAGCTGTAAAACCTTTCTATTTATAAACATTAAGAATTTCAAAGGGTTTGGACAATAAAAGCTTTTTTTTAATGTTTTCTTACGAGCACTTTTATCACTAATTATCAGTATTTTTTATTTGGGGTTCATTTAAGGTAGTATCACGGGCCAAGGCAATCCGGCAGGGTCAACAAATAAAAAACAAAAAGAACATTCTTTATTAAATGCAAAAAAATCTATACATGTATACTTCTACTCTTTAATTATTGTACTAAAGATGCAATTTTTTTTCCGGAAAACATCAATTTCAACAATCAATTTCATTTCAAATATGAAATCGCATAATCGTATATCGGCGATTTTAAGACAATTTAAAAAAATACATTTTCTTCAATCAACAACTCGAAACTTCCAGATGCATTCACGAACACATATTTAAATGTTAAATGATAAAGATTGAAATTGTCAGGCGTGATTATGGAAGTGAATTGGAATCGAATAACCTTTTCATTTTTCGAAACATTTATAAAAAATTTAGTTTAAATGCAATTTTTTATCTCTTGACGACATTTCACGTGTTTTCGCGTTCGGAAATTTGATCGAAATTGCCTTTGATCATTATCTGAAATGCTGATTCTTTGCCTTTATCGAAAATTGAAAATTCTATTTGATTTCACATTTTCTTAATAAAAACACTTGCAGATTTTATACGTTTGCGAATAAAAATGAATTCAGGAATGCTTCAGAAAATAACCAGTTTAAATATCAGAACAGCCTTAAAATAGTACACAAGTAGACTGTAGGGTTTTATTTTATAATTGAGGAGTGAAATGTCACTAACAATTAAAGTATTATAACTTAAAAATAAAATTATAACATTTATAAGCAATTAATTATTTTATATACTTCTCATTTAAATCCAAAATATCTCTTAAGACTGTTCTAAAATCCAAACTGGCTATTTTCTGACACATTTTTTAATTGTTTTTTCTTCGGAAACGTATCAAATGGGCAGGTGTTCTTACCAAGAACGTACTGAATTGAACATTTTTTTAATCCTTTTTCGGTAAAAACAGAATTTTTTCCAAAAAATGCTGTCAAAGTTAGCGTTTTGATCCAAATTTCCGGACTCGGCAGCCCAAGAAAGGAAAAAAAACTTCCGTTCTGAGAAAATAATCGCTTATAATTCAAGATGTAATTAATTTATCAGAAAATGAAAAACATTGTTCGATAACAAATCACTTCAGTAATCATGCCTGGAAGTATCATGCTTCTATGTTTAAAACTGAGTCAAAAAATGTGTCAGAAGGTTTCGGGTGTTTGAGCTATGATTTTTACTTACCCATCATACGTCGTATAGGGTTTTACTTACCCATCATACGTAAGGGTAAGTCTTGTAATCGTTTTTAAAATCGAAATTTTTTTTTTTGACGACTTACACGTTTCAGACACTGGAGATTCCGAAAAACATATTTTTAGAAAAAAAAATTTGCCATCCGTTTGTGTGTCTGTGTGTCTGTGTGTCTGTGTGTGTGTCTGTAAACGCTCTATCTCCCGAACAAATTGAGATAGAGACTTGCAATTTGGTATGTACTTAGTATGTAATAATGGGAAGAAGCCGATTTCATTTCAATAACCTCGATTAAAAGGAACATTTTTTTTTCGGACTCTCGAAATATTCGTTCTGATGAAAGGTATATAAAAATTTTCGAAATTGTTTATTTTAAGGAGTAAATATAAAGACAATAAAAAAACATAAATTTTGCATAAAACATGAAGTCGATCGGATAATGAGTTGTCGAGATATTTGTAATCCTGTTTTCCACACTCTTCGATTTTTTATGACCCTGTATTTCATCCAAATTTCACTTCAAATATATATTTTAATTGGAAATTTGACGCTTAATCAGATGCAATAAACCGCTAGTTAATAGGAGTATTATTTTTGGAGTTATAAGGAAAAACCTCTTTCAAGCAATTCAGTAATCGAGCCTTTTTATGACGTCATCAAGCCACGATTTTATTCGAATTGCAATGCATTTTGTAAGTAGTTTACACATTTTTATTTTAATATTTTACATTATGCATATCCATGATGGGTAAGTATTACGGTGGCCCCCAACGACTAGTTTTTATTGCAATCGTTTTAAAAATCGAAAAACAAAATTGACGGATTTGCACGTTTCAGACACTGGAGATTCCAAAAAACATGTTTTTAGAAAAAACAAAAATTGCCGTCGCCTGTCTGTGTGTCTGTAAACGCTCTATCTCCCGAACAAATTAAGATAGAGACTTGAATTTTTTTATGTACTAAGTATGTAATAATGAGAAGAAGCTTATTGAATTTCAGTAACCTCGATTATCCGGAACTATTTTTTTTTCGGACTCTTGCAATATTCGTTCTGATAAAAGGTATATAAAAATTTTCGAAATTGTTTATTTTAATGAATGAATATAAAAGACAATACAAAAACGTAAATTTTGCATAAAGAATGAATTCGATCAAATAATTAGTTGCCGAGATATTTGGAATCCTATATTCCACACTCTTCGATTTTTCGTGACCCTGTATTTCATTCAAATTGCAATTCAAATATATTTTTAAATTGGAAATGAGACACTTAATCTGACGCAGTAAACTGTTAGTTAATATGATTATCATTTTTGGAGTTATAAGGATGTTTCTTTTACGCAATTCAGTAATCGAGCATTTAAAATTTATGACGTCATCAAGCCACGATTTTATTCGAATTGCGATGCATTTTATAAATAGTTTACACATGTTTTATTTTCATATTTTATATCATGCATATCCATGATGAGTAAGTATGACGGTGATCCCCAACGACTAGTTTTTCTTTTTGAGAAGCGCTTTAATGTAATCAACCATACATTCTTAATTATGCTATACGCCCATCTTAAACACTTTAACAGCAATTCGTCTCAATCTGTAGCAAATTAACACGAAGTTAATTGTTACGTTTTCGTAACTGGTTAGTTTCATAGTATCAGTTACACATCAAAGACATTGTAACATTGTGCAATTAGCATTCTTTTCCTGCAAATGTGAGCGAGTGGATAATGACATCCTCCTATCGTTTTTCTCTCCTTGTAACACTTTCATTGACAAATGTGTGAGCTAATGCAATTCTAATTTCCTCTATTTCAGGATAACTTCTCCTTTATTTTCATACATTTACTCACTTTCGTTACTGATATTGTTACATTCTTACAACGGAACAATCGTTTTTGTTAGTATTCATAAATAAAGTGTTTTGTTATTGAAAATGTATTTTTTTTTTCGTAAAATCAACAATAAAAATGAGTTGTAGATAAATGCGAAAATATCCCTTTATCATCCATAATGTCATTAGCAAAGTATTTCATTAACAAATCAAAGTGTTTTTTTTCGGTAATTAAGTTATGCAAACAGTGATTGTTTATTAAATACTGAAGAAATGTTGAAATTTATCTACTACATACACTGTTTAAAATGTCGTGCTCGGTTGAACCAAATTTTTGATGTTGTAGTAGCTACAATCTTAAGATGACATAAAAAATTACCATGATTTGGTATTACTTACCCCTTATACGTACTCGTACTATAGGGTAAATCTTGTAATCATTTTGAAAATCGAAAAAAAAATTTTGACAGATTTACACGTTTCAGACACTGGAGATTCCGAAAAACATATATTTAGAAAAAAAAATTGCCGTGCGTCTGTCTGTGTGTGTGTCTGTAAACGCTCTATCTCCCGAACAAATTGAGATAGAGACTTGAAATTTGGTATGTATTTAGTATGTAGTAATGGGAAGAAAATTATTGAATTTCAGTAACCTCAATTATCCGGAACTATTTTTTCGGACTCTCGAAATATTCGTTCTGATAAAAGGCAGGGGTCGGAAGAAGCGAAACTACAGTAGTCGCTACTTTTTAAAGTAGTTTGCAGTGTATCGTGCTACATTTAAAACAATGTAGTGTAGCGAGTAGCGCGATATAAAAAATCAGTAGTTTGTAGCGAGAATTGACGCTACTTCTAACGCTACTTCAGGGGGAAAAAATATGACAATGACTACATATGTATGTGTGGATGTAAGCTTTTATATATTAAAATTTTCGCACGTTTTCAGGTGCACAGAGCTCCTTTTTGTAAAATTAGAATTTAAGTTTGTATTTATTGTTGTATTATTATTTATTTGAAGTAATCTGTAAAGTGTTCGGAAAGTCCAGTGGAGTCACACTCGATTATTTTTATGTAACTTGATTTAAATATTGATTGTATTGTGTGTGTGTAAACAATAACATTTTGGATACAAACACAAAGCATTTTCTTGTATGTTATTTCTCTCAATTATTTAATGCCCTCGGTTATATCGCACTTATTTAATTGTATTCCGGCAGACGCAATATAATTAGCGGTCACTTTATTATTTAATTCGTGTCTTCAATTTCGAGTGTAAATTGTGCCCTTCGACAAAATCTGAAAGTAGCGAAGTAGCAACTACTTTTGAAAAGTAGTTTGTAGTCGCTATTTTTTAAAACAAGAAGTTGTAGTTGTAGTTAACTGCATTTTGGGTAAAGTAGTTGTAGTTGTAGTTAACTGCATTTTGGGTAAAGTAGTTGTAGTTGTAGTTAACTGCATTTTGGGTAAAGTAGTTGTAGTTCGCTACAATAAAAAAGTAGTTTTTCCGACCCCTGAAAAAAAGGTATATAAAAATTTTCGAAATTGTTTATTTTAAGGAGTGTATATAAAAGACAATAAAAAAACATAAATTTTGCATAAAGCATGAAGTCGATCGGATAATGAGTTGCCGAGATATTTGGAATCCTATTTCCACACTCTTCGATTTTTCCTGACCCTGTATTTCATTTAAATTTCACTTCAAAGATATATTTTAATTGGAAATGAGACGCTTAATCCGACGGAATAAACCGTTAGTTAATATGATTATCATTTTTGGAGTTATAAGGATATTTCTGTTATGCAATTCAGTAATAGAGCCTTTAAAGTTTATGAGGTCATCAAGCTACGATTTTATTCGAATTGCGATGCATTTAATAAGTAGTTTACACATGTTTTATTTTCATATTTTATATTATGCATATCTATGATGGGTAAGTATTACGGTGGCTCCCAATGACTAGTTTTTTTTTTTTTTTTCGTAAAATCAACAATAAAAAAGAGTTATAGATAAATGCGAAAATATCCCTTTATCATCCACAATGTCATTAGCAAAGTATTTCATTAACAAATCAAAGTGTTATTTTCGATAATTAGGTTATGCAAACAGCGACTGTTTATTAAATAGTGATGAAATTTTGAAATTTATCTACTACATACACTGTTTAAATGTCGTGTTAGGTTGAACCAAATTTTTGATGTTGTAAGTAGCTACAATCTTAAGATGACAAAAAATTTTACCATGATTTGGTATTTTATATGAACCTTGAAAAAGTACAGTATTGAAATACATTATTTTTGTTTTACGATGAATTTTAATTGTAAAATTGTTGAATCATGAAATGGTAAAATGCTGAATCAAGAATTTGTAAGATGCTGACATGTCTATGTATCAAAGTAAAAAAAACAAAAACAAAAAAAAAACAATCTTTTATAACCATTCAATGTTTATTTTGAAAATGGCGTCTAATTTCATGACTGCAATTCATTGATATTTTCAAAAAAGTTCCTTTAAAATATATTCATTTGGCGAGAGCACCAAACCCGATTATGGAAAATTCACAGCTTTTTTTTTTACTTATGGTAGAAAGCGCGAGCTAGTGAATTTATTTTTTAAATATATAATTTTGTTCTGTTTCGTATTAAGTTATGGCAATAGATTAAAAAAAATAGAAAGAGAAGTATTATTTGAACAATCTATTCAGGATTTCTGAATTGATTTCTCAATGTACAATCATAATTTAATTAAAATAAAACTATTAATTAATTGAGGCGTATTTGCTTAAAATTTATTACATACTTCTTTTTTTGTTTATATTTTCTCTTTTTAATCGTTAAAATATTTTGTTATTGGAGTTTCACGCGCTTAAGCACTGAAATAATCAGCATAAAAAAGGCTGCTGTAAATAGTAAAATCTTTGTTGTTTTCTTTTGATATTAACCCCTGGCATGAAGCATGAATAGGAACGCATCGCCTTTAATAAATTTTAGAAATGTTTTTGAATGCGCAATTTAACACTTTCCGACACAGTTGAAAAGTGTTTATGAATTCGGTTTGTCTGTCTGTCTGTCTGTACTCTAATTCACGTAAATATACTCGTAATGGCATGGAACTGATATATGTTATTGAGATTTACTATGCTATGTTAAGTACTGAAAATGCAGTAGCACTTTCAGGAAAATGCACAACGAAATTCGAAGTTTTCGACTTGACGCACGACGCACAATCGAGGCACAATTCGACGCACAATCGAAATTTAATACGCATTCTGAAAACACATTCTGAAAATGTGTAGCACTTATAGTTCCTTTACAGGAACACTAAAAATAATTCCGTTACATTACGGTCTATGGGGTAAAATCATCAGCGGTTTATTTTAATAATGTTTCACTATTTCTAACATATTGATATTGATATACATCACTGAAGTGAATTACAAGAGGCTCACTATAGAATATTGTGTGCATAGCATTCATCGTTCAATTACAGGGACACACAAAAGTTTTCGGTTAAAGTACTGTCTGTTAACAATAGTTGCTGGAAGCGCGTTTTCAGCTGCGGAACGCGTTTTTAAATAACGCGTTTTAAAAAAGTTTTTGCCTATTACTTGGTGTTTAATAATTCTATAGATCATATAAAGGGCAGCACAAAAGATCTCGAGTACAATTCTGTTTATTGGAGGAAATTCCAGAAGGGGGATTTTAAACTGTGCTATGTGTTTCCTAACTGAACTAAAATTTAGCATTCTATTTAGCATATATATACAAATCTATAAATTATAAAAAAAAAAAAAAAAAAAAAAAAAAAAAAAATCCGAATATTGTTGACAATTCCTGAAATTGGGTTTTTAAATGTGTTATCCTTTTCCAAATTGTTCACTTAGGCATCATATTTCATCTTATTAAACGGTAAAGATTTGTAAAAGCATTTTGGAATTGTGGGAAAATGTTACATAATCTATGATTGATGCATTATTTTTCGTTCTTGTTCATCTAAAATTGCTTTTAGTGTTGTTAGTGATCAATTAAAACTAGTCGTTGGGGGTCACCGTAATACTTACCCATCATGGATATGCATAATATAAAATACGAAAATAAAACATGTGTAAACTATTTATAAAATGCATTGCAATTCGAATAAAATCGTAGCTTGATGACCTCATAAACTTTAAAGGCTCTATTACAGAATTGCATAACAGAAATATCCTTATAACTCCAAAAATGATAATCATATTAACTAACGGTTTATTCCGTCGGATTAAGCGTCTCATTTCCAATTAAAATATATCTCTGAATTGAAATTTGAATGAAATACAGGGTCATGAAAAATCGAAGAGTGTGGAAAATAGGTTTACAAATATCTCGGCAACTAATTAACCGATCAACTTCATTATTTATGCAAAATTTGTTTTTTTTTATTGTCTTTTATATTCACTCCTTAAAATAAACAATTTCAAAAAAATTTATGTACCTTATATCAGAAGTCAGAACAAATATTTCGAGAGTCCGAAAAAAATAGTTCCGGATAATCGAGGTTACTGAAATTCAACAAGCTTCTTCCCATTATTACATACTAAGTACACTCACATTTCAAGTCTCTATCTCAATTTGTTCGGGAGGTAGAGCATTTAGAGACACACACACAGAGACAGACGGACGGCAAAAAAAAAAAAAAAAAAAAAAAAAAAAAAAAATATGTTTTTTGGAATCTCCAGTGTCTGAAACGTGTAAATCCGTCCAAAAATGTTTTTCGATTTTTAAAACGATTACAAAACTTACCCTATACTACGTATGATGGGTAAGTTAAAAATATATTAAATTTAAGAAATGTAAGGAAACGGTTTTCGCCTAAGTTCTGTGCACCAGGCATTATGTTCTGTAACCGAGGAAAGACAGGCTGGATCTCATAGTTTTATTAAAAAGCAGATTTCTTGTATCATTACATTAATTGCTTATTCAAAAATATTAGATGACATCATAACATATTCGAAAGAGTGATGTCTCCAATTCCACAATATATGTCGATAAAAAGCTTCTAAAATTAAAATTGGATTGATTCTAGTATATCGAAACCCTCATTTAAATTGAAAATAAAGTAAAAATAATAAAAATGACTTTTTTTTACAATTTTAAATGAAAATAAGATTTGAATAATTTGTTTATTAATTAAATTTTCGCAGAAAACGATTAGAACGGAAGATAATTTTGCTTTATATTTCAAAGCTTTATTAAATGAATGTTTGAATGATTAATTAGAAACATTTAAAAATAGAGATAATAAATGATTATTTTACGCTGAAATAATTTTTAAAAAAATGATTCTTAAAGTATTAATTGCTCAGAGATTACACATTAAGAATTCTCCAGATAAATTAAACAATAACCGAAAACAATTTTTAATATATGGAAATTGTTTCAATTACTATATTTCATATAAAAGCATTTTCAATTGAAAGCTGAATTATAATGTTAATAGCCTATATTTTTAATTTATAAGAGACAAAATGTAAAAAATAAAATTTTTGAGAGGTAATTAATTTTTTATTATTTTATTAAAATTATATTTATTTATTTATATATATTTTTTTTATCTGGTTTATGGATTAAAAGAATTAGTAGAATTTTAAAGTGTGAAATGGCATAAAGGTAACGACTATTTCACACGAAATTAATTTAATTCAGGTTATTGTAATTTTAAAATTAGAGACAGGATATTATTTTTGAACAGTAAAGTTTAAACAGCCGTGTCATATTTTACATTATTTTGTAATTTCTTAAGTATTTTTAACAGAAAAAAGGGGATTTAGTCACATTGTCAGATTTAGAATTTAAAAAAACAGAACTCGTTGTCGGATTCCACTTCTCCGTCCACACAACTTCGAAATAAATCCGGTCTTTTGATATGCTGCCACCACCGATATGAATACGTGATATCGGGCACGATACTTGATGTATATTCAAGAAAAACCTAACTCTTTCAATTAAAGTTAAAGTAACAATTTATTAACAATATTTACACTTAAACTCGGATGTAAATTATCCGGTTTAACACTAAATCAAAACAATTACAGAAAACGCTCTACGCGTACCGTTAGACTACGTCAATTCATTCCGCACTGAGATTTCTATTCATCTCCCACCCGCTCTCTCTTTCTTTCGAGAGATACCGTTAAACACACGTGGCTCAGATCGTCCACTCTCAACGACCTTACTCCTTCACTACCCCGTTCGAACTAACTTCACCTCTGCTCATTCCCCAGCGCACCCGCTCTCTCTCTACGGGGCTGCAGTTTTATTTCCAAGGGTCGCTTGACAACCGTTCCTCCCTCTTGACTGATCTGTCTTCCTAAATAAAAGGGTGCATTCTCTTTCTTACCTATCAAAGACCACATTGCAATGGAAATACCTCTTTCATTATGTCCAAGTCGCCACCCTCCGGATTAAGATTTTTCTTAAACCAGACTCTAACGGTACACAATAGATACAGATACAATACGCTAATCCCTTAAAAATAGCTTTCAACGCTTGCAACTGTGAGAGAAACCTGACACTCGTTTTCTTTCTTCATTAATTACTATTAGATTTTGTATAAAAACAGTAAAATGTTTTCTTATATACACTGTCTCCATATTTATCAACGCTTTCTTCAAGACAAATGATAATTTTCTACAGTTGCATTGTCTCTAATGCGATGATTTGAAACGTCATCATTCATGCTTTTCACAAATTACTCACGTTATTTTATTTTTATTACTTACCCATCATACGTAGTATAGTCTTGTAATCGTTTTGAAAATCGAAAAAAAAATTTGACGGATTTACACGTGTCAGACACTGGAAATTCCGAAAAACATATTTTCAGAAAAATAAAATTGCCGTCCGTCTGTCTGTGTGTCTGTGTATCTGTGTGCAACTGTAAACGCTCTATCTCCCGAACAAATTGAGATAGAGACTTGAAATTTGGCATGTACTTAGGTTGTAACAATTTGAAGAAGCTTGTTGAATTTTAGTAACCTCGGTTATCCGAAACTATTTCTTTCGTACTCTAGAAATATTCGTTCTGATAAAAGGTATATAAAAATTTTCGAATAGTTTTTTAAGGAGTGAATATAAAAGATAATAAAAAAAAAACATAAATTTTGCATTAAGAATGAAGTCGACCCGGATAATTAGTTGCCGAGATATTTGTAATCACATTTTCCACACTCTTCGATTTTTCATGACCATGTATTTCATTCAAATTTCAATTCAAATATATATTTTAATTAGTAAATAGACGCCTAATCTGACGCATTAAACTGTTAATTAATAGAATTATCATTTTTAGAGTCATGAGGATGCTTCTCTTACGCAATTCCGTAATAGAGCACTTAAAGTTTATGACGCCATCAAGTCAGGAATTTATTCGAATTGCAATGCATTTTATAAATAGTTTATACATGTTTTATTTTCATATTTTATATTATGCATATCCATGATGGGTAAGTATTAAGGTGGCCCCTAACAACTAATTTTTACTTTGATGTGTATTTAAATACGCATAACCATATAGTAACTCAACGTGAGTAATCTGTAAAAAGTGCGAACATTTCAAATCATTGCATTATCGATCTTGAAACTGTAGAAAATTCACTTTTGTCTTGAAAAAGGCTTGGGTAAAGCCAAAATACGTAGACAGTTTATATGTAATTTTTTTGCACTGTTTTTATGGTTTTTATTTAATCTTTTTTAGAAATTAAGGAAGTATATTTTATCTGGGTGTTTGGATTTGTCTTGCATATATTTACTTTTTTCTTTCTTTCTTTCTTTTAAGTAATGCAAAGTTGAATTGGTCAAAGAATAACTGAATTCCATGTTAGTCACAAAACTAAACTGTAGGTTAATATTTTTTTCTTGATTAAATCAATAAAAAAAAACTATTTTTTTATCTATTATTTTTTGGACATATAAAATAAAATCCACGAAATAAAAAATAAAAATAAAACGCTATTTTCAATGTTTGAAGGAGTCTTAAGGCACACTTAGTGAAAACAGTATAACAATTTTTTTTAATAGCTGTTCTATTGAGTTTTTGGTTACTTTCAGGCGAAATTAATTTAATTTACGATACAGAAATCTTAAAACTAATAACATGATGTTATTTAGTATAATAAAGTTTTAACGCCTTGAATTATAGATCGAGAAACTTTAAAAAATTTACTTTTGTCGTGAAAAAGGCTTCGGTAAAGCCAAAATACGTAGAGACAGTTTATATGTAATTTTTTTTTTTAACTGTTTTTATGATTTTTATTTAATCCTTTTTAGAAATTAAGGAAGTATATTTTATCTGGGTGTTTGGATTTGTCTTACATATATTTACTTTTTTCTTTCTTTCTTTCTTTTAAGTAATGCAAAGTTGAATTGGTCGAAGAATAACTGAATTCCATGTTAGTCACAAAACTAAACTCTAGGTTAATAATTTTTCTTGATTAAATCAATAATAAAAAAAAAAACTGTTTTTTATCTATTATTTTTTGGAAATATAAAATAAAATCCACGAAATAAAATATAGAAGTAAAACGCTATTTTCAATGTTTGAAGGAGTCTTAAGGCACACTTACAAGGAGAATGCCAAGCTTGGTAATCACAGATTTTGATTATTTTTATATATGTTGTAGGGTAGAAGCCCCTTAGTCTCAGGTTCAATGGATTTTATACAACGCTCCTTAGTTCTCGAGAAATGGGGGGTCTAATATTATAACACAACTTAAATACTTACTTTGTAACAAAATTACCACGTTGGTCGTAGCTCAGTCAGTATGGCGTGTGCTCGTTGTTCGGAGGGCCCGGGGTCGATTCCGGAGCGTGCGGTGTTTGTTTTTTTTTATAAATATACTTGTAATTTTAATTTAATAATCTCAATAAAAAATTTTGTTAACATAATTAAATTTTAATTTAGCTTTTTTGATTTTTTAAAAAAACTTTTAAAATGTATTCCATATATGCTTTATAAATTCAACGATATTGAACAATTGTGTCAATTCGTGATTGTAAAGAAACATCATTTATAAATTGCCTTAACAAGGGAAGTCAATGCGTGGATAATACTACTCGGTTTTTAAAGTAAGAAGCATAATTATATTAAAATTTAGCATAAGAATTTAATTACAACATATTTGTTTTATTTTATTGTAACTAGAGGACGCCACAACAGACTTTGGTTTTTTCTTTTTTTTTAGTTTGTTGCAGTTAAGTGGTTTTTGTTTTCAATCTTCATCGCACAAGTGCGTATCATTCTATAACAGCTTATAATCGTATAAAAATGGAAGAAGCAAGCTGTAGTTCACAAGAAGATCAATCTGAAGTGTCGGGATTCGATGAAAATCAGAAAAGTGATGTCACAAATGCGTTGAAGTACTGTAAAATGTTATTGCAAAACAATGGATTTTTAACAAATAATCCAGCATCTGAAATATCTTCGTGTTCTATTGCGATGGGAGAATAATTCTATAATTCGATAGTAAATATGCTGATTTTGTAAAGATATTTGAATTTTTACTAGTCAATAATAGATAGAATTATTTTAAAGCTCTTTAAACGATGAGAAATGTTTAATAATGTTTTAAAAAGTCAAAAATGCTAAATTAAAATTTAATTATGTTAAAAAAAATTTTTATTGAGATTATTAAAGTATAATTACAAGTATATTTATTAAAAAATTTGAGAAAAACAAACGTAGCACGTTCCGGAATCGAACCCGGGACCTCCGAACAACGAGCAGACGCCATACTGACTGAGCTATGACCAACGCAATCACGTTGTTACAAATTAAGGATTTAAGTTGTGTTATAATATTAGACCCCCCATTTCTCGAGAACTAAGGAGCGTTGTATAAAATCCATTGTACCTGAGACTAAGGGGCTTCTACCCTACAACATATATAAAAATAATCAAAATCTGTGATTACCAAGCTTGGCACTCTCCTTGTTAGTGAAAACAGTATTACAATTTTTTTAGTAGCTGTTCTATTGAGTGTTTGGTTACTTTCAGACGAAATTAATTTAATTTACGATACAGAAATCGTAAAACTAATAACATGATGTTATTTAGTATAATAAAGTTTTAACGCCTTGAATTATATAGATCGTGAAACTTTAAAAAATTTACTTTTGTCTTGAAAAAGGCTTCGGTAAAGCCAAAATACGTAGAGACAGTTTATATGTAATTTTTTTTTAACTGTTTTTATGATTTTTATTTATGCTTTTAAGAAATTAAGGAAGTATATTTTATCTGGGTGTTTGGATTTGTTATACGTATATTTACTTTTTTCTTTCTTTATTTTAAGTAATGCAAAGTTGAATTGGTCAAAGAATAACTGAATTCATGTTCATGTTAGTCACGAAACTAAACTCTAGGTTAATAAAATTTTCTTGATTAAATAAAAAAAAAAAACTATTTTTTAATGATTTTTTTGAAAATATAAAATAAAATCTACAAAATAAAAAATAAAAATAAAACGCTATTTTCAATTTTTGAAGGGGTCTTCATGCACACTTAGTGAAAACAGTATAACAATTTTTTGTAATTGCTGTTCTATTGAGATTTTGGTTACTTTCAGACAAAATTAATTTAATTTACGATACAGAAATCATAAAACTAATAACATGATGTTATTTAGTACAATAAAGTTTCAACACCTGAATCATACTTTACTTTATAGTAGGCATTCTTAAAAAAAGTGTATTTTTAATTGAAGCAAGGCACAAAAGTAACACGCCGTCAGTTTTAGTAAAAAAAGAGAAAATGTTTTTTTTTTTCTCTTTTTTCTTTCTTTCGAGTAGTCCAAAGCTGAAATAGTCAAATATTAGCTGAATTCTATATTGAACACATAAATAAATTCTGAGTGAAGGATTTTTTTCTTTATACAGATGTAAAGTAGATTTCATAAATTAAAATAAAAGTCTGTTTTTAATTTTTAAAGTAGAACACACTTCTTGGAGCACATTTATCGAAATAAGTCGAACAATATCGAAATCGCATTTTTAGCAAAAGCTGTTCTGTTGAATTTTTGACTACAGTTTCAGGAAAGAAAATCAGCGAAATTTCACATCCGTTATTTTCTCTTATTTACGCGATTAATCCTTTAAAAAAAAAATAAAAATAAGATAAGCAAAAAAGAAAAAGAAAAGTAACACTAATCAACTTAACCCTTGCAAGCCTGAAGGAATTTCTAAATACAAACTTTTCTTAGGAAATGAAAGTAAAGATAATCACGAGGTAACGTAATGGCAAGAAACTTTTTAAGCCAGAGAATTAAAAAAGCCAATTATTATTCCAAACAAAATAAGTACTTCGAAGTCTCGTATATAACCTTTGGGAGAGGCGGAGAAGGAGGGGGGTGGAGTAAAGAACCATAAGGAACAATTCAGGATTAAAATATTTTTTTATAATTATTCTATTTTAGATAATACCAAATGAAAATCATATGTTGCATTTTATAGAAGAAGCGTTGTAATGTTAACATAGAAAATGAAGTTCATCTATAAGAAGTGATAAATAAATATATTTAGATATTATTAGATATTACTCAAAAATAGCGCATCTTTTGAATCTTTAAGGGTATGTTTATACCTGACATTTTATTATTTATAATACATTATTTTATTATTTGTACTCATATAAATTAAAAGTTATAGCAATTTAGATTTTACTTGGGCTGAATTTAATCAGCATTGATACTTTTCATTACTATTTAAGAAAAACTTTCTTGCCTGTAATAAGGTTCTCTCAATTATCAAAATTAATATTTAGATTTTGTTTGTTTAGTTATCTGTTTGCCAATAATAATAATAATAATAATAATAATAATATACACTGCAAAGAAAAAAAAAGTGCACCGTTAACTTTACGGCATAATACTAGCAACTGGGATGTTAGTATTATACTGTAGAATTAACACTTTTTTTTTTGGCAGTGTATATTAATATCTGTCTGTACAAAAGCTTTTAACATTGCTTAAAAAATGAAATTTGATCTTAACATAATCGTAAATAAATCAATTCATTCCTTTTTATTTTATTAATTTTGGTATACCTTAAATAAATATTGTGAAAATATCGATGTTTTTTTCTCTGAATATTTATACTACGATGTTTTAAAGATAAAAGTAAACATGAAAAAAAAAAATAAAACAGCAATATATGGATCACTACTTATCATTACGCGTTTGGATATCGTAGAATCTTACATCGAACATGAAGGAAGTTGGTTTTTCAGCATCAAGTGTCCCCGTCCTGAAAAACTAGTTTTAGAGGAATATCTCGCAGTTTAAAATTTAGATGACTCTATCCACATTTTCTTCTATAGCTTATGTCTTTTAGCAATTTATTTTATTTTATTTTTCGTTTTATTAAAATCTTCATGTAAAAAAATAAATGGATATATGGCGTCCTGAAAACATGCACTGCAAAGAAAAAAAAACTTTTACTCGAAGTATTTTTCTTTTTTTTTTTTTTAAATTAATGTTCTTATTAATCAGGATAACTATGATAATTGTTTCATAATAGTTTGTCAATTAATATTAAATTTACATTTCAATGCAGTTTGTCCCATTGAAAAAAATACGTTATTTGCCATGTACAATTTCCGTGTTTTTACGATTTTTTTTTATTTTTTTATGACAGCGATTTGTGGAAATTGAGAAAATAGAGATTATGGATTTGAGATAATCCTTAACGGATAGCAGTTCTAAAATCCTGGTTAAATTAATTGTCAGTCTCACAAAGGCTGTAGGGGTTCTTTTTACACTGTAAAAAAATTCATAATTTTATCAATATTTCTTCTATTTTTCTGTGATAAATTCTGTATCTGTATTGGTATGGATTTTTTTTTACTGTGTAAAAATAACAAAAAAGAAAAATCATGCGTCAAGCGTAGAATATGTGACATTTTCCAACGCATTCAGAATACTGTATCAAAACTTCACCGCTGAATAAGGTGAAAGATGATATCTAAGTAAACATTTTGGAAAACGCATAAAGCATTTGAAAACTCGATTTCGGAAATTACCATCTATAGTCCGAAAATAATTCAAATTATTTTTTGAATCTCAGTACATAATATAAAATAAAAGATCAGGGTCCAAAAGTCGTGTTTTTGGCCCATGAAATAAGACTAAAACTTGAGTTTGTTATACTGACTTAATTATTTCACTTTTTAATATTAGAAGGTTTATCCTGTTCGATTTCAACAATAGTTTCTGCATTTTGTTCGCATTTATAAGACTTACACAAGCTGAAAATTCGTATTATTCGTAGTTTTTGATGAAAAATACGCAATTTCTCCTACTTTTATCTCAATTATTTATGTGAGCTCAATCGTGCAACACTTTCTTCTTTACATATATTATAAAATACATCAAAATATACACTATATGTAAAAATAAAAGTGTTGCAAAGCTGCGCTCATAGTAAAATATTAAAAAATATATTAAAAATTCATGTAAAATTGGGAGAAATTGCGTATTTTTCACCAAAAACTACGAATAGTGCAAACTTTGAGCTTGTGTAAGTTATATAAATCCGAACAAAATGCGAAAAATATTGTTGAAATAGTACAGGATAAACCTTCTAATATTAAAAAGTGAAATAATTAAGTCAGTATAACAAAATCGAATTTTAGTCTTACTTCATGGGCCAAAAACACAGCTTATGGACCCTGATCTTTGAATGCACTTAAATTTACTTAATATACCCAATATAAAGTAACTAAAAAATATTATTTTTTAAAATAACTATTTGAAAATTAAGTGTACATTGATATATCAAGTTTCTATTAAAATTGTAACGAAGATTTTAATTTATTTTTCTGTGATAAATAAAAAATACTACTGACAATATTCAATTATAATGAGTACCAGTAAGTACTTAGCACAATTCGTTTCTATTCCACCATTGGCGTTGCCAGAAGGAAAGGTTAAGAAAATAAATATTTTCGTACGAGATTATTTCGCCTAATTTAATCGCAGAGTTCTGCAATTGACTAAGGCGATAAATTCTATATAAAAATAGGGGTAGTCATATATCCCACTTCCTGGCTACGCCACTACATTCCACTATCTGTCTGTGCAAACGTTGAAATTGAAACCGATTTTTAAACAAAAAGTAGAAGGTGTCGTCCCAGGAGTCTTTCTCTTTCACTGCAGGTACAATTTAGCAACATGTCACATTTAATTTTATTTCTGATTCCCTATAAAATACAAATGCATAAAATTTTTATCACTGACAGCTTAATCTGTCCTATGTAGCTTAATTATTTCAATATTCTACAACTAATATTTTATTTTTTAGGGTTTTGTTCATCTCACGAAACCCTATTACTCCCGCTCCGTTGGCTGTCCGTCACAGAGCCATTCTCAGAAACTATCAAGCAGGGCGGTCGCTCTGCCAAGCCAAGCTATAAAAAAAATACGCCAAACAAACAACGCCAAGAACTGGACTACAAACCGCTACTGCTTACTTACAGGAAGAAATTTCGCAATGTTAAATCGACCAAAAATGCCAGATTACAATATCAGCTATCAAATGAACCAAGCGTCACAGAAAAAAAAAAAAAAAAAAAACGAAAATTAAAAGAATCTAATGAAGAAATTCTTCAATTTGAAACCAAAATCATCTTCATAGGTGATTTATAAACAGAGATATAGATTTTTTTTTAAACGTCGAGTTACTTAAAATGATCACTTTTTTCTTCGTCAAACTTTTTTTTTTCAAACAACCTACAGAAAAAAATATAGGGCAGAAATGAAAAAGGATTGCACTTTTGGACAGGTAATAACCTAATCTACGTGCTTTTATAAAATCCAGTGAAAAAATAAATAAATTTCTATCCTTAATTAGCAAAAAAACTGTTAATTAACTTGGCAACTAAAAAATTATGCCAAAACAGACATAAAACTCTGCCAACAACCGTGTACCATCTGTATTATAATAGCACAAATCAGTTACGGGTTAATCATATCAAATTTCATCTGCAAGTCAGCCATTTGTTCTGAAGATATTTTTTTTAAATAAAACTTCATAATTATAGGAACACACATTTTATCAGACAATTAAATGTGATTGCAAATTGTGGCCGATGACTGTTTCCAACAGGAATAAGAATGAGGAATTGCCGGTTTAGGATATAGGTCTGGGTGGCTTAGTGGTAAAGCGTTAGCACGGTACGCTGAAGGTCCCAGATTCGAGACCCGGCGCAGGTCAATTTTTCACTCATGTTGGTTTGGTGCATTTAACTGTCTGATAAAATGTGTGTTGTTATAATATTGTAAAATAAAGTAATCAGACGTAGTGTTCACGCTTTAATATATATATATATATAACTTCATAAAATTTACATTTTTAGAAAGATCTTTAAAAATAAAATAATTTTTGAGAGGTTTCACTTCTAAAATGTATACATTAAGAGTTATCGGCATTTAAAATTTCTTTCCCAAACGTAAACAAACTTTTCGAAAAGGAATTAAATGTGATTAATCTATTTCTCTAAAACCATGGTAAAGGACAAGCATTTCGTTCGCAGGCTGAGAATTCTTTGACATCATTGTTCTATAAATTAATGGAATTCAGTTGTTAAATTGTTTTGTTTTAGAAGTGAAGTTTCCATTTAAATTTATTGTAAGAGTACAATGTTTAATTGAATAAAATGATGTAAATTTAAGAAATTGCTAAGATATTTTGTTTCTTTTCACCATTAACTACATTTTATAAAGATTCGCCAATCAATGTGCTTTAACGCTTATAATAAAAGAGCATGATAACACGTTAGATTTCAAAAGCAGCGCTGACGCGCTATGTACATATTCCATTTTTAGCACTTTCCAACCTAGTTGAAAAGTGCTTATGACTTCGGTTTGTCTGGCCGTATGGCCGTCTGGCCGTCTGTCCGTGCTCTAACTCCCGTAAATATGCTCGGATTGCTCTGCAATTTTTATATGTTATTGTCGTTATCTATGGCACGTTCCCTATTTCAACTGAAGTGTGTAGCACTTATAGTTTTCTTACAGGGACACTCAAAAGAATTCCGTTACATTGCGGTCTATGGGGAAAAATCATTTGCGGTTTATTTTAAAAATGTTTCACTATTGTAAACGCATTGAAATTTATATAGATCACTAAGATGCATTAGAAGAAGCTTAATATAGAATAGTAGGTGTATAGCACTTAGAGTTACTTTACAGGGACAGTCAAAATAATTCCGTTACATTACGTCTATGGAGAAAAATCGTCTGCGGCTTATTTAAATAATGTTCCACTATTTTAAACGCATTGAAGTTTATATATATTACTAAGGTGCATTACAAGAGGCTTACTACAGAATAGTGTGTGTATAGCAGTCATCGTTCATTTACAGGGACACACAAAAGAATTCTCTACTGTCTGTTAACAATAATTCCTGGAAGTGCGTTTTAAGTTACTGAACGCGATTTTAATCTTAACTAGCTTTTTGTCTATTACGTGGTGTGTATAAATTCTGTAGATCCTATACAGGGCAGCACAAAAGTTCGCGAACACATTTCCGTTTATTGACAGAAACTCCAGAAGGAGAATTTAAACTGTGCTACGCGTTTCCTAACTAAACTAAAATTTAGCATCCTATGTATATATACAAATCTATAGATCATATACAGGGCTACATAAAAGTATTCGGATATTTTTCCAAATATTGTATATATTGAAAATTCCTGAAATTACGTTTTTAAATATGTTATGCGTTTTCCAAATTCTTTACTTAGATGTCATCTTTCAGCTTATTAAACGGTAATAATTTGTAAAATTATTTTAGAAGCGTTGGAAAGTGCTACATAATCTATGCTTGACGCATGATTTTTCGTTCTTGTTGCTCATCTCATGGATTAGGCAGTGATATTTTTTTAACGAAGGATAACAAGTATTATAACAAGCCACATTTAATATGTTGTTTTTAAGGGTGTAATTAGTTTTATTGAAAAATCTACTGGTATTTCTAGTTAACCCTTTAAACAATAACTGAATGTAAAATGTAATTTTACAGAACATTCTCATGTTAATTTCATAGAGTAGATTATTTAAATTATGTATAATCTATTTAAATAAAAAAGAAATGATATCTGCAACGAAAGTTGTGGCTAAAAAAATGGTGTAATATACAATTTCCAAGCTTTTATTATAGTACTTATTTAACTTTTTTTCATTAAAGAAGTTACCATATATATAAGTCGAGTGCAACGTATATGTTAATAGAAATCGTTTTCTCCTGTACTAAATATATCAAAACGCGTTTCTGATTTTTTTTTTTTTTTTTTTTTTTTTTTTTTTTTTTTTTTTTAAGCTTGGTTGTTTTTTTACTTTTGAAAAGTTATTTTTTGTAGATATAACTTACAGACATGAAAATTTGTGTACTTATATCCAAATACCTACTACGGAGCTCAAAATATTAAAATTTGAAAAAATCGTACTATTTTAATATAGAAAGATAAAAAACCAACAATCTAACAGCCTTTTCTTATTAAATGGGAACATTTTTCGTTATAGCAGTTGACAACAATTAAAAATCCACAATAAAATTCTTTCAAAGATTTACACGTGAAAAATGAAAATGAAATAAAAAGTTTCACCAATTGAAAAAAAAAAAGATTAATATGACGTCATAGTGGTAATAAAACGAAAATTTTCAAACATTTCTCAATAATACAAGGAGTATGAGTATGTGTATGTACAGAAAGCAGATTAATATCACGTCATTAGAGAATTAAAAAGAAAATTAATCTGACGTCATAACGGATTTTTCAAATGTTTAAGAATAATACAAAGAGAGTATCATTATTAGTAATAGAGAATAGTAAATATATAAGTTTGAGGAACGTATTGAATCATGATAAAAACCCGATTATGGAAATATTGGCATATTTTAACATTTTGAAGGTGTATAACATGTTTAATTTTGAAATTGATTTTTTTTTTAAATATCGCATTTAGTCCACATGATAGATATTATTATTAAGCTTTAATAAGTATGCAAGAAAATAATATTCATAGAGTAAGCGAGTGCCAACTATACAAAATTAATAAAGGCACATGTTATATGTGATAAACAGTAAATTGCTCTGAAATTTTTGTATGTAAGATAGCATCACCTATTTTTCCCTGAAAATTTTTGTGTTACAGACGATAGTTCAATTATATTGCATTAGAATCTTAAATTCATCTGCTACTAAATCCAAAATTCTAACACACTCACTCAGAGACTGTGTTATAAAATTTAGTTCACTTCAATAAAATTTAATAAAGTTCATGGGAAGTAGTCAATAAAATTTATGGGATCAATAAACACCAGTTACACGAATTTATAAAGAAATATATTATTAAGTGTAATTTGAGATTTTCCGGCCTTCGTACACCTCACAACAAAATCAAAATGACCGGAGGAGTTTTAAACACTTAAATCTGCACATATGAAGGTTTCAAACACACTCACTCGGAGACTGTGTTATAAAATTTAGTTCCACTTCAATAAAATTCAATCAAATTTCATGAAGGAGGAAATCAATAAAATTCATGAAATAAATAAACATCAGTTACATGAATTTGTGAAGAAATATATTATTAAGTGTAATTTAAGATTTTCCGGCCTTCATACACGCCAAAAAACTTCATACGCTTCATACGCACATTCAAAAAAGTAGTTAGAAAAATAAAACAGTACTGAGAAAAATGAAACTTTCAAATCTGAGTAAATCCATGTTTTCATTTTGTTATGAAACTTTTTGTTTCAAATATGACAACCCAATGCTTTCAGTTCTGAAATACCAGAAATACTTAGAAAATTGAAACATGAGCAGTTCATTGAACATACTCAAAACTGAGCACATAGAGGTCAGTTCATACTCATTTGTAAAACATGGACATACTCAAAAATGATTAAAATCAGTTCAAACTCATTTTTGAAACATGGAAATACTCAAAAAAGAGCACATAGAAGTCAGTTCATACTCATTTTTGAAACATGGACATACTCAAATATGAGCACATGATGTTTTATTCTTGAGTGTGTGCATGTTATCAGAAATGAGTATTTACCTGTTTCAAACCTGAGTAATATTCATTTGGAGCCATTTTGACTAAGCGACATACTCAGATTTGAGTATTGTTTGCTCAGTTTTGAAAATGTCGTTTTTAGAATGAGATTAGAAAAAAAAAAAAGAAAAATAGTATTAACATGTTAAAGAATTATTGATACAAAGTTACAAAGCGCCTACTGAAGATTTTAAGAACGCTACTAGAAATATAAATATATATATATTGATTAAGTAAAATACTACAAAAAATATTAAGAGGGAGTGACGGAGCATTTAATATATATACCATCGACTGAAGTGGCTTTAGGCCCACTCATTACGATTGTTTACGGCATGTCGAATTGTAGGATGTCTGAAATTCTCCTACAAAAAAAATGGCTAAACTTTTTATTAAAATTGTACGTATGATGATTTAAAAGCATGTCCTTATACTATTCATAGTTTAACTCACTAATAGCTTTCGAAAAATATTACAACACTTTTCACCAACGAAGTCTTACAAAATGTGGCAGAATTTGTTAAGTTGTAGTTATTTCAAAAATGACTGTACCTGCTGATTTGTTAATTTTTATCCTTCCGTACTTTTATTATACTGTAAAACTGAAAATTACAAAAGTGTCGTACAAAAGTGCTTAACTGAATATAGGTAAAAATACACCAAATTCCAAATTTTACTTTGGGAAATCGGTCGACTGATATGAATAATTACAGACATTTTAAATGTATATTTATATATTGTCGTTCCAATATAAAATCGTACTGAATTTCGATTAACTATAATTATCAATTCTAAACAGTTTCAACATTAATCATTAGAGGTGAAGAAAATTTGAAAATTTTTAAAATTTAAATTATTATAATTTAGGATGGAAAAGAGATAACAGCCTGCTTTTTTTCTAGACATGTTTGGAAGAAGTAATAACATATATAAAAATGCATACAGTTACCTCTTTCCCTTCACGACAGGTTATTTTTGAAAACTGCCTTTTATACTTCTATTTCAGTATATTTTTAAATATTAATTTAAAAAAACTAGGGGCTCTGCCCCCTGCTCGCTACGCTCACCAACCCCCGTTCTGATTTCACAGCCTCTTAAAACCTGGTAATGTATCCTGTTTTAAAAAGATGATGGTGATATCACGAACGGCGACTTTCTTCTGTAATCAGGTTATAATGCTTTTTCATTTAACTGGTTATAATGCTTTTTCACTTAATTCATCTTTTTTATTTTTAATATTCATGTGTAAACCCGATTTTTATGACGTAATTTTCTTTTTTGCCTGCTCACTCACCAAATTATACAAATTGACATAATTTTTATTTTAAATAACGTAAAAAACAAATAAATTAGTATAACATTAATAAAAATATAAATAAAACGTCGAAATAAAAATAACTTGATGACGTAAACACGTGTTGTCAAGTGAATGTGACATTTTCGATCAACCATTATTGGCATTATCTTAGAAGTAACTAGTAGACCAATCCTCGCTCGGTAATTTTTTTCAACAGGTATTTTTTTATTTATTTTTTTTTTTTATTTTTTTTATTTTATTTTATTTTTTTTTTTGCTAGCTTATTTTAATTACTTTTTTTTTATTCATGGAATTTTCCAATCAATTTTTAACACAATTCCTGATAGGCAAGAATTATATAAATTATGTTGAAAAGTGTTTTGCCGATGACAATACAACATTTTAATATTTTTACAACTTAATTATAAATTAACTAGAGGGCCCGTGCGAGGATTTCGCACTGAAATCTAATATTTTTTAGGTACTTCTCTAGTATGCTGTCGACCACTTTTCATAACAAAAAACTATCGCCAAATTGTAAGATTAAACGACAAAAATGCAGTCCCATTTACTTGATATCAGAAGCATTATACGTGTTTGTTAAATCATCAAGTGGTTTTTAATTCGACATTTGCGTGTATTTTCATTATGTTTTACTGGTTTATTAGTTATTTCATTAATTAAAATAACAATTGTGTCCTTAAATTCTTATATTTTATTTAATTATTTTGATATTCCAATGGCAACGTTCTCCTGTTTATTTGGCGATAGTTTTTTGTTATGAAAAGTGGTCGACGGGATAAAAGAGAAGTACCATTTTTTATCAATATGTAATAGTTATTAGATGCAGGTTTAAACTTCTAAAGAAAAAGCAAGGATAAAAATATCTGTAAACAACATTTAGTTGTTAGTCAATCCAGAATATCATCTAATTTATTCCATCAAAGTTAGAGTAAAAACTGATTCAAGATTGCTAAAGGCACGCGCGAGAAAAAAAAAATTAACAATCGTATTTTAACTGCATTAGATGATGACGTCATCCGCTTCGGGAAAAACATGGGACATAGAAATATAAATCTAAACATTTCAATTTAAATTTCGCTTCTTAATCATAAATATAAAATAAACCCGTGCGGTGTTTTTTATCATAATTGCTGAGCATCATATAATGTGGTATTTTATTTTTTTGGCAACAATGTTTTGAGGAAAACCTTTCATTTCAGTTAGGAAAACAATGCCGATTTAATTTTTAATTATCAGCAATTTTTAATCGAAAACATGTTTTAACGAAATGTTACGTGTGCTATGTCAGAAGCGTTTTCAAAATCCTTTCATATGCTATCTCATTCGTCGTTCTGCGTTTCGTATTTTCAGAAAAAAAGGGGATGTTGACAGGAGAAATAATATATATGATACATTCACTTGAAATTGATTGTTCTTTTTCAATTAGGCGGTCACAGTTGATAAATCGCCAAATATCTCTGTAACTCGTGCAATTGTATGGGAGTTGAAAAACAACTGATTTAATTATGTGACAGTAAAATGCTCGCCAAAATAGGCCAAAGCGCTGTGAAATGGCAAAAGTCAATATTTTAAAGAGTTAAAAGTAAAAAATAAATTGTTAAAAAAAAATGTAACATACAGAATACGCTTTCATCAATTAATAATTAAATATCAATAAATTTACGATTACACGATGACAAATAAATTTAAAAGAGTAAAAAGATAATTTAAATAATGTTTCATTTTTCTTTCTGATTCTCTTTTGTTGATAAATAAACAGAGCAAAAAGTATATATCTATATATTTAAAACGCTAAGCGATTTCTTTCGACAATCCGTGAGAACAAACTACTGCATCAAATTACATCATTCTTTTTTTAAATGAAAGATATTTGGACACAGATTTGTTATCGTGCATTCGTTTCTTCGAAAATTTAACTAATTAACCGTAATTTTCAATTAAACTTTTACTTCTGCTAATGACGTCATAATCGGAAAACGCCCACTTTTGCAAGGCATAGAGTTTACTCTCTGAACTGAGTGGTTTTGAGGATATTAAGAGAAATAATGAATATTAAAAGCTCGCGGCTTTTAGGCCGAATTTTTTAATTTGCAAGTTAAATTTCCCTAAAAATATTTATCCGCGTGTTTTCAAAGCGAATAAAACTTCATATTTATTATGACGTCACGGGAATATTGTCCATTGGGTTTATTTTATCATTATGCATTATAACTTTGTTGATGATTTTAATTGCTATTGATGATTAACTTTTGATTTAATTGATGATTAAAATTGAAATTTAATTGATGATTAACTTATTTGCTATTTTTTCATTCCAATTAAATGCAAAATATATTTTTATTTGTATGCATGGTGTTTAAGCGTTAAAGTAACGGATATAACGTACGTGTGAAAAGTTTGCGCCGGTGAAAATCACGTTATGCTTACCTCGAAATGCATTTTAACATTGATAAAACTGAAGAGAAAAATGTATTGGTTATGATTGTGTCAACATGACTTAATTTTAACTGATTTTTTTTTCACTCATAATTATAAAGATTAGAATTGGAGCCGTCATTGATTTCTTCATCTTGATTGCATACCTTGATTACATGTTACCAATTACTTTTTTTTTTAATGATAGGTTAGAAGATTTCTTTTTTTAATAAACAAAATCACAAAAGTAAAGGATTTCAGGAAATTTAAAATGATTAAAAATAGTGTTAAGGTAGAAAAAAAAATCTTGAAATAATGATTGTATTTTTAGCTAGAATAAACAATGTAAGACTAATATTTCATAGGAATTATTTTGGTAATTTTATTATAAGTTCATTTAACAGTTCTTTATTAGCGCATATTTCTTTCCCTGTGAATTTCTCTTACGATGTCAAAAAAACGATTTTCAACTATTGGACGCCAGCCAAAATACAGTGGCAATTTTTAGAAATGTACAACGGTTGTGACAACAAACGGCGCTATCGCTTTAGCTTTTATCGCGGTTACATCACTTCTAAATACTCCAAATTTCTATTTTTTACTACATTTTAAAACATTTTACAATTTCAATTCTTACATCATCAATTTTAAAAAAAAAATAGATTTCGATTGAAATTTATTTGAAAACTGCCGCTTAATTTAACGATTTTTTAAATAATTTTCAAACATGAAAAGTTTTTCAATTCTATCTTATCAATGATCACCAGTTTGCTTCAGTAATGTAAAATAGCCCGTGGTAAAGTTGCCACAATTGAAAATAGAATTTCCAAACCATCATAAAAAGTGAATAATAATAATAATAAAAACAGTAATCAATCATAAGATCAGATTATCCATAAGATAGAGCATTTTAGTGCTAAACAAAAATCTGTTCAAAAAAAAAAAAAAAAAAAAACTATTTTTAGTTTGTGAACATAAAATTGATATGTTGAATTCGTTGATGTGTATGTTCCATCAGATATCAGAATATGCTAGGAATTGTATTTTTATATTTTATTACATTTGCCAACTGTGTAAGAGGAAAAATATCTTCGACTGTGATGGAAAAGGGATAATCATCCTGATTATGTAAAGGAACCGAAGAAAAAATACAAATAAATTACACTTGAAAACATTAAAAATCTCCCTCATCAGCCGATTCATTTATTACTGTAAAAAAATTCTTCATCTTTACATAAAAACTGATTAGCTTAAAACAATGGATGCCTTTTAGAAGATATGGATTTGAAACGAACAATGATTAAAGAGGACATTTTAAAACTTTTAATTTAAACATTTTAAAACTTTTTTAAGGTCAAATTTCGACAGTGCTTTTGGGCAGATGCAATGCACATGCGCATAAGAGCTCATTCGGTTGCATTATTACAGGGGGGGGGAGGGAGATGTGTTCTTTATTTACTGAATATGATATGACCGTAGGGATATACTATTTGTATATACTTCATAGGTCCATGAAATTTTTTTCTTGCCGTGGGGAGTATGGCGACAATGTCAAACTAATTTGCATTACACAGTTGTTTACGGATTGTTTGTTGGGAGTTTGCATCGGAAATAGTACTGTATTTGACTGGGGGAAAAAAACTTTAAAAATAAAATATTTGAAAGGCTGTTTCATACGCCCCTTTTTAAATAATAAAGAAGATTATTTTACTGATATTGTTATAGTATTTTTTTTCCGTCATATTTTGACGGGTTCCATCTAGTTTCAAATAAATTCATTATTTTGAGCTTCCTGGCAAATGTATAAAAAAGAAGTGAATTTTTCATAATAGAGGTCTTTGCCCAGGCCAAATTAATGCATTGTAATAGATATTTTACGTAAAAAATATGAATTGCGGTTAAAAAAAATCCGCGGTATTTTCAAGATGACCATTGGTTGCTTATACAAGAGTGTTTTTAAAAAACTATTTTTGGTATTTCCGCATTATCCCGTCAACCATTTTCCATAAAATAAACTATCGCCAAAGTAATCGCCAGACCTAGAATCTAACGCCAAATAAACAAATGGGTGAATGTTGGCATTGGAAAAAAAAAAATAATAAATAAATAAATAAATAAAATAAAAATCGGAAAAGCTGCATTCACTCAAGTGTCAACTATCAATATTTTATTAAAATAAATTTTAAAATGTATTAAGGAAAACAGAAAAAAAATAATATTGGATATTTATGTATTTACAATATTTTTCATAATTATCCCTCTCGACAGGTGAATGTTTGTGACGTCAGTAGAAACTGATCTAATCTATGTAACTATGCATCACTAAATTTTTTCAATTCTTTTGCCGCTTTTAAAATTTTGTCGAGGCCGTTTAAAAACACAATTGTTAGTTAAAGAGGATACTACACTCGCACAAAAATACTCGCTGGCTTACTTTAGTCCTGTGGGATATATTTGTTTTAATATCTCGTTTGCATTTCAATATTTATGAATGTTTTTTTTCCTTTATTTCTTTTTTTGGTACATTTTGGTTCGAAAAGCACCCACTTTTTTTGGCACTGGATAGCTAAAGTCGATCTGGACAAAGAACTTTCTGTACTTTTTTGATTTTGTTTCAAGACTTGTGTTTTATACCACGTGAGTTTTAAACACAGAAAACGAGTTTTCTCGAATTAGTGACCTAGCTAGATCGATTTCTTGTGCTCGAATTAGTGTAGTCATTAATTTTTGTGAAAATCGTTAGTGCCGTTTTCGATATATAGCAGCATTCTTAGTGCTGAGTTCCTTTTAATAGATCAAAATAACCTTTCCCGAATTCGAAACCTAGCTAGATTGATTTCTCGTGCTCGAATTAGTATAGGCAACACGTTTCGTGTAAATCGTTTGAGTATTTTTCCGTTTATAACAAAAAACATTTTCAGGGCTGAGTTTGTTTTACCCTGTAAAACAAACTGCAGGTTGCTTAAAAATAATGTAAATAGTTCAATCAAGCTCTACTCATAAGCTAATATTAATTTTTGTTGCATTGCAATATCTTAATTTGATGATTTTTTGTAAGCGAGTAAACGCTATTGGATTTCAATAGTCTATGGGAATTTGGCGAAATATTGGAAATAGCGTCAAGTTGGCGCCACTTTTGGCAGCTAATTTTGGCCGCCAAATTTTGCGATATATCGCCAAGTTGGCGCTAAAATTTGCGATACACTCGGGTCTCTCCCTCTTGGTAACCCCTCTAATAGCGTCCATCCTATCTAAATTAAGAAAAGTAAGAAAGCTCTGACCAATCAGATACGTTTCGAGGTATTAGAAGCATTCATGTGTAAACACAATTTTTATGACGTAATTTTCTTTATTTCCTGCTTTCAACACGTGAACATTTAATTATTATTTTAAACTTTCATTATTGTTTTTAATAGTCTCGCGCAAATACATTTTTTATTTGAGATAAAATATAATCATTTGCGCTTTTTTGGCAACAATATAAAAAATGACTTTTTCAATAAAAGATTTTTTACTCGATTTTTAAGGATTTTTTGAGTTTTTATTGTCCGACCGTGATAATTTTTTGAATTCCTGAAAGCTTGTTATATTTTGCGTCTGGTGGTATGATTTTCAAATCCGTAGGATGGCTAGAAAAAAAGTAATCGCTCCTCAAAAAAGTCCCTAATAAAAAAGCGATGAGACTAACCCGGAATATCTATGCAGATTTTCATTGGTTCATTTTTAAGCCAAAACTTTTTTTTATATATAGAAGGAAAATAGAGATAATTCACGACTATTATATGATCTAATAGGAAAAGAATGTGTAGATTTTAAACCATTTTTTAATTTTGCGTTTATTTCTATTAGTTTTTCAAAAATAAAAAATAATTAGTTTTTATAAATTTAATTTTTTTTTTGTTTTGGAATTACAAGTATTTGATCAACTAAATCAAACATAGGGAAAATGTCAAAGGCTGGGCGGCCTACATTTAAGTCGCCGGCGATCCACGTATTTGGCATGTTTGCTTTAGACTCTAAAACATCAAACGGATTTAGTTAGAGCACAGACTTTTTAAAAATAAATATAACCTATATGACTCAGAGAAAAAAATTTATAAATAAATAAATAAAATCTTAATTTCCTAACTTTAGAAATAAAAAACTATCTTTATTGAAGTAGAATCTAAGAATTAGATGAACAAAATTTTGAAATTCCGAGTACGCCTCTAAAATGAATGGTTGAGGAATTAGCTATAGAGCAGCGATGAGAAGGGATACCCTATAAAACTAATGTAAAAAATGATGATTTTAGAATGTTTTGTTATGTTCATTTATCCACACGCTATAAATTTTAAAGGTAGGAAAGCTTCCGTTAGTAATAATTTATATTTAATATTATTATAATATAAGCAAAACATACATAATCGTATATTCTTATGTATTGCTTATTTCATGAAAATGTTCATTTTAAATACTTTGATTTTTTTATACGGTAAAGTCCAATATTTGAACTAAACCTTATTGAAATGCGAATTGTATATATTTGTTCTTAAAAATATAACTTCCTTGAAATTTCTATTTAAGCCAAGATTAAATTAATATTCAATTTGAATTTTTGAAGTCTATATTTCGATGATTCAGGTCGGTCTTTAAGGTCTTAGGCAAAACGATTTTGAGTCCTGCGCGGGTTAGGTTGTGCCCGACCCAAATTCTAAATTTTCCTCTGAAGTCACTAGACCCAAATCCGACAAAAATATTTTCGTCAACCCGAAACACGACCAGAACGTGAAATGGAAGAAAATTAAACCAAATTTTAATACAATTATGAAAAAAAAGAGGTCTGCAATTTTATCTTTCATGATAAAAAATCAACCTATATAACCAACCTCCATACTCTTTAATGTTCAGATTTATAGTTTTTTCATCAAAAAAATAAAAAACGAAATAAAAATATAGATTTTTTTTTGAAAAATTGGATCAACCCGAATCCGACACGCGAGAATCAAATTCCAAGCCGGACCCAAAACAATTAGAGCCAACACGGACTGCAACAAAAGAAAAAAAAAACGTCAACCCGAACTGCGAGTCGGGTCGAATTTTGGTAAAATCTGTTTATCCGACTCTTTAAAAAAATCAACATTGGATATGTTCAACAAATACATTTATTTATTTTTGTCTAAGTACTATATTTTATTTTATTGTTAATAGTTGTAGTAAAAGTGATCTTATTAAAAGTTAAGATTAATATAAGTTTAATAAATATTATCTACCTTTTAATTAAATAGAAGAAATAATCTTTTATTCGATAATTACTCAAATTAACTAGGTTTCTGTGTATCCGAATTACTCCCATCAGGTCCGTACGCAGGAATTTTAAAAGAGAAGGAGTAAGGGTGAAAAATTTAATTTTATACTATCAATAATTACACGCTAGATTACGATAATTACGCACTAATTTAAGTTAATTACGCATTAAATTAGTTGCTTATATTGATTTAAGCTTATTACTTCTTAATTTTTGGTACCTGCATATCATCAAAATATCTCTAACGAGTAACGACATATTGTTAGTCACTAAAAGAAAAGCATGGTTAACCAGATTAAACCAGAAAACAAATAATATAAAGAAAAGTCCCCAGTTAAACTGATGACATTGAGCTCACAGGCTATTCAAACTAATTGTATATTATACTCTTATGTCAAAGAATAATGCCCCCCCCCCCGAAAAATAAAAAAATCGATAATAAATTAAGGGAGGTTTAGTACTTCGTTCCCCCCTTTATACTTAACCAATGAACCCCTAAAACTATTCAGGGAAGCGCCTCATCACAATGAGCCTATATACAAATTTTGAGGCAAATCGGATAATTCTGTATGAAAAACCCATTTATCTAAATTAAGGGGGAATTAGCCACTCGCTCCTCATTTATACTTAACCAATGAACCCCCAAAATTAATCAGGGAAGCGTCTTATCACAATGAACCTATATACAAAATTAGAAGCAAATTAGATAATTCTGCATGAAAAACCCATTTATCTAAATTAATGTGGGGACTAGCCCCCCGCTCCCCCCCCCTTTATACTTAATCCATGAACCCCCAAAATTAATCAGGGAAGAGTTTTATCACAATGAACCTATATACATTTCTGCATAAGAAACAAAATTTATCTAAATTAAGGGAAGGGGTAGCCCCTCCGTCCCCCCCCCTTTATACTTAACCAAAAAAAAAAAAACCCAAAACTAATCAGGGAAGCGCCTTATCAGAATGAAGTTATATACAAAATTTGAAGCAAATCGGATATTTCTATCAAGAGTTATCGCATTACGTACGTACGTACATACATACATACATACATACATACATACAGAACCTGCGGAAACATTAGCTCTGAGGCTTTGATAGCCTGTGAGCTAAAAACTAATCCAAACTAGTATGTTGTGGCTATCACAAAACTTCCTTTATATATAAATCAAATCGTCTTCAATCAAAATTAAATGATAATCTATTCGTTCTTGAGATATAGCTATCGCGGAAATCGGGATAAACACAGCATAAAAGCAGCACCTGTTCGGCGATTTACACCCAAATCAAATCAGTGTGTATTTATGCCAATATCTAACAGAATATGAAGTTTGATGAAATTCCGTGAATTAGTTCTTCAGATGAGCGTCCACAAAATTTATGTCACATATAAAGCATATAAACAGAAACAGAGCGTGACACACAGACTCAAGGACAGACATTTTCTAAAAACAGCCAAATCGTGTTCAGGACTTTCTAAAACGTACAAATCCGTCGAAAACAGGAAGTTGAAAATTTTCACGAATCCACTACTTTCTTCTTGTAAGGGTAGAAGAAAGTAATTATCATGCGTAGTTCATCTAAATAAATTAAACATGTGGATGTAATAGTTTTTCTTTGTTTGAAATTTTACCTATGTAAATAACAAAGTACTTTTATTATCCATGATTAAAATCAATAAAAAAGGGAAGTTAAAACGTGATCAAAAAATCCAAGCCATCATACCAATAATAAATATTCATGAAAAACACGAAGAAAAAAAGAAATTGGAGGATTTAAACCATTAAAAACCCTATGCACGGGCCTTGATGTCCATAATACATCAGTTCAGATAATTGGCCATTTCATTGCATTATTTTACTTATTCATATTTCAATAAAGAGTGGGGTAATTTTTGTAGCAACATCTATTCCAGAGAAAAGTTTCATTTACGTCACCAAAGGTAACAGATTCGTTTTCCAAATCCTATAAGAAGATGCAGATATATAAAAATAAGTTTTACAGGATTTTATTCTCATCATAACTACTGACAAAAAAAAAAGACATCAAAAGTATCAAATAAATATAATAAAAATATACACTGAAAGTACGTACTAGTATATGGCGCAATAGAATATTATATTTCACCTTTTCCAGGTTTTTTTTCCATATATCCGATATCAACTGTAGCATAACATCATGAGGTCACACCGGAAATGACGGCTACTTTTGCTTCCAAGTCTTTTATTATGGTAGATTATCGTATTACAGTTCAATTATAATAGCTATTTATTATATTACTATTATGTTACCATTTAGTTTACTGAGAATTTGGATTGAAAAATAACTTATCTTCAACGTGCCGAAAGAGAGAATTTAGTCGTATAAATAAATTTAAGATTTGATTATTATGATAAAATCTCGCATGTAACGAACAAAAATTTTGAAAATTAAAAAAAAATAATAATTTTAGTCTTTACCAATTCTTTTGTTTTATTTTCTTCTACATTCATAAGACTAATTTCTTTAAATCTTTCGATTTTGTATTTATACTTTTTCATGTCGTGGATGTGATTTAACAATTTTTGGATATTGCATGTCTCTGTGTCTGTCTGCCTGTGTGTTGCACAAATTTTGTGGCTACTCTATCTCAAGACCAATTGCAAGGAAATATTTGAAACATCATATTTAGTTAGACTTTAACATAAATTGGTGCGGATTAGATTTTGGTTATATACAAGAAGGGTGATCCCGAATTTAGGGTATAAACTTTAAGGGTTGGTGCACTACAACAATCATTTATTGTATAGGAAACCAGGATAAGAAATTAATTTATTTAGTCAAAATTACAGGGCGTCTCACTCCAATCCAAAGTCGCTTTTCCCTTCATAACTTTAACAGTAGTGAAGATACTATTGAAAAATCCTTACAATATGCATACGATTCATACAAAGATGAGTCTGTTGCAAATTTTGTTAAAATATCTTCACTACTGTTAAAGTTATGAACGAAAATGCGATTTCGGATTGGAGTAAGACGCCCTGTAATTTTGACTAAATAAATGAATTTCTGACCATGGTTTCCTATACAGTAAATGATTGTTACAGTATCCTGCACCAATCCTTAAAGTTTGTACCATGAATTCGGGATCACCCTAATCTAGCAGATGACACTGCTATGTCGTGTGTTTCAAGATTTGTCTAATAGCTATATCTAAAAGGATCGAATTGCAACAAATTTAATGTGTACAAAATGTGTTTATTACTACAAAATTTCAGCGTCCAAACGTTATTAAAAGAGATGTTTATTACTATCATTATTAAAAGGAACAGATGTTTTAAGAAGATATTTCAACATATTTTCAAAAATGGACGAAGCACATTTATCTCAGTTTACGAATTTTTCTATTTCTTCCTCTTCTTCTCTTTGAAATGTTAAGGCTTTTCGAATATTTACGAAGCTGTTTCATTTTTTTTTTCATGTTCAAAGTTATATAACAATGCTTGCATGACTTTGTGAAATATTTACGAAGCTGTTTCATTCTTTTTATCTCTCTCTCTGATTCAAAGTTACATAACATGCAAAAGATTTAAGATCGAATTCCAAATATCATCAAAACTCTTTTCTTCCCAAAATTCAAATGTGTTTTTTTTTTCTTTCACTTACAATGTAAAAAAAAAAAAAAAAAAAAAAAAAAAAAAAGTTCCTTTGGCTATTATTGGTTTCCGGAAAAATTCCGAGTTGTTTTATAGTGTATTATTCAGTTTTCTCAAACCGGAATATTGGTTTTTAGTATGCTATCAATTCCCAATTAAACATTTTCAGCTGCGTAATTAAATTTATACATCCAAGCATAACAAGATAATATTAATTTTAATGTTAATGTTAGTGCTGTTAATTTGTCATGTTTGTCTGTAAAATATAATTGTTGAACATGAAAATGCTTACTTGAGTATTTATAGCGTTCGAAAAACCCGTATTCCGTGTTGAGAAAACTGATTAATACACAATAAAGATACTCGGTAAAGTTTCCGAAAATCAGTAGCAACAAAAGAAACTTTGTTTTTTATAAATTTTATTTAAATCTCGAAAATATAGTGATTTCTGACATTTCTAAAGATAAAGAATACTTTTTGAAATCCTGGGTTACTCGGAAGAGATAATTGTATATTTTAGTAGAATAAAAAGCATTTGTCTTTTTTTTACATCTTAGAAACTTAAGTTATTAGCCTTTGAGCAGCCGGGCATAATTGTTTGCACGAGCGAGCGCATGGTGTAATTTTTGCGGACGTCTGTTATCCTATTAAAAATGCAAGATTTTTCATAACAGTAATAAAAACAGACTAGAAGAAAAATTATACATACCAATATTAAAAAAATTAATTTTAATTTCGGTGCCATTTGTAAGAATAAACTTTTTGAATAATCACCTTTTTCGTAAATTTGCTACAGGAGTATCAGTTTATCAACAGTTTGTTAAACAAGTTTACAGTCAGAACAACAGTTTAACCTTCCAGCGAGCGCGCTAATATCAGTAGCTACTTATTGATGTTGTCAATATAATAATACTGACAATCTATAGAAAATCAAGTAAAAAAGTTAGCAAATAAAATGAAATAAATATTTTTTAAGTTTGTAACAAAACTTTGACTTAATTACATTTTTTGAAATAATTTAAAAAGCGTTATTGCTTTTAAATCAAATTATTTAAATTTTAGCATTGATTTAATAATTATTTATTCATTATATTATTTTAAATAAGAAAAACACACACGCAAGAAAACCTTGCTGGGGAAATTGTTTACATGCTACAGAGGTTATGATTAATATGTATGTATATATATATATATATACAGTCGAACCCCGCTAGAGTGAACCGTCTACGGACCCAGAAATATGTCCACTATAACCGAAGGTTCACTATATCCAAATTCTTTAAACAGGAAATATTTTTTTGCATATGATTGTTATTATTGATTTTTTAGTATATGATGTATTATTAAAAATAATTATTGCTATAATATTTTATTTACTTACAAATTATTAACTAATTAAATTAACTATAAATCAAATAATAAAAATAAAAAAAGTTACTTACTAAAACTTGATTTTATTTTTACATTCTATTGAAGAAATTTGTGATTTTTGATTGAATGCAGTTCAATTTTATGTAAAGTTCATCAATTTTCTTATCAAAAATTAGTAAAAAATCTAATACTTTTTGGTCCACATTTTCTGTAGAAAAAAAAATGTTCAGGATATTCGCTGCCGATTTCACTTCTGAGATAGAAGGTGCCGAAATTTCAAATTCTACTTCAATATCGTCTTCTAAGTCTTCTTCAACATCGTTCTTTTGTTTAACTTCAGATACAATGTCATCATCTGTGGGGGTACCAGAAGTATACACTTCATTATCGCAAGATTCGAAGTGCTCAGAAACGTCCCTTGGAAAAATGTTCACATTATACTTTTCCAGCCACAGAGCTATTGGTAAGATTTCTTCATCATCTTCGTCCTCCACGTTGGCATCTTTTCCTTCCCACAACACATCTTTCGAAAGACCTGCGCGTCGGAAACAGTTGCGGATTGTTCCCGATGTCACCTGTCTCCATGACTTTTCCAACAAAATGACTGCTTCCAAAAGTGAGATGTTGTATTCCGTATTGTTCTCTTCATAGTTCTCCAAAATACGCATCACTAGCTGTTTCCTATAGTGGGACTTCAGGCTGCTGGTCCATGGGCTGTAGCACAGAAGTCGTGTTTGGAGGCAAAAAAACGAGATTAATGCATTTCAGATTTTCTAAGTTGGGATGAGCTGTGCAATTGTCAACAAGGAGAAAAATTTTACGTTTTTGCTTCAACAAATCATTGTCTTATTGTCGAAGTTCTTCTTAAAAAAACTGGAAGTCATCCAGGATTTGTGATTAGCTTTGTAATTGACGGGCAGTTTTTTAATATTTTCAAAACACCCACCCACGACAGCTAATTTTCACTTTTCTGATCCGTTCATATTTGCACATACAAGAACAGTTATTCTCACTTTCGAGAGCTTCCTGTTAATGCACTTTTCTCCTTTAAATTTTAACGTCTGATCGGGAGTCATTTTATAAAATAATCCAGCTTCATCAGCATTAAAAATATCCTTTTCTTCATAACCCTGGATTGCACCCGGCCACACTTGAGCTTTCCACTTTTGCACTTCCGATGCTCAAACACTTACTGCTTCACCAACAATCTTTCCACAAGAAATATTGTTCCGTTTTTTGAACCATCCATTAGAGCACACAAAACTGTTTTCTCCGATTTTTCGGCAAACTCATTCGCTTTAATTTGAAGCATGGGTCCGGTCACAGGAATATTTCTATACCGTTGAATGGTGAATCATTTAAATAGAGCTTCTTCCACATTTTCTCTTTCAGCCCGACGTAGTTTCTTCGAAGAATCCACATTTTTATGGTATTCAGCAAGAGTCGCACTGCGATTTTTCCAAATGTTCGAAACTGTAGATTTTGACAAGGAAAATTCCTTGCATAATGCCGATTGATTTGTTCCATCTTCAATACGTTTAGTTATTTTAACCTTATCATCAATCGAAAGTGTTTTTCTTTTCAAAGAATTCCCCATTTTTACAAAATTTTTAGCTGCTCTTGAAAAAACGTCTTCTTATCTCAAATCAATCAAAAGAATAATGAAGAGAGACATTGTAATACGAGGGACATTCTTGGACTGTTTCCGATTACACCGAGGGGTGGGGGACGAAGTTAGCAAGTGAACATCAGAGCTTATTCCTAGAATTAGGCAGAAACAATGAAGAGAGATTTGTTCCTGTAACAGGGAGAGGACGGCAAGAAGGAGCATGTGCTGTTAAGGCGACGAACGTGAAAGAGGGAAATTTGACACAGTATAAAGCCATGTCATCATTTGCAGTCACAACTAGTGCAAGATTAAAGTTGGAGAACTGAAAAAAGAAATCTGGGGAAATAAATTTGAGTCCACTATAAACGAACTACCATAATCTCAAATGTCCACTATAAGCGTATTAAATAACATTAGTTAAATGGAAGTTCGGACGGGACCAGCAAAAAAGTTCACTATATCCGAGTGTTCACTATATCCAGGGTTCATTATAGCGGGGTTCGACTGTATATATATATATATATATATATATATATATATATAACCATAAATGAAACATTACCATAACACCAACTGAAACTATGAAATAATGATTAAGTATGTAATAATTAGTTGACATTGAAAGTATTCCCCAACACTGAATATAGGTACCAAAAACTTATTTAAAAGAAGAAGAAATTAAATTAAAAATTGAATAAATGAAATTGAATGAATGAAATGAAATTCGTGGAATTTAGACAGAATTATCAAGTCCCAAATGCCTAAATACCACAAATAAAATCAGTGGTTTCATCATCATATTAGCCATAACATTGCTAAAGAATATGATTTTGGGACTACCACTCATAAACAATTAATCAAACCTGTGAAAAAATAAAAAATAAATACAATATTAAAAAGAAAAGAAACCATACCTATAATATACAGATAAAACTTGAAATAGAGTCATAAAGAACATAATCCATTTGGATTAAAAAAGATACCTGTGCACCACATGAACCACACAGGAACACAACCAAACAGAGGGAATGAATTGCAAAAAATCATTACATGTTGCCAAATTTAGTTTTAGAAAATGATTTACCATGTTGCCAGAATAGGTGTTAGAATAATATGAATATTATTGTAAAGCAACAGAAACCATGGTGCTGCCAACTATTAGGGTAAAAAGTGAATATACGCTGAATAAAAATTGCATTGGATGAAAATTAATATTTAAAAATTAAACCATATACTATCTAAAGATGATAGCAATTAGTTAAATAATAAATAAATGAAATTAATTAATAAATAATAAATAGAATATCCAATTACATTAAAGTAATGGATGTATTAATGAATAATTCTATGTTAAAAATAAGATGTAAGATGGAAAAATTAATAATTAAAGCAACATAAAAATATATGTACCATGAAATGACATAGCAACTATTAAATAGCTGTGCCAAAAATGCAACATCGCATAAATTAAAATAAATTAAAATACTAAATATTTGAATTAAGATACAAAGGATTTAAAATTAATATTAATTAAATATTGAAACTAATTAGTAACATATAATGTTTCTTCATACAAAGTTAAAAATTAAATACTCTTGATATAAGTGGTAAGGGTAGAACGTTTAATAAAAATTAAAACATGTATTATATTAACACTTTAGAAAAGTATACGTTATATTAGAAATTAATATGATATTGTCCACCGTAGGCATTAATCCAAATGCATTAGATCAAAAACATTCTTAATATTAATGAATATAAATTCATTTAAATTAATTAAATAATGAATATGTAAATATAACTAAATTAATATACATATAAAAATATCACATCACAGTCCATTATAAAATGTGTAATATCAAATGTTTGTGTAAATCAAAATGCCCCCATTTTTTTTCTTATATATAAATTAACCATGCGTTTTTTCCATACAACTCCGCCACACACCTTCTCAATTCAACATCTACCCACCCAACCGTCCTATTTTAATTTTTATTTCTTTATTTATTTCTTTTTTAACTATTTTCTAAGATTATATGTTTTTTAAATACATTTTTTAACGCATGTGTTAATTTAGTTGCAAAGATCATTTAAGTAATAATTATATATTAAAGAATATATGAATTTTTTTGGAAAACCATCTTGTAATGCTTCATAGATAAGTTTTTTAATATTGTTGTTAATTAGTTGAGAAGAACATAAACTTTTTATTTTATAAATATGATTAAGGAGTATATTGCGATATACAGAATTATGAAGACATGATTTAAAATTAGTAAATGAATTAACTTTAAATTTAAATTCTTTACGTTTATCAAATAGATCAATTATTGTTTTGTTTTCTTTAAGTGTAATTTTAAGATCTAAAAAGTTAATAGTATTGTTAGAAAGGAGGTTTTCCGTTAATTCTAAATTAGTAGGATAATTAACTGGAAATATAGAAATATTAGTGTGATCAGTGGCAATTAAAATTATGTCATCAATATAACGATATAAATGTATATTACTGTTAATAAAAGTACGTTCATAGTGATGCAAGTATAAGTCTGAAAGTATACTAGATGTACATCCCCCTTGTGGTATACCGACTTTCTGTAAATATAACGTGTTATCATGCATTATATAATTATTATATATAATGAAATTTGTTAAAGTTTAAAAATAATCTGTATCTATATGAATTGGTAAATTTAGTGAATGATTATACTTATTAAATAATGCATTTATAATATTATGTAGATTATATATATTTAACTTATTTCCATACTTTATATTAATTATAATCTCCATTCTAATGTATATTATATCCAAATACTCGTCTCCTTACTTACATATACCGGAAGTCCTAAAACAGACTGACTGATTTTGAAATTTAATAATTTTCAAACGGTGACAGATATATATATATTTAATTGCAGGAGAATAATGTTATGATATCAGGCGTTATTTTACTGCAAATCCTAATTTTAGTTCGAATTACCAGGAATAGATGGCACTGCGAGCAATAGGCGCGCAATCGAGGCCAAAACTAATATCACTCAGCATTGATGCGAAGGAAGGAGTCTAAATATATGGAGTGGGTCTGATTCGTTTATACAATCTTGTTCTTAGGACCTGATTCTGAATAAGATTTTATTGGTGAATGAGACCCACTCCATGTATTTAACCTAGTACCTTCCCACGAATGTTTGGTTATTTCAGCTACTGCCTCAATTTGATGTCCATTGATCTTAGCGCCATCTATTTTTGATAATTCGGACTAAAATCAGGAATTACAGTTAAAAATAAACTTCCGACATCATACATTACTCTCCTGCAAGTATTTTTAAAATACCTGTCAGCGTCTGGAAGTTATTGAATTTTAAAATCAGTCAGTCCATCTCAGGTTACCCGGTATATATTTTGCAAACAATACATGCCAACAATGCCTTTTTCAAAATTGAAAATAATAAGAAAACACCCTGCTACTAATGAAGAACTTTCTAATCAATACATTTTACGCCTTTTTTAACAAGAACCGGAGGCATTACATCGCTCATTTTAAACACACCAGACAAAAAATTAGATCGCATGCAATAAGTATATAAACAAATATTTTGTTGACACACATTTTGCATGCATAACATATTAAATGTGTCAAATATATATATATTTTTTAAACATATATAATTAATAAACAGACATACATACATTCAATACAATAATCCAACATGGAGTGAAAAATTAGCCAGAGCCAGGAATCGAACTTGGGTCCACAGCGTTCCGGGCTGTTGCTCTAACCACTGAACTACTCCGGCCGACCCCTGAGTCTGCAATTTCCCACTAATAATTGTATTGAACTGAATGTATGTATGTCTGTTTATTAATTATATATGTTTAAAAAAACGATGACTGCAGACGTTAATCATGTGTAATTTAATATATATTCGTAGATCGGTGGAATAGTAAAATCTATTCACCGTTGTCCGGTCGTCATGGCTGTCTGGTAGATGGCTGGTGACCTTCTCTCCAACATGGTTTATTAGTGGGAAATTGCAGACTCAGGGGTCGGCCGGAGTAGTTCAGTGGTTAGAGCAACAGCCCGGAACGCTGTGGACCCAGGTTCGATTCCTGGCTCTGGCTAATTTTTCACTCCATGTTGGATTATTGTATTGAATGTATGTAATTTAATATATATATATATATATATTGACTCACATTTTGCACGAATAACATATTAAATGTGTCGTGACACTAAATGAAAAAACCTGTGGCTGGTGATCACATCGATGTAAAGCCAATCTGTCTTCAGTTCGTTCTCTGAGATGTCTAAGATTGCTAGGATGTCTACTTTCTGTTCTAGTTAGTTCCAAATGGATTCAAATCTGGGATTTAAGTGACTAAATAATATGCCGGATTTCTTGGAATTTGGAATGCTTGTCAAACCAGTCAGTAACAATTGTCAAATTAGTCGATAAGAATTGCCAAACCAGTTAGTAAAAATTGCCAGACCAGTCAGTAAGAATATCTCGGTCACGAAACAGTTATTATTCTGGGAAAATGATTTATCTATAATTGGATTCTCATCAAGATAGATAAAGAAAGGTAATATCTGTTATCAAAATTTGAATATAGACTTGATTATTTAATATCTTAATAACTTCGGAAAGGGAACACAATTCAAAATATGTGAAACATCCCCAGAACACCACAGAACCACCTTGTTCATGTACCACACCTAGTACAGTTCTTCTGCAAAGCGTCATTCGTCCTGCGATGCACTCTATGTTAGGCATCATTACTGTAAGAGGCAAAAACAAGACTCATCAGACCAGGTTACCCGTTTCCAGCCTTCTCCAATCAATTTTTCCTGAAATTTAGTCCATTGTAGACGTGTGCACATGTGTGCACACGTTAGCATGGGTAATTTCCTTAGCACTGTGCTCCATATATCCTTAATATGAAGTTTCCTCCGCAAAGTTCGCTCGGATGTTGAAATGTGTGTCCCAACATTGATGATTTTCAGAAATGTCCGTCTTCTTACGAGTCTATTTGACAGCACTTGATGTGACAAACTTCGGCGATCTCGATCAGTGAGTTTTTTTTTTCTTTCGACCACATTTCGCACGCTGAATACATGTCGACTGTATTTCCTTCCACTATTTAAAGCGCGTTTCACCATACTGTGTGATACACAACCAAATTCACCCATTTCTTCATTATGCTTTTTTGAACGCCTAAAATAAATTACTCTTTTCTGCCAGTTGGTTACGTCTTTATTTCGATCCATCTTATAATATGCAAAATCAACAGTCATCAAGCAGCTCGACTGTCACAAACAATTTACCATGCTTCCCTCTCGATCCGCTTATAAATTTCTTGAACTGCTGCATATGGTGTCATTTATCGCCACAAAACTTAACCATTATACTTTATGTATGAGGGCTCTAATTTTTTTTTTTTTTCTCCGGTGTGTGTATATTGCTAAATTACCTTGTTTATATTACAAATGAATGCATATCACAATGGGGACGGGAGAAGTTTAGATATAAGAAAACAGAGAGGGGCGAAATAGACATGCAATAAAAAAGCATTTATAGATTTACTGTTAATAAAGAAATTCTCCATAATCCTAATTCAATAAATCTTAATTGCACATTTAAATTGAGAAATTTTACAAACTGAAAATGTTGTATAATTATTTATAACAACTAGGGGGCTCCGCCCCCCCCCCCTCCCTGCTCGCTACGCTCTCCAACTCCCCACGTAATCGCGCAGCAATCCCTATTTTCTATAAGAAAAGAAAAGAAAACAAAGCCGGGAAGATCTACGCAGATTTTCATTGCTCCATTTCCAATTTGTTACACCCAGAAAAAGGAATTGATTAAAACTACAAAACATGTTTTGTTGAGTACATTTTGGTTGTTTTAGCAAAATTCAAGTAAAATTGAACCATTTTACTTGAATTAACAATACATTTATTGCTGACGATACAATTTTTTTTTTTTTTTTTTTTTTTGGAATTTCAAAAAAAAAAAAAATTGTTGATTCAAACAAAATTTCCATTGACCTATATTTAAACAAAAAGTTTTGTTGGGTCAACCAAATTTTTGTTGATTCAACAAAACTTTTTTCTGGGTGTACTTTTTTTTTTTTTTTTAATATAGAGAGATTGTTTTTCAACAAATGAAAACAACAGCCACTTTGCATCTAAAAATTCATTATGAAATTAATTTGCAAGATGAAAAAATTTAATGACTGCTTCTAAATTAAGTAGTAAGTATACGGATTACGCAATTTCTAATTGACAGAGAGTGAAGTTCATTACACCATTTTAGTCGTTGAAATAATTTCAAATATTTCTATGAGATCATCGTCTTTCCAAATGAAACTTAAACACAATTGAATCCATTTGGACACTACACTGTTAACTAGTATTTTAAAAACACAAATTGCACAAATTGTGCTTATTAGTTGCTAAAATCAGTGTAAAAATTGTTTTAAACTCATAAAAGAGCTAAAATCCTACATATGAAACATGATCTAGAAACTTAAACACTATCACTTTTTGGGACATACCATCTCTGGAAATACAATAAAAACTATTTAAATATTGGCAAACCTTTCTATTAATTATCTTATAATAAATGACACTCAACAATCTTCTATAAATTTTAAACAAGAAAGAAAAATCATGCGTCAAGCGAAGATTATTAAACATTTTCCAACACAATTAGAATACTGTAACAAAACTTCCCCGTTTAATAATGTGAAAAATGCTATCTAAATGAACAATTTGGAAAACGTATATGTCTGAAAACCCAATTTCGCAAGTTATCATCTAAATTCGGAAAACAATATCCAAATTATTTTGTGAAGCCCTGTATAGGATCTATAGATTTGTATTTATAGTAGACAGTATGGTAAAATTTGATTCCGTGAGGAACCACATAACACAATTGAAAATTGCTTTTCGTCAATTTCCGAATGGTTTTGTGTCACTCTGTATATCACGTATATAATTTATATACACCAGGTTATATGCAGAAAAATAGTTAAATTTATAAACGCATATCGTAACTGAAAACGCACTTCCAGCAATTATCATTCATTCACAGCAGTACTTTAAACAAATTATTTTGTGTGTCCCTATAAATGAATGATAAATGCTATGCACACCATATTCTACAGCAAGCATCTTGTAGTGCACATCAGTGATGTGTTTCAATACCAGTATGTTTGAAAAAGTGTAAAATTATTAAAATACACTGCAAACGATTTTTCCTCTTAGACTATAATGTAACGGAAATCTTTTGAGTATCCCTGAAAACGAACTATAACTACAACACTCTCCATTTTCAATAACGAACATACCATGGTAATCTTCAATTACATGACAAAACCCGAGTTTATTTACACGAGTTACAGCACGGAAGACAGACAGACAGGTAAACAAATTTAATTCATAAACTCTTTTTAACTATGTTAAAGGTGTTAAAAAGAATAATGCATTCGATGTTGTGTCAGTTTTACTTAGCTAGGAATTTTGTTTCTTTAGAACACTGCTTCTCAACCGGTGTGACAGGTCACACCTGGCATGCCGTGAGAGACTTCAGGTGCGTCACGAAACTCTTCAACTGTGTTCTATTAAGAGTTTACGAATTAATAGAGGTATCGTTAATTTAACGTAACATTTTCCGTATCATATTATTCGACATACTTTGTAATGAGATTTAGTGTCATAAAGTTGTATTTATTAGAAGTATATTTGAGTGTTTGTATACTCTTTATAAGAATATCCGGAAAAATCATGAAAATGTTTTAGGTATAATAAATTATAACACCTTGTAATAATATATTTATATTAAATGCTAAAAGGTGTAAACTAAAAACATAATATGCAGTAAAATAAACTTTCATTAGATTGTTGACATGTTTCGGATCACTCCGAGCCATTATTAAAAACAAATGAGAATATTCTATAATTGCACGGTCTTTAAGTTATTATTTGAAATGCTATCATTTAATTTTCATCCACTTTTTAAAATTACGCACATAATTTTTTTTTTGTTTACTTGGTTGTTTATTTCCATATTTGTAGCCGTGGAGTATATTATATGAAGAAGAAACCATCCACATAAATTTCAATGAAAGTAAAATAATTTTTCACTCCAGTCTATACTATCCATCCATCATAATCCATCATAATAAGAGAAACCATAGAGATTAGTAACACGCAAAAATACAATATGTAACGATGCAGCATCTTTAAACTTACTGAAATTGTGGCTCGAGTTACTCCATCGTTACAAATATAGAAATAAACAATCATGTAAAAAATAAAAAAATAACGTGCGTATTTTTAAAAACTACATAAAAATTAAACGATAGCATTTCAAATAATAACTTTAAAGAGAGTGCAATTATAGAATATTCTCATTTGTTTTTGATAATGGCTCGGAGTGAGCCGAAACATGTCAACAATCTAATAAAAGTTATTTTACTGTATATTATGTTTTTAGTTTACAGCTTTTAGAATTTAAAAGAAATATGTTTTTAGGTGTTTAGATAAATTTAACACTTTTGGAGAAAAAATATTGTTCTGGTATTTAAAAAAAAAAAAAAAAGGTAGAATATAAAACTTGGTAAACATGTTTAAGGTAATGATGTGACGTAATCCAGATAGAAATCCTATTGAAGAAATTTTGCAAACTTCAGAATATGTTAAATAGATTTTGGAGAATACATCCACCCACCATCACTTAACACATCTTTTCCAGAGTAAGAGAGAAATGGACGTTGTTTTAAGTGCGTGGGCATGCTCTAAACCAATCAGAAAATTTATATAATGCAGAAAAGGATTAGTTAGCAGAAATAATAAATCAGAAGATTGCAATTAATGGAAAAATTAACAACGGATACAGCAATTTTTTTCCTCTTTATTCTCAATTTTTCCAAGCTTTAAAAAAAGGAAAGAAAATAATTCCGCTCTAAATACTACATTAATGAGAAATGAGCTATTTTTACCTCTGATAGATCATTTTGCTTATGGTTGTAAATAAATTAAAAATCACATAATATTCTTTCATCTGTTTTTCATCATCAATAATTTTAGTGTGCCATGGAAATTTAACCATGGGTTAGGTGTGCCGTGAGGTAAAAAAGGTTAAGAAACACTGCTTCGAAACATTTAATTTTAATTTACCAATCGGTTATAAAAATTTAACCATGGGTTAAGCGTGCTGTGAGGTAAAAAAGGTTGAGAAACACGGCTTTAAAACATTTAATTGTAAGTCACCAATCGGTCATAAAAATTTAACTATGCGTTTGATGTGCTTTGAGGTAAAAAGGTTGAGAAACACTATTTTAGAAAATTTAATTGTAAGTCAACAACCAGTTATAAATTTTAACCATAGATTAGGTGTGCTGTGAGGTAAAAAAGGGTGAAAAACACTATTTTAGAACATTTAATTGTAAGTCAACAACATGTTATAAAATTCAACCATGGGTTAGGTGTGCTGTGAAGCAAAAAAGGTTGAGAAACACTGCTTTAGAAAATTTAATTGTAACTCAACAACTGGTTATAAAAATTTAACTATGGGTTAGACGTGCCATGAGGTAAAAAAAAGTTGAGAAATACTGCTTCAGAACATTTAATTGTAAAACAATAAGTGGTTACAAAAGTTTAACCATGAGTTAACTGTGCTATCTTCTTTGATGTAGAAAAAAGATTTAAAAACACTGCTTTAGAACGTTTAATTGTAACTCAACATCCGTTATAAAAATTTAACCATGAGTTAGGTGTGCCATGACGTAAAAAAAGCTGAGAAATACTACTTTAGAACATTTAATTGTAAGACAACAATCGGTTATAAAAATTACACAACATAATGAAACAGGCGTTATCTAAATAATGCGCTTAAACTCTCAAATAAAAAACAATACTATGATAAATAAAACTCAGTAATCTGCTACAAACATTTAACAAGAAAGTTTGTCTTGAATAATTGCTGGTTTATTTAACCGTAAATTAAATTTCAGAGAATGTGTGGTCACTCAACAATTAATCGAAAGAATCAGTATTTAAAGCCAATTGGAGATCAATAGCTTGTTTCTATTAATTATTAAACTATTAAATAGTAATCTATAAAATAATAACTGTTATTGAATAAAATAGTAAAATTAAATTATTTATAAATTTAATATTTATTTAATTGTAGTTATACATATAACTATAAAGTAGAACTAACTAATAAATTATTATTAAAATATAATGTTAAATTTAATTCATAAAAAAATTAAAATTTTAATTAAATTAATTATTTAATTATTAAAATTTAATAATTACTTATTAAATTAAAAAGTATTTTATTTATATAACTATTTATATTATTATTAGTATTATTACTTAAATTATAATTATCTTTTATTAATTAATTATTTAAATGTTAAAATTAAATAAAATGTAATATTACAGTTAATTATAAAATTATTAGTTAATAATTTTATGTATACGTTTGTCTTACTATTTTACCTGAATTTATACCGAATTTTAACAAGCGAAAAGTAATAAAATAGTTTTATAAAAATTCATATAAAAATTTTCAGGTTTTACAAAATATATTTTTTCTTCTAAATTATCCATTGTTTTAATTAAATAAATAAAAATAAATAAAATATGTAATATAAGCTACAAATAACTTCAATGTTTTTTTTGTTTTGTTTTTTTTCTCTGAGAAGAGAATCCGAGTCATCCTCATTTTTCGTGGTATGAAAATTATAAAATTCTTATATATACCGGAAAACTTGTATCAGGGGTTTGTCCAGACTTTTCTCCCAGGGTCCTATTTTTGTGAAATTGTGAACAGCTTTTTATATTTGTGAAAAATCTAGTCATAATTTTGTGAATTTGAAATTATTGTTATATCCAGGTTCTTGTTAATACATTTTTAAGAAGATATATGGATGTAAAATACATAGATTTTCTTTGTATGTGTAAAAGTGACAGGTCAGGTTTTACTTTTAAATGATTAATTTGTGAAATTTTCAGTTTAAAGATGGAACATGTTTGTGAAAAACCTATTTTTAAGATAAAGAATTTTGCGAAGGGTCCTGTTTCAGAAAAAAATGTTTTGTGAAGGCTCCTGTTTTAGAAAAAATAGTTTTGTGAAGGGTCCTATTTTAGAAAAAATAGTTTTGTGAAGGGTCCTGTATTAGGGAAAATAGTTTTGTGAAGGGTTGGAAATAAACAAAATTGTGAAGGGTCCTTTAAAGGACCCAATTTTTTCATAAACAGATCCCTGCTTGTATGGAATTTTTTTATATAATTTAAACTAAACTTATACTATTAGCATACTGTTTCATTTTTTTGGTTGATAATTCAATTAAAATTAGCCATTGTGAAAGATCAGAAATTGTCCTCTTGACTGGTTAATGGAATGAAAACTTCAAAAATTTCGAAATTTGACGAAAATATTGATTTGGATAAGTTTTATGATAAAATAGTCTCCATTTATTCTAAAGCATGTACACGGAAAAGTTTAGAGTTCTAAATTTAGTAGAGCAGGAACTAGAGCTATTCTCTTTCACAAATACTAGGGAATCGAACCCGGGCTTCCCGGGTTACAGAAAATAGGCGAAAACCATTTTTTTCTAATTCGAATAGATTTTTCATATATTTATTATATATATATTAAACTGATTCATTAACAACGTAAAAAAGAATTTTTATAAAAAAATATCAATAATATATTCAAATAAAATTTCGAAATTCAATAAAGCGATCATTTGTATTAGCCGCATTCCAGGAATTAACGGCCAAAGTAATCGTCCAAGATTTCGCTGCTTACTGCAGGTTTTTTATTCTGAAAATTTCAACTGTTTAGGTGCATAGCTTGAGAACATTTCTGTTAAATTTGCATTTTATTTATATTATATTATTATTATTATTTATATTTTGATGTAGTTTTAATTTCGTTCTGTAAAATTAGCCGGGAATAAATGTGGAACTTCTTACATTGTTTTAAATGCAAACGGATTAATCTTTCGCAATCGGACTGCACGTAATAGAGACAGATTTAAAAATAGTTCATGCTTAGAAATTATTTTAAAAATCATAAGAAAATCAGTAAACTCAAATACACTTTTCACAGTATTTGCATTTTTTTTCTATTCGACGGAATAGAAATTGAAATTGTGCTTTGTTTAGAAGTTTCAAAAGATGCAGTGAAAGCGAAATTTATTAGTCAGTTCGTTGCTACCATAAAAATGACTTCAGCAATAATCAGACATGTGTTGGTTTATAATACAGATTATTATTAACATTAAACCCTATTCTTGATGCTGGATAGAACCTAAATTAGTGGTATATCCCGCATAACATAGTAATCAAAACAACGGCAACTATATGGGTGGCCGTGTTTACGATGGCAGAACGCAGACAGGCGCCGAACTTGACAGTTCAGCAATGCTGTGGACAAACAGGGATTTATGACCGGCAATCTCGAGGGTCATAAAATTTACAACGATAAACATCAAACTGACTACTCCTGGTAACAAGGAGAGCGACAGGCACGTATGAGTGTCGGACATGCGTAATATGGCAGGAACAAATGGGAAGCGTTGCTGGAATCAGATGTACACGGCGACCAGTGAAAGTGCTTCGAGAGGGCATGGGAGTTGGCCACTAATGTAGAGCCAGAAAGGAGGAGGTAAAAGATTTTGACACCCCTCTGGGGGGGGGGAAAGAATGAAAAGTTCGTTAGAACTAAAAAAAAATCACTTCTTGTATCAACAACCTTAAGAGGAAGACATCCTCTTTCAGCAACTTGCTGCTAAAAATGAACGTTGACTTTTTCTCCATAGGCTGCATTTGCATTATGTCAACAGCCTATAGTTATAACTAACTAAATTAATCACACTTTTTTTTAAAAATATGTGCCCAGGAAGCAAGAACCCACTTGTGAACTCTACCAATGACTGCTGTTCTCTTGAGAAATCCAGGTACATATTATTTACCCAGCTACTGTAAAAACTTTTTTAATTAATTAATGAATATTGAGGAGATAATATTTCTCCTGCCATCCCAGGATCATGGATGCTTAAAATTTTAATTGTTATCATAATTTATTAAATTAGAATATTATCAAATGTGGTATCATGCTTAAACTTACAATAATTAAAATAATAACGTAATAACTTAACCAAAACCAGGAAATATAATGTACAAGGCATATACCTTTTTACAATTATTTTACTTTCTATTTTATGTTTTATCAATCTGTATATGTTGTAAATAAAACCCTTTTATTTCCTCTTAATTAAGACTCTAACATTTATTATGGTTTCCAGTGTGATGTTTATTTAAATTAATATATATGTTGGTTTAAATTACTACTTTAAATAAGATTTTTCAGCGGGCTTGAGGGTCAACTATAAGGATAAGATTCTTCGAAATCACACAACGCGGTACGACTCCTTAATTTAATACAAAATCTATCCCAGGTTGCACGATCACAATTTGCCTTCAAATTGCCGCTAAAATAATTGGTGTTTCTGACAGGAGGAGCTAATTATTATGGGTTCGAGTAACACCCGGCAAGTTTTATAATTTAAATTTTAAATCTCTCCAACACTTGAGAACATCATCTATGTCTGATATCATCCCTTGCCATGGACCCGATTACGCAAGATCAGCATCAAAATTTAATAAAAGAATTTTATTCTATATGTTTGAATCTAGGCAAAATTTGTCTAAAGTCGCTAGCAAATACAACTACTATTCCACCAAATAGGGAATCATTGTTTTCTATGTCTTTAAGCATAAGGTCTACACATTCAAATACTAATTTACTCATCATGGGTGCTTTATCCTAGACGATTAACTTCGTTTCTCTTATTTATTCAGTAAGGTCAGATTGCTTATTAATGGCACACGTAGATGTTTCGTTCAAAGTCAGCGGTATTTGAATCGTGAATGTGGTATTCTACCTTGATCTAATAACAAAGCTGGGATTCCAAAAGATGAAACAGCTAACGCAACCATATTATATAATCTCACAATTTATAAAACTGCATTAAGTAAAAATGTTTTGCCAGTCCTGATGCGTCAATAACATAAACGTCAGAATTTTCATTTAAAACAGCAAGCGAAACTTTATCATAAATTGATTTTTGATCTTGATAATCCTGGCGCAAACGATAAATAGCCAAATAGTATTTGAGTCACACTGAAAACTATTTTACATTGAAAAATATTTGTATGTATCACAAACATTCCTTTGATTTTTAAATTAAATAATTTCGATTTATGAAATTACCGCTCATCAAAACATTTATTATTATTGTTATTTTGTATTTTTTGTAAAATCAGTAATAGTTTTTCTTTTACTTTTCAAAGTGTCTGTATTAATTTCTAACTAATAATAGCCATTTCAATTTTTTAATCAACGATAATAACCGCTCGCCAAAATGGGAAAAAAATGCAAATGGCAACCAATAAGCTAAAAAAAAGTGAAAAATATGAATTTTTTAAATATTTTTTTTATTTTAAAAGCCATAATAAATCAGTCAATTAAGATACAGTTTTCAAACAAATTGCATTTGAAAGCAGATTTTTTTCCTATATAAAGGTGTAAAATTTAAAAACGTGAGATGTTTAGAATTAAAAAAAAATTGCAATAGTAAAAATTGCAAAAACGAAATTTCATCGTCAACTGTTGCCATTACGCACGGACACGTTTGTCCTTTATAATATAGAAGATAGATATGTAATTTTTTTGATAATGTGAACAAAGCGCATTTATAGCTCAACCCCCCCCCCCTTCCCCCAACCACACACACACACACGCACACACCTTGTAATCTTTAAAAAAAAGAATAAAGTGTGCTTTTAAAGCTTTGCGTGCTTTGTCAAATGTTCGCATCCCCCTGTTATTATTATTATTATTATTATTATTATTATTATTATTATTATTATTATTATTATTATTACACAATATAAAGAGATTTAAAAATATTTTTAATAAAATATAGTAATTTAAGGATATATATATTTTTATTATTCAAACCGGAGAAAATAAAATCCTGTCGGAAATAAACTACCATTGTAAATATCTTTTATCGTTAAAACCATCAACTGGATATATATTTAACTGATGTATACTAAATTACAGTTCTGTATTATTTTAGTTTGCTTTAATATTATATTTACTTCTTTTAACAATGTCATGTATTTAACACCTTCGCGACGAGCGGCGCACCGGTACACCAAAAAGGGTGTACAAATTGTCATCAGTATTTTTGCACAGGAAATTTCTCCTTATCTAATAACAGAATTTCAGCGATTAAATAATGCCAAAAATTCTTTTCAGAAAAAACGGTGCAAAAATAAATAAATAAATAAAAGAAGCGTAATTGACGCTCGTCACTAATGGGTTAATATATTTATTAAATTACAGTTTTGGACGCGATCGCCAACGATAAACACAATTAGGAATTTAAAACATTTTTTGGCGATCTGTCTTCCTGGTACGGACAATACGTAAGTACCGATTTTTTTAATTTTTTTTTTTTATTACTTTCCCAAGAGTTTCCAAGATGTTTAACTTCTTCTATTTAAAAAATCCTTCATTTTCTGCCCCACCCTCTCTCTCTTTCATGTATGTAGGAAAGGGTCCGAATCCCGTATTTTTATTTATTTATTTTTTTTTTTAATGAATGTAAATGGGGGCATAAAATCTTGAGACCCGCCCCCTCCAAACAGAAACCTGCTTACGACCTTAAATTTTTCCCACTCTTTACGTTTCAGACGTGTTTTACTTGTTTTTGATTTTTTTTTTGTCTAAATTTTACAACATTCTAAAATTTTAAATGAATGTATGGAATGCTGCAAAATTACAACTGTCTAAAAACATATATAAGATTTACACACATCTCATCTGAAACCCTTTCCTATAGATTAAAAAAATTAATAAGTAGTATTTCACACTTTTTACCATTTGATTACGTTTATTACTTATATTTTTATTATATGCTCCAAAAATCTCTTCATCTATTAGTGGGGAGCATTTTCATCCCGAGACAGGAGCGTAGAAAAGGGATGGGTTCATGGGGATCCAAGCCCTCATTCAAATAAATTAAGATAATTTTTTCCGGCCGAATACACTGGCCCAAAAACTATTTATTATTTTTCGTCTTCAGTGTTTGATAATTTATCTCTGAAAAACTACTCAGTATATAAAGAAGCACTTTAAATATTGACTCATTTATAACATGTGAATCTGTAGATCGATGCCTCTCTATGCCAACTCTGACTGGATCAAGTCTAATTTTTTTCTTTTTTAACTGATTTAATTTAAAGTTAAAAACTTTCAACCGGCAGTTAAATTTTTTATAAGATTATTATTGCTAATTAGTTCCAAGTGATGTATCTTTTACGAATTGTAACAGGGAATACTATCAGGGGTTCAGCGGGCGGTGCCCCCGCACCAGCGCCATAGGATAGGCGCTGACAAACTTAATCGGCTCCAAAACCAATCGTTACTTCTGCATCTACAATCGATAGAAAAACTAACAAAGTGTTTCGAACCTGGCGCCAAGTGGAGTTGCTGCGGTGTTACGAAACATCTCCATTACTGACACTCCCGAATAGCTGACACCACTATTTAGCGAACACTTTTCTAATCCCCAAAATCTTTATATTTATATGCTTTTACCTCTGAATACCGGACATCTTCGAATAACGGATAAAAATGGTCCCAGGTGCACGCTATTCAAGAGGTTTTTTGTATTTGTATAATTTTACCTCTAAATAGCGGGCAAATTGCACGATCCTCTGAAGTCCTCTATTCAGATGTTTTATTGCATTATGCACTATTACTCCAGGACTGTTTTCTTTCCCCTGTGACAAAATTTTATTATAACAGAGAGGTTAGCAGATACGTGGTTAAGATTTTTGAAACCCTGGACGAAAAATTTTATTGGGCCTAGAGGACATCTTTACAAATATCGCACAAAGACGAGATATGTAAAAAAAAATAAAAAGAACAGTGTAATTTTTTAGGAAAACAATATTTTTTACCATCTGTTACTTACCCATCATGCGTAGTATAGGGTAAGTCTTGTAATCGTTTTGAAATTCGATTTTTTTTTTTGACGGATTTACACGTTTCAGACACTAAAGATTCCGAAAAACATATTTTTAGATTTAAAAAATTGCCGTCTGTCTGTCTGTATGTCTGTAAACGCTCTATCTCCCGAACAAATTGAGATAGCGAATTGAAATTTGGTGCGTACTTAGTATGTAATAATGGGAAGAAGCTTATTGAATTTCAGTAACCTCGATTATCCGGAACTATTTTTTCCGGACTCTCGAAATATTCGTTCTGATAAAAGGTACATAAAAATCTTCGAAATTGTTTATTTTAAGAAGTGAAAATAAAAGACAATAAAAAAAATAAATTTTGCGTAAAGAATGAAGTCGATCGGATAATTAGTTGTCGAGATATTTGTAATCATATTTTCTACACTTTTCGATTTTGCATGACCTTGTATTTCATTCAAATTTCAATTCAAAGATATATTTTAATTGGAAAGGAGACATTTAATCCGACGCAGTAAACTGTTAGTTAAGGGGTCTCAGGAGTCATACTTTTCCTCTGAAGATGCAAGTTTGCATCAAGTCACATTTTATTTAATTTCTGATTTCATATAACCCACAAAAAATGAAATTTTTACCACTAATACGTCAATATCTGCTTAATTTAACATAATTATTTCAATGTTGTACAATTCATATTTAATTATTTTTAAAAAGTTTAATTTTTTTTGTTAAAAATTAAAAAAACTTTTTCGCCTGGTGTCCATTGCGTGCAAGGTTGTAGAAAAAATATTGCTTCAAAAATAATAAACAAAACTGATAATGATGTAAAATTGATATATCTTGAACTTATACTTCAATTTCAAGCAATTGAAAATTTAATTTTTTTAAATTTAAATTTAAATTGTAAAATTTTTAAAAAAATCATTTTTTTGTTGAAAAAATGCCAATTTAAAAAACATTAAATTTTTAATTGCTTGAAATTGAAGTATAAGTTCAAGATACATCAATTTTACATCATTTTCAGTTTTGTTTGTAATTTTTGAAGCAATATTTTTTCTACGACCTTGCGTGCAGTGGATACCAGGCAAAAAAGTTTTTTTTAAACTTTTTTTCTAATTTAAACTTTTTAAAAATAATTAAATGAGTTGTACAACATTGAAATAATTATGTTAAATCAAGCAGATATTGATGTATTAGTGGTAAAAATTTCATTTCATTGTGTGTTATATGAAATAAAAAATAAAATAAAATGTGACATGATGCAAACTTGCATCTTCAGAGGAAAATCAAGACTCCTGAGCCCCCTTAATATGATTATCAATTTTGGAGTTATAAGGATGTTCCTTTACGCAATTCAATAATAGAACATGTAAAATTTATGACTTCATCCAGCCACGATTTTAATCGAATTGCAATGAATTTTATAAATAGTTTACACATGTTTTATTTTCATATTTTATATTATGCATACATGCATGATGGGTACGTATTACGGTGGCCCCCAACGACTAGTTTTATGTCGGCAGAGAGATTAAAAGGTTGGAAAGTAATTGAATTACTCTTGCTTTATAAATTTTTAACGGACCTGGACGACTTCCTAAGTACAGCCGTGGGAAACAGATCCTTTTGACCTCTCCCCTCCCTCCACCTGTATTCTTATGAATTTAACAATCGCAACTATATAAAATTCAATATCTTAAAACTTTTATCACAAATAATTAAAATATTGGTTTTGTTATAATGAGATTAATAATTAATTTGAAGATTAATTGTTCTATAAATATTTTATTAAATATTTCTAATCCTAATTGTAGTTGATTGAATTGTAACGAATACTTGAGTCCTTTGCATAATTTTTTGATTGTTATTCCATTGCCGCAAGGACCTAGTCCGCTTACTACCGGGCTCTGCGTAAACGTGGCCTTGATGTTATTTTATTTATTTATTTAAATAAAGCTATATATTTCGTTTCTTCCGATAGTTTCTAAATACTTTAAAATGAGCTGTCAAAGCATTAAAAGCATCCCTTATCCCTAATGAAACTTAACACTTACAAAAGTTACATAAGTCTTATCAATTACAACTTGTAGCTTCTCATACCACTACAATGAATCACCGTAAATCTACAACCCCGGAAACCACAGAAACCGCGATGTGACGTCACTCCCTCGCCAACTGCAACTCATTGCGCCAAGCGCCGCATCGCCAAAGTCTGTTGACGTCTGCGAAAACACGCGACTGACCTTCAGATGACCTACTTTCAGAAAGGAACATCCCACGGCACGTGTCGGTTATGCAATAGAGGATGAGCGATAAAAGCGCCTGCTATTTTGAGGTTCTTTTTGCGCCGGCAATTCTTTTTTTTCCCTATCGTTTTTTGATTGTTTATTACACAATTCTCTCTTCTTGGCGCGTTTTGGGTGCAAGTGTATCGATGTTGTTGTATTTTCCGTGAGATATGTTTTATTATGCAATTATCAGTGGATTACATATTACGAAAAGATAAGCTGGCGTGTGGAGGTTAACTTCTAATTATTAGAAGGGAAGAGTTTTCGGGAAAATATTGTGGGTTATACAGCTCCGGATTATTTCAAACACAATTTATTATTTATAATATTTTACTTAAGAGACATTTTACGAAATTTCAAAGTAATTATGCAAGGAGAATCTAATAAACAATAAAATATAAATCTCAACGTCGGCGTCTGCGGAACGAAAAAGAGAATAGCGAGATTTTTCTCTTGTTTTCGGTAGGTGGGGGAAGGGGGGACATTTTCTGGTGAATCGATGCCTTATTCTAAAAAAATTCTCGATTAGAGTCCTGGATAGGGTTGGGTAACCCGATTTTACCCAAACCCGACCGGGTTGACGGTAGAGTCCTGCGCGGGTCGGGTTGTCCCAACCCGAACCCGAAATTTCTGCGTAAAGTCAATCTGAAACTCGATCCGAACCTGATGCACTTCAACTCGCACCTGATACGCTTCAACTTGAATCCGATACACTTCACTGTGTCGATACGAATCTGGAGTGAAAGAAAATTAATCCATATTTTAATACAATTATGAAAAAATAGTCTACAATTATATCTCTAGTATCAATTTTATCTTTTTAGTATAAAAATGAACATATATACACTCATTAATATTCAAATATATAGTTACTTTCATTTGAAAAATATTCAGGACTTCCTTTTGAAAAATAGGGTCAACCCCGAAATTTTTTTTTCTCGATTAGAGTCCTGTATCGGGTCCGGTAACACGATTTTAAACAAACCCGACCGGGTTGACGGTAGAGTCCTGCCCGGGTCGGGTCCCAACCCGAACCTGAAATTCCTGCTTAATGTCAACCTGAAACTCGATCCGAACCCGATGTACTTCAACTCGAACCTGATACGCTTTAACTTGAATCCGATACACTTCACTGTGTCGACACGATTCTGGAGTGAAAGAAAATTAATCCATATTTTAATACAATTATGGAAAAATAGTCTACAATTATATCTCTAGTATCAATTTTATCTTTTTAGTATAAAAATGAACATATATACACTCATTAATATTCAAATATATACTTACTTTCATTTGAAAAATATTCAGGACTTTCTTCTGAAAAATAGGGTCAACCCGAACCCGAATTGTAAGAGTGAAAACCTAACCCGAAACCGACCCCAAACCCGAAACATTTAAAATCCATCCGACCCGCAGTGAAAAAAAAAATTACCATCAAATCGAACCGCGGGTCGGGTCGGGTTCTGGTAAAATCAGTTTATAAGACAACGCTGCAGGATTTAGTTGACGCTAAATTTTTTTCGATGCGGGTCGGGTTGACTTTTAATGCTTCGGGTTCCGGGTTAGGTTTTGACTCTTACGGGGTGGGGTTCTGGTTGAACCGATTTTTCAAAAGAAAGGGTTGAATACTTAACAAATGAAAGTATCATTTTAAACTTATTTCGTGTGTGTGTGGGGGGGGGAGGCGCCTGTTTCCCTGTGGCTACGGCATTGCATTCCTTGCCCCCCCCCCCTTTCCCTCCTCTCCGTTTGCGTGCTCCCCTGAATCTGAGGCATTAGGGAAATGATACATTTTTGTTGCATTCTTCAAAGAATATTGGGAAAGTGGAAATTTCTAATTGTTAAATTCATTATTAAAATTAAAATAAAAATTCATAAGATTTATTAAACATTTCCTATTGGGTTGCGCGTTGTAAAAGGTATTGCTGTATATATATACTTTCACAAATGTAAATATAATATATATTTGTCAACAAAGCAGTACTTTTCATTTAATAATACGATCTTTTCTAAACTTTTTTTATTGTTTTCTCTTATTTCATGTTCAAGAACGTGTTTAAAAGGGCTCCGAAATTAATTTATATATATATATATCTTTTTTTTTTTAAAAGCTTAAAACTTTTATTTTTTTAAATCTACAAATATTCCTGGATAATTATAGAAGAAACATATTTCATTAGAATCATAGAAACATATTTCATGGAAATTTTACTTTAAAAAACAAATGAAAATATACACAATAAATTTTAGCATTTCATTCAATATGTACTTTAGCTTACTTATTTGTCACACCCCAGCTACTTTTTGCATTTTACCTTGACCTATACTGATTATAATCAACATTTTGTTATTTTAGAATGGAATGGGTTAAAGATAGAATTTATATTTATTTAAATGTATATTTATTTAAATGTATCCATTTCATAACGTTGATGACTTTTGAAAAAAGATATTCAGTCAATTAACGAGCATAACGTTTTTTTTTTTTCTCTTTCAGTAGGCTTACTAACCTCTACGTTATTTATTTATTTTTTCTCAATAACGAGTTTCTCTTTAAAAATATTGGTATTGGGATTCTCTTTAAAAATATTGGTATAAAAGTAGTCTTTCCTGGACTAATGTTACTGGCAGACTAAATTCTAAAAACTTAACCAGCATAATGTTATATGCATTCCTCCCCACTTCGTCTGTTTTTTCAATACCACATTTTTCAAAGAAAAAATTATTTTTAGATTTTTCTTACAAATTTAGTAGAAATCTACCCGGAAGGTAATTTCTGTTGCAAATGTTGTAAAATCCTAGCACGAAAAATTTTCTTCAGAAATACTGGTAATTGTCTGAGTGCAACGAAGACTCATACACAGCGCAGTATTACTTTGCCCCATATATAGCTACGATGGATATTAAAAATTTTCGTCAAGCTTAACTCAAAAAATATTTAACGGATTTCGTTCAAATTTTTACAGCAGGTACCTATAAAGGTGACAACGACGTCTATTGATTACCAAGAATAAATGTCAAACCGTTTGGAAATTATATTAAAAAAATAGATAAAAAAGCACAATTAAAGTACATACGTCACTAAATTTTGTGCGTACGTCATTTTCACCGGCGGGAGATTTTCGTAGACAATCCGTATTGAAAAGTTCATGGAGTACATGGAGCAAAAAAAAAAAGCACGCACTAATATTCAGCACAATAAAATATATTTCAATTTAGTAGAAATCGAAAATTAATCTGGATTTTTTTCTGTTTGAAAGTAAAACCCCGCAATAACTTGGTAGACTTGGTATTAGTGATTTGGCGCAAATCTCAGCAATAGCAGCTTTTTTTATTTCGCGTGTGTCAATCAAAAAAATATATATTTGGTGTTTAAATAAAAGGTTTCGATTTATGGCATTATTTCTTTTTTTTCTCTCTTTTTAGCATTTTAAATGGGGTTAATGAAAGGCATGTATTTTAAATTAAATGAGTGAAAGGTTTATATTTAAATGAAATGAATTCAATATGAAAATGCTACAGGAACAATATTTGGCGATTTATCAACTGCTCCAGGATAACATAAAAGTACCAATATATCCAACGGTACGCAGTATGTGAAATGAAACAATTATATTATAATCACCCATCGTAGAAGAAAAAAAAAACTAATATTCTGCATTCAGAGGGAAAAATCCATCTCCATCTCCTGTGCGGTAAGATTTGGCGAGTTCTTTTTTGGTGATAAGTTTTTCGATGTGATTGTTGGGATCTGCAGGATTTGGTTTACTTTTTCTAAATCTTATTTTTTTGCAGATGTAGTATTACGTAAATATATATTTTTGCAGATATTTTTCTATTTTGTATATTTGGCATTCTATTTTGTACATTTTCTATTTGGCATTTGGAAAAGAGATTTTTACCTTTTTATCTGTGCCTTCGGAAATATTAAAAAATAAAAAAAGATTTACATATATCAAACGTATAATGTTAGGCTTTGCATTTTTATACGGACCACTTCTCCATTTTTAGATTTTAAATGCTATTTATTATTTACTAGCCGTTTATACAATTTACCCCCCTGACAATAACAATTATTTATTACAAAAATGCCTCTTAGGTTTGTTAAATAAGTTTGTTTATGTATATTCATTACTTATTAAAATATCGAATATGGCGATAAAATTTTATTTTAGCATCGTGCTTAAATTTTTAAGATGGTGCAAAAACATGCTTTAATAAACGTATGTTTGTAAATATTTGAAAAACATGTTTTACCGCTCTCTTGAAAAAATTTGTAAGATGCTAAAACTACCTTTTGGCACCATTTAAAATTTTTTTCGCCAACCGACATAGGATACGAAACTTTTCCCCATTCAGATACACAGGCAAGGCTGGTCTCAAACAAGAGTAAAGCTAGCGACAATATTATTTTAACTCTATAAGAGTTACAATAATGATATTAAATGCTCCTATTGGCTTTGGGCCCAATTACGAAAGTTTCTCCAAATGAAGCTCGGTCTACAAGGTATTAGTTAATAATACAAACAACACTAATGGCATGCAGGCAAAAGTTTTAATTTAAATGTATATATTTGAAACCCTTACCCCCCCCTCCCCCCCCCCAAAAAAAAAGTTACAGTAATGAATTTAAAATAGCGTTAAGCCCCGCTTTCTGACATAAGCAATTGGCTGCAAACGCGATAACGAAACTTTCACTTAACTTAATAACATGTAGCTAATATAGCCCTCAGGGTACTTTGCAGTTATACAGACCTTGTGGTTTTTTTTAAAAAGCTTGAGACAATTCAGGTTTAAGATGTTGAGATTTACTGTCAAATGATATAAACAACTATGAACATAAAACTGATGAATTATTATTCAGGTTTATGTATGTATTTAAAAAAAAATTGCATCTGATTACACTTATTAGATAAATTACTTCTGTTTGCATTTAATAACTGATAAACGGCTTCTGTATATTAAATGAAATGTTTAAATATTGGGAAGAGGTGGCGAGAGGTAGAAAGACGAGTAAACAAACGGGTAGACAGAGGGTAGAGAGACGAGTAGCGACATAGGTAGGCTGACGGGTAGTGAAATGAATAGACAGACGGCTAGAGAGAAAGGTAAAAAGAGGGTTGACAGAGGGGTAGCGAGATGGGTCACGAGACGGGTAGCGACACCGGTAGACAGGAAAGTAGCGAGAAAGGTTGCGAGACGCGTTGCGTGATGGATAAAGAGACGAGGAGAGAGATGAGTACAGAGACGACTTGACTGACGGGTAATGAAATTGGTAGCGAGTCGGGTATACAGACGAGTAGAGAGACAGTAGATGGGTACAGAGATGGGTAAGAAGATGGGTAGAGAGGCGTATAGCCAGACGGGTAGAGAGACAGATAGACAAGTTGTGAGACAGATAAACAAATGGGTAGCGAAGTGGATAGAGACACGGCTAGACATACAAGTAGTTAGACGGATAGGCAGACGGTTAGAGAAATAGATTGGTGGGTAGCGAGACCGGTAGAAAAATATAGAGACAGGTAGAGAGACGTGTAGGGAGATAGACAATCGGTTAGAGAGACGGGCAGAAGAACGGCTGGGAAACAGACAGATTGTGGAGAGACAGACAGACAGGCAAAAGAAAAGTCTGCGGATTGGCGCAGTAAAGGCGCAGGGGGCAGTGCCTCCTAGAGAATAATCAAGAAGTATCTGTTAAGCTTAACTTTGAAATGTATATAATTTTTCAATTTTGCCGATATGGAGATTTAATGTAAAAGTTATTTTACAGAAGTCATCGAAAGATTTTTTGTATACTTTAATAGTAATTTAGACTATAGTTTTGCAATCTGGTTTGTAGCAAAGCATGCTATCAATGTGGTTTGAAGTGTAAGAGTTTCTATAAACAGTTATATAAATAATCATATATATTATTTTTCTGTCAACATTCCTTTTTTCAGAAAATACGAAACGCAGAACGACGAATGAGATAGCATATGAAAGGATTTTGCACAGGCTTCTGACATAGCACACTTAACATTTCGTTAAAACATGTTTTTGATTAAAATTTGCTGAAAATTAAAAATTAAATCGGCATAGTTTTCATGAAAGAAATTAAAGGTTTTCTTTAAATTATTGTTGCCACAAAAATAAAATACCAAGTTATATGATGCTCTACAATTATTATAAAAAACACCGCTCGGGTTTATTTTATATTTATGATTAAAAAGCGAAATTGAAATTGAAATGTTTAGTAAAATATTTCTATGTCCCACGTTTTTCCCGAAGTGGATGACGTCGTCCTCTAATGCAGTTAAAATACGATTGTAAATTTTTTTTTCTCGCGCGTGCATTTTGCAATCTTGGATCATTTTTTACTATAATATTGATAGAATAAATTAGATGATATTCTGGCTTGACTAAAAACTAAATGTTGTTTGCAGATATTTTTATCCTTACTTTTTTTTAGAAGTTTAAACCGGCATCTAAGAAATATTACATATTGATAAAAAATGGTACTTCTCTACTATGCGGTCGACCACTTTTCATAACAAAAAACTATCGCCAAGTAAACGGGAGAACGTTGCCATTGGAATATCAAAATAAATAAATAAATAAAATATAAGAATTTAAAGACACAATTGTTATTTTAATGAATGAAATAACTAATAAATCAGTAAAACATAATGAAAAATACACGCAAATGTCGAGTTAAAAACCACTTGATGGCGTAACAAACATGTATAATGCTTCTGACATCCAGTAAATGAGACTGCATTTTTGGCGTTTAATCTTACAGTTTGGCGATAGTTTTTGTTATGAAAAGGGATCGACGCGATAATAGAGAAGTACCTAAAAAATATTAGATTTCAGTGCGAAATCCTCGCACGTGCCCTCTGGTAGATATACAATCAAGGAAGAAAAATTTTAAATTCACACACAAAAAAAGGTGCAACAATGAAATTAAATTTGCGTTAAGCCACGCTTGATAGAATAATCTATTGGCTGCAAATCCTATGACGTAACATTAAAAATCTTGGTGTTTTAAAAAAAAACCGGCGGTTTTTTTTTTTTTTTTTTTTTTTTTTTTTTTTAATTTTGCGCAATACGCGCTTAAGAAAATGAGTTTTTTTGTCACATGTTAAAAAAAAAATATGACAACACATCTGATGAACGGTACTTCTTTTCTATTTTTTAAACAGTGTATATGAATTTATAGATGATATTTTGTAATTTTATCATTTAATTTGCTCTTTTCTTTATATTATAATTGTTAACCCTATGTTCTCAGCAATATCACTCAGACTAATCCCTTTGAGGGAAGTCCTAGTTAAAAAATGGACTAGTGGGAACCCTGCATATACCATAAGCATATGAAAATAATAATAATAATAATAATGCATATTTTTGCTTTTGTTTTTAAAAAAAGCTTTGGTTTTTTATTACATTTAAAAATCAGTATGAATAATAATAATAATAATAATAATAATAATAATCTCAAACGCATTAAAAGAAAAAAAAGAATTTTTGTTCTTAATAAATTTTTAACAATTTTAAACTTTAACCTTAAAGCAAAGTATTTGCATAAAGTTTTGATTAAATTTAAAAATTAGCATGAATAATAATAATAATAATAATAATAAGAATAATAATAATAATAATTATTATTATTATTATTATTATTATCATCATCATCATCGTCATCATCATCTCAAACGTATAAAGAATAACAATTATGCATGCATGCAGTAAAAAAAAAAACATTCAAAATCAATTTTTATTAATTTTAATTTTTATCTTAAAGCAAATTATTTGCGAAAAGTTTTGATGAAATTTAAAAATTCACATGAATATAAATAATAATTATAATAATAATCTCAAAGTATAAAAAATAATAATTATGCATGTTAAAAAAAAAAAAAAAAAAAAAAAAAAAAAAGAACAAGTGGGTAAGAGTGACCGAAGATCGCACAAGGGATTTCGTTTAATATTCCTTTCAAAACACTTTATCCTTTCTTTAATAAATCCAATTAAATTTCATTTAGCAATTTAGAAAAAAAAAAAAAGTCATGTTTACTATAAAGTAAAAAAATTACCGGTCTTTCTCGTTTTTTCGAATATCTGAACCGGCCCGATAGCGGGCAAAGCCCGCTATTATACTCTGTCATAATAATATCTGTCATGTGGACTAAATGCGATATTTAAAGAAAAATAGTTTATATAAAATAGATATTTAAACCTATTACGTAATCCTCTAAATCCAGGTCCTACTGCCAAATTGCGTATTTTAGAAAGGGAAACTTTTTGTGACAGTTCTTTAAGTATCTATATTGATTTTAAACTATATTGTTGCAAGAAAACGCTCATGTTTTGAGCTAACCTTGCCCACAGATTACAGAAGATTAGTTATTTTATATTTTACTAGCTGTTACCCGTGACGTCGTTCACGTAACAATAAAAGAAAAATAAATGCATTAATTAAGGAAAATGTTTAACCCCCGATAATTAAAAACGTATGTACTCTTTATAATAAAGTCCGTTTTTTCGAATATCTGAACAGGCCCGATAGCGGACGAAGCGCGCTATTATAACTCTGTCATAATAATATCTGTCATGTGGACTAAATGCGATATTTAAAAAATAATAATAAAAATAATAATAATTTCAAAATTAAACATGTTGTACACCTTCAAAATGTTAAAATATGCGAATATTACCAAAATCGGGTTTTTATCATGTTTCAATACGTTTCTCAAACTCATATTTACTATTCTCTATTACTCATATTGATACTCGCTTTGTATTATTCTCAAACATTTGAAAAATCCGTTAAGGCGGTATTCAAAAGAAATATTTTTCCACGCTCAACAACTCAAAATTTTGAGACACATTTTCAGACTCATTTTTTAAAATAAAAACATGAAACTTGGCGGCGTGATTTATGAAGACATTTATAAGGGCCCCATGTTTTTAGGTTTCGTTCAATTAATTAGAAATTGATTTACAAACAATTATTTTCACAGTACGGTATTTTTTTTTTTCCCAGCGCTATCGCTTCGGGAATTCGGTTCAAAATGTCCACTTTGACAGCCTTTTTAAAAATATATTCCGTCTTTATAAAAAAAAATCGAGACAATACGGACATTATAAAGTTTAAGAATAAGAGAACCTGCCAATTGGATGCATTTTAGAGCAAAAAATGAATTTAAAAATGTGTCTCAAAATACGCAGTTTGGATTTGAATACACCCTTAAACTTCCAGTATGACGTCAGATTAATTTTCTTTTTAATTCTTTCATGACGTGATATTAATCTGCTTTCTGTACAAACACATACTCATACTCCTTGTATTATTGAGAAATCTTTGAAAATTTCCGTTTTATTACCATTATGACGTCATATGATTTTTTTTTTCAATTGGTGAAACTTTTTATTTCATTTTTCACGTGGAAATCTTTCAGTAGAAAAATAATTATTGTAGAAAGAATTTTATTGTGGATTTTTAATTGTTGGCAACTGCTATAACGAAAAATGTTTAAATTTAATAAGAAAAGGCTGTTAGAATTTTGGTTTTTTATCTCTATTTATTAAAATAATACAATTTTTTCAAATTTTAATATTTTGAGCTTCATAGTAGCTATTTAGCTATAACTGCACAAATTTTCATGCCTGTAACTTATATAGTTTCTGAGAATGGCTCTGTGACGGACAGACAACAGAGCGGGAGTAATAGGGTTTCGTGAGATGAACGAAACCCTAAAAAGGCAAACATTTTTTGTTAAAATAAATTTTTAATACTTTTAACTTTAATTTTAAAGCAAAAGATTTTCAAAAAGATTTTTTTTTCATTTGATTAAATGAAAAAAAAATTAGCATGAATAGTAGTGATAATAATAATAGTAATAATAATAATAATAATAATAATAATAATAACAACAATAATCTCAAACGTATAAAAAATAATAATTATGTATTTAAAAATGATCAAAATAATTTTTTAATATTTTAAATTTTAATCTTAAAGCAAAATATTTACATAAAGTTTTGATTAAATTAAAAAAAATAGCGTGAATATAAATAATAACAATAATAACAATTATTATTATTATTATTATTATTGTTATTATAATCATCTCAAACGTATAAAGAATAATAATTATGCATGTAAAAAAAAATATTTTTTTTATACTTTTAACTTTAATCTTAAAGCAAAATATTTTAAAAATTAGCGTGAATATAAATAATAATAATAATAATAATAATCTCAAATGTATAAAGAATAATAATTATGCATGTAAAAAAATGGTCAAAATCAATTTTTAATACTTTTAATTTTAATCTTAAAGGAAGATATTTGTAAAAAGTTTTGATTAAGTTTAAAAATTAGCATGAACATAAATAATAATAATAATAATAATCTCAAACATTTTGCATGTGTTTTACAAATACAGATTTTTTTTAAACGCGCATGCGATTGTAATATTATGATCTCACCTTAAACGTTTTCAGAATAACGGCGCACACAAATTCAGGATTGTACATTTTAAGAAAATTCGCTTTAAAGATTTAAGTAGTGAATGGCTCAGTGGTAACATTTTATTTAAACGGGCTATTATTCCGCAAATGATGCGAATTTTTAAATGGGTTTTCTGCACGGCGTGTTCAGCAATAACTAAAGAATGAGAATAAATTAAAGAGAGAAAAACGATTTTTGCAGTTTTGAATTCCGACATTTTCCAATTTTACGGTACCTTTAATTGTTTAATATAAAAAATAGTCAAAAACTACCACGCTGAGGTTTTTTTTTTTTGTACTTGTTAGAGATTATACGGTTTATACGCCTGATCAGGACCGCAGCAAATCTATTTAGCCCCTGGTGTAAAACATCTTGTTAATTTTTCTGCCAGTGATCGGTGCAAGAGTAATAATAAGTAACGGTACCGCAGAAGCCTGTCAGCGCTTACATTAACTGAAGGCGCCTGATGCTGGTGCGGGGGCACAGACCGCACTACATTTGTTTTGGCTCTGCTTCTGATTAAGGGAACTTTTAGTTATTGTTTCCGATATCAAATGCATATTTAAAGCATGTCTGTTTATTTAAGAAATTTGTTTATATTATTGCTTTCTGCTTTTCACCGGTCTAATTACATATTAAAAGACAGGTTCATAAAATAAAGCAGGTTGGCCGAAACAGAGCTGACAACTTTTTAAATATTTATACCTATTAATTCAGCCAGGAAGAACTAATATTTAAATTAAAAAAGAAATGAAAACGAAAACATTTTTGATGCATCTTAGGTATTTGACGACTATCATCATAAGCTGAAACAGAAAATAATTTTGTTACATTGTATAAACATTTTAAAAGATTATAACATGTTTTACAACATTTCGCATTTCAAACACAATTTGAATCTTATATACTACTACGCTTAATGTATCTTGCGAGTGGGAGTTCAAAGATGTATATTTGTGCTGGCATGGGGATGACAATTAGTTATTTTTATTCTGTTTGAAATTTTATGCAAGATTAAATAGATAACAGCAATGAGATGTATAGCACGTACGTATGTATTTTAGGAATAATAAGACACTTATTTACAAGAGCTATTAATATCAGCAAATGAATGCTTTTAAACATGCCTGACGCATCAACAATATGTATGGAGATGCACATTTCAACTTGGTATTAATAACACCTGTTACTTACCCATCATAATTGTAATCGTTTTGAAAATCGAGAAAAAAATTGACGGATTTACACGTTTCAGACACTGGAGATTCCGAAAAACATATTTTTAGAAAAAAAAAATGCCGTCCGTCTGTCTGTGTGTATGTTTGTAAACGCTCTATCTCCCGAACAAATTGAGATAGGGACTTGAAATTTGGTATGTACTTAGTATGTAATAATGGGAAGATACTTATTAAATTTCAGTAACCTCGATTATCCGGAACTGTTTTTTTCGGACTCTCGAAATATTCGATCTGATAAAAGGTAGATACAAATTTTCGAAATTGTTTATTTTAAGGAGTGAATATAAAAGAAAATTAAAAACAAATTTTGCATAAAGAATGAAGTCGGTCGGATAGTTAGTTGCCGAGATATTTGTAATTATATTTTCCACACTCTATTTTTCATGACGACCCTGTATTTCATTCAAATTTCAATTCAAATATATATTTTAATAGGAAATGAGACGCTTAATTCGACGCAGTAAACCATCATTTAATAGGATTATCAATTTTGGAGTTATAAGGATGTTTCTTTTACGCAATTCAGTAATAGAGCATTTAAAGTTTAGGACGTCATCAAGCCACTATTTTATTCGAATTGCAATGCATTTTATAAATAGTTTACACACGTTTTATTTTCATATTTTATATTATGCGTATCCATGATGAGTAAGTATTACGGTGGCCCCCAACGACTAGTTTACATAAAATACATGTGAATCAACATGCATTTTAAATTAAAATTTTAAAGAAAATTTTCCATTATTTACTGATACACGTACACAGTGCAAAATAATCATGTTAGAAAAAGAAATCTAATGGACAAAGCCAGTGAAATAAAGACTGTGTCCAAAAATAAAGGTCGTATTGTCGCCATAATTATACGTACATCAACTCCTTCAGTTCTCATGCCCGAACATATATCATAATCTTCCTCTTCTCACATGATTGATATTTTTTTTTTCTTTTTCCACGTGTAGAGATATCCATAGCTACCTGAGGGTAGAGGTCGTTCCACTTTTGTGTCTCTTTCTGGATTCTGATGTATCAGAAGTTGAAAGGAATTCCAATAAGATGATCAAGTGCAGGTGGAAAGTGTAGTCGAACGTAGTAATATTTATCAAGCGGATGTTGCTGTTTTTACGTAGATGTCTGAACCAAAGTACTGCGTCGGGTCCGGTCTCGACCCTGCGCTAATTTTTTTTTTTTTTTTTTTTTTGGTACGGTTTGGGCTCGGGTCGGGTTTACTTTAAAATTTTCGGGTTGAGTTTCGATTCTTTCGGGTCAGGTTCGGGTTGACCGATTTTTTAAAAGAAAGTCCTGATTTCTTTTTTAATGAACAAAACTATATATTGGAATATTAATGTGTGTATATGTGTTCAAATTTTATACACAAAGATAAAATTTGATATTATAAATATAATTGTAGAGCAACTCTTCCATAATTGTATTAAAATATTGATTAATTTTCTTTCACTTCGAGTTCAGGTTTGGTTTCGGTTTCGTGTTGAAGTGTGTTGGGTTCGAATCGGGTTTCGGATTGGCGAATTTTGTTTTGTCGGGGTTGGGCTGGCGGATTTTTTTTTTTTGATTTTTTGGAGATTTTTTTTATGTCGAGTTCGGGTTGGGTTTCGGATTTTTTTTAAGCAGCATTTTCGGTAACAATGCAGGACTCTTATCTGAGCCCGACTAAACGATCAGGGTCCATAAGCCGTGTTTTTGGCCCATGAAATAAGCCTAAACTCGAATTTGTTATACTGACTTAATTATTTCACTTTTTAATTTTAGAAGGTTTATCCTCTGCGATTTCAACAATATTTTTTGCATTTTGTTCGGATTTATATGACTTACACAAGCTCAAAGTTCGTATTATTCGTAGTTTTTGATGAAAATACGCAATTTCTCCTACTTTACCTCAATTATTCATATGAGCGCAATCGTGCAACACTTTCTTCTTTACATACATTATAAAATACATCAAAATGTACAATATATGTAAAAATAAAAGTGTTGCAAAGCTGCGCTCATAGTAAAATATTAAAAAATAGATTAAAAACTGACGTAAAATTAGGCGAAATTGCGGATTTTTCATCAAAAACTACGAATAATACGAACTTTGAGCTTGTGTAAGTTATAAGAATTCGAACAAAATGCACAAAATATTGTTGAAATTGTACTGGATAAACCTTCTAATATTAAAAAAGTGAATTAATTAAGTCAGTAAAATAACAAAATCGAATTTTAGCCTTATTTCATGGGCCAAAAACACGGCTTATGGACCCTGATCCTTTACACTGCAAAAAATAATTGTTGATTTTACAGTATAAAACTGGCACCCCAGCTGCCAGTATTATACCGTAAAATTAACAGTATTAAACCGTAAAATAAGCAGTAATACGCTGCCGCGCAAGCAGTAATACGCTACCGCGCTGCGCGGTAGCGTATTACTGCTTGCGCGGCAGCGTATTACTGCTTATTTTACGGTTTAATACTGTTAATTTTACGCTACCGCGCTGCGCGGTAGCGTATTACTGCTTGCGCGGCAGCGTATTACTGCTTATTTTACGGTTTAATACTGTTAATTTTACGGTATAATACTGGCAGCTGGGGTGCCAGTTTTATACTGTAAAATCGACAATTATTTTTTGCAGTGTATGCAATGACTCAAATCTGCAGAACATTTCCAAAAGTCATTCACGCGGCACGAAATCACGAAAGAGTAATATTTTTAAATGTTAGATTTCATACTAATATTAGATCCGTGCCTTTTTTCACCACTGCAACCGTTGCTATTTATTTGCTGATACGCTTTTTTTTTTTCAATTTTAATTTCAATTAACTGCAATTTGTTATCAGACAACTTGTTTTAACGAAGTGCGAGTGTATTGTCTGAAAAGCCTGTTCAAAAACTTTTCATATGATACCTCATTCATCGTTGTATGTTTTTCAATACGCGTAGAAAAAAATGGATGGTGACATCAGAATCAATATTTATGATGATTTATTAGACAGGTGATGATTTTTTTGCGTATTTATATTAAACGTCTTTGATCCAGGTTATGTTAGACAAATTTCAATAATAAAGTGAAGCTCCAGAGGAGTCCTAAAAGTCATTCTCAAATTCCAGTCAAAAGATATATTTAAGTGTTTATTTTCGTATTTATCAGGCAGATGGTACTGTGCGTACATCTATTAAAAGTCTCTCGGGCCTATGTCCAACATGTCTATAAATAAAAAAGACAAACGCCTCCGTGAGTAATCCTGATGTCATTTTGACGTTCAATGGATTTGATAGCCTGTTGACACATATAATACTTAAATCCCTGCCAAATAATCTTTCGTTAGAATATAATAAGCAATGTATAAAAAAATCTAGTGACTCGCAATCAAGCATTGATGATTTGTTATTATTTATTCGTACCGAATTAGAGTCGAGAGAAAAACAAAATTATTTAACTGGCAATTTAGATAACCCAAGGTCAAAGCAGTCGTATAATAATGATTCGCCTGCATTTCGTAAACAAATGTTCGCTAGTGATAGAATTAATTCTGAAGTATCTCATATTTTAGCCACCGCTGAAACGTTTTGTATATTTTGTTCTTGTAATAGTCATTCGACTGAGGAATGCAATAAATTACCCGTTGAGCAGAAAATAGCTAAATTAAGAGCTGAAGGGCGCTGTTTTTTATGCTTGAAGAGAGGTAAACACGTCGCTAAAGATTGTACCATAAAAAATAAAAAATGCAGTAATTGCGGCAGATACCATAATGTTACGCTATGTAGTTATTTATTTGTCAATGCCAATAAATTTGATAAGGAAGTTAATTCGGTTGCAAATGAAAAAGCACTCACTGCTAGAATAAGGTCAGATGAGTTATTTAATTTGAAAACATCGCGAAAAGAAACGAAATTAATTGAAACATTACCGACAGTAGATATCGAATGTGGTAATAAAATATTACATGGCGTAGTAGATTCTGGAACCCAAATTTCTATAATAAACACTGATTGTGTACCCGAATACTTTAAAAATCCTTGTGGTACTTAAATATTGCAATCTGCATTCGGACACCAATTGAAAGCTCCTTTAATAAATATTCCATTGAGTATTGCAGTTGATAAATTAAACCCCAAGATATATCCTAATATTACGATAACATGTGCCGTGGTTGATAATTTAATTAATGATATATTACTTTCTCTTGATACATGTAATGAATTAAATGATTTGAATAAATTTAATGAAAATGAAAAGGCATTAAATTGTAATGTTGACGCGATAAGTGACAATACGAAAGAAACCAACACTGTAGATCTGTCTGCTTCAATTTTAGACTATGTGTCAGTTGAAAATGCGAATGCAAACGAGAACATTGACCACGCACCTGATACTTTTGTAAATGATTCAGATAAATTTAAATGGCAACAGAAAAACGACCCTTCGTTAAATCAGTGTTCGGCAGCTAACAAAAATGAATTTAATAGCTTTTCCGTTCATGAGAATTTCTTATATCACTTGGATAAATTATTCGATGAGACGAAAAATAATCCTCACCCGCGTACTAGTATTACACAATCGATCACGAAAGAAACTAATAATAATGAAAATGACATATGTACTGTTGCCGATTTAATCGTAATAGAGAGTGGAGATCAAATCGAAACGGAAATTTATTATAAGGAAGAAGATCCCCAAATTAGGCAAGCAGAAGAAATTTTACATAATTCAAAAGATTTAAAAGTCCAAAATGATTTACAGAGTGAACACAATATTATGAAAGATACTCCCATAGTTAACAATGTTACTTCAATTTTCGAGTCCTCAAAGTATGCAGTCAGAGTCACGCCTGATGAAGAAACCGAATACGATACCGCAAATTATGCTAAAAAGAATGCAAGTGTTTCGGATAAATATTTGATTGCATCAGAAGACATGAAGGGAGAAAATATAAGACGAAGCATAATTTCTGAAAATAAAGATTCAAAAGTTGATGTCACGACAACAGAAGAATCTTACTCTATTTTCAATAATACAATGCCAGAAACACTTGATGGAAGTTCCGAATCCAGCACGATTGAGTTCAGCGAGAAACAACCTTTTGTTTACGATGAAAATTCTGACTACATTATAGTCAATGGTTGTGTGAAATCACATGAAATAGCAAACAAAGAACCCGATGTATTCCTTAAGTTCAATCATCCTGACAACATGATGTTAGAAAATGCCAGAAGAAATCTGAGAAGATTGATGAGTTTACAGAGACTAAGGTAGTGACGATCGACGAAAATAAAAATGAAACTGAACTTTCTAAAAATTATGATAAAGTGGAAATAAAGGAAACTGTGAGGAAGAAACAGTATACACGTGGCGGCTTTTGCCGAATGAACAATACATTTAGTACAGGAAGACGACGAAAACGAGGAAAAATAAAATTTCTAGATCATGTGGTAGGATCCGGTATACATGCACCCGATCCCGACAAAGTATCAGCGATACAAAACATAGAAGTTCCCAAGTCAAAGAAAGATGTCAGAAGCATATTAGGTCTTTTATCTTATTACCGATCTTATGTTCCTCCATTCTCCGACATAGCTCGTCCATTGATTGAAATGACCAAGAAACGTGCCCCTAATGAAGTTACTTGGTCTGGGGATTGTGACAAAGCCTTTTTTGAGTTGAAACAGGTGATCAGTAAATCACCCATCTGTTATTCCCCGAACATTCAGAAACCATTTATTATACATGCAGCTGCTTCTTCATATGCGATAGGCGCTTGTCTATCTCAAAAAGATGAAAATGAACAAGAGCACACCATTGCTTTTACAAGTAAAAAGCTCTCCAAATGCCAAGAGGGTTATGCTACCATCGAAAAGGAAGCTTATGCTGTTATCTTCGCCCTGAAAAAGTTCGAACACTATATTTATGGTTCGCAGGTAACTGCGGTGAGCGACCATAATCCTTTGAAATTCCTCACAGACTGTGCACCTCAAAGTGCGTGCCTTCAAAGATGGGCCCTTGCACTTCAGCGCTTTCAAGCCCAAATAACGTACCGACGTGGGAAACTCCACGTGAATGCTGACTCTCTAAGTAGGCTACATGCCTCACATCGGACTTAAAGAAAAAAAAAACTTTGAACATTCTCTTTTTCTTTTTTTTTCTGTGTTACAAGTTTGAACTTAAAAACTTGAACTTTATCCTAGAATTTTAAAATATTAGCATTAGTATATTATAGTGTTATAGTGTATTCTAATTGTTTATTTTCTTTGAAATTCTTTAAATGTTTGAATTTTTGTATTAATATGCTTTACTTGTTTATTTAGAAATTTACTAGGTATTGATTTGTCTCAAAAGACTAAATCAAATTCTCGAAAGGGGGAGGTGTGAGGACGGCGCATGCCTTTTCTCGCTCTAGTAGCGCCCCCTTCTGGAGAAACGAAAGAGCGCGGCAGAGATTTTGGAAGGTCAGCGGCGAAGAACGTCGTTTGTGATATGAGAAACCAGAACTTGTTATGAAAATGGCCGTAAATGTTACCGGTCATGAATATTGAAAAATATGAATAATCTTTTATGTTTATTACATGTCGTGTAATGTACCTGTCCTCGTCATCTGTATTTGTCATCGTCACGTCGTCGTTTTATTAAAATTGTGTTCGTCGTTCGAAAGGCCTGTTTAATTAGAACACTCCCACATTCGGAAGAGTCTTTACACAATAGATTGCAGAATAAGTAGAAATTATAATTAGTTTACAGGAACACTCAAAAGTCGGAACATTACGGTAAATGAAGGAAAAGCGTTTTCTATGTACAGGGTTAATCTAAATGATGGACCCATTTTCAAAAAATTGTATTTATTAAAGTACAAATCCAAAATGAACAACCTTTACCAATGAAAGAGGAAGTTTCAAAGTTTTTTTAAGACATTATAAATGTTCAATGTGTCTACCATTTGCTGCACGGCAAACATCTACGCGATAGCCAACCTCGTCGCACACATGAGAAAGCGTATCTGCTGTTACTGAGAGCATGGCTTTCAAAGCGGTGATGGTTCCAGAGGCGGCCAGAGAGGCAGGGCCGGCGCCAGGGGTGAGGCAAGTGAGGCAGCCGCCTCAGGGCGCGCTCCTAAAAGGGCGGCATTTGGCTCGCAGTGTCGAAACTTCAGAAATTTTTTTTTCTTATTTAAAATAAAAATACGGAGTACATTGCTGCATATAATTACAGTCAAAGAAATTGCATATAATTACAATGAATTCCGGTTTCGAGGTTTTAGACCACTTTAGTAAATTTTGTTCCCGACGATTTTTGAATTATTAGTGATTTTTGACGAGATTTTTTTCTCTTGCGTTTCGCGTTGATTTTTTAATATTCGTTAAAGGAATTAATCCTGATTCAAACTTAGCCTAATATAGTAAATATTGTTCTCCGCAATTTAGGAATTTTTAGTAGTATATAATGCAATTTTCAATGCGACTCCGTGTCTCTTCGAGTTCTGCTGCGATTTTTTGCTAATTTAATAAATATTGTCCTCTGCGGATTTAAAATTTTTTCCGATTTTCAATGCAATTTTTAGAATTTCCTGGCATTTCACGGCGATTTCTTCACGTTCATAAAAGAAATTCGGTTTCAAATATCTATCTTAAAATATTACATTTTGTCTACCGCGATTTTGAATGCGATTTCTAGCGTCTTTTCACGCCGATTTTTTGACATTCGGGAAATAATTCCTTTTAAAATGTTTTAGCCAACTATAGTAAATTTGCTCCTCTGAGAATTTTTAATTTTTAGCAATTTTTATGAAATTTCTAGCGTTTGTTATTTTGCTGTTTTTATGTGGCGATTTTTCTGCCTTAGTAAAAGGATTCCGGTTGTGAAATTTTACCCCAATATAGTAAATTTTGTCCTGTTTTCAATAAAGTTTATTCGGAATTCGTACAACGATTTTTGAATTTTTCTATACGATTTTTAAAGTTTTTTTTCCGTTTCGCGGCGATTTTTTGACGTTGTTAAAAGGAATTCGGTTTCAAACCTTTAGACTAATATAGTAAATTTCGTTCTTCTCTATTTTTGAATTTTAGCAATTTTTCACGTTCTGCAGCGATTTTTTGACATTCGTAAGAGAGGCATTTAGCATCAAACTTCTAGCGTAATACAGTAAATCTTGTCCTCCTCAATTTTTTAATTTTAATGTGATTTTCAATTCGCTTTTTTCGCGTTCCGTGGCAATTTTGTGACATTCGTGAATAATCCATGTTACAATATTTTAGTTCACTATTAGTAAATTTTGTTCTCTACAATATTTAGCATTTTGCGGCGATTTATTGACATTCGTAAAAGGAATTGGGTTTCAAACTTTTAAGCCTTAAGTAGTAAATTTTGTTCTTCGAGATTTTTAATTTTTAATGATTTTAATGCGATTCTTAGAGGGGTTTTTTTTTCGAGTTTTCGAGTTTCTTGCTGATTTTTTTGATATTCGTAAAAAACATTCAGCTTCAAACTTTTAGCCTATCATATTAAATTTTGTTCTCCGAGATTTTTGAAGTTTTTGGGATTTTTATTGCGATTTTCTATGCAAGTTGTAGCATTTTTTGCATTTTGTGGCGATTTTTGGGATATTCATTAAAGGAATTCGGCTTCAAACATTTAGCCCAATATATAATTTTGCATTCAGCGATTTTCATTGCCATTTTCAATGCAATTTTTAGCGTTTATGAGCTCCGATTTTTGACTTTCTGGAGAAAAATACTGTTAGAATGTATTAGTATACAGTAGTAAATTTTGTCCTCTGTGATTTTTTAAATTTTTATCGAGTTTATTTTTGTGTTTCGCGGCGATTTTTCCACATTAGTAAAATGAATCAGGTTTTAATCTTTTAACCCAATATAGAAAATGTTGTCCTCTTTTCAATAAAGTTTATTCGGAATTCATTCAGCGATTTTTTAACTTTTGCGAATTTTTTTGTTCGATATTTAGAGTTTTTAGTGTTTTGAAGCGATTTTTGGACATTCGTAAAAAATATATTTTCTAAATATCTTAGCCCAATAGTAAATTTTCTCCTCTGCGATTTTTGTATGCAACTTTTTGTGTTTTTCTAGAATTCGCTGCGATTTTTCCACATTAGTAAAAGGAATCCGGCATCAATCTTCTAGCCCAATATGGTAATTTTTTCCTCTTTTCATTAAAGTTTATTCGGAATTCGTGGAGTGATTTTAATATTTTTCGCGCTTTTATATTACGATTTTTAGTTTTTTTTGCGCTTCGTGCTTTTTTTTTTGTATGTGCCCGGGCAACGCCGGTCGGGACAGTTAGTTAAATTTTTCTAGCAAATGAAAATACAATTATTTTTTAATATTAGGGTGCGTTAGGTAAAAGATTTTGAAAAAGAAAATTCAAGGTAAATTAGTATCGAATTATTTATTTCACTGTTGATACTTGTGTTTTTGTAAATATTACTGATTTAAAATTAAATCTTCATGTATATAATTTCAAATGATTATGTAATTTTCTATTCAGATCATAATTTTTCTATTTAATTTCATGAATGTGATGCGTAGTTAGCGTTAGTTATGTTTATCTATTTTTGTCTTGATAATGTAATTGCTTTATAATATTGATTTCCGTATAATAATAAATGACTTCGCCGAAGACAAATCAAGGAAAATTAGATCTTGAAATTTTGTTTTATTTTTAATAATTATTTTCTTTTAAATATTACTATTAAGGGTTTTTATTTTTGTGCATGTTTCAAAAAGATGTATAACTTGTTATTAATATAATTATTTTGCTATTTGAAATTCTATACAAATTTTATACATAATTAGGTTGTTTTTAAATGTTTGACATATTTTGGCTTAAAAATGTATATTTTAAACTTAGCTTCACCTGATGTAATTTTTTTTTTTTTTTTACTAATATTCATAACGTTGATAGAATAAATGCATTCTCCAAAGGAAAAGCAAAGCGAATGAGATTTTCAAGCGTCAGTTTAATTCTTCATATGATGATTTTTTGTATATATTACTAGAATATGATAACATTTTTATTGATTTACTTTAAAGTTAACTGTTGTTATATTTTAAAAATAGATGCAAAATTTCTTAAGTAATTTGATTATTTTAAATTTCTTAAATGTAAATTAATTTTATATACATTTGTTTTCTTTTAAATAAATCATAGTTAGCAAAATTCATTTACTCATTCTTAAAAAAGTTTGAAAAGTGGTGAAAAAACAATCTCGGCATAGGGGAGGCAAAATAATGCTCGCCTCAGTCAGTAAAATGTCTAGCGCCGGCCCTGGGTAGAGGTCGTTCCGCAATAGGCCACTGCGAGCTGAGTGCACTGCTGCCGTGCACTCAGTAACAGCAGATACGCTTTCTCGTGTGGTGTGTGGGACGAGTTTGGCTATCGCGGAGAAGTTTGCCGTGCAGCAAACGGTGGACACATTGAACATTTATAATGTCTTAAAAAAATTTTTGAAACTTCCTCTTTTCATTGGTATAAAGATTGTTCATTTTGGATTTGTACTTTAATAAATACAATTTTTTGAAAATGGGTCCATCATTTAGAATAACTCTGTATTTTAAAGATGTCACACTGTTTCAAACATAATGAAATTTATGTGCATCTGCATTACTGAGGTGGATGGCAACATGCTTTCTATAAAATATGGAATAAGTAGCAATTATAGCTCATTTACAGGGACGCAGAAAAGTATTCCATTACATTATGATCTATAGAAAAAAAAACGTTTCCAATGTATTTTAATGATGTTACACTATTTCCATGAAATTTGTATACATTACAGTGGTGCACTACAGCATGGTTTCTTTCGATTATTGAGTACGTAGAATTTACTGTTATTTATAGAGACACTCAAGAAAAGCCGGTTACAGGACTGACTAATGAGCCATAACTGCTGAATGTGCATTTTAAGCTGTGATATGCATTTTAAAACTTGACTAATGTTTAATTTATTACGAGGTGGATAGATCAAATTCAGAGCTGCCAGTATGAATTCCAATACCGGTTATGGACATTAATTGCTGAAATGAATTTTTACTGTGTTGTGTTTTTTTTTCTTTTTTCTTTTTTTTTTTTGCCAGTATTTTATTTAGATATTTTATTTCATTGTATGAATAAAAATTAAATTTCTTAAGAATATTTTGATAGTGTTGGAAAGTGTTTCATAATTTATACCGTGATGCATGATTTTTCGTTCTTGTTTACCTTTATAATATATATATATATATATATGTGTGTGTGTGTGTGTGTGCTAAAAATCCTTTTTTGAAACCCTATCTCCTTTAAGGAGAAGGCCAGCCGTGGATATCTCATTTTAAAATATCAACTCGGTGAACTTTTGATGTTGAGAATTTTTGTGCATTCTTGAAATAAATAATTAGCAATATTTCATGTATGGCAAGAATTACGTCATCAAAATAGTAAAAAATACCCCCCCCCCTTTTTTTTCAAAAATTTTCATCTTAAAAATCTATCTACTCATCGGCTTTAGATTTTAAAAAAAGGAAAATTGAAATAGAAAGCTCTAGACTGTTATCGCACTGTCACTGATGACGTCAGGATTACACTAGATCGATAAAAATCCTTGCTCCTAATATGTGCCTTGGGAAGGTTGTTTGTGGGCACGTGCCGCAGATTGTTGTAAACAAGTAGCATTCCGGTCAAAAAGCTTTGTGAAGACGTATAATTTTTTATTAAAAAGTCAGAGACTTGTTGCGTTTAAAGGGGCAAATGACTGTTAAATCTTTTTTAAAAATTCGATTTTTTGAAAAAAGAATGTATGTATCATAAAGCAATATTTTCTGAGCATTTTAAAACAAATCGAAGCCATATATATATATATATATATATATATATATTTGTGGAAATTTAGGCATTTTGGACCTGAAGATATGTCTAAATGTCTAAATTCCACAAATTTCCATTGTTCAATTTCTGCTTTTTTTTCTTTTCTTTTTTTTTTTAAATACTATGTTTTTGGTATCTATGTTCAGTTTGTTGGGGGGGGGGGGGATCTGTTTTGTTGTTAATTAGTTATTGTAAGTTTATTCAAAATTTCACAGTTTTTGTTGGTGATTGTAACGTTCATTTAATGGTTATATATCTCTCTCTATATATATATAATTCCTATAATTACGTTAGTTATTACTATAAATTTGTCAGATGTTGTCTATGTAAGCAACGATTAAAAGGGTACTTTAAAGTGGTTTACCGCAAAATGTTTAAAAAAACTGCGCTCAATATTTCTCTTTAATTACTTAATATTCTTACATAAAATGTCCATGACTGATCTATGTCTATGTGTTTTAATACTGAACCAGCAAAATTTCTATTTTTAGAATAAAGTTGAAAGTATTGCATATGTTATCTATTCATTTTTTTGTGTGCGGCAAGAATAGCCAACAAATTTAGGTTCAGCCTTAACCCTTTCGGATCTGGTGTACTATTAATAGTACATGTCTTTTCAATGAGTATTATTTCGTCTTAACAATTATTTCCGTTATTATATGTCTGTAATAATAGTAGTATATGTCTATACATTTATTATTATGACACATTTTATGTTTCAGCATTCAGTAACAATAAAAAATAATAATAGTTTGCTTAATTCTCTTTGCACCGTTGGCGATTCTTTTATTTCAACCGTATGTTTCACGCTTTAACTTTAAAATTGGGACTACTTTTCCGAACGGATAAATTATGATGAAATATAAAAAATATTAGAAATATTTTATCCCCGTTAAATACTGTTGTAAACGACATTTTTCCAAACGTCTTCAAATTTTCTTCCTTAGTCTATTGTCACATGAATAGTACCCAAAATAATTATTTTTGTTAGATTGCTGTAAATGACATACATAATCGTTAAATTTCAGTAAAGTTTAACTTTTGCGATTTAGATAGCTACTTTTAATATTATTTAAGTAAAAGTAATTTTTTCCAAAAAAAAAAACGGAAACAAATCGGACCCGAAAGGGTTAAGATATAATTATAGATATAAATCCGTGAAGATTGCATGTAAAAATATTAAGTACCTCAAGAGAAATCTAGCTAACAATTTATAAGAAAGCACGTTTTTAATATCTTGAGATACACTATTTCAAATTATCATTTTAGTTATTACTGACATTGAGAAAATCTTGCACAAATGTTTAGTCATCAGAAAATGTAATTATACGAAATTATTTTTTGCGTTTTTTTTTATATATTGTTCTTTCACTTGAAGTTTTTTAAAAATCGAATTTTGTGACTATTCGATGCCCCCTTAACCCCTTAAGAGTCTACATCAGTCATGCGAAAAAACGCGCACGCTAATGTAAAGTCATTAGTTAAGGATAGGTCATAAGTTAGGAAGGTTTTTGGCAAATTTCTCGCTCGCATTTTAATATTTTTAAATGATGTTTAAAATGTTGCCGATGTTTTAAATGATGTTTTACTTTTTCGATTTTGGTTACAGTTTTTTCATATAAGGGTAGTTTCACTTTCAGAACCGGTTCCAACTGGTTCCAAAATTCAAAATGTCCGCTTATAAAAAAAACTGTAACCAAAATCAAAAAAGTAAAAAACTAACAACGTTAGAGATCGACCTCAGCTATCCTAAGCATAAAAAAAAAAATCATTTCAAAATATTAAAATGCGAGCGAGAAATCTGCCAAGAACCTTCCCATAGACTTAACATTTTGCGCGATTTCTCGATAAGTTTTACTCTCTTCGATCGACAAATGCCAGGTTAACTTGTGAGAAAATTTAATTAGGCGATTACTCATTATCTAACATAATTATCGAAAAACGAATTTCACAATCAGAAAATACACGCGTAAATTGCCGACGTAGTGCGTTTTTTAAAGTTATCTACTTAATTTTTAAGTATTTTAAAAATTTCGGTAAACTATAAAGTTCTACCTTTAGAAATTTTTCAAATTTTATCACATTTAAAAAAAAAAAAAAAAAAAAAAAACTCAAAATTTAAGAAGACATTTTTTAAAAACACACGATATTTTTCATTTACGCCTAATTAATTTTATTCATGGGTTAACATGGGATTTCGCGAGCGGGGAGGAAAGGTGAAACAGCCCCTTAAGGCGATTCATTTAGGGCGGTTAAAAAAAATATTTTTTTCCCCGCACACAGCAACGCGAAACTTTTTGACTCATGTTTAAACATAAACGCACGATACTTGCATGCAAGAATATTGAGGTGAAAATTATGTTCAAAACGATCTTTAGAGTTCTTTTGCGTTTCGCGGCGATTTTTTTGACATTCGTAAAAAATAATCTAGTTTCAATTTCTTAGCCCAATAAATTCTGTTCTTTTCGATTTCTGACTACTTTTCCGAACTTTTTATGCGATTTTTAGATATTTTTCTCTTCTATTATTCTCTTAAACGGATATACTTTTGATATTATGTAATGTTTTCCATATTTCTAGAACACAGCAAGCTGAACATCTTTTCCCAAAGTAAACACACTTTATAATCCTCAGTCTTATCTCACTTCTATATAACAGAAAATTAATGGTAACAGACAGCTGCAAAACGGGAAAAACTTTTTGGCATTTTTTTCGTTTGAATGCGATAGAGTGACATAGATTAGGCTGGAACAATCGATTTTTTTTTTTAATGTTTCACGATATTATTGCACAATAAAGAGAGAAATTTGCGTAGCATGATTGTAGAATTTGTAGGAGTTGCATATTATGAGTTGATTTATATTTAAACTAGTGATATCTAAATATTTGTTCAGCTGAAGGAATTATTATATTATTCTACACATTTTTAGGAACTGATAACTCAATAGGTACTTTATAAAGTATTTTAATCGCTGAAAATGTCTTTAAAAATGCTCTATCACGTCACGTTTTCTAGTTCTAAAACTTTAAAATATGAATTATTAAATTAATATCCGAAAAAGTGTGTATTGTAATCTATACATTTTTTAGCAGAAAGTGATTTCTAGAAGCTTTAAAATATACGAATTCAAAATTACAAAATTACAGGTCATTTCACCAAGATTTGCTTTTTTATTATTCTTAAAGAAAACTACACGCATTGCTTTTTTATTTATTATTATCATTTTTTTTTTTATTTATTAAAATTAAATTCAGGAGTTTCAAACTTTACATCTGCTCAATTCTTAAACTACTTTTCGGAAGAACTTTCCGTTTGTTATCCGAAGGTAAAAATTACCGAAGAATCCAAATATGATGTCATAATTAAGCATTCGTATTGAAAATTTTCAAGTGTTTTACAATTTCAATGCGAAAACAGATCTCTAAGCTAAAGATCTAAGCCAGTTGTCGAGATTTTTAGATAAAAAAAATTTGAAATTTTTCATGAAAGTAAAAGGAATCCGACTTTAGTCTTTTATCCCAATAAAGTAAATTTTCTCCTCTTTCAATAGAGTTTAATCGGGATTCGTACAATGGTTTTGATTTTTTCTTGAATTTTTTATTTTTATTTATTTATTTATTGTGATTTTTACAGTTTTTTTTTTCGAGTTTCGAGGCGATTATTCGACATACGTAAAAAGAATCCGGTTTTAATATTTTAGCGTAGCAGAATAAATTTTGTTCTCTGCGAATTTTGAAATGTTAGCGATTTTTTATGAGATTTTAACACTTTTCGCGTTATGCTACGGTTTTTCGATATTGCTAAAACTATCCATTTTCGAACTTTATAACATAATGAATAATAATAATAATAACAATTGTATCATCAGCAAAAAGAATAAGAAGAGCAACATCATCAAAAAAAATTTTATTTACATACATCATGAATTTTTTGAATGCAACTTACCTAAATTTGTCCAATTTCTCTTCTGTAGTATAGTTTTCGGTATACATTAGTTGACGTTTACATTCTAATAATATTATCGAAGAGTTGGCCTGATCGCCACAGTGGATAGTTTACTATAATAGTACATAATTGTTAAACTAAAGTGCGTTGAATCGCAAAAACACTTCAGATGCGTTTCCTGAGTAAAGAGACACAACAATAGTTCGGAGATATAAAAAGAACTCATTCTGTCGAAATTAGTCCTTTATTTGAAGCGAAAAGTTGCATAAAAGTGAAAGCAAACAGGTGGTCGGCTTGCTCCATAGCAAGGCAGTATCAAGAGAGTCTTTACACCTCTACATCTCAGCAAAGACTGATCATCTCAAATCATGACAATGTTCACAGGTCAGAGAGTATTTTACACAAAAAAAAAGCAATTGGCAAGATTCATTACCGCCAGCAAAAATAACCGTTAATGATAAGAAATGGATATATTTAAATTTGGCGATTAAAGAGGGGTGTGTAATATCACAAAGTTCATCAGTAACCTTTTTGTGGCTTTTATGCGCTGGGAAAACCATCTGCGATCACGAAATATCGAGACAGAAATAACAATTTGTAACAACATAAACTGCGGATGTATATACATTTTGTGTTAAACTGAAATAATTACAAGGCTAAAAGTAAATGTATTATGATAACTAGCAGATGCTCAAAGTTCAGAATTAAAAATAAAGAAAAATAATACCGGACAAAGTGCATACACACGGCCAGAAACATAGAATAAATTGCATCTGCCTGCAAAAAGGATAAAGCATTAATCTGTTAATAAATGAGACTTGATTTTAGAATAAAAGGAAAAGAGAAGCGATAACTTTTAACAAAAGAAATAAAAATGTCTTTTTTTGCTTGTTATAAAAATGCATATATATGGATCTATACCATATATATATCACCCCAAAGCTGGCAAAAAAAATAATAATGAGTCTTACCAAAAACCTGTGCATCTCAAATATAAAACATATATACAATAAATTGAAAATGAGACATAATGCACTACAATATAAAGGACGTAAATATTATTATTATTTTTTTATATATATGATTAGAAAAATGCTATAAGGCAAGTAAAAATATGTATATATATGCACACATATGTCCATAGCTAGTCAAAAATAGTGCGTCTTCACAAGGTTTGCCCTTTTTTAAAAAATTGTCTTTCAAATTGAAAAAGTTTTTTTTTTTTTTTTTTTTTTTTTTTTTTTTGCAACAAATAAAAATTCAAATTATTTCTCCTGGCTGCCATTATATTATCAAATATAGCTTGCTAAAAATACATACATTGCAATGATGATAAACGTATAAAATGTGGCCATGCTATATGAAAAAGAAAGAATTGTGATCAGCAATTCTTAAAAAGTTCTTTGGTTTGTTTATACATTTGTTAAATGTTCCTTTTCACGTGAAAAATAAACAAAGTTAAACAATGTTGAACATCTCAAGTTGCATTACTATATCAACTAGCTGTGTTTACTCTTTTTTTTTTTATGAAAGTTTGTAAACTCAGAAAAGTTTTCTGGAGATACAGCTAAAGCTATGTTTACATTTTGCTATGCAATAGTACAGTTTTCTTTGCTTTTCTCTTTTTTATTATTTTGAAAAAATTGTAACACATGTTCAACTTACTTTCTTTGTTTACTAACAAACCATAAATATATCAAAATGCAAAAATTAAACACAGTTATAAAATACACAAAAATATTATTACAAGTTAAAAAGAATATATATGAAATGAAAATTGAAAAATTAAAAATTGTTTCGTGTATACACACGGGCAAATTTAGTGCAATTCAATTCTGCTGAATGCAAATCTTTTTACCCTAAACTTGTATTTATTACAAGAAATATGACCATTGGTTATTGCTTTTGGTCATCACACATAGTTAAAAATAGTAAAAATTTCAAGTTATATTCCAGAGTGCAGAGAGCAATTAAGGTCACAGTCATGATTTTGTATTCCTTGACTATTATTATTATTATTATTTAATTAAATCTAGAGAATTCACAATAGAAATTTAAATATCACCATTGATACATTGAAATGGACTATCTGAATTTAAAATATTATAAAAAATGAAGACTTAAATGATAAACATACCTGAACTATTGTCATTCATTTGTTTTTTTAAATATCAGCGTTATTTATATATATATATATTATTATTTTTTTTAAAAAAAGAATTGAAATGTGTCAAGAATATAGTAAATAGCTTCCCTGTATATAAAAATAACAAACGATACACCATGAACCAGCCATGAGCATCAAAAACTTAACAACCATATACAAGAATACTACAAACTAAATATAAATGGTACACGAGGATTTGCGCAACTCCTGTGTAGCAATGACTGACAAAACAACAATATAAGATATTAATTACGAGGGCGTAAATTATAGGGATGTGGCTGATTTAGAATTTGTCTAGTGTCTACAAAATTGCTAGGATTATTGTGATGACTTGTATCGAATAGATGATTATTACGAGGTGGAGCAAGGATGATTCTGTCTAAGTGAACTCTAAATATGGTATTATCAAGATGTGAGTTGAGTTTCATAATAGAAAAGGCTACAGGTGAGTGCTTTTGGACTACAACATAAGGTCCTGTATATTTGGGTTTAAATTTGTCAACAGATTTCAGATAAACAATGTCTTTTTTACAAATTGGTCTTAATTTAGCTGTCTTTTGGTGATAATTGTTTCTTTTAAATTGTGAATTTTTAATGTTGTTATATGCTTTTCTGTAAATGCCATTTAAGTCATCAAATAGTTTATATGTTTCAACATTTTGATCCAAAAAAGGTTGATTTGCATTATAATTATAAGTGTCGAATATTAGTGATAGTTCTCGGCCAAAATGTAAGAAGTTAGGAGAGAATAAAGTGGAGGAATGTTTGGAACCGTTGTATAAGTTTTTGTGTATAGCAATAGCGTTTTCAAATGTATATCCTTCTTGCATTAGAGTAGTTATAGAGTATTTTAATGAAGTGTTCACCCTCTCAGAGATAGAGTTACAAGCCGGGTGTGCTGCTGACGAATGGGAAATTTTTATGCCTAGGGTATTGTTGAAAGTATCATAAATATATGCCCTAAACTGGGGGCCGAGGTCTGACAATAGGGTTGCCGGACGTCCAAAAATAGTCATATATGAGAATAGGCACTTTACAATTTTAGGAGCTGTGGTTGATTGAAGTGGATACAGTTCAAGATGTCTGGAAAAGTGGTCGGTCACAGTTAAAATAGAGTGACCATTTTTGAAAGGTCCAACAAGATCAATAGAAATTGTGACTCCTGGGAATTTTGGTGTGTAAGTAGGTTGAAGAGGTGCGTTAGGAATTCGGTGATGTTTTGCTTGGAGGCATTTTGTGCACGAAGCAACAAAATTAAGTGTGTCTGTGTATATGCCTTTCCAAAAATAACGCGAAGAAAGAAAGTCATAAGTTTTTATAAAACCAAAATGTGACAGATGAGAAATTGTTAATACTTTAGGTTTTAAAGAATCTGGAACAATTATAAGATATGAAAAAGAGTTTTGAGCACTGTTGTTTTTCTTTTGCATAAGGACCTTAGAGTCTGGATGTATGAAGAAAGAAGGATACTTAACACAAGAACCTGAATTTAAAATTTCATTATATATAGGTGATAACTGTGAATCTTTAAGTTGTTCTTGAACAAAAGTTGTGTTCGAAATTTCTAGTAAAGGATCTTTGTTTTTTGCATTTTTGTTAACCAAACAATTTATGAATTCTTGGGAGTCTATAGCATTAATATCATTTTCGACAATTAGTAACGGTTGTGAATTTTCAGACATTAGTTGGGGATTCGAGTCAAGAGTTTCTATGTTGTTGTCGTTAAAACTACACCTGGATAAATAATCAGCCAAAATATTTTTAGAGCCAGGTATGTGTTGAAATGTGAAAGTATATTTGGACAAATGCATTAGCCAACGAGTTGTGATGTCAGCTGGGTTAGAGGTTTTTTTATACTTTTCTAATGGTTTACTATCAGATAAGATGACAAAATTACGATTGTAAATATAGTAATTGAATGCATTTATAGATTTTACAATGGCCATTAATTCTAATTTTATTGCGGGGTATTTTTTTTCAGATGATTTTAATGACTTTGAAAAATAAGAAATAGGTAAGAGTTGGTGATTATACATTTGGAGAAGAGCACCTGAAATTGCCGTTCCGGAAGCGTCTGTATTGACATAAAACGTCTTATCCCAATCGGGTAACCTGACCATAGGGTGTTTAAAGAAAATCTTTTGTATATCGTTGAATACACTTTGATGGTAATCAGTCCATTTAAATGCGGATTTAGGTTTAGATAAATCAATGAGTGGTTGAATTAATTTAGAAAATGAGGGAATTAGATTTTTATAGAACGTGGCCAAGCCAACAAAACTTCTAACTTGTTTTTTTGTCTTAGGTGCTGGAAAGGATTTTATTTTCAATATGTTATTGTTTATAGGCGAAATTGTATGATTTTCAATATGAAAACCGAGGTAATGAATTGCAGATTGGTGGAAAGTACATTTTGCTGGTGAAAGAGTCATATTATATTTAGCCAAAATTTGGAAAATTCTTTCCAATTTTTCATAAGTTTCCTGTATTGAATTTGAGCCAAATATAAGATCATCTTGGTATACGTAGATACCTTCTAATCTCATCTCATCCAACAACACGTCCATAAGAGCTTGAAAATAATTGCTTGCGTTCTTCAAACCGAAACAGAGCCTTTTAAATTTATATGAGCCAAACATGCTTGAAAAAGTTACTTTATCTTGAAATTTAGTTGGCATATCAATTTGATGATAGGCCTGTTGGAAGTCTAGCGATGTAAAATATTTATATTTTGACAAGTTGGAAATTATCGTTTGAATTTTAGGAAGAGGGTAAGAGGAGCTCTGAATGATTGTATTTAACATGCGCAAGTCTAAGGCTAATCTAAATTTTTGTTTACCCGATCCATCCGGTTTTTTTTTCACCAAAAGGATGGGACAAGCCCATTCAGAACAACTGCATTCTATGATTCCAGCTTCGACTAATTGATTTATCTGATCTAATGCCTCTTGCTGTAAAGATTGAGGGATTGGGAATGGCAATGTCTTAATAGGGAAATCATTAGTAAGTTTGATATTAGGTTTGAATTTATCGGTATGTCCCAATGTTTTCATTGATTTTGAGAAAACTGCATAATTTTCCAACAAAAGTTTCTGTATTTTATCTGCTTCTTGTTTAGGAAGGTGATTTAATTTAAAGTCCGCGGATGACAGATCTGTTTTTCTTTTTTGCAATATTTCATCGGAAGCTTTGATAAAATTTACAAACAATTGTGTTTGTTCATTAACCACATTTTCGCCGTCTTTCAAGTCCTCAGAATTTTGGATTATCTCCTCAATTTGGGTAACAGAGCCTATATTGGTGTTCTTGTTTACATGTATAGTTTTGTTTGCATTATTTCTGACATAAATAGAAAATTCACTGGTGTTTTGTTTATCAATTTGGACAATAGAGTCAAAAGCAAGGATATCTTTAGCGAAAGCGTTACTTTGGAATAAATATGGTGTGTCATGAGTCATGTTTTTAACTTTTACAGAGATACATTTAGTTTGATTTGGTGCAAGAATCAATTTAGATTTTAGCATAACATTTTCAGATATAGGCTGACTGACATTGATATTGTGACACTCAAGAGTTTCAGTTGTTTCTTTAGTATAAATGAATGGAACTTTTAACTCATTGAGCTGCATGATTTTGTTCGTTAAATCTAGTGTGATATTATGTTTTTCAAGAAAGTTAAGTCCTAAAATGCCATCAAAATTATGCGATTCAGGAATATCAACGATATAGAAATGGTGAGAAAAGAATTTTTGTTGAATTTTAAATGTGAAACGAATACATGCCGTGAAATCAAGTTCTGAATTTACTGTCGTTAATGTTACATTAGATCCTAAGCGTTTGTATTTTAATTTGTCTTTAACTTTATCAAATAAACGCTTCGAAAGCAAAGATGTGCTGCTGCCAGTGTCTAAAAGTAGGGAAGCATTTTCTTGAGCAATTAAAGTATTTATAAGAGGAAGTTCTGGAGTTGGGATATTTACATTAAAAATAAATTCACTAAACATGTTTTCCGTTTGTGTTGAACAGTCATTTGCAATGCAAACCTGAGTATTTGTCTGAGACGCAATGGAGTTAACAAGTCTTTTGGCCGAAATTTTTGGCAAACGTTCGTCATTAATGTGAAAAATGGGTGCTGACGTAGGTAAATTTTCCTGAGGCACAACATTGTCAGCTTTCGTGTGACTCATTTTGAGTTTAAATTCTTGTAATTAGTGTCTGAGTAATTTCTTTTGTATCTAGTGTCTTGTTGGTCCAATTTTGTATTAGCTCTTTGCCATTTAAAGCAATGTTTAGCAGAATGACCATAACGAAAACATAATTGGCAACGCTCAGTTTGTTTTTGTGGAAACCGCCGTCTTTGATATGGCTGAAAATTGTGTCGCGTTTTATAATTTTCCTGATAATTTTGTCTGTCATGGTGTTTCTTTTCTCTAACAGGCGAGGAGTCATTTTTTTTTTGTGACACAGGTTGAGCAAAATTCAAATTATTTATTTTTTCCGTAAGCTCAGCAATTTTCGATTGCAACTGTTCAGTTGCCTGAAAAGAATCACTAGTAGTGAACACATTATCCTGTACAAATATGTCTTGCAAAACCTGTGCTCTTTCTACTGCTTTCGGATAAGTTTTTACATCTTCCTCTAATAATTTACGCCTGATAGAAGATGGTAGGCAAGACAAAAATTTTACATATTTTATATGATTCGAGGGATCTTTGTCTATAATTTCTGGGTAAACTTTAGTTACCAAAACATTCAACCGGTGGGCAAAATTTTTAATAGATTCATGCGGCAAAATGGTAAGCGTATTTAAATCATTTAAAGTCGCAGGGGCAGAAGTCTTAGCAAAAAAATCTGTTATTCTATTCTGAATAAACTCAAAATCTGTAGCTTTGTATAAGACTGGGTCTTCTATCATATATTGCCGCGCTGGACCTTTAAGTTTTGATTTTAGAAAAGCCACAGTTTCATCACGGGACAAGCCCTTAAGTTTTTCGTATGTTAAAATCTGATCAAAGAAAAAATTCACAAGGGAGGAATCTCCACAGAAATCATCAACTTGGAATTGAAAATTACTAGTCATTTTAAATTTTTAAATCTTTCTCTTTTAAAAATATATATATATGACCTCACACAAAAGTTTTAGCACAAAAATATCAATAAATATATAAATAATAAATTAAATGCATAACACAGTAAAAATATTAAAATAATAAATTACTACCATCATTTTGCACAAATATATTTTTCACCTACCTTGGTGTTCTTCCATCTACACAAAACATCTAACTAGTTTAAAAATCATGAGCATATTATTATATGAAAGATAAAAATGAGAACCTATATTTATTATTATTATTATTATTATTAAAATAATAACCTTCAACAATTCAAAATATCATAACTCAGTACTTTACTATGAGAAAAATTAAACTGCAGTAAAAACTTATCTTTTTTTTTTTTTAAATCATTATTATCATTTTTCCCAACACTTAAATACTTTTAAAAACATAAGAATAGAAATTTGTTATTTTTTTTTTTTTTTACTTATAAATTAAAAATATATCGCGTGCATTGTACCAAAAAATGACGGGTTGAAGTAAAATATATGATATGTTAAAAATATTATAAGCTGTAAACCATTTTTAGTACCACTTTTTTTTTTTTTTTTTTTTTAGTAAACCACTTTTTACACAAGGCAGTGGACACCTTAAAATTTTTCTTCTCTCTTTTTTTTTAATTAATTCTCGATATCACTTTAATTAATTACGAAAATTAATTTGAAATCACCCTTTTTTTTTTGTAAGTAAAACAACATATAAGGAGGACGCGGAAAAACACATCCGGGCAAATTATAATTCCACTCGTCACTGTACCTAACCGATTGCCGACGCTACACAAAATATCTTTATAGAATTTCACACTATCAAATCTTTAGCACTTCACTACACGGAAGAAGCACTTTCACAATTTCTCCAAAAATCTTCCTTCAGCAACAAAATGGAAAGAAAAGAAAAGAAAACTTTTCTAACCACCGAAGACATAAACACTGTTGTTGAATCCACATATTGAAAGATGCAAACGGGCGCATTTCACAAAAACGAAACTCAATTCACAAGCACAGTATGAAAAGGGGAAGAAAAATTCTCCCGGACACGATATGTTGAACAGAGCTGCTAATTAGTCTCTACTTTTTTTGTTATCACGGTCGCTCCGTAATAAGTTGTTCCAATACCGCAAACACTAGAAGAGCGTGCGTCATCAAATACTTGCGTCTATTTTGACAATAAAGTAGGAGATATTCGGAGATTGCAGTGTATCAGGTCTGTAAATATCTTGATTTCAAACTTTTCCGCACACAGATTCCGTCAATTATGAAGGAGATACAGTCCCATTTTGTAGATTGATAGACGCATGAAAAAGTTTTTTATACCAACGTAGCAAAGCGTACACACGCAAGCGAAGCCAGACCACCCATTTTAACGTACATACTTTACTTCAAAAATAGGCACCATTTTGTGTAGTATAGTTTTCGGTATACATTAGTTGACGTTTACATTCTAATAATATTATCTAAGAGTTGGCCTGATCGTCACAGTGGATAGTTTACTATAATAGTACATAATTGTTAAACTAAAGTGCGTTGAATCGCAAAAACACTTCAGATGCGTTTCCTGAGTAAAGAGACACAACAATAGTTCGGAGATATAAAAAGAACTCATTCTGTCGAAATTAGTCCTTTATTTGAAGCGAAAAGTTGCATAAAAGTGAAAGCAAACAGGTGGTCGGCTTGCTCCATAGCAAGGCAGTATCAAGAGAGTCTTTACACCTCTACATCTCAGCAAAGACTGATCATCTCAAATCATGACAATGTTCACAGGTCAGAGAGTATTTTACACCAAAAAAAAAGCAATTGGCAAGATTCATTACCGCCAGCAAAAATAACCGTTAATGATAAGAAATGGATATATTTAAATTTGGCGATTAAAGAGGGGTGTGTAATATCACAAAGTTCATCAGTAACCTTTTTGTGGCTTTTATGCGCTGGGAAAACCATCTGCGATCACGAAATATGGAGACAGAAATAACAATTTGTAACAACATAAACTGCGGATGTATATACATTTTGTGTTAAACTGAAATAATTACAAGGATAAAAGTAAATGTATTATGATAACTAGCAGATGCTCAAAGTTCAGAATTAAAAATAAAGAAAAATAATACCGGACAAAGTGCATACACACGGCCAGAAACATAGAATAAATTGCATCTGCCTGCAAAAAGGATAAAGCATTAATCTGTTAATAAATGAGACTTGATTTTAGAATAAAAGGAAAAGAGAAGCGATAACTTTTAACAAAAGAAATAAAAATGTTTTTTTTTGCTTGTTATAAAAATGAATATATATGGATCTATACCATATCTTCTAAATATTTTTTATTATTTGTCATCAAGAAAAGCATGACTTTATCTTCATATTTATCATCATCAAGTATTAATTCTATCATGATGCGTGAAGTAGGAAAACTGACTTCTTTTTCACTTTAAGCATCGAAAAAAAAGCCAAAAATTTAATTTTTGCGGTTTCAATTCTGAAAATTATTTTTAAGTTTGTAAACTAGTGATATAAACTGTAAGAGTGACATCCATGTAAATTTTAAGGTATACCATAAAGCAATTTTAAATAGCGATGCACAATGAACCATTATTTACAAAAAGTAATATGTATTATTAGGCATTAAAAAGGGACTTAACATAAAATTGATACCGCTACAATATAATGTAGTTATTGACACTACAGAAATATAAATTATTTAATGATATTACGAAAATATAATTTTATATAAATCTATAGAATTTTATTACACACACACACACACACATATATATATATATATATTATATTACGATGATTTACCGTCACATGTTGTAGTTGCAATAACGTTGATTATAGAAGGAGCACACATGGTCGCACAACGAAGTTAAGAACGTTGATTGCTATTGATGATATAAATATTGAGAAGCAGTCGTAACATTTTAGTTGCAGTTTCGACGCGGCCATAGCTGCAGTAGAATTTAAAACCCAGAGGCGTTTCTCCGTGAATTCAAAACGAACAAGGCTTTCAATTTCAATTCTTTATTAAATATTTCTCTTGGGCAGTTCCACCATAACCATAATAGCCGTGCATCACTACGTCATCAAGGAATAGAGGGTAAGTATAAGAACATCTCAATTATTCTCAAAACGAGCAGCCAGGGAGTTGTTTACAAGTGAAAATACGACTTAATTCTGAGGAAGCGCCGCAGGTAGCTGCTTTTTGTTACCCAGCGCAATAACACAAATTATGACGTAGAACGCGCACTGAACCAATGAAGAATTAAAGAAGACGCGTCATGCTACGTCACGACCAATGAAAGATAATTAGTAAAAGAGTTCGGACAGAGAGGAGTGGATTAATTTTGTAGTAAAGTGACTTTAGAGCGGGAAATTAATATTCGGAATAAAAATGAAAATGGCTCTCAAAAAACATTCTAAAACCCAGAAATGATCGGGGATCATGATAGCAATTAAGAATAACTAAAAGCTTTATATTTAAGTAAATTTGGACAATTTAGAATTAAATAAAAGGGAATTTAACAGAGTTAACGATAGAAGTTAAATTAAGAATAAGGATTTAATGAATATAGAGTAGTAAATTGGAATAAAACAGGGGGGAAAAATTAGAATTGTAAGAATTTGGAATAATTTAACTAAGGAAAAATGGCGAAATTTTTTTATTATTACATATATATATAAGACACTATTTATCTTGTAAAATGATTTTTTTTTCGAGTATGAGCGAATTGAAATAACAATTTTATTTTAAGGTTTTATAAATCCTTATAGCTCTAACAAAAACATACATAAAAATCAAAATGGTATCTTTGTTTGCTTTCTGTGCATAAAATAGCAAAAATGTAAAAATAACAAAGTTTAGCCCCCAAAAGCCATCCTCAAAACAATTGAAGGCTGTTCTCAAATCTAAACCGGTTATTTTCTGACACATTTTTTAAATTTTTTTTTGTTCGCAAACGTATAAAAATGGTAGGTGCGCTTATTAAGCAACTATATAATCAAATTGTTTTTTCCGTTTTTCGGTAAAGGCAGAAGATTTTTCAGAAAATGCTGTCAAAGTTTGCATTTTGAACCTAATTTTCAGACGCGATAGCGCAGGAAAAGAAAGAAAAACTGCTGGCTTGAAAGAACAATTGCTTGTAACTCAAGTTGGAATTCATTTATTGGAAAAGAAAAAGAAAACTGTTCGATTACAAATCATGCCTGCCAATAATCATGCCTGTAAATATCATGCTTATGTTTAAAAGCAGTGGCGCAGCCAGAATTCGGTTCTAGGGGGGTTTTGAGTTTATAATAAAGATGGTCACCGGTTATATGAATCATCGGTTAATGGAATCAGTCTTAAATGAATGAAATCATAATGCTTTTCTCCGCAATTAAGTTGGTTATGATTCATTTAAACAGCGTTTACAATATTAGAGTTACAAACTATAAAATGCACCAATGAAATAACACAAAACTATTTAGATTTATAAAGTGTTTAAAAATGATAAGGGGAAAACTTAAAGATGGAAGAACACACTACAGAAAATAATTTTTACATAGAAAATAACAGAGTTGGAATCCATTTGTTCAATCAAAAATACACAAGGTTTCATTACAAGAGAATCACGAATTCTTATTCCTAACTTTAATAATAATAATGAAGCAATTTTAACAAAATTTTCAATAGACTTACTTACCTTGCTTTTGGCCAAATGTAACAAGTCATTTAGAACTTTTAGGGCTATAGTCTTGAAATTTTATATGGATGTTACTTAAAAGACGTAAATGCTCCCCAGAATTTATTTTTTCAATTCGAAATTTAAAAGAATGCAAGAGTAAGAAGCATTCTAAAATTGCGATTTATGTGACACAATTGGTATGAAAACTTGGAATTTGGCATGATGATTACTTTTATGTAGTAAATGCTTCCTTATAACATTTTTAAAACATTTAAAAATTTAAAAGGACGAAATGAGCTGAAAACTTTCTAAAAGTGTTCTAAATTATGATTTAGTTGAAACTGTTAGTGTTAGAAACTTGAAATTTAGTATAGAGATTACTTTTAAGATGGAAATGCTTGGCATAAAGAATTTATTATAAATGGTAAATTTAAAGGTGTGAAACAGCTGAAAGTATTCTAAATTACGATTTATTTAGAACCTCACATCATATCGGGCCTTTCGAAGACGATCTTTTTTCTATGCTAAAAGTAACTAAACGTCTGTATTTCGACACATGTGGCTGAGAGGTTCTGCTCTCGAAGCTGGTAGACGTGAGGTGCTGGGTTCGATCCCAATCGCGCCCGTCGGCCTAATCGTTCGGAGTTTTCGTGGTTTTCTTCGAGCCGTGGATTTATCCATGCGTAAATACGGGTTAGGTTCCCTTAGAAAGACCCCCACGAAGGGCACTCCCTCCGGGCCTATATCCCAAGTGTAGATAATTGGCCGTCAATAATCAACCCAACCCAACCCTGTATTTCGACACAATCCATTAAAAGCATCTTGGAAGATCAAAATTACAGCGCCTACAAAAATTTGGAAACGTTCTGATGAATAAAAGTATTTAAAAAAATCTGAGAATTTTTCGATGACAATGCAAAAAGAAAGTTGGGTATTTTGGCGTGGGTTTGCTCGGCGTCGGCTCATGTTTTCAGTATTAAATGTGACTTAGTCTTTTTTGACGTGACTCTGTGCTCTTCGACTTTAGTCAAAGACTTAGACTTTTTTCACGGAATTTTAAAGAGGGCTTGGATACAGTTATATTTGCAATCGAATAAAATTTCAGAGAGTTCGGACAGTAACTTTTTTGTGTTGTTACTTTAAAGGACACGTCGCAAAAAAAAAAAAAAAAAAAAAAAAAAAGACGTGAGAAGAAAGCATTTTTTTTTACAGCTAGATATCAATATTTTTCCACGGTCTGTAAAACCATTATATTTATAACCATGGCTTTGCGAATTTCATAAAATCTGGTAGCCAGTAAAAAAATTCTAGTTACCAGTAAAAAAAATATAACCTGCTCCCCTCCGAAGTCACTAATTTTCAAAAGCACAAAAGTTTTTTATCAATTAATTGAGAAAAATAATAAGCCTATTGTAGGATTATTAGTTACATAGTTTAGAACAGTTACATCATTTAAAAAGATGGTATAAACAAAGTTTTCTAATGAAATTTATCAAAATTATTTATTTATGAAAAAAAATGTAAAGGCTGCATTAACCGGTATGTTCAGGAAATGCTGATTGGCGAAGGTTTCAAATGTCTCAATAAGTGAGTGCTGAAAAATCTATATCTGATGAGGGGGGCATGGATGAAACAGTGAAGCAGGAAAACAATTTCTGCCTATTTTCGTGTCGAAGTCAGTCATATAATTATATTTTATTAATTTAAAATTTGCATTTGTTAAACTTATTTTTACCTAATTAAAAATGCCGAAAATGAGAAAAAATGCCATTTATGGTCATTTCTTAGGTCAATTTTTTACAAAAAATTATAATAATAAAAAAAAAAATCGCGTTAAATAACTTGGTGGCTAGATAGAAAAACTAGGTCAAGAAGCTGTCTTTTAAAACAAACAAGAAGGTGTCTTTTAAAAATGCTTTTCTGTCTAATAATCAATATTTTTTAGTGAAAATTTCATTTAAAAATATAAAATTTATGTAAGATATATAATCATACAAATTTGAGGTAATTATCATGAGCCCAGGCACCGCCGGACGGGTCAGCTAGTATAATTTTAATGACATGCATTCGTTAAAATGCAATAAGTGTAAATCAATGCATAACTGATATATTGCTGATCAATTTAAATTAATGCATGGTTAGCGTAAGATTGTGCGTAATTATAGATAGTATTTTTCTAAAAAATGCATTTAACGTCTTTTTTTTTTCAAAATCCATACTCACAGGCAGGTCTTAAATTCTAGGAAAAAAGAGTACCGGAGCTCATACATATACGCTATAAGCAAGAACCCGAAGGCTCTCATCCTGTGAAGAAACATATCGGAGACTTGAGGCTTCCATGAAAAAAAATATTTTATTTGAAGAAAGATAATTGAAAAAATGAGGCGGTCCCCCAGCACTCAGAACGTCTATATCTTCACATCATGAAAACTCAAAATCGAATGCCTTTTTTTGAGATGCCACAAATTTATCCGCGTCGACCCATAGGGTACAGAAGAAAATTCGTTAGGGAGAAGCACATTCTAATTTTTTGAACGCAAACCGCCAAATCAGATTACCATATATCAGCATCTTTATAACAACAGAAAACTAACTTTCCGAACTTAACATCTGCAGGAATTTTAGCATGCAGATGTATCGAGAAATAGACGTTGCATTTTATCTTTCTTTATTTATTCTGTGATCCAAAATGTATGCTTTAGGAAAGCACGCAGATGCCAAACTGAAAATGATTTCATTTCTCATATGAAAACCGCAAGCACATACGAAAGAAAGAATTTAGACATGTATATTAATTGAGAAAGGATCACTTCAAGCTGCGATAAAAGAGTTTAAGAATTGTTGAATTTTAAATAGAAAGGAAAGAGATTTTCTTTTCACAGAAGCGTGATAGAATTAAAAATAGCTAAAAGAGGAACCACAACTAATTTATAAAATTTTAACGATAAATACATGAATCTCCATCATAAGCAAGACGTCGTTGCTACATTACCAACAAATGAAATATAGTCTTTAAATTTGTGTACAGACCCCCTACGAAACAAATGATTCGAAAGAAACACCGATTGCAAAAATCTGCTCATAATCGAAAAATAGCTTTTTATGACTTTAAGTACTTTTTTAAATTCTTACTTTTGCAAAGATTTTTTTCCTGGGTACGCTCATAGCTTGGTCTTAGATATAACTGAGAGCAAAAAACGCAAAAAAAGCCGCTTGAAACAGAGAGACTTACAAAGTGTATGTTTTTTTTTTCTTTGGAATTCGATGATCTGTTATTGTTTCAAACGTGGAACAAAAACAGAAATGCAATTAAGAAACATACCACTGTATACTATATAACTCAAAGCGTCTGTGTGAGAGTATATGACCCATCTTGTACTATAAGATGTCTCGACAAAGTGACGCAGTCCAAAAATCAAGTTTTGACATAACCTATGCGTGTAATATGCGCTTTCACAGTTTTAAGTAGAATTTTCGCCATTTAATTGAATCACATTGTTGAATAGAATTTGATTAAAAAAAGCGGTGGATTCTGCCAAGGCGGAAAAGCCAAAAAACTTAATTTTAACTTTAGTAGTTTTGATTCATATAAGCGGCAATTATAGTAATTTTTTTAGCTCTGGGGGGTGTTTTAACCCCCAACCCCCCCCCCTTGGCTGCGCCACTGAAAATTAGTCAGAAAATGTATCAGAAAGTTACATGTTGTTGCGCGTATATATATTATTTCTTTCGCCTTAACCCATTTCAGCAGGGTTTTATTATGGATGTTAAATAAAAGCCTGATTGATACTATCTACAAACTACATAGTGTAAAATACTGATTTTTCTTTCTAAAATATCACTTCAAAGAACTCAAGTCGATAAAGTTTTAAAAGTGACCCCTGCGACGGCCATGTAAATTTTAAGGTATACCATAAAGCAATTATTAAATAGCAATGCACAATGAACCATTATTTAAAAAAGTAATATGTATTGCTAGGTATTAAGAATGACTTAACATAAATTGGTACCGCTGCATTATAATAAAGTTATTGACACTACAGAAATACAATTTATTTAATGATATTACGAAAATATAATTTTATATAAATCTATAAAATTTTATTTAAAAAATATATATAAATATAATACACTATTTATCTTGTAAAGTAATTTTTTTTCAAGTATGAGCGAATTGAAATAATAATTTTATTTTATTTGAAGGTTTTATAAATCCTTATAGCTCTAACATAGACATATATAAAAATCAAAATTATATCTTTGTTTGCTTTGTGTGCATAACATAGAAAAAAATGTGAAAATTAAATAGTAAAAATGTAAAAGTAACCAAGTTTAGCCACCAAAAGCCATCCTCAAAACAATTGAAGTGAACCTACATATTATATATAGTACACTGGTGTCCAGAAATTAAAAGGCAGTAACCAATTTCAGACGTTTCGTCGAATATCTTACTGAAACTCGTGAGGACATTCCCGGACTGCCCTTGAACACTGAGGATGTAAAGAACATGTTTGATTTCATGTTTTTCAGTGAAGATTTTGTCGCGAGGACAATTAGGTGGGGCAATAATAATTTTAATAATAAAATTATTTTTGATCTCCCAAGTAGCAGAAAATGCTAAAAATGATCTGTCACTATAGCAAATCACTATGTAGGTCCTGTTCAACATTTGTGTGCATTTGCGTAAGCATAGCACGTATATTCGTGAAGATGTTAAAATGTCGTGAAGATGCCCTATCGTATTGACTATCAAATCATGACAAAAAAAAACTTTGTTTGCAGTTAAAATTTATTTCATAAAAAACCTATATCTCATGAAAGATTCAATATATTAATATTTCAATCACAGTATACTATTTCTACGATTTTTTGCCAAGTTTATGGAAAGCGCTGTTAAATTTGACTGAAAACTCTGCATGCTATAAAAAAAAACTTTTGAATTTTTCATAGAAACGTTAACACCTTCACGAATATACGTGCTATGCTTACACAAATGCATACAAATGTTGGACAGGACCTACATAGTCATTTGCTACAGTGACAGACCATTTTTAGCATTTTTTGTTACTTGTGTGATCGAAAATATTATTTTAATATTAAAATTATTATTGCCCCCCCCCCCCACCCTTAATTGTCCTTGCGACAAAATCTTCACTGAAAAACATGAAGTCAAACATGTTTTTTATATCCTCAAAGTTCAAGAGCATTCCGGGCATTTCCTCGCGAGTTTCAGTAAAATATTCGACGAAACGTCTGAAATTGGTCACTGCCCTTAATTTCTGAACACCAGTATATTAAATAGATGTAATAAAACAATAAATTATATATCATAATAGAAAGTTTTTAGATGAAATGTCTATACTTGCCAAAAATAATTAAGGCTTACGTCCATAATTTTTTCTTAAGCTATAAAATTTAAGAATTTATTTTTCTCTGTAACAAGTAATTTACTTTAAGAGGAGGTTTTCAGTGTCTAGATCTAGAATATGCCTAATATTTATGTCGTGACAACCAGTATAACAGGCAACGTACACGTCAAAAACTTTAAACATTTTTTTTAAATTCGTGCATGTTTTCTTGCTTTAATCGTTATTGACACTTTTTTTAGTAAATCAAACAAGACCTTCTCTGTTTGAATGACAAACCTTTAAAAATAATTTTAATTTTTAGTAATTTCGATTTTATAAACACTTTCGAAAGTTAAAAAAAAATAACGACGAAAAATTAACTTTAAACTTAAAAAAAAGCCGCCATTTTGAGAAATTTTGATTTATTTTATCAATTTTCGGTTCGGTCTCCAACTAATTTAATATATTTTGAGAATCCGTGTAAATTTTTTGCACCGATTTACTGCACATTCCATGCATAGTGAAATTTGGGGGATTTTAGATCGATTAAAATATCAACAATTTTAAATGAAAATATACATACACGTAGGAAAACTACGTTAAATTCAGTGCCAAAAACATGTTTTTTCTTTGCGTATTTTTTAAACGAAAAACAAAAATCGAATACTGTTGCTATTCAGAAACACAAATTCCAAATCTAGAAAAAAATGAATGACTCTCTGAACGTTTCATTAAAATATCCGATTATGTTCTTAAAATATTTGTAAAAGCATATTAAAGTCTTTAAATATTTTAAAGGATTTTTAAAATTTATATCTGTAAGCATTTTTTTCTGTAAGCACTTTTTCAGAAATAGCGGTGATAGCTTTCATAGAGAGGCTTTGCGATGATCCACCAGTATTCGTTTCATTTCGTTCCTAAATACTGTTCTGGCGCCACCTATTGGAAATAAATATAAACGAATTAACTTTCTGTTGAAAAAAATATTTTATATAAAATACTAATAAAGTTGTAAAATAATATAAAATGTATATAAGCATATTTTTAAAATAAGAAAGTTTCAGGACATATTGATTTATTGATCAACTTTTAAAAGCCTCTGCTTAATGTTATTTCTTTCTTAAAAATTTAATTTGGTTACATAAATTTTTAAGAGCCTAGCTTATATCCAATTAAATTCTGAAATTTTGCTTGCAATAAATATAAAATGAATATTTCTTATGAAAATGAGAGAATATTTCTTATGAGCATATTTTCATATAAAACATGTATGTCAACATTTCTGTAAATAATTTGTTCTGTAAACTCTTTTTTCAGAAATAGTGGTGACAGATTTCATTGGAAGGCTTTGCATATTATTTTGGCACCATCTATGGACAATTCAGATAAACGAAGGACCTTTCTGTTGAAAAAAAAAATATATATATAATGTAATATTAAAGTTGTAAAATAATATAAAATGTATATAAGTATATTTTTAAAATAAGAAATATTCAGGATGTATTGATTTATTTCAAGATCAATTTTTAAAAGTTTCAGCTTAATATAGTTTATTTCTTAAAATTTTAATTTGGTTAAATCAAATTTTAATCGCCTAGCTTATATCCAATTAAATTCTGAGATTTTTGTTTGCATTGTAAAATTCATATTTCTAAAGAAACGCAATTAAATACAAGGCATATACATATAGTACCGCATATCACATATGTTAAGTATATGAATGCAGATCAAATTTTGATTTTTAACATAGTAACATTTAAACCTAACTTTGTAGTGAAAAAAAATGTAATTTAATAAGAGAATGTGAAAAGATATTTTTCAGTCATACTAATGCAGTTAATAATTTCAGTTTACTTATGAACTAAAATAAGAGGACTTTTAATGATCAAAATTTATTATAGATTTTTCAGGCATATTTTAAAAATAAGGCAAAATCAGGCTTTAATTTGAGGTATACTTTTAAAAGTTTAAGTTATATAATCTACTTTCATCGTTGTATTTATTTTAACTATTTCTTCATTACTGGAAAACTTTGTTTTTTCTGTCTTTTTAAATGGGATGTTTTCCTACTGTGAATTAAGAAGCTAACACCATAAACATGCAGTTTTCTATCTCTTTCTATGTCTTTCTGCTATATATTTGTTTCTTCATTACTGGAAAACTTCGTTCTTCAAGAAATATTAAAATCCAACTCTATTATAATATTAACTTAGACAATTTAAAACGAACAAAATTTTAATTTTTTGGGCAATCGCTAAAGGTTAAACCATTACAGAATTTGCATTTAATTTTTCTTATGTAACCAAAGAATGAGCTGTGAGTCAAGCTCTTTAGAAACTCATCAATATATATATAATAAATATTAAATTAAAATTAAAACTTTCATGGTAACCATCACAAAATCAAACTAAAGTAAAAACAATAGAGTAAATTCTAATTCTTTAAATATCTCTTATTACAATAATTTTCAATAGTATCAGGTATGTCTTTGGTGCGCAACAGAGATATCACTCATTTTTGAAAGTTTAATATTTTAAAATTTTAAAATAAATTATCTTATGATTATGTCACAGCTTTTATTTTCAACATTGTGAGTATATTTTAGCCTGATCAACTAAAATATTTACTTGTTTTTGAGAGTTTTTGAGGTTGAGTAGACACTTTATGCAGGCATAAGATGTGTATTTTGATTTTAGGAATTTTCAAATTGATGTTGAAAAATGAAATTAAATGTTTTTAATTCTATATCAAAATAAACTATTTTTACTTATTTACTTTTTCTTAAACCAATTGTTTCAAAAATTAATATTATGTTATTTACTTCAACAGATAATCAAATAGTAACAGTTTATAAATATTTCTATAATTATATAAACATATAAATAATTGGATAGTGATAATGTGATTTTAGAGTGATTGTTTTGTGTAACAATAGAAAATTAAGTATTTAAACAAAATTGCCTTTGTAGTCCATTTCTCAGCTAAAATTAACGTCTTTTTATTGTTATGTATTGTCTTTATTTATTCGAAGTTTGCCAAATAAACAACTCTCTACATTTAGGATATGAATACTTATAACTTAACAGTATAATTTTATAAAATGGTATCAGAGAGAAAAAAAATATTGTAAGGAACTACTGGTTGAGAGTTCACTTTCTAAATATTTAGATTTAAATTTATTTGGATTTTGAAATTATTATTATGTATATATTTTTTATACTTTCGACTGGCAAAAATACTTTCTTGTATAATTAAAAAATAAGAAATTTATTTATTTGCTATGTAATTATTTTATCCTCAACCAATATTTTCCTTAACAATAAATAAACAAACTGTGATATTTTCTTAAATTATATTACTGTTATTATATTATTATTATTTCTACTATTGAATTATATTATGAATTACTACATATGTTGAGAAATATTAGTTATATTGAAAGTTATTATTGTTATGTTTATGAATTGAATTTTATTATAGTATTTATTTATATTACTGAAGAGTTATATTATTTATTAGTGAAAAAATATTTGAAAAATATTAGTGAAAGATGTTGGGATGCCACAGGAATATAACAAAGATAACATATTCCAAGTACAATAAACGACCAAGAAAATAACTTGATAAACAACCCTTTAAAGGTAGTTTAATCATTACCAAAAGACTTGTTTATTATGTAGAAAATTTACTGTGATACTTAAGAGAAAGATGTTGTGACAAAATGCTATTATTATAAAAGTATTGGCAAAAATGACTACAGTTTTTAAAATTTGATGGACAAATGTCTTAATTTTCAGCCTTTATATAAAAACTGCATTTTAAAAAAGAGACTGTACAAATCATTTTTTAAAAAACAAAATGAGGACTTATAACGATCCATTAAAGAGACTGAATAAAAAAGTTGGATCTAAGAATTTCAAATTTGAATGAAGTCGATTTTTTTTAAAACTTTGTTTTAACAATTTGGTTGTGACTACTTATTCTAAACTTTGTGAACTTGCTGAAAGCAAAAATTTTCATTATTATTATTTTGTTTTTCTTGTTTATTAATATGTATTAATTATTGTTATTGTATTTTCTTGTGCACTTACAAATGGTAAGTGAGATTGTAACATTTTTGTATTTCAATGAGATCTTCTTTCACGTCCTTCTTCAAAATTGTTAACTTCAAAATTATTATACTTCATTCTTTTTGATTGCTTCTCTTTCAAAAATGCCAGTGCAGGCTCACTCTAAACAACTTTAAAATTTAATTTTTTATCTCGTCTGAAACCACCGTTTATAAAACAGCTTGTTCAGTCAAGAGTTTTTAAGGGGGGGGGGGATAATATAATAAAATTTAAAATTTATCGCGATAAGCCAAAGTATTTTTATTCCATCCTAGTCTAACTTACTCAATAATATTTATTTCCTCCGTTTATTAATGTATTTAACTCTATAATTAATTATATATACTATAGCTGTGGTAACGTGAGACGATGTATATATAATTAATAAAATCCATTATCGTTTGAAACGAAAAAAAACTTTATTGTAAATTAACATTAAACAATAAAAGTAAAAAAATATGATGAACATATCCACGTTGTAAAAGTATAATTTCAGAAATAAGCATTCTGACCTCTACTCAAAGAGAACCTTTCTTCAACTGGTTCCACATCCCACTGACCATCTCGCCTCCCCTCAACAAAAACAAATCCTCTTGCATCTCCCTCCAAATCCCTTAGTGAACTCTGCCTTCTGGAAATTGGTCTTTCTTGAATACCGCACATACATTCCAGCCTGGCTTATTTCAAGGTGACAATGAAGAAAGAGGCCAATCTATCATTCTATTTTTCATTCTTAGGAGATTATCCCATTTCTCCAAGGAAGTGATTAGTTGAGCACGTCAAACTGTCACCCTTCTCTATAGTACTATCTTACTTGAATAGTGACAATTCACAAGACACCTTTGTCATTCATAACGGATTATCTTGATCTTCCGAGTATGTGAGCAATGAAAATTTTCAACATGTCACAACTTCTCCCCCCTAAGAAAAAATTTCTGCAGGAAATTTGGCATATACATGAATACAATAAGCTCCTTCAATCAACTTCTAAAGAGGTCATCAAAGTATAAAGGAATTTACAATAACACATGAAATCCCTATAGAATACAAACACATTCCCATACTCAGTATTTCATAGACCACACTGTCAACAGGTTTTACTATAATCCCTTACCTACAATACCTAAGAATAATTCCTGGAATAATTTATACTATTGATGCCCTAAGAAACAATTTTGAAATATTTCACATACATATAATACCAAATACAGATTACACTTTACATGATTCTAACAAAGAAAACAAAAAAAGAAATAATAATAAAAAGAAAGAATTAATCTGTCTATAACACAATGACTAATACAATTCTCCTAAAAACTTGCTTAAAAGCCTAAATTTAGACGCCTCTACAAACAAAAAGAACGCATACTAAATTATGCAGTTATTAAATTAATGAAGTTTTACTATTACGAAAATATTAAGCATTAAATGATAAATAAACACAATACAGATATTACAATAATGAGTACTCCCAAATTTAGAATAAAACTTAATTTAGAGAATTCTCCCAAAAACCAATATCTAAATTACTTCTATCAGAAAATATTTTCGACAATAAATTTCGCTTTACAACTTCATAATCATAATTTTTCCTTTCAAAATCTTGTTTGATTTTAATAAATATTTCTTTGTGATCCGTTTTAAAAGCAGAATGCTCCATTCTTTTTAACTTTGATTTTCCATATCCATTTTCTCGGCATTTAGCCCGCCAATTTACTCTATTATTTACCTTCATCCAAGAATTATTTTTTCTGGCCACAGTCATAGGTGAACTCAATTTCTTTGTAATTCTATTTCTAACATGCTCGACTCCCATACTACCAACAAAATACACGGGTATATTTACAGCATGCACAGAATTCTTTTCTCGAAATTGACCTCCTTTACCTGACCTTTTATCACCATCCGTTTTAGACGCATCCTCTTTTGTATCGATCAATTTAGACCCTTTTCCCAAATTCCTATCAGTCACGTCTCCCGGTGAATTTACCTCCATCTCATTAACAGACTTATTATCCCTTTCACAGATTTCATTTACAACCATTTTTCTAACAAATTTTTGCTTATGATCGATAGATAATCTGAAGGTTCCCTGCCCATTCAATTCTCTCCAATTTTCCACTTGTTTACACACTGAATTTTGCTTATCCATACTTCCAAATTTTAAGAATTCCTAAACCGCTGGTGTTATAAGTGGTGGAGAATTTAGTTTTCTCACAACTGCAACCACCACATTCTTTTCAACATACTCTTTTTCACCTTCTATCAAAGCAAAAGGCACTGACACCAAATTCACTTTTTGTCTATTTCCGAGGGCCGGTATAAGAAAGACATTTCCCACTTTCTTCGCACTCCAAGGAATGTCATTAGCATCAAAAACCTCAATTTGCGCCCCTGTGTCCTTAATCGCTTTTACTTTTTTACCATTCACACATAAATCAACCATAGGTAATTCGGTTTCCACACCTTCCTTATTATTTATACCTTTCTCATCACTAGTAATAATCCAAGCTATGCTTTTATCCTTATAATTGGATTTACTTTTTAACAATTCAGTACAATTTGGACGGATGTGACCAACTTCCAAACAATTGTAACATTGGACTTGTCTCTGCTTTTCAAAAGCATTGTCCTTCTTAAATTGGTCAGTTTTCCCCCTCTCTTTTGAACTCTCAATTTCCGATTTGGGTTTACCTTCACTCTTAATTTTAGATTTAAAGTTATCCTTTTGATTATCCTGTAAAGTCTTATTTTCCCAAGGTTTTCTATCCGACCTCTTAAATTCCCTTCTTATACTCTCAAACTTATCTGATCTTTCCGCTAGCTTAGAAGCAATCTTTATTTCCTCCCAATCATCCATAAATTTTTCTTTTATCTCAAAATGGACACGTTTTTTCAATTGTTCCGTGAGCATTAGTTCTTTTAAGGATTCAAAATCCCTCACTTCTAACGACTCTAACCAATTATCAAGATAACACCTTAACTCATAAATCAGATCCACCCATAATTCACCGGACTTTCTTTGATGAGTTTCAAATTTTTGTTTTAAGGCGCCTGTACTTAGCCTAAACTTGTCTAACAAAACTTTCTTTATATGTTGAAAATTATCACATTTGTCTGTTGGTTGTTTTACTATAATTTCGGCAATATCAGAAGGTAACAAAGGAATTAATTGACTAACCAGATCTTCCTGAGAAACTTTAGCTTTCTCGGCTTGCCTTTCAAAAATCATAAAGAAAAAAGTTATATCAATTAATTTAGAATCAAAGCGCGGAACTAAATCCTTTAAATTTACCTTAAGAGTTCTATGAAAATCTACATTTGATTCATTAGATGAGACGCTAACACTATCCGCAGGATTTTGAATACGCAATTTTTCTAATTCAAATTGCTGTTGTTTCTCAAGTTTTTGTAATTCAAGTTGTTGTTGTTTTTCAAATTTATCTGCCTCAAGTTGTTGCTGCTTTTCAAGTTTATCTGCCTCAAGTTGTTTTTCAAGTTTATCTAATTCAAATTTCCTAAGTTTATCTTTTTCCTCTTGCGCAATCCTATCTAATTCAATTTGCCTCTCTCTTTCTTTACGATCTTTTTCAATTTGTCTCTCTTTTTCTTTACGATCTAATTCGATTTGTTTTTCCAGTTCTTTCTGCTCTGCCTCCTGTTCAAGAATATATTGCAATCGAAGTTTCGCGTAACTTTCTTTATAATCCTCAGCACTAACAATAGCCTGAATTATAGCTAGATTTTTACACGTTTTTGACACACTGGTCTCAAATTCCTCTGCTAATAATAGCAAGACGCTTTTATTATATTTTACTAAATAGTCTGACATATTTTCCCCCAAAATATAATAAATTTCAAAATAACAGATATATTCAATTTACAATAATACAATAAATACAGAAATATAATTTTCTGCACTATACGTATAATAATGTTATGGTAAAGATACCATATATATCTTTTTCAAAAATTAAAGAAATCTATATTTTAAGTATTTTATTAAATATACTTTCCCCTTTCTGTATTATCGTAATTTATATACATTCCCGGCTGTTAAAACGCGCACCCTTTTGATCATTCTCTTTCAACGATAACTTTTAGTCAAAATCATACATATTGTTTGTAAATTATCATTAACGTACTTTATTCGGTCTCCCACATATCAAAGTAAATGAAATTATCCAAGGCATAAAATGTTTCCTTTCTCATGGTCAGTTTTGACTTCATACTGAATCCAGATGTTAATTCCGTCTGAGTGACGCCTTATAACATATTTCTGAAATATCTTTCCTGCATTTTCTCAAAACAACTAACCACTAAAATTCTATTTCACTCTCTTTTTTTGCCAAAGTGCAATCTTCGCCAATAAAGATTTCCCTACCAATGACGTCAATTATGAAGTTGATCTGATGTATATGTAACGGTTACAATTCCCACGCAAAAATACAATACTCTTGGCTCTAAAAATGTAAATGGTTTGGCGTATTTTCAACGCACGCTGTCATTATCAAAAGGACACTTTCCTCTCTGATCTCCGCGATGTAACATCTCTAAAAATATTCTGGCCCCTTGGCCACCCCTATGGTACTCTCCTAAAACATTTTCCCACTTTTTAAAATTCGGATATGCAGCCTAAGTTCTCGATATTCTTACTTCGCTCCTCTGTCAAAAATTTGGATTGTCACCCCATCATACAAGATGTGATTTCTCATACCCTTGGATTATTAACTGTGGAATAACTTCATAGATATGTCTTATTTTCATCGTTTTAAAATAAAGAAAAGATGTTTGTCAAATACTTCTTGATTCTTCCTCGTCGAAACAAAAACTTTTTCCAGTTCTCAGCAGGATGTCGTCAACTTGAGTTATTACGGGAAACAACATATGAATTCACTATACGCCTCTCGGGACCTAAATGTTTATGTCCCACCGAAAACAATTTTCCTATATTTCAGATGCCTACAAATTCGTCGACCATTCCCATACTCCGAACTATTTTTGATTCAACTCCGAAGCTTTCTCCTATTTCTTTTCGATAAATGTATTCAAAAACGACACAATTTCAATATAGCAAAAACTCATGCAACAGTGACGTCTTTCAAACTGAGTATATCCCCCAAAATAAATTTTATACCCAACAGTACAGTATAACATCAATTTATTTTGAAACAGTAATCATAATCCTCTACAGTATACCCATAAAATTAAGCTATAACTTTATTACTGTAATAAATAAAATGTATATAAACAAAACTCTTATTTCCAAAAGTTTTATACAAAATTATGATTAAAATACCCTGACTAATAATCTCAATTAATCAATAACAATTTACTATACCCCAAGTAAATTTTAACATATACATAAGTATATAATTTTCTTAACCCAATATTATACCTAACAGATACCAGAAAATCAACAAACATAAAAATTCTAACTAAAAAATTAAATACGAAATCAATAGCTTCCCTAGAATTCTTTAATTTCGCATAGAGTTTTGTTCCCCGAAATTAAAATTTATACACTAAATTTAATTTAAAACAGACCTCTATAGAAGATTTCATAAAAGAGCTTACCTCCAGATGCAGATATTTCCTCTACACTGATACCAGGCTTCCTAGCACTTTTAAAGATGACACACACAGATGTTTGAAGATTTGAAGACACTAATTTTTCTGATGAGGCACTAATTTCACCTTAGATCCGTATGTAGACAACTCACATGGCACACCGCATATCTTCATTCCACTGATATATTTTGAAGCACACACACGTAGCACCAAGTCTATAGTTGACTGTTCATACACCACACAGCTTTAGTCGATAAAGTTCTTTTACCAGTTCTCTACTTGCTAGAACTCCGAGAAAAACCACGAATCCAATTAGACTTCGACTCCACAACTCTGCTTGTCCGCTTTCCACTGGCTCTTCATCTGTTTAATTAGGTTAACACATAGATCCGTAATCTAATTTACTCTAGATCACATATCCCAGTTGCTGCCACCAATTAATTATATATACTATAGCTGTGGTAACGTGAGACGATGTATATATAATTAATAAAATCCATTATCGTTTGAAACGAAAAAACTTTATTGTAAATTAACATTAAACAATAAAAGTAAAAAAATATGATGAACATATCCACGTTGTAAAAGTATAATTTCAGAAATAAGCATTCTGACCTCTACTCAAAGAGAACCTTTCTCCAACTGGTTCCACATCCCACTGACCATCTCGCCTCCGCTCAACAAAAACAAATCCTCTTGCATCTCCCTCCCAATCCCTTACTGAACAGCCTTCTGGAAACTGGTCTTTCTTGAATACCACACATACATTCCAGCCTGGCTTATTTCAAGGTGATAATGAAGAAAGAGGCCAATCTATCATTCCATTTTTCATTCTTAGGAGATTATTCCATTTCTCCAAGGAAGTGATTAGTTGAGCACGTCAAACTGTCACCCTTCTCTATAATACTATCTTACTTGAATAGTGACAATTCACAAGACTCCTTTGTCATTCATAACGGATTATCTTGATCTTCCGAGTATGTGAGCAATGGAAATTTTCAACATGTCACAATTCCAAAAAAACCTCATATCTAAATTCAATATTTTAATGGCTACTAATTAGTTCAATAAATCGCGTCTTTATCTTTAAATTATAAAACTCCCTAATATTCATACTTTTAAAAAATCCGCATAATTCCCTTTTAATTTTCTAAATTCCTAAAAAGACTGTATTTATTTTAATAAGTTCCGATATTAAAAATCATTCGCCAGATCATAAAATCTTTTTCTTATATTAAAATGTAAAAACATTTATTCTAATTCCATTCTGGCTGCGTTCCAAGTTCGATAAACCATTTTTCTTATTTTCTTTTCCCCTTCCCTAAAAGTCAAAATCATTCCATATTCTCGAACCAATTAACTAACGGTAATCAATTAAACTAAAACACTCTGGGTCATAGCTAAATCCTCGAACATCATGGAATTTTCTGGAATTTTCCTTCGCGCCAAAAAATTAGCAGAAACCATTTTATTCCAATATTCTGGAGCCGTCACATAAAATCCCGGCTCACGATTGACGCACAGGCCCTCACGTGACTATGTGTATTCCTACTCTTACTGAAAGGACATATCGCCGCTTTTTCCGCTTCGGAGGGATTCGAAGATTCGAGCATTCGAAAAGAGGGGTGCTGCATCCGTGTTTGGTTTATCGAATCTCTGCCTGGTAATGGCGGAGGGAGTAGTTTTTCTGATGCTATTAGGAATGAATAATTATAAAAGTTAACCATCCGGCTTCTGCTGTAATAAAAATTCTGTCATCAAAACTAAAAGAGATGACTCGTGTGAAAGCAGATCTACAAATGATGTCGTTTACGCTTCTAAATAAAAGTTTGATTGTGTTGTTGGATGAAGTTTTGTTCTTATGCAGACGCACACACGCCATCTACTGTGAATAAAACGACTGCCAAAAATCCGAGTGCGGAAACTTCCTCTTCGGTTGATTATGAAAGAACATCTAATATTGAAAACCACCATTTATTAAAAAATGGTATTGTTCAATCATCTCGGCCCTAAATATCATCACATATATATATATATATATATATATATATATATATATATATTTCAAAACTTTCGCACGTGAATTATTTTTTTTTAAATATTTTTGAATGTTTTGTTCAATTTTTGAACTATTTCAGAAATTGAATATTGAGTAAAAAAAAAAATCCTCATCATTTGTATTTGTAGAAATCATTTGCCATTCTTACAATGTACTTTTCTACAATCAAACCTTTCAATAACAAAATCTTCATGCTGTTTGTTTGTATGAAGTCTTATGAAAATGAAATGCAGATCAACATTCCGTCATTTTTGACGAGGGTTATATACTAGTTTTAATAATAATAGCAACTATAATCTTTTAAAAATAATAGCATCTGCATTACATTTAAAACTTTGAAAACTTTGTGATCAAAGTTTTATGACAACGGGATATGCCCTTTATTTCTGTTTACATTTATTTATTATGAAATCGCAGAAAAAAAAGACAAGTGGGTAAGTGTGATCGAAGATCGCACAAAGGGTTTCGTTTAGTATTCCTTTCAAAACACTTTATCCTTCCTTTAATAAATCCAAGTAAATTTCTCTTAGCAACAACAACAACAACAACAACAACAAATCATGTTTTTTATAAAGTAAAACTTTACCGGTCTATTTTTCTCGTTTTTTCGAATATCTGAACCGACTCTGATATTATACTCTGTCATAATAATATCTGTCATGTGGACTAAATGCGATATTTAAAAAAAAAATAGTTCATATAAAATAGATATTTAAACCTATTGCGTAATCCTCTGTAATCCAGGTCCTACTGCCAAATTGCGTATTTTAGAAAGTGAGACTTTTTGTGAGAGTTCTTTAAAAGTATCTACATTGATTTTAAACTATTTGTTGCTAGCAAATGTCCATGTTTGGAGCTAACCTTGCCCACAGATTACGGAGGATTAGTTATTTTATATTTTACTAGCTGTTACCCGCGACGTCGGTCACGTAACATTTAAATAAAAATAAATGCATTAATAAAGGAAAACGTTTCACCCCCGATAATTTAGACCATATGTAACTCTCTTTATAACAAAATCCGTTTATTCGAATGTCTGAACAGGCTCGATAGCGGGCGAATCCCGCTAATATACTCTGTCATAATAATATCTGTAATGTGGACTAAAGGCGATATTTAAAAAAAAAAAAAAAATCAAAATTAAACATGTTGTAAACCTTCAAAATGTTAAAATATGCGAAGATTTCCATAATCTGGTTTTTATCATGTTTCAATACGTTCCTCAAACTCATATATTTACTATTCTCTATTACTCATATTGATACTCGCTTTGTATTATTCTCAAACATTTGAAAATTCCGTTAAACTTCCAATATGACATCAGATTTTTATTATTTTTTAATTCTCTAATGACGTGGTATTAATCTGCTTTCTGTACATACACATACTCATATTCCTTGTATTATTGAGAAATGTTTGAAAATTTCCCTTTTTTACCAATATTTTGTCATATTAATCTTTTTTTCAATTGGTGAAACTTTTTATTTCATTTTCATTTTTCACGTGGAAATCTTTCAATAGAAAATTAATTATTGTAGAAAGAATTTTATTCAGGATTTTTAATTTCTGGCAACTGCTATAACGAAAAATGTTTAAATTTAATGGGAAAAGGCTGTTAGAATTTTGGTTTTTTATCTCCCTATGATGAAGATCATATACATATTTTCATTATTATTCAAAATTTATAGTTCTCTTATATTTCCTAAAGATTAATTACATTTTTATCTAAACCCTTTCTATTTTAAAGATTAAATGAAATTATATTTCATCAAATGTATTAGAGTTTATTTCTTTCATTTTATGTCTGGTTTTTATTTAACCTCAAAAACGCATCTTCTTTTCCTACATATAAATGCAGCTGCAAATTATGCAATATGTACGTTAGATATTTCATTATCCTTCGACTTTGTCTCTGTCTGGAAAACTTAATGATAAATATAAAATCATTTTACATGTGCCTCTTTTGTCTATGCTTAACAGTAACTTCCTTGTTTCATGTAAATGCAGTCTTTAAATAAGTCACAACGGTCAAAATTCTATTTAGCTTGCAAATGATTCATGTAAAAAAAAAAAAAATCACAGATGCCCTATTCTCTCAAAACATTCTTTGGGTTGCCTATCTAATTTATGAAAATGGCCATAAGGCGCCTTGCATTGCAAACCTTTCATTCTTCCCCCCTTCTAAATTAATATGCCAGAAGCCTAACCGCTGTAAATTCTTTCTGGCGAAGACGGTTCGATACACATGTATATTCGTGCCAAAAACAATGTGTTGGCACGCAAAATGAACTCCAAAATTTCAGCAGATCATATCTGACTCTCGTGCTGAAAACAACTTAAGCGTTGCTAAAGACGGGGGCCACCTCTCAAGTATCTCATATCTCTAAGAAATAAATAACTTTTTTTCATGGATTATTTCTCGTCTTCAATGTGTCCCAGCGTAACATTTTGCAGGAGGAGAACGCTGCGGTGTTGCCTAAACAACGCATTTCATATTTACAAATACGGCCCTTTCGACGATTTTCCAAGATAGCCTGAACTCAACCAAAAATACGTTTTCACCCAGTCAACAATACCACACTCCCTATATTAAAATAATACGACTTTTTCAAATTTTAATATTTTGAGCTTTATAGTGGTAATTTAGCTATAAGTACACAAATTTTCATGCCGGTAATTTATATAGTTTCTGAGAACGGCTCTGTGACGGACAGACAACGGAGCGGGAGTAATAGGGTTTCGTGAAATGAACGAAACCCTAAAAAAGATGGGATGTGTAATAAATAGCGCCACCAAAAAAATTCGAACCTCCCTCTGACTTTGCCGACTGGTTACGGCCCTGCAGATCGACCCTGTTTCATGTAACTTACAACAGTCTTTCTTTAATTCTGGAGAAATGTGCGATAGAGATAGACAAGTTATGTTAAAACAATTGATCTTTTAAGCATCTCAGTGTATTTTTGCATAATAACAGAGGCATAATAAGAGACTCTTACTGCTCTTATTGCATAATAATAAGAGACGGTATCACGAATGATCTTTCTAGAATTTGCAGGATTTGCACATTATAAACGGTGTATATTTGAAAGAGTGTTTCAGGAAATGCTTGTTAAGTCGAACGAATTATTGCCAACTTCGTGACTCTTTCACCATTTATGTACCAAATTATGCGTTAAAATACATTCTACCTGAATAATTTCTCTTCCTTGCAATGATGGAACAGCTGCGCACCAGCCAGCCAACTGTTACTACTAAATTTTAATAGTATTTCTTTGCCTTATTTAATGGCATACATTCTGTCATTAAATAAAGCGAAGACTACTATTTAAATTAAGTGGTGACACCATGCTCGCTGATACGCAGATGTTCCATCACTGTCCTTAATAAATTTTTAAGATAAATTAGAAAGTTTACATAACATAAAAATATTTAAAGTATTTGTTCGTTAATATTCACTTATAAAATCGGTAATTATAGAACTTTTATAAAACGCTTACAATAATTCTTAGATTAATTAACAAAGGTTTTTTTTATGTGTGTTATTTTGTTTCTGAACCACACATCTTTCAATATCATAAAACTTTTTTAGATTGAGAAATTATCCTATTCAAAAAATATTTAGCTTTGTGAAATTGGCCGTGGTTCTGATATTCATAAACAGAATATTGTGCATGAAATCTACTGTTATTAGGTAGCTTTCAATACAAAAAGTCCTTCCGGTATGTACCGGGAGTAAAATGTAGCTTTCCTATATCTTCGTTTTAAAATTTTAGCTAATGTTACTCGAAAACAGCAAGCTAAAATGCAAAGAAACCGTTTACAAAAGATTCGTTAATACTGAATTTGAATAAGAAATTCGCCAAATTAGTCAGCTATAACCAAGTTGTCTTCATTTATGGAGACTTAATTTTGGCCGCAAAACTTGGCGATAAAGTGTGCTTTCTTTATTTTAGGAAGAATTTATTTAATTTTTTTACAATCTAGATTTTAAAATCAAGCCATTATATTTTATTAGGTTTATCAGAGAAACTAAAATTTACTAAGGGGTCATCTTGGATGATTGTAATTTGGCTTATCAGGGATCTGATCCACGAAAATCACACAATGCCAAATTTTATTATTTTATTCTTGTAGGTAATCTAAGTATTAATTTAATTAATAATCCTAGATTATAACATCTCATCCCCAGAGCCAATAGTGCATTATCTCACTATACATATCGGTATTGATCATAAATTTCAAAATTATCTTTTCCTAGTGTAATAAAATATATTGTCAAATCCAAAATTAAATGTCTACAACTTTTTTTAAATAGAAAAAAAAATAAAGCAAGTCTGTAGCATTCCATCTGTATAATTAAAGCTAAAAGCGCATTTCTTAAGATTTCACATAACATTTTTCACATAAAATTAATCTCAGTGCGCAGGCTTCAACTTTTTTTAAAAGCATGAAAGGGAAATACCAGGGGAACTCTCCCCTTCTACAGTTGAGTGGGTTGGATCTGAACAAAAATGGAACAGGAAGCGGCCAAAACACACAATGGGAAACCCATTCATCATTCTCCCCACTTCCCATGGGAAGAAAAGCTTTCTCTTTCTTTAAAATGTCCGCTTTTCCTTCAAATGAATTTTACATGTAGCCATTTTGTTGCCTTGAGCCTGGGTCAATTTTCGTTGAAGAGAAACGCTTCACCTTTCGGACAAAAAACAAATCAACAATCACACTTTTTAAAAATACGTTCATGCTGTTTCTCCAGAATTTTAAATGAAATTCTCTTTCTTTTTTTTATTTAAATCCGAATTGACCAGATCCGAAGACAGTGGGACACCCAATCTTAAGTTTCTTTAGTTCGAGGACCGTTTGGAATAAACTCACCAACGTAGCGGGCGAAGCTCCGCTAGTCAATTTTTAAAGTTAATTTGCTGTTGGATGATAACGCAAATAAAAGGACATTTCTTTCCCAATCTGCCAAGTTCTTTGATCCGTTAGAATTGCTTGCTACAAACATCATCTCTATAAAGAATTTTTTAAATTTTTTTTTTATCAACAATTGTGGTTGATGAAATTAGGTTGGGATACTACTCTTCCTGAAAAGTTCCAAGCAAACTGGAAAAAATTCCAAAAGGAATTTGAATAAGTTTGTCTTATTCGAATTCCTCAATGGGTCCAAGTTTCCAGTAAGGAGCTCATATTTCATGGATTTAGTGATGCTTCAGAATCAGCATATGCTTCAGTCATATATGTGGTACTACCCCATGAAATGAAGTCGAAGGTGACCATTTTAGCTGCTAAAAGCAAGGCAGCACCACGGAAATCAGTTTCGATTGCACAACTTTAACTGAATGGTGCTCTACTACTTTCTAGATTGTATGCTACATTAGTGACTATTTTTAATGACTTCGTTAATAAGTTCTATGCATGGACTGATTCAAAAGTAATTCTATCATGGCTCTCAACTCATCCTAGATGTTGGAAACCTTATGAGGCCAATAGAACATCTGAAATTTTACACTCTGTTCCCTCCGACTGCTGGAGATATGTCCCAGGCAAGGAAAATCCAGCTGATATTCTGCTAAATCTCCTAGCTGATATCTCCTAAAGGTCTTCCTGATTGCTTCCTTTGGTGGGAGGCACCTAAACGGCTTTCTTTAAGTCAAGAATATTGGCCTGAACAACCTCAAATTAAGACTAATTTAGACACTGTGACTAAAGAGGAAAGGAACTCTAAATTTTGTTTTCTAGTAATTGTTAATAATTCCTTAATTGATTTACTTTTTGAGAAATATTCTTCATTTACTAAAATTGGTGATGTTTTAGCTTTTCGTATTAGGTTTGTGAAAAACTGTAAAGAAAGAGTTGGCAAAATGAACACCAGCCTTATGAGTAAAAATAAGTTTTATCTATAGTCAACAAACGAAAGAAGACATGCAGGTAATTTAATTATTTCTTATATTCATCAGCTATATTTCACAGGTAAAATTAGTTTATTAAATCAAATAGTCCAGTCTCTAAAAAAAGTTATCTTTTCTCATTTTGTACTATTATTGATAGTGACAGGTTGCTTAGGGTGGGAGGTAGACTGTGAAACTCATCCCTCGAGTATAATGGAGTTTCCATTATATATGCTTTTCTTAATAGTTAACCCTCTCTTCGTATTCAATATGCATTTAATTTAATTATTTTAAATTTATATTCGAAATTTAATTTTGTCTGTGCATCCCATTCCATGCATTTAAATATATCTCTTTCTATTATAAAAGATATCGCTTTCATTTCAAAATCATCCTCCCACACTCTATTTCGTGCAGATGTAATTTTGCTGAATTAAAAAATAAAGAAGAAAGAATAATTCCTTCTCATGTCTTCACTTCTGCATTTACACTTATAAATGTAGCCGTTAGATATGTCTATTATTAATTCATAGATTCTACAATCAGCGGATGTATTGTCTAAATCCTTGAGATAATTTTCTGCTCCCAGTAAAACTAACTTTTGCCCTGTCACAACCCTATGTTGGTATGCATTGAGGATGCAATTTTTCATAGATATCTCATTTGGTTATTTTTATATCATCACTGTCTTCTGTATCTCTCTGCATATATTATCGCCAAATCGGTAATTCTTCAAAGGAATTTGGCGGAAACCGCACGCCAAAATATGTACCAGCTGTCAAGGACTTTGAAGTAATTATTTTTTAATTCTGTTCCTGATCGACTTGGAAAATGTAGCCTCTAATTGTGCTCTGGTGCTTGGTCGGGTCACTCCCGATGGGCCATGTAATCTCCCGTCACGAAATGCTATTAAACATCTAAAAGAATGCCACTTTTGAGTTCTCCTAAATTAGTCTCTTCACGTACTTGTGTTATTGTGTGAACGCAATCTTTCATAATCTATCTCTAGGTGTGTTTAAAATCTTCTATCTCATATTGCTATGGATTACGGCCAATCAACGAAAAACTATACTACACTCGAGTAGAACGCTTATTTTAAAATATTAATAGGACAATTTTAAAAACATCCTGTCATCTTGCCAACTCAACATAAATTAAGTGTGTTAATTGTTAAATATTTTCATGTTTTGCATTTTCATTCTCGATTAAATTTTTTATTTGGTATTATTAGAAAGATTTATTGGATATTACGTGCCAAGTAGATAATTAAAAATTGTATTCATAAATGTGTTTGTTACCTGCTGTGGATATAGAGCAGCCTCTTCCAAATAGTTAATGGAAGATCTTTCTTTTAACAGAGTTACTCCTAACAGGCCATTTTCTGCATGTGGAATCGATTATACAGGGTTTATCAATATTTTAAAATATCGAGGTACAGGAGCTAAAACTATTAAAAGCTATATTGTGTTATTTGTTTGTTTTGCAACTAAAGCTCAACATTTAGAGTTGGTGAGTGATTTAACCTCTGAGACAGTCATTGCTTCATTAAACTGATTTTGTTCTCGAAGAGGTACTCCTCAGCATATTTATAGTGATAATGTTACAACATTTGTATGTGCTAAAAGGCAACGTTCCGATTTATATAAATTTATTTGTTCAATTGAGAGAAATAAAATTTGCTACATTTTGTCTCAAAGAAATATTGAGTGGCATATGATTCCCCCAGTAAGTCTGCATTTTGATTGACTGCGGGAAGCCGCAGTTCGTTCTGTAAAATTTCATATTAAACGTGTAATTGGAAATACAAATTTAACATTTGAAGAACTTTATACCTTTTTGACTCAAAGTGAAGCTATCTTGAATTCTAGACCATTAGTTGCAATTGACGGTTGTAACAATTCAGATAGTACAAATATATTGACTCCATCTCATTTTTTAACTGATAATGTTATTACTTCTCCAGCTGAATCTTTAAATGAGGAAAAATTGTCTTTACGGTCTCGTTGGGATATTGTACAAAAATTAAGGTTATGTTTTAGAGAAGATGGAGTATTGATTAGTTGAGTTATCTGCAAAATAGAAAAAAAATAGAGAGTATATACTGAAAAATTTAAAGTAAATGATGTAGTAATTTTGAAGGATAATGTTCCTCCATCTGTTTGGCCACTGGGCAAAATTATTGAAACTCATCCAGGTAAGAATGGTATAGTCCGTGCAGTGACAGTAGTTAAAACTGATAGGGGGGTCTTTAAAAGACCAATTGTAAAACTTTGTTTACTCCCTTTGAATCAAGAATAAGTTCTTGATGGGTGGGAGTATGTTCTGTACAATTATTTTAAATTTACTGCTATCAATGAATTAATTTCCTTATTTGATAAGAGATGGCGCCACTAAGCAATTCTTAGAATATTTTTTATTCAGAATTCTGACAGATGCCGTCAGTTTTGAGTTGGATATTAACAGTTTACAGGGCATAAAATGTCCTTGTTTTCATTATGTTTTACTTTGCTTCGCCTTTGTTGGCTGGGTACTTTATAATTTAGTTTATAATTTAGTTTAAAGCTTTCATATAAGATGAAAGTATTTTGAAATAAATTTGTTACTTATTATTTTTTGAATTAGTCAACTATTGGATGTGAAGCCGAAACTTCCATAGTATTTCTGTGTGATTGTGACTGTCAAGTTTGTGTTTTGTCAAGCCTGTGTTATTTTGTGAATGTAAAAATAAATAAGAAAATCAAGAAAGATTCCTTTCTTTTAAATTTCTCTACAGAACTATTGTAACATCAGTAAAATGCATGGAAAGCGATTTTTCACCATAGATCATAATAGAACGGAATTCTTTTGCGTGTCCCTATATACGAACAATAAATGCTACATATTGTATTTCCAATACCGAACATTCTGTAGTAGACATCAATAACATATAACGACTATGTGGCAATCCTGTATATTTACGAGAGTTAGAGCATAGACAGACAAACCGAATTCACAAACACTTTTCAACTAAGTTGGAAACGGTTAAAACAGTTTTTCTTGAAATCCCATTTGCTCAAACAAATCATTTGGATATGGACCCGATTAGGGAAGATTGTCCATAAGATTAGATCAACTAAACAATACGTCAATTAGAAAATAAAGTGAAATCTGTTAACGAAAAGATTGATTTAATTTTTTTATATTATATACCGCATATATTCCGGGATATAAAGCGCACTTCTGAAACAAGAAAATTGGTCAAAGGTTACAAGTGCATATTATACGCAGGGTATAAAAAGAAAATATTAAAATTTCAAAAAAGTTACACATAAAAAATTGAGATTTCTATATTAATAAAGGATAAAAGTAGACGTGATTCGTTCAATAAACCAGAGTACGCTTTCAAATGCTTTGTGGAAATACATGTAGACAAATTGGCTTCGCAGTATCACATTTGTTCGTCTTTTAATTCATGCTCGCTATACTAGATGTTATACTTTAAAAAAAATATTTTTATGCTGCATATCTATTGAAAACTTTTTGCAAATAACGGGATAGAGTCGCGTTCAACCGTTATGCCTTCAGATTCCTATGAAGTTTTTCAAGAAATTAAAGAAGACAGAGCAGCGGTAATACGCTGTAGCGTAATTAATAATCATCAAACAGTTTTTTAGCAAACATGTATTTAATTACGTCACTTTTTCACAGTACACACAACACAATACATAAGCAAACATATGTGGACGTTATAATTTTGGGATTTTGTATCCGGATGTCCGTATACTACTACTCGGTACTGGGAGCCGAAATAAACAGTCTCTAAAAAGGAGAAGTTTTTTCCAGAGCAAGGCGCTCTCTTACATTCACGGAATCAAAGTCCTTTCAATGACCTGGCAAGGTTCTTGCCTAACCGGCACGGGGCCGCGTACATAGACCTTCTCACACACTAGAGAAGTCTAAGAGCTCGTTGCTTGGCCGCAACTCAAAACAGACTACTTCCTCAGGCCTCCCGCCTGTTGGGTATATAGGTTGGATAGATTTTGAAGTGCTCGCATATGTTCAGTCTCTCAAAGATGAAGAGTTATTTGATATCTGTAGTGCCTGAAGGACAACTCAAGTGGCTAGAAAATATGAGAACATAAATGTTCCTGTAACGTCACTTCTTAGCAAGCGACACGAATTTATAACTGCAATAATTTCTAAGTTTATTAGAAAGCACAGATGCTCGAGATCGTGAAGTAAACTGGCGGTATGCACAGACGAAATTTTATGTTGAACATCTGGAAGCGGCCTTTTCTGAAGTTAGGGGCCCATATCGGGTTTACACTTCAGATCTCCATGTGTGAGTAGATTAAAGAAAAATGAGTGAGAAGATTTAATTAGACTTATTAAGTCTGGCTAACGAAGAGTTGTTACAACGCATACGCCCAAATCGTGGGTATGTGCCTGAGAGCGTTATGTGCCGGAATATACAGTATATGCTTTTGAGAAATTATTTAACTATGATATTTCTTTTACATTGGTAATGCTATATTAATCTTTTCCGTAATTTTATTTTAAATATTTTGTATAATACATATGCATTATGCCCATTCCCAGAGTCCGATTGTCCAAAAGACACGTGAAGCGCGAGCTTTCCCCATAAAATTTACAAAAGGCCCCAAACGAACTGCAAAATGTGCTTTTCATTTCCATTCATATATCTTTTTACATTGCGTTTTTTATTATTTTAGGGGAAAATTTGCTTTATGCAAATGAAATCCATACTACGTCAGGAAGTTGATATAACCTGGAAATTTGAATGCGATTAATAGGTTGTTAAGCAACTATCATGACCAACTAACATTATAACTAACCAACTGACATCCTGATGTGCTGGTTGCAAATCATCCAATAACTCTACTTACAACTTTATATATATATATACCACAATTATATTATATCTAATACATTATATATATAACATTAAGAAAAAAGCTAGTTGATAAAATATCTGAACTCAGCTACGCTCCTCCCGGAGATAGTACCTGTTGCATTGATAAGTTTCCATGAATGTAGAATTTAGAAAAATTTTCAAAGTTGAGAGGAGGACCCAAAATGATACTGTCCTTGCTCTAGATTCAGAGGTTAATTGGGTCCTGCATCCTGTCCACAGTGATGAATTCAGGGATGGCCCGGGGGGGGGACATTCCTCCCGGAAGATTTGAGATTTTGTATTTGTTTTTGGTTAAAATGTGTAAATATCCCCCCCCCCCTCCCGAAACTACATATTTTCCCCAATCACACCACGCACACAGAGTTACAAAATCCCCCCTTCCCCCGGGAAAAAATGTCTGAATTCAATACTGCCTGCCCATACTGTGTAATTTAAAATACAGGTTTTGGCGAATCTCTTTCGCTAATAGAAAAGCGTTTCCAGTAACAAAATGCATTTAAATCAAAACGTAGCTTTTAGATATGGCATTTGTTTTACAAGGGCTGTATATGTATTTAAATTATAAATTCTATTTTTATACAGCCCCCTTTGCCTTTAATTTATAATTAGAAAAAATGTTCCCCTACGTCTAAAAAGGACGTTAAAAAAATTCCATTATTTTTCGGTAAAAACTTACCGAGCTATGTTATTGTGAATTTTGTTAATTTTCAGTATTTTCGGGAATAAAACACGCATCTTTCCGTTTTTAGAGTTGTAAAATACTGACAGTTTATTGACATATTTTGAAATTATACAAGGGAGAAAAAAACTATTTATCCATTTTATTTTTGTGTGGGGAGAGACATCAACATATACATTTTGCCTTTCGCTTTCCATCCCTTGATATCTGGTCACTTTAATTTACATTGCTACTTAACAATAGCCATTTTTAATTTTAAGCAATACATCAGCAACAAAAGCTTTTTTGCCTAAATTTGACTTTTTTTTTTTTTTTTTTTTTTTTTTACACGTTCTAGATTATTATTTTTTTTTTTTTTTTTTTTTTTGTAGTTAATAATTTAACCATTTAACAAATAAATTATCTCTTCCAGATATCGCACATTTATTTACTTTAACTTCGTTCCATCCTTCACAGCCTTGTTTTTCCAATTGGCTGTTTAACTCGCTACAGTTTTTCTATTGGCTATTATCAGCTCTGACCTTGCATATCCCCCCTCCTCGGTATAATTCTATTCTTTGATATTAAGGTCTTCGCTGTAAGCACACAAGTTGCTGCCGCTGTTTCTCATTCTCATTCTCACTTTTCTTAATTTTGCATCGAAGAAAGGGTTATTTTTTATGGAGCTTTGGAGCAGCTGAATGCTAAATTTATTCTGATTACCTTTTCTTTTCTTTATTATTTTATCTGCTTCAATGCCATGTATTTAATCGTTTGTATAATTTTAATAAATGGTGGTTGAATTTAAAGTTAGATTATATAATCAATAATTAGTGTCTCTGACTGTGACTACTAATCAATAATGGCTAGTATAGAGTTCTACACGGGTCGTATTATACCCGACAGGATCCCAAAGTTAATTCAAAACCCAAACTGAACCCGACAAAAAAAAAAGTCACTGACCCGAACCCTACAAAATAATTTTCGTCTACCGGAAACCCAAACCCGAAATGGACACACTTAAACTCGGAATCACCGAAAGACGCGAAAGGAATGAAAATTTATCATTTTAAAAATATATATAATTAGCAAAGATTAGTCTGCAATTTGTCCGCTAGCGTCGATTTTATCTTTTATATTGAAAAATTGGTATTCTGTGTATTCATTCATATTCTAGTATATATATGTTTTAACTAGCAAAAAGTATTCTGACTATAGTATATTGAATATTAATTAAAGTAAATAGCACACATTATAAAAATGAGGTGGACGTATAAATAACTTTTAAACATTTAATGAGCTTCACAAAAACATAATATGTACATCACAACATCAAGACATGACATAACTGCACGTACATTCCATGGCTAAAGCAGTAAAGCAAACTTATGAATATAGATTTCGCTAGCGGAAGGAGGACTTGCAATTCTTACAATTACTTTTAATAATTAACTTTTTTATGGGTTCGGGTTGACATCAAATAAAAATTTCATTTCGGGTTGGGTTGCGTGTTTACAGAAATTATTTTGCTCTGTTCGGATCGGGTTACGGTTCGATGGATTTTTTTTGTCAGGTTCTGGTCGGGTTGTGGGTTGATATCAAAATGAATTTTCAGATTAGGCCGGTAAAACACGATATTTGGACAAACAGCTGGTCAAAATCTGGTTGACTGTGAAACAAGTGATCATTTTTCAATTAGCCTAACGCTCTCTAGGATCTTTTCAATAAACCTGAAAAACAGGCTGATTGGAGAAAGGAAGATGATTCTCCAATTAGCCCGGCTCTTTTCGAAGAGCCTATGACATATATATAATATAGCATAAGGTAAAGCTAGGATAGTCTGCGCACAATGCAAATGAATAGCAATAAAAAATCTAAATATTAATTTTTTGCTAAACTATTCATGAATAATATTTACTTCATTTGTTTTTTATGCATTTCCATTGCTATTTTGTTGTTATGTTGCAATTTAATAAAACAGTTGTAATAAAACGAAGAAAGTTATTTTGCGCAATCTGTCCTTACAGGGTTGGTGTGATTGCGCACATGGGTAGGAGAGATTGTTACTAATAATAACTACAATTAAATTGTTAAAAATAATAATTACACTTAAATGACATTGCTGTAAGGTTTTTGTGAACAAATATTATTGTATTAAGAGTGAATATTTCAACCTAATGATTAAAGAATCAGAAAAAGGAAATAATTTAAAAAGCTATTAAAAATTTTTAATTAAAGGAAAAAAAATAAGGAATCAGAAAGGCAAGTCCAAATAAGATTACAAAATAAAATTATGCTACTTAATAACACGTTTAACTTAAAATTAGTCCATTTTCATTTTTCATTTTTTATGCAAATTTACTAATAAGCTGCGTAATCTCTCCTAGCATAGAAACTAATGGGAACACTGCGCCATCTCTCCTAAGTAGCAGATGCGCAAACTCTCCAATTTCGGTAGGAGAGATTGCGCGGCCTTTTATTTAAACATGACCTCTTCTAAAACGAACCGTTGATGTTCACATTGTTAGTCTAGATTAGTAGCTTATGAGAAATCGTTTAAGTTGAAAATATTTTGTACTATTGACATTGTATAGAAATTCTGATGAATAGCTATGAAAATTCAAGCTCTTACTTTGGGAAAACAAAACAAAATAGCAATACTTTATATTAGACGCTCAAAGCAATCAACGTGCACTTTCAAGTAAGACACTCCACTAATGTTGTTGTACAACTACCTGTTGACACTGCGTGCTCACTCTACTCCTTCCCTCCGAACCTCTATGTGCGCAATCTCTCCGACTGCGCCATCTCTCCTGGCTTTACCTTATATATATATATATATATATATATATATCTGACATTTGTCATGCTGTAACTCTATTTGCTGTAACTAAGTTATGTATGAACCGATTTGAATGTGAATGAGTATGTGTACAGGACTTACCAAGGTCTCGACCGAGTTCGTTGGCCAGCTTCACCCGCCGTCTTGTTTTAAAATGGCGATCACTTAAAAGATTTAATTTTTTTAAAAATTCAAAACGATAAATTTATAAATGGAAAAAATAATCCGTTAACTGTTAGATAGTGATATAAGAATTCCGGAGCATTTTTTCTTTTTGTTTTATTTTTAAAAATGGCTGAGACATAGAAGTTTGAAATTCTAGAGTGGCTGACATTTAGCAACAATCTGATTTCTGTTATGCGGTAACTCTGGTATTTATAAATCGATCTCAATGTGACTGAGCATGTGTACAGGACATATCAAGATCTCGGCCGATTTCGTTGGCCAACTTCATCTGCCATCTTATTTAAAAATAGCGGCCACTTGAAAAATTTTGAATTTTTAGAATTTAAAAAGATGTGTAAAAAAATTATAAAGTAAAAAAGCATATTCCTTTAAGTGTTTGACTTTGATACAAGGATTCCGGAGAATTTCTTTTTTCGCCTTTATCTTAAAAATTTGCTGAGATATAGCACTTTGAAATTCTAGGGTCGCTGATATTAGGAAATAATCTGAATTTTGTCAAGAGCCAGCTGGATGGAGAGGCCTACCAAAATGGCTTAAGCACTCACAAGCCCAGTCCAGAAGAGTTGGTCTCTTAATTTTGAATCCAATTCCAGATGAGAGACCTGCACCTGGATTGGCACCTCTGAATTTTGTCATGTGATTGCACTCGTATTTATGAACCAATTTGGATGTGAGTGAACATGTGTACAGGACATACCAAGATCTCGACCGAGATCGTTGACCAGCATCTTCCATCTTGTTTTAAAATGGCGGCCAATTCAATACTTCAAATTCCAAAATTATATACAAAAGAATTAGAAATCTAGAAAGTTTTTCCTACTTAAGTGTTCAGTCTCGATAAGAGGATTCAAGAAAAATTTTTGGTTTGGAAAAATTAACTAAGATATAGCAGGTTGAAATTCTAGAGTGGCTGATTTTTCTATAATTAGATTTATTTTTGTGAACTTCGAAAAACATGGTATGTCACGAATTTACTTTAATTGTTGTAATCATTGTTGTTACTACTCTCATACTTTTCAAATTACATAACCATATCCGTCAGTGTAAAATTCTCGCCAAGCTTAGACATACTTGACGTAATATCGCCACATTTGTCGACAAAAAATAATTCGTCATAAATGAAGTAAACTTGTATAAGGCTGACTTATTTGGTGAAATTATCATTCAAATTCGGTATTAACGAAAAGTGGGATTAAATCTTTTATAATCGTTTTCCGCGCATTTTCGCTTCGTGTGTTTGACTAAAATGAGATAGTTTTTTTAAAAACAAGGGTATATGGAAGCTACCTTTTCCTACCGGTGCAGGCCGCAAGGACTTTTCAACTTCACTTGATTTATGTATGTAAAGGTTTAATTTTGTAATCGATTCTTCGCTTACTACCTGGTGTGTTAGAGTTGAAATTATATATAATTGTCTGTTTCAGAATACAAAATTTTCAAATTTTCCGAACTTAATTTTCAATTAACAGATTAATTTTAATTAAATTTAGATTACGCGATGAAAAAACAATTTAGAAATACTAATTAATTTAAATAATTTTTAGGCTTTAAAATCTATTATTATGTGACTCAACATTAGATATTTATTTGTTACAATAACGTAAAGTACCATTAGTCGTAACTTAAAAATGGTTTTTATTCTCTTTTCTGATGCGATATATCAAAAAGAAACTAAAAAAAAAAAAAAAAAAAAAAAAAAAAATGTAAACATGGGTCTTTAAATTCGGAGCATTTCTACTTTTAAATACATTAATAAAATGTGTTTTATTCACTGTGTTATTTAAGTCAACTTGGTTTTTGTACATAACGATGGAATTTTGTAACTGATTTTTTACTAACTTTCTCATATACCAGTAAAATATATCCACAGGTGTGTTTCCGATGACAATACAATATTTTAATATTTTTAGAACTTAATCACAAATTAACATATTAATTTTAAGGCATTTTTCCTTTTACCCTCCAAGGTGATAAATCGACGAATATTCTTCAGGGTTACAATTGCATACGAGTTACAACAACGGATTTAATTATGCGCCAAAACACGATCGCCAAAATATCCAAATGGCTATGAAACTGCAACGATTCAATTTTAAACACTAAAAAGTAGATAATAAAATGTAACTCTTATAATAAACCTTTTATATAAATAAAAAACAACTAGTGTGTAACAATTTAAAAAATACGCGTACACCAATGAATACGTAGTTTCATATCAATTTAATTATGATTATACATTGAGAAATCAATTTAGAAATCCTAAAAAGATAGTTCAAGTAATGGCTGCTTTTCATTACTGTTATCTATATATTAACACATTTGCATCGGAAAATGAGAGAATTCTCGTTTTAAGAAAATAAGCGTTGTCACATCGGGAAACGAGAATTCTCGATTTTATTCAAACAAGTTGGAAATTGTTGTCAAACGTGACAAATGAGGTGCGTTCGTACTATAGCTAGTTATATAAATATTCAGATCTTGATGATTTTTAATTCTGTGAAATGAATTATATCGTCTGCAGATTAATTTCTGTAATAAAAAAAGTATCTCGGTCGCTTGACGAGTAAACTTCGGAAGCTCCCTATAACAAGAAAGCGCCGATTTATTTAAAAAAATTCAAATTTCTTAATAAATATTTTTATTAATATCTCCTAAAGTTTTGATTTGATTTTTATAAAATTTGAAATGTCTCGACAAAATTCTGCAAAGATAATATACCTTAAATTTCCAACCATTCGGTTGGGTAGTTTTTGCGTTGTTATATGCGGACGGACGGACGGACCAAGCGACGACAATAGGTGCTACGTATTTATATAATTACGAACGCACCTAAAAACACCGTTGACTAAGAGCGTGGCTTCTGCCTTACAGAATATGCATTTATATCATGTTGCTCAAATTTTTTTAGATCGTAGGACATTTTATAATAAATCCGTATATTGAATGATATTTACTTATGCATAAATTTGAGAAAACTATCTAGGAAACAATTTTGAAAATAGGTTCAGAAAAGGGAGGAGCTACTGTTGCTTTAATATTATTAAAAATTTTATAGTAAAGTTTAAGGAGAAATTGCCCAGTGCGAATGTATTAAAAAAAGAAACAGAGCAAAAATCATAGTTATTTTTAATAAATTCACGAGCTGGCGGTTTCTATCATGCGTAAATCAAAGCGGTGAATTTTCGGGTTTGGTGTCTTTGTCAAATTCACGTATTTTAGAGGATATTTTTGGAAAAATGAGTATTAAAAAAAAAAAAAAACTATTTTTACTTTTTTTTTTTAATTTAAACTTTTATTTTTAATATTTTATTAAGAATTTAACATTGATTAAATCCATAATTATTTTTTTTAAATTCGTAACTACATTCTAAATTTGGTGCCAGTGTGATATCCAACGTCTTTATTCGTGCACAATGAAGGAATTAAATAAATAGATAAAAAAATATATATAAACTGGAAGTATCAGCATATTCGTATACTATCGCGTTACTCACAAAGAGAGTAATTTAAGTGGTCATAATTTTACTAACAATATTGTATAATTTCATGCGGTATCGGAAAAAAATGACGTAACTCTAGATATTAATTACGTGTAATGTGTTACATCATTGTTTCGTCAGAAAGGGCTAATATTTATGCAACTTCCGCTTTATTTACGCATTTTTTTCATACTACCATGATCAGGTTTGCATCTAAGTATAGAAAACATGCTCGATGTTTCCTTGAAAGAACGTTGTTTTCATTATCTGCTAGAACGAATAGATCTGCTGGTTTAAGAGAAAGCCACGTGACTTTAATGTTACAGCCGCGTAATTTTGTTTTGTTGGATGACCTTGAATATTTCGGCGCGTGGCATAACTGGAAAAAAGGTTCAAAGCCTAATCGTTAGAGTAAGGTAGCAAGGTCACAAAATTGCTTGAAAAATATAGTAGTAAATTATGACATTTTACGTAACTGTACTATCAAAATATTTGCCCTTAATAATAATTCTCTGTTTCCCTTGTCTAAATTCTGGATGAAGTTTGCATTCCAATGTAATTTTTTTATAATGATGAGATGCAACAGAAAAAATTCATTTAAAGGCATGTTATTTTTAAGAAATGTATACTAGTGTTTAAAATAACTCTTTTAACAGCTAAAGTCGAAAAAATATGATGTTAGACGTAGATAAGGTTATACATTTCCTTTACAATAAACATGCTTTTAATACTCTGTCTGAAGTCAAAAATGTGAAGAAATGTGTAGTTGTTCAACATCGGTCATTTGATCAACTTAGAAATCTGAAACAATTGAATGGTGTTTCATTTTTTTTCCATTAAGGTAAATATTTTATTGATTGTGTAATTCGAATTTTTAATTAAATTAATTTCGATAAAATGGTTAATTTTAATTAGTAGCTTAAAACTGTTATATGGTGTCGTTTAACTTAAGATAGATGTGTTCAGACGATTTACTTTAAGAATGACACGCTTATCCCTTTTTCATATGTAATCTGTGTAAGTGTCTAACTCTGAAATTTTGTTAAGAATTGAAACCGACTGTATATTAGTAACTTGTTACTTAATTTTTTCAATGAAAAATTTTCACGAACTTGATTATTTTTGTTAAGTTGGAAATTTATATAATTTTTTTTTGTAATTTCTGTAAAAAATGTACGCTAAGTAGTAATTTTTTTTTAATTTTTTGTAAATTAAATTTTTTTTTAATTAAATAAAATTGTAATATTTTTCTAATTTTTTGTTAATTTGTGATATTTATTTATTTTTAAATTTTTTTGACTAACTTGTATATATTTTTTACTAACTTCATTCTTTTGTACTAACTTTTATATTTTTTTCATTCATATGTTAACTTTTTGTTAACTTATGATATTCTTTGTTAAATTTTTGTATATTTTTCAAAAATTTTTGTTAATTTGTAATTATTATTTTAACTTTTTGTATATTTTTTTTAACTTTTAATAATTTTTTTAGAAATTTTGTAATTCTTTTTAATTAGCTTTTTGTAATTTTTTTAAAATTAGCTTTTTGTATTTTTTTAAAATTAGCTTTTTGTAATTTTTAAAAATATTTTGTGAAAGTATTTTAATTTTTTTGTAATATTTTTAGATTTTTTGTGACTTTTTAAAAACTTTTTTAATTTGTTTACTAACTTGTATATTTTTTACTGACTTCTAGTGGCAGACAGGTTCAGATCTCAAAGCTGGTAGACGGGAGGTGCTGGGTTAAGATCCAATTGCGCCCGTCGGCATAATCGTTCGGAGTTTTCGTGGTTTTCTTCGAACCTTGGATTTACATACGGGTAATAACTTTAAATACGGGTTAGGTTCCCTTAAAAATCCCCCCACGGCGGTAAGGGCACGTTCGTAAGGGCACACCCCACTCGGATCTATATATCCCTTGTGCGGATAATCTGCCGTCATTATTACAGCCATCCACCCCTTTTACTGACTTCCATATATTTTTCCATTAATCTGTAGCTTAGCATTATCAAAAGCTGATTTTCATATGTATGTGTGTAAAGTGAGTATTCATTGATGAAAATGTTGTTTTGTTGAAAAAGTTTAGAGATATAATGCAAGTCTTCCGTAAACTAAATTAGTTATTAGCTAGCATGTAGAAATTTAAAGTTAAAAATCTTACAATATATTCCAATAATGAAATAGGTTTTATAAAAATAAACACACAGATATGTATAGATAAAAAATATATTATGATCATTCAAACAATACATTGTGAATATTGTCAACTTTTATATCAATTAGAAAATCATGAGTAACAAAATTCTTTAAACAGATTGTAATTTTTTACGAATTGCACTTTTTGGAGATCTGGTGTCAATTCTACACTGTTGTGTATTTAGTTTGGGTAAATGTTCTACAAACATAAAATTTATAATTGAATAATTTAATTCAGTGATTAGAGAGCATATATTTTTCTTTATGTAGAATTATTGAAAGTTTGAATTATTGAATGAATATATTCATTGAAATATTAAGTTCTTTAATGTCAATTTTTCGAAGCGCCCAATCTGATCCTTGACTGTTAAATTCTTCAAACGACAGGTTAATTTTTGAATATCTCTCATCAAAATGATTTGAAATGCTATTTTCAGCATGTTCAACACAAAGAGTCACTTCGAAAATAAGATTGTTTCAATATCACCTTCAACTCTTTCGTATTCAAAAATGATTTTAGTAATCATATACCATTTAATTGCCTTTTTCCGCTCACCTCAATTTGAAGATTCTATTGTAACTCAGGTTTCAAATTAGCTGACATCATATGCCTTTTTGATTCACTCTGTCTTTTAAACGATTTTTCATTGGTATGGATCTGTACATTTTCTTTTAAATTCCATTTAGATTAAAATTATTTGACACAAAGAGAACACACGTGAAAGAGAAATAAATGTAAACAGTAAGAATTCACTACAATGTTACAGATAAAACCCCTTCTTAAAGAATACAGTGTAAAATATTCCATTGTAAATTTACTCTAATTATGATTAATGTGTAAATTCTAATATTTCAATTATAAGTACTCACGTGTTTATTATTCTTTAACTCTATATGTGTCAACGACGAACTATTCGGAATGTCCATTTCTGATAAAGCGGGTTTCTTCAGAATTGATTTGTACTGTTGTAATATCTACACAGTAAAATAAATATATTATGTATTTAGAAAAGCTTTAATGGATAAATAATCTTTTATATACATTAAAACCTACTTCATTGACTAACGAAGCAATCAATTCCTGATCGAATCCTCATTTGAATTAAAATCTGAAAAATTATCAGAGCTGCTGCACACATACAGTCACCTTCTCACGAGAACCTAACAGTCAGACTGAGAAACGCTGCGCTGCTTTTCGAAAATTTGTATTATCGTCAATCACGTGATAAACTACGCATGCGCACTTAATAAAATCCAGTAGTATAATAGACGTTGCCAAGGAAATTTGTTAAAATAAAATCTACACTGGTTTTAATTATATAGTATGTAGTTCTAGAATTCCCAATCATGCAGTGTTGAATCCAGGGGGTGGCCCGGGGGGGAATATCCCCCCCGGAAGATTTGAGATATTATGATTTTAATGGTCAAAAAGTAGAATCCCCCCCCCCCCCCCCCGGAGCCACAGAAATCCCTCCCGGAGAAAAGTGTCTGAATTCAACACTGCAATCATGTAAACTAAATCATGACTATCTAATTCTTGAAAACTTTGAATTTTTCGCTAACTTGTATACTCATCAGTTATTTTTTTAGAAATTGTTGAAACATTTTTTACTTACTTGTATTTTTAAAAAAAAAACGATGCTTAGAAACTCGTGAATTTTTTTTTTTACTTTTGTGAATTTTTTAAAAAAAATTTAATTTTTCAAAATAATTTTTGACAATTTGCGAATTTTTTTTTAATTTATATTTTTTTAGAAACTTTTGTAATTATTGTATATATATATATATATATATATATTAATGTTGCAATTTTTTGGTAACTTGTATATTTTTTTCATTCAATCGTTTACATTTTTTTTTTCTAATAGATGAAAATTTTCTGTGGATTATTTTAATTGATGATTAGCATTTTAATTCAGTGTTAAGTTTCCGACACAGGTTTATTTTTTTTTAACATATTACATTTGCTTAGTGTTTTATGACATAGTAATGTTTCTGTGGGATGTATAGTCGATAACGATTAGTATACTTAAGTAATAATATTGAATTTTATATTTTTCATTCGTCTGTTAATTTTATGTTTGATATTTTTAGATTGAAAATTAATTATTTTCGAAAATTTATACTGTCGTCAATCGTGTTCATCACGTGACAAACCACGCATGAGCACTTATTAAAAATGAATAGTATAATAAACGTTGCCAAGAAATGTTGTTAAAATAAAATCTATACAAGTTTTAATTATAAATCTAGTTCTAGAATTTCTATCATGTGATACGATCGTGTGTCTATCTAATTGTTAAAAACTTCAAAATTTTCGCTAACTTGTACATTATTTCCATTCATCAGAAAAATTTTTGGAAAACATTGAAAATTTGTTTACTAACTTGTATTTTTTTTTTTTTTTTTTTTTTTTTTTTTTTAAAGCAGTACTTATAAACTGATGAAACTTTTTAAACTTTTGTGATTTTTTAAAACTTTTGTATTTTTTTAATAATTTTTGATAATTTGCGAATTTTTTTAAAAAAATTGTTGTAAATGTTGTCTAATATTTGCTACTACGTATTGAAAAATTCATATAGCTTGGTTTCATAAACTAGGCTACTTGAAATTTTAAAAAAAATGTAGTTAATATTAAAGTTTATATTCGTGTATACTTTGTTAAAACTGGAAAATTAAAAAGATAGTATTAGTATTTATGCAGAACAAATATGAGGTCTAATAAACCAGTTATGTATGAACAGGGCAATTTTCCTATGTTCACAAGATTTCAAGTAAAAGTTTACGTAGAAATCTAAAAGTGAATATTGTTACTCAAAATGTGCGTTTAGGTGAAAGTTTAAATGGTGGGATATCTGTAATAGTAAAAATTTAATCTTTTCATGGAAAATATAGAAAGTTAATTAATGTAAAATCACCAATTAATATATAAAACATAAAACAGTACATCAAAATAGAAAAAAATAATTATTCATTACAAAGTAATGGCAGCTAATTAAGGAATCTATGTAGAAAAAAAGCCTAAAAAATGTATAAAATTCAGTGAAAACAAATAAAATAATTGGAATATTGTAAAATTTACTAATTGCGAGATAAAAGTAGTTATTTATTTAGTAATATCCTTATTTTTATATGTAAATTAGTGAAATATAGATATGAAAGAATAATGTGTAAAACGCATGAATTTTAACTTGGGGTTCGAATCGTTGTATAGAAAACATAATTCAAAAATTCAGTTATCCTATGTCTTATGTGAAGAGTATAAAAAATATGCGAATCTGTCTTACTTATATTTTTAAATGGTTATGATCTTCGCAGAAAAATCAATTTTAATTCTCCTGTTATATAATGATAAAGTGGATTACGGTTAAATCATGTAAATTAAAACGTGTGAAAACATAGAAAAATCAACTAATTCCCTAACCTTCTACTGTAAAATTATCTGAATTTGAGTATTTTTCCTACATTGCTGGATGCAAAAGGTTAAAATAATACAAACTATCACCTTACAAGACAATCAAACTTTAAAACTTGTGTAAAATTGATAAAATTCGTCTTTTTCCTTTAAATTCGTCTTTTTCTCGCTAGGGGACTTTGAAATCGGGGTTGATAAAAATATTTTCAAATAATTTTGCATTTCCAGTAAAGATATTTTTAAACTGCACCATTTACCATACCATATACTAGACCTCATATTTGTTCTGCATAAATACTAATATACTATCTTTTTAATTTTCCAGTTTTAACAAAGTATACCACCACTGTACCATACTAGCTATTAATTAGGTTAAAAATTAATTTGTCTCGTCTAAAAATTAATTTACCTCTATTAATTATTAATATTTCTTGGGGTATCTGTCTCTCAATTGTTAAAATCATACAAACTGATGTCCTATAACACAATCAAACCTGAAAACTTGCGTAAAATTCATTTAAAATCCTCTATTTTAATTTAAAAATTATATTTTTCCTTTGTTTTACCTAATTATTAATGCTAATTAAGATGTTGGTATTTCCAAACTAAAATATAAGTTTAACTTTCATCTTATTGCTTGATAATGTCATGTTATAACACAATAATCTTTAAGAAATCAACTTTTTTCCTTAAAAAAAGCCATTTTTCCCGCTAGAGGGCATTCGAATCAGTCTTGTAGGGTGCAATGGAAGAGGGACCGGAGGAGCGGTCAATGACCGAAAGGTTACTGCGGTTGAGGCACGGTGCCTCCGTGCTTGCAACTGATGAACCTGTACTGTCATTTATCCACTACTCTAAAGAGATTTCTTGAATTGAGAAGAAGTAAATGCCGGATTTCTGTCATTTAATAATTTTTTTTGGAGTTTGAATTTGAAAAAGTTGTTTAAGACTGTTAATATCAATTTCTGTTGCACACTTTTAGAAGGCAATCCCATATATATCGAATAGCCTGATGAATTGCAATATGTAAATATTTTTTGTTGAATTATAATAATTAACTCCACCTACACTATCTATTACGAGCAATTCAAACGTATTTTTAACATAGAATCTACGAGGGTTTACATTGTAACAACTCAAACCTCGAGCTCAATGTGTACAATGTTTATTAAAATTAGCAATATACGCACTTTATTTTCGAAATCGAACATTTTATATTAAACCTTAATAGCATATAAAAAATCATATGCCAATACGTGTGTTAGACTACGAAAAGATGGACAGGCGTACAAAATCGAATTCATAATTACTTTTCAGTTATGTCAAAAAGTGTTAAAAAAAAAAAAAAACCTATACTAGCTTCAGAGTTTCTTACAATTTCCTCATTGACAACAATTAGAATAATATTATCATTTTAAATTTTTCATTGTTTTGTTTCTCCTATATACCTTCGCGTTGATTGTTTATTAACTTTGACTAAACTTAATAACTTTGTGTTAATTTTAATTTATTTTTTAAATGTTAGATGCTCAAAAACATGGTTTATGAAGTGACGATACTAGATATATTTGTTTATTTTTTCTTGCGATTTCTTTAAAAATCAAAATATGAGCAAAATATTGATATTAGTAATCTCAAAAAAGTTATATGCCAATACGAGTATTAGACTACGAAAAGATGGACAGGCGTACAAACCGAATTCATAATTACTTTTCAGTTATGTCAAAAAGTGTTAAAAATGAACAAAAACTTATACTAGCTTCAGAGTTTCTTACAATTTCCTCATTGACGACAGTTAGAATAATATTATCGTTTTAAATTTTTCATTGTTTTGTTTTTCCTATAAAAGTACCTTCGCGTTGATTGTTTATTAACTTTCACTAAACTTATTACTTATTAACTTTGTGTTAATTTTAATTTTTTTCTTTTTAAATGTTAGATTCTAAAAACATGTTTTATAAAGTAACTATACTAGATATATTCGTTTATTTTTTCTTGCGATTTTAATAAAATCAAAATATGAGCAAAATATTGATATTAGTGATCTCAGGAGTAAAAATACTGATTACTAGTTTGGCAGCAATCAAAATATATGCAAGGTCAAATACATGCGCATTCGTTTTCATCAGGCATATTTATTCCACTCTTACCGTCTAACCCGACCTTCTATACTTTCCTTGAGACCTGTATTTATCTATTCAATGAAACCTTTAAAGTTAACAAGCCTATTCAAATGTACCGGCTTATCAAATTGGTCAGTGTAGCCTAAGATTATCAAACTCAGGGCTATCAAAGATTTATGAAATACAAATATAATTTCAGTTTAGGAAGATGGTAATAATAATGTTAAAAATCTAACTTTTTGAAAGCAGTATGAAGGTTTTATTTTATTTTATTTTTTACATTATGTTAAGTATCGTGCGTTTCTATCACATACTAACTACAAAGTACGCATTTAATAATAATTTTGCTATATGGAAACAATATCCTTTTAGGATGATACAAGCATTACCAAATTAAATTTTGTAAGTGTGTGATGGTATGCATTTCTACAGTCGAATAATATTGGAAATTAGTTGAATACTATTAGAAGCTTTCTATGGAATTGAAACACATTCGCATTTTTCAAAAAATTTCATTTGAAAGAAAGAGAAAAAAAAAACTTAACCTTTCTGTATATTCTTCTTAAAGGATGTTTCTTTGCTTGTCGTTGGTAAAATATTTCTAAAATACATATTTAATTTTATTTTAAGTTTTAAAATCTTGATTTTAACACTTGAAATATAAAGTATTTAGAGATTAAAAATATACGGAGAAATTAAGGCACGGGCATACGGGACAGGCCCAGCCCTAGGCTCTAGGGTTAAAATCTGTAGATAAAGTTTTTAAAAAATGTAGTAGACTTATATTATTTACTTCAGTACTATAGCACTATAATACTAATGATAGTATAGTACAAACACTAGATATTATACTATTATTGTACTATAGAAAAAGTGAATTCTAGAAATTCTTGTATCTTTCTTCGACAGTGATCTTTTTTGCAAACTGTTCAGCCAATTAATAATGCTAAGCAATCTTCATTTTTAAAAGCTCACAAGAGTAGGATATAAGAGTAGGACATAAAATACATTTACTCCGGTTTCAAAGTTGTTATTAATGTACTTGTGTACTTTGACTGTTATACATAATTCTGATATCTTGTTATTAAAATAAAGTGTTTTGTTTCTGGCATTAAAAATCCCAATTATAATTAAAGTTAAACGATTTATATAAGTGATGCCTACATGAAAATCCCCCCCCCCTCCCCCTTACTATCATAGTATAATATATGCATGGGACTCCGTGTCAAGTTTTTACTCACAGCTTCTAAAAGTCATAGACAGGTTTTGAAAGTATTATATGAAAAACATCAAGATTCAAGAAGCTGGGTAAATAATCACTTATTTTTTATCCCTCCCATAGGCTAAAACAAATATTTTCTTTTTTCAGACATGTTTCGTTCACTGTAAAAAAAAAATTCCTGAAAATAACGGAAATTGTACTGGCAATCGAGACGCCAGTACTATTTCCATATTTTAACGGAAAAAAAATTTCGTAAATTCCTTGAAATTCTCCGTGATTTCTGAAATATCCGTTTTTAAATTTCCGTTTTATAACAGATATCTTCCATATTTTTTAGAAATTTTTATGTCGTTAAAATTAATTTTATAGGACCAAAAAAAAAAAAAAAGTTATCTTTCAAGGAACATCTTATAAGGGATAGATACACTTCCTTCTTTTTTTCGTTCATTTCTGAGCGGGTTTTCAGAAAACAACCACCACATGCCTCGAAGAGTATTGAACGCAGGACCTTCCGTTTACTAAACGAGCAGGATAGACAACTACGCTACGGTTGGACACGACACTTACTCAAATGTTGTTAGTTATTTTGGATGCTTTTAATGATGCAAAAACTTGAAGGTTTCATAGTTAGATGGATATTTTCAGAGTTTTAAAAACTTATGTGAATAAACAATTTTATAATAAATTAAATTATTATATTTAAGTTTTGCTGCGAGCTTTTGTGTATGGTTCTGTTAAAATGAATAATTTTTAAAATATCAAAACGAAAAAATAGATTTTTAGAGAAAATTTTGAAATTAATAACTTTAGGATACGTAAGTTTAAATTTGGACATAATAATTTAGTTTAATTTATAAAAATGATAAACTAACGAAATAAATTATAAACTTTTACAAAAATGAAGTTTATAATTTTATAAAGTAAACAAAAGGTTATTAATTATTTTTTATAAATTCAAAGAGAAAATTATGAACTTTGTAAAATTATAATTTATAAAATAATAAATTTTAGTTTAATTCACAAATTTATAAGATAAATCAGTTTAGTTTAATACCCACATACCGATAATTTGTAAAGATATTATTTTATGAAACCTTAAAAATATTAAAATAAAAAAAATAAATTTTTAGAGAAAATTTTGAAATTAATGACCTTGGGATAGGTAAGTTTAAATTTGGACTTATTAATTTAGTCTAAATCAATTTAGTTTAATTTATAAAATTATAAACTAACGAAATAAATTATAAACTTTATAAAATCATAAATTTTGTTTTTATGAAAGTAAAGAAAAAATGACTACTTACTTTTATAAATTTAAAGAAAAAAATATAAACTTTGTAAAAAATTATAATTTATAAAATAATAAATTTTAGTTTAATTCACAAATTTATAAGAAAAATCAGTTTTGTTCAATACAATATACATATCGATAATTTGCAAATATATTATTTTGTGAAACCTTTAATAACCTAATATTGCCTCACATTAATAAAATTAAAATAAAATTTTAAAAAGTCAGTGAAAAAATTCACAATTTAAAGCACTGTAAAGAAAAAAAAAGTAGATTTTTAAAAATATTTTCCTGTAATTTATGAAAATAAAATACATTTCTAAAGATTTCACTAAAAAATAAAAATATCACTATTATTTTCACAAAAAATCACCGCCCAGACACAACACCGGTTAGAATGAGTTCCAGGATTGGCCCGAGACTAATGACAGAAAATAGGCCCACGAGTAGGACTGGTTCAGACCTGGATCCTAGAAGAACTCTAGTAAATACAACAATCTTAATTCGCATTTCAAACAAGGCGATTTCTGTACGCAAACCTCTGAACGTCATTTAAGGAAATGGCACTGTTTTGGAAGAAATACGGACATTGTACTACTGTTTTGTAAGAAATACGGAAAAATCCATTAAATTTACGGAAAACTTTCTGCATGTTTACGGATTTGAAATCTCCTTTACGGAACTAATGTCATTTACGTGAATTGTACTGTCGTTTTAGAAAAATGAAACTTCTCCGTAAAATTTAACGGAAAATCTCTTGTATTTTCACGGATTTTTTTTTAGAGTGTTTGCTTTAACTCTTAACTAGTGTGACAAAAATTGTCACATATTTACTGTGAGCGAGCGGTCTCTGAGACCACTTGATCGAAAGATGAGTAAACAGCTAGAATAACACATAGGATACTGTTTCTGTACTAATTATGTACAGGGGTATTATAGTTAAAATTCACCTATTCAGAAGTTTCTAGCGATAATACTAGAGCTCCAAATGAACTAAAATTTCACTAGTATCTACAAATAAACTGTTTACAAAAAAAAAAACAGTTGTCTCTAAGGCTGTTAACAGCAGTTAAAGGTTGATATAATTTAGAATCTATATTTTTTTACTCTCTTATTTACCTTTGTCTGAATAAATGTGTTATACCGTTATACGAGATCAGAAACATTCTTTTTTCCTCCATACCTTTATTTAGCAAATTTAATGTATTTCCATTTTGTCAACTTGATTTTCGTTTTTCTGGTATGAAACGCTCATAACTCCATCATATTTTTTCATATATATTCCACTTTATTTTTACTCATACTAAACATATGTAAAAGCTACGATGATGTTTTGAGCGCTACATACCGGATATACACTGTAAAAAAAAATTCGGAAAAGTTTCCGGTAGGAATAGGATTTCCAGTTGCCCGTATAGGACAGGAAACTTTTCCGAACCAACACGGAAAAAATAAAAACGAAAAAAAAACGAAAGTTTTTTCTTTCCGTCAGGAAACTTTTCCTATTTGATTCAGAAACTAATATTTAGACACAGAATAAATTCCTGGGTCTTACGGAAATCTTTCCATTCACATAAAGAAACGTTTTGGTAGAACGGTAGAATAGACAGAAAGTATTCCGTTTTAAAAAGGAAAACTTTCCATTCACACTAAGAAATGTCTTGGTAGAACGGTAGAATAGACAGAAAGTATTCCGTTTTAAAAAGGAAACTTTTCCGAATCAGTCAGTAAACTAATCATGAAAAAATTAAAAATTCCTGTGTAGAATAGAAACTTTTTCTTTGCTTTACGGAATTTTTTTTCATTATGATCGGAAAATTTTCTGCATTGTAAAGAAACTTTTGTTTTAAAGAGTAGGAACATTAACAGATGAAAATATTGCTTTTGGACACTGTTTTGATATCCTTTTATCTCAATTAAATATTATTAAGAACTTTTTTGAATACATACACACATTTTAAGTATTTGTTATCATAAAATGCATTACATGTAATGCATTTTATGATAACAAAATACTTAAAATGTATGTATGTATTCAAAAAAGTTCTTAATAATAATTAATTGAGATAAAAGGAAATCAAAACAGTGTCCAAAAGCAATATTTTCATCTCTTATTGGTCCTACTCTTTATAACAAAAGTTTCTTTACAATACAGAATCAGCTTGAAATTTTATTTATTTGTTACAAGTATACTGATACGTTTAGCTCATGGGTATTTACATTTTTTTTAAATAAGTATTTTATACAAGGAATGCTAGGGAAGTATCTTTATAAACAAGAAGTAATTCTCGTAAAAGAAAAGTGTATAAATAAATAAGAAGTACACAATGAAATGGATTTTATGTTCATAAAATACATAATATACTTTTATTTTCTTTAGAATATGTGTATATGTTTCCTAGGAAAAAAAAAAAAAAAAAAAAAAAAAACTTAATATATTTTAAGCGATATAAAAGAAAATCCAAATAGTGTCCAAAACAAACCTTTTCATCTGTTGTCTGTATAGCAAAGTGGACTGTACAGAGATGCCAGCTTATTAGTGCCAGAATATACATAGGTGTAGCCAGTGGTGAAGTGTGTGTGGGAGATAATTGCCCCAGGCACTAAATATTTAGGTGATGCCAAAAAACTGTTAAATAAGATATTAAAAACGGAACAAAATATTTTCAATTTGGACTGGATATTTAAAACCCACACTTATGTCATTGGGTGTAGCACAAGTGTATGACATGTTGCATGCGTATGAAGTGTATGCAACTAACACTGAAGTTTTATTGGTACTGGAAAGACTTTCTATTGCTGTATATCCAAAACAAAGGACATACAAAACATTTTTTAATCACAATAGTGACCGCCCCTCCTTAAAAAACTAGAACTTCTTTTAATTTACGCCTCAAAAAAAAAACAAGCTTATGGGGTTGTCTTCGTTCTTAAGTTGCACAGAACTTCAAACTTTTCAATATGTACATCTAACTTTGACATTATATTTGCCTCTTTCGGTAACTTTTTCTCAAAGATACCAAAAGGGAAGTCCCTTGGTAAAAATGTTTAAGAATTATGAAGTTTAAAGTTTGGAACTCCTAATGTTAAACAGCTGGTGGAGTTTTTTTTTATATAATTCAATACTTGACGTAATAATTTTATATTCGTATATTTTATTTGAAGCTTTTCGAAATCTATTTCGGTTAAAAAATTATAGATTATGGTTTATTTTATGGTTTAATTTATAAAAAAAATGTATTTTTAAATTAATTAAAAAATTAATTTTAATAGAAATAGATTTCTAAAAACTTCAAATATGCAAATCAAAAATCACAGCTGATTCCGCTAAGTAGTTTTAAGTTATGCTTAAAACACTACCCACATTACAGTCTGATTTGCAACGATTACAGATTAGGAGTTACAAACTTTAAATTTTCATAATTTCAAAACTACTTGACTGAGTGAATTCCAGTTTGTTATCATAGGGCAACATTTACTGAAAAAAACAAACATGATGCCCCAATTAGATGTATCTATTGAATTTGCTACAATTTCGGCATGAATATGACCCTCTAAGCTTATTTTTTTCAACATTAAATTAAAAAAAGACAGTTTCCAGAAGAATAACTTTGTTTTTTACTGTGACAGTTTGGAGATTAAATGTTCTTTTTTGTCCCCAAATACACCCTGCGCATATGATATTTCAAATTTGTCACTTTTTATACCCAATTTGTGTCACAGAGACACTTTCCAATTAGGAACATTGCTGCACCTAACTATTATAACCCAATTTGGGTGCTTTTCTGCTCTATTACACACACACACACACAAAAAAAAAAATCCAGAAACTATTTTATAAATTTTGAAAATTTATATAGAGCAGCATTGAAACTTTAATTTTTTATCTTTTATGTGGAAGGTAATTTTTTTCTCCTGTCTAAATTAAAAACGCCATAAAATAATAATAATAATAAAGTAAATCTAAAAACTTTTGAAGTCATGTAAATTATAAGAATATACAGAATTCAGCTAACCCTAATAAATACGTTGATGATAAACAATTTTCAGAAGCCATACAATTTGAAAATTTACAAGACTTTGAACTTGAAGCTCAACTGAAAATTACATAACAAAAAGGCTCAGTAAATGAAAATCATTTTTTGTTAAAATTTAAATCAGCTATTTTTTTAAAAATTCAAAATACAATTTTAAAATTACGCGTTTTAAAGTAAAATAACCTTTACTAAATCATTAAAATTAATAATTAGAAAAGCTCATTTAAATTTATCTGAAATTAAAAATATATAAAGAGACTCATTCACTTGTTTAATTTGAAATATTTTAACCATATAAACAGTTAAAAATATATTTAAAAAATGGAGCAACAGAAAATGATATAATTTGAAAATGTGAATTCTCTTTTACTTTTGAAAACATGAAACAAAGTAAACAAATTGTCTTGTGTTATATATCACTTATTTACGCTAACTGCAATTTAACAATATACTTTTTATTGACCTATTCTGTATAAAATATATACCACCTTAAATTACCCCTTTGATAAAATAAAAAGCATATAAACTCTTCATTACTAAAAGCTAAATCTTTTTGTTTTGACCAAATTTCTCGATTAAAAATCTTAAAATATAAAAGATAATGTAAGAATTTTATTCAGAAAAAAAATATGAAATTTTAAGCATTCTATTCTAGATCTGGATTATATACAGTATTCCTTTAAACATACCTATTCCAGATTATATACACTACTCTGAAATACATACACTAATTCATTTAATGAAGTTGGAGCATATATTAAAAATACTTAAGATAATTATGATTATCTGGGTATAAATTTCAATGGATCTGAAAAAATTATTCTTTGTTATTAAAATGTTTGAAAAGAAACACCAATTTTCCAGCTTTATGAGTTCTTTATAAGCGATTACAGAGTTTGCAGTGAATTAAAGTTTGATTTTTTTTTAATTTAAAATAAAAGATACTTTTAAATCAGGTGTTTGATTTTTTAAAGATTTTAAAACTTTAGTTGTTTATTAGTTTACATTTATAAGTAATTAAAATTATATTAAAAAAATATATAAACATTTCAGAGTATTACTAACCATGGAATATTTATTTTCCGAGTCTTTTCATAAATAAATTACATTGGAATATCGAACCATTTGTTATTTACATGTGCACAATGAAGTCATGAGATATCAACATAAATAACAATAAATATACTTTTGATTGACCTATATTTATTTATTCTAACGTTTTACAAATCCTCGCAAAAACTCTCCATGTTTTTGTATTAAAAAATTCACATAAGATTTGTACATATTTTTTTAACAAATAAATTTATGCTTTAATCTTTTAACATTTCTCAGCTGAGATTCTCTATTTTTAAATTAGAATTTTTATTTTTAAGTGTGATATTTGATTTAAATAAAATTTAAAAAGCAAGGATTTTGAGTGTTGTCTCCCCCAGTCCTTAAATTTACAATGTATTGTTGTCAAAAATAATATTTATAATGAAATATCTTAACCTAAATTTGAAAAAAAGTGTATTTAAATAAATCAGTTGATTTAAATCAGGATTGAAATCCAGTTGATTTAAATCAATGAACTCTGATTAAAAATTGTTAGACTACACAAGTGTTATTTAGCAATTATTTAATTTAAATTGAGATTATAGTGCTGAAATATAATTTCAATTATTGATCTAAATATTTTAAGATTTCTGAACTTTCGGTATTATAACTGATTAGATAACGTTGAAGAAATTGGCAATGAAACTATGCTTAGATTTCAAAAGATACCAAAATTTACCAATTGCTGTAAAAAAAAGTAATTAAAAAAAAATTCTTTCCAAAATCATGTACTTGCATACAATATTTTAACAAAAGATTATATTGAAGTAAAAGTTATAACACCAATCTGGTGAATCAGCTAAATAAACTTATCAAAAGCCAATTTGATAACTTAAAACCTGCATTTTATTTTGAAGAAATAAAATAAGGACTTGTGAATAATACTTATAAACTCTTTACAAATGAAAAAAGCAAAAATATGGAATATATAAGCACTTACTTACAGGGAAGTCCAGTTGCCAGTAAATATATATATATATATATATATATATATATATATATATATATATATATATATATATATATATATAATATAAATTAAAGTAAAGATACTTTTAAAAAATATTTAAAAATTAAGGAAATTTAAAAAATTGTACACTACCAGTATTGGACATCTGTTTCCTGCTGGTGAAAGCTATATTTTGATAATTGTATAAGGGAATTTATCACCTCTTTAAAATTTCCGTAGGTTACCATGGGATTTCACAATCAGCATTAAAGGGGAAAAAATGATGCCACAGGAATATAGTAGAAAAACGTGATAATTTTACAAAATGTAACAAATAGAGATTTAGCAGACTATCAAATATTCGGCTGAGTACTAACGTTTTAAAAAGTATATTGATTACAATTTTTTTTTATCATGATTAATAACAAAGAAATAAATGTTTGTGAGTCTTTTATTCCTCAATGGCAGATCACTTAATAGCAGAATATTAAAAATTGCAAATAATTCAGAAAAAATATCTATAAAATAAGAGTGAATTCAATAAAAAATCGGTCTTAGCAAATATGTATGTGCTATTTTTTTTTTTACTTAAACTTATTAAAATAAATCAAGTGCATTTAATTTACACAAACATTAAATTGCACATATTGACTAAATACCATTTTTTAAAAAAATTATAAATTACTCGATTTTTTCTGGCTAACAACAAAAGACAGAAAAAATAAAACAAACATTTATACTGAAAAATAAAATTTATTTTCAACAAAACTATAAATCAAAATGTTTTAATAAAACAAATTACAGCACTGTATTTATGCTATGTATGCTATTGGCTTTTATTCCTTTAGAATTGATGCAGTTAGTAAAAAAGCCTGCCTAGATTCCGGCCTGATAACAGTCTTAATTAAACACCCAGTAGGATGCTACAGCAACGAAATTGACTCAGTTGAACATTTCTCCGAAAAAAGTGTCACACCATCAACATACGAAAACACCTTGACGTCCTTTCTAACATCCTCATTCTCTATTAGGCAAGGATGATCTGTTCTAGCTGTAAGGCGACATTGATCACTGCAGTATTATCCTGTAATAATAACAGTAATAATATTAATTTTTTTATTGTACTAATTGCTAGTGACCATGTATATTTAAAAAGATAAAAAACAGCACAAGAGCAAAGAATGATTAAGGGGACACTTCGTCTTCAGCGATAAGTATTTTTAAAAACAAAATATTTGAAAATTTTCCTTTGAATAAAGAATTTAAAATTCATAAAATTTTTAAAAAATTTAAAAATTAAGGAAATTTTTTATAAATGTACTCTACCAGCATTGGACATCTGTTTCCTGCTGGTGAAAGCTATATTTTGATAATTGTATAACGGAATTTATCATTTCTTTAAAATTTACATAGGTTACTATGGGATTTCACAATCAGCATTAAAAGAAAAAAAAATGGTGCCACAGGAATATAGTAGAAAAACATAACAATAATTTTACGATATGTAACATATAGTGATTTAGCAGATTATCAAATATTCGGCTGGATACTAACTTTTTAAAAAGTATATTAATTAAAAAAATTTATATATATTAAATTGGAAATAAAATAATAAAAAGAAAAGTGCTCAGTCAAACTGATGGCATTGAGCTAGCTCACAGGCTATTCACACTATTTGCATATTATACTCTTATTTCAAAGAAAAAACACATTTATATAAATTAGAAGGGGGGGGGGTCATTAGCTCCCCTATTTACGTCCTTTATACTTAACCAATAAACGTCCAAATCTAATCAGGGAAGCGCCTTATCAAAATAAACCGGTATACAACATTTGCATCAAATTGGATAATTAGACTATTAAACTATTTATCTAAATTAAAATGGATAATTAGTCCCTGTTCCCCCTTTATACTTAACCAAATTACCCCCCCCCCCAAAAAAAAAAAAAAAAAAAAAAAAAAAAAAAAAAAAAAAAAAAAAAAAAACGAATCAGGGAAGCATCTTATCAGAATAAACCTATATAAAAAATTTGAAGCAAATCGGTTAATTCTGCATGAAAGACCCATTTATCTAAATTAAGGGGAGGTAATTCGTCCCCGTTCCCTCCTTTATACTTAACAAATAAACCCCCACAACTAATGCGGGAAACGCCTTATCACAATGAATCAATATACAAAATTTGAAGCAAACTAGATAATTTTGCATAAAAAACCCATTTATCTAACTTAAGGTGGATTAGCCCCTCGTTCCACCCTTTATTCTTAACCAATAAACCCCCAAAATTAATCAGGGAAGGGCCTTATCACAATGAAAATATATACCAAATTTGAAGAAAATCGGATAATTCTGCATGAAAAACCCATTTATCTAAATTAGGGGGAGCATTAACCCTTTTCCCCCCTTTTATACTTAACCAAAGAACCCCCAAAGCTAATCAAGGAAGCGCCTAATCAGAATGAACTTATATACCAAATTTGAAGCAAATCGGATAATTCTGCATGAAAAACCCATTTATCTAAATTAAGGAGGGGGGGGGGGATTAGCCTCCAGTTCCCCCCCTTTATACTTAACAGATGAACCCTCAAAACTAATCAGGAAAGAGCCTTATCACAATGAACGTCATACAATATCTGAAGAAAATTCGATAATTCTGCATGAAAAAACCATTTATCTAAGTTAGGGGGGATTAGCCCCCATTCCCCCTTCATACTTAACCAATGAACCCCCAAAACTAATCAGGGAAGCGCCTTATCAGAATGAACCTATATTCAAAATTTGAAGCAAATTGGATAATTCTGCATGAAAAACACATTTATCTAAATTAAGGGGGGATCAGCCCCCGTTCCACCCCTTTTATACTTAGCAATTGGACCCCCAAAACTAATCAGGGAAGCACCTTATCACAATGAACCTATATGTAAAATTTGAAGCAAATTGTATAATTCAGAATGAAAAATCAATTTATCCAAATTACGGGGGATTGGACCACGTCCCCCCCCCTTTATATTTAACCAATGAACCCCCAAAACTGATCCCGGGAAGCGCCTTATCACATCGAACCTATATATAAAAATTGAAACAAATCTGATAATTCTGAATAAAAAAGTCATTTATCTAAAGTAAGGGGGGGGGGGATTAATCACCGTCCCCCTCTTCATACTTAACAAATGAACAACCAAAACTAATGAAGGAAGCGCCTTATCACAATGAAGCTAACACATGGGCTGATAAGTTCCCGGTCTAATAAAGAAAACACAACTTTTTAACAAAACATTATGACTTTATAACTTTAATAAATAACATAACTTTAATAATAAATAATAATAATCTAATAATAATAATTTAATAAATAAATAAATAATAATAATAATTTAATAAATAAATAATAATAATAGTTTAATAATAAATAACATAATTTTATAACGAAAAAGCTCCAAACATTGTTCTAAATCATTGACTCGTTGTTGTTTTTGGTCAAAAGTCAACACGCGCGGCAGCCATTTTGACAACAGCTTTTTCATAGACAAATGCTCATTCAAAATAAAACCTACACGTTTCTTGGATATCTTCAGAGTCTGAGCTATCGCCTGCAACTTCACTTTACGGTTCACCAAAACGATTCTTTGGACTATTTTTATGTTTTCCGGAGTAACCACCTCTTTTGCGTGGTGCATCACTGGTGTCCGTACGACCACGTTTAAATTCAGCAAACCAGTCAATAATGTTTGATTTACCTGGTGCAGTGTCCGGATAATGCTTATCAAGCCAAGCTTTTGTTTGAACGGTGTTTTTTCCCATCAAAATACAATTCTTGAAATTCTTGTTTATCCATTTTTTTTGTTTATCAACAAAGTTTTTCAAATAAAACCACTCTAACGTTTTATCCACACGGCGAATCATCATGACATCTTTTCTGCTACCTTTTAAAGGTTAGTATTTACTAAAAGAAAGCATCGGTTCAGCAATTGCAACGCCATCTGTGTGCCAGACCGGGAACTTATCAGCCCATGTGTTATATACAAAATTTGAAGGAAATTGGGTAATTTTACATGAAAAACCCATTTATTTAATTTAGGGGGATTAGCCCTTGTCCCGCCTATATATTTAACCATTGAACCCCCAAAACTGATCAGGGAAGCGTTTTATCAGAAATAATCTATATACAAAATTTTAAGCAAATCGGATAATTCTGCATGAAAAACCCATTTATGTAAATTAAGGGGGGGGGAGGATTAATCACCGTTCCCCTCTTTATACTTTACCATTGAACTCCCAAAACTAATCAGGGAAACGACTTATCACAATGAACTTATGTACAAAATATGAAGCAAATTGTGTAATTTTGCATGTAAAACCCACTTATTTAATTTAGGGGGACTAGCCCCTGTTCCCTCTTTATATTTAACCATTGAACCCCCAAAACTGATCAGGGAAGCGCCTTATCAGAAACAACCTAATACAAAATTTTAAGCAAATCGGATAATTCTGCATGAAAAACCCATTACATAAATTAAGGGGGGATTAGTCCCATTCCGCTCCCTTACTTTACCATTGAACCCCCAAAACTAATCAAGGAAGCACCTTATCAGAATGAACCTTTTATAAAAAATTTTGAAACAATTGGATAATTCTGCTTTAAAAAATCATTTTTCTCAATTGAGAGGGGGGGGGGGATAGTCCCCGTTTTCCCCTTTATACTTCACCAATGTACCTACATACAAAATTTGAAGCAAGTTAGATAATTCTGCATGAAAAACCCATTTATCTAAATTAAAGGTAGGATTGGCCCCCGTTCCCCTCGTTTATACTTTACCATTGAACTCCCAAAACTAATCAGGGAAGCGACTTATCACAATGAACTTATGTACAAAATACGAAGCAAATTGGGTAATTTTGCATGAAAAAACCATTTCTTTATTTTAGAGGGGGGGGGGGATAGCCCCTGTTCCCCCTTTATATTTAACCATTGAACCCCCAAAACTGATCCGGGGAAGCGCCTTATCACAATGAACCTATATACAAAATCGAAGCAAATCGAATAATTCTGCATAAAAAACTTATTTATCTAAATTAAGGGGGAGTAATAATCACCGTTCCCCTCTTTATACTTAACCAATGAACCCCCAAAACTAATAAAGGAAGCGCTTTATCACAATGTAGCTCTATAAAAAATATGAAGAAAATTGGGAAAATTTGCATAAAAAACCCATTTATTTAATTTAGGGGGAGATTAGCCCCTGTTCCTCTTTTATATTTAACCATTGAACCCCCAAAACTGATCAGGGAAGCGCCTTATCGGAATGAACCTATATACAAAATTTGAAACAAATCGGATATTTCTGCATGAAAAACACATTATCTAAATTAAGGGGGGGGGGGGATTAGCCCCCAGTTCCCTCCTGTAAACTTAACAAATGAACCCCCAAAACTGATCAGGGAAGCGCCTTATCAGAATGAACCTATATAGAATATTTGAAACAAATCGGATAAAACCCATTATCTAAATTAAGGGGGGATTAGCCCCCCAGTTCCGCCCTGTATACTTAACCAATGAACCCCCAAAGATAATCAGGGAAGCGCCTTATCAGAATGAACCTATATACAATATTTGAAACAAATTGGATAATTCTGCATGAAAAACCCATTTACCTAAATTAAGGGGTGGGGGGATTAATGACCGTTGCCCCCTTTATACTTAACCAATGAACCCACAAAACTAATGAAGGAAACGCCTTATCACAATGAAGCTATATACAAAATTTGAAGCAAATTGTGTAATTCTGCATGAAAACCCCATATATTTAATTTACGGAGGGGATTCGCCCCTGTTCCCCCTTTATATTTAACCATTGAACCCCCAAAGCTGATCAGAGAAGCGCCTTATTGGAATGAACCTATATACAAAATTTGAAACAAATCCGATATTTCTGCATGAAAAACATATTATCTAAATTAAAGGGGGGGGGGATTAGCCCCCAGTTCCCTCATGTAAACTTAACAAATGAACCCCCAAAACTGATCAGGGAAGCGCCTTATCAGAATGAACCTATGTATAAAATTTGAAACAAAACGGATAATTCTGCATGAAAAACCCATTTATATAAATTAAGTGGGGATGAGCCCCCGTTCCCCCTCCCCCTTTTATACTTAGCAATTTAACCCCCAAAACTAATCAAGGAATCGGATTATCAGAATGAACATATATATAAAATTTGAAAATTTAAAATCGGATAATTCTGCATGAAAAACCTATTTATGTAAATTAAGCGGGGGGGGGGGGGGGGGGGAGGGGGTCCGGCTTTGATAACCTGTGAGCTAAAAAAAATTCTATTACAATGATATTTCAGGTTCTGTGAACTCCAAAAATAGCAGAATTTTCAGAACATTTATGATTTATATGTTGACATTATGACTCATTTGAACATTTTTTTATTTCTTGAAATTTGCACAGTATTAACACGTGCATTTAAATACATGACAAGATTTAGTTAAAGGAAAGCCCAAATATGAAATAAAATCAAATTAGATATTTTTTTTTTTTTTTTGTTAGAAACCCACATACAAGATAATTTTTATATAAATTAGGATGAAAAACAATACAGACATGTAACAGAAGCTATTACAGGTTTTCTTTTTCTTTCTTTTTTTTATTTTTAAATGAAGAATTGAAGCTTTATATTTTTTAAATAAATCCCCCCCCCCCCACGCACCTCTACTGACAAAAATTCCCTGTTTGCTTTTTTTATTCTGTTTATTTTAAATTATTAGAAAAGATTAAAAGTCATTTTTTATTTTCAAAATAATGTGAGAAAAATAAAATTTAATCAATTAAATTTGAATATACAGGGTGGGGCAGTTGAAAGCTTCTGTATGCAAGCTTTTACAGCATGAATATAGGTAAAATCAACCTCAAGGTATTAAGCATATTCTACTTTACGTTTTTTACAACTAAATTATTGTCTGATATTAAAAGACTACTGAAATTTATTTTACCATATACCATTATAAATTTCGTTATAGCACCCTGACATACATTTCTCAATTTTTTAATCAACATTATAGAATTTAATGGACATTCCTTTTTAATTGAATTTTAATACACTACAAATAATAAAATGTTAAATTGATTCTATAATAATGTAGTACCTGAAAAAAAAGACAATATATGATTCTGATATGGCATCGAACACAGAAAAATCTCATGAATTTATTTTAAGATCATAGGTATGTTATTGATATCTTCAGTGTTGAATTCAGGCATTTTTCTCCGAGAGGGATTTCTGTGGCTCCTGGGGGCATATTATAGAGTTCCGAGTGGGGGGGGGGGGGGGGAATTGCACTTTTTGACCATTAAATCATAAAATCCGAAATCTTCAGAGGGGGTGGCCATTTCAATGCTCCGGGAGAGAGGAATGTCCCCCCCTCCCCCGGCTATCTCCTGAATTCAACACTGGATGCCTTACAGATTTAAACAAATAAACAAGTACCTGAATTTAGAATAAGTTAAAAACTACTTAAAAAGCAGTCTACAAAAATTGAGTTTTCATTAAGATAATATCTAAGTTAGAAATTTCTGGCACATCAAAATATTTTTTTGATTGGGGATATTTTTCTCATAAAAAATAAACTGAGCGAGAAATAAGATAATATGCATTTTATTTCAGGCTACGCAGCTCCTTAAACATGTTATTCGGTTTGATAATCATGCACTGTAAATATATGGACATATCAAATCCCAAATATTAAAAATCACATAAATTTTAGTACTTGCCATTGCGAGGTTAGAACTACGTAGAACAATTGTCCAATATTTAACAACATAGCGTTCATCTTCTTCATCGAAAATCTCGAATCTGTTCTGTTATCAATCACGTGACGCCACGCCTTTCATACGTCAGCAGAGAGCGAGATTGCGCAGTAAGTCCGGTGAATGCTATTTTCTATCCACTCGGAAACTAATACGATATAAAAAGATTATTTTTATGACTGTAGGAAAACTTTCTGTTGTGATTCGGAAAAAATATTTTATCGGTTGTTTTCCGTATCGTAAAGGAAATTTATCTTTTACGAAACGGAAAAGAGTTGAAAATTTTTTACAGTGTATATATAAACATGTAACTGAAATATATTAAAATTTTATAAATTATTCCATGTCTCTAAGAATTTAAATAATCTTCAATCAAAAGTCAGTCAGACAGGCAGTAAATATAGATTATAGATTATAATAAAATAATCAGATCATCTTAAAAAAATGAGCCCATCTGAGAGAAACGGGGGAGGGGTGAAAATCAGTTATCTACCACTTGTTTTCAAATGTAACGAGGTCTAACCTGTCGAAATTCGACGAAATATAAAAGTTTTAAAATGCTCAATCATTGTTCGTTTCCAATTCATATCTTCTGGAACGCAGTCAAAGTTTTAAGTTAATCAATTTGTATAGAAAAATGGGGAAATTCTTTTACAATAATAATATAAGATCTGCAGATGAGACAGATTTTTTTATGTTTTCAATTAGTTTTTATTTGTTTTATTTGGTTTTTATTTGTTTGGTAATTTATTTGTATGATATATTCGTTCCTTTTCCGTAATTGAGACGGCTGTCACTTTTTCCACGATCGTTGATGCCGAATCTGTTATAAAGTGACATATACAATGGATTTTACAAAAAGAAAAAAAAAATACAATTCCGAGCATATTTTGATTCAACATATGGTTTAACCCAATTAACTTTAACTTCATATTAATTTGGTGTTCAACATAAAAGGAAAATCTGTCACTTCTGTGACAGATTTTAGTTTAACGCTAAGATACGGTATCTTAGTATCTCATCTTATGATTAATCGGCTTTTTCTTTCTCTTTTTAATTGGGTCTAGACATTCAATGACAAATGACGTCATAAACATGGATTTAAATTTATAAGACTGAAAAAATAATTATTATAACCACGTCACAATGACGCAATACTTACTGACTTTTCATTTCGACTGTACAGGTTTAACTCCCCAAGGACTCAAGCTCATTATACCAGAAACATGAAAAAATGTTTAAAATCCTTTGTACATCAGGGCTTAATTCCTAAGATAAAAAGTACCGGAGCCCTAATATTCTGCAGTACCAACACCCGTAGTGTACCCCTCCGCCGTCATTCTAATCTGCATATTTATATTTCATACATTATTTTCAAAATTTAAAGCATTGTTTTTTTATTTAGCGAAATAAAATTTTGAGATATATCTATCTGCGTATACTTTAGCTATCAGCTATTCCACTTTTTAGTTATTACTACGTCCAAATAGAAACCTAGCCTAATCTTAATGTTAATTAATCGCAGAATTCTGCGATTCAATAAGCTCAGGATTAGGATTCGGAAAGAGTGTTGACACAAAAAATGAATAGTTCGCAGCTACGCAGAGCAGAAAAAGACTATATCTGTTGACTCTTTATTCTGATCAAAATATAGCAATAAAATGATTTGAAATGGAAATCAATAAAATTTTGAATTTAAGACAGATTGAGCTCGAGCCTGCCCAAACTCGAAGACTGATATAAAAATCAAGCCCGTTTCATCTCCATCTCTTATGTGGGCGATATATTACGTCACTTATAAGTGTTTCACGGCCGATCGCCATAATAAAGATCGGCTGTTTTGATACAAAAAAAGGTAAAAGATTGGAGATGGGAGGGAAAGGAAAGGGCCATTTAGGATTCGTTTTTCGGAAGCGTTATTGCACTGGGCTCTGGAGCGCAGTGTTTATGAGCTCCGGTGAATTCTGGCTAATATTTAAATTTTTACTAAAATGAGAGAAGTACCGGAGCTGAGCTCCGGTAGGCTCCGGCGCAAATCAAGCCCTGTTCTACATAACTGCATTTAACTGTATTAAAATGTAACAAATTTATGAAAGAAAATGCATGTTTTCTCTTAAACATGGAACCCTTTTCATTGATAGGAGCCCTTTAGGAGCCTCTCAGCGATTAGAACATTTTGAAGTATTGGGGGAATGTTTTAAGGTGGTTCTCAAATTTCCTGCTCAACAACGCGAAACTTTCTGATGCATTTTCTGACTAATTTTTAAACGTAAAGGCATACAATTGGCAGAATTGAATATAGAAACGATTTGGAATCAATTAGCGTTTTTCATTTTTTTAATAAATAAATTACTTATCTAGTTAGAAACGATTCTTGTCACGTGGCGACAAATTTTTTCCCCTTTATCGGGCTGCTGTGTCGGGAATTCGGTTCAAAACGCCGAGTTTCATGTTCACGAAATTGTAGCAATTTGGTGTTTTTAAATAAATTATTTATTTCGAAAATGATGTCAGTTAACATTTAGGGGTCTTGAGCCACTTTGGGGGTCTTAAACACCATCGATACAAAATTAAAAAATATATTTAAAGCTAGTGTCGGCTTTCAGTTCAAAAAAATAATTATTAAAATTGGTTCAATAGAAAATTCAGGGCAGGTGAAAAAAAAAAGAAAAACAGTCTTTTGTTTTAAATATATAGATAATTGTCATTTAATAGAATTAGGTTTTTGCTCAAAAAACTATTTGTAAAATTAGTGGTTGATTTTATGAATGGAACAAACACCATAAAAATTCCCGTTTAATTCAGTTTAATTATTTTATTCACCAAAATGCTAATTCAACTAACCAGTGAATCCGTTAAACGTAGCTAGGTAGCTTTAATGCCTGTTTGATTTGACATTGCTAACTCTTGAAAGGTGCAAATAAATCCATTTGAAAACTTAAAAAGTAACAATCGGCTGTTCCGTTAACGAATGAAGAAGAGAATTTCGTTTCATTTCCTGGCAATGTTGTTTCTTTGCGTGGACAGTCAGTTAGGAGGAAAGAAAATGTTTTTTTTTACTTTCTTCTATCTCTAATAGAAGAAAGTATTGCAATCGAAATTTTTTTCGACTTTCGGTTTCAGCGGATTTACACGTTTTAGGAGTCAGAGATTCACAAAAGCATGTTTTTATATTTGTCTGTCCGTGCGCCCGTGTGTCCATATGTGTGTCCTCTTTGTATCATCGAAAGGTGTATGAAGTTATGCACAGAGTTGCACCAAATTTCCTTTATAGGTTTTAGATTTTGGTCAGCAGGTCCCAGATCAATTTGGGGATATTCCGACGGAAGGGGGCGCTGTAATAGTGATTTTTGCGCCATTTTCATTATTGTGTCATCGAAAAGTGTATGAAGTTATGCATAGAATTGAACCAAATTTCATTTATAGGTTTTCGGCTATAGCCAGCAAGTCCCAGTTGCATTTGGGGATATTTCGCCGGAAAAGGGCGCTGTAATAGCTCCTTACAGATTTCAAATTCAAAAAATGTACAAAAAAAATTATAAATCTTAAAAGTTTTTTCTATTAAATTTTCGGCCCTATTCTAAGGATTCAGGAGCAATTGTTGTTTTGTCTCTATTTTAAAAAATGGCTGCGATATAGCCGTTTAAAATTTTAGGATGACTGACATTTAAAAAAAAAAGACAGCAAGATTTCTCCATAGACATGTCTAATTTATAAGTTTTAGTGACAATGGGTTTTTGGCAAATTTTCTTTCATTGTTGTAACCATCGTTCCAGCTGTTATATGCTTAACACTATATATACATATTCGCCATCGTCAAATTCTCTCCAAGCTTGGCTACACTTGGCGAAATATCGCCAAATTTGGCGACAAAAATAAGTTATCATAAATGAAGCCAACTTGACAATAGGTGTCGTTTTGGTGAAATTCTCATTCAAATTCAATATTGACGAGAACTGGGTATGAATCTGCTATAATCGGGTTCCACGCATTTTTGCTTCGTGTTTTCAAGTAAAATTAGCTAAAATTTTAAAACCGAGGCATAGAGAGGCTATTTTTTCCTGCCTGTACAGACCAGAAAGACGTTTCGTAGTTGTGTTGTACATCGGCTGCTCGGATCCAAGTAACCCGACGCAGCTGACTTACAACAGAATGACGAAAAATATTGTTTATATTGGCGATGTAACAGCGAATTTTGAAGTATTAACATTCACGATATAGAAGAAAGTTTTGAAATTGGCACATCCAACTAGCTTTTTTACACAGAACGGTATTATAAATGTAAATGTTTGTGAGATAATACGCGTTTAAAGTACGATATTCTGCAAATGAATGAAATTATCCTTTTCCCTTCATTAATTTTATTTAATATAATTTAAAGTTGAAATTATTTCTGGATTTATATAGTTTTCAATAGAAACTGCTACCATCGAAAAAGAGAGAAGTTTCTTTTAGGTTTGATTAGTTGATTCTAATGTTATATTTTTTAAATTAAAACTAAATATAACGAATTTCACTAGAGCAGGTCTTGACTTATATACACTAAGTACAAACTAAGGGGGCGTAACACTTTAGTGCGCTTCTCTGCTATTGTAATAAAGTATTAATTTCCCTTCAATTATCATCTTTCATTGATAAATAAAATAAAAGGGCAGCAATGAAATAAAGTGCCTAAGGGCCCTCTCGAGGACCCTGTTTCCTCCATGTCTAGAAATTAGTTTAATAGAGGGCGCAACAGAGCGCATAAGAACTGTAATGATGAGCGGGAAGATATCCCGCCAGATCTGAGATCTGTTTTGGATGTAAGCTCAGCGCATCAACCACTGCCTGTCACTTAATCTTTAATTTGTAAATAAAGTTGTTGAGTTTAACAGCAATTTTGATTAACTAAATTCACTAACATAAAAGTACAGTCCGCTACAAGTTTGCCGGATCCGACCCCTTGACAACCCTTAAAAAAACCCTTAACAGAACTAACAGAACATACTTTTTTCTGTTAGTTCTGTTATATTACGCTGTGATTGATTCCGCAATAGTGTTTCTCTACTGCTGCGTTTAATTCCTGTACTTTCTGGAAGAATTAAATATTGAAATCAGCAAAAGGACTGTTCTCTTATCGACTTTCCATTATTCATACCCCGAAGTCGGAACAATATTTATATTTAAAAAAAATATATATATGTTATCATTGTGTGTAATATACATAGTTTTTTTTTTCATTGTAACACAGAAAAAATGTCATTATCATCTATTATCCCCGTAAAAGGGTTTTAAATGTGTATATTTTTCTAAGACTAGGATTATTTCCCCTATAAAAATTATTATCTCATTACTCTCGCGCTTTTACTACAGCGGCACATCAAAATTCAAATACATCATCATTTAGTACCGATGATTGTTTGAAAAACTCGTATGGTATTTGATATTGTAACACAATGTATTCGGCAATATCGCAATAATTGGCATGATCTGAGAAGGAGTGCATATTAGTGGACAAAACAGAGATTTGGAAGATATGATGTAGTCACAAAATATGCCAATTCTAGGAAAATACTTTGACACCGATTAGTTTTTTTTTTTTTTTTTTTTTTTTTTTTCGACATTTTGATAAAAATTCGAAGTTCTGAATTCAAATATGGAATAAAAAGTAAATTTCAAAAACAGCTAAAGGAAGTCATTACATACTTTAAAAAATAATTTACTATTCTTTTAACTTTCATGCATGAAAATAAAGAGTATCACGAGGATGCTCAATTTCAAATTATTACTGATTTTTCGCTGCCATTCCACTGTTGAGTAAAGTTAACCTAAGAACTTTTATATTCTGCATTTTGAATCATTTTACGTATATTTTATTTAAAGAAAAAAAATTTATGACTTCAGTTTTATTAAATATGTAATTATTTTTCTATTCATTAAAATTTAATTGTCTTATTATACAGTTTAGAACAAAACTAAAATTATTTAAAAACTCTTGGAACTCAAAATCACTTTTAAAAACATATGTAAAATTTACCCAAACCGTGACACCACGGAGCTTCGAAAACCCCGTGCAACAGAGGAATAAATTATTATAGATAAAATTGTAGCAAATGTTGGTAAACTTTCCTTTCTTTAAGGTTTTTTTAAAACTTTCTTTCCATCTTTTTTAATGGAACAGTTTAATTAAACGTGTCAAAAAAGCGATTTTTAACACTTTCCAACCTAGTTGAAAAGTGTTTATGACTTCGGTTTTATTAAATATGTAATTATTTTTCTATTCATTAAAATTTAATTGTCTTATTATACAGTTTAGAACAAAACTAAAATTATTTAAAAACTCTTGGAACTCAAAATCACTTTTAAAAACATATGTAAAATTTACCCAAACCGTGACACCACGGAGCTTCGAAAACCCCGTGCAACAGAGGAATAAATTATTATAGATAAAATTGTAGCAAATGTTGGTAAACTTTCCTTTCTTTAAGGTTTTTTTAAAACTTTCTTTCCATCTTTTTTAATGGAACAGTTTAATTAAACGTGTCAAAAAAGCGATTTTTAACACTTTCCAACCTAGTTGAAAAGTGTTTATGACTTCGGTTCGTCTGGCCGTCTGTTCGTGCTCTAACTCCCGTAAATATGCTCAGATTGCCCTGCAATTTTTATATGTTATTGTCGTTATCAATAGCATGTTCCCTATTTCAACTGAAGTGTGTAGCACTTATCGTTTCTTTACAGGGGCACTCAAAAGAATTCCGTTACATTACGGTCTATGGGGGAAAAATCATTTGCGGTTTATTTTAATGATGTTACACAATTTTAAACACATTGTAATTGATATATATCACTAAGGTGCATTACAAAAAGCTTAATATGGAATAGGGTGTGCATAGCACTTATAGTTACTTTACAGGGACAGTCAAAAGAATTCCGTTACATTAAGTCTATGGAGAAAAATCGTTTGCGGTTTAATTAAATAATGATTCACTATTTTAAACGCATTAAAATTTATTTATATCACTAAGGTGCATTACAAGAGGCTTACTACAGAATAGTGTGTGTATAGCAGCCATCGTTCATTTACAGGGACACACAAAAGAATTCTCTACTGTCTGTTAAAAATAATTCCTGGAAGTGCGTTTTAAGTTGCTGAACGCATTTTAAATTTAACTAACTTTTTGTCTATTACTTGGTGTGTATAAATTCTGTAGATCATATACAGGGCAGCACAAAAGTTCGCGAACAAATTTCCGTTTATTGACAGAAACTCCGGAAGGAGAATTTTAAACTCTGCTATGCGTTTCCTAACTGAACTAAAATTTAGCATCCTATGTAAGTATATATACAAATCTGTAGATCATATACAGGGCTGAATAAAAGTATTCGGATATTTTTCCGAATATTGTATAGGTTGGAAATTCCTGAAATTACGTTTTTAAATATGTTATGCGTTTTCCAAATTGTTTACTTAGATGATATCTTTCAGCTTATTAAACGGTAATGATTTGTAAAATTATTTTGGAAGCGTTGAAAAGTGTTATATAATCTATGCTTGACGCATGATTTTTCGTTCTTGTTTAACTTTAAATTAAACGAACGCATTTTCAGTTCTAAATATTTTACAGAAAATTTATGTTTATATGGAATTTGTCCGGAAAAAGTATGTTACTCCTTCATTTAAAAAAAGAAAAAATTATATTGAATGTGAAATTTGATATTGCGTTTAGGATTTTATTTTTCAACCACTGTATGAGTTCATAAATGTTAAAAATTTTTATCGACAGAATTTGAAATATTTTACATAATTAAATATTTATTATGAAAGAAAAAATTAGATGAGTTGCATATTACGAAAATTTGTGGAACCATACTGTGGGGCCGTGGAGCTTTCAAAACCCCGTGAAACAGAGGCTTAAATTGTTATTGATAAAATTGTGAAAAATGTTGGTAAACTTTCCTTTCTTTAAGTTTTTTTTTTTAACTTTTTTTTCCATCTTTTTTAAAAGAACGCTTCAATTAAAACGTCTTCAAAAATCGATAAAAAAAAATTAATTAAATGAACGCATTTTCAGTTCTAAATAATGTATAGAAAATTTATGTTTATATGCTATTTTGTTTTCAAAAATGTCAGGCAAAGCATGATTTCCTTTATTTCAACGATTTTAAACGCTTTTATATTGTAATGCGAAACTTACTATTGTGTGTAGGAGTTCTTCTCTACCACTGTATAATTTTTTCTAAAAATTCATGAGTTCATAAATGTTATAATTGTTTATCGACCGACCCTAAACTATTTCACGAAATTAAATATTTATTATTAAAATTTAAAAAAGTAATGTGAGTTGCAGATTACGAGAATTTTTCAGATATAATTTTTTTTTCTTAAAAATATTTTAAATACTTAGTCTTATTTTGCAGATAAATGCTTATAACATTTATAATCTTATAATTGTAACAATGCAAGATTCGAACATTCGAACGATATGACAATTTGAATAATGTTTTATGTGCGGTGTATTTGGAAGTGGGAAGACATGAAAAGTTAGGCATAGTAATGCTGTTTACAGGTAAAACGGTTTGATTTGATTTTAAATTTCTATACAGATAATTTTCATCGATTCACCCTGCTTTTGATTACGATACCGTAACTTATATGCCGTGAAAGGCACCAAAAAATGAAAAAAAATATCTATCCAGAGAATGTTTAGATTAATCAGAAAATGTGGAAACATGCATTCTTTTTTGACAACTAATGGGTAAAGATAAATTTGTCCTTCTCATACCGCGTATTGATTGCTTTCAATGAACTTAAATGGTACAATATCTCAATATCAATTTAAGCAGCTTTAGATAAATATAATATAAGATTGTTTATTATTATTCTCAGATATAGTTCTTCAAAATGTATGAGGATCTGAATTTGTATTTATAAATACACATACACAAGGTAGGAATAGTTAAAAATGAAGTGTTTAGAGCTTGATTATAAAAAGTCCACTGAGCCAAATGGAAAAAAAAACTTAGCATGAATACTATTTAGTACATGGGAAATAGATTTAACTTAAAAGGAATTACTTGAGAATTTCGCTGCCAGGGGCAAAAGTGCGGCTTTAAGCCGAATCCAGGCAGTAAAACAGGCAAGTAAAAATGAGAACATTTCACATAATCGTCTGACATTTTATGTAATTTCAACATTGAAATAAATTCCCTTTATTTATATTTGTTTTTGTTTTTAAATAGTGCATCATAAATTTTTTTCTTGGGATCTATTGCTATGTCTATTTTAGCACTCAGTTCATCCTTAAACGCCACGTTTTCCCCTGGTGGCTATCTCAACTAATTTCTTTCTTATCAAATCTATTCACCATGCTAAAAATAGTATTTACACTAAATTTTGTTGCGTTTGGCTTAATGGAGTTTTTATAATCAAGCTGTAAATATCTCAATTTTAGTTATGGCAATCCAGTATATTACATTCATTTATGAAACAATTTTAATGAGATAATGCAGTGAAACCTTTCTCTAACGATAAAGCAGTCTTAATAATTATTTTCACAGTACTTTTAGATTTCTTATAAGAGTTAATGTAAAAAAAAAAGAAAAAAAAAAACCTGTCGATGACGATAATTTGCTCCGAAGCAAACATATCTATAAAGATATTTTGCCCTTTTTTTTAGTTAACCATTTACTTTATCTGTAATCTTCAAAACTTTCCGAAAACTTATAAGCCAATTCATGTTATAGTGTATTATTTTAAAGTCATCATGAACGTAGAGAAAGGGGTGGAGCCGGTAGAAATTACCTGGGTACAGCTTATTTAATGGGCCTGTCACGAATCCTGTTTTTTAGATAAATTAGCAAAAATATTGATTCTCAAACACCCCTTTTTCATGTAAAATGTTCCGGTTAAAATAACTAACAACTAAGAAAAAAAGTCATAAATCGAGTCATGTAAGTTGAGTATGTTAATGTTTTTTTTATACAGTACTAAGAGAAAGCATTTTTGGAGAACTTTCCACTTACTAACAAAATAACAGCAGTGGTGCAACAATCGAGTAACTAAGATAGCGTAACGCCAGGATACCTAGCTTTAGAGGGCGCAGCTAAAAATAGGTATGTGTCCGCGGATGTTTTTTTTTATTATTAATATTTTGTTAATATAGTCATTGTATTTAAAATTGAAGCAAATGGGTATTACCTTTTTATAAAAAATCAATTAGCTTATTTACTCGTTGCCACATCAGATAAAAATCAATACCGGATTCCCAGATTCTCTCTGTGGTAGAGGTCTGCCCTCGGGCTAGACTCGGGCCAACTTTCATTCACGAGACTCGGGTAAGGCCGGGTCAGGTCTTCACTCTTTCCGGACCGGGCCTATCTTCATTCTTTCATGCCGGGCCCGGACCGCGCCGGGCCAGACATCTTTTTTCTGGGCCAAGCTGGGCCTGAATTTCATTCTTCATAGAGGTCTGCACGGGCCGAAATTTTTAAGCCAGTGCAAAAATCAGTAAAATGAGGCCCTGCGCAACAATTTTTGCAAAAATTTCATAGATTTTTAAATGGTCATTATTCTACAATTAAAATTCTTTTTAAAGAATAGTACACACATTTCGAGGCAAAAAAAAATAAAATACAATAAAACCTGTGAAATAGAAACTGTCTATGACGATAATCTGTCTTAAACGGAAAAAAGTCTTGATCCGTGCAAAAAGAATATCATACATACACAACAGACTATGTACCTTCACTTGAATGCGTAATTGTCCAAGTCAATTTTTTTAATCAGTGTTTATATACGTAATTGCAAGTGGTCATTAATATTGTTGATATTTTACATTCCATGCATTTCGGAAATAATCAGAAAATAAAATCTATGCATAAGTAAATGTGCTTCTTGAATAATTTTAACTTTAGGATAATGTTTCTTCAGAAATATCGACACGTTTTGTAGATATTCAGTCGGGCTGGGATCAGGTCAAACTTTTAGCTTTTATGCCGAGCCGGATTCAGGTCGAACTTTTAACTTTTATATAGCAGGATGGGCCGGGCCAATTTTTTTTTTTTTTTTCCAGTTGGGAAATGTAGGTTTTAACTCTGCGGTCCTGAAAATCATTTTTGTAATCGTACTTTGAGAAAAGCAGTTTTCCACTATGGTTTCAGGATGCTGAAAGTAATAAAAGTTTATAAATAGGTATTAGATCTCGACAAATTAACCCTAGAAATTCTTTCATTAAAAAATTAAGAAATCATTAAAAAATAGTTTAATACTGTCATTATGACTCTCTCGAAACAGAGCCTCTAGATTCGGAACTTCATAGAATCTAAAGGGGTTTTCTGCATTCTCGGACAAACATTGACGAACGCCTTGTTGGGGGAAAAGGAAGGTATTCTTTATGGTTCTGGAATCGCTGATTAATAGGAATTTTAAAAAACTTGATGTTTACTAATAAAAATATGAAAAAAAACCCTTTAAATACGTTTTTCTTGAAACAATTTGTTTTTACCTTGTGCCGGTTTACGAAAAACCTACTTGGTCCATCCGAAAGAAAGGTTTAAATGTTGTTCTGTATATATGTGGCTATGATTGGAATTGACAATATGTAGTACTTATCGATATAATTTATTTTTTCTGCCCGCTTTAAAAATCCCAAAAATATCGATTTTTGCTACCCATTTTTTCAGATTTTGACAAATTCTAACAAAATTATTATTTTTGTTGGTTCCAACCGTGATTGTAAGTCTACAGATTATAAAACTGATCACGAATTCTATTTCTGATTTATAGATTTGCTGGAAAGCATGGGACATTACAACTGTGGGTGGGGAGGGGGATAGGCTCAACTTCATTACACTGAAAAAAAAAAAAAAAAAAAAAAAAAAAAAAAAAAATGTTGATTTTACTGTATAATGCGGGCACCCCAACTGTTAGTATTATACCGTAAAATTAACAGTAATAAACAGTAAAATAATCAGTAATGCATTGCCGCAATTTTTTTTTTTAGCTTCATAAATTCAGAAATGTAGTTTGAAACACAAATACTTGCAAAATAAAGACATCTAAAGTAATGTTTGTGTAAATTGTAATATGTTTTGCTTATATTGAGAAAAAAAAATTAAAAAGCCTAGATATAAGCAGTATACTGTCGAAAATTCCCTTATTTCTACAATGTATCTGATCAATTATACATCTTTCAAAAGTATCAAACGCAGCTTATTTTATTTCAATGAATGTATTTTTATTAAATTGTAGCCATTCACTTTTCACCATCGAACACTAGAAAATGGTCACAGATTGTAACACAAAATTGATGTAATCGACTTTTAGAGCAATTGCATCAATGATAAGCTGTGTATGTTTAATAAAATAAAATTAATTGGCCATTAAGGCTTAAAATAGTACATATATACTTCTGTGTCGATTCCGTTTCATTTAGGCGCCGAGTTTAAACACCCAGGCGCGTAAATCAATTCTGACAATGACAGTTTTCTTATACAGTTTTATAAACATTTTATGTTCCTGTTGATAATGTTTATACTAAAATTACGGATAAACATTTCGACATTGAACTTATTGAAATAAGCATGAATGAAACCAGGCTGTTTGGACAAACAATTCGTCATTTTCTAATTAGCCTGAAACTGCATAGGCTCATTGCAATGAAACTGAATAACATCAGCCTGATCAGGAAACAATAACCTTTTCCAATTAGCCTAAAGCTGCATTGGCTCTTTGAAGGAAGCCTGAAATATATCAGGTAGATTAGAAAATGGCAGATGATTCTCCAATTAGCCTGGCTCTTTGCGAACTGCCTGGGCTCTTTGTAGAAAACCGGATTACTCAGTTAGCATATGACATATATATATATTTTAAGATAATAGCATCAAAATGAGCTAAGCTAAAATAAATGTTAGATAAGCTAATCTATAATATAAATATGAGCATCTGGGGACATAATTTTACACATGCTGCATTTATTAACAAATATTGACTTATGTTTATGAAATAATTATAAATGATGAAATTGTTGTTGTGATGAGTCAGTGCTAATAATTTTTTAAATGTAAAGAGTGAATATTTTTCAATGTATATTACGAGTTATTATTATTATTATTATTATTTACGATGTGTTCAAATTTAACCTACACTAGTAAATATTATTCCAATATTTATTCGAGAAATATCAATGATATTTTTATCTCTTTTAGAATTTGAAATGTATGTGCATAAGATTATTTAATTTAGTTTTGAATATATTCCCATACGTTCAGAGCGTTCTATAACAAATAAATTGAATAAACTTTTTAAAATAAAAATGCTTATTTATTCCTTTTACTTAGTACAGATATCTAGTAAATATTACTAGAGAATTAAACTACATATGCCATGAGTAAAATAAATCTAATATCAATGTCTAGAATGCGTCTACATTTCGCTTGTTTAATACAAATTTCTTTCCCATTTCCCAGAATTATGATTATGCATAAATATTGCTAATCTCATTAGAAAAGACACACTTGCAACAGTATCTTTACACTGTTGAATAATTAAGTTATATTGCATTTAAATATGAATAAGTAATTCCGATTATTGGTAAAAATGGATTACACCGGCTTTTCATGAAATAGAAATTAACATTCATCGATGTTAATTGGTGGTAAAATAATTTAGTATTACGGAATTAAAGTATTGAAGCAAATCATATTTGAGGAAACATACGATAAGTATTTCGTTAATAGAGTAATGCAATAAAGTAATGAAATTTTATCCTATTTATAAGCAGTTTCTGCATAAATGAATGCATGATGATACTGTTTAATCTGAAAAATAGTTATAAGCACACGGAACGAACATGTATAGCATTGCAAGTGATCAAAAGACTAGGATCGAATAGGTGTATGAAAGTTGTCATTTCCAATGGTGAATACAAAGTTTCTTCTAAAGGTTTTTTAGTATTGTATATTTTGTTGCTTACTATACTTATTCAACATTATATAATTTTTAGATTCACAGCAATTGTTTAAGAGATCTCTTTTAGTGGTCAAACATTGGCTATTTTTACATTTTTTTTTCTTTTTTTCAGGCATTTTTTTTTTTTTTTCAGACCATTTTTTTCTTTTTTCAGACATGTTTGTTCTTTTTATCTGTTGAATACAGAGAGAACTAAGGTACAATTTTATTTTGAGACATGTTTATGTTAAGGGTATAGCGATTTATAAAACTTTTTATTGAAATAGGTACCTCAATTCGCAAATACTTGAAAAAATCTTTTCCGCTTACTAGATAAATAAAGTTCATTATGGTATATTTTTAGATATTTATTTTAAATATTTTTATACACAATTATGGATATTGAAAGCACCAGTTGACTAAAAAAATACGAACCTGCATAATATTTAATGTAAACTGTATCACAAGAACTATTTACATATTATATACAGGTGAGCAAAAAGTAAATCTTCTCCGCACAAACATTCTATTAAAAAAAAAAAAAAAAAAAAAAAAAAAAAAAGACTTATTTGCTACATTGTAACACGTCTTCACAACAGCGTTCTATCCTTTCATCTCTTTCAAAGAAGATATATCTTCTTGTCTCTTTCTTAGCTTCCGAACTCCTATTACTTTTCAAACGTCACTGTTGTCACGTAGGCAGAGGCTTAAACTGGTGCTGTCATCTGTTGGAAAGAAATGAAGGGTTTCTGGAGATAGGCGATCGGTGTAATCTGATTTTTATTCAACCACCGGCAAGAGTCAGCTGGAATTCAGATAACCTGAAAAGGCAAAAGTAAAAATAAATAAATAAAATAAAATAAATAAATAATAGTCGAAAAGTCAGATTTTTTATATAGGTCCTTGTCATTTTGGTTAAGCACAAAATTTTGAATTTTTTTGTAGGGGAATTTTCAGAATAATAGCCGGCCTTCGCATGTCTATCTCATAGTTTTATATGAAAATAAGCTTTGGATAGGTGATCGAAGCCCGGCCTGGTTTTACAATAAACATATTTAGTTTCATGCAGGTTTTCGTTATAGACAGACCTCCGTTATAGACAGACCTTAACCAAACAGTTGGATAGACGGGCTGGTCTGGCAAACGTTCTATGCTAGCAAAAAGAATAATAAACAAATGAATCCCATTTGAATTATATATATATATATAATCATCTTATATAAAATAGATTCATAATAAATACACGAAAATATAATAATTTTCTCAAAAAGTCATATAGTAGTCTCTTTTCTTTATTAAAAAAAATATTTTTTCTTTCATTATTTTTTAATTTTAAAAATAGCATAGCTAATACAATACACAAAAAAATATTTCTCTCTCAGCTGTAAAAATTAAATTTCAAAATTTATTCTACAAATCCTGAGAATAAATGTAGATAGCAGCACACTCGCAGCATTTACAAAAAATGAAACTTAAATTTCTGACCAAAACATAAATACTAGAACAAAAAATTTGTTCCCTCTCTTTGACTAAAAAATACACAAAGCGAGTATCTTTAATCATTTGAGTTAATCAGATATAAACCACGAAACGTAACGGAAAAATAATTTTATTTCCTAAAAAGCATTTTCCAAAAGCAGAAGATAAAACAAAAATCCTACGAAATGAATTTATTCCGTACGAGATTCTAAAAATAGATCAGAGTTCACAGCACGGCTCTTTGATCCTAAAAAGAAACTATTGCCAATTTCTAACATCAAACAAAGAAAAAGAGACATTGCTGCATGTTCTGACATCTGATTGGTCAATAGCGTATGGCGTGCACAAGCAGTTGATTGCTTTGCGTGAATAAGGAAAATTATTTCACCCATTTTCCTAGCTTTATTGAATCATAAAGGAATGAATTCATTTGTGATCAAAGGAAAATCAGTCAGAAAAAAATAAGACCATTTAAGAAAATACACATCCTCACGTGAACATTTTTCTTTATTATGTAGATACATCAAAAATTGGAGAAGGGGGAGTGGTCTCCCAACAAATCCAAAATTACGAATTTCTCAGTACAAAAGTTAGATAAGATCTGATTAATTTTCGGGGTACATTTGTGCACCAACACTTTGCTTAACGACGCCAAGCAAACATGTGCATCGGACAATTTCGCCAGTAGTAATTTTGGACAGTTAGGCTTATGGCATATTAATTTAAAGTGGGAAAGATATGAAAAGATTTCCAAGGCAATTTACTTCTTTTCTTCTAATTTTGACAAGCAACCCGATGGATGTTATGAGAATCAGTGGAGATGTAATTTTCTGGAAGTGAATACATTTGATGAGAATTCTATTTAGAATTAGAAGAATTAGATAAGAAGAATTAGAATTTTAGCAGTTGGAAAGTAATCAAAGACTGCACTTACATTAAACAAGGAAGTTAAGGTTATGCTTGGACAATAGTGCAGATGTAAAAACATTTTGTAGTTTTCATTAAATTTTCCTGACACAGAATAAAGTTAAAAGGATAAGTCAAAATATCTAATGTACTTATTAAAAAAGTGCAGGTAAAGCTGGAAAGGAAGTTACATTTTTGTGGTTAAAGAAAAGAATCTCTAATGTATTTGATAAAATGAAATTACTTTTAATTTTTTTAAACAGAAAGGGTTTAAGTAAAAAATAAATTAAGTTTTAGGAAACATAAGGGAACTATAAATTTAGAATAATAATGAAAATATGTATATGATCTTTATATCTTATATATATTTCATTAAAATATGACTTTAAGAGTTAAACAAGTAATTCTATTTTTTAATGCAATATTTAGAAATTCATCATTGATACATAATGAAAGAATAATAATTTAGTCAATGTTTTGTAAAAATTTCCGCGGCACATCTAAGGTTTTCTCGCGATACACCAGTGTACCGCTCCAGATAACTTGAAAATTTCTGATTTAGAATATCGTGATTTTGATGGATAATAATTGCTCACTATTAATAAAAATTGGATTTAAAGAAAACAATACAGTATTTTCCAGTAATTATTCTTTAGAGACTGGTATTAAAATAAACTGGATTAAATGTAAAACGGTTTATTCGGAAAAAATGACGTAATTTTTTAATGTAAAACATTCATTTTAATTTTAAAAACTAATATTTTTTTATAAGTTCGACAAAGTGACGACATTTTCACTTCACCAGCTTCAAAATTATTATCCAATTTTTAAAGAGTATATTATTTAATATATATTATTTAGAAATAATATTTTGCATCAAAAATCATATATTTTCAAAACGCAATTTTAGCAACTTCTTTTTAAATTACATTCTAAATGTAATTTCTTAGTTAAATTTAATATTTAATAATATTAATGTTTAAATGTTTTCTATGTGTACAATAATATTGGAATTATTTAAGCACTTTTCATGTTTTAAATAGATAATGTGCATGTGACGTCACGCACTCAAGTAAAGACGTATTGATCAACTAATTGCAGACAAAAAGTAACAATTCTTGCAGAATTAGTAATTCGTAATGTATTATTTCCTACACATAATGTAATGTATTTTAACTACTTTAAAATTACGAGAAACGTAGCGAAACTTCAAGCAATTTAGTTCAATATTTTGTCTACGTTAAGGTGACAAACATGCACATTATCTAAAATATGAATGCATATTTGTACATGATTCATGAAGTAAAAGAATTTTTTTAAACAGACAAGTATCGGTTCATAGAACAAACTATCCCCGGTGAAATTGTCGTCACATTTTAAATCATGTGCTGGTTTTCATTCAGAAAATATAAGTATTTTATAGCAATTACACAAAGTAGCGTAATTTTCACAGAATGCATTAGTCGCCAAAGCATAAGTTTAACATCCTTTTACCTTACAATTTTCCAGAATATTAAATTTCGATAAAATTTAATAAATATATTAAAGTCAACGTAAAAGCTGTTAGCATATGCAATTATCATTGGAGAATGGAATTTGCATTTGACGATCGTTTACGTGAAATATAAAGAGGAGTTGACGCCACTAATTAAACAAGAAAATCCCTCTCCTATTTTTTAAAGGCACCATGATTACGGAACAGCGCAAGAGAAAAGCAAATTAAAAATTCATGTATTATTAGTAACTTTCTCTGATACTTATATAATTCCTTATAATTATAAAATATCTGAAACTATACTTAAAAATATCTCTACAGGGTAATTTTTACCTCTCATTGGAATACTTTCCTCTCAACTTTCGAAACTCTCATAATCATAAACTACAACACAACAATCAATATGACAATGCTCCATAATTGGGGCGCTTTTTTCAGATTACTTTCGCATTCAAATAAATAAGCCACTCTATTACTTACCAAATAAGCATTTAGGCTTTGAAAGTTTTTGGAAAGTGATAAATATTTTGATTTTATTGGTACAGCTACAGCTGCTAAACGTTTGGCACTGTGAAATAAAAATACCAAAATATATGAGGGTTAAATGTATTTTTCTACTTATTTTATTTATTTTTAAACCGCCACATTTTAATTTACTTTTTAAATATCATATAATATCAATCATAAACTGTTTTGGAAAATAAACATAATTTATGTAGATTTTTCGATTATTCTAATCAAATAAAAATCATATCTAAAGTGTCATGTTAATTAACAAATTTCCTCAAATATTTACTAATATAATGACTTTGAAAAATATTCATAGACATGAAAACTTAAATCAATTTCTATGAACCGAGTAAATGTAAAATAGAATAAATAATAATGCTAAAATAGAATAACAAAGAAGAAAAAATTATTCCACACTTAATTTTAGTGAAAGAGTATGAAATTCTAAGTTCATGAAAGAAATTTAAACGATCATATACGAAGATGAGATACCACGAGATGTAATATTCCACGAGAAAATGGCAGTTTGTTAAAGATATAGAAGGTTGCAGTCGATATCAATAATCATGGCGAAGAGGTGAGGCAATGAGGAGACACCAGAAGAGTTTCGTCAATATAAACCAGCCAATTTCCAGACAAATCGTTTATTTATGAATAAGAGCGATGCAGTAACAGTTCCCACAGGTATAAACTTATAGCCCTCAGGCTTCACGATGGCTCACTACATCGTTTTAAAAGATCTTAAAGAGCTGTATTAAAATTCTACGTGACTACAACACCAGATACCCATTTAGTTACACTTCCAAACATGTCAAAAATCTGCACTCCAAAGCATGCAAGCGAGTTTTGTTCACGGAGCGTAGACATACAGAATACGACATCACGAGCGCACAAACCAATGAGCGAGAGGCGAGCTCCAGCCCAGCGAATGAGGCGCGAGAGAGAAGCTCTAACACAAAAGAAATCCTCTCGTAGCCGGGCATTAATTTTTAAGTGAAAAACCCCCAGAGCGCGAAAGCAGAGCATAGAATTTTTTTTTTTAAAAGGCTTTTTTAAAAACATTCGAAATGATAAAAGCGTCTCTCAGAATTTTATAGATTGGGGAGTTGATAAAAGTTACGAATGAACTTAAAATTTTAGATTAATATTTGGAATAAGATAATTATTAATATACGGGTTAATACTTTTAAAAGGACATGAAATAAGAATAAATATTATTAAGAATTAAGGAAATACTGACTACGTCAGAAGTTAGATTAATTTAAAGGACTAATGCGAAATAAATGTGAAGGATTTGCGAAGGAAATAAATTTTTTATATAACATATATATATATATATATATATATATATATATGTGTAGGATTTCAGTTTGAACACTTCACGTAAATGATCATCAAATGAACTGATACTCTAGTACTATTATCCATGATTTAAAATGCGCGAGTTGTAAATATTTTGGATCGCGAGATTTGGCAAAGAGCCAGTCTTCTAATTTTTGTTGTGAACCAAGTATATAAAAGGAATATAGCCAGTAAAGGCCCTATTTAGGCCTAGTTGAATTATTGTAAGGTAAATATATTGTATAGGTTTGACCAAAAGTGTATTATCTGAAAAGAAATTGCACGTAAAGTATTGTAGAATTATATTTCTAGAATTGTATTAAAGTCCATATTTTGTTGTTCATCGATTATTTGTTCATATAATTCCAGTAAAGCAACTATTTACATATCATCTTCTTATATTTATATAAACAAAAATACGCAAATTTTGATTATCAGAAGAGTATTATCTACTATTAATTATGATAAAGAGTTTGTAGATTGTATATATTGCTTTAAATGTTACGTGAATGAAGTCACGGGTAACAGCTAGTCACAATATATTTCATTCAAATATAACTTTGAGAGTTAAACAAGTATTTCTATTTTTTAATGCAATATTTAGAAATTCATTCTTGATACATAATGAAAGAATAATAAATTAATCAATGTTTTTAAAATTTTCCGCGGCACGTCTAAGTTTTTCTCACGACACGCCAGTGTACCGCTGCAGATAACTTTAAAATTTCTGGTTTAGAATATCGTTCAATACTACATCATCGATCATTTGTATATTTTAGATGTACAGAAATCTGCGGTTAAACTTTGATTTTAATTGTATAATTTTAGTAAAAAGTGACAAATTTTTTCCTTGAATTCTTGCCAGTATATGATGTAGTTGAAATATAGTGTTAATTATGTATATATATATATATATATATATAATTATAATATCTTTGAATTTCAAAAAACATTAATCAAGTTCTTGGTACAATCTATATATATATATGCAATGTACTTTTGTATATATAATTAATTTTTGTGGCCGTTGTTCGGAATTTTTTGCTTAGATGTTAAGTGCAGTGTTTGTAATATGAAAAAGATTCGATCCAACAAAACATGACCAATTTTCAGAGGTCATCGTTGTTCAGAATGACCGTTATAGAAGGTTTAATAGTATTTGAATAACTAATTGCTTGATATTTCTAAGTATTAAAAATGACCTTTTTTGAACTGTTGTTATAGCTTGTTAACCCTTTTTGACAAAAACAACTCTAATTAGAAAAATATTTACTCAGATGTTAGAATACATTATTTTAAGAATGTAAAAAATAATTAAAACAATTATAACATAGAAATAAAAATATATTGATTAAAAGATACTTTATTCACATCCGCAATAAACGGAAAATTAAATATTTCTTATAAATATTGTCAATTTTCTAATAGAAAATTGTAAAGTATACGAAATTACCTTTGAAAAAAAAAATTTGACATCTCCGGCACTTGAAATTTTGCAAAATTTGCGAATTCTTTTTCAGCAATAACGATGTGAAACTGCTCAAATGATAAATAAAACTTTGGCATGAAAAATGAACTCAGTATTGCCGTCTATTGAGAATTCTATGAACAATTTATATTAACTGCTGTGTTGGAGGGTAGCAGCAATAAATAAAATCGTCTGTTAAGGGCCACTCACTATATATGTGATATTAACTTATGGGTATGTTGCAGATATGCAACGTTGAGAAAAAAAGTGTTAAGTATTAAAAATAGCCTCAGATTACTCAGCTTAAACAATGTTTGATTAAAATCCATTAATTTTTAAATTTCAATAGATGGGTTCAAAAGTGATTAGTGAAGCAGTGAAGTTCAAAAGTGAAGCAGATATGCAACGTTGAAATAAAAAGGGTTAAGTATTAAAAATAGCCTCAGATTTCTCAGCTTAAACAATGTTTGATTAAAATCCATTAATTTTCAAATTTCACTAGAAGGGTTCAAAATTGATGCACACGAAATGTTTTCGCATCCAAAAGTCACGTCTTCTTTTGAAGAAAACGCATTTCCATTTTTACACTCTTTTATTTAACTCAACTTGGTTTTTAACACTTTCCAATGTGGTTGAAAAGAGTTTATGAATTCCGTTTGTCTGTCTGTCTGTCTGTCGTCTGCCTGTCCGTCCATGCTCTTACTTGCGTAAATGTATTCGGATTGTCATGCAATTGATATATTTTATTTTTAGGTTTTTATGTTATGTTTTTATGTTATGTTTTTATGTTATATTTTATTATTAGGTTTACTATGGCATGATCGGTATTGAAAATGAAGTGTGTAGCACTTATAGTTTTTATTTTACAGATACACTGAAAAAAATTCCGTTATATTACGGTTTATGGGGGAAAATTATTTGCCGTTTATTATAATGATATTACGCAATTTCACACGTATTGAGTTTTAGATATATCACTGAGGTGCATTACAAGAGGTTTACTATGGAATATGGTATGCATAGGACATAGGACTTATAGTTCATTTACACGGATACTCAAACTCCGGTACATTACGGTCTATGGAGAAAAAACCGTCTGCGGCTTATTTTAATAACGTTTCACTTTTTCACTTTTTCACAAACATATTGAATTACAAGAGGCTTACTATAGAATATAGTGTGTGTAGCATCATCTTTCATTTAGAGGGTCAAACAAAAGAATTCGGTTAAAGTTCTGTCTGTTAACAATAATTGCTGAAAGTCCGTTTTCAGTTGCTGAATGCGTTTTTAAATTTAACTCATTTGTCTACTACTTGGTGTGTGCCAATTTTATAGATCATATACAGGACAGTACAAAAGGTTTCGAGTACATTTCCGTTTACTGACGGAAATTCCAGAAGTAGAATTTTAAACTGTGCTGTGCTACGTGTTTTTTAACTGAATTAAAATTTACCATTCTATGTAGTATATATACAAATCTATAGATCATATACAGGGCCCACAAACGAGTTCAGATATCTTTTCTAATATTATTGGTAATTCCTAAATTTGCGTTTGTTATGCGTTTAAATAGGTTATGCGTTTTTCAAATTCTTTACTTAGATATCCTCTTTCACCTTATTAAGCGGTAAAGATTTGTAAAATTGTTTTGGAAGTGTTGGAAAGTGTTACATAATCTATGCTTGACGTGTGATTTTTCGTTCTTGTTGTTCTAAAGATGGAATTTTGTAATCGATTCTTAACTCACTTTCTGCGGCGCTAGAATTATGAAATTTATGTACACATTTGTGTTTCCGATGACAATACAACAGATTAATTAGTGATGAGCATAACGATTATTTTGATTATTCGAAAGAATCATTCGGGCATGTGCAGAAAGAAAAATGTGTTTCGTTCAAAATTTCTGGTAGTAATTGAATAAAAAAAATTTGAAGTTTGACAGATATGTTCTGCACATGCCCGAATGATTCATTTGCATATCTATCATTGTCAAACTTCGAAAAAATTTTATTCAATTACCACCAAAAAAAAAAAAAAAAAAAAAAAGAAGTTTCTGATTTTAATTAGAACTAGATTAGAAGCCAGATAAAAATGAAAAATGTGCTTCGTTCAAAATTTCTGGTAGTTATTGAATAATAATAAAAAAAAAGAAGTTTGACAGATATGCTTCTGCTCATGCCCGAATGATTCATTTGCATATCTGTCAAACTTCAATTTTTTTAAATTTCTGGTAGTAATTGAATAATAATAATAATAATAATAAAAATGAAGTTTGACAGATATGCTTCTGCACATGCCCAAATGATTAATTTGCATATCTGTCAAACTTCAAAAATTTTTTATTCAATTACTAACAGAAATTTTGGAATAAAAAAAGAAGTTTCTGATTTTAATTAGAATTAAATTAGAAGCCAGATAAAAATGAAAAATCTGTTTCGTTCAAAATTTCTGGTAAAAAATGTGGGGAATTTTCCATAATCGGATTCGGTGCCCACGTCAAATTAATCTATTGTAATAGAATTATTTTTAAAAAAATCGCGAATTTTGTAGTCCTGAAATTAGGAGTGATTTTCAAGATAAACATTGCATGCTTATCAAAGGGTGTATTAAAAAATAACTCTATTTTTATTTTTATGTTTATTTAAACTTTACTATCAATGCATCAAAATCACACGAAATCTTAATCTAAACACATATAACATGTAAAGACAGAAAATTATGTTATTTTAATGCAAACTTTTTTTTTTTCGATTTTATGACTATGAATCACGTTGCTTGTTGTATATGTTCTTTGCTGTTCATTTTCTATGCAGGAACATTTCACACCTGTTTAACCCATTGAAGGGCGGAGGGACATATTTTTCCCCACGTAATTTTAATCCCGATTTGAACCAGATTTTTTGAAGAAAAAAAAATTCTTTTTATAATTTTAATAAACAAAAAGCTGTGTAATTTATTTATTTATTTATTTATTTATTTAATTAATTCTGGTATGAATTTAACATTACAGATGCATTGCTGTAATATTTTTGTGGAAGAAAATTAAGTCGTTCTCAAACAATAGTAGAAAATGTGTTAGTGTTTTATGAATGTAAGTCCAAGTTTTCTTTTTAAAATGACATTATTTTCATTGGCGAAATCCACTCCATATTCCGATATTAGATTCTTATCTATAAAGTAACGTTCACTCAATACTTTATTTTCAAAATATACGTAAGGTATCAAATGCTCGTAATAATTTTGCCATTTCCATGAAATGCAGGGTATACATAAAGAAATAAAGAAATTAAAATTAAAAAAGAAGAAGAAAAAAAAACAGCACGTATAAAAATGAGATTACTTTAAAAAATATTTAAAAACAAGAATTTTGTGTAATGCCATGACGTCCTCCTCACGACTGCCTCCTAATTTTATGGACTGACACTTCTCGATTGGAAGTACGGCGATGTTGGATTTTCTATGAATGTCATTGGCAGAATACAGATTTAAATCCTGCTGACTTATGAGTAGCATGTACAGTCGTGGGGAAAAAATGACCACCCCCCACTAGCTCTGCAACAAATTATCATACAAGAAAGTTACTGGTACCAAACGATTGAAAATAAAAATTATTTTTAAATTATGTATATAAAATTTGCTTAGGGGGCCCTCTACATATGAAAACCAGCCCATACTTTGTTTTTTAAATAGCAAACCCAATTTTGACACGATATTTTAAACCTTCGGTTCAAACTATGCCTCCATACCAAATGTCAAGTCATTTGGATGATAAGTTGTTGAATTATAAACATTCAGAATTTAGAGCTTCTAATGTTAAATTACACATTTTCATATTTTTATTAATGTCTCCTGAAATCATAATCTTAATGTGTAATTTTTTTCTTTAGTTATAATCAGGGATTGACAAATACGGTCGCTAGGTCGCCACTGGCGACCAAATATTTTTATCTGCTAACCAAATTATTTAATCTAATAGGGTTTTTGTTGTATTTTCTTTTTTGTACAAAAGTTGACCTAAGCTTTCTTGAAATGAGCACAAATGTAACCCCCCCCCCTTTCTCAATATTAAAAAAATAAACTTTGAAACTGTATTCACACAAAACATTTTTTTTAACTTTTGCTTTTAATTTGGCAAAAATAAGTTCATGAAATGTAAATTTTAAAATAATCAAATCAGAATTATTTGAGACTTCGACAGAAAAATAGGCGAAAACTTGTTTTCCTGCTTCACTGTTTCGTCGATATGCTCCTCAGCAGATATAGATTTTTTAGCTTTCAACTATCCGGACATTTGAAGCATTCGGCAATTAGCATTTTCCGAACATGCCGGTTAATTACCGTAATTTCCTGTGTATAAGCCGCGGTTAAAAAAAAATATGTTACGTACCAGAAATTTTATATTAATATAAATGCTGGACGATTACACCATGAAACATTACAACATTAAAGACGTGAGTATAAAACATCACAGATTTACTGAATAGTGTATACAAATGTGAAATTTAAAATTTTATACATGCATTAAAATTAAAAATATCCATTATTATGAGCTAATGGGGGAGATAAATTTGATTCAAAATGGAGATTTGAGGGAATTCAGTCAAAATTACATATGTATATTTGCTAAACATAAATATGATGTGGGTAGAATTAATATTGAACCGCAACGTATTTATCTTATTCGACGTTTCGACCGTAGAAGGTGGTCGAAACATCGATATTTTTAATATTAATGTATGTATAAAATTTTAAATTTGAGATTTGTATACACTGTAACGAAATTACTTTCAGATAACTTATTTTTCAGTGTAAAGAACTCTTTCACAGAACTTATTTTCTCCAGGCCACCGATAGATGGCAGTACTCATCCAATGAGAGAGAAAATTGAACTGTTTTGCTAAAGAAGACTCTGAGAGCGAGAGTGAGCGGTCGGAGCTGGACGTGTGAAGGTGAAGTTATGTATAGTTGAATGGGATAAAACAAAAAGTGTCAATGTTCTGCGTGTATTTTATTTTTTCGTTTTGTGATGTAAATTGTGCTTGTGAATGTGTAAATAAACTTAAAAAGGACAAGATGGCTTCTTAGTAATATTACATCTACACATAAAGTGTTTATCGTCGATCTTAGGCGCTACAATCCATTTGGTGGCAGTTCCGGTGCGATACCTAGGTGATAGAGCCAGTGATATTCTCAAAAGATGCAAGTTCGTCTACATGAAGCGAGTAAGCCAGTTGCAATTTTTTTGTATTTTTTTTAGTACCTTGCACCTTGAATTGAATCTATTATCGATTATAAAATTTCTTTTTAATCTGGATTAATTTGATTCATTCATTTTGCTTTCGTAAATTAATTTCAGACTTTAGTAAAAGTTGTGAGTTAATTGGGGCAAATATTCAGGTACTGAAATATACTGGACTTATTCCCATCAAATAAAATTAATTGGAATATTGAAAAGTTATTAAATAGTTTTCTTGATAAATGGTGTGAATTCCGAATTCGTAAGCTATTTTATTTTAGAAAATATTAATAATTGTTCTTATAGTAGATTTGAAGAATAAATAATACAGTTTATTTATTTTTTGTTGGGGATAATTATGATGTCATAATTCTTTTGAATTAAAATGGTTTAAAATGTAAAATGGTATCATTTCATTCTTGGAAGGAGATAGAATAAAATTTCTAATCCTACCAATTTGTTATTTGGATCAATGCCAAAATTATAAAGTGTTGGTTTATTCTGTTTTATTTTAGCGTATTTCTTTATTTGGTTATTTGTTTATTCTAAAAATAGAATAAATAATTTTTTGTTCTTAGATTTTATTTCTGATTCGAAAATGATCAGATTTGATATTTGTTTTGTTGTTGTTAAAGGGTAAAGGTAACAAACTGAGTTAAAAACTGAAACAGTAATAATTCTGTTTTGTTTGTTAGATTTATGTAAAAAGAAAATAAAAACTTGATGAAGTATTAAGTAAACAGAAAAGTGTTATTTTCATTTGCAAAAGAACTTGAGTTGAATATTTTAAAATTTATTCTTTTTATGTTAAAAAAAAAAAAAAAAAAAAAAAAAAAAAAAAAAAAAAAAAGTTTCCTGGATTATTTTAATTTTTTTTTTTTTTTTTGCGAGTAATTGGTTGTGCTTGTATAAAAGGTTTGAGAATTAAGAAAAATTCTCGTATTTACGTGGTTTTCATTGGTTTAATTTTAATTGCGTAATTTAATTATTGATTTGAAATAATTTTGTTTATTGAACATAAAGTACAGTTGTGTATTTTGAGAGTTTAAAAATATTCTTTTATCTATCTGAATCGTATTTTTGTGATAATTACATATGCTTATTTAATTTGTTTAAAATATTTGCGTAGTGTTTAATTTACTAAGAATTTTGGGTAAAACGTTATATTGTTCGATTTTCTTACGTGGTTAAGATTTTAATTTGTTTAAAAGAAATAATAATAATAATAATAGGTCTAAGCAGAGGATTTAATAGAAGTGGAATTTAGAATTGCTTTATTAATTGAAAATTATTCTATCTGCTTGAAATCTTTGTTGTTAGTTTTAAGTAGGGGAGACTTGGGTGTTCTATAATTAGAAATTAAGCATTCTGATTTTGTTTAGTTTAGTCAAAAATTGCGATGGCCTTTTTAGCAAAAGCTAGAAAGACAGATTTATTAGAAATTTGTGATGAATTAGCGTTGAAGATTGATCTTGTGAGGACGATTCCAGAAATAAAAAAACTGATTTTAGAAAGTGAAGTTTACAAGGAAGAAGAGATTAAAATCATGCTAGACCGAGTAATAGAAGATAGGAAAGCGCAAGAAGAGAGAGAGAAAAAGGAGAAAGAAAGAGAAGAAAGAATTCGGCAAGAAGAGAAAGAAAGAGAAGAAAGAATTCGACAAGAAGAAAGGGAAGAACGTATGGCTAGGGAGGCTCAAGAACATGAACTACAGTTAAAGAAACTCGAGCAATCGCAAAGAACTTCTACACAGAACGACGGTTCAGAAAGAAAGGCTGATGTCGGACCTAAGATACAGTTGGCACAAATTGTTCCAAAATTCGACGAAAAATCTGATGAGATGGGTCTCTTTTTAATTAATTTTGAGAGAAGAGCAGAGATGGCTAAAGTTTCGAAGACTGATTGGGTTGCATACTTATTAGCTGTTTTGCCCACAGAAATTACGAACATGTTAGCCAGGGAATCTCCCGAAGATGCGATTAACTATGATTTCGTTAAAAGTCTTATCTTCGAAAGATATAAGTTGAATAGCGAGAAATTAAAGCAATGTTTTTATCGGCATCATAAAACGCCAGACAAGTCTTGGAGGAATTATGCGCAAGAACTCGCTAGTTATTTTAACGCTTGGATTACAGAATTAGGTATTGAAAAGTTTGATGAACTTAAAAATCTAATTATTACAGAACAGTTAAAGTTTCGAGTCCCTGCGGAAACAAAAGAACATTTTCTTGATAATTGGTTAAATTTTGTGACGCCTTTAGATTTGGCTAAGAAATTGGATGACTATGAAAGTATCAAAGATAGTTTTAAAAAGAAAGAACTTCCGAAAAAGAACACGTTTAATTCTCGACCCCAGTTTAAGAATTCAAATAACTTTGACTACAAGAAAGAAGGTAAGGATAATAAGCCAAAATTTCAAATTAAATCAGAATCATTTTCCGGGAACCATAAAGAAAGAGAATTTGAGAAGAGGAAAACATTACGTTGTTACGAATGTGGATCCAGCAATCATCTTCGTCCTCAATGCGATAAACTTAAGAAATCCACAGAAATCATTTCTCATGTTAAGGTTGGAGTTGGACAAGATTCTTCGATAACGCCTTATCTTAGTGTGGGGAAAGTAAACGGCGTACAAATGGAAATTTTGAGAGATACAGGTGCGACAATAGATTTAGTTGCACAAACCACATATAAGAGTTAGTATGTCAAACCACATATGTATCTGAACGAAAAAGTGTGGGTTCGGGTGCCCTTACACGATGGTCTATTCTGTTTACCTCTCGCAGAAATTGAATTAGACTGTGAAATGGGGCATGTGATAACTAAAGCTGCTGTCTCTAGAGACTCTGTAGATTTAGGAAGATATTTATTAGGAAATAAAACAGCTGCTTTATTCGAGCATTGTAAGAAAGAGAAGGCAGTGAAAGAGCATATGATTAATGCTGTTCAAACCAGAGCTCAGAAGAAAATTCTGGAAGCAGAGAAGGTTTCTCTTGAAGAACCTGAAATGCACGAAATTTCTGATGAAACTTCTGCAAAGAATCATAGCAATAATATAGAAAATGAAAACAAAAAAAATGGATGCGAAAAAGAATAAAGATCAATCTGAAGAAGAGAAGTTGGAAATCAAAAAAGACTCAATTGTGCCAGTATGTCAAACTGTCTCAGTACAAGAGCTTATAAAAACTTCTCCTAAGACGTTTTCCGAAGAACAAAAGAAGAGCAAAGAGCTAAAACCTCTTATTGAAGAAGCTAAAAAGAAAAATACCAATGGTAGCAAATTTATTTTGGAGAAAAATATGCTTTTTTATAGAAGGAAAGATATGAATGGTACTGAAAGAAAAATATTAGTTGTCCCAGAAAGATTTCGTGAGCTGCTAAAAATGTTTTGTCATGAAACGGTTGCAAAACATTTGGGTGTAGCTAGAACTAAAGATGCTTTGTTTAATACCTTTTATTGGCCAAATTGCTTTAAATATATCGAAAATTATATTCGCAAGGCATGTGCTGAGAACTTTATGGTTGTGTCTTCTGTAGTTTCCTGGGATACTTGTTGCAATGAGCTTACAGACATTTATATGCTTCTATTAAAGGATCAAAGTAGATGGGTAAAGGTAATTGCTTATCAGTGTCTTGGTCCCTTCAGTTCTACATTTGCTGAGCCATCTAAAACCGGTTTATATTATAGTGAAGGAAAATTAGTCGTTTGTGATGTTCCAAACTCTCCTCCAGCACAAAATTCTCCAAATGGCAGAACTGAAACTGTTCAACAAAGTGCTGACAATAATTCCTCCGATGTAGACAGGACTAATGTTTCAGAACTCTGTGATAGATTAGTTCCTTTGAGCTGTTCTGAAAAATCTCCCATTTCTGTTTCAGAAATTCCAGATATCTCGTGTCATGTAGGAAACTATGCCACTGTAATAGAAGTAGGCTATCAAAGCAAGTCTGCCAACGACAGTGTGATAAATGATGCAATAGATGTCTCTCCAATGGAGAATGGTTCACAACGGTTGTCACAAACTTGTTTGAGGCGAGTTGCAAAAAAGAATGGGACTAATCATCTTTGTTGTCTGAATGATTTGAACGAGTCTGAGGATTCAGTGAGAGAGTCTTATATGTGGTATGATTATTACATGGAAAAACAGAGTCCTCTTGTTAACGGTGACTGTAGTGAAGCGAAAGAAACTGATCCGGTTGATTTTGATGCAGTTCAGAACTCTGTTGTTATTAACGGTGTCTGTGTGAGTGAAGTGCTGTCTGAAACACTAACTTGTGAACCACTATCGATAATAAACTGCAGTATGAGTAAGCTAATTACTGATGAAAATGAAGAAGACTGTGAGAAAGCAGATAATTTGTGTTATTCTTTAGACGTATCTCAAAGTAATGAAAATCATATATCGTTACATTCAGCTGGTGGTATACTAGACTTAGATTCTCAATCCAGAGTAGAACAAGATCAAAATGATAGCAGTAGTACAGTTTCTTTAAATGATGAAAGTGCCTTTAACAGCTTCCAGTATTGGTCATTCCTTTTCCAGATATAGATCCTTCAAACATACGTGAGCCTTGCGTAGACATAGATGTTTTTTTTAACCGGATAAAGGCTCAGTCTAAAAGCAACAATATGTTTGATTCCAGTACTTCCACACCAGATCTAGATTTTAGATGCAGTCGACTCAAAGAACTCTATGCAGAGAACTCAAATTTAAAGTCAAGTTGTAGAATTGAAATAAAAACTTTAGAGTTTGATAAAATGTTAGAAAATAAAAAAGGTGAAACCCCTCCTTTGCAGAATACTATTACTGTCTATGATCAGGATATTGATCCCCCTGAGTTGTTTTTGTGCTATTTAAATATGATTGATGCGAACTGGGCTGAAATTGCTCAAAATTGTGCTTATAGTTTGTCAAGAATTGCAATTACTCTTGGACGTAAATTTTGGCCATGCCTCAAAGAAACGTTTGATACGCTTTCATCCGACTTGCAGGATTTTATAATGATGAGGAAAGTCCGTCACACTGTTGCCTCTTCCATGCATCAACTAGCTGTGATACTTGGTCCTAAAATAACATCCCAGGACTTACTGCCTGTGTTTTCATGTTTCATCAAAGATCTGGATGAAGTTCGCATAGGGATACTGCAACATATGTTCAAATTCCTACGGGGAATTCTTCCTGTAGAGCGAAAACAGTTTCTTCCCAGTATTTCAGAATTTCTGGTCACAAATAGTGATACTGAGAGCAAAAATAAAAACAGCGGAACTAATCCTAGACTTTTAAGTTGGTCCTTACTTCTACAGTCCTTCAATTATGAAATTGTTCATAAAAAAGGAAAACAACATCAGAATGCTGATAGTTTGAGTCGTGCCATAAAAGCCTAAATTTGATCAGAATGCTAATATGTATATATGATAAATTGTATGACAGTTAATTTAAAATTTATTGTTTTGAATATGTATATATTATTTTTCAATTGTATCTTGAATATAATGTCTGAGTATTTGTAAATTTTATTTGTATTAATTACATTTATTGTTTTTCACGGTGGGAATAAGTCAGGTGTGGTTCAAGGTACTAATCTATTTTTTTTTTTGGAACTAGTGCTTGAATGACAATAATTCAGAAAGAAACTTTTCCCCGTCAAGACCGTGAAAAGTTTTCTCCAGGTGGGGAGGAGTCTGTAAAGAAATTACTTTCAGATAACTTATTTTTCAGTGTAAAGAACTCTTTCACAGAACTTATTTTCTCCAGGCCAACGATAGATGGCAGTACTCATCCAATGAGAGAGAAAATTGAACTGTTTTGCTAAAGAAGACTCTGAGAGCGAGAGTGAGCGGTCGGAGCTGGACGTGTGAAGGTGAAGTTATGTATAGTTGAATGGGATAAAACAAAAAGTGTCAATGTTCTTCGTGTATTTATTTTTTCGTTTTGTGATGTAAATTGTGCTTGTGAATGTGTAAATAAACTTAAAAAGGACAAGATGACTTCTTAGTAATATTACATCTACACATAAAGTGTTTATCGTCGATCTTAGGTGCTACAACACCATTCAGTAAATTTGTGATGTTTTATACTCATGTCTTTAATGTTGCAGAAATTTTATTTTTTTAACCCTCTAAGCGCGTAGAACGTAATATTCCGTTCACTAAGCTCCAAATTTCACTGCAATGTATGCAATGTTTAAGATAATATAATTCTATAGATTTAATGAATTTTCAAAACATTGAAGAATGATTAATACTCCCACGGGTTATATTCATATTTGTAATTAAGTTTTATTTATAATGCTGAAAGAATCATATTTTTTTAGCATATAAACAAAATGCAGCAAAAACAACATTACAATTTTACCCTTTTCCAAAACGCTCAGAGGGTTAAAAGAGGTCAAATAAAGTTCCATGCACAAATAGGTTATATTTTATTAAATAAACTTTCTAGTCAGAAACAGATTTTTTGAGCTGCGGCTTATACACTGGAAATTACTAACTCTTTACTGTAATTTTTTTTTTTTTGGAAGATATATGATTTTGCTAAGTTTCATTAGAAAACTTAGTTTATATTATCTTTCTAAACTATGTAACTAATAATTCTAAACAATGCCTGTTATTATTTTCCTCAATTAATTCATAAAAACTTTTGTGCTTTTTGAAAAATAATGAGGAGGAAGGAGAGGGTGGTAAATATTTTTTACCACCTACTAGAATTTTTTTCTGACTACCAGATTTGATCAAATTTGTAAAGCCCTGGTTATAATACTAAAAGACCCTAACATAAATACGCTGAGTTTGAAATTTTTATAATTTTATAATATGAATTATAAATTATGAAATTAATATTCGTAAAAAAATATGAATTGCAACCTACCATTATTTTGATAGATTTATATTTATTATATCCTGGCTTCATGCGCATTCAAAATTTCTAATTTTTCTTTCAAGTAGTTTTCAAATTATGCTTAAAAAACGCAAGATGATGATTTAAGGGTATCGTCTTTGATGTGTAGAAAAGCATATATGAAAAAAATATTTTACACATTTTATTGTTGATTACAATGAATTTTATTTAAAATTTTTTTTAACCTTTTCTGTGTCTGCTTTTAAATTTTTTATTAAAGTTACGTAAATCGTATTTGCATGTGATGTAATTTTACGTTAGTTATGTAAATTAGTTTCGATTATATTTTTTAATTAAAAAAGCTCATTTTTAAAAAATGAACCTTAGAAAGAAAAATCTTACTCATTATTTTTGTTACCTTTAATTGAATTTCTAGCTTCTTCTCCAGTCTAATAAATGTATTTTATTTTTTCTGCGGTATATATGTTTGAAGTAAAGTTTCTTATAAATGCATATGTGTTGTGTATTTTCTGAAAATGTTTTAAAAATATGCCATTAGCAATCGAGTTAAGATTTATCTTCAGACTGAAAAGCAATTTGTCTGGGTTTTTTATACATCGTTTCCTTATACTGCTTCATACCATTTTTTATTCAAAAATTTGTATTCGCCGAGGTTCTTCACATACAAATTTAGAAAAGGGCGAGTAAAATAAATTCAAAATCTGAGAAAAAGCATTATAAAAACATCTGTAAAATTCCAATCACGTTCCCATATTCAAATACTATTTTAATCACACATAACCTTTTATATTTGTAATAAGGATAATTCAACTATTGTAAACATCATAAGATGAATATTGAAAAGGAATTTACCGTATGTAACAACAGCCGAAACATACAAAGTGAGTAAAATTATCATATTGACACGATATAAGCATCAATGTCATTCTATAGCATTTCATCCATCGAGTACCGAACTTCAATTTGGATACAGCCCCTAAAATATGCTCATTTTAATTTCTCTAAAACTAATCGCAAGCATTTCATGATATTTGATATCTAGGCATAGTTTGAACTGAAGATATAAAATATCTTGTCAAAATTTGGTCTTGCAATTAAAAAAAAGGTCGGGTTTATTTTGATATGTAGATAAGCCCCTAGGAAAATGTTATATACATCATTTAAAAGTAGACTTTATTTTCAATCGTTTGGTACCTTTGACATTTTCCCCCCGACTGTATATGTAATTTTAATAAGCTTCAAATGTTCATAAATGATATCGTGTGCTATACAATTTTTAGTATTTTGTTCTTGTATTTATGTAGATGGGTGTTATTTTTAAATTCTAAAAAAGAAATGAAAATGGATTTTTTTATTTGTAGAAATTTCTGTTTTTCGTAATTTATGCAGTTGTATTAGAAAAATATATACGAGGGAAAGTCATTAATTAAGTCACAAAAGATAATTAAATAATAACTTACAATGATATTCACTCCAAAACTATTTTTATTTCTCAACGTATTCTCCACCAATATTTATGCACTTATATCACTGTTTTGTCAGTGCCCCAACAACAACTGCATAACATTATTTGGGTTGCTCTCTCAGCCACATTAGCACTTCAAGTTGAACCTTTTCATTATCTGTGAACATCATCTTGCAACTTCTTCAACATCCACCATACAGCTTCGACTTAGCCCCAAGTGATTTTCATCTGGTTATTCCACTAAAAAAACCATCTTAGAAGCAAGATGATGTTCGTAGATGATGAAAAGGTTCAACTTGAAGTCCTAATGTGGCTGAGAGAGCAACCCAAAGAATGTTATGCAGCTGGTGTTGGGGCACTGATAAAACGGTGATATAAGTGCATAAATATTGGTGGAGAATACGTTGAAAAATTAAAATAGTTTTGAAGTGAATATCATTGTACGTTATTATTTAATTATCTTTTGTGACTTATTTAATGACTTTCCCACGTATATACATAAAAAACCACATTGTGCAAGTGTTTTCCGACTTAATATTTTATTTTTTAATATATATAGATATAATAATGTAAATTTAGTTTGTTCAAACATTTCTTTCATATACGAAAGTTTTCAGTTCTGAGAAAATATTAATTTTAAAATAGGAAATGATAAATTATATTTATTTTAAACTCTAAAATTTGCGAGAGTTTTTGAAATTTCCCAGAATCTCAAAAAGAAAAAATAGCATTCACATGTAAATATATACATAATTTTAACGTATAAATAAATATTAAACATTATTTTACGGAATTGAAAGTTCTGGGAAAAGCATAGATGTTAAAGTTTAAATAAATCGTCAGACAATTTGAGATTAAACAGACAATGTAAAATAATAGTAAATATGAAATAGAATTATTTGAATGTAAATCATATATTCTAATACGAGCAAATCTTGTGTGTGGTTATATTATATATATATACAGGGTGATTCATAAAAGATGGGCAGAACTTTAAGGGGTTATAGTACACTTAAAGACAAATAGATAGGGGTCATTAAAGTTTAGGGTCCGAAATTTCAAATGATTATAAAACATGGAAAAATTGGTCGATTCGTTTGCGGTTTTTGCAAAAAATTTTCTTTATGCCAGTATTTTCTTGAAATAAAATTTTAAAGTTCAATTTCAAAAAATGCCGATAGGGGGCGCTTTAGACTTTGGAGTAACAAACAACTATTTTTTAACGTTATTTTTTGTATTTCTTTAAATGATTTCGAAAGCTTAGACTTAAACTTAAATTTTGATCTAAAAATCTGAGTCCTAACGAGTAGTTAAGTAGCGTAAACTGAAATTTGAAATTTGAAACCCTTCTCCCCCCAGAACAAAAATCAGTTATTCCCGATCTTTGTGTCGTAGATTAGGCTCTAACTACTGCCGCGTTTTGCTAAAATTATTCTTTATGTCAGTATTTTCTTGAAAATAAATTTTAAAGAAAATTTTCAAAAAATTCCGATAGAGGGCGCTTTAGACTTTGGAGTAACGAACAACTATTTTATACCGTTATTTTTTGTGTCTCATTAAATGCTTTCTAAAGCTTAGACTTAAACTTAAATTTTCAGCTCAAAATCTGAATCGCTGAGCGTGGTTCAGTAGCGAGGGGAGGGGGTTCAAATTTCAACTTCTGAACATAGTTCAGTTTGCACTACTTAACCATGCCCAACGATTCTGTGCTGTGATACGAGGCAAAAATACAACTTTCGTCAAGGACTGCATAGTCGGAATTCACTCATAAAGGCACTGGCACAGTTGGAAACGTCGCTCATGCAAACGTTAAAGCTCCATTCCTGACGCTAGTCACCGGGTGAAGAAGGAAACAGAAAGTATGCAAATGTCAAATGGGGAAGAAGAAGAACACGTATGCAAAATTTCGACACGATTCAGGCATAAAAACCACTGAACGGTGAGTCAAGTGTAAGTCGCTGTAGTAATGAATCGGAAGATGGTGCCCTTCACGAATAAGGAAAAGGCTGAGATGCATTTAATTTACGGAGCGGCAGATGGAAATGGTGCAGAGGCACAACGAATGTACGGAGAGCGATTTCCTAACAGGCGGTTGCCTAACCGCAAAACTTTCGAGCGCTTGCACAGACAGTTGTGTGAGACGGGATCATTTCTCGCTTCCCGGTCGAATGCAGGTCGTGCAAAAAAGGACGAATCAGTAGTTGTTGCAGAAGCCATTCTGGATGTAGTAGCGGCGCAGCCAAGTACAAGTACACGAACAGTGGCTAGCCAGGTGGATACCTCACAGTCCACGACTTGGAGGGTACTGAAGGATGAACATTTGCTCCCGTTTCATGTGCAACGAGTCCAGAAACTGTCTCCAGGGGATTATCCAAATCGTATTGAATTCGCCCGCTGGTTTCTGCAGCAGAACGCGCTAAATCCACATTTTGGACGAACTGTGCTTTTCACCGATGAATGTACCTTCACACGTGAAGGTACATTTAACACACACAATGCACATGTATGGGCGGATGTCAATCCACATGCTACGTATCCACATGCTCATCAGAGACGCTTTTCCATCAATGTTTGGGCAGGAATCCTCGGAGACCACCTAATCGGACCGTACCTTCTTCCTGAACGCCTCAACGGTAAAACATACCTCACATTTCTGCAACATGTGCTGCCAGACCTGTTAAACGTTGTTCCTCCACGCATCCGGCGGGTCATGTGGTTCCAGCACGATGGAGCGCCAGCCCATTACGTACGAGACGTCCGCAACTATCTGGACATCACATTTCCGAACAGATGGATTGGTCGAGGTGGTCCTGTTGCTTGGCCTGCTCGCTCGCCAGATCTTTCACCCCTCGATTTCTTTTTTTGGGGACGATTGAAGGCTCTTATGTATGAGACACCCATTGAATCCCCCGAGGAACTGGTCGCCAGACTTTCCGCCGCTGTAGGGGAAGTGCTCGAAAAGCCTGATGTTTTCGCGAATGTTCGCCGTTCCATTCGTCGCCGTTGTTCTGCGTGCATAACCTCTGGTGGTCACAATTTTGAACATTTATTGTGATTACATGTTAATAAATATGCTTTGGTAACATAATCCTAATTTGTGTCTTTTTACCTCGTATCACAGCACACAATGTGTGGACATGGTAAACTGAACTGTGCTCAGGAGTAGAAATTTCAAACCCCTCTCCCCAGAAACTTAACCACGTCTAACGATTCAGATTTTGGGCTGAAAATTTAAGTCTAAGCTTTAGAAAGCATTTAATGAGACACAAAAAATAACGGTATAAAATAGTTGTTCGTTACTCCAAAGTCTAAAGCGCCCTCTATCGGAATTTTTTGAAAATTTTCTTTAAAATTTATTTTCAAGAAAATACTGACATAAAGAATAATTTTAGCAAAACGCGGCAGTAGTTAGAGCCTAATCTACGACACAAAGATCGGGAATAACTGATTTTTGTTCTGGGGGGAGAAGGGTTTCAAATTTCAAATTTCAGTTTACGCTACTTAACTACTCGTTAGGACTCAGATTTTTAGATCAAAATTTAAGTTTAAGTCTAAGCTTTCGAAATCATTTAAAGAAATACAAAAAATAACGTTAAAAAATAGTTGTTTGTTACTCCAAAGTCTAAAGCGCCCCCTATCGGCATTTTTTGAAATTGAACTTTAAAATTTTATTTCAAGAAAATACTGGCATAAAGAAAATTTTTTGCAAAAACCGCAAACGAATCGACCAATTTTTCCATGTTTTATAATCATTTGAAATTTCGGACCCTAAACTTTAATGCCCCCTATCTCCTTGGGAATACGTCTGGGACCCTTAGTCTCCTATTTAATATTATTTGTCTTTAAGTGTACTATAACCCCTTAAAGTTCTGCCCATCTTTTATGAATCACCCTGTATATATATATATATAATTATAATATCTATGAATTTCAAAAAACATATCAAGTTCTATTATCATTCTACTTAAATCTCCAAAGAGATAATTAATGATATTGTGTATACAGAATACCAACCACATAGCTAATAATTAACATGTGAAAATATAATATTACCATAGCTTGTGCTTCAATGGTAATTGGCCAAATTTTACTCATACCTAAAGAATATTGAAAAAAGAAAAAAAAATAGAGAGAAAGGGGGAAAAAAAATATATATATAAATTGGAGTTGCAATTAAGTAAATACAAATGGATTAATAAATTAAATATGAACCATATACAATGGAAAATTGGACCACATGAGATTTAAATATGAATTGGATATGAAAAAACACATGCACATGTACTCATCAGCCTGGATGCACCCACATGTGTTTTAAATAATAATTCAGTGTTTCATAATTCTACTGGCATAATGCTAAGATCAGTAGAATCATCCAGGTACACTGAATTATTACCAGACAACAATTGGAAATATTAAAATTTGGAAATATTTAAATAGGAAATAAAAAACCATTAAGAATATACAATATATTTCACTCACAACGATTATCCCAAAAACTGTATTTAACACCTCACGAAATTACCATGAGATAACAGTTTTGAAATAATAAAATTGGAAATATGAACGCGTAAAGTGTAGATAAAATATTTTACTCACAATAATTATACAGAATCCTTAAAATGTCACAACTTCTGCATAATATTCACATCCACATGGCAATGCATCATACATGTATATATATATGCAAATTTTACCTTAAAAACGGCTCTAACGATTTTGACGAAATTTTGTATCCTACCGTTTTGGGGCACCAGAAAACCATTGGACTAGGTCCTTTGTTCGAGAAAATTCGATTAGTGGGTCTTTTTGGGTCATCAAGAGTCAGGGTCAAGCTAATTCTGTCTAAAAAACGGTTCAAACGATTTTGACTAAATTTTGTATCTTACCATTTTCGGGCACGAGAAGACTATTGGTTGGGTCACATGTTCGAGAACTTTCGATTAGTGGGTAATTTTTGGGTCAACCCGGGTCAAGTTAATTTTATCTAAAAAACGGCTCTAACGATTTTGATTAAATTTTGTGTCCTACGAGTTTCGGGCACGACAAAATCATTGGGCTAGGTCACATGTCCGAGAAAATTCGATTACGGGGTCACTTTTGGGTCACTGTGGGTCAAGCTAATTTTATCTAAAACACGGCTCAGACTATTTACACTAAATTTTTCGGGCACAAGAAGACTGTTGGGCTAGGTCACGTGTTCGAGAAAATTCGAATAGTGGGTCATTTTGGTCATGGGTCTTTATGGGTCAAGCTATTTTATCTTAAAAACGGCTCAGACTATTTAGACTAAATTTTGCATCCTATGGTTTTCGGGCACGAGACGACTGTTGGGCAAGGTCACGTGCTCGAGAAAATTCGATTAGTGGGTCATTTTGGTCATGGGTCATTATGGGTCAAGCTATTTTATCTTAAAAACGGCTCAGACTACTTAGACTTAATTTTGCCTCCTATCGTTTCTGAGCACGAGACGACTGTTAGGCTAGGTCTCATTTTCGAGAAAATTCAATTAGTGGGTCATTTTGGTCATGGGTCATTATGGGTCAAGCTATTTTATCTTAAAAACGGCTCAGACTACTTAGACTTAATTTTGCCTCCTATCGTTTCTGAGCACGAGACGACTGTTAGGCTAGGTCTCATTTTCGAGAAAATTCAATTAGTGGGTCATTTTGGTCATGGATCATTATGGGTCAAGCTATTTTATCTTAAAACGGCTCAGACTATTTAGACTAAATTTTGCCTTCTATGGTTTTTGGGCATGAGAAGACTGTTGGGCTATGTCACATGTTTGTGAAAGTTTGATTAGTGGGTCATTTTGGTCATGAGTCAGGATATTTGAACTCAAAGCTAATTTTGACCGAGCATTAGCTCGGTCTTCCCTGCTCTTTTAAATTAAAGACCAGAAATTTTTTAAATGAAAATATAATTTTTCTGAGATTATACAAAAAATTAAAAGTATTCTAAGATATTTTCTCTCGATCATATAGATATCTCATAACTTATTGATACAAAAATAAATTTACAAACATTCTAGCATTAACGTTTAAGAGTCCTATTCATTTATCACCTGAAAATTTCAAACCTTGCTGCTGTACCATGTTTTCTAAACAGATTTTAAAACTCATCATTCATAATTTATGTTTGAATCTATATTATAAAGCAAACAAGAACGAAAAATCATGCGTGAAGCATAGATTATGTAACACTTTCCAACGCTTCCAAAATAATTTTACAAATCATTACCGTTTAATAAGCTGAAAGATAACATCTAAGTAAACAATTTGGAAAACGCATAACATATTTAAAAACGTAATTTCAGGAATTTCCAACATATATTTCCAACATATACAATATTCGGAAAAATATCCGAATACTTTTATTCAGCCCTGTATATGATCTATATATTTGTATATATACTACATTGGATGCTAAATTTTAGTTTAGTTAGGAAACGCGTAGCACAGTTTAAAATTCTCCTTCTGGAGTTTCTGTCAATAAACGAAAATGCGTTTGCGAACTTTTGTGCTGCCCTGTATAGGATCTGCAGAATTTATACACACCAAGTAATAGACAAAAAGTGAGTTAAACTTAAAATCGCGTTCAGCAACTTAAAATGCACTTCCAGGAATTATTGTTAACAGACAGTAGAGAATTATTTTGTGTGCCCCTGTAAATGAACGATGACTGATATACACACAATATTCTCTAGTAAGCCTCTTGTAATGCACCTTTGTGATACATATAAATTTCAGTGCGTTTAAAATAGTGAAACATTATGTAATTAAACCGCAAACGATTTTTCTCCATAGACGTAATGTAACGGAATTCTTTTGACTGTCCCTGTAAAGTAACTATAAGTGCTATGCACAACATATTCTATATTAAGCTTCTTGTAATGCATCTTAGTGATATATATGAATTACAAAGTGTTTGAAATTGTGTAACATTATTAAAATAAACCGCAAATGATTTTTCCCCATAGACCGTAATGTAACGGAATTCTTTTGAGTATCCCTGTAAGAATACTATAAGTGCTACACACTAGAGATCTGCACGGGCCGGGCCAAGGCCCGAAGCCCGTACTCGGCCCGGCCCGCGGGCCGGGCTCGGGCCTATTTTTGTTCACTGCACTCGGGCCGGGCCGGGCCCGGGCCATATTTTTTTCTGAATACTCGGGCCGGGCCGAGTGATTACTCTTTACGGGCCGGGCCGGGCCTTACTCTTTCTTGAAGTATAAGGCCGTGCCTTAAATTATTTTTTCCGTACAGAGCCGGGACTGGTTTCATTTTTCCTAGTCTTCACGCCTCAAAATTTTTAGTCCTGGTTTTGATCCGTATGAAAGTCATTATCTCGACGTGCCTGGTCCTTTCGAAGGTCAGTAAAATAAGATCTGGCATAAAAATCTTTGCAAAACATGCATACATTTTTAAATCGCATTATTTTATAATTAAACATTAAAATTTATTCTTTTTAAAGAATAGTAGATTTATACACTTATTAAAATATGGCTAAATTAAAATATAGTAAAACGTGTGAAAAAGAACCTGCTTATGACGGAATCCTGTCTTAAATTGAAAAATGTGTTGATCCCTTAAAAATGAATATACTAATACGTAAGAAAAGAATATATAATACATTTACACCCGATAAGAAGGCAAATTGTCTATAACTCATTTTTTTCTTCTCTATGCAATTCCATTTTAGAAGATTTTACTGCATAGCATTTTTCTGATTTTTAACACTTCAATAAATGGAATATGGATTAACAATATGGATGATAACTTAAACACATACATACAACAAATAGAGATTTATTAAAAAAATAAACATTCCAGCTTGCGGCACCTCGATAAAAATGAAGATTATAAACATGAAAAAAAAAAGGGTAAGATAGAAATTTTTGGTTAGATCTCCTCCTACGAGGCAAATTTTTAACCAAATCGACGTAAAAATTATGTTTTGTAGAAATTTACTCGGGCCGGGTTCGGGCCGAGATTTTAACTTTTTTTCGGGCCGGGCCGGGCTCGGGCCGAACTTTTAACTTTTAAATCGGGCCGGGCTGGGCCAATATATTTTTTGTTCGGGCCGGGCCGGGCTCGGGCCGAACTTTTAATTTTTGTATCGGGCCGGGCCGGGCCAAATTTTTTTTTGTATGGATCGGGCCGGGCTCGGGCCTGGAAATTTCGGCCCGTGCAGACCTCTAAACACACTTCAGTTGAAATTGGGAACATGCTATAGATAACGACAATAACATATCAAAATTGCAGGGCAATCCAAGCATATTTACAGGAGTTAGAGCACGGACAGACGGCAGACGGCCAGACAAACCGAAGTCATAAACACTTTTCAACTAGGTTGGAAAGTGTTAAAAACATGTCCATAAGTAACAATGACGTTGTATTGATGGTGGCAACACGCAGTGGTGTAGGGTAAGGGGGGGGGGGCTCGATCACGTTACTACCAGTATAATTATATACTACATTTGGTCTTATTTAATCTTGAATTAAATAAGGCCAAATGTAGTATATAAAAATACTGGTAATAAAGTGATCAACTCCCCCTGCCCCCCCCCCCCCCCCTTCGCTACGCCAATGGCAACATCTGACCAATAAATGTCGCTTTTACTGCAAATTTGTTAACTTCTAAATATCGCTCAATTTCAAATTTGTATCGTCAAATGTGAAAAAAACTGTTCTTTCGAATGCAGTTTGTTGGAAAACCCTATCTCAATTTACTGATTTTTTGTGTGTTTTTTAAAGTAATTTTTAAGTATGAATTTCTGTTTTTATATCTATCACGCCCGAATACAAAAGATTAACCTGTTTGCATTTAAAACATTATAAATAGTTCAGCATTTGTTTCCAGCTGATATTCCACAACGAAATTAACACTCCATCAATCTATCTATATATCTATATCTAATATAAAAGCTGTTCTTGCTGTGTATGTGTGTTATTCAAATATACAGTTTTTGACCAATTTGCACGAACCTTGGTGTACATACGTGTTAGAACACGAGCAAAAATACTCTTAACTTAAAAATTTTTCCAGACAATATAAATTTATCGAAGGTAGCAAAAGGTACATACTAGAAAAAAAATCATATTTTATTTACGTTAGAGGATGACGCCATCCACTTCGGGAATAACATAGGACAAAGAAAAAATAAATTGAATAGTATAAAACACAATTTAATCTAATATAAGAAAGCATATATTTTAGGATACACGTGAAATAACACTGCCTCAATCGTTCGACGGTGTCTTTTTCTTTCAAAACACTTCAATTTCAATTTTGGTTTTAATCATAAATATAAAATAAACTCGTGCAGAGAAATCACACTTTTTTTTGTACTATTTTCTTTTTTATAATCATTATTCAGCACTATATAACGTGGTGTCTTATCTTTGTGGCAACATTGGTTTGAGAACAACCCTTCATTTTATTCATGAAAATTATGATAATTTAATTTTTAACTAACGGCAATTTTTAAACAAAAAATATTTTTTAACGAAAAGTGAGTGTGCTATGTCAGAAAGCGGTTCAAAAACCTTTCGAATGATACCTCATTCATTGTTGTACGTTTTGTAAATGCATAGAAGAAGGGATGTTGACAACAGAAATAATATATATGATGATCCCCAGACGGCTAACCACACTTCTTTTACTATTTAAACTTCCTGCAACTTTTTTTTTCCTTTCATACTTTTTTTACAACCGTTCTCTATAACTTTAAGTATGCGATTCCGAAAAAGTTAATTAGTTCAAGAAAAAATAAATAAAATGTCATGACATGCGTTAAAATTACAGTAAAAATGACTATTTACCTAATATTTTTATTAAAAAAAAACTATTAATGTTACTGAAAATACGATCTTTAATATTATGAAATGCCTTATAAGAGTCGTTCGTAAAAAAACGATTCAATTGAAAAACTAGTCGTTGGGGGCCACCGTAATACTTAGCCATCGTGGATATGCATAATATAAAATATGGAAATAAAACATGTGTAAACTACTTATAAAATGCATGGCTCGAATAAAATCGTGGCTTGATGACGTCATAAACTTTAAATGCTCTATTACTGAATTGCGTAAAAGAAACATCTTTATAACTCCAAAAATGATAATCCTATTAACTAACGGTTTATTACGTCGGATGAAACGTCTCATTTCCAATTAAAATATATCTTTGAATTGACATTTGGATTAAATACAGGGTCATGAAAAATCGAAGAGTGTGGAAAATAGGATTACAAATATCTCGGCAACTCATTATTCGATCGACTTCATTCTTTATGCAAAATTTATGTTTTTTTTATTGTCTTTTATATTCTCTCCAAAATAAACAATTTTGAAAAATTTTATATACCTTTTATCAGAACGAAAATTTCGAGAGTCCGAAAAAAATAGTTCCGGATAATCGAGGTTACTGAAATTCAATAAGCTTCTACCCATTATTACATACTAAGTACATACCAAATTTCGAGTCTCTATCTCAATTTGTTCGGGAAATAGAGCGTTTACAGACACACAGACGGACGGCAATTTTTTTTTTTTCTTAAAATATGTTTTTCGGAATCTCCAGTGTCTGAAACGTGTAAATCCGTCAAATTTTTTTTTCGATTTTTAAAACGATTACAATACTTACTCTATACTACGTATGATGAGTAAGTAATAAATGTTGAAGTTTTAGAATTTTAATCATACAGATGCATAAAAAAAAAAAAAAAAAATGAGAAAAACGAATTTAAAGATTACAACTCTGAATTATTTAAAGGGTAAAAGCCTTTTTCGTCCATATTTAATTATCGGACCTTTACTTAAATATACGGAACTTTAAATGTCACAATCGTCAGAATATACTACGGATGTCTAAATTCCTTTTAAGTAAAAAATTGGAAAATTAATGTTTTCACCATTTTAAAAAAAATGAAAGGTACCAAGTTCCCTTAATATACAAAAATTTCCTTCGCTTTAATGCTATAAAATACATTATTATCACAAAAATACATCCTTATACCTACTAACGTACAACGCTTCCAACAAAATCTGAATATTAAAGTAAATATTTTATATCCGATCTTCAATGACGTGAAAAGCATTAAAGAAAACCCGAATACAATCACAAAAACATTCTTTCATCTAACACTAAAACGCATTAAACAAAACCCAAATACTGGAGTAAAAATTTTGTTAAGGATCTCTCTATTGGTGTGAAAGCATTAAATTATGCTCGGATACTACTAATCTCAAAGATTTGGTTTCTTAGTTCCTATGGTATGTATGCCGTAAAACACGTTTTACAGGAATACTGGAAGAGCGGGTTTAGAAAGCGAACATAGGCATGAGTTTGATTCAACAGTACCGTATACAACAGTTTTTGTTTTCTATTGATATTTGTACTGATGAGGAGCTTGTATAAATGTAATACTGATGAGCAACTTCTATTGAGGAGGTTGTATAAATGTAATACTGATGAGGAACTTCTATTGGCTTGTATAAATGTAACACTGATGAGGAGCTTGATGAGCCTGAAACGTCCTACTGTAATTGATTTTATTAGGTGATATATATGTTTTTTTTTTTTTTTTTTTTTTTTTTTTTTTAGTTTTTTAGTTTTATAAAATGTCTGATTTTAAATGTATTTTTTAAAGCTTTAAAATTTTTATTTAGACGTAATATATTTAGCTATTTTAAAAAAGGGCCGTATTTATTCGCGTATTTTGCGCCCCCGCGTATTTTACGCATCTTGTACTTTTGAAGGAAAATTTGGGTAAAAAATTAAATATAATAATGTTTGATCAAGATGCTAGTATCAATATTATGAGACAATTTGAGATAGTAAAACCACGTAGTATTCATTTTTCAATATTTCAGTTCGGTTAATTAGAATATTCTCTTTCCTTCATCTGCAAGCACAACTGCGTACAGATGCTATTATTACTGATAAAACAATATCATGAATACTGTCATACATGTGCTGGTTTGTTTACACTGAAATTTTTTTACTCCTGATAGCGTTAAATAATAAAACAGTAAAAGCACAGATGGGAGGGAATTTAAAGTGAATGCAACACTTATTTGATATTCGTGTAAATAGTAATATTAGTTAAGAAAAGCAATTAAAAGTGAAATTTGTGGTCGCGAATCTGGAAAATCTCATAGAATATGCTTAGGTGTTTTCATACCTATAAGCACAAAAGTTTTTTTCATGTATATTTTATTGTAGAATGTTCCAGAAAACTAAAAAAAGAGATTATATTGTCCCAGTTCAAAAATTATCTACAAACGTCTGAATTTTTTATTTTGTTTAATCTTAATTGTTCATTCATTTATTAAAACCCATTGCTCTTTTTATTCTAAGTTGCTCTTCGAGCAATCAAAGGCAAATAAAAGTGAAATTTGTGGCCGCGAATCTGGGAAATACATCTCATAGAAGATGATTAGGTGTTTCCATGCCTTTAAGCACAAAAGTTTTTTACGTATATTTTATTGTAGAATGTTCCAGAAAAAAAAACGATTATAGTGTCTCAGTTCAAAAGTTATCTACAAACTTCTTACATTTTTATACATTTTGTTTAATATTAATTATTCATTCATTTATTAAAATGTTATGATCTTGTTATAGAAGGTTCTTTTTTTAAATTCTAAGTTGCTCTTTGAGCCATCAAAAGCAATTAAAAGTTAAATTGGTGGCCGCAAATCTGGAAAATTCATCACATAGAAGATACTTATATGCGTTTTCATGCTTTTAAGCATAAAAGGTTTTTTTTTTTTTTTTCATATTTTATTACAGAATGTTCCAGAAAATTAAGAAATATTATATTGTCCCAGTTCAAAAATTATCTACGAATTTTTGAAATTGTTATGCACTTTGTTTAATCTGAATTATTCATTTTTTTTTATTAAAATGTTATATTCTTGTTATCCATTTCTCTTTTTATTCTAAGTTTCCTTCCAGAAAAATAATAACCATGAAAAACTCGTATCTTTTTGTCGCTACGCTACTTTTAGAACCGAAGTAATGGCGAAAATTGTACGTAAAATACTGTAAACGACTAAATACTGTAATTTCAATAGTAATTTTTTAAATAGTAATTTAAAATATATAATCAATCAATAAATTACTACTGCCAAAAATAGGGCATATCTCAAAAATAACACCTAGCACGATTTATCAGGATGATCTTAATATAAGACCTACCCCCAAAATAACCCTCTTTCCTTTTTACTTATCCATCATACGTAGTATAGGGTAAGTCTTGTAATCGTTTTGAAAATCGAAAAAAAAAATTTGACGGATTTACACGTTTCAGACACTGGAGATTCCAAAAAACATATTTTTAGAAAAAAAAAAAATTTGCCGTCCGTCTGTGTGTCTGTGTGTCTGTAAACACTCTATCTCCCAAAACAATTGAGATAGAGACTTGAAATTTGGTATGTACTTATAATTTAATAATGGGAAGTAGCCTATTTAATTTCAATAACCTCGATTAACCGGAACTATTTTTTTCGGACTCTCGAAATATTCGTTCTGATAAAAGGTATATAAAAATTTTCGAAATTGTTTATTTTAAGAAATGAATATAAAAGACAATAAAAAAACAAATTTTGCATAAAGCATGAAGTCGATCGGATAATTAGTTGCCGAGATATTTGGAATCCAATTACCACACTCTTCGATTTTGCATGACCCTGTATTTCATTCAAATTTCAATTCAAAGATATATTTTAATTGGAAATGAGACGTTTCATCCGACGTAATAAACCGTTAGTTAATAGGATTATCATTTTTGGAGTTATAAGGATGTTTCTTTCAAGCAATTCAGTAATCGAGCCTTTAAAGCTTATGACGTCATCAAGCCACGATTTTATTTGAATTGCAATGCATTTTATAAGTAGTTTACACATTTTTATTTTAATATTTTACATTATGCATATCCAGGATGGGTAAGTATTACGGTGGCCCCCAACGACAAGTTTAAAATTCGGCATTTTCTAAGAGAGTACTATGACTTTAAAAATGCACGCAATCGTGAAAAGAATTTTAAACAAGCCACATTTTGTTAAAAGTAATAATACCAAATTCTTATTATTTTTTTAAGGAAAATATGTATTATTACGAATGAAATTCACTTTATGTATATATCAGAATACAGCCAAGTTGGATTTTTCAACGGGCATGAATAAAACACAAACAAATCATACTTTTTTTTTTTTTGTTTAAGTTTTCTGAATAAATGATTTTTTTTTAACTTTATGTCGTTTCCTCAGGTGGCAGCATTTTGATTTTTCGAGATTAGCCCCTCAATTGTCAGTCCGCTACTTTTTTTATTCATATTTCTTGATTGGCATCACTTTTTTGATATAGTTTAATGCGACGAATTTAATCCGTCATTAAATAAGGCGGACATTACTACTTCAAAAAATGGTAGCAATCAAACAGTTTGAATAATAATTAAAAAAATAAAAGTAGTGGACGGGCAAACTGAATCTCAGTACCAGCGAAACTTACTACCAGAAAAATTATTACAGCATTTGATTTCCTTTTCATGATATTTTTACACGCGACTTTTCCCCAACGCTTTTATTTTCTCATTAAAAAAATTGTATCGTTAATTTCGTGAGATAATCAAGGGGCCGACTTATACCCGAATACATGCAAAGTATACCATTACAGGGTTAAACAAAGTAGGGTCGACTTATACACAAGAAAATATGGTATCCAGGGCAGATGGTTTATTTAGTTAATTTAATTTCTTTTTCAGGCAATAACCGTGCTTGTTCATATTTCAACTGAAATTAAACATGACCAGATGTGGAGAAATGGTTTTAAGTTTTTTGACTGGAAGGTATATGGTATGATGTCAGATCTCTTCTTCGCAAATTTTACCAAAGTTTATGTAATTTTGCAAGAAAAGTCCATTTAAACTCATTTATGTTGAAGACAGCAAAAACAATTTTGATTTATAGATATAAATAGAAATTCTGGTAGATTTTTTCTGTCTTTCTTAAAAAAAAAAAAAAAAAAAAAAAAAAAAATGCTTGCGTTATTTTTATCTTTGTTAGTAGAAAATATTCAGTTGACACATTTTCCTACTTTATACTTTGTTGAATCGGATATTAGTAGGGATAACTAAACAAACAAGAAGAAATCACCTTAATATAATTGAAAGAGAAAATCTTTTATTTTTTCTGCTAAAAAAAGGAGCCAAACATCGAGTATTTAATTTCGTAATATATACCTCTTGAATCCTATTAATATATTTGTGTCTTGAATTAATTACTATTTTAAGTTAAATAAAATAAAATGCACTTTTGTATTTTAAACTGATTGAAACTTTTATTTACCATGTATTTTATATATCTACTAATATACTAGTTGATAAATCATTTTCGTGTAACTACATTCATAAGTACTAATATAAGTCAATGTGGCAGTTGTAGGCAGTTGGAAAACTTTTTTTGTTATGGGGCCTTTTGACCGGTTCACAATTTCGATTTTTTTTTTTTTTTTTTTTTTTTAGTTTTTTAGTATTTTTTTTTTTAACTCTTCATACACACATAAATTAGTTTATTAGCCAGAAATCGATATGGAAATGAATAAACCGCAGTGAATAAACAGAAACGAAAACCTTATTTTCTCAGAACAGCTCCATTAATTTGGAATGAATCAATCTGATCTTTTTAAAACTTAATCGCCTTACATTATTATAGGAAAATACGTAAGAATTTTTCGAAATATTCCTATCTGGCTTTTCTGGTAATTTCAGGTAACGAAGTTTTTGATTGAAAATTTACATTTGATTTTTACATTTAAATTTACATTTGATTTGTTTCGTAACGAAACACGTTTTTCATTTTTATCTGGCATCTAATCTAATTCTAATTAAAATTAGAAACTTTTTTTTCTAAAATTTCTGGTAGTAATTGAAAAAAAAATTGAAATTTGACAGATATGTTTCTGCGAATTCCCGAATGATTCATTCGAATAATCAAAATAATCGTTATGCCTATCACTAATTGTCAATGCACAAATGTCGTGTAATATTTGTAGCCTGATTAGTGATGAATATATATATACACTCATCAATATTCACACACACACACACACACATATATTTATATATATATATTAATTGAAAAATATTCAGGACATTCTTTAAAAAATCCGGTCAACCCGACCCGACCCGAACAGCGGATCTAGGCAGATTTGGGTAAAACCCCGACTGCATCGAGTTTACCCAACCCGATGCAGGGCTCTAGTTCGAATCCAGCACCTCCCGTCTACCAACTGTGAGAACAGAACCTCTTAGCCGCTGGTAGCGCTAGTGCTAGATCAATGTTGTTTCTTTCGGCAATAATCATGAATGAATTGAGTCAAAATTAATATATTACTATTTATATATAATAATTTTATATAATTTAAATCATTTTCTTTTCAATTAATAATTATAGTATATTATACATACAGTATTTGATCGACAACCAATTTTATGCATGCATTTGAAATGCGATAAGAGTTAAAAGGTACTATTTAAAAATATATCAATTAATTATTCAAGCAATCAATTATTCAAGTAATTTATCAACATTTATTAAAACTGTTTAGGCAAAATAAAGAGCACTTTTTATTTTATTTTTAGGTCAGAACTATCTCTACAGAAAGAGAACGTATTCGATTATAGTTTTAATAACACGTGATTGTCAACACGAAATCTTTCTGCAATATTTATGGCATTATTAGAGATATATGTTTTATCCACATTTCAATTTAGAATATCTCACGTAAAATCGAAGCAAATCTTGTTTAAATTGTTTTCTTCTACATTTCGTATAACAGAAACTTAAATTTTTTCAAGAATAATTCAGACTAAATTCCGGCCAAAATCATACATTGTTATTTATAAAGAATAATTTTATGTAATTCATTTTTTTGAAAAAAAAAAAAAAAAAAAAAAAAAAAAAACAAGATAGTATTTGACCAGCAACTGATTTACTGTGTTATATAACCTTCAAGCATTTTAAAAAGACGAGATATCTAAACGTATTATCGAAGAAATTATGTAAAACGAATAATATTACGATACGTTCAAAGTCTAACTGATTATTTCAACAACAACGGCACGTGGAGGAATCCCGAATACACAATATTACATAATAGAAGAAACTGGAGTTATTTGCTCGTATTACAATATAAACACATATGTAAAATCATGCGTATTACTAATTTAAAAATCGATCTTAGTGCTTGACGATTCTGATATTTTTGTAAATTAATTGTAAGTAGGAAAAAAACTTACTTAAAAGAAAAATAAACTTTTAAAAAGAGAAATTTCTGTAAAAAAATTCATGCAAATTAAAAATTTTAAGTATGTTTTAAAAATTAACTAGCTGACCCCCGCCCGGCGTTGCCCGTGATAATAAATTAAAAAAGAAACATCAAGTTTTTATTATTTTATATCTTTAACCGGATTTTGTATGAAATTATATTTTAAAATGAAAAATTCGCGAAAAAATATTGATATTTAGTGATAAATTGCTCATTTTCTTTTTTTTTTTTTTTACGTAGGGTTCTTTCATAGTTTTAAAATAAAAAGTTCTTTTTGTCCGAACTCTTTGAAATCTTTATTGGTGATAAATAAGACGGTTTTACAGCCCGTATAAAAATTTCGTGAAAAAAATATTATCTAGTTGTAAAAGAAATGTTTTTTTTTTTTTTTCTCGCTTTTTTGTTTGTTTTCACGTCGGCTCCTTTAACATAGCAATACAAAAATTGTTCCCATCTTCTGAACTCTCTGACATTTAAATTTTATATAATTATGTAACTGTATCCAAGATCTCTTTAAAATTTTGCGAAAAAATATGCATATTTAGTAGGGAAAACATGAGTTCTTAAAAAAAAGCTTTAGCTTTCAATCTCAGAGCAAAAATATATTAGAAGGTCTATGCTTTCAATGCAATGGTGATTCCATCCGTTTTCAATCAACCCTTTTCAATCCCTCTAGGCGAAACAGGTGAGGGCTAATCCATCAGGTTTCCCCTTTCTGAGGGGAGAAGCTTTGAAAAAACGTTGGCGCATGCGCAAGGAGACTATATTCGTGTGAAATATTTGACAGAATCTGCTTTTCGTTTTAAATATATAGAAACGATAAACATTTATTCAATCAAGTTGTTTTTGATATTTAATTACATTCAAACTTCAGTTATTTAGATTGTGTCTGTTCAAAATTTTTAACACGCATTATTACTCAAATTACTATTTTATTACGATGCTTTATTACATAATTATGTATTGCAATCACAATACAACATTAAAAATTGATGCATGTTTATTGTTTTTTAAAGATTTACGAAACAGCTTTTAAAGATTTCTAAGTTTATTCAAAATTAGCGTTTTAAGATAGTTAAATTTATTGTGGGTTGCAAAACTAGAAAGTCACATGTGTAAATATTATTTTATTTAAATACGTGTTGAAATTACTAAAGTTTTTATTATTTTTTAAATGAAAATGTTAATTTTTAATTAGATAAACAATTTTCAATAAGAAAGATTCAACTTGTCAATAATTGGCACAAACTTATGCAACATGTAATAATTGAAATAATATTATTTGCACAATCTAGATTGCTAATATTACCTCAATTACAACCGTGTACCTCTCTATTCTAAAAGAAAAAATCCTTGACGGCTCGACCTACAGGCACAGGTAGATTTTGAAGACGCAGACCGTGGGGCGCTTATTTATTGTGAATTGCAGAAGAAATTACAAATTGCTATGATGCGGCAGTTGGGACCGCAGACTTTGAAATTTAAATGTGTCTGTAGGAGAAACCGACAAGATTTTTTTTTAAATTAAATTAAATTATTATTATTTTTTTTTTTTTTTTTTTTTTTTTGCTGTAACGCTTGGTCCTATAAAAACTTGTCAGTATAAAAGTTATAGATAATAGTAAGAGAATTTATAATAAATTTAAGCGGATTTGATATGTTCTGAATTTACATAGTTATGAATTTTTTTCTTCTTAAACCTGTATTTTCCCCCCCTTGAGGCCATTTTTAATGATATCAAAAATCTGTCATACATAAATTTTCGGCCTTTTTGCTAGAAGTAATAATAACTTTAAACGGATTCGATACGTATCATAATTAATAAGTTATGGGTTTATTTCTGTTTTCACAAAAAGCCCCCCCCCCCCCCAAGCCTCCCCCACCCCTGTTTCATTTTGCCCATTAACGAACTTGACCGAGATTTTATGCCCCTTGATTTTAAGTATGTGTTTGGAAGAGATTTGTGCAGAATTATTGAAGTTATCGTGTCCATAAAAAAGTGATATATATATATATATATATATATTTGGTCAGTTACTTCTGTTTCAATGGTTAATTTTTGCAATAAATTTATATATATATATATATATATATATATATATATAGTTTTGAACTGGGGATGGTTTTGGGTTCTGGGAGTCATGATCGGCAAAAGTTTTCCAGAAATTCCAACTTAGGGTCGAATGTAATAGGTAGTATTTCTTACGAAATCTACCTAAAAGGAACTAATGCTGCTGATGCCGCTTCTGAAATTGATTTTTGGTGACCGGGGCTCTTTCTCGCCATATATTAAAATAATTATTGCACATCAAAATACTGGTAGTTTTATAGAGAAATGCACTAAATACGTAGAAATAGACAGTTTTTAAATCTAATAATTATTTTAAGCGCTATTTAATATTGAAATCGGCCACTATACTTACAAAAGTTTTATAGGATCAAAAACTATGCAAAGCAATTTAATAATTTTTTGCAGGCACACAATTGACTAGATTGTGGGGTGCAATGTCCAGTCATTTTTTTTTTTGTCTAATTTAATGTTGTTATTTTTCAATTTTTATTCAAAATTTTATAATCTGAATAGAAATCTAATTCATAGTTGTTGCCAGATTTTAAAAAGCCCAAATAATAAAATTTACAAACACTTTTTAATTGAAAATTATATTTACACGTGAATATTGTTACTGTTATTTCAATATATACTCGTAATTATTTGAATGGAATTTCATTTCAGTTTTATTTATTTACAATAAAATAAATGCATTTACCGGTAATTTTTAAAAATAAGCTTTCTGTGAACAAAAATCATTTGCTAATGTCAAATAAAATTATGCCTTTCAATGTATCTCATGATTATTAAGCAATTTGATATCTTAAGAGACTCGTATTTAAAATGTTTGATTGTAATCATGGCAAAAATATCTCTAACTGCACGTTTTTTTATGCGACACACACAAAAAAAAGATTTTATTATACGTCGTTATGTATGTATGAGTGGAGTATGTATGTCCTCAATTTTCGCAACAACGGATCTGAATGTGACTTTTACACTACAATTCTAGTACACCAGTGAATTAAAAGGATTCATAGTACCGTGCATGCTTTTTTTCTTACAGGGACATGTCAAATATTTTAATATACGAATGATTGTCTACTGCTTTTCAAACATGAGCAATAAGCAATAGATTGCCTTTATAAATGTGAGAGAGGTGGCATTTGAGAAATAAAATTTCAGTGGTGGAAACTATTTTGGACAAACTTTTGGCTATGATGTCATACACTCACGCACAGTTTTTCTTTTTTTTAATCGGTTATAAAAAGGAAAAAAGTGGCCAAATTTAGGGGATTTTTTCCTTTAATGGCAACATAGCTTCTGTATTAAGTTATTGGTTTGGCGCTTACTTGATTTTTATTTTAATGTTTATAATTTCAAATAAACCAATTTTTTTTTACATATTCTTTACATTTTCTCATAAAATTACACAAACCATTTTGATTTTTGTAAAATTGAAATTCCCAAGTGAACATTAGTTTAAAATCACTTTGGATTATTTGTTTTTCTTAGATAATTTATTTTAAATTTGTATTAGGGATAAACATGTCATCATTTTTTTAACGCTTTCCAACATAGTTGAAAAGTGTTTATGAATTCGGTTAGTCTCTCTGTCCGTCTGTTTGTCCCTCCGCCTGTCTGTCTGCTGCTTGCCCATGCTCTAACTCGCGTAAATGTACTCGGATTTTAATTATGTTCTTGACATCTTGACTGACGAAAGGGAAACTTATTTTACAGATAATCACTTTTATTTGGTTAGGTTGATCGTATCAATAGTATTATGTAAGAGTATATACCTAAAAAAGCCGCTAGATTGGGATGCAAAGTACAGAAAATCTTTCTTAATATTCAAGCAATCGTAAATCAAGCAGTAATTCTGATACCATAATTTATGAACAATAAAGAACTTCTAGAACATTATGCTGAAATTTCTTGACGATCTGATAAATAGTAAAAATTATACGTATCTCTCTTTAATATGTCTTTTTTGAAAAAGAAATGTTTAAACTCCTTTTTCTCAGTTCGTATTTTTTCATGTTCTCTGTGTAATCAAAATGCTAAGTCTTCTACAAAAATAAAACAAATTGTCTGATTTTTTTTAAGTGTATCTTTAGATTCTATGAGAGGATTGGAGGATCCTTACATATTAGGATTGGAGAAAATCCTAAGTATCTTAAGCATTTTAATATCTTTGAAATTTTTATTTTATAAAAAATCTGAACTTAAACATATTTTATTTTCGTAGGTTTATTCCATATGCAACAAATTATTATTTTTTCCATTGTATTTTTGGCTCTCTTAAAAAAATATTAATTTACAAATAGCCCCATCACATATTTTTCATACATGGATATCTGTAAAATATAAATATGGAGAAAATCCAATTAACAAAATTTTCTCCTGAAAATAATGTAGATAAATATACTACATACAAATATATAGACGAAAAAAAATCATCACTTCATTTCACCCTTATTTATCAGTGAAAATAAAACAATCATAAAACATCCTCATATAAATTTTATGATACGTTTATCTTACCGATCATCACACTGACCTGGAGAATATGAGTTTTTTATTAAATTTTGTAATAAAGTAAAAATGTAACAATTTCCATAATGTTGTAAAGTAAATGGGAAATTTTGTCTTTACATATAAAATGCATAAAGCGACAATTTAAGATAATAGAAAATTCAATATTTTGTCTCTCTGATTTAAAAAGATTGATAAACATTGCTTTAGAGTACCGTGTTCCTTTTAAAATATTTTTGTCTTTTTTCTCGGATCTGATCTAATGAAGACATTTAATTTGACTAATGAAAGCTTATTATTTAGATAACTTATTTTATTTGTTTAGGTGTAGCAGTACCAAACAGAATATCCTTAAAAAACATTAGATTTCGATGCAAAGTACAGAAAGTGATTTTTTTAACTATTCTAGAAATTGTAAATCAAGGAATGATTCTGATTTTTATATAATTCATGTATTCTTGTATAATTCATGAACATTGTATTTTGGCCTGTCTTTAAAAAAATAATAATTTACATAAAAGCCTCATAATATATTTTCTGTACATGAATATCTGCAAAATATAAATATGAATAAAATCTAATTTAAAGATTTTTCTCGTGAACATAATCTATATAAATATACTACACACAAATATATCGACGGAAAAAATCATCACTTCATTTCACCCTACTTTATCAGTGAAAATCAAACAATCATAAAACATCCTCATATAAATTTGATGATACCATTATCTTACCGATCATTATACTCAACTGGAGAATATGAGCTTTTTAAATAAATTCAGTAATGAAATATAAATGTAACAATTTTCATATTATTGTAAAGTCAATGTGAAATTTTGGCTTCTCATATAAAATGAATATAGCTACAATTTAAGATAATAGAAAATTCAATATTTTGATTATCTGATTCAAAAGGATTAATAAACATTACTTTAGAGTACCGTGTACTCCTGAAAGCAGTTTTCTATTTTTTCTTGGATCTAATGAGGACAATTAATTTGATTTATTGAAAATTTATTCTTCAGATATCTTCTTTTATTTGTTTAGGTGGCATAGTACCAATATGTAACAGGATATCTCTAAAAAAACATTAGATTATGATGCAAAGTATAGAATGTCCTTTTTAACTATTCTAGAAATTGTAATTCGAGAAATGAATCTGATACCATAATTTACAAACATTGTATTTTTGCCTGTCTTAAAAAAAATAATAATTTACAAAAAAGCCTCATAACATATTTTTCGTACATGAATATCTGCAAAATATAAATATGAAGCCAATCCAATTTAAAGATTTTTCTCGTGAAAATAATCTAGGTAACTATACTACACACAAATATTTCGATGAAAAAAAAATCATCATTTCATTTCACCCTCCTTTATCATTGAAAATAAAACAATCATAAAACATTCTCATATAAATTTGATGATACCTTTATCTTACCGACTATCACCCTCAACTGAAGAATATGAGCTTTTTAAATAAATTCTGTAATGAAATATAAATTTAACAATTTTCATATTATTGTAAAGTCAATGTGAAATTTTGGCCTTCCGTATAAATTGGATATTAGTAACAATGTAAGAGGTTATACCTACCTGCAAACTTTCAAATAATGAATTTTTATATATTGCGTTTTATGAAAGTACAGTTAAATTTTCTAGTCGGTCGAATAAAAATTAATAAAAATACGCCGCTTTAATTTACTTTGTTCCATCATACATAAATCATAAGTTGATCTTTAAACGTGATTATCTCAAAACTATGTTTTTAAAGACGGTGATCACGATAATTTAAACAAATCTCAACCAATCTTCTTCAAATTTTGACCAATATTTAACAACAATATTATCTAACGAGTAATTGTTGATTTTGGCAATCTGGTGATTTTTTTCTGTTTTTTTTTATAAACAATCAAATTTCAAAGTCTTTTGTGCAAATCGGTCCCTTAAATTTGAACGACCGCCATTTTGTTCAAAATCAAATTTTCTAAAAACCGAACGGTTACTCTCTAGTTTTAAGTGTTCTGAGTAAAGGCATTATGCTTTTTATAATTTCAGATAACACTTATAGTCCAAGTGCTACACGACAAAAATAAGGTGAAAACTGCACATCGTGATACAGTTATACCGATTGGTCACTATCTACTCTATATTAATACAAAGTATATAAGAAGGGGAGGCATAGCGGAAAGTGCGGGGAATTCAAGATGGCGGCCGTTATTCAAAATGGCGTCATTTTCGGGAATTAGTGCAATTTTGTTTCTAGTCATCGTATAAAAGCATGTTTGATGGAAATTTAGATGTTTTTAGATAAAAAATATTATTTGTAACACTTTACAGCACAGTCGAAAAGTATTTATGAATTCAGTTTGCCTGTTTGTCTGTCTGTCTGGTCGTCTGTCTAGTCGCGCACTAACTCGAAAAAAAAAATAACCGGATGTCCAGATAATTAATATATGGTATTGTAGTATACCGTAAAAAGTTCGGTATTCATTTTCAAGTGTGCATCATTCATAGTTCATTTACAGGGGCAATCAAAAGTATTCGGTTACTTTATGGTCTGTAGACGAAAATCGCTTGTAATGTGTTTTAATGATGTTATACTCTTTGTAACATATTCAAATTAATATACATCAGTGCGGTGCAGTATAAGATACTTACTATAGAATAAGCAGTGCATAGCAGTTTTCGTTCATTTACAGGGGCTCACAAAATAATACGGTTACCGTTACATTAATGTCTCCGAGCACAGTGCCTTCATAACTTGTGTATAAATTTTATAGATCATCAGCTAAATCGATTGTTATTAAAGGTGCTAGGTATGAAATAACTGCAATTTTTAGTAATAATATCCCTATTGGTCAGTATCTTCTTTATATTAAAACAATGCATGTAAGAGAGGCATATTGAAATGTCTTAGGAATTTAAGATTTAGGCTGTTAATCAATTTTTTCCGTTTTCGTCATATAAAAGTGTCTTTGATGTCATTTTCGATTTTTTTAATCAAAATTTTCTTTTTAATATCAGAAATATACTTAAAATAAAACTAGTTCAATTATTAAAGTATTTTTTATTGTATAGTGAGTAAAATGAATGGATTAAATAAATAATAAAAATGCATTTTACTAATGCCTTACTTATACAACATATTAAAAAATGAATGCTACATAACAAATGAATGACATAAAATTGCAGAATATAGAAACTTTAGTTTGTAGCATATTATTTCTCATTCACATTCGTTTTTACAGTTTCACAATAATGTGCAAGAAAGACCAACTTTCCTACAACTACACTTATTTTTGCACATTTTGCACATACATTTTATTAGTTCTTTGCTAGAATCTCCAATTACGGGCAGCTCCGATCCTTTTAATTTCCATGAAAAATTATCCAACCACCATCCCCATTTGTTTCGAGAGGGGGGACATATTTCCCGCTCATGTGCTTGTCCCCAAATGTGTCCAGCTTGGAAAACACTCCCTAAAATATGTTGCTCTAGTGCACCCTTGGTTGGTGGAAGATGTTCAATAGGACGATTTTTTGTCATAAACGATTCCTGTCTAGCACCATTTACACTTATGCTGTTACATGTTGAACAGTCCAACAATACTACGATTTTTTTTAAAATATTTAGAATATCGTCCGGTATGGAAGTTTGCGGTTTTGATAAAAATGAAAATGCGGTAGTAGCATCCTTATAGAGAATCCATGTCTTCCAAGCTGACTTTTTTGTTTTTCCTGTGAAACCAGGATTGCTGCCGCAGCCTGTGAAAGCATGGAATCCTAGTAACGACATTTCTTTTCTTTTCCAATTGCTGCAGCTACAGTGTGTACGGGAATAAGTCTGTAATTCTTCCCTGTTCCAAATGCAATCAAAACAGTTTGCAGGTGTCTATCTGACAAAGTAAAGAAATGTGCAATTGCTAAAACTAATACATCAGTATCGCGTATAACAATATTTTTCAATCCGTTTTCTCCATGTCTTTGAGGTGCAAGATTATCCTTGTATCAGCTTCTTCATGACCAGGGCAAGTCATTCCAATTAAGGAACTTGGTGCAATATTATTTCTTTTAACTTCTTCACCTGAAGTGGTTATAACTTGTGTATTTTTTATGGTATTTATAGCTAGTGTTCCAAGCAGATTAAATAACTCTTCTTTATTACTTTAATTTCTTAAGAAATCTTGTCAAATTTTAGGTAGTTTGACATGCGATAGCACTTGCCGCCTGGTTCCTGCACCCCTTTTTTGTCTGGTTTCACCTTTAATGCTTGGTGTAATGTATCTATCCATATAAAATGTATTCTTTGGCAGCTAAAACTTTCAATGTCGTTACATAAATGGGGTTAAAATGTGTTAATGTAGTAATCAATTAAGGTTTTAGAAGACTGGTGAGGCTTTAAAATGTTGAAAGTCCTATGACCGTAGGTCCTATGACCGAAAGTCCTATGACTATTTTGTGAGCCCCTGTAAATGAACGGAAACTGCTATGCACTGCATATTATACAGTAAGTATCTTGTACTGCACCGCACTGATGTATATTAATTTAAATATGTTACAAAGAGTATAACATCATTAAAACACATTGCAAGCGATTTTCGTCTACAGACCATAATGTAACCGAATACTTTTGATTGCCCCTGTAAATGAACTATGAATGATGCACACATGAAAATGAATACCGAACTTGTTACGGTATACTACAATACCATATTTTAATTATCTGGATATCCGGTTATTTTTTTTTAGTTAGTGCGCGACTAAACAGACGACCAGACAGACAGACAAACAGGCAAACTGAATTCATAAATACTTTTCGACTGTGCTGTAAAGTGTTACAAATAATATTTTTTATCTAAAAACATCTAAATTTCCATCAAACATGCTTTTATACGATGAATAGAAACGAAATTGCACTAATTCCCGAAAATGACGCCATTTTGAATAACGGCCGCCATCTTGAATTCCCCGCACTTTCCGCGATGCCTCCCCTTCTTATATGCTTTGTATTAATATAGAGTAGATACTGACCAAACGGTATAACTGTATCACGATTTGCAGTTTTTTCACTCCTAGCACCTGGACTATTAACAGAGGATCACCATAGACAGCTATCAGAACGACATCATTTCCGGGAAGCGGATCAGCTTGGAACACCCAACATTATTTCGTCATTACAAAAATCAATTTATTTTCTTTAATGGTGGTTCTCAAATGACCTGCTTAACAACGCAAAACTTTCTGACACATTTTTTGGCTCATTTTTAAACGCAAAGGCATAAAATTGGCAGGCCTGACTATTGAAGCGATTTGGAATCGAAATGAGTTTTCCATTTTTAAATAAATAAATTACTTATCGATTTATAAGCGATTCGTGTCACGTGACAACATGTTTTTTGCCTTATTCGCGGCACCGCGGCGGGAATTTGGTTCAAAATGTCGACTTTGACGGTATTTTCGGAAACAACCTCTGCAACTTTATCAAAAAATTGAAAACGTGTTTCAATTACAGCGTTTCTGGATAAGAACACCTGCCAATTCCATGCATCTCCGAACAAAAATGAATTTAAAATTATGTCTGAAAGTAATCCTTTTTGGATTTGAGAACAGCCTGAAAGTGTAATAAACAAAATACAAAAAGAATTTTTCAAATATATTGTTTCATTTTCCTAAACAAAATTCTTAAAAAAACATTTTTTTTTTTAAGACTTTGTAATATGCAGGTAAGTATAACCCCTTAAGATAATACAAAATTCAATATTTTGACTATTTTTGGAGCATGGTATTCCTTTTCAACATATATTTGTCTTGAAGCGTTTTCGTGCAGTCTATCGATTGAAAACATTTATATTGATTGCTATTGTTTATCTAAAGAAGACATTTATGTTATATTGTAAAGGAAAAGCCATTTTCCGAACAACTTTTGTTTGTTTAGGTGGGATGGCACCAACAATATTATTCAACAGGATATCCCAAAAGTGCGCCAGATTATGATGCAAAATAGAGAAATTCTTTTATACTCTTCTAGTAATCGTGACTCGAGTAATGCTTTTTATATCATAATTTGGTAACATTGTATCTTTTCCCAGTCTTAACGTAAAAATAATTGCTTTCCAGAGTCATTGGATGTGAAGCATATCATGAGTAAATGATGTGTTGATGATGTATCTAAAAACTATTTTCCATTGAATTTTGCATTCTTCCTAATGCAATGGTAACGAATGGCTATAACCATTCCATAATGGAGTATGCAAACATTAAAATAGTTCTTAATGCGTATTTATTTTGAAACGAGAGTTTTACATGTGAATGTTTTCTATTTGCCTAGTCAACGATTTGCAGAGAGGTAACAGACCTTATAAGGGTCAAGGACTGCATCATTTATTTACTGATATTTGTTGTCTCGTCGTAATATTTGTAACAAATGGCGCATAAAAATTGCAAATAAATATATTTTTTAAACTTTTGCGAAGAAATTACATTGCTGGAACATGTATAATAGCATATAATATATATTTTCTTTGTTTTGCTCATTTGTCATTAAAATTCAAAATGTCGAAAGGTCATTCTGTAATAATTTTATTTTTAAATTTTTTAGTATGAATTCAGAATTTATGTATCAAGAAAAGGGCCAAACTGTGTGAGAACCTTGGCCTCATGTTGTTAAACTACTGGTTCGGACTCTTATCTAGCAGATCTTTCACTGCTCCATAGACATAAAAAACCATTAATTTGTAAACCATAGAGTACCGTGGGGTTAAAGGGGCTCCGCCTTAGAAATTCTTCCTAAAAAGGGCTCCGCGAGCCCAAAAGTTTGGGAACCACTGCTCTAAAGCAATGTTTATTAATCCATTTAAATCAGATAATCGAAATATTGAATTTTCTATTATCTTAAATTGTAGCTTTGTCCATTTTATATGGGAGCCAAACTTTCACATTTACTTTACAATAATATCATGTTTTATGATTGTTTAATTTTCAATGATAAAGAAGGGTGAAATGAAGTGATTATTTTTTTTTTCGTCAATATATTTGTGTGTAGTATATTTATCTAGATATATTTATCACCAGAAAAATCTTTAAATTAGATTTTATTCATATTTATATTTTGCAGATATACATTTACAAAAAATATGTTATAGGACTTTTTTGTAAATTATTATTTTTTTAAGACAGGAAATGAAATGATGATTTGTTTCATCGATATATTTATGTGGAGTTTATTTATCTAGATTATTTTCACGAGAAAAATCTTTAAAGTGGATTTTCTTCATATTTATATATTTCAGATATTCATGTACAAAAATACAATGTTTATAAATTATTGTATCAGAATCATTCCTTGATTACAATTTCTAGAATAATTTAAAAAAACTTTCTATACTTTGTATCAAAATATGATGCCTTTTTAAGGATATTCTGTTAGGTATTGTTACACCTAAACAAATAAAATAAGTTATCTGAAAAATAAGTTTTCCATTAGTCAAATTAAATGTTTTCATTAGATCAGCTTCAAGAAAAAAAGGCAAAAATATTTTAAAGGGAACACAGTCTCTAAAGCAATGTTTATCAGTCCTTTTAAATCAGAGACACAAAATATTGAATTTTGTATTATCTTAAATTCCATTCTGTAATAATTTCAAAACGAAAAAAAAAAAAAAATATTTTGAATAAAATTTATATTTATTTGGATAATAATGCTAGATCTTTGAAAACAGTAGTGAGAATTATCATTGAGGAAATATTCACTGGAAAGATAAACAGTATTGAAATAATCAATATCTAGAGTTAAAATTGAAACATGTTTCGCGCAGATGTATTACGTAACCTTTTCTCATTTTTCCCCTCTTCATACACATACATACACGTCTCAGTAGCATTAGATAACGTTTTGTAATAACCAATTTTGTAATTTTTTTCCGCTATAATTGTAGTTCTTTATCGTTCTATGAAGTGACATGTAAATTGTATCACAAGAAAATTGTGTGATATATCTTAAATGGAATCTTTTATTTTAGTTTTAACAAGTAATTTTAAAATTATAAATAAGCCGTCAGCAAATGATTGTTCTTTAACTTATTATACTTACTAGGGGATAAAATCCGGGCTTCCCAGGTTACAGTATATAACTGAAAATAATTTTTAAATTGGAAACTCGAGTAGATTTTTTACATTTAATATATATATTTTTAGATTGCCTACTAACAACTTCAAAAAGCATTTTTATATGTAAAATATCAATAATGTATTTAAATAAATTTTCGAAATTCATTAAAAACTATACTTTTGTATTATTCGCATTCACATCTTTCATGACAGGAGAAGCTTAAGAAATCGCCATACATTTTGCTACTTACAGAAGCCTTTTTCATTCTGATTATTTCAGTGTTTAAAGCGCATAGTTCGATTACATATCCGTTAAATTTATTTTATTTCATTTATTTATTGATGAAATTAAATTTTGCCATGGAATATTAGCCGGAAATAAATACTCAACTATTTATATTATTGTAAGTGCAAACGGGTTAATCTTCCGTAATCGGGTTGCACGCGATAGCGATAAATCTTTAAAAAAAAAAACATGCTTGTAAATCATTTAAAAAATGTATAAAAACATCAGTGCCTTGAGATACAGTTTTCACACAGATTGCATTTGAAAGAACATTTTATTCCTTTATATTCCCTATACTCCTTATACTTCCCTACACTTCCCTATACTTTCCTTATACTCCCTATTATTATTGGTGAAAAAGTTCAAATTGTGCTGTGTTCAGAAGTTTAAAAAAATTGTAGTAAAAGCAAAATTTATTGGTCAGGTCTTGCCACCGTCAAAATGGCATCAGCGTTACTCATGGACATATTTTCGCTTTATAATATATATGTATACTTATTGCATACCAAATCGCGAAATTTCGTGAAAATAGTTTGACACAACAGACTGGTAACCTTTTATTGTAATCATATCCATTTTTAAACCTATAGTTGCCAATATCGCTCTTTTGACTGTTAATCGATGATCATCCAGTAAAGTTTTTGACGTGTGTCTATAAAAAAAAAAATCTATACAACTGTGTGCGTCAAAAACATATCCAAATGTCGTGGCGATTGGATATTTCTTACGAAAATTAAGAAAGCTTAGAAAATCTAAAAAAGACAAAAAGCAGTCAGACAGATAAACAGGCTAATTTTGGATTGCGATGAAATTGTTCACCACCAAAACGTGCTTTTTACAACAAAAAATAATTATGAAAATCGAAGACATTTGTTTAAAAGTTATCCCTGGACTTGCGTTAAAACATATACAAACGAATTGCATAACATCCTTTGTTAGAAGTCGGTTAAAAAATGATTCAAGCTCCTTTTCATGATCGAGGTACTTTTAATATAAATTTAACGCCATATTTTTTATAAGTGAAAAAATTAACTATTAGACTTTGTCATTAATAAATTTGTTCAGAAGAATATGTTTATACCTGCTACAAATAAATAGTAGATAAACTGTGTAATAAACCAGGAAAGCATAAAATAAAGTAATAAATAAATAATGATAAAAAACTACGCGACTAAATCATCTAGTTATGTAATAATTTTATAACGGAAAAAAATCTCTTGAACATAGTTAAAAGTTATTTAGATATTAACCCTCTAAGCGTTTTGCCCGTATTTTTCCGTTTCCCAAAATCAACTTAAATCGGCTCTAGATACAAATATATTTTTTTAAATTTTATTTTAAGATATATGTAAAATAAAGAGATATGAAACATAATTTTAGAAACAAACGGGGAAAGAAAATTTAAATTATTTTAAGTTTTACAAATATTTTTATGAAAATGCAGGAAAGCCCTCAAGACGCTCAGAGTGTTAATGTCGTTCTTTCAAAATGCCATTGAAAATTATTTGCGAGAAAATATTCATTGGAAAAATAAACAGAATTGAAATAAAGAACAGCGAGAGTTAAAATTATAACAGGTTTTGCGCAGGTGTGTAGCGTAATATTTCCTTCTTTTTTCCTCTTGATACCCATACACATTTCAATGCCTTTAGAAAACGTTTTGTAATTATCGTACAGTAGTTAGATTATCTCTCGAACGTTCTGTCTTTTGAACGTCAGGAAATAAATTTACAAAAGAGTATCTTCACATTTTTGGTTTGTAACATTTGCAATTTATACCAATAAGACTTTTCACTTTCTTCTATCTTTACAAGAAGAAAGTATTGGATTCACGAAAATTTTCGACTTACGGTTTTCGACGGATTTATACGTTTTAGAAAGTCCTGAACACGATTTGACTATTTTTAGAAAATGTCTGTCTGTGACAAAAATTTTGTGGGCGCTCTATCTGAAGAACTAATGCACGAAATGTGATAAAACTTTATATTCAGTTAGTCCCTAATATAAATTGGTGCTGATTAGTTTTTGGTAAAGATTGTCCGACAGTTGGCGCTGCTATGCTGCATTTTTTTAGATTTCCGCAATAGCTCTATCTCAAGAGCTAATTCAGTTATTCTTATCAAACTTCAGATTCAGTTAGACCTTGACATAAGTAGACGCTGATTACAATTTTGTGTAGATATCCCAACAGGTGGCGCTGCTATACCACTTTTTTCATTATTCTTACGATAGCTATATCTCAAGAGCTAATGCACGGAATTTCATCAAACTTCAGATTCTATTAGACCTTGACATAAATAGATGCTGCTTACGTTTTGGTGTAAATAACCCAACAGGTGGCGCTTCTATGCTACTTCTTTCATTATTATCACGATAACTATATCTCAAGAACTAATGCACGGATTTTCATCAAACTTCAGATTCCGTTAGACGTTGACATAAATTGTTGTTGATTAGGTTTTGGCCTAAATCTCCCAACAGGTGTGCTGTTATGCTGCATTTTGCAGGATTTACACGAATTTAGCAATAGTGTTATCTCAAAAACTAATGCACGGAATTTAATAAAACTTCAGATTGAGTTAGACCTTGATATAAATTGGTTGCTGATTCTTTTTAGTGTATGCGAAACCTGTGTGAGATAGAAGAAAGTTTTGGGATTGGTACATCCAACTAGTTTTTAAAGTAAAATGAAATCAAAGATGTTCTTGTTTTTTTCATACAGATTGAAGTTATAGTAATTAATGAGAAATTATATATGATTCTGATTCAACTAAAAGTTAAAAAATCTATTAGGTTGATTCAAACGTTGCACATATTAATGAGTATTAGAACCTTCTTCTCCACAATACAATAATGTTACAGCAATGGTTAATTCCCATGATCGAGGTGCTACTGTCATTAAAAAAACCGATGTTTTTCCAACGATTCAAAGCAATAAACAACTTTGACGCTTTCAAAATAAATAAATAAATAAATAAATTGATAAAAATATAGAAAAATAAATTTCTTAGAAAGAATATATTTATGTATACGTGCTGCAAATATGTGAATAAAATCAGTCATACTAAAATGTACAATTGTAAATCAATTAATTGTAAAATTCTACACGATTATAGCGGCGTTTAGTTGTGTAAAAAATTAATCTCATGAACAGAATCAAAATTTATTTAGATATTAATGTTGGATCTTTGAAAACACTATAAACTAGTCGGATGTGTCAATCCCAAAACTTTCTTCTATCTCACACAGGTTTCGTATACACTAAAAACGAATCAGCACCAATTTATATCAAGGTCTAACTGAATCTAAAGTTTTATTAAATTCCGTGCATTAGTTCTTGAGATAGAGCTATTGCGGAAATCGCGAAAAATGCAGCATAGCAGCACCACCTGCTGGGCGATTTTCACCAAAAACTAATCAGCACGAATTTATATCATGGACTAACTGAATATAAAGTTTTATTAAATTCCGAGCATTAGTTCTTGAGATAGAGCGCCCACAAAATTTTTGTCACATACAGACAGACAGACAGACAGAGTCACAGGCTCACAGACACACAGACCGACATTTTCTAAAAACACTCAGATCCTGTTCAGGACCTTCTAAAACGTATAAATCCGTTGAAAAACCGGAAGTCGAAAATTTTCATGAATCCGATACTTCTTGTAAAGATAGAAGAAAGTAAAAATGATCTGCGAGAAAATATTCATTGAAAAAATAAACAGAATTGAAATAAAGAACAGGTAGAGTTAAAGCAGTTTTGTGCAGATGTGTTGCGTAATCTTTTTTCCTCTTTTTTGTTTCTTGATGCACATACATATTTCAATACCTTTAGAAAATGTTTTGAAATTATCATGCAATTGTTAGATTATCTCTCGGATGTGTTGTCTTCGATCCTCAGGAAATAAATTTACAAAAGTTTATCTCAACAGTTTTAACTTAACATTTGAAATTTATTCTAATAAAAAAAAATTAAGTAAAATAAAGTCAAAGGTTTTCTGAATGTTCTTTTCATTATTCGTGAAATGTTTTAAAAGCTGATTTTTTCAACTATAAAAGAAAGTATAACATTCGCATTTAAATGTAGTTTTTCTATTCGTAAATATATTTATTGTGTATTGTAATAAAATTTTATTGCGTGACATATACATTTTACTTACCCATCATACGTAGTATAGTGTAAGTCTTGTCATCGTTTTGAAAATCGAAAAAAAAAAATTGACGGATTTACAGGTTTCAGACACTGGAGATTCCGAAAAACATATTTTTAGAAAAAACAATTTGCCGTCCGTCTGTCTGTGTGTCTGTAAACGCTCTATCTCCCGAAAAAATGGAGATAGAGACTTTAAATTTGGTATGTACATAGTATGTACAAATGGGAAGAAATACATTAAAATTCAGTAACCTCGATTATCCGGAACTATTTTTTTCGGTCTCTTGAAATATTCGTTCTAATAAAAGTTATATAAAAATTTTCGAAATTGTTTTTTTTAAGGAGTAAATATAAAACACAATAAAAAAACAAATTTTGCATATAGAATGAAGTCGATCGGATGATTAGTTGCCGAGATATTTGTAATCACATTTTCCACACTCTTCGATTTTTCATGACCCTGTATTTCATTTAAATTTCAATTTAAAGATATATTTTAATTAGTAAATAGACGCTTAATCCGACGCAGTTAACTGTTAGTTAATATGATTATTCTTTTTAGAGTTATAAGGATGTTTCTCTTACGCAATTCAGTAATAGAGCAATTAACGTTTATGACGTCATCAAGCCACGATTTTATTCGAATTGCAATGCATTTTATAAATAGTTTACACATGTTTTATTTTCATATTTTATATTATGCATATCCATGATGGGTAAGTATTACGGTGGCCCTCAACGACTAGTTTGTTTTTGGCATCTAAATATTGTAGCGTGAACATTAACGGTAAAAGTGTCCAATATTATTCTACGTACTGAAAGGGGTAGTTAAATTTCAATTTTTATTTCCACTTTGGCTTTAAAATCGGATTGAATCTTACTGAAACTTTCATTCCGTTCATATCAGCTCGAAAATTTTGATTAAGTTGTTTTACTTTCAGATCATTTTAGATTTTTAAGACAAGAGGTTCGTACTCTTGTACTGTAAACGAGGAAGCACATAAACTTTTTTGTCCAATGTCTTGTCCTAAACTTTTTTGAAGCAAAGTATTTTGTAAAAAAATGTAATGGAGAGCAGTTTTTTTAATTTTAATTTTTATTTATTTATTTTATTTATTTATTATTTTTAAAAAAAATTCCTTTTTTTTGGAGGAGTAACAATTTGGAATTATTTGTGTCGACATCATTTTATCATTAAAAAACTATTTGTTTTTGAACTATTTCTTTTATAATGTTTCCATCTCGATAATAAATCTCCTCTTTTATAGTAAAATGAAGGGTAAAAGCACCAGTAGTCTAGTTAGTTAAGCTCAGTAGTTGGCCCAAAATTACAACAGCCGAACATAAATGGGTGATTTTTTTTTAGTTCTATGAAATATCTATGATTCTTTGCTGTTGGCTGGTGACTTATAAAGGGGGGCTGCACATTGGGGTATTATAATATTTTATGTAGAACTAAAAATAAACTTCATATAAAGCATTTTATCTCATTGAGGACCTCTATTGTAACACTTACCTTTTCTGCTTTCACCGCATAATAGCTGTATGGTTTCGATTTAAAGTTCCCTTTGGGATTTTTCTGCTTATCGATATCCTACTTCATTACTAAATAGAAGTATACTAAAAGTACTTTACTGAAAGGATAAGTAAGCATTTACTAAAAAGTTATGCCTTTTTTATTTTAAAATTTTTATGGCAGCAAAATTTTTTCAGCCTCTAAAATATCAAATTTAAAGTCAAGCACATATTTTATACGAAACCCTATTAAAAAATGCTTCAATAAAAATTAATTATTATTAAATTACTACCAATAAAATTATTACAAGCATTATTTAATAAAAATAGAAATAATGCAAAAAATAGTACTCAATTTTAAAAAAATACAGATATTTCTTTCAAATTTTAATCATATCACAGACAGTTTTACGCATGGCAAATTAAATACCTCTGTGGTTCTCAAACTTTTATGCCTTGCATACTTCTTGAAAAATTACATGTGCCTCCCGTACACCCTCAACCCCTCGTTCTTTCATTTTTTATTTTTATTTATTTATTTATTTTGTTACTTATGAGAGTCATGAATAGGTAAACAGAAACAAAGAAAACAAAGAATTCATACAAATAAACATTTTTGATTTTACTCTAGCGCTGACCCCCTGGCATTGCCCGGACCCGTCAAATAATAGCACTAAACGCGAAAAAACTTTTAAACTCATAATATAAAAGCGCGAAAAATTAAAAAACGCTGCACGAATTGCAAATAAACTTTACTGAAAAGGGAGCAAAATTTACTATGTTGGACTAGAAGAGTGAAACCGTATTATTTTTACTAATGTGGAGAAAAAGGAGCAATTCGCGAATAAACACTAAAATTTCCAAAATCAAAAAGGATAAAATTTACAGTCTTGAGCTAAAAGATTAAAAGAGCATTTATTTTACGAATGTTGAAAAATCTTTACGAAGCGCAAAAAAAAAACTCTGGAAATCGCATGCAAAAATTCGCGAATAATACAAAAATTGTTGTATGAATTACGAAGAAACTTTATTGAAAAGTTCACAGAATTTGCCCTAAAAGATTAAAACCAGGTTCATTTTACTAATTTAGACAAACTGCCTTTAATTACACAGAAAAATCAGAAAAAATTGCCTAAATCGCTAAAAATCGGCGTGAAACGGGAAAGAAAGCAAAAAATCGCACGGAAAATCGTGGAATGGAAAGCTGGCAAATGGAAATTGAAAATCACAAAAAACTTCAAAACTCACGGAGGACAAAATTTACTATATTAGGCCAAAAGTTTGAAACCGAATTGTTTTTCGAATGTCGTCTTTTTCTAAAATCGCAGCGGAACACGAAAAAAAAAAAAAAAACGCTAAAAATTGCACTAAAAATAGCTAAAATATTAAAAATCACACAGGACAAGGCTAAAAGTTTGAAAGAGAATTCTTTTTTCGAATGTCAAAAAATCGCCGCAAAAGCGGGAAAACGCTAAAAATCGCTAAAAGTCTTATTGAAGACTGAATTAAATATCGCTAAATTTATAAAATCGCGCAAGACAAAATTTATTAGGCTAAATGCTTGATTCAGAATTCCTTTTACGAATGTGAAAAAATTGCCTCGGAACTAAAAATAACAACGCTAAAAATTCCATTGAAAATCGCATTAAAATCGGTAAATATATATTCAGTAATCGTGGAAGACAAAATTTACTATAATAGGCTAGAAGTTTGAAATAGAGTTTCTTTTACAAATGTCAAAAAAAAAAAAAGCCGCAAAACGCGAAAAGCAAATAATAATCGCATTAAAAATCGTTAAAAAATTCAAAAATCACAGAAGACAAAATTTACTATAGTGGGCTAAAACATTGTAATCTCAATCGTTTCATCGATGTCCACAATTCGTCGTAAAACGCAACGAATCGCTAAACATCGCATTAAAAATCGTTAAAATTCAAAATTCGCAGAGGACAAAATTTACTAAATTAGGCTAAAAGTTTGAAACCGAATTCCTTTTGCCAATGTCAAAAAATCACTCCGAAATACGAAAAAACTCTAAAAATCGCATAAAAATTCGCGAAAAATTAGAAAATCACTGTTACGTTTAAACTTTAATTCGAAGAAATACGTATTCATTATCAAATGATTGCTATGTAAAGGTATATGCTCGCAAATTAATATATCTTACTACAATCACATTTAAATAAATGAAGCATAGATATTTATATTGATGCCACGAAAAATAAAATTTAAAATTAGAATTAAGTTTCAAAATAATAATGTAAAAAAATAGTCATTAAAAATTAATTTACTTTGATGAATCTCACTTAAAAATATGTTAGTTAAAATATTTATTCAAATGCAGAAATAGAAATGTTTATTAAAAAGATCCACTAAAATTAATCATGAGTAAAAGTCATTTTACTTAAGTTAGACTTTGTAAAGGGCTTATGTTTAAGCTTTAATACGGAGAAATTAGCATTATCAAGTGATCTAATGGAATACGTATATAAATTAATATCTTACTACCATCACATTTAAATAAATGAATCGTAGATAATTTTATTGATGCAACGAAAATTAAAGTTTAAAATTGGAATTAGTTAAGTTCAAAACTACGTTCATTAGTTAATTTCAGAACAATATGTAAATGTGTGTATATATATATATATCATTAAAAGTTAATTTACTTTGATGAATAGCACATAAAAATATGTTAGTTAAAATATTTATTTAAATGCACGGATAGAACATTGAAAGAAAAAGATCCACTAAAAGCACATTAATCATGAGTAAAAGGCATTTTACTTAAGTTGTGCTTTGTAAAAGTCTTATGTTTAAACTTTAATATGAAGAAATAGGGATTATCAAATGATTGCTATATAATGGAATACATTTGTAAATTAATCTTTTACTAGCATCATATTTAAATAAATGAATGATAGATATTTTTATTGGTGCTACCAAAAGGGATGTTTTATGATAATATGTTAAAAAACTATTTCATTAAAAATTCATTTATACATTCATCGGAGATAAAAGAAAGAAAGAGATGTAATAGGGAATCTGCTGCATAATTAGCTCGCAATGATTGATTTTATTTTTATTTTTTATTAGCGAAAGGGTCATACAACCGTTAAATCTTCAAAAAATGTATTCTCTTTTTTAACATAGACATTAAAGAACAATATTCTTTGAAAGTTAAAAAATTACCTAAAAAATATCTTATAATTACACTAGCTATAACTAAAAATGAATCGGGATTTTTTGGTAAAGGTGTTCTAAACTGTTATCTTTAATGTGATTTATTTCACAACGTGCTTTAAAACATTTGCACGCGGATATCTCTTGGATTAGTGCTTAATATTCTTACCAAAATTAAAATATTTCGAATTAAGATTTATGGGCTTAAATTTGATCTTTATTATCTCATTTTATATTATTATTTTTAACTAATTGGATAGGGGGGGGGGGTTGAAAGTAATATTAGGTTTTAATGTGGTTTGAGATAATTTAATAGCATAATTGTAAAAGAAAATTCAACCCTCTTCATAGCAAATAAATGTATTATCTTATTTGAAAAGTGTTGATGCTTCCGCACCGGCGTTTTAGTTAAATTTCTGTCTAACAAATTAATGCTTTCAGGACTTTTGCATCTGTGTGTATGTTTTATTGTCAAAATTGACTTCCCAGGAGCATATGTCAAGACAGCTAAATTTTCTTGAACTTTTGAAAGTTTGCGAGGTTTTATAAATTTGATTCTCACTGAACTCTTTCGGAGTTTCAGTTTTTAAACCTGGGCGATCTATATTCGATTATTTGTTAGTCATATTTTCTTGAAGCATTGAAATTTGGCTTTTACAGAGTCCCATCCCAAAACATTTGTATGAAAATTAAAGATTTCTTAGAAATTGCATTCGTTTTTAACACTTACCACCGTAGTTGAAAAGTGCTTCTGAATTCGGTTTGTTTGTCTATCTGTCTGTCCATGCACTAACTCTTGTAAATATACTTGAATTGCCATGTAACTTTTATATGTTATTGATGTTTAATATAGAAGGTTCGGTTTTGTAAATCAGATCCTCACTGAACTCTTCCGGAGTTTCAGTTTTTAAACCTGGGCGATCGATATTCGACTATTTGTTAGTTATTTTTTCTGGAAGCATTGAAATTCCGCTTTTACAGAGTCTCATCCCAAAACATTTGTATGAAAATTAAATATATCTTAGAAATTACATTCTGTTTTCAGAATTTGGTTTGTCTGTCTGTCCGTCGGTATGTCTGTCTTTGCTCTAACTCATGTAAATATACTTGAATTGCCATGTAATTTTTATATGTTATTGATGTTTAATATAGACGGTTCGCTATTAAAAAATCCCAGACGGCTGGGAATACCGGCACAATTTGATTTCGAAGACGAAGACCGTGGGGCGCCTGTTTATTGGGAATTGCAGAAGAAAGACCTATTTTCCATGATGCGGCAGCTGGGACCGCCCACTTCGAAATATATCTCTGCCTGTAGGTGGAGCCACGAGGGATTTTTTTGTTTATATATATATATATATATATATATTTTACTGTAAAAGTTGGTCCTATAAAAACTTGTCAATATAAAAGTTGTAGATACTATTAAGAAGATTTTTAATAAATTTAAGCGGATTTGATATCTTGTGAATTGACGAAGTTATGAATTTTTTTCTTCAATTAAAAATCTGTCAAACATAAATTTTTGGCCCTTTTCCTAGAAGTAATAATAACTTTAAACGGATTCGATATATGTATCAAAATTAAGAAGTTATGGGTTTTTTTCTGTTTTCACAAAAAGCCCCTCCTTTATCCCCCCCCCCTCGATTTTGCCCATTAACGAACTTGACCGAGATTTTATGCCGCTTGGTTGTATGTATCAGTTTGGAAGAGATTTGTGTAGAATTATGGAAGTTATCGTGTCCATAAAAAAGTGATACAGATAGATAAATAAATAGATAAAGTTTTGAACTGGGGGTGGTTTGGGGCTCTAGGAGTCATGATCGGTGTAGATCTGCAAAATTTTTTCAAGAATTCTAACTTAGGGGAGAATGTAATAGGTAGTATTTCTTATGAAATTTACCTAAAATTAAGTGTGTAACATTTATAGTTCGTTTTCAGAGATACACGAATTAATTCCGTTACATGTATGGTCTATTAGAAAATATCGTCTTCTATGCATTTTAATGATGTTGAAATACTTCAAAAAAAAAAAAGAAAAAAAATTGATATGCATCTCTGAGGTGGATGATAACATGCTTTCTTAGGGGTTTATAGAATAAATAACATTTATAGTTCGTGTACAGGACGCACAAAAGAATTCCATTACATTATGATCAACGGGGAAAAGTCGTTTGCAATGCATTTTAATGATGTTATCATACTTCAGACATAATGAAATTTAAAAGATTACTGAGGTGCAGTACAACATGTTTTCTTATAGATCAAGTAGTGCATAGCATTTATCGTTAATTTACAAAGACGCACCATTTGCAGGACTGAGTATGACCGATTTCATTGCATATGAAAAAATGACATTTCTTAATAATACTACGTTGTGTTGGAAATTGTTTCATAATCTATGCCTGATGCATGATTTTTTTGTTCTTTTTTTGAAATGGTTAAGGAATAAAACAATTAAAAGAAACTAATTATGATTTTTGAATCTGGATCACCTTGATTAATACTTAATGGTACATTTATTGTCAACCTGAGGAAAATTTCGGAGGGCGATCAAACCCTTATGATCTCCCTACACACATTGCTTAGAGCATTTAATTTTTACATCATTTTTTCAATGATTATAGATAATATCTATGCTACGGTAAATGTGAATAATTTGGTGATTATGTATCTGGTGTATTATGTACTGGTGATTATTCATAATCTCCACTAAAATTGGTAAATGTGATAAATTATTGGATATTTATCAAATTTACCGGTTAGTTCATAAAATCCCCAACTCGTAATGGGGAATGTAATAAAAGTCTTATTATGATTTATATAACTTTACCAAAACTCATTCAGTTTGTTCAACTGCATTTACTTAAATTTGTGTGAAAGTTGTCAAAAGAAATCAAAGGTACCCAAGAAAAGACTTGTTGTTAGGCCAATGGTCTTTCCAGAGATGAACTCAATATGCCAGGTACACCTAATTGACATACACACATAAATTTCTGACCTCTACTTAAATTAATTTCATACATTCTAGAGATTTCTGTTCAGCGAGTTTCATGCGTCCAGGGATCTTTTTTCGGTTAATGTACACGAAGCGCACATACATAAATTACTGACCGCTGCTTGAATGAATTACATGCATTCTAGAGATTACTGTACAGCGAGTTTCATGCGTCCAGTGACTTTTATTTTCGGCTAATGTGTGCGAAGTGCACATACATAAATTACTGAATACTGCTTCAATGAATTTCATGCATTCTAGAGATTTCTGTACAGCGAGTTTCATGCGTCCAGTGATGTTTTGTTTTTGGTTAATGTATGTGAAGCACACATACTATTCGAAAATATTCATTTTTTGAAATTAAGAACTCGTTACTCTACAAAATAATCCGAATTTATTATATTCCCCATTGCGAGTTGGGTATTTTATAAACTAACCGGTAAATTTGATAAATATTCAATAATTTATCACATTTACCAAGTTTAGTGGTGATTATGTATAATCACCGAATTAGTACGTTTACCGTAACATCTATATTTTAAGACTAAATCTGTTTACTGCTCCAACAACAACAACAACAAAACCCCTATTTTTTTTTTCGTCCTTTTTCATTTCTTCCTTTTACTTTTCTCTTCTCTCTCTCTTTGTTTCTCGCCAAAATATCCTACATTTTAAACTTTATTTTAAAAATAGAAATTTTGTAAAAATATATACATATTGAGTTCAGAATATGCTCATGCGTCTGAAATATGTTGATAAAACAGAGTTTTCCTATTAAATTCAACATATTTAGAGTAATTATGCGCTCATGCTTGCTTTCATATCGTTTTTTGTGAAAAAAGTTATTAAATAGAAGTAAAAATAGCTTTAAAAAACGCATTTTTTTTTAATATACTTGGAAAAACTATTTATATGACGCCGTCGTATTCCCATGTAGAATTTTTTTATATATAATTTTTTTTTATTTATAGATTGTTATATAAATATTTAATTTTTGCTAACTTTTTTTACTCACTTTTACCCTACTGCAAATGTTTAATTTACATTATTATAATAAATAAATATTTATTATTGAGTATGTGGTAATTTTTTTAAATGCCTAAGAATTAATCAAATTATCTAAGATTTTTAAATTGTTTTCTCAACCTACAATCAAAATTTAATTAAAATTAATCTAATTGCTTAATTATTAACTTCTGAGAATATCCAAACATTGTAATGTCATCGGAAACAAACAAATGTATAGTATCAAATGTATCTCTAGCACATCATGAATAAGTAAAAAATCAATTACAAAATTTCATGTTTACATACATGAGTAGTGTTTCCAGGTCCACTGTCACAAAAAAGCGGGACAGTATCGTCTAAATCAAGACACACGTAAGAAAACCCATAGTCCCGACAAAACGAGTACCATACAGAAGACAGAAACCGGTTTAAACAGAATCTTTCTCTGGTCATTTGAGATTCCTTCTTAGTAGGTTTCACTGTACTAAAAACGCCCAATAATCTTAGACAGAATAAATAATCTGTGAAAGCGGAATCTCTAAAGACCGAAACGAAATTCCGTATTGGAGAGGTTTTTGATTGAGCTCCTTCTGTAATGGACCATGGTTTTTTCACGTTTTGGACAAGATTACATTTACATTACAGACAAGTTCCGATTTCACAAGATTTGCTGAACAAAGTACAGTTAAACCTGTAAAAACAAAATCGCTAGGAACCGAAAAACCCGTTTTATACAGGTTTTCGTCTGAACAATTAGATTTTCGTCGGCAAACTGGAAAACATTTTCCGTTTTAGACAGGTTTTGGTTTTACATATTTACTGTATAAAGTTCCACTCGATGCAGACTAGCGAATAGCATGGTACTAAAAGATATTTAAAAGAATTTGTACATCACGAAAAATCGGGACTTTAGGCGCGCCCTGTGGGGTGATTCCGGAGGACGGATCATGGAACCCTTGAAAATCGAGACATCCCGCGTAAATAAGAATATTTGGCTACACTATACATGAACTAAGTTAATTTAAATAAAAACATGTATAAAAATTTTTAAAAACTGAAAACAATTAAAAGAAAAAGAGAGAGATAAATAATGTGGAATATTATGAATGCATTTGTTAGATATTTTAATTTTCTACATATTCAAAATTCCAAGTCCTAATAAGAAATGAGAACAATAAAGACTAAAGAAGGAGAACCTTTTTCAGAAACCTTTATCTGTAGTTTGTTATCTGGCATTACTTTTTTACTTTTACTTTGATCTTTCCTACACAATTGGACACCTGAGTGGAAGATGTTATATAACAAAAAATGTAAATTCTAGAAAGTTGAAGTAAAAGGTCTGATGTAAATTTTGTTAATTGTTTTTCTTCTTGGTAGCATATGTTTAAAATGTTAAAAGACGGTACTGAACTCTCTCATAAAAACTCGTTTACATTTATTTTTTATATATTAAAAAATATTAACATTATTAAAATTATTAATCTAAAAATATTTAATGTCTCACATCTTCAAGTTATTAAAATCTTAGTATTTTAGCTTTATTCTGTGATAGATTGATTACTTCATACTACCTTCACCCATGCAAAAAAAATAATTGTTATTAAAAAATGTGACACAACATCTTCTTTCACCCAGAGCTTCAATTTGCATAATGGATAAGAATTTCTTCTTCTTTAACTCTGAATTTCCAAAGATTTGCTTTAAACTGTCCGAATTCTGTCATGAGCAACTTTATTTAAAAACAAGACATGAAAACAAATAACCACTTCTTAACATTTTCCAATATAGTTGAATAGTTTTGTGAATTCGGTTTGTCTATAGGCCATCTGCCCGTCTGTTCGACTTCTAACTCTCGTAAATGTATTCGGACTGCCATGCAATTTTTAAATGTTATTGAAGATGACTATAAAATGTTTGATATTGAAAATGAAGTGTACAGCATTTATAGTTCGTTTACAGGATTACACAAAAGAATTCCGTTACATTATGGTTTAAGGGGAAAATCGTTTGCTATGCATTTTATTGATGTTATGATATTTCAATATATATGCATCACTGAGATGGACTGCAACATGATTTCTCAGTCATACAGAATATGCTGCATTCATAGCTCGTTTACAGGCACGCACAAAATAATTTCACTACATTATGATCTATAGGTAAAAATCGTTTACAGTCTACTTTAATTATGATATGATACTTCAAACATAATGAAATTAAAAATGATTTTTGAGTTGCATTACAACATGTTTGGGGTATAAAAAAAATGATGTCATTTTGGATGTCATCTCGAAATTTATATATTATTAGTTACCTTGCCTTACATCCGGGCCCTTCAATTAAGTGTAAAATTGTTTATTTAGAATTATTTTGTGCAATTGAATAGAGTGATTCCTAAACCTCGGGAATGTAAAAGCATTAAATCAGTGTCTGGTCTACTTATATTGTTTCATAAATCCTATGATAATTCGGCATGGATGGGGGGGGGGGGGGATATTCTCAGATAAACGGAAATTTCATGTTCTTTGCTAAAAACGTCAATTAATCAAATCAACTCTTAAAGTTTAATTTTTTGTGATAATTTCTGCTCAAGCACTACATTATGCACCGGTTTAAATATGAAAAAAGTTATAATGTCAATATCTAAAAAAAATTGTAAAGTTATAAATGTCATTACAAAGGCGTGTGCCGAACTTCAAATTTTTCAATTGAAACCAATATTTTTAAGATTTTGAAAGTTTTAGAACAAATGCAACTATTATATGGGTATATTTCACGTCTCTATTTTTATGCATTGGACACTTTAGGCAAATCAGAAAACATTTTTATTAATTATACTTATTTAAAGTTCACTATAGTTCGTTGTTGACCATGTTCCACAGTAATATTCCATTCTGTTCTCTGCTAGGTGTTGTTTTGATATGGAAACATTCTTAGATTGTACAGTTCCACGTGTTGATAAGATCAGTAATGTCCATTCATGATTAACTATGCAAAAACTACTTCCAATGGTGCCTTTTCTTCCAAATGCAAGTAGTGTCAGTGTATAATATGCGGCATTACCAAATTCATTAGTGATGAAATATATATTCAAAAATTTTACTTTTCAGAATCCATTATAAAGAAGGTTTAGGACTGTTTTCAGAATAAGTTTTCAATTGCTATAGTTTAGCTCTAAAATACGCTTAACGTTAAAAATGTCATTACCGTGATCATTATCACGGCGTATTGGATTTATTGGATAATTCTATTCCTTAGCAAAAGTTCCCGTTATTTTAACATCTGACGTAATTTGAGTAAAAAAATTAGGAATTAAAACGATAAAATTTTATCAATTTTTCAAAGTCAAAATGTCCCTTTGTCAATGACCCATGAAATGATTTAAGAAGCTGTAAAACCTAAAGCATATTTTATTAGTGTGGGGGGAAAAAGTATCTGTGTTTCTAGGTTTTGTAATATTCTCGCAAATTCATTTCAATGAATTGATTGCACTTTTAAATCCAGATTTGGAAGCCGACCACCTCATATTTGTGAGAGTGAACCTGGCAACAAGGTCTAAAAATGTATTATGCATAATATTTCAAACCAAGATATTTTTTTTCGCATTAAAAATAAATTGACATTTATGTTTAATTTGCCTTTTATTGTTATTGGACGGTTAAAACCAAAAAAATAATAAAAATAAAAAAAATCCATTATGTATATGCCACTATAGTTGAAATCACAGCATTGTTCACCATCCTTAATCAACCCTAATGAATAGGCCTTGGAATCTCAATTCCTAGTTGTAATACAAATTCACGTTAATTTCCATAATTAATTTCAGATTTTAGCAAAATACACAACCGAAAACAGAAAGAAAAATCATTTTCTTTCAAAAGTAAAACTCAATAGATGCATTTTTCTTTTAAATGAACTGTAAGAAAACAGGATGCTCAGAAAAAAAATAAAATCACAGCAGCCATTTTGTGAAGGTCGTTGCTACGAGTGACATAAAACCATTAATTCAGCTCTGCGCACGGCACGGTCTTCTCTAATGTTTTCAGAACGAGAACAAAGATGGGTCAATTGAATGTCGGAATTCGTTTGAACAAGGATCATGAACAATTTACACGTGCTTTCTTTCACTAATTTTACTTTTCGTTCAAGTTTTGAATTTTCTTCGATAATTTTTTTTTTTTAAAAGGCAAAAGAAAAAAAAAAAAAAAAAAGCCTAATTGGTATATTTTATTTAAGGTGAAAAAGGGTTACAAATCACTTCAATAATCAGGCCTGGAAGTATGATGCTTTTATGTTTAAAAATGAGTCAGAAAATGTATCAAAATCTCGTATTGTTCAGCGGTGAAAAATGTTTTTTCGAGAACCTCCTTAAAGAATTTTTGTTGTTGTTATACACTCTTCTAAATATTGTATATATATATCATAATTTCTTTCTAAAGTTATTAATGTTGTAAGGAAATCGGCTATAAAAACCTCCGCATAAAACGAATAATTCTTGCGGTCTCTTCAACTTCGTTATAAGCTGTTTCCAATGTATGTCTTTTAAACGAAAAAAAGAAAAGAAAATCATGATGCAATTACAAGAAAAATATTATGTGTATTAAATGAAATCATGCATTTAATTCAAAATCTTAATTTATATTGTTCGTAGTTAAACTTGCAATTAAAACAAACTCCCACTAAAATTTAATAAATGTACGTTTTATTTAAAATCTTAATTCATAATGTTCGTAGTTTAACTTGCATTAAAAAAACTCTATTCAACTAAAAATTAATAAATAACTGAGAAATCTTCTATTATTGTACAGTATCCAATAATTTTTAAGAAGAATGCATTTTAATTTTCAACGTAGGAAAATAATAGCAACTCTGTCGTTTAGGTGGAAAAGAAGAAGAAGAAGAAGAAGAAGAAAGACAGGGATAAGGAAAATGAGAAGAAAATTAAAGATCGGTTTCTCATTCATGATTGGAATTTCATCACGAGTCTAACGCCATTTTATTTTTTTCGATTATTGTCAACAATAGCTGCTCTGTCGCTAAATATTTTCCTTAAATAGTACATAAAACTTCTTATCTTTTCATGAAATTAAGTCACTCACCACTGAATGTTTTTTTTTTTTAATTTATTTACTTCTCTGCAAATTTTTCAAAAGACAATTACTGTGAAATTTATTCTGTTGTCGTAAAATTAGTTTATTTAAAATTTTATTATCTGTGTTTTTAAATTTTAAGTTATTTTTAAATGACTTTTATTTCATTGTGTAATATTTCAAATAACCATCGAAATACTTCTTTTGAAATGTGAAACATCAAACCGCTAAACATCTAAACAACGAAGGTCATTGGTCCGACTGTGAAATGAAACAAACAATTCAGTGTAGTAAGTACATCATCTTCTTATGTCACAAAACATAATCTCGTTAATGTCAGAAATCATTTTAACGTAGAGGCGCGAGTGTTTCAAACAATACAACGAATCATTTAGGTTGACATTCTAAGTTATAAAGCCAGATAAAAAAAAAAAAAACCTCATGTTAAAATAAATCACTTTCGGAAATAAATTTGATTAACTGTAAAAGAAACTCGACAAACCTGTATAATGTAAGGGTTTCTCTATATATTATACAGTAGAAACCGGAAAATACGAGCGCGGTTAAATCGAAGTATCTAATAAATCGAACAATTTTTTTTTAAGTTCCCATAAGTTGTAACATTTCCCCCTGTTTATTAACAAGGAAAACGTTTAATAAATCGAGATATATATGCATACATTTAAACTTAAAAAAAATCTACGTTTCTTTAGATTTCCAACGTCATCATGCTTAGTGATCAATTAAAAAAAACGCGCTGTAGTTCCAACAAGTGCTTCTCCCAAAAATTTTAAATGCGTTTTTCTCAAAATAGTATTTCTGAACCATGGTGCGTATTATTAGAAAATTAGTAAATAAGCTCTCATTTTCTCACTGGGAATGAAACTGTTACAAAAAAAAAAGTTTCTATGTCTTTGACTATATATATGAAAATATATAGTAAATACCAATTTAGATAAATATATATATATATATATATATATATATATATATATATATATATATATATATATATATATATATATATTAAATATTATCGTATTTTAAAGGTAAAACAAAGCATTGATTATAATCAATGCAAGATCAAAACAGATCTAAAATATCAGCTTTTCAAAAATTGCATTACAAATTTGAACCCTCGCAAAATAAGGGGACCCAGGGCCACAGTGATCACACCGTTTACAGAGATGATTTTATTACTTTTTAACAAAGCTTTATATATATATATATCAATTATTGAACTTTTGTCTCATTATTGTTCAAATGATTGTTGAAATAAACAACTGATTCCGTAGATTACTAATTTATTTTTGATAACTCTGATGTTAATTTGAATAACCTACAGCTAAAACTACCTAGAAATTAAATATCCAATTACTTTTTATTATTGTTATTATTAGTTTAATAATGTAACTTTTCTGTTTATTTTATTCTTTTATCCTTACGAAAAATTAGAGATGTATAAAACGGATATCTTTCTTTTGTTAGATTTCTCGTGATATCGGAGTCAAAAACGAACAAATTAGAATACGAGGAAAACAAGAAAAGATCACATAAATAGTTACTTTTGTAAGTATTCCTTACGTAATCGAATAAATCCAATGCATGTGCGTTAATTTGCCATATATTTTACAAAGAGAGTATCACAAGAAAAAAAATATATGTATAAAGAAAATAACCCTTTATTTTCTCAATCCGAAAAAAAAAAAAAAAAAGATATTTTATTTTGGGCAAATAAAGAGAGAGAGAGAGAGAGAGAGAGAGAGCTATAATCGTTATGTAAAGCAATATGTAATATTTCGTAATGTACAACTAAACCTACAGATTTTTTAAAAATATAAATCTGATATCAATTTGAATCATCTGTACTGTTATAGTAACTTAATCGTCATTTTTTATGCATTCGCTTTGTTGTTACAAAATTTAATTTACGTGTTAAAATTATTTTAGGGTCACATTATAGCCAATTATGCATGTAGTTACCTATTATAGTATCGTTTGCATGATTATAGAGTAGGTCCCTTAAAGACAGAGAACCCTGGATTTATTTTTATTTATTTATTTATTTATTTATTTTTAGTGTTTGAAACATATTTTAGTGATCTATTGAAGTGATTTTGTTTTTAATAATTTGCAGTGGGGCCATCAGCATAAGAGTCCCAAAATTTGTTCAAAAGCCGATAAAAAAATTTAATTCTTGGTTACAGTTTCAATATCAGATTTCTAATTTTTTAATATATATATTTATTTATTTATTGTTCCCCCTTACAGTGAGCGTTTTCGTAACAGCTATTTTCGTTTTTAACGTTTTATGAATAACACAAATAACGCCAAATAACACATTCCAATTGAATACCTTTTAGTTTGAAAGACCCGCTTTCAGAAAAAAATTGTTTTTTCCTTCTTTATACTTCGAGTCAACTAGGCAAAGTATGAAACAAATTAGAATGCCAAGAAAGCAAGTCAATATTACATAAAAGGCACATTCGTGAGTATTCCTCATGTAATAAAATACGTGTGCATTGCGATGTTCATATTTTTATCACTTCTCGCATTATTTTAAAAACAGCATATCACAAGTGAAAAGATAAAATTAAATTTAAAAAAAAAAGAAAGAAAGAAAATGCTGGCAATCAAACATCCCAAAATTTCGACAAAATTTGGGTAAGGAAGTAACATAGTTCATGAAGATTTTGATTTTTAAAAAGCTCTCCTACTGTTAAAAAATAAAATAAAATAAACCTTAAAATATTAAATTTTAAAGTTCTGAGAACTTTATTAAACTTGAGTACTTTTGACCTGTGCTTTTTTAAAATTTTACCACTTTAAGCATAATTATTACCGTATTTTTTCATGTTTGATAACTCTCATATTAATTTAAATGACTAATCTAAATAATTTTAGAAAAATAATCTCCTCCTATTTTTCTTCATTCCCTTTAATGTTATAACATCTCTGTTTATTTTCGTCTCTAATCCGTTTAAAAATAGAAAGACCGCTTTCCCATGCTATCGGAGTATGTAACGAACAAATTAGAATACGAGAAAAACAAGCCAGGATCATACCAAAAATTACTTTCGTAAGTATTCATCACATAATCAAATGCGTGTGCATTGCTTCGTGATATACAGGGTGATTTTTTTTAAGTTGTGAAAGTAAAACACTATAAAAAAAGAAACACTGATCCAAATGACCTAAAATTTCACCAGTATGCTCCCAAAGCAATGGGTATTTTTTAGGCATGGTTAAAAAAAACTTAAAATCGAACCGACAGATGGCGCTGTAGATGCAGTAAAGTCGGGAGACGAACTTGCGCCCAGCACACGCACATTGGCAATAAAAACGTGAAGTACGCACATCTCGTGTTCATTATTCTACGGAAATCCTCGCAATGACTGCGCCATTGACGGACCGTGCGTTGTTAGTGAAACTGTATTATCAGAATAATGACAGCGCAGCAACTGCTCTTAGAAGATTTAGGACACTTAGGAATTTAAGAAAAGGTCCAGTGACGACAGAGAGTCTACAGAACACGGTTTCTCAAAGTACCGTGCATTGTTTTCCTCCCACAGACGATATTTTTTGTTTCTGCTACCTTACAACGCCATCTGTCGGTGTGATTTTTTTTTAACCATGCCTAAAAAATGCCCATTGCTTTGGGAGCATACTGGTGAAATTTTAGGTCATTTGTATCAGTGGTTCTTTTGTTATAGTGTTTTACTTTCACAACTTTAAAAAAAATCACCCTGTATATTGAAAAATCGGCGTATTACAAGCAAAATATAAAATATATTAAAAAGGAAAATCTTTGTATTTCTCAATCCAAAAAAAGAGAATTTATTCTCCAACATGTAGAGAAAAGGGGGTCTACAATGCATACGACGTAGTGTATAACCATAAAGTATATTTTTTCATAACTAATTCCCGTAATTGTTTAAATAAATTTAATATTAATTCGCACAACCTGCAGTCAAACCTCACTTAATATATCAATCTACTTCCTTTTATTTTGTTTTCTCTTTAAAGACTTAAATCATTCCGTTATTTTTCTTCTCTTAATCCTTTTCAAAAGGGGAATGGTAATAAACTGATATATTTGTCAAATTTTCTATGTTATAGGAGAAAACGAAGAAATTAGATTACGAGGAAAGCAAGTCAGGATTACATAAAACATTCATAAGTATTCCTCATACAATCGAATATATATGCTTTGCTTCGCGATATATTTTTAAAATTTTTCCATCACAAGAAAAAAACAAAAAAAATGTATAAAAAAGGAAAATCCCTGCATCTCTCAATCCAAACAAACAATATTTTCTCTCAAGACAAATAAAGAGAGAGCTACAATCATTATGCAACGTAATGTATAATATTTTTCATAATGTATATCTATTCCAGTAGATGTTTCTGTCTCTCCCCCCCCCTCTCTCTCTCTTTAATAACTCTGATATTAATTTAAACGACTTACAGAAAAACCGTTCTAGAAATTTTATTTCCTCTTATTTTTCTTCATTCCCTTTAGTATTATAACATTTCATTTTGTTTTCTCTTTAAAGGCTTAAAACATTCCACTATTTTCTTCTCTTATCCTTTTCAAAAAGGGTAAACTGAAATCTTTGTCAAATTTTCTATGTTATAGGAGAAAACGAAGAAATTAGATTACGAGGAAAGCAAGTCAGGTTTATATAAAACATTCATAAATATCCTTCATATAATCAAATATAATGCTTTGCTTCGCGATATATTTTTAAAATATTCCCTCACAAGAAAAAAAAAGATGTATAAAAAAAGAAAATCACTGCATCTCTCAAGACAAATAAAGAGAGAGCTACAATCATTATGCAACGTAATGTATAATATTTTTCATAATGTATATCTATGCCACTAGATGTTTCTGTCTCCCCCCCCCCTCTCTCTCTTTAATAACTCTGATATTAATTTAAACGACTTACAGAAAAACCGTTCTAGAAATTTTATTTCCTCTTATTTTTCTTCATTCCCTTTAGTATTATAACATTTCATTTTGTTTTCTTCTTAAAGGCTTAAAACATTCCACTATTTTCTTCTCTAATCCTTTTCAAAAAGGGTAAATTGATATCTTTGTCAAATTTTCTATGTTATACGAGAAAACGAAGAAATTAGATTACCAGGAAAGCAAGTCAGGTTTACATAAAACATTCATAAATATCCTTCATATAATCAAATATAATGCTTTGCTTCGCGATATATTTTTTAAATATTCCATCACAAGAAAAAAAAGATGTATAAAAAAGAAAATCCCTGCATCTCTCAAGACAAATAAAGAGAGAGCTACAATCATTATGCAACGTAATGTATAATATTTTTCATATTCTATAACTATTCTTCTAGACGTTTCTTTCTTTCTCTCTCTCTCTCTCTCTCTTTTTTTTTTTTTTTTTTTGATAACTCTAATATTAATTTAAACGACATACAGAAAAACCGTTCTAGAAATTTTATTTCCTCTTATTTTTCTTCATTCCCTTTAATATTATAACATCTCTGTTTATTTTCTTCTCTAGTCCGTTCAAAAAGAGTAATGCAGATTTTCCATGTTATAGGAGTGTAAAGCTAACAAATTAGAATACTAGAAAAGCTATGCAAGATAAGTAAGTATTCCTCACGTAAGTATTCATAAGTTCGTAAGTATTCCTCACGTAATTATATATATTTTTTTTTGCTTTGCGATATATTTTTTAACTAGTCCATCACAATTTTTTTAAAGGGAAAATCCTTGCATCTCTCAATCCAAACAAAAATTATATTCTCTCAGACAAATAAAGAGATCAAACAATTTACAATTTTTCCCGTAGTTTTTTTTCTTGTTCTTATTCTTCTTTTTTGATAACTGATCTGATATTAATTTAAGCTAAACCTTTTTCTGATTAAACTTTCCAGCAAATTTATTTCCTCCTATTTTCTTCATTACCGGTAATGTTACAGCATCTCTGTTTATTTTCTTCTCTAGTCCGTTCAGAAACAGAAACATAGATTTTCCATGTTATCGGAGTATATAACAAACAAATTAGAATACAAAGAAAGCTACTGAAAATTGCGTATTTCTCACATAATCAAATACGTGCGCTTCGTGATATATTTACAAAAAAAAAAAAAAAAAAAAAAAAAAAGAAACAAAAAACAGTCTATTGCAAGGAAAAATTAAACATATATATATATATATATGTTTATGCTATTTGTTGGGGAACCGTCGGTAGCGTAATAAATTTTCTTATTTTTATAAATAGTTAAATCAGTCTTCAAATTTAATATACATTTTCATCTTTTGATATGTTAAAGAAGTTTGTTCAGCTTACCTGAAATTTTCCTTATGCGCTGAATATACTCACAGTAGTAATCCAAAGTGTTGTAGCGATATTTATCTGATCCATTGATTCACTTATATTGGAAGAATAAGAAGTATTAGTAGAAAATAACAATTGTGTGAAATAAACAGAAGATTCATTTTCCTTTGAATATAATATAATTCTTGGCTAGATGTACATGTTTAAAATCGCATTTTGGAGGCTGCGTATAAGTGCTCCAATTTTACATTATATTAAAATATATTTACATCATATATATACAAGAGCGTCTTAACTGCTCGGAAACATTTTGGAAACAGAAGGGAGATTGTTATTTGAGTTCTGTGCACACGCGCGGGACAAACAGCTGTACTTTGAAGGAGGGACATCTGCAGTATTTCTCCAATTAGTTAGTTTCGACAGTCTCTGGTTTTATTCACTGTTTTTCAGCTGCGGCACTTGAAGTACTTATTGGTAATTGGGGTCTGGTTTTTAACATGTTTTTCAATCGTTCGCTGCACGTGGAGATTAATTAACTGCATATAAAAGGTTTCTCCGTCACTCCCCCGTAATCTCCTGTGTGGGGAATGGTTGAAGATTCAGTTTCTTACGGTGTTTCTCGTACACAGGTTTGGGAGTGGGCTTCGTGAGAGTGTCGGCTGTCATTTCTTCAGTGGGGCAGTATTGTAGATCGATTTTTCCTTCTTCTTTCATAAGTTTGATGTTGTGGAAACGTATGTCGATATGCTTGGATCGCTTAGTATCTTTATCGTTTTCAGTCATTTTTATACAGGACATATTATCCTCAAAAATCGTGATGGGTAGTTTTTGTGGAATGTTGAGGTCGCTTAGCAAGTTTGTTATCCAACTTAATTCTTGTGCTGCGTTGCTAGCTGAAACGTATTCAGCTTCGGCTGACGAAAGTGCAATGCAATTTTGCCTTTTTGTAATCCAGTAAATCGGCGATTTTCCTAGCATGAATAGATTTCCTGACGTTGATTTACGTGTTTTCAAGTCACCTGCCCAGTCTGCATCGGCGTATGCTGTTAGGATGGGCTTGCTGTTTGCGCTAAGAGTTAAATTCAAATTTTCTGTAGTTTTAAGGTATGAAATGATTCTTTTTACTGCTGTCCAATCCTTTTGGCGTGGTGTTTCATTTCTACGACATAATATGTTGACTGCTGCGGATATGTCAGGACGCGTGATTGTTGATATGTAAAGAAATGTGCCTGTGGCTTGTCGATATTTCGTGTTATTAGGTAAAAGATTATCATCGTCTTCAAGTCTGTTGAATCCAGCAATCATTGGTGTGTAATGAGGTTTCATGTCGATTAAATTCAGTTTTTTCACTAGTTCCTGTATTTTATTGTTTTGATTTAGGTAATATGTATCGTTGATTTTATTAATGTTTATTCCTAGGTAATTATTCACTTCTCCTAAGTTTTTTAGTTCATATTCTTTCTCAAGTTGCTTTATTGTTTCTTCGATGTCACTGTCCTTTCCTGCTATCAGGATATCGTCTACGTAAATGATGATGTATATCGGATTTTCTTGATTTGATTTAAAGTACAGACATGGATCATTTTTGCTCTGTATGAAATTATTGTTTTTGAGTGTTTCCGATATTTTGGTGTACCAGGCCTTTGCTGCTTGCTTAAGACCGTAGATGGCTTTTTGAAGTTTACAAACTTTTCTTTCATCGCCGGGTTTAATATACCCGTCTGGTTGACTCATATAAACAGTTTCAGTTAATTCACCATGCAAGAATGCTGTGGTTATGTCAACATGTTTCACGTTCAAATTTTTGTGCAATGCAGAGATGAGAAATGCACGTATTGTAGCGTGCGAAACTACAGGTGCAAAGGTTTGATCATAGTCAATCCCGAATCTTTGACTATATCCTTGTGCTACTAGACGCGCTTTATAGCTTTGAATATTTCCTAAATTGTCCTTTTTTAGTTTAAAAGTCCATTTTGAGCCGTTAATTTTTGTTCCGGGTGGTGGATCTGTTAAAGTCCAAGTGTTATTTTTTCTTAGGCATTGTATTTCATTTTGTGTTGCTTTTATCCAATTTTGTTTATCATTAGTATTTTTCATTTTTTCGATATCTTCCCAATTTTCGGGAATGTTTTCAGATGAACTATTTATGAGACAAACATATCTGTCAGGAGGAACGCCTCTATTTGTCCTATTAGACCTTCTTGGTTCAATTGGTTGCTGTTTGGGCACGGATGGTGTCTCTTCGCTGTCAAGTTTTATTTCTAAGTGATTTTCCTGTCTATCCGGTAATTGTGTATTGTCATCTGATGTTTTTGTGGTGATTTGTATCTCCTCAATGTTATCTGAGTGTACATTTTCATTCTCAAGAAATTTTACCGTTCTCGCTATTATAATTTGTTTTCCTTGTGTGTGAATTCTATAACCAGTCGATCGTGTATCATAACCTACAAACGTTCCGGTTTGAGCACTGTTATCGAGTTTTCCTCTATTTACTTTATCGACGTAAAATAGCGCTTTACAACCGAATGTTCTTAAGTGTTTTAAATTCGGTTTAATTCCTTTCCATAATTCGTAAGGTGTTCTGTTGTTGTTTGCTTTGGTTGGGAGTCGGTTTTGTAAATATGTTGCAGTGTTTATGGCTTCACCCCAAAAATGTTTGCTTAATTTTGCTTGTGATAGCATGCTTGTAGTCATATCTAATAAACTTTTATTTTTTCTCTCCGCAACTCCATTCTGGCTCGGATTATGCGGGACAGTCAATTGGTGTAAAATTCCGTTCTGTTTTAAGTATTCATCTATCTCTTGATTTACATATTCACGACCGTTATCCGATCTAATTTCCTTAGGTTTTTTACCGAACTGATTGTATATCATCGTTACGTACTCTTTTATCTTTTCAGCAACTTCGCTCTTTTTAGATAATAAATATATCGTAGTATATCGGGAATAATCATCAATAAGAGTCATAAAATATATTTTTCCGCCTAAGGTCGGTGTATCTAGAGGTCCACACACGTCACTGTGGATCAAATCCGCAATATTAGTAGCTCGATTTGTTGCTGATTTAGGATACGGCATGTTAGTTAATTTAGTTTCGATACAAGTTACGCATGTTTTATTTTGATGTTTACATTTTCCTATCTTTACTCCGTCCGCAAGTTGATTTGTTATCATTGATTTAATCGCGTCATAATCTCTGTGACCTAGTCTGCGATGCCAAAGATCTATGCATTGTTTGCTGTCACAGTTATACGTTATGTTTACATAATTTTGTGGTTCTTCCACATCGTCTATTTCCTCAATAATGTATAAATTTTTCTCATTTTTCGCCCTAATATATATTTCTTCATCAAAGATCAAATCGCATTTATTATCGTCGAAGATTAGTTTACACCCGTTTTTAGCGGCTTTACTAACCGAAATTAGGTTTGACTCTAAGTCTGGGACATAAAGCACTTCGCGTAATTTCGTTAGTTTTTCTTTTCCTTCGGGGGTTAATGTTTTTATAAAAACTTCTCCTGAACCTAACGCTGTCAGTTTATTACCATTCGCGATCGTTACTGAAGTTTTATTATAATCAATAAATTTACTAAATAGGCTTTTATCGTTACAAATGTGCGAGGTAGATCCTGAATCGAGAATCCAGTTATTTTTGCCTACTTTTTGAGTGATTAATGCTTTATTTTGCGTTTGATCATTTGCGTATTTTCTTTCGTTTGGAATTTTGTTTTCCCTATGAGTTTCGTTTTTTTCATAACATAATGAAGATGAGAAATTCTTTTTATTTTTGAATTGATTGTTACGAGGATTTCCGGATTGTACCGTGTTTTTGCTCTTGTAGTGCCAGCATTCGTAAGTCGAATGATTTTTCATTTTGCAGTTGTTGCAATATTTTTGTTCTCTTCTATTTTCAGTGTGTGTATATCTCCTATTTGTTTTAAATGCTCTCTCATTGTTGTTATATCCGCTATGTGATTGTTCTGACATTTCATGTCTACGATTATATTCATCTGTTAATTTGTTTTTGATAAAATCAGGGGTGAGCTCATTTTCTGGTCTCGCCTCCAACGCAGTTATCAAAGTATTGTAACTGGGGAGAAGAGAACACAGAAATAGCGCGGAAATATGTGAATCGCTAATATTTTCTCCAATGGCATTAAGTTTATCTATAATTTGCAAGATATTAGTGATATGTGAGATCATGTTTCCGCCCTCCGCTAATTTAGTACTGTATAATTTTCGTAACAGGTAAAGCTTACTAGATAAATTGCTTCTCTCATGTATATTTTTCAGAGCTTCCCATGTTAATTTTGCAGTTTCTAAGTTTTTTACATTTACGATTTGAGAATCATCAATGCTTAAGTTAATTAAAGCTCTAGTCTTGCGGTCTCTTTTGTGCCATGCGGGGTCGGGTGGAGCTGGTGGATCTTGTACTATAATATCGTCGAGTTCCTCTTTAATCAGGAACATCTGCATCTTGAACTTCCATGTACTATAATTTGTAGAATTGAGTTTTTCAATAAATTGAGTATTTTCTTTTATCGCATTCATTATTACTTTTTTAGTGTTCTTTTATTTATTATTATATTTTAGAAATTTGTTAAATTATCGTTTTTGATACTGGGATAATATTCTTTTTTCAGAATCAGTCTTTCATAATCTTTGTTGGGGAACCGTCGGTAGCGTAATAAATTTTCTTATTTTTATAAATAGTTAAATCAGTCTTCAAATTTAATATACATTTTCATCTTTTGATATGTTAAAGAAGTTTGTTCAGCTTACCTGAAATTTTCCTTATGCGCTGAATATACCCACAGTAGTAATCCAAAGTGTTGTAGCGATATTTATCTGATCCATTGATTCACTTATATTGGAAGAATAAGAAGTATTAGTAGAAAATAACAATTGTGTGAAATAAACAGAAGATTCATTTTCCTTTGAATATAATATAATTCTTGGCTAGATGTACATGTTTAAAATCGCATTTTGGAGGCTGCATATAAGTGCTCCAATTTTACATTATATTAAAATATATTTACATCATATATATACAAGAGCGTCTTAACTGCTCGGAAACATTTTGGAAACAGAAGGGAGATTGTTATTTGAGTTCTGTGCACACGCGCGGGACAAACAGCTGTACTTTGAAGGAGGGACATCTGCAGTATTTCTCCAATTAGTTAGTTTCGACAGTCTCTGGTTTTATTCACTGTTTTTCAGCTGCGGCACTTGAAGTACTTATTGGTAATTGGGGTCTGGTTTTTAACATGTTTTTCAATCGTTCGCTGCACGTGGAGATTAATTAACTGCATATAAAAGGTTTCTCCGTCACTATTGCTAATTGTCAATGCTAATATATATATCATTCTTCATTGTTTGATGAAAATAATGATTAAAAATAATCGGACAAATAAAAGCAAAGAGAGCGAAGATTCATTATGAAATTTAATTTATAATTTTTTATTTTATAATTATTCCGGTAATATTCTATTTTCCGTGATTTGTTTACTTTTTTTATTTATATAACTCTGATGTTAATTGGAATGACTTGCAGCTAAACATTTCTATAAAATTATCCCCCATCTATTTTTTTTATTTTCTTCAATATTATAACACATGTGCGTATTTTCTTCTCTAATCCGTTTGAAAATAGAAAGAGCGTTTATCTATTTTATCGGAGTATAAAAAGAACAAATTTGAATAAGAGGAAATTAAGACAAAATTCCATAAAAGCTAGTACATTCGTAAGTATTCCGCGCTTCACGTAATCAAATATGTGTACATTGTTTTGCGCAGTGTTGAATTCAGGGGGTGACTGATACCCCCCTCCCCCTACGATTTGAGATTTTAAGCTTTCAATGGTCAACAAGTGGAATTTCCCTTCCGGAACGTTATAATGTCCCCACCCCCCCCGAAAGCCACAGAAATCCTTTCCGGAGAAAAGTGTCTGATTTCAACACTGGTTTTGCGTTATATTTAAAAAATAGGCTATCTTAAGGTAGAAAGAAAGTTATTCTAACTCTCAATCCTAACAAAAAGGCTATTTTTGGGGGGTAATTAAATAGAAAAATAATTGGGGTTGAACAGTTGAACAGTAGGTGGCATTTGAGGGCCCCGCATTGACCGACAACTCCACACCCTGGATATAAGGTGTATATCACATCTTAGGGAACCATAAAATTTATTCTAGCAGTAGTTCTGTATGAACTACATAATAAAATAATAGATTTAAAAATACAAGAGAGAAAAATGTCGACAGTACTTCCTAATGTCCTATCAGTGGCATGCGGTCAGACTGGTACTGAAAAGAATTGAACCCCACGGATTCACGCATATACACTGATGCAAATACTTCAGAGACTGCAGACAAAATGGATAGGAATAATAAGAAACGGTCTATTTATATCAAATAGTCAGTCGAGCGAAAAAATAATTTCAATTATTGTGTAACATTATCTATAATTTTTCATTGTATAACTATTCTGGTACAGGGTATTTTTTTTTTCTTTTTTTTTTTCTGTGTATAATAATTTTCACTTTTGATATTAATTTAAATTTCTTATTACGAAAGCTTTTTAGAAAATTAAATTTTCCTGTTTATTATTATTATTAGTAGTAGTAGTAGTATTCTCTTTAATGTTAAAACATTTCTGTTTATTTTCTTCTCTAACACTAATCTCCTTAAAAATAGAAAGACAGATTTCCCACATTATCAGAGTATAAAACGAACAAATTAGAATACGAAGAAAGCAAGCCAAGATTACATAAAAAGTTACATTCGTAAGTATTCCTCACGTAATCAAATACGTGTGCATTGCTTCCCGATATATTTTAAAAACAGCCCATCACAAGGAAAAAATGAAACGTGTAAAAAAAGAAAATCCAAGCATCTCTCAATCCAAACAAAAGGGATTTTCTCTCGGACAAATAAAGAGAGAAAGAGAGCTACAATCGTTATGCAACATAGGGTGACATAATCTGAGCATCAGCACATTTAAATCTGGCAACCGCCCAACCAACGAGAGAAGTCTCAGAATGTTTTTCAACCCCATCTCAAGGTTATCGCTTTACCTTTATTTGTTTTTGCATTTGCTGCTTGATTCTTTTTTTATATTTTACTTCGGCACGTGTGTTGGCCAGAGCCCCGAACTTTGTGAGAAAACTTTTCATGTGCTGACGGCCACTGAGCGCCTGTTACGTAAGGATGGGAAATTATGCTTACGTAATAGCCGCTCTATGCTATTAGTATTGAAGACATAAGGACGGAAAGGGGAAATTACAAGCTGTTTTCTAAAAATATTTCCAGAAAAATATTTCTGCGCATATTTTCTATAAAAATAGATATTATAGCAAAATTGATTTTGAGGTTTCGTGATTTGACAACATATATTCGTTTATTTATTTTTTCTTCTTTCATATTAACTTTCTTTTCTTATAAAACTACATTATTAGTAAAATATTTAAAAGAATTATGTTTCTTTCAATTCTGGTTGTCCAGTTTCAGAGTGAAATGTTCGATTCAGTTCCTCACTATTGCCAAATGAAATATTCCTAGTTAATTCGGTGGTTAAGGAAAAAAGAAAAGAAAAGAAACGACAGATATAAATCCTTATTGCTTTTCTTTTCTACTGCTCTCTATCTTAGGAAACCTTGATTTATAGTATAGATTAGTGAAACGATTATTTGTAGTATAAATAATGTTAATTCCCATTCTTTTCACGAGAAAAATGCAAGAAATCATGTATGTAAACGTGTAGTCTGAAAAAGTAATACTATTTATGAATGTATATTGGGTTTATTTAAAGCAATTCGTTACATAAAAAGAACAAAAAATCATGCGCCAAGCATAGATTATGAAACACTATCCAATAAATTTAGAATGCTGCAACAAAACTTCATAGTTTAATAAGATCAAAGATGATATAAATAAGCAAACAAATTGGAAAACGCATAACACATTTGAAAACAGAATTTCACCAATTATCATCTCTAGTCAGAAAAATATCCGAATTGTTTTGTGCAGCTCTGCATATTATCTATAGTTTTGTATATATACAACATAGTATGCCAATATTTAGTTCAGTTACGAAACGCATAGCACAGTTGAAAATTCCCTTTCAGCCATATTTGTCAATAATTTTCTTGAATGTGCAGCCTATGATCTATAGAATGTTTGCATACCAAATAGCATGCAAAAAAAAGTTAAATTTAAAAACGCATACCACAATTTAAAACGCACTTGCAGCAATTACGCTCATAGAACTGTAACATAATTCTTTTGTGTGTCCCTGTTAATGAACAATAAATGCTAAGCATACCGTATTCTATAGTAAGCATCTTGTAAACGAACCATAAACGTTACACGCTTCATTTTCTATACCGAACATGTCATGGTAAACATCAATAACATATTATATCAGTTACATAGAATCCTATTATATGCACGCAAGTTAGAACACGGCCAGACAAACCGAATTCTTAAACAATTTTCGACTTTGTTGGAAAGTGTTAAAAAGACTGCCATGTAGCAACTACAGCTAGTCCAGACAGACGGAAGCAAGGAAAAACAATTACGCAATTTAACATAATGTTCCGAATATTAATGCAACTCACACCAGAAAATCTAAGCAGAAAAAAAAGTAAATTTTAAAGGAAACTAACTTTCAAAGTTTTAGTTTCCTTTAAATGTTTATTTTTCTGCTTAGATTTTCTGGTGTGAGTTGCATCAATATTCTGAACATTGTTCTAAATTGCGTGATAGGTATCTAAACAGTTAAACATCTTTTCTCTTCACTTTTTTTCTCATTTTTCTACTTAATTTTTTAATTTATAATGCTTTTTTTAATAATTTTTATATAATCTTCTCTACCTGACAAACTATCAACGAAGCCCCGCTTCCTCTACTGTCAGTTAAATTTGATTGGCTGGCTACGCTCTCCTGATTGGCTGATCAAGTCATCAGTCCGATCCTTTATTGTAAATTTTATTTTATAGCTTTTTTCTAATTATTTTTAATATTTTTTTCTTAAAAATTTGTTATTATGCTTATATATACCCACTTTTTAAAATTTCCCCATAATTTTAACTTAAAAAAAAAATAATGGTAGTTAAATTTGATTGGCTGGCTACTCTCTCCTGATTGGCTGATGCAGTCCATAATCCTTAATTTTCTTTTCCACTATAGTACAAATGTGCTACAGCTATACTTTTTTTTCATGGCTCCTCATGACGTGATATACATTTGCTCATCTACAAAGAATGGAGTTAATTTACAACTGGGAATCCCATTGAACCACACAACTGTTTACTGTTTACTGTTGCCCGAGTTAGTTGTCCCAGCTACCCTAGCCGTATTTAACCTGTGGTTCTCCTTTTATCTGAGTCCCAAGACACATAATCATTAATCTATTTTTGTAACAAAATGAGGTGTGCATAAAAGATATTTAAGATTTTCATTAATGTTTTTTATTTTTTTATGGGAAGGCAAAATCGGCCGTGTTATTTATAATTAATTTAAACATGTGTTCAAACATCCCATGTGTCATTTGCTTACTCAAAAATTACACTGGTTTACACGGTTTATATACTTTCGCTGAAATGTGTATTTTTTTTCATAGATTCTAGTGCGGGAAAATTATTGAAAAAAATCTGTCACGTCTTGTTTAAAAAATATTTATTAATTACTTCAAAATAATAATAACATGAAATATAAAAAGAAAAAAAATTAGAAATGATTGATTTTACTCTTCTTTTTATAATTTTCTTGATCTGTTTCTCTTAAAATAGACCATCAGTAGTCGCCTAACATACTTTCGTTCCAAAAACCTTTGTGTCTGTCTTAAAAAAGTTTAAGGTCTTGGTGAAAACGCTCGTCCTGCTTGCTCGTCAATCACGACGACCAAGTTTTCAGGAAAAAAAATCCGGGTGTAAATTGAGAAAATATACCTTCAGAGACATGTTCACACTCATTGCATGATAGTTTTTTAATAAAACAGCAATATGTTTTCATAATTTTCATATTTATGATTTCCTAAGAATCCATGGATGGCCGTCCTTTTGGGGCAAATAACTGCTGAAAATTTGACTTCGATTTCGGTAATAAATTAATTTGATATTTGGTGTCAATAAATTCCACTGGCAAGAATCTCTGCCTTTAATCTAGATAGTTGCAAGTCTCGCACAAGGTCCTTCAACTCATTTTGGTTTATTAAATGTGGCGTTTTATCATCTTCGATTACGAATTCATCATCATTTTCATCCTCCATAAACAGATCATCACTTTCTTGGCAACTCGCACTTGACATACCTGGACATACGACACGTGACAGAGTTTCCGAATGTGATATCGGTTTTGAGACTGATGGAATGTCAGGATATTGAATTTTATGTTTCTTTTTTTAATTAAAGCCTGCAGTTTTTGTCAAACAAAAATAACAGTCATTTTCGTGATTTGAAGGTTCTCTCCACAGCATTAGTGATCCAAATTGAAGATACTTTTTTTCTACCGAAGCCCAGCATATAAGAGTAAGCCTACAGCTTTCACAAAAAACATGTGGGACCCACTTTTTATCTTGATTAATCACTGAGAATCCAAAATAATGCAAATATGCTGTTTTAGAACATTCCGATATCAGTCTTCCTTTTTTTGCAAATATAAATTGTCCACAAACGTAACAAAAATGACCAGAATTTAATTTACACACTCTATTAGACATTTTATCAAAAACAAAACCACTTTAGTTCACAAAAACACAAGAAAACAAAATATAGAATCAAAGTTGACAATGCGGGTAGGTTGAATGTGACGTGATAGATATATTATACAATTAAAAATGTGAATATTGAAAAATTTTAAAATTTTAAAAATGTGACGTGATAGATTTTTTTCAAATACCGACTTTTATTAGTAAGAGGTAGTATAATAAGAAAATAGGTGTTTCATCAAAAGTATATAAAAAATGTTTAAATTTGTAAACCAGTGTTATTTTTACAAGTTTTCCTATTTGCGTTACAGTCACTTGCAAATCTGCCAACTTTTACTCTGTTTTCTTACCACTAAAATTTAATGGTAAAGTTTGCCTTATTTAATGGCCGAAATCGTCCATTAAATAAGACAAAAAATTACATTAAATTTTAGTAGTACCGGAAAAACGTAAAAATTTTCAACTGTGCGTGCATATGTTTTTTTTTTTTTTTTTTTTAACATATTAACTTAATGTATAATTGAAGGGCTTGGGTGTAAAACTTGGTAACAGACAATTTTTATTTTTTTCTTATTTTCATGTAAAATTGTTTAAGGCGGTATTAAAAAAAAATATTTTTCCACGCTCAACAACTCAAAATTTTGAGACACAATTCATTTTTAATAGTAACAACAGGAAACTTGGCGGCGTGATTTATAAAGACATTTATAAGGGCCCCATGTTTTTATTTTTCGTTCAATTAATTAGAAATTGATTTACAGACAATTATTTTCACAGTACGATAATTTTTTTGTTTCCAGCGCTATCGCTTTGGGAAATTCGGTTCAAAATGTCCACTTTGACAGCATTTTTTGAAATATATTCTGCCTTTATCAAAAAATCGAGACAATAGGGACATTATAAAGTTTCTGAATAATAGAACCTGCCAATTGGATGCATTTTAGAGCAAAAATGAATTTACAAATGTGTCTCAAAATAAGCAGTTTGGATTTGAATACACCATTAACTGCATCCTGAAAAGCTTTCAAAAGTACAACGTTTGTATATTATCAGCATGTACCATAATAGTCAAAAATAAATTTTAGATATGAATTTTATTAAAAAAAACATTTTTGTACACAAGTCCAGTAAAATAAAATCTATCGGACAAAAAAAAACAAAAAATGTTGCACATAAGTTAACTGAAGACAAATCTTAGTAAATCAGTTGTTTAAGGAAAAGCAATAATTTTGTTTCTAGTGTTTTTTTTTCCCTTTGAAAAACTTTAATCTTAAATATCTCGAAACTTGCATTTTGTTAGTTACCTTGTTGTACACCGAAGTCCTTCAATTAATTAAATTTGCTCTCTATATTTTTACATTATCTTAAAGAGAAAAATGTTTTGCATTAAGGAAATGTTCGATTTATTAAGAAAAAATTCTCCTGATTCTTTTTAACTTGGTAATTTTGCATTATTATATTATTACATTTATATTTATTATATAGCTAATACTGTTTATATTAATTTTGCTACATTGCTTTCTTTTCACTACTATTGCTATCTTACCATTTTGAATGGGGTTTTTAAATAAGTATAGTATGTTGCGGCTCACTTAACGTAGCAAACATACGCTTGCGAAGAAAAAAAAAGAAATGGCTGAGCTTAGAGTCCTGCGTGGGTCGGGTCCGAAAATTCTGATTAAAGTCAACCCGAACCGAAAAGAAAATTAATCCATATTTTAAGGAAAAGTAAACTATAGATCTGCAAGGGCTGACATTTCCTGGAACGGATCGTACCCAAACTGTAAAAAGAAAATGGCCCGGCTTGGTATAAATGTTAAAAGTTTGGTCCGAGCCCGGCACAGTATAATAGCAAAAAGTGCAGCGCGATCCCGGCCCGGCTCGTACAATTTTTTTTTGGCCTGGCCCGGCCAGGTATCTATACTAATAAAAGAAAGTTTCGCTCTGTGTGTGTGTGTGTGTGTGTGTGTGTGTGTGTTTTGTCGATGGCTAGGAAAATCTAGCCCACCTAGAAGGCTGGAAATTTAGGTGTGGATAGTCCAAGGTCTGGCCATGTGCACCTGAGCCTCAGAATTTTAATATTTTGATAATTAGCCTAGATATTAATTAGATTCTCATTAACCATCACTTCTAAAATATCATCTTTTAAAGCAAAATGGCGAAAGAAACGGACAGGCGCATTGGATTTGCAACCGGAAATGAACGAATTCGAAATTATTTAACTAATTAGCGAATTTTAAGAAAACTAATTGAGATATCAATTTGAAAATTTCTGAGCATATGTAAAAAAATATTCTGTATCTGACTATGTGATTTTTGAAAAATTCGAATTTGAAAAATTCGATTTTGAAAAATAATTTTTTTTAATTTACGGGAAAAACTGCCAAAAATCTGCCGGCGCCAGTGAAAACGATCCGAGAAATTTTCAGACAGGGATCGGCTTTCATTAAAAACTGAACTACAAAGAGATCTGTTTCTCTGGCCGATCCCTCTCATTTAGTTTGCGAAAATGAAAGGAAATAATTGCCAAATTTTACTAATGAACAAATATTTCGTTAACTAATTAAGATATAGATTTGAAACTGAGGTCGGGAAGGGGTGTCATCTGCCGGCTATTTTAGCGTAGCGTCTTCGGTATGTTCTAATTATCAGAAAAATGTAATTCTTTATTTAATGATCGCGTTAATGTACGTGACGGTGGTTCTCTTGAACAAATTATTCATTATATTTGCGGGTATGGGGAGGGAGGGGGTTAACGCCTTTCTCTGAGATTGTAATTATCTCGGGCCCGGGCAATGCCGGGTGGTTAGAGATCTGCACGGGCCCGGGCCTGGCCCGAAGCCCGAGCCCGGCCCGGCCCGCGGGCCGGGCTCGGGCCGATTTTCAGTTAGGAGGCTCGGGCCGGGCCGGGCCTAGTCTTCACTCTTTCCGGGCCGGGCCGGGCTCGGGCCTGAGTTTATTCTGCAGTCTCGGGCCGGGCCGGGCCTGATCTTTACTTCCGGGCCGGACCGGGCTTGAGCCTTTCTTTATTCTGCATGTTCCGGTCGGGCCAGGTGTTAACTCTTTCCGGTCTTTACTTTTTTCTGCAGACTCGGTTTGGTTGGGCTATACTTCGTTTTTCTGGGCCGAACCGAGCCTATACTTCATTCTTCTTAGAGGCCTGCTATGGCCGAAATTTCCACTTACGATCTGAATCGTATGAAGATCATTATTGGACGGACTCGATCCATGCAAAAATCAGCAAAATGTGTCCCGAAGCAAGAATCAAGGGCGGATTGAGCCCTCCATTTAGACGTGGATACATGGATCATTTTTTTTTGTGTGTGTGTGTGTGGGGGGGGGGGGTTCACATCTTTTAATAAGCAACTTTTATATTAAAGGCTGTTGCCATATCCATAATGGCTACTTTTACGAAAGTTTTAGAAAGTCATCTTCATTCGTAAATACAAAAATATCGTATTAATATTTGTAAAAATATAAAATTGACACATTTTATTCAAATGCCAAAACATTGAAGTATTTCCCATTTTCTTATAAAGGCAAAGAATCATTCAGAAAATGAGCATTTTAAGCCAATTTTTAAGACTTGGCAGCTGCTGTGGCCCGAAATTCAGTTTTAAACATCTATTTTACGGAGATTTCTCCGAAAGTTTCTTTGCCTTTATGGAACAATGGAAAACACTATTCAATCATATTTTTTTCTGAATAAGTGCATTTGCAATTGTCTTGCATCTGAGATTAAAAATGACTTTCAGAAATTACCTAATTTGGATTTGAGTAGAGCTTCAGACAGTCAGAAAGATTCCCTTTGTTGAGAAAGGGGGAAATTTAAAAGAATTTAATATATATATATATTTAAAAAAATTTCTTTAGAAATTTTCTTCGTTCGAGGGGGGGGGGGGGCGGTGATGAACCCCGTGGCCTCTTCCTTGGATCAGCCATTAGCAACAATCTTTGTAAAAAGTACAGATAATTTTATTCGTAGAATAATGATGATTTGAAACTATTTATAACCCTTTATGTCTCAAAATATGAATTCATGAAAATTTTATCATCTATAGTATTTTTCTTGAATTTTTGAAAGCACGTTTAGAGGATTTACATAATCATTTAATATATTTTAGAAGGATTTTGCCAATTAAAATTAATAAACTAAAACTGAATGTGTAGGGATTACGTGCAATATTTATACCTCCACTCAAATTTTTTAATTATTTTTTTTCTTTTATAGAATTGGGAAATATACAAATATAAAAATATTTCAGATCTGAAACTTTTAACTTACCATCTCTCAACATCAAGAAAGCTGAAAACATGCAAATGAAAGAGAAATCATCCTTTTAAATATATTTTTGTTTTGTTCAACCAACAATGCTTTTGGAACAAGATAAAGGAAAGTATCTTTAACTCGTTGTAAACTGTATTATTACTAGTCAATGTTTTAAATGAATTTTATAACAAGTTTTTTTCAATGATACTTTAAAGTACCGTCGGGGCATAAAGGGTTAAAGAACAATATAAATATTTTTAGTTAAAAATAAGTACCATAGCCTGTGAGAAGGAACCTGTCTATGGCGGAATCCTCTCTTTAATAGATAAATGCCTTGAGCAGAGCAAAATTAATATAAACAATTACATTTACAACAGATGATGTACAGTCGTGGGAAAAAACAATAAACATCCCCTTCTAACTACGCAACAAATTATCGTAGAAGAAAGTTACTGGTACCAAAAGATTGGAAATAAAATCTACTTTTAAATGATGTATATGAAATTGCTTAAGGGGATATCTACATATTAAAACAAACCCAAACTTTGTTTTTTTTTTTTTTTTTCAATGGCAATATCCACGTTTGACACCATAAATAAATTCTACACCCTTCAATTAGTCTAAATCCCAATTTCATCAAATTCGTACAATTAGTTTCAGACAAATGAATTATTTTAAACTGAGCATTTTTGAGGGGCTGTATCCAAATTGAAGTTCGGTACTTGATTGTTGAAATGCTACAGAATGTTTAAATAGTTTCTATTACTGCATTATTTCTTGCCAATACGACCATTTCACTCACTTAATATGTTTCGATTTGTACCAGGTCAAATGTCTCAATAAAATGAGTAATATATATATATATATTAAATTATGCTTTTCTGCACATCATAGACGACCCCTTAAACCAGCATCTTGACCTTTTTTTTAGTATAACTTGAAAACTATTTGAAAGAAAAATTCGAAATTTGGGATTCTATTAAGAAATTTTCTATTAAATTATTCTACTAATTTCTATTAAGAAATATAAATCCATCAAAAAAATTACATGTTGCAATTCATAATTTTTTCGAATATCAATTTCATAATTCATATTATAAAATTATAAAAATTACAAAATCAATGCATTTATGTTTGCGTTTTTAAATACTATAACCACACAAAAAATTAGCCCATTGGGATTATGATTCCAGGAGATATTAATTTAAAAAAAAAAATGAAAATGAAATTTAACATTAGAAGCTCCAAATTTCGAATGTGCATAATTCAAAAAAGTACTATCCAAATGACTTGAAATTTCATATCTAAGCATAGTTTGATTCGAAGATTAAAATCATACTGTCAAAATTGGTTGTTGCCATTGAAAAAAAACAAAGTTTGGGTTTGTTTTGATATGTAGATGACCCCCTAAGCAAACTTTATATACATCACTTAAAAGTAGACATTATTTCCAATAGTTTGGTAAAAATAACATTCTTTTTCGATAATTTGTTCCATAGTTAGTAGGTGGTGTTTAATTTTTTTTTCCACGACTGTACTTGCTAAGATGGTAACTTATCTGTAACATATTTGCTTTCTCTCCAATGCGATTCCGTCTTAGAATATTTTAATTCTACTGTATAGCATTTTTCAGATTTTTAATTCTGCAAACCATGGAATACGGATTAATGATTTTAATGATAAACCCAGACATTTGCATACAAATAGAGATTCATAATAAAAAAAAATCAATGTAGCTTTACATGGGCACAGGCAGAAAAAAAATCTGGGGAGGTGCAGTATTTTGGAACAGATGTACCTGTATTTCGCAGCCCAGGTCCTGTTTTTCCTTTTAATGAAGAATGTGAACATGTAAAAAAAAAGCTGAACAATTTTTTTTCTGAATTCCTCTACAAGAGAATATTTAAATATATTAGTGTAAAAATCTGTACAACAAAATTAGGAAGGCTCTGCTTCTTCAGTGGACTTGTTCCTTTAAACGTTTACGATAAATTTGAAACACATAAATGCAAAAAGAAAGATAACATTAAAAATTGTCTTACACGGATAGGTCGGCGTTCATTCGCAGAACTCTTTATTGAAAATTCTTAGTTCCTGTTTCTCTGAGAGTTTAATTATTTTATGTCACTTACGAAAAACAATTGTTGCTTTTATAGGGTTTCGTTCATCTCACGAAACCCTATTACTCCCGCTCCGTTGTCTGTCTGTCACAGAGCCATTCTCAAAAACTATATAACTTACAGAGTTGAAACTTTGCGTACATAGCAGAATATCAGCTATGAAGAGCTCAAAATATTAAAATTTGAAAAATTCGTATTATTTTAATAAATAGAGATAAAAAACCAAAATTCTAACAGCCATTTCTTATTAAATGTAAACATTTTTCATTATAGCAGATGCCAAAAAATAAAAATCCACAATGAAATTCTTTCCACAATAATTAATTTTCTATCAGACGATTTCCACGTGAAAAATAAAAATGAAATAAAAAATTTCCCCAATTGAAAAAAAGACAAATATGAAATAAAATTGATTGACGTCATAGTGGTGATAAAACGGAAAATGTCTACGATTTCTCAATAATACAAGGAGTATGAATATGTGTATGTACACAATGCAGATTAATATCACGTCATTAGAGAATTAAAAAGAAAATCAGACGTCATATTGGAAGTTTAACGAATTTTTCAGATGTTTGAGAATAATACAAAGCGAGTATCAATATGAGTAATTGAGAATAGTAAATATATGAGTTTGAGAAACATATTGAGTCGTGATAAAAATCCGATTATGGAAATATTTGCATATTTTAACATTTTGAAGGTGTAAAATTTGTTTAATTTTGAAATTATTTTTTTAAATATCGCTTTTAGGCCGCATGACGGATATTATTATGACAGAATATAATAGCGGGCTGGTTTAGATATTCGAAAAAACGAAAAAATAGACCGGTAAATTTTTACTTTATAAAAAAACATGACCCACCCCCCCTTTTTTTCTGATCATTAAAATTTATTTGAATTTATTAAAGAAAAAGGATTTTTTTTTCCCAAATCATTACAGGTAAAGTAAATTTAGTTAATAAATTTCAAAATCCAAGGAAGGACACTATTGTACTTCCCTCCCCATGCCGGTGCATATGGTTTTAAAAATATATAATAATAATAATAATTTAAAATATCATAATCTTAAAATCTAAATAATAATAATAATAATAATAATAATAATGGTCTCTGTAACTTATTAAACCAAACTAAACTTAAATGTAACAGAGAATTGTTATTCAAAACTTATAGGCTTATCAGAAATATTAATTAAACTTATCAGAAATATTTAGCTTTTTTTTTTTACAATAGTCTCTGATTTCTTACACAAATTATCATTCTTAACAGCGATAATTGCCTTACTGAATAATATGTAGATCAAAATATTTTCCGTTTCCTTTTAATTTTTGAAAGGCATTAAAAGCAATAATTGAATCAGCTGAATCAAACATCAACGTTTATCAACCATAAGTGAGAAATAATTATTTTTAAATATTTTTATGTTTCTTAATTTTTTTAAAAATAATGTAAGAACATTATGCTACTAAAAGTTATAAAATATTGCGATATAGAAAATTTATAAAAACATAAATTTACACACACTTTTCTAAACATTTAGTACAATTATGCAAATTATGAAAAATAATAAAATAGTAGCACTTTTTTATTCATTATAATTTCTTATTTGAAAAAAAAAAATGTAAATGTAAATAAATAAACAATGATCTTTAGGAAAATGGCAAAAAATATCATTTTACACACATTTATTTGACCATTTCAAGTAAATTAATTACACAAATTATGAGTAAAATTAATGCAATATCCACAATAGATTTATACAGATATAGGAAAATATATTGGGTAAAATATCAATACTTAGAAACAATTCTTTTTAATTCGTCGTGTATTCTGTTATTTTAAAAATAATAATACAAAATACTCAAAATTATAAATCATTACAATTTGAAAAAATATAAAAAGCATAAATTACACACATATTTCTTAACATTTCACGTAATTGAATGAAGAAAATTATCAAATAATAAATAATCGTAATAATAGAACCGCTACGAGCTACATAAATTTAGGCAAACATATTGAATTAAATGTCAACGTATATCAGCCATCGATGGCAAATAGTTATGTTTATTCTTTATATTCCCTTATTTATTTATTTTTTAACTAATGGAACATTATTCAAGTAAAAAATATTAAACAGGCTCATTAGAAAAATGATAAAAAATTATAAATATATAGATATTTATTTAAGTTTTACTTAATTAAATTATGTAAACTATGAAAATGGAATGATAACAATTTACACAGAAATTTAGCTGGAGTATTTTAAATAAAATATCAACGTTTACCAATCTTCAGTGAGAAAAAATTCTTTTTTATTGTCTGTATTCTCTCAATTTTGAATAATAATAATAATCAGAATAATAATAAAGTAGAACATTACATAATTAAAAATATGAAACAGCGCAATTTAGAAAAGCTATAAAAAACTTAAATCCACGTACATTTATTTGAACATTTTACATAATTGAAATATGCATATTGTAGAAAATATAATAACAATATTTACAAACAGCAATGCACACATTTAAGAAATGTCGAAGTTGACTTTTCTGTTTACCGGGGTAAAACTAGAACGTTAATAGATTGTTTAAAGCTTATACATGAACCCATTCATGGGATATAAGGATTGTGAACATCCAACATCCTGAACATCCAACTAGGTATATTTTTGAAATGAAAATTCAGTTACTGTCACAAGAAAGTGGCTAAAAGAGGTCTGATTTTTAGTATCAAAACAGAAAATTGCAAAAAATAACTCTTAGTCAAAATATATCAGGCCAATATACTTGGAATAACACTAAGTTTCTTTAAAATAAATTATATTTCGAAAATGTATATACTATCACCAATTTTTAATAAGAAAATATGCAAAATAAATGTTGTGTTTTATAATGCTTTGCATGTGCACTATTCTAAAATAGTATCGTTGTCGTACGTAACTTTTAAATTGTTAAATGGTTCAATATTAATATAACATTTATTACATTTTAAGTTTTTTTTTTTTTTTTTTTTTTTTTTTTTTAATACAATTGAAAAATTAATCCAATAATTAAAAGTTGATATTTTATTAAATATCTTTAGAAAGAGTAAACATATTTAGAAAAACAAAATAAAAACACAGACTTACCTTTTATTAATCTAAATATGTTATTTAATTTACTTTTCAAATAAGATTATACTTCAAAACAAAGCTGGTTTTCGCATTTTTGAAAGCAGGAATCCACTGGAAAATATAAATTGCAAGGTCTTGTGTCAAATAGGAATATAATTATCAATGATAACAATTAAAAGTATTCAATTTAAAAGGTGATTATTATATGCAATTCAGTGAAGTTTTATAAGTTATTGTGTAAGAATAAAGATGCATCAATAACTTCAGGATCCAATCTTGTACGCCTGTCATTTATCAAGTAACCTGCTGCGCTGAAATTTCTTTCGCAACTAGCACTTGTTGCTGGTATACAAAGAATTTTTTGAGCAAGTTTGGAAAGATTTTTTAGTTGCAATTGATGATTTTTCCACCATATATTTAAGTCTTTTGCATTCGAAGGTGCTTTGAGGCCACAATAGATATCTAATTCCCTGTTTTCAGACGGATTTCCTTCATCTTGCCATTCAGCAAAATCTGTTTCAAATTTTCCTCTCTTCATCTCTTGTTCTGTAGATTGACTCGATGAAGGAGATGAAGAAATGTTATATTTATTCTCCATTTCACCTATCAGAAGTTCTAATTTATTTTTCAAATCTTCTCTCTCTGTAAGATCCATCATCTTTAACTGACGAAAAGAAGGACACAGAAAAGTCGCTAATTTGTGTTCCTCTCTGATGACAAATTTTTCTTTTAGCAGTTCGGTAGCTCTAGATTTTAAATCTGCTATAAAGGTTTCTTCTCCCGGATTAGCTTCGCATTTAGATAATAACTTTTTATACCATAATAATAAGTATGGCAAAGTTATTTCGTTTTCCTTCTCTGAAGCAAGAGATGCTTCTTTAAACGGTGTTAAGAAATGAATAAGTGCAGGCAAAACGTCCATATGAATGTTATCTAGGCGGTTTGTTTCTCCTCGTTCTGTTAATATTTCGGCTATTTCATCGTACATTTCGTGAACTGTGACCAACATCTGTAATTTTGAATTCCATCGAGTTTCAGAGTCTTGTTGTACAGATTTTGTTAGCCGATTCACAAGTTTGAAGTAAGTGACTAATGCTTTAGCGCCAGTCAATGTTTCAAATACAGGAATATTATTTTCTTTCAAAATATCTGCTTTAAAAAGATTGCGCAAAACTGTATTGATAACATGAGCTATGCAATCCAATCGTTTATAGGGTTCTAACGCATTTATTATGTTTGCACCTCTGTCTGTCACAAATGTAAGATTTTCTAAACATTCACTGCCCAGTCCTAATTTTGCAAATCGATGAATGAGTTCTTTCCTTATGTTTGTACCCGTCTTTCTTTCCTCCGGAAAATTACATGTAAACAATAGTTTTGAAACTAAGTTCCAATCATCATCGAAATAATGTAGAGTCACAGAGGTATATGATCTTTTTCTGTAATCATCAGTCCACATATCTGTACTAGCAGCACAAGCTCCGTCTCTTATTTTTTTACTTAAGATAGGAATTAGTTCTTTTCTTAAATTTTCTGCAGTTTCAGATACGTGTCTTGATATTGTTGTTGCATGAGGTAAAATTTCATTTGCAGTAATATTTCCATACTTTGCTCCCATATTTAATAAAGTCTGAGAAAATTTTATGAAACCTTCACCACTTATTAAATCAAAAGGTCTTAAATCCTTGCAGCACATTTTTACTGCTGCTTGTAAAACAGTTTTTTTATCATTTCTATCGATAAATCTACTCTCAGGCTTCAAAAAACACGTCAATTTAGGAGACGATTTCTTGCTGCAATTATGCCTCTTTAAATGGGAAGTTCCTGTTTTAGAACTGTCATAAGATAAAATATTCGAACATTTTTGACACTGAACATATCCAGTGCTTATTCCAGATTCTGTTTGAACAATTTGCTTGAAACGTGTCCATATATCACTTTTCCCAATAACATCTTTTAAAACATAATCTCCAGATGCCAGTTTATTTTCTAAAACTTTCAATTCACTACTATCCATTATCGCGGGAAGAGCTACGTATTCTTCATTTTGGTAAAATAAAATGCTAAAATATGCATGCAACTTCAAAATAGTTGTTCGGGAGCAAGAGAATGATGCGTGCACTTCTGCATCTAATCCAATATTAAAGTAACTCTTTTTGGAAATCTGGACTTTTCAAGATGTAAAAGGAATCTACTTGAAACGAAATGTTTATTAGCTTTAAACATCTTATGATATAAGCAACTAAAACACATGGCCAAAGGCAATTACGTTCGTATTTATCAAAAAGCGGTCTTCACTAGGAATAAATAAATCAGTCACCGATTCCACTCAAAAGTGTGCTGTCTATTTATTGCACGAATTGTGCAAAACCAGACACTTCACTACGATTTACATTAAACACGTGAGATTTAGAAGCTAATTGGCTTTTAAATAAAACAGCTGAAGATAGACATAAACACATATATATTTCCTGAAATTAAACTAAGTTCTTAAATGGATTCATTGATGCACTTTTCAGTCGTCATTTCACTCACAATTTTTATCTATCGTTTAAGCAAGGCTATCCATGATAATAATTTGTTTATAAATAAATAAAACAAATCTAAATGTAAAATAATAGTGTTGTATAAAAGTTATAGGACTTATATAAGGTTAAAAAACTAACGGGGAAAAACGTAACATAATTTTAATGATTCAACATTTTCTGGTTGCCACGTCTGTCTCATTCTTTTTAAGCGAAACGAAACGGAACTTATTCACTGTTTAAAAAAATCGTTAAAAAATTCATGCATCCTTTTTTTTAGTAGTTTTTTTTTATGAGTTAGCATGATTTTTAAATTTGAGGATTAAATAATCGAAGCAGGAAACTATTATAGAAGAGATGATAGATATAGATGTGAGTAATTAGCCATTATAAGCCAAAAATAACTACATTTCCTTACTTTCAAGTAATAACGAAACACAAAAAAGAAATTGTAATAAAGAAATATTGCTTTATCGTTTATTTTCATCTCTAAGTAAGGATGAAAGTTTGCTTCATAATGTACATAAAAAAACTTCTCGGCCCGAAAAGGGAAGGGAAAAAATTAAAATAAAAGTGCCCAGTTAAACTGATAACAGTGAGCTCACAGTAACTCTATATTATACTTTTATTTTAAAGAATAATGCCCCTCCAAAAATAAATTAAGAGAGGATAAGCTTCCCCATTTCTCCTCTTTATACTTAACCAATGAACCCCCAAAACTAATCTGGTAAGTTCCTTATCAAAATGAACCTATGTACAAAAATTGAAGCAAATCGGTTAATTCTGCATGAAAAACCAATTTATCTAAATTAAGGAAGGGGATTAGCCCCCGTTCTCCCCTTTTATACTTAACTAATGAAGCCCCAAAACTAATCAGGGAAGCGCCTTATCAGAATAAAGCTATATCCAAAATTTGAAGCATATAGGATATTTCTATCAAGAATTATCGCGTTAAGCACATTAGCTCTCATACTTTGATAGTCCGTGAGCTAAAGAAAAAAAAACAGGCTAGGCCTGAGTTTTTGAAAATATAAAATCAGGACCCAGCCCAGCCCGGGAATAAGGAAGTCTAGGCCTCGCCTGGCTCAATTCCCATGAAATAAAACTGATTAGGGCCACGCTTCGGTTTCAGGCCTGTACATATCTCTAAATTTTTTCCCTGAGACCATTTTAGTTACTTAATTTTGTAAAAATTATATTCATTTTGAACATTTGTTCAAAAAAAATCTTTAGAAATTTACTTTGGTTTAAAAAACTACACAGATATATTTTTGAAATGTACGTTTTTTTCTTTGTAAAATTTTACGATTTCTTTTTTTTTCTTTCTTTTTTTTTTCATTCTAAACTAAATTGACTGTCTTACTGAATATTTATTTGAATATAATTGTCTAGCTCAAATTTTTTTTTAATCAGTGCTTATGTACGTAATTGTCTAAATGGTCACTAAATTGTTGTTATTTTGTATTTCGAACATAACCTGAAAATAAAATCTATGTATAGTAATTGTAACAGTAGAATAATCTTGCTTCGGAAATATCGGCATGTTTTTCAGAAATTCAGTAGGGTCGGGCAGGAGTAATTAAGTTTTTGTACCAGCCGGTCTCGGGCCGAACTTTTAGCTTCCATATCGGGAAGGGCTTGGGATTTTAGCTTTAATACCGGGCTTTTATAATCTTACCTTTTATGCTTTTTATCTTTTACACCGGTCAGGGCTCGGGCCGAGATTTTAGCTTTACTCGAATATCGATCTGGGCCAGTATTTTGTTTTTTACGGGCCGGACCTGGCCAGCATTTTTTTGGTCGGGCCAGTTGGGCTGGGGCAGAACTTTTAACTTTTATACCGGGCCGGGCCAAACTTGGACCATATTTAAACTTTTATACCGGGCGGGGCCGGGCCGGTCTCGGGCCAATCACTTGTTTTACACGGGCCGGGCCGGGCTCGGACCGAATTTTTAACTTTTATACCGGGCCGGGCCGGGCCGGGCCAGTAACTTTTTTGCACGGGCCGGGCCTAAATTTTAACTTTTATACCGGGCCGGGCCGGGCCAATAATTTTTTTGTACGGATCGGGCCGGGCCCGGGCTTGGAAATTCCGGCCCGTGCAGATCTCTAGGGTGGGTTACCGAGTAAAAGATATAAGTTAGGCCAGAGCTCGGCGCGACTGAATTTCTACAAAACATGCCGATAGTTCTGAAGCAACATTACCCTAAAATTAAATTTATACAAAAAAGAAACTTAGTTATGCATAGATTTTATTTTCATATTTTGTTCGAAATGCATGGAATGCAAAATATCAACAATATGAAAGACCATTTAGACCACAAACACCGATTAAAAAATTACTTAGACAATTACATTCAAATGAAGATTCCGTAAGAGAAGAAAAATTCGTTTTAGACAGGTTCCATTCTAAGAAGGTACACCCTCTGTTGTAGACGTATTATATTCTTTTGCATGGATTGTTACATTCATTTTGCACGAATCAAGACATTTTCCGTTTAAAACATGTTTCGTCATGGACAGGTCCTATTTCACAGGTTTTACTGTCCTTTATTTTATTTTATTAACTTATTTATAAAATCTATGCATTTTTTTGCAAAAATTATTATGCCGAGCCTAATTTTGCTAATTTTTGCACGTTCCAGACTGTAGCGGGCCAATGATTTTTATACGGGCTAGATCGGGACCGAACTTGAAATTTCTGCCCATTCAGATTTCTAGGTAGAATGAATTCCAGGCCCAGGTAGGCCCAGATAAGAAAAAGTCTAGCCCGGCCAGAGTCAGCAGAAAAAAATTATTTAGACACTATTTTGCCTAGAAATGTATGTGCTACTCTTTAAAAATAATTTAAATTGCAGAATAATGGTCATTTAAAAATCTATGCAGTTTTTTGCAAAAATTGTTATACTACCGAGCCTAATTTTACTAATGTTTGCACGGGCCAGGCTGGGCCGGGCCAATGATTTTTATGCGGGCTGGATCGGGACCGGACCTGAAATTTCTGCCCATGCAGACTTCTAAGTAGAATGAAGTCCTGGTCCAGATAGGCCCATATAAAAAAAAGTCTGTCCCGGCCAGAATCTGCAGAAAAAAATTATTTAGACACTATTTTGCCTAGAACTGTATGTGCTACTCTTTAAAAATAATTTTAATTGCAGAATAATGGTCATTTAAAAATGTATGCATTTTTCTGCAAAAATTGTTATACCGAGCCTAATTTTACTAATGTTTGCACAGGCCAGGCCGGGCCGGGCCAATGATTTTTATACAGGCTAGATCGGGACCGGACCTGAAATTTCTGCCCATGCAGACTTCTAGGTAGAATGAAGTCCAGACCCAGGTAGGCCCAGATGACTGAAAAGTCTGGCCCGGTCCGAGCCTGCAGAAAAAAATTCGGCCTGGTCTCTGCCCGACCCGGAAGAGTTATCATTAGGCTCGGTCTGAGCCTGCAGAAAACGTTAGTCCGGGTTTAGGTCCGGCCCCGGCCAGCAGGCCGGGCCCGTGCAAACCTCTAAAGTAACCTACAATTATATATTTTTTCTGTAGAAAAAAATGAATACATATACACTTATTAATATTCAAATACAAAATAGTTTTATTTTCCATTTGAAAAGTATTCAGGACGTTCTTCTGAAAAATCGAGTCATCCCAAACCCGATCTTAAATCCCAACCCGAAACTGATTGGAGCCCACAACATTTAAAGTCAACCGTACTCGAACTAAACACGCGGTTGTGTTGAATTTTCTCTTCGGATGGAGGACATGGAGGGCGCTATAAAAAAATATTTATATTTAGGTAAGGTATTTATTGATATTAATTATAAATGTCAGAATCGATGTGGTACGTGTACTACCATCTTAGTATTTTAACGACCGAGTGCTATTTCTACTGTTTTTTTTTTCGGAAGATAAATTTTTAAATACATTAGTTATGTGAAATATAAAACTAGAAAAAGAGGCAGCTGATTTTAGACATTTTCTCGCAAAAATTAATTGAAAATAAGTACCGTATATTTCCGTGTATAAGCCGATCCTTGTATAAGCCGATTATACGATTTTTTAGTGAAAATTTCTCCACAGAAGATTGGCTTTAAATACCATAAGGAATCATCGTTCGATCTTTCAAAAAATGTTACATCAATAATGCGATGGATGGAGTTGAGAATGATGTCATTTTTGAAGATAATGGTGACGACGATGATGATGAAGTAGACGCTGACGATATTCATCCTGATATTCCAATGGAAGGAAGTGATTTTAAGGGGATGTTCGAAAATTCAGATAATGACTTGGATAGTGAATGATGATTGGTGACATTTTTACTGTAAATTAATGTGATATTAATTTTGGGGGGGGGGGAAATTTGTAAGTTTTTTTAAGTTATTTACATTTAATCTTTTATATTTAAAATATCAATTTTGAAAATTTCCATTCTTTCGTGTGTAAGCCGAGCCACTTTGGAGCAAAGAAAAATTCCAAACATTATCGGTTTATATACGGAAATTTAAGGTGTTTAAAAGTGTAGAGTGAAGATAGGTTTGTCTTAAAATGTATTAAATAATTATTTAACCCTTTCACGTGCAAAAAAATTATGTTGCTAAAATGATTCACTGCAACCAGAATTTAGGAACAGAATTATTTGAAAATAAATAAACACTTCTCATCACGTACATTATAAAAGAAATTTAAAAAATATACATATACTAGCTGATCCACCCGACGTTGCCCGGACCCGTGATAAAATTCAACTATGATGTAGAGATCATATATATTTGTCATTTTATTCAAAATTTATAATTCCTTAATATTTTCTATAAGTTAATTTATATTGTTATTTAAATTCTATATATCTTTCGTTAACCACATAAAAGTTATTTCCTTTCTAAATTAAAATGCGACGACGGTTTTTTAACATGTACATTACATTGATTCTATGGTATTCTTTTAAGAGCAATCTCCGCTCTGTAAATCTATTAAAGATTATTGATGTTTTACATCGGCGGTGCTTTTTTTTCTATCAAATTTCAATTGTCCGTTGTAACTAGAATGCAAACAGTGCATACTTCTCAACTGCCAGTCTTGCATTTCTCATTAAAATCTATTCACACCCTATATTACATTTTGCGCTATTCTCATAACAATACGCAGGGTTGCTCTTCTAAATCTTACTATTTAGATAACACGCCTCATATTGCATACCTGCCTTGTATCTCCCACGCAAAATTAATATAGCTATCACCTAAATCGTCTTAAAATTTCGAATGGCGATTAAATTGGTACACATGTATCATCTGGCAAATTTGATGATGAATGCTCGCGCACATGTACACCGCAAAAATTGGTCAAACTTCACCTAGCCACTGAATAAAGAAGTCATATTAGATTTTTGGGTGAAAGGACCACCTCCCAATTTCAACATATTTTGTCATAGTCAAAAAAACAAACAAACTTGGAAGCACTTCTGGACTTTTTATTCTTTTTACATTGCATATCTACTGATTTTTCTACAGGATTACGACACTTTCGTGTTGCGGAACAACGAGAATACAGCGTACACATCCCTCTATGTATCTGTTACGGCTGTGCTACTGATAGAGGCTTTTCCAGCCGCGCGTCCAAACTTATTATCGGTCACGAAAGTCAAAACATCCGTACCCAGGCCATCAATTTCATGACATAAACAAACCTAAAGTGTGTATGATTTTATATCTTTAACCCGATTTAGTAAGAAATAATTTTTTTAAAGTGCTGCGCACGCGAGGAAAATACTCTATTTCCACTTTCAGCCGATAGGGGTACATTCTGATATAAACGAACCTACGACACGTGTTCCTGCCGCCTGCGGCACCGTATAGTAGGAGTGCAGCGCACACGCTGCAAAATCTTTTAGTTCCAACTTCCTCCGCCAGGGGGCACACTCTGTTCCAAACAAACCACCTTCCAAACGAATCTCCGACACGTGTCCCCGCTGCCTCAGGCACCGTATAGCAGGCGTGCTGCACACGCGCTGCAAAATCCTTTAGTTCCAACTTCCACCGCCAGGGTGTGCTATTTGTTCTATACGAACATCCGACAACAACAATTATGATTATTTACATTAATTGTAACCTTTTATATTTAATTGTTTTAAATTTTTCTCTTTAATTTTGGCCATTAAAAAAAAAATTTATAATTTGGAAATATTTTATATTTTTAAATAATTATTTATAGTTTATCATTTGAAATTATTTCATTCAATCTACTAAGCCTTGTTTGAAAGTATGGATAAGAGTTTAAATTATACCTTCAAAAATTTTTAGTTCTCCTAGTACCCAAAGGAAATGCATTTATACAGTTTAATTAAGGCTTATGATGTAACAAACGATTATCTTATAAAAGCATAATCATATTTGTAAATAATTGTTATTGCATAATATTCAAATACGTCTCATGCATTAATGTATGTTATCATTTTGCACCCAACTTTACCTATTTATTTACCCTTTACCCTTTATTTACCCAACTTTACCCTTTATTAATACACATGTCTTTACCTGTAACATTGCTCGGGATGAAATTTTATGCATTTCATGCGTAATATGTTGCATCCAAATAGCTAGTATATCATAAATTTGTTAATACTGTATTTTGTAATTATCTTGAAATTTGCGATTGTTATAATTTCTGTGTGGTTTTGCTCGCCCAGCGTAGTGCAAAATTAGGCAGCAATTGTTATGTAATTGTATTATGTGTCGGGCAGCGTTTATCCTCGTGGACTTTTTGTTCCTTTACCTCACGGGTGGCTGTCCGCGAGTGGGTGATTTCGGTACCCGTTGTACTCAACAACAAATCATTTACTTTGATTGTTGGTATACATCAAGAAAATACTGGTTGTGTACTTTTATTAGGAACATAAATTTAATTTTTACGAAAATCGTCATTTGAAATTTCCGTTATTCTCTATATATAACATTTATAAAACGCTTCGGGAGAAGCTAAAAATGTTAAATTTCTTCAATGGATTTTGTTTTGTGTAAATCGGAGCAAGGCGTTAACCCCCTTCCTCCCCATGTAGTATAGTTTTCGGTATACATTAGTTGACGTTTACATTCTAATAATATTATCGAAGAGTTGGCCTGATCGTCACAGTGGATAGTTTACTATAATAGTACATAATTGTTAAAATAAAGTGCGTTGAATCGCAAAAACACTTCAGATGCGTTTCCTGAGTAAAGAGACACAACAATAGTTCGGAGATATAAAAAGAACTCATTCTGTCGAAATTAGTCCTTTATTTGAAGCGAAAAGTTGCATAAAAGTAAAAGCAAACAGGTGGTCGGCTTGCTCCTTAGCAAGGCAGTATCAAGAGGGTCTTTACACCTCTACATCTCAGCAAAGACTGATTATCTCAAATCATGACAATGTTCACAGGTCAGAGAGTATTTTACACCAAAAATAAAGCAATTGGCAAGATTCATTACCGCCAGAAAAAATAACCGTTAATGATAAGAAATAGATATATTTAAATTTGGCGATTAAAGAGGGGTGTGTAATATTACAAAGTTCATCAGTAACCCTTTTGTGGTTTTTATGCGCTGGGAAAACCATCTGCGATCACGAAATATCGAGACAGAAATAACAATTTGTAACAACATAAACTGCGGATGTATATACATTTTGTGTTAAACTGAAATAATTACAAGGTTAAAAGTAAATGTATTATGATAACTAGCAGATGCTCAAAGTTCAGAATTAAAAATAAAGAAAAATAATACCGGACAAAGTGCATACACACGGCCAGAAACATAGAATAAATTGCATCTGCCTGCAAAAAGGATAAAGCGTTAATCTGTTAATAAATGAGACTTGATTTTAGAATAAAAGGAAAAGAGAAGCGATAACTTTTAACAAAAGAATTAAAAATGTTTTTTTTTTTTGCTTGTTATAAAAATGCATATATATGGATCTATACCATATATATATCACCCCAAAGCTGGCAAAAAATAATAATGAGTCTTACCAAAAACCTGTGCATCTCAAATATAAAACATATATACAATAAATTGAAAATGAGACATAATGCACTACAATATAAAGGACGTAAATATTATTATTATTATTTTTTATATATATATGATTAGAAAAATGCTATAAGGCAAGTAAAAATATGTATATATATGCACACATATGTCCATAGCTAGTCAAAAATAGTGCGTCTTCACAAGGTTTGCCCCTTTTTTTTAAAAATTGTCTTTCGAATTGAAAAAGTTTTTTTTTTTTTTGCAACAAATAAAAATTCAAACTATTTCTCCTGGCTGCCATTATATTATCAAATATAGCTTGCTAAAAATACATACATTGCAATGATGATAAACGTATAAAATGTGGCCATGCTATATGAAAAAGAAAGAATTGTGATCAGCAATTCTTAAAAAGTTCTTTGGTTTGTTTATACATTTGTTAAATGTTCCTTTTCACGTGAAAAATAAACAAAGTTAAACAATGTTGAACATCTCAAGTTGCATTACTATATCAACTAGCTGTGTTTACTCTTTTTTTTTATGAAAGTTTGTAAACTCAGAAAAGTTTTCTGGAGATACAGCTAAAGCTATGTTTACATTTTGCTATGCAATAGTACAGTTTTCTTTGCTTTTCTCTTTTTTATTATTTTGAAAAAATTGTAACACATGTTCAACTTACTTTCTTTGTTTACTAACAAACCATAAATATATCAAAATGCAAAAATTAAAACAGTTATAAAATACACAAAAATATTATTACAAGTTAAAAAGAATATATATGAAATGAAAATTGAAAAATTAAAAATTGTTTCGTGTATACACTCGGTCAAATTCAGTGCAATTCAATTCTGCTGAATGCGAATCTTTTTACCCTAAACTTGTATTTATTACAAGAAATATGACCATTGGTTATTGCTTTTGGTCATCACACATAGTTAAAAATAGTAAAATTTTCAAGTTATATTCCAGAGTGCAGAGAGCAATTAAGGTCACAGTCATGATTTTGTATTCCTTGACTATTATTATTATTATTTAATTAAATCTAGAGAATTCACAATAGAAATTTAAATATCACCATTGATACATTGAAATGGACTATCTGAATTAAAAATATTATAAAAAATGAAGACTTAAATGATAAACATACCTGAACTATTGTCATTCATTTGTTTTTTTTAAATATCAGCGTTATTTATTTATATATATATTATTATTTTTTTTTTTTAAAAGAATTGAAATTTGTCAAGAATATAGTAAATAGCTTCCCTGTATATAAAAATAACAAACGATACACCATGAACCAGTCATGAGCATCAAAAACTTAACAACCATATACAAGAATACTACAAACTAAATATAAATGGTACACGAGGATTTGCGCAACTCCTGTGTAGCAATGACTGACAAAACAACAATATAAAATATTAATTATGAGGGCGTAAATTATAGGGATGTGGCTGATTTAGAATTTGTCTAGTGTCTACAAAATTGCTAGGATTATTGTGATGACTTGTATCGAATAGATGATTATTACGAGGTGGAGCAAGGATGATTCTGTCTAAGTGAACTCTAAATATGGTATTATCAAGATGTGAGTTGAGTTTCATAATAGAAAAGGCTACAGGTGAGTGCTTTTGGACTACAACATAAGGTCCTGTATATTTGGGTTTAAATTTGTCAACAGATTTCAGATAAACAATGTCTTTTTTACAAATTGGTCTTAATTTAGCTGTCTTTTGGTGATAATTGTTTCTTTTAAATTGTGAATTTTTAATGTTGTTATATGCTTTTCTGTAAATACCATTTAAGTCATCAAATAGTTTATATGTTTCAACATTTTGATCCAAAAAAGGTTAATTTGCATTATAATTATAAGTGTCGAATATTAGTGATAGTTCTCGGCCAAAATGTAAGAAGTTAGGAGAGAATAAAGTGGAGGAATGTTTGGAACCGTTGTATAAGTTTTTGTGTATAGCAATAGCGTTTTCAAATGTATAAAAATTTTACAAAATTTATATGATTAACAGAATCTTTGTCTAGAATTTCCGGGATAACTTTAGTTACCAAAACATTCAACCGGTGGGCAAAATTTTTAATAGATTCATGCGGCAAAATGGTAAGCGTATTTAAATCATTTAAAGTTGCAGGGGCAGAAGTCTTAGCAAAAAAATCTGTTATTCTATTTTGAATAAACTCAAAGTCTGTAGCTTTGTATAAGACTGGGTCTTCTATCATATATTGCCGCGCTGAACCTTTAAGTTTTGATTTTAGAAAGCCACAGTTTCATCACGGGACAAGCCCTTAAGTTTTTCGTATGTTAAAATCTGATCAAAGAAAAAATTCACAAGGGAGGAATCTCCACAGAAATCATCAACTTGGAATTGAAAATTACTAGTCATTTTAAATTTTTAAATCTTTCTCTTTTAAAAATATGTGTATATGACCTCACACAAAAGTTTTAGCACAAAAATATCAATAAATTTATAAATAATAAATTAAATGCATAACACAGTAAAAATATTAAAATAATAAATTACTACCATCATTTTGCACAAATATATTTTTCACCTACCTTGGTGTTCTTCCATCTACACAAAACATCTAACTAGTTTAAAAATCATGAGCATATTATTATATGAAAGATAAAAATGAGAACCTATATTTATTATTATTATTATTATTATTAAAATAATAACCTTCAACAATTCAAAATATCATAACTCAGTACATTACTATGAGAAAAATTAAACTGCAGTAAAAACTTATCTTTTTTTTTAAAATCATTATTATCATTTTTCCCAACACTTAAATACTTTTAAAAACATAAGAATAAAAATTTGTAATTTTTTCTTTTACTTATAAATTAAAAATATATCGCGTGCATTGTACCAAAAAATGACGGGTTGAAGTAAAATATATGATATGTTAAAAATATTATAAGCTGTAAACCATTTTTAGTACCACTTTTTTTTTTTTTTTTTTAGTAAACCACTTTTTACACAAGGCAGTGGACACCTTAAAATTTTTCTTCTCTCTTTTTTTTTTTTTATTAATTCTCGATATCACTTTAATTAATTACGAAAATTAATTTGAAATCACTCTTTTTTTTTTGTAAGTAAAACAACATATAAGGAGGACGCGGAAAAACACATCCGGGCAAATTATAATTCCACTCGTCACTGTACCTAACCGATTGCCGACGCTACACAAAATATCTTTATAGAATTTCACACTATCAAATCTTTAGCACTTCACTACACGGAAGAAGCACTTTCACAATTTCTCCAAAAATCTTCCTTCAGCAACAAAATGGAAAGAAAAGAAAAGAAAACTTTTCTAACCGCCGAAGACACAAACACTGTTGTTGAATCCACATATTGAAAGATGCAAACGGGCGCATTTCACAAAAACGAAACTCAATTCACAAGCACAGTATGAAAAGGGGGAGAAAAAAAAAATTCTCCCGGACACGATATGTTGAACAGAGCTGCTAATTAGTCTCTACTTTTTTTGTTATCACGGTCGCTCCGTAATAAGTTGTTCCAATACCGCAAACACTAGAAGAGCGTGCGTCATCAAATACTTGCGTCTATTTTGACAAAAAGTAGGAGATATTCGGAGATTGCAGTGTATCAGGTCTGTAAATATCTTGATTTCAAACTTTTCCGCACACAGATTCCGTCAGTTATGAAGGAGATACAGTCCCATTTTGTAGATTGATAGACGCATGAAAAAGTTTTTTATACCAACGTAGCAAAGCGTACACACGCAAGCGAAGCCAGACCACCCATTTTAACGTACATACTTTACTTCAAAAATAGGCACCACTTTGTGTAGTATAGTTTTCGGTATACATTTGTTGTGGGTTTTGGGATTCTTTCTAAAACACAACTTACTTAAACTTAAAAAGCTCATTTATTACTCAATCTTCACTTGACAATTAAATATTTAGAGAAAAAATAAGTATACCCTGATTAGCTCCACTGAAATCTGTTGCCATGGAAAAGGTAGCAAATTATATTAAACTAATCAAAATATCAAAACTTAAGAATCCGAATAGGTTAATACAACAATGATAATTTTGAACTCATCATTTTAAGACAATATTAAATGTAGTAAGGGGCAACAGATTTCTAAATCAAGTAGCATACTGAATTGCATAAAGAACACCCAACTCCACTCCAACCCGATCAAGCTCAAATCTCCATACACATTAAATTAACAAAAGTGTAATCATCATATAATTTGGAAAAATGCAGACAACCTGAAATTCCTCCAATATGAGGACCAAAAGGAGAAAGAGTTAAATCCGTTAATAGAATAGGGATATGATGATGTACTAAAATTTTAGAACAACAATGGAGATTCTGAACAAGATCAGATCGGTTAGCCAAGAATCGTATAGTGGTATAAAATAACTGAAAACCCTTTTTTTTTTTTTTGTTAAAAAACAACCATTTTGTTGTTTGTTTTGAATAATACTTCAAAGAAAGGATAATTAAAAATTAAATTAATCAATTATAAAATTAGACTTAATTTTACTTTAGCAACAATTATCAGTATATTCAATACTGAGATAGGAACAATAATTACATCTAATAACCTTACGTAAACCCCAATTAATGTTCATTTAAACTATTGCTATGAATTTTAGATTTAAGAAATTTAAAAGTATTAATTTAGCAAAATTATAGCTTTCATATTTTTAATCACACTTACTGAGAGGTTAATTCCTTCTTATAGGTATGTTGTAATTATAAAAATATTAATTATTTAAAAATTATATATAAAGAAAAACATACCATATTTGAGAATAAACAAAAACTTTCTTTATTTGAATAATTAAAAATTATAAAAGTAAGGTAGTTCTCAAACAAAATATAATAATAACATAATAACAAAGTTGATCAAAAAAAAAAATACTGAAATTACTTATTATAACACTTTACATTAAGCAGCAAAGTCCCTAAAATTACCACAATACCATGATTTAAAGATGGATCAACTTTTCAAAATTTAGTTATTGATTAATTTTCAATTAAATATCATAAATCTTAAACTATTAACAAACCAACAATTCAAATGTCGTTCAATCATAAACAAAAAGGTTACATGTTAATCATCTTAAAATACCAATAATTATATTTTTTTGTTTCTCCAGGTATTTATAAATATTACAACAGTAGACAACATGTAATAAAGAAGAAATATGGGTTACTTACAATATACTTTGATATTTACTACCGTCAATGTGGGCACACTTCTTTGCATACATGTTAGTCTGCCATAATCTCTTTTTTTTTTATCAACCTATTCTTTTCAGCTGCCTCTACGAGTCAACACCGTTACTCCATACATCACTTGGAGATTTTGATTTATTCCCGATTCAAAACGTCGTCACATCACCGATACCTTGTAAAGCGGGCAAGTCTACTCAGCTAGTCACACCAGCCTTCTTAGTCTAGGATTAATAATGCCCCATCTCCAGAAATGATGCTCGTCTAATCATTAATTCATTTTTCGTCAAGGCATCAATAACAACCGCCGCTTAAGAAGTCAACACAAGACAACACTTTTTCTAGGAACGCCGCTACTACATGATGGGTCAAACATATTTTCTTTTCATTCGCCCTCTATCAGATACAGATCCTTACTTCGAAAATGCCCTTATAGCCTCTTTTCATCATAACCTCATGATTTAGGATAATTAATGTAGGGCCATCAATGCCCCACTCTCAAAAAAAATCTTCCAGAAACCTGTCCGCCTTCAACAACTTCGCGATCCAGCCCACAGGCCAGTCTTCGAGCCCCGTAATAAGTCGAATTTTTTTTTTTTTTTTTACGAGCCAAACGACAAGTATCACGGCCAAGCAAAAAACTACTGTAAACATTCATTCTCCCGCGCTGCTTGAAAAACGGGACCGATCCACTCCGCCAGGGGTACGGGAATGGAAACAAAAGGGAAAATGGACTCTCCTTGAAGGCACCAGCCTGTCGTTCCACCCTGCCAGCCGCTTCATGGGGGAAGGCAGCCATGTTTCACCCCCATGGCGTGTGCTGAAGGGGGTCCTGTGAGCCTCTGTTGACCTGGGCGCCAGCTATCCGCCTGATAGCAGAGCCCATTGAAGCCTGTCGTAAGCTTACAAAGCCTAATTGCGTATATAGTACACTCATAAGATAACGTAATTCCTATACAGGGCGGACGGTCTTTCTTTTAACCAAAACTAGACTAGGTGACTACAACACATGATTCAAGGGTATGGGAGAAAACGTACACGACTGCCCAATACACTATGTGTGGTCTTTTACTGAGAAACCTCCCTCCCTGCTATTTATCTTTCGTATTTGAAAACAGGAAGCAAAGCTAGACTATAAACGTTGAATTTACTTTGCAAAAAGAAAGAAGAAAAAATAAAAACTGATTTTATTATTATTATTACAATTACTTTTATTTATTTAAATTTTTATTAGAAACAGAAAAAAAAAGAGTGCTTTTAAATAAATGTTGAGAAAGTTATTTAAATAATTAATGTAGATTAAAAAAAAAATTGTTGAAACCAACCGTAACAAGATTGCTCCCCCCGGCTAATTAAAAAAAATTTTTTTGAGAAAACAAATTATTTTTTTGAAAGGTAACTGGGTACCACATGGCATGCTGGGACCTCAACACTGAAAAAACTGACCCACAAACACAGATCATACATCGATCCGGGACGGGATCCAGAGAGTTCACCGCTGAAATACCACCCTGACAATATATTCCGGATATATACAACCAGAGCTCGCACATCCGTAGAAACCATTACCTAAAATATTACCTGAAACATGACCATAAAAGAGTACTACCAGAGGAGGGACCACAAGGCTGATTTTACCACTAAAATGACCAAGATATTCTCTGCACCTGTAAAAGAACACATGTTCCACCTGACTGTGAAACCTCATTTCCCTACTACTGTCATTCCTACGCATAACTGCATCCTACCTGAAATTTCTGGTAACAGAACTGTAAATAATACATAAATTGAATTTTGAGAAAAAAAAAAAAAATTAGCCGAAAAAGAAGAGAAGTGCCCACTGATTGTCATTATACTGCTTATATACATAACTTCAATAATTGGCATCACAGTATATTACAACACTATCTATTAATGTAAATAAGTACTAGTAATATCATAGTTACAACACTGTAAATGTCAATGAAATTTGTAAAACACATATTAATTCTATTATACAAAAATACACAAGAGCAACTGGTGACACACAAAAAAAAAATATATACATATACATCTGTAAGACACATATTATGGTATCACAGACCATGGTAGGGAGTTACGCACACATTTATAACATTTTTCTACAAGAAGCCATGTTGTTTTTGAGAAAAGTCCAATGATTCGGTTCACTGTGTAGATTTTACAAATGCACTTACAAGTAATGTGCATGGGAAAGAGTATCTCTGCCTCTGTGCTACTTATAGCACAAGCAGTTTCGGGCCCCTTGGGCACTACAGGGAAAACATTCCACCAAAACTTAAAAAGAAGGGTGGTGACGTATGTCACCAGGAAGGAAAACACACATTCCACAAAAATAGGAAGTAGAATAAAGAAAATAGTTAATTTTAGCACTTTTAGCCACACACAACAACATATAGGCATGTACATGAGACAGTATGTACAAGAAAAAGAAAAAGGGTCCACACTCCTTAAAGTTAAAAGTTCAAATAAACCCACAAATTGCATAGTAAATAATAAATCCATCTGATTAAAGTGCATTAATTAAAGTAAACCCACACTTAAAAGATTATATACAAAACACAGATGCATTTAAAAAAGGAAAACGCAGAACAATTTTGGCAAAAGGGTAACCAAACATACCCTCCTAAAAAAAATTTAAAGTAACAAAAATTACATTCGTTTTTTTTTTTTTTTTTTTTTTTTTTTTGCAAAAATACACCCAAAATCTACGAAAACTGGGTGTGGACGGGTATATACCACATAATCTACCATAAAACAGACAAAAACCTTAAGTATAAGCATAAAAAGGGTTAAAAATGCCTACATGAAAGTATCAAAACACAACCAAAACAAACCTTTAATACGCTAGAAAAACTAAGTTCCGTTTTAAAATGCCCAAGAAAATAATTAAATATACATACACATTAACTAAACTATAAATAAATACAAATAAACAAGGTAAAATTGATAAAAATGCCTGAATAACGAAAAAAAATAGTTAGTATTTATAACTCGGACGGTCTCTTCTATCCCGTAGCGAATAGTCGGTTCTAGAAATCGATATTGAACGACTACTTCTATTCGATTTAGCAGCTGGACGAATCGATGAACGAGACCTGCGCGAATCGCTGTGCGCAGCAGCTGAACTGCTTTCTGCCGTGGCTGAATTTTTACCTACGCGCATCTCGCTGCCTTCTGCCGTTGCTAAATTTTTATTTACGCACATCTCGTTATTCTCTGCCGCTGCAATCTCCGGAGAAATGGGAGGTGGGGGAGAGGGATTTATGATTTCAGTCGCGTCGCTGTCTGTTTCCTCCACTTCCGGCGCTACCGGAGTTTCGTTATTGTTGACGTTCACTACTGCTGGTGCGCGGTCACTATCATATGGTGCCCAGGGAATGAATCGGTTACGCTTACACCTGCGTACAGGAGGAGAATCCCGCGGTTGGTGTGGTGAATCAATGGTCACGTTTTCAGTCGATCCCAGGCCAATTGTTTGTTTTGGTTTACTTGACCAGATGGGGAGTCTGTCTTTGAAAGAAGACAACCTGTCAACATGGACAACCTGACAATTTTTGGGATTAGCAACTAGCGCTATTTTAAAATTAACCTCATTTAGCTTCTCAATTATAGTAAAAGGACCATTATTTTGCTTGCTTAATTTTTTTGTATTACCAGGGGCGACTGTGGGTGTAAATAACCACACAAGATCTCCTATTTTAAAATTTTTATCAACAGCTGTCTTTTCACGGTATTTTTCCTGCTGCTCAGAAACTTTAATTACATTACTATGTACTTCAGTGTATACTTTTTGAAGAGCTGGGATTAAGAGTTCGCAAAAAGAGGGTGCATCATTATAATTAAAAGAAGGTGGTTGAGAAAAGAGATTATATGGTAGATTCATATTTCTACCATACATAACTGCAGCTGGGCTAAGTTTAGTTGAAGAGTGGACAGCTGAACGCATAGCTAGTAGTGCAAATTTGAGTTTAGTGTCCCAGTCAGATTGATTTTGGTTGACTATGTGACAAAGTGCATTTTTAAGAGTACGATTCTGTCTCTCCACTTGCGAGTTGCCAGCCGGGTGATAAGATGAGGTCTTAATATGTTTAATACCAAACATTTTATATACGTGCTCTATCGCATCTGAAATTAGATTCTTCGCATTGTCCGTCGTAATAAAACAGGGTGCTCCGTAGCGTGAGATGAAGTCAGCTAAAGTGTCCGCAATGACATCTGAAGTGGTTGAACTAACCGCATATGCTTCTGGCCACTTAGTAAATGAATCTATATATGCGACAATATACTTATTTCCCGAAAAAGTTTGTGGTAAGGGTCCAATGAGATCCAAATGAACCTTGTTCATGGGAAACTGGGGGGTCGGCATACGTTGCAGAGGGGCGAGCTGGTTCGCTCTATAAGCTCTCTTCTGCTGGCAACTAATACATGACTCCACTAGATGCTTGACATCTGACGACATTCCTGGCCAATAGAAGTGCTCACGAATGCGATCAATGGTCTTTTGAAAGGCTTGATGACAAGCCGCTAGGGACTCATGTGTTAGTGCAAAAACTTGAGTAACCAATTCTTTTGGCACGACTAACTTTACAGGTTTATTCAAAATAGCTGACTCCCTTGTATCCTCACAAACTAAAATGTCATCTCTAAAAAAAAATTTCATGTATTTAGGAGCAATTTCTACACCTTGGTCTAGTTTTCTTGCAATCTCGCAGCATTTCTTGTCTGATTTTTGTAATTCACCAATTTTTTCAAGTAGATTGGAATGAGGCATAAAAGTAACTTCCTTTTCGACTTGTATACAAAAATTACAATTAACAGTATCATTGGAGTTATCATTGTTGACATACCTCGAAAGGAAGTCTGCGACACTGTTACACTTACCTTTAACAAACTTGATTGTAAAATTAAAGTCTGAGAGAGTGCAGATCCATTTAGCCATGCGAGATGTAGGGTCGTGAATTTTTAACATAAATGTTAGAGGTGCATGGTCTGTATAGATGAAAAAATGGGTATTAGCAATGTAACATTTAAAGTGGGCAGTAGCCCAAACTAAAGCTAGTAATTCCCTTTCAGTGGTGGAGTAGCGGGTCTCAGCATCTTTCAATTTTCTGCTGGCAAAGGCAACAGGATGGAGCATGTTATTTTCATCTAATTGTGATAACACTGCCCCTAATGCTTCGCCACTGGCATCACTATATAAGTGGAATTCTTTCTCAAAATCAGGGAGTGCAAGACATGGTTTTGAAATAAGAGCCATTTTAAGGTCTTCAAATTCTTTCTGTGCATCTTCATTCCACGAAAATTTTCCTGTCTCTTTCGTTAAGTTGATTAGATTTTTAGCTCTCTTAGTAAAATCTGGTATAAATCTCCTATAAAAGGATAGAGTTCCAATGAATGACCTAACAGCCTTTCGGGTAGTTGGAGGTTTAAAATTTTCTATTACGGCAATATTTTTATTGATAGGTGATACTTGGCCACTACAAATCTCAAAACCTAGATATTGTATTTTATTCGAAAGGAAAGTGCATTTACTGGGCTTAAGTTTAAGTTTATGCAGTCTTAACCTATCAAAGACCATGTTAAGCTTCTCAAAATGAGAATTAACATCACAGGAGGCAATTACAATGTCGTCGATATAAACAAGAATTCCAAGATTGCCTAAATCACCGAAAATAGCATTCATAAGTCTTTGGAAACTGTTACCTGAATTTGAGAGCCCAAAACAGTTACGGGTCCACTCAAAAAGTCCCTTGTGGGTGATTATTGCAGTTTTATGCCTATCCTCTGGGCGAATAACCTGTTGAAAAAAACCACTAGTTAAATCTAGCGTTGAAAAAAATTTAGCCCCGCTTAAAGCATCAACCGAGTCGGTGATGTTAGGTATTGGATAAGCATCTTTAACAAGATTTTTATTTAGTCTTCTGTAGTCAACAGCAAGTCGATAGGAACCGTCTGATTTCCGAACCAGAATAACCGGAGAAGCAAATTCAGACATGGAAGGGGAAATTATGTCCGCCTGTAACAAAGTATTAAGTTGGTCTTCCATTTCTTGACGTAATTTGTAGGGGACTCTATAAGCTTTGCCTTTAACTGGTTTATTTGAAGTTAAGTTAATTTCATGCGGGATTGTATCACAGCCGGGTAAATCTAAGACCGATGCTGCAAATACATCTTTGTTTTTGTCTAGAAAATTTTGCATTTTAAGTTTTAATGGGGGTTCTAAATGATCTAAATTAATTTCAGAGCTCCAAGTGAGATCAGCGTGATCAAAGTCACCAATTGGAGGGGCCAAATTTATATTATAGGTTAATTTATTATCAGTTACGGGTATATTTGACTGGTCTACACATTTTTGAATTTTGGCAACAAAGGTTCCTTTATTTAAATGAATACTATTGTCTGAAAAATTTGCAAATGAGATATATAGGCCATGTTCTTTAGTGCAAATGGCTCTGGAGGTAGGGAGACCTTGATTTAAATTTTTCGCCAAAGGTTCTAACATAACAATATCATTCTCCTTAATAAAATTTTCCTTATAGCTTTTAACCTGAGCTAACATTTTTGACTGCGGGGGAATTGAAATTTTGCTACATAACACAGCGAAACTTATATTTTTATTTTTATTGGTTTTATCACTACTGCTATCTTCATTGCTCTCCTCCTCGACTTCAGGTACCTTATCCTCTATACTTACCAAATCTTCACTTTCATCAATATTACAAATTTCAGTAGTCTCTTCAGCTAAATTACCCTGAGTTACCTGACTCGCTGCTGAAAGAATGTTGTCGACACTTTGAATACTTGAAAAATTTTCAGTGTTATTACCCTCAGAGCTACCGCCTGATGTTGTTTGCATGCAAAAGTTCTGCGCAACACTTTCAACTTCCTTATCTGACTCAGTTTGAATGACTATCTCAACATCTTTTCCCATATTACTCAACTGCGGGTCCTGAACTACCATATTTTCACTACTATGATTCCCATTTTCAATATTAACTGAGTCATGAACTTTCTCACATGCACAATTTTCAGGAGGGCCATTGGCATTACTACTTTTTGAATTCTCCCCTACTTTGTTGACACATTTTATATTTACAGAATTATTTTTAACACAATCATTATTTATACAATTATTATTAGAATTTACACTATATACAGAGTTAGAAATATTTACAGAATTAGTAGCAAGACAAGTATTACACCCTGAAGTATTACTTGGGGTTTCTACGCTTTGTTTACATTGGCCTGAAACTGGCACTTTAAGAGCGACAGCATTTGTATCACAATTTATACTTGCCCGGTACTCTTTCAAAAATGGCATTCCCAAAATCATATTAAATTCCTCTGCTAATTTACCTTCCACTACATAGAATTCAGCTTGACATTGAACATTATCAAAAACAAATTTTAAAAATACTTTCTTATTTAGGTGAACTTTCTCACCGGTGACAGTCATAATGGGGATATTGCAATTCTCCGTTTCAAAATTCTCTAAATAGTTACAATCCGTACCACTCAGGAGATTAATTGCAGAACCAGTGTCACATAATGCATTCAGGCAAACTTTATTTATGTAAATTCTTGCAGTTGGTAATGTATACGATTGGGGCTGAAACATACTATACACAGTTGGGGGGTCCAGGGGCCTGTTGGGGATCGACTTGACCACATTTGATCCGGCCACTAATAGTTTAAAGCCTCACTTTCATTGTTAGCTACTGGGGTGTTATTTACCGCCTGCTCCTCATTTCTGTTCGCAGCTGTACTCCTATTGTTTTGGTAATAACCACCTCTTCTTCCCCTATATCCGCCTCGCTGATTGTGGTTCCCTCTAGGATTTTCACCTCTGTTTCTATAATTTTGCCCACGGCTCCTGAAATTTTGACCACCTCCCCTTCTAAAATTATAGTCGACAAAATTTAGTGGACAATCTCTGGCATAGTGGCCTTGTACGGAACACTTATAGCAGGTTACGGGTCTTACCTCTTGGTTTTTTTTTCTGCATATCCCTAGCCCTAAGATCAACTAAACTGTCTATCTTTGCTGCTAAAACATCAATTTGTGATTTCAGCTGGTCTATCTCCTTCTTTTGTGAGCTATCTTGCTGAAAAACTGCAGCACAGGGTAGGTTTTGGGTCAAATTAGGGTTGAGAAGTTCCTCGCGGTGGTTGTAGAAAGGGTTAATGCTCCTATAAGCCTTTTCCTCAAGAAGCGCAATTTTGAGGACCTCTTCTGGGGATTGTGGATTTCTCGCAATTACCCCCTTTCGCACTTCTGGTGTAAGATTGCTCAATAGCATGGAGTGTAGTAGAGCCGTTCGGCTTTTATCGACTACTTCACCCTGGATACCTTCAATTACAAGGGCTCTTAATGACATATCATATGCCTTGTCATAAAACTCCTGAACACTCATATTGGGTGGCTGTTTAAAATTTAAAAAATGACTGAGGGCAACATCTGGTGTGGCCTGTGAAGTATAACTCTCTTTTAAGATTTTTAATAGCTCATCAGATGTTTTCGCTTTGTGAATTTTTATTCGCCTAGAAGCAGCTCCTGAAAGTCTAGCAAGTAAAACAAACTTCTTTTCCTCCTCAGTCCAGTCGAATAATTTTGAAAAACTCTCAAATTTCTCAGAAAAATCTGAGAAGCAGACTGAGCTGGCCTCTCCATTGAATGGGGGAATATTAGACAAATTATCCACTAAAGCATTTTTTCGCTGAATAGTGGCAATTGCTTCCGAGTGCTTATCAGCCATAGTTAGAGTTAGAAAATGACAAACAAACCAAAAAAAAAATGAAAAAAGGGGGGGGGGGACAACTTAAAAATGAGAAAAAGAGAGGGGAAAGGAAAACCTTATAAATACATAAAACTTAAGTACAGGACTATGCTTTTTGTAAATAAGAAAAGGTTATGCTCACAAGACATAATTTTGACTGGGAATTGTCGCTTACTAGCACAGAGAGAGAGCCTAGACCTCTTTTTACACTTGAACATATAAATAAAATTTTAATTGCAAAAACACCCAGTTGCTCTTTGATACATAAATACATACAAGTAAAAAAAAATCAATAACCCAGAGACCGAATTGTTACGGCTCCATTTGTTGTGGTGTTCTGGGGTTCTTTCTAGAATAATTTATTTAAATTTAAAAAGCACATTTATTACTCAATCTTCACTTGACAATTAAATATTTAGAGAAAAAATAAGTATACCCTGATTAGCTCCACTGAAATCTGTTGCCATGGAAAAGGTAGCAAATTATATTAAACTAATCAAAATATCAAAACTTAAGAATCCGAATAGGTTAATACAACAATGATAATTTTGAACTCATCATTTTAAGACAATATTAAATGTAGTAAGGGGCAACAGATTTCTAAATCAAGTAGCATACTGAATTGCATAAAGAACACCCAACTCCACTCCAACCCGATCAAGCTCAAATCTCCATACACATTAAATTAACAAAAGTGTAATCATCATATAATTTGGAAAAATGCAGACAACCTGAAATTCCTCCAATATGAGGACCAAAAGGAGAAAGAGTTAAATCCGTTAATAGAATAGGGATATGATGATGTACTAAAATTTTAGAACAACAATGGAGATTCTGAACAAGATCAGATCGGTTAGCCAAGAATCGTATAGTGGTATAAAATAACTGAAAACCCTTTTTTTTTTTTGTTAAAAAACAACCATTTTGTTGTTTGTTTTGAATAATACTTCAAAGAAAGGATAATTAAAAATTAAATTAATCAATTATAAAATTAGACTTAATTTTACTTTAGCAACAATTATCAGTATATTCAATACTGAGATAGGAACAATAATTACATCTAATAACCTTACGTAAACCCCAATTAATGTTCATTTAAACTATTGCTATGAATTTTAGATTTAAGAAATTTAAAAGTATTAATTTAGCAAAATTATAGCTTTCATATTTTTAATCACACTTACTGAGAGGTTAATTCCTTCTTATAGGTATGTTGTAATTATAAAAATATTAATTATTTAAAAATTATATATAAAGAAAAACATACCATATTTGAGAATAAACAAAAACTTTCTTTATTTGAATAATTAAAAATTATAAAAGTAAGGTAGTTCTCAAACAAAATATAATAATAACATAATAACAAAGTTGATCAAAAAAAAAAATACTGAAATTACTTATTATAACACTTTACATTAAGCAGCAAAGTCCCTAAAATTACCACAATACCATGATTTAAAGATGGATCAACTTTTCAAAATTTAGTTATTGATTAATTTTCAATTAAATATCATAAATCTTAAACTATTAACAAACCAACAATTCAAATGTCGTTCAATCATAAACAAAAAGGTTACATGTTAATCATCTTAAAATACCAATAATTATATTTTTTTGTTTCTCCAGGTATTTATAAATATTACAACAGTAGACAACATGTAATAAAGAAGAAATATGGGTTACTTACAATATACTTTGATATTTACTACCGTCAATGTGGGCACACTTCTTTGCATACATGTTAGTCTGCCATAATCTCTTTTTTTTTTTATCAACCTATTCTTTTCAGCTGCCTCTACGAGTCAACACCGTTACTCCATACATCACTTGGAGATTTTGATTTATTCCCGATTCAAAACGTCGTCACATCACCGATACCTTGTAAAGCGGGCAAGTCTACTCAGCTAGTCACACCAGCCTTCTTAGTCTAGGATTAATAATGCCCCATCTCCAGAAATGATGCTCGTCTAATCATTAATTCATTTTTCGTCAAGGCATCAATAACAACCGCCGCTTAAGAAGTCAACACAAGACAACACTTTTTCTAGGAACGCCGCTACTACATGATGGGTCAAACATATTTTCTTTTCATTCGCCCTCTATCAGATACAGATCCTTACTTCGAAAATGCCCTTATAGCCTCTTTTCATCATAACCTCATGATTTAGGATAATTAATGTAGGGCCATCAATGCCCCACTCTCAAAAAAAATCTTCCAGAAACCTGTCCGCCTTCAACAACTTCGCGATCCAGCCCACAGGCCAGTCTTCGAGCCCCGTAATAAGTCGAATTTTTTTTTTTTTTTTTACGAGCCAAACGACAAGTATCACGGCCAAGCAAAAAACTACTGTAAACATTCATTCTCCCGCGCTGCTTGAAAAACGGGACCGATCCACTCCGCCAGGGGTACGGGAATGGAAACAAAAGGGAAAATGGACTCTCCTTGAAGGCACCAGCCTGTCGTTCCACCCTGCCAGCCGCTTCATGGGGGAAGGCAGCCATGTTTCACCCCCATGGCGTGTGCTGAAGGGGGTCCTGTGAGCCTCTGTTGACCTGGGCGCCAGCTATCCGCCTGATAGCAGAGCCCATTGAAGCCTGTCGTAAGCTTACAAAGCCTAATTGCGTATATAGTACACTCATAAGATAACGTAATTCCTATACAGGGCGGACGGTCTTTCTTTTAACCAAAACTAGACTAGGTGACTACAACACATGATTCAAGGGTATGGGAGAAAACGTACACGACTGCCCAATACACTATGTGTGGTCTTTTACTGAGAAACCTCCCTCCCTGCTATTTATCTTTCGTATTTGAAAACAGGAAGCAAAGCTAGACTATAAACGTTGAATTTACTTTGCAAAAAGAAAGAAGAAAAAATAAAAACTGATTTTATTATTATTATTACAATTACTTTTATTTATTTAAATTTTTATTAGAAACAGAAAAAAAAAGAGTGCTTTTAAATAAATGTTGAGAAAGTTATTTAAATAATTAATGTAGATTAAAAAAAAAATTGTTGAAACCAACCGTAACACATTAGTTGACGTTTACATTCTAATAATATTATCGAAGAGTTGGCCTGATCGTCACAGTGGATAGTTTACTATAATAGTACATAATTGTTAAAATAAAGTGCGTTGAATCGCAAAAACACTTCAGATGCGTTTCCTGAGTAAAGAGACACAACAATAGTTCGGAGATATAAAAAGAACTCATTCTGTCGAAATTAGTCCTTTATTTGAAGCGAAAAGTTGCATAAAAGTAAAAGCAAACAGGTGGTCGGCTTGCTCCATAGCAAGGCAGTATCAAGAGGGTCTTTACACCTCTACATCTCAGCAAAGACTGATTATCTCAAATCATGACAATGTTCACAGGTCAGAGAGTATTTTACACCAAAAATAAAGCAATTGGCAAGATTCATTACCGCCAGCAAAAATAACCGTTAATGATAAGAAATAGATATATTTAAATTTGGCGATTAAAGAGGGGTGTGTAATATTACAAAATTCATCAGTAACCCTTTTGTGGTTTTTATGCGCTGGGAAAACCATCTGCGATCATGAAATATCGAGACAGAAATAACAATTTGTAACAACATAAACTGCGGATGTATATATATTTTGTGTTAAACTGAAATAATTACAAGGTTAAAAGTAAATGTATTATGATAACTAGCAGATGCTCAAAGTTCAGAATTAAAAATAAAGAAAAATAATACCGGACAAAGTGCATACACACGGCCAGAAACATAGAATAAATTGCATCTGCCTGCAAAAAGGATAAAGCATTAATCTGTTAATAAATGAGACTTGATTTTAGAATAAAAGGAAAAGAGAAGCGATAACTTTTAACAAAAGAATTAAAAATGTTTTTTTTTTTTGCTTGTTATAAAAATGCATATATATGGATCTATACCATACCCCATACCCGCAAATATAACGAATAATTTGTTCAAGAAAACCACCTTCCCCTACATTAACACGATCATTAAAAAAATAATTATATTTTTCTGATAATTAGAACATAACGAAGACACTACGCTAAAATAGCCGCCAGATGGCACTCCTTCCCATCCTCAAAATCAAATCTATATCTTAATTAGTTATAATTTTTGTTCGTCAGTAAAAATTGGCAATTATTTCCTTTCATTTTTGCAAACTAAATGGAGGGATCGGCCAGAGAAACAGATCTCTAAGTAATTCAGTTTTTAATGAAAGTTGATCCCTGTCTGAAGCTTTCTCGGATTTTTTTTTTACTAGCGCCGTCAGCTTTTTGCAAAAAATAAAATTAAAAAATACCGGCCGAATTTTTCAAAAATTGCATTGTCGGATGCAGAAAATTATTTTACATATGCTCATAAATTTTCAAATCGACATCTTAATTAGTTTTCTCAAAATTCGCTAATCAGTAAATCAATTTCGAATTCGTTCATTTCCGCTTGCAAATCGGGAACAGGAGTGCTTTTCTTTAGCCATTTTGGTAAAACAGATGGCATTTTCAATGCGATGTGTTTAATGAGATTCTAAGTAATATCTAGTCTAATTATCAAAATATTAAAATTCTGATTCTCAAGTGCACCAGGACAGGTTTTGGACTACCTAAATCTAAATTTTTAGGCTTCTAGGTGAGCTAGATTTTCCTAGTCATCGCCAACTGACACACAGACAGACAGACACACACACAGAGCGAAACTTTATTTTATTAGTATAGAAAAAAATAGTACAATTTTCGGCAATTAAGAATTAAAATAGAGTGGTAAGCAATATAAGGTAAAGCCAGGAGAGATGGCGCGGTCGGAGAGATTGCGCACATAGAGGTTCGCAGCGACTCCAGGTAGTTGTACAACAACAGTAGTGGAGTGTCTACTTGAAAGTGCACGTTGATTGCTTTGAACGTCTAAGATAATGTATTGATACTTTGTTTTGTTTTTCCAAAGTAAGTGCTTGAATTTTCATAGCTATTCATCAGAATTTCTATACAATGTCAAAAGTACAAAGTATTTTAAACTTAAACGATTTCTCATAAGCTACTAATCTAGACTAACAATGTGAACATCAACGGTTCGTTTTAGAAGAGGTCATGTTATATGAAAGGCTGCGCAATCTCTCCTACCGAAATTGAAGAGTTTGCGCATCTGCTACTTAGGAGAGATGGCGTAGTGTTCCCATTAGTTTCCATGCTAGGAGAGATTACGCAGCTTATTGGTAAATTTGCATATAAAAATGAAAAATGAAAATGGATTAATTTTAAGTTAAACGTGTTTTTAGGTAACATAATTTTATTTTATAATCTTATCTGGACTTGCTTTTTCTTATTCTTTAATTTTTTTCCTTTAATTAAAATTTTTTAATCGTTTTTAAAATTATTTCCTTTTTCTGATTCTTTAATCATTAGGTTGAAATATTCACTCCTAATACAATACTATTTGTTCACAAAAACTTTACAGCAATGTCATTTATGTGTAATTATTTTTGTTAACAATTTAATTGTAGTTATTATTAGTAACAATCTCTCCTACCTATGTGCGCAATCACACCAACCCCGTAAAGACAGATTGCGCAAAATAACTTTCTTGGTTTTATTACAACTGTTCTATTAAATTGCAACATAACAACAAAATAGCAATGGAAATGCATAAAAAACAAATGAAGTAAAAATTATTCATGAATAGTTTAGCAAAAAAATAATATTTAGATTTTTTATTGCTATTCTTTTGAATTGTGCGCAGACTATCCTAGCTTTACATTATCCCGACCACCTTTCAAAGAATTAACATAATTTCATAAAAAAAGGGACTCCTCCTGCTTTTAGTTTTTAGGTGCGTTTGAAATTATATAAATACGTAGCACCTATAGTCGTCGTCTGGTCCGCCCGTCTGTCTGTCTGTCCATCTATTCGTCTGTCCGAATATAACAGCGAAAAAACTACCCAACCGAATGGTTTGAAAGTTAATATATATTATCGTTTCAGAATTTTGTCGAGTCATTTCAAATTTTATGAAAATCGAATCAAAACTTAAAAATATATTAATAAAAGTTTCCTTCATTCTATCAACTCCTATCATATATAATCTATACATAGTTGAAAACCTCCCGATTTTTTGATTACCAGTAAAATCTTACAAAAATTTTCGCTTTATTAAATGGCAGAAATTGTACGATTCAACAAAACAAATATTTTTTCATAAAAATACTGGTACGGAAAAAATCGGGAGGTTGGCAACTATGTATAATTAAAGCGCAAGTCGTGTGACTGAGGAAAACAAATACGGGCTAAAGATTTCTTTTTTCATATTCCAGGCGGAAATTTTTATTCAAAATTATATTTTCAAATAAAATTGCATAAAAATCACATTTTTAGAAAGATCATTCAGAAAAAATGTTTGTTTGAGAGATGAGTTTGATTAAAAAATTTATAGATTTTGAGATAACTTCAGTTAAAATTAGGTTAACAGCACAATATTCATCCCGATATCCATTAATGTAAATAAACACAAGAGATTCGTTCATCGTGAGTCATAGAAATATTAAACCATGGAGGTAATCACTCGTAAAGCAAGATCTTCATGGGGAATTTTGCAGCGGTATCTGGTGTCGAAAAAAAAATTCCCATCTGTAAACGTGGCATACGTATAATAAGAGAAAAGAAAGGCATGCTCATTTCGCTCACAACAAACGATATAAGAGAAAAGAAAGGCATACTCATTTCGCTCACAACAAACGATATAAGAGAAAAGAAAGGCATGCTCATTTCGCTCACAACAAACGATATAAGAGAAAAGAAAGGCATGCTCATTTCGCTCACAACAAACGATATAAGAGAAAAGAAAGGCATGCTCATTTCGCTCACAACAAACAATATAATTATTTTCACTGAAATAAGAACGAATTTTTTTTTTCATTATAAAACTAGTTATAGTAATACCGCACCTCATTTGTCGTCACGTTTAACGTACAATTTCTAACTTGTTTTTTTTTCTTTTTGAGATAAGCTTTTAAGGGGGGGGGGGGGGAGGGGATCACGTCGAGCAGCCTGAAAATTACAATAATTAAACCAGTGCAAAAAACTGTATTTTGAAAACCAAATGAATGAAATACAACAATTTTTTTTTCTATAATTTCTCACATTCTTGTAGTTATACAAAAACACTTAAATTATATACATTTTGCAATATTAATTAATTAAATGATAACGACAAAAATGGCTTTTTAAAAATATAAATACTAAAATATGCATTTTGCGCGCAAGATTAAAAAAATTCTACTGGCAGACACATACTTAATATGTCATTTATTTTTACTTATACTACTATATTTTACACTGAACCTAAATTTAAAAGTATATTGAAATTTATTAGCATAATTAATGGCTTTTATAATGATATTCACTAAATTTACCAAAAATTTTAAATTTAATTTTTCAATACAAAATTTTCCAATGCAGAAATCAGATTAAATTTAGGTTCAGCATAAAAGTATACATGAAAATTAAGTATACGCAAAATTTCAAGGTTCTATGATAATTAGTTTTTTAACCCTAGAATACTAACCTGCGTAGATTTTACTCACACACCCAGGAAATGCGCGTACAAATTATATTACAAGGATATGTTTAATCAATATTTTTCTGAATAAAATTTAAATGTATGAGTGTATATATAAGAATTATTTTTTTTAATATGCCTTAAATGTACTTTAAATATGGAATGAGTAAATTTTACGCATGTGGTAAGTATTTAAATACTAAATATAAAGATTAGTATTCTAGGGTTCATGAGAGTGCGCGCAATGCCAAAAAACACTGTTTTGAGAAAAGGACTTCAAAGGTAACTTTATAGTATGACAGGAAATGGCTTTTTACAAGATATTCTTAGCTCTAACTTCTTTCCTAATTGGAATTTTTGTAAAATTCTTTTTGCAGTGTATTTCAGTGTATTTTGCAGTGTAAAAAAAAATTCCTCCCATTGTTTTCATAAATGAAATGAAATATTTGTCTCAAATGAGTGATGCCACAGAAATAAAATACCGCAACGATGATTATAAAATAATGTTCAATAAAGATAACGTGGGACATTAATGCTGCACGGGTTTATTTTATATATTTATTATTAAAAAGTAGGAATTGACTTAAAAAAATATATTACTTGTCTTTCTAGTAAACACAACAAATTTCAAACATACTTCGCACCTGGTTTCTCAAACAGCGGATTATATGAAATTGAATAAGTATTTCAAATGTTGGGTTATTTTATATTTTGGAATGAAATAATTTTATAATCATTTAACGGTTTTAATAATAACTGTATTTTCATAAAAATAGAAGAAAAACACACACACACAAAAAAAAACAGACCATTTTGATGTAAAAAAAGTTACCAAAAATAGAGAAGGAAATTTGGGTTAAAAATGATAACGATATCAAAAAACAACCCCTAGATATATCTTACTATATCAAGGCCAGATCCCCCCCTCCCACCTAATGATATTGTTATATATGCACAGCTCCTAAAAGATGGCTGTTATGTAATCATATATTACATAATATTAGCAATAAAAGATGGAATGACGGCAAGAGACATTCTTCACTAAGCCACAATAGATTTTTTTTTTTTTTTTGCACGATCATTAAAAATGAAGGTTGCTTATATAAGTGTGAGAAGAAGAATATTTTATGTATATTAGATGTGTGTTTTGAGAATGACTGTAAAGGTGCATTTTACATTCAGATAGAGCATGCTTAAGTATCTGAGATTATATAATTTTATTTAATCGTACCTTATGGTAGAGAGAGTCACTATAGATAAATATATGTTAGATAGGAAAAATCCACAAATAATACTTAATTTTTTTTTTCATTTTACGAAAATTTATTATGCTTAGTGTGTTGTTCTAAAACCTATTTTTGTTTGTCTGATTTTCTTTTTTTAGTACGGCTATTTTAAAAGACTCTTCGATTCGAAACTGAAATAAGTGTAGACTTTAGAAAAAAAGTCAAATTGTTGGAAGACACAAGAATGTAGTTTCTTTTAACTTCCCGAACTTGTGGTAAAAAATAAAAAATCGCATGCTATTACAGAAAATTAGTATGTTCTCATCACGTCATACTATAAAAACCTTGCTAGAAAATGATCCAGAAAAAGAAATTCAAAAATTATATTATCTAATTAATAAATTGAAGACGGATTTAGTAAATATTAGAAGATGATAATACACCTTGATCCATCCACCTTGCACATGATAATACACCTTGATCCATTTTAAGAGGGGAGGTCTTATACCGAGAAACTACTAATGATTAAATGTTTTTCTTGGGACTTTAAAAGTGTCCGTCAGTTGCCATGTTGCCAATAAAAAATGTCAATTTTATTGAAAGTACTCAGCAGATAAATACATGTTTTAAAAAATGTGTAAAACTTTCAAAATATTTTAACGTATACCGAAATTGGTGGTCATTGAAAAGAAATTTGTTAGTATGGTAAAGATACCATATATATTCTTTTCAAAATTAAAGAAATCTATATTTAAAGTATTTTATTAAATATATTTTCCCTTTTCTGCATTATCACATTTTATATACATTCCCGGCTGTTAAAGGCGCGGCCGATTTTCCTTTCTCTCTCAACGAAATGTTAAATAGTCAAAATCATACATATTGTTATCAAATTATCATTAACGTATTTTAATCTCCCTGCCAGCTCTCAATGTAAAATAAATAATACAATGTGTAAAATGTTTTCTCTCTCAAGGTCAATTTTGACTTTTTAAAGTAGACCAGGTGTTCATCCGTCTTCCTGGCGTCAATAAAGCATTTTTGCAAAATGCCTTTCCCATTAATTCCCAAAACACAAAAACCGTCAAAATTCTAAATTACTCTTTTTTAGCCAAAGTGTGCTCTTTGCCAAATATACAAAGTGATTATAAAAAAACTATCCCGATATATGAGCCCATAACTGTCATACCGTTCACAGAAACTGAATGAAATTCTGGCCTAAAGTATTTTGAGGTATGCGCTCAAGAATCACGTGAAAAACAACAGTTAAATTCTAACAATTACGGTTACAGTGACAAAATTTCGAAAATTTCAAATGGCAACACCTACTTTTTTCTATTGGAATGTGATCTTCATAGTGAAAAACCATAAAAAGCGTTGGAACGGTACCTGCAGCACGAAAATCGCCGGCGCTAGACAGACTAAGAAGAAAAGTGAAAACAACCAATAAAGGACAGAGAAGCAACAGAAAATAAAACATTTTATTGTTCAGTGCTATCCACCATCTGCCGCATGCAAAGTGTCGTCGTGTGTAAAATGGAAAATGTATGAAACACAATAAAATGTTTTGTTTTCTGTTGCTTCTCTGTCCTTATTGGTTGTTTTCACTATTCTTCTTAGTCTGTCTAGCGCCGGCGATTTTCCTGCTACAGGTACCGTTCCAACGCTTTTTATGGTTTTTTACTATGAAGATCACATTCCAATAAAAAAAAGTAGGTGTTGTCATTTGAAATTTTCGAAATTTTGTCACTGCAACCGTAACTGTTAGAATTTAACTGTTGTCTTTCATATGATTCTTGAGCGTATACCTCAAAATACTTTAAACCAAAGTTTCATTCGGTTTCTGTGAACGGTATGATAGTTAGGGGCTCATATATCGGGATAGTTTTTTTATAATTTACCTGCCCCTGGCTCCAATTACAAAATTTAATATGTAGTTATTTGAAACGGTTGTTGCAACCCGTACAAAAATGCACACCTCTTGGCTCAAAAATTTAAATCCTTTGGCGTGTTTTTGAAAAATATGATAATAATCAGCAGATGTCAGAAAAACGTAATGTCCAAAGAAGAAACAAAATAATATATATCTGGGAGAGCTGTGTCGATCATGATTTCACATTAAAAGTCTTGTAGTCTTTTCTTCTTTTTATTAACAATAAAACTTAACACAACAGTAAATTAATAAACAAAATTAGACTGAAAATAATTATAACTTTCAGGAGAGCTGCCTAGAAGCTCCATATCCAAGATACAAAACTATTCCAACTAACAAAAACAAGTTTTCTAATCAGTTCGATGTTACGTCACATGACGTAACGCCGTGAGCTTAACTCCGCCCACAGAACATGTGATCAAGGATTTCTCAACATCCTGCTCCACCATGAACACATGGGGATTCATCAAAACTTTTCAAAAAATGTACATCATACATATATATCATATATATATATATATATATATATATATAACATCAATACAAGTAACCTAGTTTTCAATTAACAAATAATACCTCAATTATCTAAATTGTATACAATTTTCAAATAAAGTAATATTAAGGTATTCAAGTAAACAATTTAACATAATATTATGCAAGATCAATATCTATTCCAAGATTTAAAAAAATAATAATATATCCAAGATAATAAAATTCAAGAATGAAACCAAGTGAGTAAAACAAACCATTTTTAAAGTTTTGCCCAAGAATTTCAAGAAGACAGTCAAATATAAAATAAATTATTTAAATTTAAAATAATTCAGGTCAAGATACAAATAATATATAGTCCTGGAAATCAAAGTTTGATATACTATCTAGATTAAATCATGAACACATGAAAATTTCAAATATTAAATTCAAGAAACAATGCAAATATATATATATTTCAGTGATACTTGCATATCTTCTTCAATAAAGAACTAAACAATTTTAAATTGTATCTTCTACTAAAAATATAAAAAGAAACAGTTAAAAAATATTATTCTAGAAAAATTCAAAAAGGATAAGTAAGAGAAGTTAAAGTCCAATACAAATATCATCAAGAAAATGTTTAGTCTCTAAATGAAAAAAAAAAGTTTTTTCAGTTTTTCAAGTCACTAATTTCAAGCTTGTACAACAGATTTATTGGTCTTTTAATAATGGAATTGTTTGTTTTCACTTCACAAGACCTTATTTTTCCATCTCTTCCAACAAATGTTTTTGTAATTTTTCCCAACTTCCAGAAAGCTCTAGGTAAATGTTCATCATGCACAAGCACAACATCGTCTATCTTGAAATCAGATGTTTTATTGTGATCCGTGCAGTGAGCAGATTTTAAGTTGAGGAGATATTCATTCTTCCAGCGCCTCCAAAAATGGTTTAAAATAGTCTCACGTAAACGAAAACGTTTCACTAAAGTTTCTTTGGTTGCTGGTAAGGTTAAATCGTTTACTTTTACAGTTGGTAAACACAAAACTCGTTTTCCTATAATAAAATGATCAAGTGTTAGAGGAAATGGTTCATCTAGTTCAGAATAAATGTAAGTCAATGGACGAGAGTTAAATTTCTTGCAGATTGTGCAGTTGTTGAGGACTGATTTTATGCACTGTCTACCTCTTAAAATCCAAACTTTTCACGAATTTGTACCAGTGTGTCTGATACTCCTGCATTCAAAACCCTTTCATGGGAATCTTTAATAATCAATTCAGTAAATTTATGTTTGGGAGGAAGCACGATAGGATGTTTATCATAAAATGGCAAGTTAGCCTTTTGTAACCGCCCTCGTACCAAGAGTAATCCTTCTTCTGACAACACAAGATTTAGCTGCAAAAGTTTGGATTCTTTAGGGATATTTTTGTTAAGCTTCAAGCAGTTTATAACCTCAGGAAAACTTTCTTCTTGAACAATCTTTACCCAAAAATTTTCGGCATTTTTTATTTCATCAGCTGATAATTCCGCAAGATTTCGTTTTTCTGTTTTTACTTTTATATTGAAAATAAATCTAAATACCCATGCAGTTACTCGATACAATTTCTCCAGTGAGCTATACCTTGACAAATTTAAAATTTGAATTTTATCAGCGTTATTTGTGTTAACTACACAAGAAATAATTTCGGCTTTTCGAGACCGCTCTTCAGAAACATTAGACACTTGAGTTGCGGGTATTTTAACTCTGGGCCACTGATCTTCAGGCAAGGAAAGAAATTCGGGACCGTACCCCATTTTTGAGAATTGACCAATTGTTTTCCTGAACAACCTCTAGTGAGTAGGTCGGCAGGATTAAGTTTGCCTTCGCAATGTCTCCATAAACTAGGATCAGACAAGTCATGAATTTCTGAAATTCTATTTGAGACGAATGGTTTCCATTTTTTTTTTAGCCTTTTATCCAATAAAGGACAATTTCAGAATCTGTCCAGAAACAAACTGGAATAACTGGAGAATATTTTTTAGATAATTTACTACTCTTGCACCAATAACTGCTCCCATCAATTCAAGGCGAGGGAGAGTTAATTTCTTCAAGGGGGCAACTCTAGATTTAGACATGACAAAACTAGTTTTAAAATTTTCTTTAGATATTTGATATCGTAAGTATACTACTGCGCCATAGGCTTTAGGATTAGCATCTGTAAAATATGTAACTGGAGACCCTCCTTTTCCGTGATCAGGGTGTTAAAGTAATATCTGGGAATTTTCAGTTGTGAGAGATCCTGTATTTCTGAAATCCAAGTTTTCCAATCATTTTCTAACTCACCAGAAAAATTTTCATCCCATGATATGCCCATTACCCATAATTGTTGCAATAAATATTTAATTCGAATAATAAAAGGGGTGATTAACCCAGCCGGGTCAAACAACATAGCTGCAATTTTAAAGACATTTCGTTTTGTACAAGAATCATTATTTAATTTTGATAACAATGGGCGTAATTCTAGTCCCATATTATCTTCATTATTGTTCCAAGTTAAGCCTAATACTTTTAGAGATTTATTTGGTGGATCGGAATTAGAAATAGGTATGCTCTTATCAATCCATCTTTTTCTAAGCTCCTCGGAATTAGTTTCAATTTTTCTTAAATTCATTCCCCCTTCTTTCAAAATAGCAACAGCTTCTTTAGATAAATTAAAAGCCTCTACAACATCATTTTCTCCGGTAAACAAATCATCTACATACAGGGACGAATTAAGGATTTCAAATATTTTCTTGTGAGAGTCTTTATATTTATTGATATGGTTTTTGATAGTACAGGCAAGGATAAACGGACTGCAGGTGACACCAAAAGTAACCCTAGTCATTCTATAGGGAACAATTTGTTTATTTTTGTCAAAATCTTCATAGTATAAAAATCTTAAATAGTCGCGATCTTCTTCCGCTATAGATATCTGGAGAAAGGCTTTTTCAATGTCAACTGAAAGGGCAATTTTGTGTAATCGGAATTTAAAAATAATATCTAGAACATTTGGGTTCAAATTAGGACCCGAATTCAGGCATTCGTTTAAAGATAAGGAATCCGCTTGTTTAGAGGAAGCATCGAAAACAATCCGAGTTTTTGTTGTAATTTTATCCTCTCGGATGACAAGTCTATGGGGCATGTAGTAACAGTTATTCTCGGAAATCTTTTTAGGGAACACTTCTACTATACCTTCATTAACTTGGTCAAGCAAAACAGAATTGTATTCTTTGAATAAAGACTCATCTTTCAGGAATTTATTTTCCAAACTAGAAAACCGCTTTTTTTTGCTACTTCAAGATTATTTTTAAGCAAATCACGAGAATTATTCCATAAAAGACATGTTTCATAGTGACCATTCACGAATTTTAAGTTTTCTTGAAACTCAATTATTACTTCATAATTAGAAATTTTCTTTTCATTACTTTCAATAATACCAATTGCTTCAAGTTCCCAAAATGCTTTTAATTGTGTATTTAAATTTTCACCCGAAACATTTAAACATGTTAAATCTCTTTCTTTCGAATAGCAAATTACATTTAAACAAGAAATAAAATTCATCGAATAATTATCTGGCATTTGTCCAACTAATGTTGTTCCGAAAATAGATGTTTGAAAGTATAATTGCTTGTTTATTTTGGTAAGCGATCCACACAATGTTTCATAAATATAATTAGCTCCTAGTAAAATTTGAACTGGTAAATTTACCTCGAATAAATCAGCTAATTGATATTCCTTTGAAATAAGGTTTTGAACCCGGGGATTAATATTTTGACATAATTGGGTACCACAGATTTCATCCGTAATTAATGCCTCAACATTAACAGAATTATACGGATGATATCTGCTTCTCAAGGTTATTAATACACATTCAAATTCTTTTTCTGTTGGATTTCTGATAGAAAATGTATAAATGAAAAGTTTTTCTTTTCTTAAGATTTTGGCAAATTTTGGAGAGAATTTGGAGAAATGTTTTTGTGGAAGCAGAATCATATAGTATTCTGGCAAATAATTTTTTAGATCCACTTTCCATCTGAACACAAGCCGTTTGCAGTAGATTAATATAATTATCCTCAATTTTTTTGACATGAATAGATTGCATTACTGTTTCATTTTCAGGAATTTGGCTAACTTGTTTTAATTTTGGATCTTGATTTTCAACTAATTTTTTACATTTTGTTTGTGGGCAAAATAAGTGATTATGTTGTGTGCTTTGACATGTTTGACAGGGCAGAATTTTTACTTTACAAGCTGACTGTAAGTGTTGGAAAAAGCATTTATAACAGCGTCCGTCTTTCTTTAACTTAAATCTTTTTTGTTCATTGGTTAGGATTTTGCATCCTAATCCAGTATGTGAATTATAATTGCAAAAAATGCAAACACCTTTAGTAACAGTATTTAATGCAGCTGCTGTCGGGAAATTATTTTTTATTTTGAATTTCTCTTTAGAATATTCAGATTTCGAACGAAATTTTTCCTGACCTTTCAACGAAATTCCTGTCTGACGATCTGCAGCCTCCCTAGATTCAATTTCAAACTTGATGAATTTCATTAATTCCCCTACATCACCCATTTTCTTAGGATCCCTTTTTCTGTGAAATTCTACCACTAAATTATGTGGCAATTGTTTTAACAATATAGGGATTAATATATATCCAAACTTATCTGATGCAATACCCATAGATTGCAAATTCCTAATACTGACTTCACTTTCATCATAAATATGTCTGAGACCCTTAATATTTGATGAAGATTTAACAGGTTCGATTTCTAATAGTTTATTAACAAAACAACTAATTAACTGGTCTTGTTTTCCGTATCTTTCTTTTAATAAGGTTAAACAAGACTTATAATTTTCTTCTTTTAAAGCAAAACCAGCTACTGATTTGTAAGCTTCACCGGTTAAGAAAGATTTCAAATATAAAAATTTATCAACTGTAGTTAATGATTCATTTGAATCTATAGCGCTTTCAAAACTATTATAAAATTCCAAGAATTTACTTGGATCACCACTAAAGGTGGTTATATTTAGTTTGGGCAAATTGACAGGATTCTGTGATGCATTATTTAAATTAGAAATACTATTATTACTTTTCACAGATTCAGCTTGCTCGACCTTGAATTGTTTTAATTTACTTCTTATATTGGTTTTCGAATCAGATATAGCTTCATCATACTCAAGTGACTTTTGAATTTCGTTTTCAAATTGTGTTTCATCATCAATTAATTCTTCAATTTTTTTCATTTAAATTTTTAAGCTCATCTTGTTTTTCTTGTAAATTTATTAAATATTCAGAAAATTTAAATTGATCATTGTCACTTTGAGTATCAATATTTTCGATAAATGTATCAATAGAAGAAACTAATTTCGTGCATGAAGTTCGAGCAAGCTTACGTTTTGCCTTTAATTTATCAAGTTTTTCCATTTTAGAATGATAATAATAATAAAATAAAGTTTTTACAGTACCTTTTATCCGAGCTTAGTCCACGAGAAGAGGAAAAAAAAAACTTGCAATAAATCAAGGAAGTATCGACGCCGACTTCAGAACATATTCTAAAGCGTAAACATATTCCCGCGTTTGTGGCACCATGAAAAATATGATAATAATCAGCAGATGTCAGAAAAACGTAATGTCGAAAGAAGAAACAAAATAATATATATCTGGGAGAGCTGTGTCGATCATGATTTCACATTAAAAGTCTTGTAGTCTTTTCTTCTTTCTATTAACAATAAAACTTAACACAACAGTAAATTAATAAACAAAATTAGACTGAAAATAATTATAAATTTCAGGAGAGCTGCCCAGAAGCTCCATATCCAAGATACAAAATTATTCCAACTAACAAAAACAAGTTTTCTAATCAGTTCGATGTTACGTCACATGACGTAACGCCGTGAGCTTAACTCCGCCCACAGAACATGTGATCAAGGATTTCTCAACAGTTTTCGAACGTTTGCTATCTCTCATTTTTACGACACTTCACTTCTGCTCTTGCCTTCGTCCGCCTCACATCTTACTTCCGTGTTACAACTCTTCCCCCCGATCCATTCGCAGGACTTCATCGGTAAATTTCCTTACCTAATTTTCCTCCCTAAGACAGGGCTATCCTTACCATCGCCCCAGCAAATCTGTCACCCTGTATGCAATTATCATGTGACTTCAGCTTCTGTGGACAATTGAAGACATGCTTAATAAACTCCAGATATCTTCAGACATGCTGTACCTTACTTTTGTGTGGCGAGTCCTTTTCTATTGCTACCAGCTCCAGGATGACGAAATTACGTTGTTGTGTGCACTTCGCTAATGTACGAGATCATATGCCCAAAACTTACTCAATATAAAATTTGCTCCATCAATCTTCGAGTGTATTACACCCTTGGTAATAACAGTTTCTTCCTATACATAATACTTCTTCATAGTTAGTGCAATTTTTCGAATTGCGAAAGTTTTTTTTTCCTTTAAACCTTTCCGGCACAGACAAATTCTGTTCGTAAAATGCGAAATTACTGATTGACACCGAAATTTACAAACGACTTTTTTAGAAAATAAGAACTCCTTATGTTAAGCTTTCATGGTAGAAGCAAAATTTTATTAAAATATTCTTGGTGCCGAATACAAGTTTGGCATTAAAATTAGGTGTGCCCGGAGTGGGACCACTGTGCCAGAAAGGGTTAAAGTAAGGACAAATTAATATGGTGATTACATGAACAGCCTGGGTCTCGAAAATGGCATTTCTGGCAAATTTGTTTGATTGTTTGAACTAGTTAAATTTTAGCAGGGTATACCAGCAAACATTTTATTATGAACTAACAAAATTAATTTTTTGAAAAGTAAATTAATTAACTTTAAAAGAAAGAAAAAGAGTTTTTATGAATATAAAAAGCTGAATGTGGAATTTTTAAATTAATCCCTGAAAATTTTAGAAAATTTAAGATTGTTATTATTATTATTATTATTATTATTCTTTTTTCACAGTATTATTGCATGACAAATCTATTTTTAGTCAATAATGATGCATATTTACAGACTTAATTTTAAATATAAAAATGTAACACTTTGCGCCCATGACTATTGAAATGACTTGAAATCGAATATTTCTTTTTTCATTTTTCGATAAATGAAAAATGACATTGTGAGTTATTAACGATTGTTATCAAATAACAACATTTATCAAATAACGACCTTCAGATTCGCGTGCCCGGAATTTCATTTCAAAATGCCAACTTGTAACTGCCGTAAGATCCCTTAAAATTGATCAGTTAGTTTCCGAGATTCTGAGTATTGAAAGATTGGTTGATTGATTGATTTTCCAGGATTTTCCCTGTGTTCTCAAAAACTGTTTTAGATACAGGTATGCTACAAACTGCAGATTGTAGCCAGGATTATTATTTATAAATCTTAATTAGATCTTTCAATCTCCATGGTATTTCTTAAAATTGATCAATTAGTTCCCGTATTTTTAAACATTGAAAGATTGGTTAATTGATTAATTTGTCAGGTTTTTTCCTCTTTTCTCAAAAACTATTTTTAGATATCTGTATGCTCCAAACTGAAAATTGTAGCCAGAGGCATTCTCTATCTGCCACTGATAAGTTTAGTTTTTGATATGCATCCGTTTCTGAGCATTTTCCGGACAAACAGACAGACAAACAGGCAGAAGGACAATCAAACATGTAGACGGGCATGCATACAGACCGACAGACAGACATATAAGATATTATAAGTGCTATTTTTTATTATACGTAGTGTAAATTGTCGAATGAACTTAGAAATAGGTGCTTTTCTGAAAATCACAAACAGCCCATTTTTAAAACTTTCCAACCTAGTTGTTGAAAATTGTTTATAACTTCGGTTTGTCTGCCGTCTGGCCGTCTGTCCGTGCTCTAACTCCCGTAAATATGCTCGGATTGCCCTGCAATTTTTATATGTTATTGTTGTCATCTATAGCATGTTCCCTATTTCAACTGAAGTGTGTAGCACTTATAGTTTTTTTACAGGGACACTCAAAAGAATTCCGTTACATGACGATCTATGGGGAAAAATCATTTGCGATTTATTTTAATGATGTTACACAATTTCAAACACATTGTAATTGATATATATCACTAAGGTGCATTACAAGAAGCTTAATATGGAATAGGGTGTGCATAGCACTTAAAATTACTTTACAGGGACAGTCAAAAGAATTCCGTTACATTACGTCTATGGAGAAAAATCGTCTGCGGTTTATTTAAATAATGTTTCACTATTTTAAACGCATTTAAATATATATATATATATATCACTAAGGTGCATTACAAGAGGCTTACTACTGAATATTGTGTGTATAGTAGTCATCGTTCATTTACAGGGACACACAAAAGTCCTACTGTCTGTTAACAATAATTCCTAGAAGTGCGTTTTAAGTTGCTGAACGCGATTTTAAATTTAACTCACTTTTTGTCTATTACTTGGTGTGTATAAATTCTGTAGATCATATACAGGGCAGCACAAACGTTCATGAACACATTTCCGTTTATTGACAGAAACTCCAGAAGGAGAATTTTAAACTGACTTGTTTTGACGCTTTTATTGACGCGTTTCCTAACTAAACTAAAATTTAGCATCCTATGTAGTATATATACAAATCTATAGATCATATACAGGGCTGAATAAAAGTATTCAGATATTTTTCCAAATATTGTATATGTTGGAAATTCCTGAAATTACGTTTTTAAATATGTTATGCGTTTTTCAAATTGTTTACTTAGATGTTATCTTTCAGCTTATTAAACGGTTTTGCCAAATTATTTTGGAAGCGTTGGAAAGTGTTACATAATCTATGATTGACGCATGATTTTTCGTTCTTGTTATATTTTAGTATGGAAAGAGATAATAAAATTTTATTGTAATTTATATGAATAAAAACAGAGAAAATCATATAAATGAGAAAGACATAGTGAAAGGTCATTGTATTTCGACAGCAGAATCAACCACCTTCTTTACTGCAAATACCATAAAAATTTGCATCAGCAACATCCTTTTTAGACTGGCTCTTTGCAGATACTTTCCTTCAAGGATTAAAAGCCATATTTCTTACGAAAGTAGTTGAAAGGAAATTTATAAAAAATTAGTTATTTAATAAAAAATGCTAAGAAATATTTCCAAAATTTACATTTAATTATATATTTTTTGTATGTTGTAATATAAATCTCTCTTTAAAATCACTTTCTCCCTCTCTAATTCTGAGAAAAATGTACACTGCAAGGGGGAAATTATTGCTTATGTGCTGAAATTAAAGTCAAATTATTCGCATCAAAAGACTAAAAGTCGAATGTTAGTCTTTGCATGAAAGAGTGAAAATAGACGAAAATAAAGTTAAGGCAGTGACACTATTTAAAAACATTTACGTGCATTACCTATAAGGAAGACCAAAAAAATATGAGTATATGTGTTTAATTAAACTGAACTAAATTTTTTTATAGGAATAAAAATTGGAACTGTTATTTATTTCTTTTCTATGAAAGATCAACGTATTATGTATAATTTGGCAAAATGCCACAGCTTGTTTCAAGATTTAATCTTAAGAAAGTTTCTTGCTACTGACGCTCTTTTACAGTGTGTAACTTTTCTTTTTACAGTGTAGCAAATTTGTGTCGCTTTATAAGATCGTTCACTTTCAGTTTCGAATTTGTCTTTGTTCTCATTCACCTCTATGCCTTTGAGCAAATTCATCTGTTGTTGGAGTGTGTTGGTTTTAGACACAGGTTAGTTCTAGTATTAGAAATCTAGAACACGTATTTTTGTTATCCATTCCATAATGTATGCTTCTCATTTACTAAATTCTTTTTATGTTAAAAAAAAAGGTTGATTTAATTTTACTTTCATGGTCTTAACTATGTTAGAAATAACTGTGTGTGTGTGTGTGTGATTTTTAACAAAAAATAAATACGACTTCAAGGGTGGCTCTCGCTATCGTGTTTTTGTGGTAACCAGGGCTTGACAAATGCGGTCGCCAGGTCGCCCCTGGCGACCAAGTTTTTCTATCTGGCGACTAAGTTATTTAATAAGGCCTTTTTGAATCTTTTTTAAGTACAAAAATTGAGCACAATGGGTATTTTTTTTCTCACTCCTACTCGTGGGCTGCAAGCAGTGATCTTCCACTTCTCTCGCACTTTTAAAGGAAGAACCAAGTTTAAAAGGCATTTCAATCTCATGCACAGAAGACGCCATTCTTTTCGCTCTAGCTAGCTAGCATGCCGTGCGATTAAAATGCGGGTGGCGTTAATAAAACAGTAAGGAATATTATCAATCCAGCTCTGTGGCATCTAAAATGAGCTACAATGCTAAAAAATATTCAAATTTTTTTGTAAGTTTCAAATCACATTTCTGTGTTCGAAATTAAAACTGATTAATCAGTTACATTCATTTTAAAGACTAATAACAGATAAGTGATTATAACTAATTCATTTGAAGTAAATTTATCAAACTTAATTAAAATTTCAAGAATATAACATAATACTAGTTTAGTACTAATGTAGTTTAGTATTCTAAACTATGTAATTAATAATTCTATACTATGCTTGTTATTTTTTTCTCAATTCATAAAAAAATGATTGTGTTTTTTAATCAATGACGAGGAGGGAGAGGGGGGTAAATATTTTTTACTGGCGACTAGATTTTTTTTTGCTGGCTATCACATTTTATCAAATTTGTAAAGCCCTGGTGGTAACACTGTATTGTTATCCACATTACTGTCTTACATGCTTTGGATCAGGACGTTTATGTGGATAATGATGTTTGGAAATTTTATCTGACCCCAACCCGACGCACATGAGCCCGCAACCCGAAATAAAAGAAAATTAATCCTTTTATTAATGCAATTAATGAAAAAATACTCTATAATTATATTTATATATCAATTATAGAAGGAACATATCCACAGAGAAAGGAACATATCAACAGAGAAAGGAACATATAAATACATTTATATTTAAACATATATTTTTTTTTCATCTTAAACAATATTATGAATAAAAAAAAATAAAAAAAAAGGATTACCAAACCCGACAAGCTATGAAAAATTAAATATCATTAACTCGACTCGCCCCGCGGATATTGCATTTAACGACCTAATGCAGGACTGTATTACATATTCATTTAAAATTCATTGTCGCCAATATTGCTTATTTTGAGGCGTGTTAGACAATAATATATTAAATGATTTTAGGTGAACCTGTAGATAAACTATACACGATTTGGCGACTATTTTAAAGACATAAAATGGTAATCATAACCACGGTTAATACCATATTAAAAATTCGTAATGATTGGTCAATTTTAACGAAAGTCAAAGCCTCTATCTACAGTAAAAATAATAAAAACATGAACATAGATAGACATACAAATATGTCAATTTTAAATCCTAATATATTCACATAAGACCATCTGCAGAAAAAGAACTTTCCAATGTGAAAAAAGTATGAAAATTCCACCATCTGTTCAAAAGTTATACATGAAGATGAACATATATATATAATACAAAAACCATACAAACGAATTGTATAACCCCCCTTTTTAAAAGTCGGTTAAAAATAAGTCACTTGTTCACTCCTAGCTTGCAGTGAAGAAATTTAATTTTTTTCTCTGTAAATAGTTTATATATTAGAATACCGCTTTAAGAAATTCATGACATATACACAGGGTGCATGCTCAGACAGTCGTTTTTGTCTAACTAAATTATGACAAACCTGTATCCCAGAACTTGTCGATATTCGTCTAGACGAGTTCGATTTGACTATAGAGGCGTGAGACATGTTAATAAGCATTAGCTTGGCGATAATGGTAGGCTCACCAAGTTGCTTGGCTATTCGTTTTTGTCCAAAATCGTTTCCACCAATCAAATTTCCCGTATGTCGCCACTCTCTAATACAGGCACCCTAGTTTATACGTATAAGCACCGATTTCATAAGCGAGATAGCAGTTGTCCCTGCGATCTTTTATGTATATAGGGACAAGAGTACCTTTTCGCCCGATAATGCAATGAAACTTCTTTAAAAACTTCTTCAAAAACAGTGGTATATTTTTTAGTCTTTTTTCATCGCTTCTGATAACCCGTATGCCAACATAGTCAAAATTTCAGTGTTATGTTTGTGATAAATAAAACTCTTAGCCACGTTATCCGCTTTTGTTCTGAGATTAATGACGGAAAAATTGTAGATATATTAACGAAGCTGTTTTAAATTTTAATAATAGCATAACAGGGACTGATGGATGATACAAACTATTCTGATTTTATCTAAAAGTAAAAAAAAAATATAAGATGAATTAAGGATAATCATGTACTTTATCTTAATTATGGTGCATTTTCCTGCTTTGATGCGGTATTAGATCTGCACATCTAAGAATTGATAAAGAAAAATTGGTGAAGAAGATTTAGAAAGGAAAAGAATTTAAATAAAAAATAAGGAAAAATTATGAGTGACATACCATGTATTATATTGCCTTTTCCGGCTCTGATAACAATATCTAACAACGGAGAAAAAATATGCGTCAAGCTTAGATTATGAAACACATTTCAACACATTCAGAATGCCGTAACAAAATTTCACCGTTCAATAAGGTGAAACATGCAGGGCTGCGGAGTCGGTGAGAAAAATGACCGACTCCGACTCCGACTCTGACTCCTGAAATTTCAAAGGAACCGACTCCGACTCTGACTCCGACTCCGGGACGTTTAAAGTACTAGTATTGCCTGTTGATTTCTATTATTCAGATTGCTTTATTGCTGTCATTTGTTTTGAAATAGTAATAGTCGCTTTATTAAATTTGTCATTAAATAAAGGAAGTATTACTATTTAAAAAAATGGCAGCAATCAAGCAATCAGAATAAAAAAAAACTCAACTGGCAACACTGCAATCTGCTGTTATATTCCTGTTTGACCTTGATGTCAGTGGCGCAGCCAAGGGGGCTGTTTGGGGGTTAAACCCCCCCCCCCCCCAGAGCTAAAAAAAGTACTATAATTGCCGCTTATATGAATCAAAACAACTAAAGTTAAAATTAAGTTTTTTGGCCTTTCCGCCTTGGCAGAATCCACCACTTTCTTAAATCAAATTCTATTCAACAATGTGATTCAATTAAACGGCGAAAATTCTACTTAAAACTGTGAAAGCGCATATTACACGCATAGGTTATGTCAAAACTTGATTTTTGGACTGCGTCACTTTGTCGAGACGTCTTATAGTAAAAGATGGGTCATATACTCTCACAGAGACGCTTTGAGTTATATAGTATACAGTGGTCTGTTTTTTAATTGCATTTCTGTCTTTGTTCCACGTTCGAAACAATAACAGATCATCGAATTCCAGAGAAAAAAAAAACATACACATTGTAAGTCTATCTCAGTTTCAAGTGGCTTTTTTTGCGTTTTTTGCTCTCAGTTATATCTAAGACCTGGTAAGTAAGGTCCTGGGTACTATGTGCGTACCCAGGAAAAAAATCTTTGCAAAAGTAAGAATTTAAAAAAAGTACTTAAAGTTATAAAAAGCTATTTTTCGATTATGAGCAGATTTTTGCAATCGGTGTTTCTTTCGAATCATTTGTTTCGTAGGGGGCCCAGGGTTCGGAAAAACTACTTTTTGTTTGTAACGAACTACAACTACAACTACTTTATAAAAAATGTAGTTAACTACAACTACAACTACTTATTTTTAAAAGTAGCGACTACAAACTACTTTCCAAAAGTAGTCACTACTTCGCTACTTTAGTAATCATCGCTAATTAAATACACCGCAAACGATTTTTCCCGATAGACCATAATGTAACAGAATTCTTTTGAACGTCCCTGTAAGCGAGATATAAATGCTACACATTTCATTTTCAATACTGAACATTCTATGGTAAACTTCAATAACATATAAAACTTTCATGGCAGTCGGAGTATATTTATGAGAGTTAGAGCACGGACAGACAAACAAAGCAAATTCATAGAACCTTTTTAATTATGTTGGAATTTTTTTTAAAAGAGGAAATTTGAAAACAAAAATTGTAATAATCTTACACATTTATGAGAGTGATGTAGCACAGTAGCGCTTAGAATCCTGCATCGGGTCGGGTTACCCGCTTTTACCCCGACCCGACCCGCCGTTCGGGTCGGCTATATTTTCCCGTTGCGGTTCGGGTTCGGGTCAGATTGACTTCAAATTTTTTGTTGCGGCTCGGGTTGGCTTTCATTCTTTCGGGTTCGGGTTGGCTTTTTGAATCTTGCGGGTTGGGTTCGGGTTGACCCGGTTTTTTAAAAGAATGTCCAAAATATTTTTTCACATTAAAAGTCTATATAAACCGCAGATCACAGTTTCACAAAAGCAAAATGCGTGCCTGTCTGTTTTGTTAATCTTAGAATTCGTATCAGGAAGTTAATATAAACATACTTTTTCAACTACTGGTACGATAATGGTTATAACGAATGCTCCTGCACAGCTGAAACATTTCTGCTGAATAGTTACAATTCTAATTCTTGATACTTCTAATTTTGTTATGGCAAAAAACTGTGTAATCGACAGGAAGACAGGAAACGATTATTTAGCGTTTTGCTTCTTATAGTATTTCGTTATAAATGGAAGTTTTGAAACCGCAACTAATTTAAAAAAAACACTTAAAGATTAGATTTTTAGTTTTATACCGTTTAGAGTCCTGCATCGGGTCGGTTTACCCGCACCCGACCCGACCCGGCTCTAGATTTTTTTTGTGGGTCGGATTCCAATCGGGTTGACTTCCACTTTTTTATTGTGGATCCGGTTGAATTTCATTATTTCGAGTTCGGATCGGTTTCGGGTTGGGTTTTGACTTTAGCGGGTAGGGGTCGGGTTGACCCGAATTTCAAAAGAATGTCCAAAATATTTTTTCAGGTTAAAAATCTATGTACAATAAGACCTCCATTCTGGTTTTTCTTCCAAAAGGCGGCCACCTCTATTTAGCGCCACTTTTTAATTCTTAAAATTTATATATTTGAAAACGCTTATATCTCTGAATAGCGGCCACCTCTAAATCTAGACACACGTAACATGTGCAGAAGATTTTTTTTATATAGAAATAAAAACAACTTAAAATGTTTCTATTTATTTGTATGCTTGTGGGGGGGGGGGGAGAAGAGTAAATTATGGGAAGTTAGGGGACAATTTAGATAGTTACTTATATATTATTATTAGGTAGAAACAAATGTGGACATTTTTTTAAAATAAAGAGTTTTAAATATTTGAAACTGTATGCTGGAGGAGGGGCAAAAAGGGAAGCGTAAATTTTGGGGACAAGGAAATAATTTTTATTTGTTGTCATTAGACAAATGAGTGAAAGATTTTATTTTTGTATAAAAATAAAGATTTAAAAATATTTTAAACTTCTTTGTATGCTACTATGGGGAAGCGTGAATTTGAGAGATTAGGGATAATTTAGAGGATTTATGTTTAGATAAATCCATTCTTTTTCTTTTTTTAATAAGGATTTTACATTTCTTTGCTTGCTGGGGGTGGGAGGCAAAAGGTAGAAGAAATTAGTCAGATAAAGATTTAACATAGCCAGACGACTATATTTTGGTAAAAAAAAATCGTAGTCGTATAAAAATACATTATATTGTGAAGATTTCTATGGATTTAAATAACAGTACACGAAGTTTCTGACACCCAAACTGTGAAAATGACAGCTAATTTGTGACTGTGCCCGTCGTCTATGGAGAAATATATGACACTGCAGATGAGATTTGTCGCTGACGTTCGCATATTGTTGCAGAGAACATATTTCGCACGAAAGAAACGAGTTATAATCATGTGATTTGAAGATTGGGACCTTTTTTCCTCCCTCCGAAAGTAGCGTCGATGCGCGTTACAAACTACTGATATTTTGTATCGCGCTACTCGCTACACTACACTTTTTTAATATAGCGCGCTACACTACAAACTACTGGAAAAAGTAGCGGCTACTGTAATTTCGCTACTTGTAGCGCGCTACTTCCGAGCCCTGAGGGGGTCTGTACACAAATTTAAAGACTATATTTCATTTGTTGGTAATGTTGCAACGACCTCTTGCTTATGATGGAGATTCGTATATTTATCGTTAAAATTTTATAAATTAGTTGTGGTTCCTCTTTTAGCTATTTTTAATTCTATCGCGCTTCTAATATTGTAAACGCTGTTTAAATGAATCATAACCAACGTAATTGCGGAGAAAAGCATTAATGATTTCATTCATTTAAAAGACTGATTCCATTAACCGATGATTCATATAACCGGCGACCATCTTTATTATAAACTCAAAACCCCCCCTAGAACCGAATTCTGGCTGCGCCACTGCTTGATGTGTAAAATTTTTGATGAATTGTGGGTATAAGCTGTGATAGGTGGTCAAGGAGGTTCTATGCACACGAAAAAAAGGGGAAAAAATTACTACAATTTCAGCATTACTCTTGGTCCTACAGACCTGAAGAATCCGAGGGAAACAAGAAAAAAAAAGTGAAAAATTTTCTATTGCAATGATGGATTCTATGGACTCCAAAAAGAGCAGAAACTTCCAATTTTCGCATTACCTCAAGTTCTGCAAACCCCAAAAACTGAGAAAAAGTACTGCATAGTAATATAAAATATAAACTAGAGATTTCAATTAAAAGTAGTTTTCATATACACTGTAAACTAGACAGTATATTGGACCTGTTTAACCTGGGTTTCCTTGTATATATAGTTAATATAAAAATAATAATTCAGTTTATCAATTTAAAATTACATAGAATTGGTTTAATTTCACTTCAAACTGTCTAAAAAACAAGCTGGAGTAGGAGTCGGAGTCGGCCTGTTTTTTAGTGACTCCGACTCCGACTCTTTTGTCCAAAGATAGGCCCGACTCCGACTCCGAATCCGACTCTTTTGTCCAAAAATAGGCCCGACTCCGACTCCACGACTCCGACTCCGACTCCGACTCCGCAGCCCTGGAAACATGATATCGAATTAAACAATTTAGAAAACGCTTAACACATTTGAAAACCCAATTTCAGCAATTAGCATCTACGGTCAGGAAAGTATCCAAATTCTTTAGTGCAGCTTTGTGTATGATCTATAGATTTGTATATATACTACATAGTACGCAAAAATTTAGCTCAGTTAGGAAACGATAATAACACAGTTCAAATTTCCAATTCAACAATTTCGTCAATAAGCGAAAATGTACTCGAATTTTTTTGTGCAGCCCTGTATATGATCTATACAATTTATACACACCGAGTCAAATGAAAAAAAAATTAATTTAAAAACGCAGGTTTTTTTGTGTGCCCCCCCCCCCCCACCCTGTAAATGAACGATAAATGCTATGCGCACCATATTACATAGTAAGTATCTTTTAGTGCCTCTTAGTGATGTATATCAATTTCGATATGTTTTAAATAGTGTAACATCATTAAATTACGCTGCAAATGATTTTTCACCATTAACTATAATGTAACGAAATTATTTTGAGTGCCAATGTAAATAAACTATAAATGCTACACATTTCATTTTCAATACCGAACATGCCATGGTAATCCTCAATAACATGTATCAATTAAATGGCAACCCGAGTATATTTACGTGAGTTAGAGCGACGACAGACGGCCAGACAAAACGAATTCATAAATACTTTTCAACTATTTTGGAAAGTGTTAAAAATGGCGAATCTGTGCAAATAAGCGTGTATCATAGGGAAAAAAGGAGAAATTCTGAGCAGAAGCAATATTAATAAAAAAAGTGCGTTTCCCCCATATTGATTGCAATAAAATTTCTGTAATTAATATTGACAGAATGTAACAAACAATGCAATAGGAATAAAGGGATCTTTGCTATTTTTTTTCATTTTTTCTTGAGCGTATATAATTATTTTAGTGAAAAGAATCTAAAAAAGTAAAATGGATAATATGAGATTGTGAAAATGCTTATAGAGATTAAAAGATGGACAAAATTTTATCTAACAAAGCTAAATACTCAAAGTGTCTAGATAAATTCTGAAAACAATTATAGATTTCTTTTAACTGTTTTTCTAATTAATTCAACACAATGTTATAGGTACTTTGTGACACAAGATTGTTTACAACGATATAAAAATAAAGGCATTCTAATCAAGTAAAGTTCATTTTTATTTAAAGCTTAATTTTCTATTGGCTCGTGATAATCAAAACAATGAAATTCAGAAGTTTTAAATGATATGCTTGTAACTTGAATAGAATGTAACAAGCAGAGAACAAAAGAACAGAAAAAAATAATAATAAAAATAGCATAAACAAAATAACATTTTACTGAGGAGGGAATCTGCATTTTGGCTGTATACCAAAATCGTATGGAAACATTCCAATCCCTTTAAATCAGGTTAAAAAAAATATTTTTTCTTATCTCCAGTAAGTTGCTTTATGATGTACGTACCAAATTTAAGATAATGCTTTTAGCCAAGACTATTGACGGAAGAAATTAATGAGTACAATTGTTTATTTCAAGTGCCCAATTCCTGAACTTTTTGGTTATTAATTAAGCAAATATCAAAAATACAATTGTTTATTTAAAGAATCTAGAAGATGAGTTTGTGTTATTAATTATAAAAATATCAGATGCACATTTATTTATTTCAAGAATCCAATGGGTGATATTACTAGATATTAATTACACAAAAAATAAGAGTACAATTGTTTATTTCAAGAATCCAATAACTGATTTTATTATTAATTATACCAACATCATGAGTACAACTGTTTATTTCAAAAATTCAATGTGTGATATTATCAGTTATTAATTATACATAAATTAAGAGTACAATCATTTATTTCAAGAATTCAATAAATGATTTGATTAATTATTAATTATACACGTATTCAAGTAATGTAATTGATTAATCTGAATTTTTTCAAATTAACCATATTTTTATTAACCATTTATTTATTAACTTTACCTTTAAATTCCAAAACAATTGTTGTTGCTTCAAAATCAGATCCTTTATTACGTCAAATTTTTTATCATCTATAAATTCGGATTCTCCAATTCCTAAAAATTTACTTTTTGGCGGTAAGCAAAAAGCATTTACCCTTCAGCATAGTTGTATTTTAAAAGGATGTAGAGTAATTATCCCTGAAATTCATAGAAAACAAATTTTAAATGGTTTGCACCTCGGACATTTCGGTATAGTGATAATGAAGTCCTTAGCTCGCAGTTTTATATGGTGGCCAGGAATGGTGACCAAGATATTGAAGATCTTGGGCAGAATTGACTACTTGTGTCCAGGGATGTAGTTAGAAGTAAACAATAGGGGGTGCTCAAGAAAATGTAGGGGGGGGGGCATACTATTTCTCTCTCTCTGACACATGCACGCACAAACACAGATATATATGATCAAAGTATTAGATAGAAAGGTAAATTAGTGAATATTCATATTGTAGGCACTATATTTCTTATTAAATTGTTTATAACTATATTTGATGCTAAGAAAAGTAAAGGCTGCAGACAATGTAATGGAGGATATATGGTGGATATGCAGTATACTCTTTTTGGATTATTTTAAGGAATAACGTATACCCTCTTCTCAAAAACGCTATACCATATACTTTTTAGGGTATACCCTCTGCCTAAAGCGTATGTCCTCTGGTTTTTTTACTACTACATCACTGGCTGCAGAATGAACATTTTCAGTGCATAATTATACTAGTGAAATAATAAGTGATGATGTCAATAAGTAAATAAAAAGCTGGCAGTTCACCTGTTTCAAAAGAGTTGCAACCTTTAATTTTATTCTGAATATTCCTTGCTCTTAAGGATTCTAAAATTATGTTTTTATATGATAAAAAACAGAACAATCAAGGGTGTATTTTGTATTTTAAAATTATTTTTGTGTCTAGTCAAAAGCTAAAACCACTTGTATTTAAATTGGCTATAACTCATTAGAATAACTTTGTTTTATGCTAATAATGAAGAACGCTACAAAATGAAAAATTTGAGTATATAACTAATTCAAAAGTGAATGTTTGCATCAGCAAAAGGTTGCTAATTCTGAGTATGTACAGATAGGATGCGCACATATTAAAGCACTTATTTGCAGTTTTTAAACAAATGCTGCAATTTAGTATTTATGCAAAACTGTAAAAAGCTCCCAAAACTAAGTTCAATTTTTGAAGAGAGTTTCATTTGGATTTTTGAAACAGAATTTATTTTGGTGGCCTTGGCAACTTTCCCAGGGGGGGGGGGGGGGCTCATAATTTTTCAGGGGGTGCATTGCCCCCCCCTGGCACCCCCCTAGCTACGGCCCTGCTTGAGTCAATTTAAAAAATAATCATCCCAAGGTAGATACTCATCATTGGGAAAGGCCTACAGCTCCATGGAAAAGAATTCATATTGATTATTTTGGTATTGTTATGGGTAAAATGCTTTTCCTTGTTGTTGATGCTCATAGCAATTGGCCAGAAGTTTTCATTGTTCCTAATACAACTTCAGAACACACGATTACTTGTCTTTCTTCTCTTTTTTCTAGATACAGGTATCCTATATCTTTGGTATCTGATAATGCCAAACAATTTACTTTGAATTTGAGACATTCTTAAAGAATCATGGTGTAAAACATAGGTTTAGTGCTCCATACCATCCAGCTACAAATGGTCAGGCTGATAGATATGTGAAATTTCTCAAACGCGGATTAAAGCCTTATCTTCAGAATCTAGTACTTTACAAATGAAGTTAAATGACTTTCTTTTACAGTATAGAAAGATACCTCATGTAACAACGGGGGAGAATCGTGAATCTCTATTTCTAAAGTAGTATATAAGAACAAAGATCGATTTGATATTTCCAGACGTTACAAATTTTGTTCATGATAAGCAAAATGTAATAAAATACAATACTAAAAATAAAAGATTTTAAAATTAACCAGAAAATGGATGTTAGAAATTATACTCCTGAAGCCAAATGGAAAATTGGTCACATTATTGCAAGTGAGGGCAAGTTACATTATATAATTCAAGTTGGTTCAAATATTCGGAAAAGACATGTTAATCAGATAACTAATGTAGTTTCAAAGGTACATTTAACTAATGATACAAATTCTGAAGAGAGTGATACAAAAAGTCACAGAAGTGAAAATACTGTGGTTAATCAAGGCGATTATCAACTAATACTAATGCCTCCTAGTGTCACAGATCTTCGATCAGCTGACTCTGGTGTCCCAAATACACCAAATACTAAACCAGCTGACTTCGTCCTTCCAGTTACTCCAAGTCCTCAACCAGCTAACTCTTGTGTCCCAAATACTCCAGTCCTAAACCAGCTGACTCTGATATGATACCTCCAGTTCCAAAACCTGTGGTTTCAAATAGTAAATTTGATGCTGCTGCAAATCCTTTAAAAACTAATTCTTCTTCTTTCTCCCTACAGGTACCTAGACGTTTTAAAGGTTTCGAAGAGCTCCTATCCGTCTGCAATATTAAAGTGGGGGATAATTGTGATGGTTATACTTCAAATAATAAACGCTAGGTGACACCAAAAAATTAATTGTAAGTCCTCTTTCCGCTAGCGACACCTATATTCATAAGTTTGTTTTACTGCATTAGCCGCTGAATGTAGTGGCAGTTCTGTTATGTCTTGATGTTGTGATGTTACGTATTTTGTTTTGTAAAGTTCAATAAATGTGTAAAAGTAATTTCATTCGTCCCCCTTTATTTATTATGTGTGTTACTTACTCTTATTAAATATTAAATACAGAATTCGAGTTTAAGTATTCCCGGTTCGGGTCGAAGTGTATTGGGTTCGGGTGGAGTTTCAAGTGGACTTAAAATAGATTTTTTTGTCACTTCCGCAAACAACTCTAGTTCTGACCTGTTAAAACAAAATACCACCATTAAACTACAGAACTATTCCAAAATTTAATTTTTTTTTTAAACTGATAAATCCTAAGTTTGCGCGCGTTGTTACTCTGAAAGCGTTAGTAAAATTATAACAGTGTATTCATTTTTAGACAGTCTACATATGCTAAAACATAAAATAAAGTTAATTAAAAAAAAATTGCATTTTAAAAATATGCAAGGCATTTTGAGAATCTTATGTTTTTTTTAATATATTTTATACTAATTTTTTACTTTAATCAGAATTGTTGCAAATATTTCGGCATTAGATAAAAATTAAAGGAGTTACACATTTATTTTGATCAAGAAAGTTGTGGCCATACTATTGATTTTATCATTTTCGTTTATGTATTATCATTTAAATAGTTTTGAATTTATAATTTTAATACTTATCAATGACGTCGCTTTAAATTGTTAGTTTAACAGCAAATCGCATATGCACTTGAAGTAAAGACGAAATCTTTTTTTTTTCCTTTTTATCACATTTTCAGAGATAAAATATGAGTATATTTATGATCATTTGGACAGAATCAAAGATATTGTAGGATACTTGTCTACATTCCGGGTTAATAAGCATACTTTGAACCAAAAATTTTAATTAATTAATGAAATTAAACAAACAGCACATTGAAACAAGACACATACTTAAAATTCTACTACATAAATTTTCTGGATTCACGTATGTATTATCTCCCGTTCAAAACAGTAGATGCTGTAGGTCGTTAAAAAAGAAAAGAAGAATGATTTTTATTATTATTTACCCATCATATGTAGTATAGGGTAAATCTTGTAATCGATTAGAAATCGAAAATAAATTTTTTTTGACGGATTTACATGTTTTAGACACTGGAGATTCCGAAAAAGATATTTAAAAAAAAAAAATTGCCGTCCGTGTGTCTGTGTGTCTATAAACGCTCTATCACCCGAAGAAATTGAGACAGAGACTTGAAATTTGGTATGTACTTAGTATGTAATAATGGGAAGAAGCTTGTTGAATTTCAGTAACCTCGATTATCCGGAACTATTTTTTGTCGGACTCTCGAAATATTCGTTCTGATAAAAGGTACATAAAAATTTTCGAAATTGTTTATTTTAAGGAGTTAATATAAAAGACAATAAAAAACATAAATTTTGAGTAAAGAATGAGGTCGATCGGATAATTAGTTGCCGAGATATTTGTAATCCTATTTTTTACACTCTTCGATTTTGCATGACCCTGTATTTCATTCAAATTTCAATTCAAAGATATATTTTAAAAATTATATTGGAAATGAGACGCATAATCCGACGCAGTAAACCGTTAGTTGATATGATTATCAATTTTGTAGGTATAAGGATGTTTCTTTTACGCAATTCAGTCATAGAGCATTTAAAGTTTATGACGTCATCAAGCCACGATTTTATTCGAATTGCAATGCATTTTATGAATAGTTTACACATGTTTTATTTTCATATTTTATATTGTGAATATCCATGATGGGTAAGTATTATGGTTGCCCCCCCCCCCCCCCCCAACGACTAGTTCTAGAACTGTAATAAATGTTCTAAATCGATTAATATATATTTTTAAAAAATCACTAGTTCTTTTACGATAGGGCAGTGAAGTTTATCGAACTATTTCCTTACAACCTATCAAAGCACAAGTTCCTGCAGTGTGAGTCAGTACATCTACAAGCTTAATATTACTCTCATAAAATATGTAATCACGCTTTGAGTATATAAATCAAAACAAGATGTTACGCAAATCTATTATTTGCAAGAGCATAACAATACAATTAGCTTCACTCATTGCATGTTACGTGACTCACAAAATGATATTGAGGCAAGATCACTACAAGAACAAGCTTTCGGTAGATATATTATTATGGAAAGAGAATGTATGCAACTGTATTAATGATGAGTTATACGACTTTAATTCTATAGAGTTTACGTGAAATTCAGTCAAATTTCAGTTGATAAATTTCTTTCGGTAGTTATGAAATTATAGTGTTAAAAAGCTTGTATTTTTTAACCTTTTTGTGTTTATCGTACCATTAACAGTACGTTCTACACATTTACTATTAATTTTTTATAGCAGTAATAGTGCATGTAATTACATTTACTATTATTATTATTTTTTTGTAGTAGCAATGGAACAGGTATTTTTATTTATTGTTATTATTATTATTGTTGTAGTTGTTATTATTATTATTATTGTTAGTGTTATTATTATTATTATTATTATTATTATTATTTAGTTGCTTTAGCACTAGTAATATCTTTACATTTATTATTATTATTATTATTATTATTATTATTATTATTATTATTTAGTTGCTTTAGCAGTAGTAATATCTTTACATTTATTATTATTACTATTATTATTATATTTGTAAGCAAATGTAAAGACATGAAATAGTAATAGCGCAGTTCTTTACATTTACTATTATTATTTATTTTTAGTGACAATACTACACGTATTTAAATTAGGTGGATTGAACTTTGTGTCGTTATATTAAAATAAATGATCAACGTAAAAATAGTACAAATAAAAATATATAAAATGGCAAACAGCTGTTTTGGAGCCTCTAAAGCTCCATCATCAGTGCCAAATTTTAAAATATTCTGATTTAAATGGCTTAACCATTTAAATCAGTTTATAATCTTTTAAAATGATTATCCCTACCACCACCCCCTAAAATAATTAAAGGGGAAACGATGTATTCACATATTTTTATTCAAAAGAAAGGCATTTTTGCTGAAAGCATATCAAGTACTCCTCCCCATCTCCCTCTTTTCCAGTAAATAAATAATTAAAATTATGGCTACAGGCTTGATTTAAAAAAAATATATATTGTTTAATATTGTTTACGAAGAAAATTGAAGACATTCAGTGGTTATGACAAGCAGTATAAGTGAACGAAAAAAAAAAAAAATGAAAATACAATAATATTGCTGTTTACACTTGAAATGAAATATAATGAAAATCTTTAAAACAAAATTATAATACAATAAAATTGCAATCAATGCAAAAACCAATTCAGTCGCCATCACATTTACATTTTCTATTTATTTTATATCTTAATATTTTCAAAGATTTAGGGGGTGCGTGACCATTTCCTGCACCCCCTGCCTACCCTCGTGTTAGGGTAGTATTTGTCTCTATCTTTGGTCATTTTTCCGGGCTATAACTTCAGAAAAAGTATTCACACTCCCATGAAATTTCAACAGGATTGCCCAGATGAAAAAGACATTTTTTTCTTCTTTGAACCAGTAAATGAAATAGAAACAGCATTTTACACATCAATATAAAAGAATATCTTACATTTTCTATAAGTCGTATAACTCATCATTAATACCCATAGTTGTATACGTTCTCTTTTCCATAATAATCTATCGACCGAAAGCTTGTTTTGCAGTGAAAGCTTGTTTTATTTGGCAAGCCTAATCATACAAAACTTTCAGGGTTACAGAATTAGATGTCGGAGTTTTATACCACAGAGGGATACTTTGAAGAGACTACGGTGCAAAAAAGAATTCCGTTGTTTCACAGTACAATTTTAATGTTTTTACGATTTTTTTTCTTTCGATGAAAGTGGTTACGTGAATATGTCAAAAAGTGTAAAAATGAGAATATCTTTGAGAGATAATGCTAAATTTTCATTTTTTTCTGAAGCTGTGAGATTCAATATTATTATTACACTGCAAAAGAAAAAAAATCGTAAAAATTTTGTACTGGTAAAATACGTAAATTTTGAGTGTAAAAAAATAAATAATTTCAAAGCTTTAGCGAAAACGACAAATTAAGTAGATTTTTAACGCTGCTATAGTCAGTCAAGGATATTCTTAAATACATTTTCGCTAATTTCGCACACATTCACGAAACAATTGCATCAAGGAAAAAAAATCCGTAAAAATACGAAAATTGTACTGGCAAATAACAGGTTTTTTTTCACAGTGTACATATGGTGATATATACTTTATAAGTGAATCTGGAAGTTTTGAGGAAGGGAATGGAAAACTTGTGGCCAGTGTATGTAATGAAATTCTACGTTCCAACTGACAAAAAAGATATTTAATATCAGTCATATGTATTTAACAATAGTTGCTTGTATCAGCTGAAACCCTAAATAATTAAATAAAACCCTAAATAATAAATAAAGACCCTAAATAACCCAAGTGATTTTGTAGTGTTGTGATGTTGTTGTTATTTTCTCGTATATATAATGAGACGCTCAGAAGCAAAGTAGATAAAGTCCAATTTTGCGCTCAACGAAATTTCGAATACATTCATGCTCCGAGCCACTGCAAAAAAAACACAAATGTTTCTTAATCTAAGAAAATGTAATATAACACCGAAAGAAAATATACAATAACCTTTTCCAAGTTAGCTACCATTCGGAAAAAGCGTTCTTTATCTTTAGAAACCTCAGAAACCATTTTGGAGATTTAAAGAAGCATTTATAAAAACAAAGTTTCTGTTGCTACCACTGATTTGCAGAAACGGTTCGAGTATTTTTTATAGTATATCAATCAGTTTTCTCAAATCGGAATATCGGTTTTTAGGATTCTATCAATTCTCAATGAAACGTTTTCACCAACGTAATTGAATTTATACATGCGTATAAATTCAACAAAACAATAACAAAACGATCCAACAAAACGATATTAATTTTAATGTTAATGTTAATACTGTTAATTAATCATGTTTGTCTGTAAAACATTTTTGTCGAACATGAAAATGTTTACTTGAGACTTGCTAGTATTCGAAAAACCCGTATTCCAAGTTGAGAAAACTGATTAACAACTATAAAAAATACTCGGAAACGCTTCCGATAATCAGTTGTAGAAAAATAAATTTTGTTTTTACAAATGTTTTTATATATCTCAAAAATACATTGGTTTCTGAGGATCGTACCATTAGATCAATCTATTCTAATTTGCTATGGATTGAGCCCATCAACTTTACCTCTAAATATTGCGAAATAATGTATTTATGGACTTGATACTCTTTGATTCTGAAAGCTGCATATATAAAATATTATAAAAAACATCAGTATTTTCATAAAATACCCATTGTCAGTCTTATAGTTAATTTATCGCACATATGTATTAATCACGCAGAGAAATATTTATTCTTATCATACTATTATATAAAATTGTAAATTTATCTGTGCTTTGTTACAGCATCATCCCAAAATTGTTACATCGATTTTAAAGGGATTTTTACTAGAATGAAGCTTGATCAGTAATTTATCAAACATAATGTTTTTTGTGCTATTCGGAGCAGAATTAAAAAAAAATAGAGTAAAAAAATGTTTCTTCACATTCTTTGATTAAAAAAAAAATCACTCATTTCATAGGTTTCAATTTTGGAGCAGCGTGATTAAAAATAAATGAAAATGATTTTTCACTTTTGCACAATTGTTACAAAATGTTTCGCTTTTATGAATGAGAATGCACGTTTTCTTTTGTAAATTTATCTGTGCTTTGTTACATCATCATCCCAAAATTGTTGCATCGACTTTAAAGGGATTTTTACTAGAATGAAGCTTGACCAGTAATTTATCAAATAGAATGTTTTTGTGCGATTTGGAGCAGAATTTAAGAACATAGAATAAAAAAAAATTCTTCACTTTTTTTGATTAAAAAAAAATCCTTCATTTCATAGGTTTTAATTTTGAAGCCGGCGCGATTAAAAATAAATGAAAATGAATTTTCACTTCTGCACAATTGTTACAAAATGTTTCCCTTTTATGAATGAGAATGCACGTTTTCTTTTAAACATGATACCGTTTATACAAATGAAGACATTTTTCAATCAATAGTCTGAAAAATTAGGTCTTTTGGTTTTAATCGCAACATCGAAATTACTTTCGTGATCTTGATGCGCGGAATGTCAGTGAAGGCAGTGCTTTTATCAAAATCATAGTAAATTGTTTCAAATGCATAAATTAAAATGCATGTTTTATTTTGCATGAGACGTCATTTAAATCTGTGATAAGGACTATTGAATTTTATTCATCAAAACACTCAATAATACAATCACAGGGGTAATAAAATACTGTCTCCATCTTGAACATACTATGATCACTACTAAGTCAGTTATAACGCATTAAAATACTTAATACCATGTTATTCCCAGTTATATACGAATATATAACAACATATTTAAGAGTAATTTCTTTAAATCTTACTGACGATACAAGAATTTCTCAATTATAAGGAGAGTTGAAGAGTTCTCCTCGTTACATAGCCGACTATTTTCCCTCCTAAAAGAAGATATCTTTGATAAACATCTAAATATTAATCTTCCTTCTATTGATGCAATCCGATTCTGTTGATTATTACTGAAATTTACGAGCTAAATGAACTTTATAAACTGATATTATTATTTCATGTATGTATATACACTAGTGTGCAAAACTTAAGCAACAAACACAAAATGCTAATTTCGGAAAACGTGAGTACTCAAAAGGAAATTCTATAAACAGCAAGTGTAGAAAATAGGTACTACCCTAACAGCACAGACAGTCGATGTGGAGTCTTCTTGACATCACAAATGGTCACAATTGTCACAGTCACTACAATGAACAGAAATGTGATATCTTTCATTCGCCTCATTTTTACTCTCATTTGATCACTCCACTGAGCAGTCACCATGACTGCTGCTTTTTGACGAGTCATGAGGCGACTTTACAATGAAGTCACTTTGTGACTCTCATTTTGGCACTCCATTGTAAAATCATCAGAATAGCTGTTCTGTAACGAGTTTACAAATGACAGGAAATGAAATAAACTGGTGACTTTTCACAAAGGATTGCAATGATGATTTCACAATAGAGTGTCGGTCACCCGAAAGTCACCATGCGACTTCATTGTGACATTATTTGGTGACTCATCACAATGCAATGCTCACAATGATTTCAAAGATCAGTCTTCAAAGGACAGTGACTTGAGAATCACAAGGTGACATAATTGTAATGTAACCTGGTGACGCATCACAAAGCAACATTCACAGTGACTTTTCAGTGATAACAATCATTTGAGAGTAATAATGAGAAGAGTGAAAGATTCCATATTTTGATTCACCGTAGCGATTGTGACGCTTGTAACCATGTGTGACGTCAAGGGGACTTCATATCGACTGGCCGTGCTGTTAGGGTAGTACCTCTTTTTTACACTTGCTCTTCATAGAATTTCTTTTTGAGTACTCACGTGTTCAGAAATTAGCATTTTGTGTTTGTTGCTTAAGTTTTGCACACTAGTTGATATATATATATATATATATATATATATATATATATATATATAATCTTTTTAATGTTATTGTAGATATTATAAACATTTATATTTTTGAAATCACGACATTCAAAATCCTATATGTAAACTCCCAAATTGGAATGTCACTGTAAAACAGCGTATGTTTTTTTTTTAAGTTTCAGGAAATCGGGATTCTTTTCTGGCTGATCCTCACGGAGTTAACTAGGAATAGATGATTCTTCCTCATGGTCTATAGGGATATTATAAAGGAGAAATTTCGCTCGGCGTAAGCGCATTTCTCATTACTAAATAATGTAAGATACAGTTCGATGAAGTAAGATAAGAAAATTTCTCTTACGTTTTGTGTGTGTTCCATTGATGCTCATATATGTTAACCCAAAGAATTGCATCCAATGAATTATTCTTTTAAATCCGATAAATTGTATATTCCATGTGAGATCCGGCACAGCAACTGATAGTTTTTATTCAGTAGAAATAAAACTTAATTTTGTTGTGTTAAATTATATCTTAAAGAAGAATAGATGAATGGTTCTATTTAAGCTTATATTTTAACATTTAAATTTTAGAAACACAATTACTATAAACTACTAATCTGTATGTATTGAACATATTATTATCATGGAGCGTTATTAACCCCTGTTACACGCGTTAAATTTTGCACAGAACTGAAGAAAGATTAAAGTTCTAATAACAAGTAGTGTTCTCAGTTCATTCATCTTCTCATGAGATTGCTGGAAAAATCACATTTCACAATATTGCTGAAATAAGATGAAATCAATCTGTTATAGCACAGTTTATAAATTTTATGGATAATTAAGAAAGGTTTGTAAATGTTTGTTGTAGCATAATTGTCCTTAAACCACTTATGAGTTCTTTAACTGCAGGTTGATGGGAAAAAAAGCTATTAAATCATGTTGGAGTACTTTTGCTTTATTCAAGTGCTTAGGCTGTTCATTGCCTTGATGAGGTGAAATCTTTCTTTGACAATTTGTTTGAAGATTTATCAATATTTCTTTGATTGAGTGTAACTTTCGGATAATTCATATGAAAGTATAATTTCTAATATGAGGGGGTTAGAATGACAGTGAAGTAAGTCAATGTTTAGTAATTTGAGAAAGTAACGGTTTTGTGAAACTTGTCGTATTGCCGTTGCATTAAGTGATCCAACTTGTTTTGCCCTCTAGCGACTCCTTAAGTGAACTATGGCTTATTTGACTGTGACACTGAACAGAAATTAATATAGAATAATATATTCACTAATAATAATATATTTACTATTCAGTTGAAAATATGATTATCAAGATTTTTCAAATTTTTGACTTACTCCACTGTCATTCTAACCCCCTCATCTATTAAATCCAACCCCCCC